>JAVLUX010000215.1:4032500-5532500 GCA_032164185.1 Moxostoma hubbsi
GCCACAGCAGTATCTATAAAATATAATATATAGCTAGACACGTTTCTTGCTGCACACGCAACTGAATAGCTTTTTTTTATTTATTTTTTAAGCAGCTTTTGAATAAGAACCATACAGCACACAGAGAGAAGTATGCCAAAAAATATTCAAAGAAAACGTGGCAAGAGGGGGATGTGCTGTTTGGCTGTAGGCGTGTCGTCATGTTTTTCCAAAAATAAACAAACACATTTAATTTATTAAAGATTTAAGATACGTATTTAACTATTTTCTATAATTCAAGCAATTTTTAAGCACCTCTTGATAAAAATGGCTATTTTCAAAGGTTTTCCAGGACTTCAATTTGAAAAAGCCAAATTCAAGTACTTCAAACACCTTTATACAAACTCTGTATAAATAACACATAACATGCTCATATTAAATCAACATAGAGAGACAAAAAACCTAAACTAAATAAACCGTCATCTACAGAGGTTTTGGAAATATCATTATATATAGAAGACACTAAAACTTGAAGAAAGTACCCACTTTCTCATTGGCCAGGTGCAGAAGGGCAACAAAGGCCAAGGGTACTGAGAGATTGGTAGCCATTGTGGAGGGAAGCCTGGAAAAGAGGAAAGAGAAATGAATATGAACGCAAGAAAATTGTCAGCGCTCACAGTAGTTCCTCCATGATCAGGGACACTGAAAATATGCATAGCATGAAGCTTTGAAAAACTGTACCTTTGTACAAGATTTCTGACAGAATGGCTGAACGATTTTTCACAAGGTACTTCTGTTGTCTCCTCACTGGCCACCTCCTAAAAAATAGTAAAACAATTTAAAACTTTTAAATCATCCAACCACAACAAGGGTGGATAAACAATAAAAGGACAATTAATTCAAAACACAATTTAACAGCCATAATACAAGTCATCTGAATTATTTGAAGGGTAACTTAACTACAAAGAGAAAGTGTGAAAACATTTAGAAAGAGCTTCTCTGATGTCAGAAAAACATCTGTCTGTAGTATTAGTTTTGAAGGGCTTGGTAAAATCTGTTAAAACTACAAATATTGTAAAAAAAAAATACAAGATTTTTGAATGGTATGAAATGGCCAACTATAGGATAGTCAAAAAGATAATAATAATAAAAATACAACATCGGCAAAAACACTCCTATATATTATTTGAAGGATTCAGAATTATTAATTAATCTAATGCCCAAGAAAAATGGCAAACCTTGGCTGGGTTTTCTGGACTTTCTGTTAAAAGACTCCACATAGTGGTCTTCAGCTTCTTCATGTCCATCTTTTTGGCCATTTTGGCATAGTTTATCTCAATGGTATTAACCTAGATAAGATAATAAATGTAATAGTTATACAGTCATCTCTTCAAAAAAAATTTCTGAGGTAGGTAATAACATAAAACACTGCATGATAACTCAGCCAATGTATGGTGTAGTTTCCCAACAACTATTCTCTCTATATCTTACCTTGTGAGGCTCAGGCACAAGACATTCCTCTCCATATGTAGAGATGTCATCTGTGGCAAGAGAGAAAGGGTTTGGTCTGTCTGTCTGAGAGTCATTGGATCCTGCAAAGCCATCAGCATCCTCACTGTCTCCCTCCTATTCACAGAGAAAGCTATGCATTAACATCCACTTCATCCATGCGTTAAACAGTCTCCATGCGACACAAGTGTTAAATATACCTGAAGACCAGGACAGAAGTTGGCTGTGTCATTGGCATTGTTGTAGTCGTACTCTCCTATTTCCTCACCCAGCTCTCCTGATAATCTCTTCTTGCCCTCTGCATTGAGCTGAGTGAGGACAAAACCATAATGCTCAGCACCATTTGCAAAAAGACAGCATTAGAAAAGTAATATTTCTGTAAGATTTGGCACAACTGGTATTCTGATGTGTACACTACAATGCAATTGGTTGTTGCAGAATAATAATAACACATACATATACATTGACTTACTGTGTTGGAGGGTTTGAGGCTGAGTTGTGATAGGTTACTGGGTGGATAATGGAAGTCCGCTGGAAGTGTGGTTTTCTTATTGGTACTATTTAGAGCAGATTTACTTATAGTAGTTGCTGCCTGGAAACAACAATCATATCATTATGGCAAAGTCATCTGTTACTTGCTTTTACAAGCATTTTAGTTAAAGTTGATGTAACCTTTCAGTGTTAAAATACTTCTATCCCAGCTTTATATGCAGAGACAAGCCATTCATAGGTTAATTTTCTCCACAAAAAATAAATAAATAAAACTGTAAACACTGTCTCTCTGTGGCACTATAAAAATTACTCTGTTTTGAGCGACCTGCTTAGACCCACCCATAACATTACTCAACTAATGGAGTGAGTTGGGCACAGCAGACGAGGGCCGTATTCAGAAAGCTGTTTTGAAAACCTTGTTGATTTTGGCAATTCTGTTTGGTGGCACTAGTATCGCAGAAATTACAGTACATACATTAGCTTTGAAGGAATGAAATGTAATTTGCTTAAAAACATAGTTTGGTACACACACACACAAAAATACAACATTACAGTACTAAGGCAGTTACATGATCAGTTACATTAGTGATATGACAAGCAGTTCCTGTCACCAGGGTTTCCACTTATTGTACCCACAAAGAGCAATTTCTAGCCAATGTAATGTTTAAAGCTCACTAGAATTTTTTTTATTCACTAGACATGTCCGTTGACTTTTCCATGCCTTTTATAAATTTCACTGAAATTTGCAGGTTTTCCATGTACAATGAAAAAATAAAATGACAAAACAATGCATTTAAATAAATATAACTACTTAAAAACTAAAACTCTGCATGAAATAAAAACTGATGCAACTATGTTGTTAATTGAATAATAATACAACAGCATCCAAATAATTTTCTTAAGTCAAACAAGCCTAGAAGTGCTTTAGTGTGAACTGCATAGTAAAACTGAGTAAACAGGTACTTACTCTAGTTGTCTTAAAATAATTATGAAAGTGGATATCTTCTTTAAAATCAATAACCAGGGGATTCTTTGGTACCCGCTTCCGGGGTTCTTTGTCCGGTTTGTGATCCTCTACGTAAAGATTTTAGCGAAATTAGGTGAAATGGCACAACTACTAAATAGAATTAAAACATGAAAAGAAAGCAAAAAAATCAGCAATAAAATAAATACTCTAATTCTATAGACCAGTGTTTCCCAACCACTGTGCCACGGCACACTAGATTGTCAGGTGTACCGTGGAAAATTATAAAATTCCACAAAATAAATAAATGCATGAAATGTTTTTTTTTTCAATGATCCAAACTCCTCACCTTCAGAAGAAATTTGCCTTTTTGAAACCATAATTGCTCACTTTTGTGATTGTGAAGAGCAATGATTAATGTGCAAATGTGACAGTATATTTATACACGTTAAGGGTGTTTCACATGACTTACGTCAGCACTGCAAAATACATTGAAGTCTATGAAGTGATTTTACACAGTGTTTTTCACACACGTTTTTGCTTCACCAATAATGTCTTTGAGAGTACTAAGCAACAAGAAATATTTAAAAACTGTCCAAATTTGTGAAGAGACACTGAATGTCTCAATTTCTTTTAATGAAATATTACCTTATCGTTTACGAATATCAGAGACCCCAGTTATTGAACTAATTTAAATTCACTAAGAAAACGCCTTTTATTACTTTCTGCTTTCAAAGCAACTGCAAGCTTTTTTCTCTCTTTCAAATACGTTTTCAATGTTTACTGTGCACACCTCCTGCTTTTAAATGTTGCAAACTCGTAAAATCGCCCCTGTGACGCTTTCTGCAACTCTTGTCATGTGGAGGGCAATGCGGCACTTGACGCTTGGTTCAGCCTCCAGAACCAAATTAAAACTGCTACGAGAAGTTCTGTCCAAGGCAAAGATGCTAAATCTAATGACAATTGCCTCAGCATCAGTCTCCCTTGATGTGTTTGATTACACACAGGCGAGCACACAGTTTAAGTCGATGTGGACCAGGAGGAAGGTTTGAGTTGTCGATTGAGTTCTGTTCAGTTAATTATGTGTTTTGTTTATATATTTTTCGTATTTTTTTTTTGTAATATTGCGTTGTTCATATGTTGTGTTTTAGTGTCATACGTGGTCACTGTGGGGAAAAAAGAACATTAATCTGCTTCCTGTGGTGTCTGTTGTTCATCTGTTCTCTTCATAAATAAATAAATGCATAATGTGCTATATGCTCGTCCTGTAAATTCATGATTACAAATGAAAATGTGAATAAAAATAAAAGCTATTAACGGTCATATTATCATTAAAATATGAAAATTAAAATGACGGGTAATAGATTTTGATGGAATTTTTATGACCCTGTCCGTCAAAATGACGGACGATGAGAAAGTCTAATGCAAACACTGTATGTGAAGTATTTTTAATTTTTTTTGCATAGCCAAATTTCAAACATCACAAGTAAACATGCTACTAAGACGGACAGAAAACATTGACAAGTTCTTGAAAAGGAAAAATATTGACCATGGTTAGCCTATGTGGGATAGTGGTGTGCTGTAGAATTTTTTAGTCATAAAAAGTGTGCCGTGGGAGAAAAAATATTGGGAAACACTGCAGTAGACATTACTACTACAGACAAGCACCTAATTATAATTAAGTTATAGTTAAACACTTAGACTAAACCAAGAGTTACGTTTATGTCCAGGTTTGAAGAGCCAATAGCCAGGTCCGACCCAGGTGGCCATGGTCCTGGGACTGAAGTACGAGTACTCTCTGGGCTGATCAGACAACTGCAGACACATGGTGGCAATATCCACCTTGCCAATAGGAATAACACCTCTGAACACAGTGCGCACACACACACACACACACACACACACACACACACACAGACCTCACCATGAGTAGACATACAAACACATCACAGAATTAATTTTGCTGCAAATAAAATGGGTTGGAAGGTTGTAAATGTTCAGCATAGGCAGAGACAGAACCATGACCAACATGAAATATGTTAATTTACGGTCAGGCTTAGGTCATCGTGGTCATGCCTAAATTAATGAAAATATAATTCTAAACAGTATTGAACCATGACTATTAAACCTCAACCATTAATTTTCTTAATAGTTCGGGCCAGTGATTAAGATTTGTATTTGCCCTGCCAATAATTTCTTTGGCCATGACACAAAAATATAAAATGTTTTTTTTTTTTTTACCGTCATGGCATTAAAAACTGTTCCCGAATCGACATATTTATATTTAAACACCAATCAGCCACAACATTACAACCACCAGCTTAATATTGTGTAGGTCCCCCTTGCACCATCAAAACAGCACCAACCCATTTCTCAGAAGAGCATTCTGATATAATATTCTTCTCAAAACAATTGTTCAGAGCAGTTATTCGTGTTACCATAGACTGTCAGTTTGAACCAGTCTGGCCATTCCCTGTTGACCTCTCTCATCAACAAGGCATTACTTCCACAGAACTGCCGCTCACTGGATGTTTTTGGCACCATTCTGAGTAAACTCTAGAGACTGTTGTGTTTGAAAAGATCAGCAGTTACTAAAAAAATTTTAAAAAAATTATTACAATTGTTGCACTTAAATCTGTTTTGTATACTATTCTGACACTTTTAACACTGTCTCCTTAGATGATTCACTTATGTTTTCCTCTTTTGTAAGTCACTTTGGATAAAAGCGTCTGCCAAATGAATAAATGTAAATGTGAGTTACAGAAATGCTCAAACCAGCCCATCTGGCACCAACAATCATCCATGCGATTAAAAAAATCAGGCAATCGCGTGGCAGCATTGCAGTGCATAAAGTCATGCAGATATGGGTCAGGAGCTTCAGTTAATGTTCACATGAAATAATAGAATGGGGAAAAAATGTGACCTCAGTGATTTTGACCATGGCATGATTGTTGGTAGCAGATGGGCTGGTTTGAGTACTTCTGTAATCTCCTAATCTCCTGGGATTTTCACACAACAGTCTCAAGAGTTTACTCAGAATGGTGCCAAAAACAGTTTTGAAGACAGAAATGCGTCGTTGATGAGAGAGGTCAACAGAGAATGGGCAGACTGGTTCAAGCTGATAGAAAGGCTACACTAACTGAGATAACCACTCTGTAAAATTGTAGTGAGCAGAATAGTATATCAGAATGCACAACACGTCGAACCTTGAGGCGAATGGGCTACAACAACAGAAAACCATGTAGGGTACTTTATTATGACCATAGTGTTTGTAATAACATGCTCAGGGAGTGTATTTGTGCATGCTATGGTGCTTTGTGACTGAGGACTTTAGAAATTTAAAGTGTTCCAAGGCCTTACTTAAATATCAAGGGAAAGCAAGGAAATGCCATATTAGAGTCTATAAATACTCTCTAGGTTAGATGTATACAAAAAAAGAATGTACAATTTACATCCTGTGTTTAGTTTGTGTTAATTTTAGAAAGCCATTTCCTTTTGTTATAAAATTAATGAAAACTGTGAGAGGATGACAGTGTGTGTGTGTGTACTCAGAATGTGCAGCGAGAGCCCTGGTTGCTGTCAGTTACTGGTCTAAAAAAAAAAGTTAGGAGTTGCAGTTAGGAAAACAAGAACATGATTCCAGATATCAAACCCTTTCGACCGTGGCATGATTGTTGGTGCCATATGGGCTGGTTTGAGTATTTCTGTAACTACTCCGAATGGTGCCAAAAACAAAAATCATCCAGTGAGTGGCAGATTTGCAGACGGAAATGCCTTGAATGGCCAGACTGGTTCAAACTGACAAATTCTACGGTAACTCGGATAACCACTCTGTACAATTGTGGTGAAAAGATTGTCATCTCAGAATGCTATTCTGACTACAAAAAAAATCAGGCAGGTAGTTTTAATTTTGTGGCTGATCGGTGAAATTAATATATATATATATATATATATATATGTACACACACACACACACTCACCTAAAGGATTATTAGGAACACCATACTAATACTGTGTTTGACCCCCTTTCGCCTTCAGAACTGCTTTAATTCTACGTGGCATTGATTCAACAAGGTGCTGAAAGCATTCTTTAGAAATGTTGGCCCATATTGATAGGATAGCATCTTGCAGTTGATGGAGATTTGTGGGATGCACATCTAGGGCACGAAGCTCCCGTTCCACCACATCCCAAAGATGCTCTATTGGGTTGAGATCTGGTGACTGTGGGGGCCATTTTAGTACAGTGAACTCATTGTCATGTTCAAGAAACCAATTTGAAATGATTCGAGCTTTGTGACATGGTGCATTATCCTGCTGGAAGTAGCCATCAGAGGATGGGTACATGGTGGCCATAAAGGGATGGACATGGTCAGAAACAATGCTCAGGTAGGCCGTGGCATTTAAACGATGCCCAATTGGCACTAAGGGGCCTAAAGTGTGCCAAGAAAACATCCCCCACACCATTACACCACCACCACCAGCCTGCACAGTGGTAACAAGGCATGATGGATCCATGTTCTCATTCTGTTAAACGCCAAATTCTGACTCTACCATCTGAATGTCTCAACAGAAATCGAGACTCATCAGACCAGGCAACATTTTTCCAGTCTTCAACTGTCCAATTTTGGTGAGCTCTTGCAAATTGTAGCCTCTTTTTCCTATTTGTAGTGGAGATGAGCGGTACCCGGTGGGGTCTTCTGCTGTTGTAGCCCATCCGCCTCAAGGTTGTGCGTGTTGTGGCTTCACAAATGCTTTGCTGCATACCTCGGTTGTAACAAGTGGTTATTTCAGTCAAAGTTGCTCTTCTATCAGCTTGAATCAGTCGGCCCATTCTCCTCTGACCTCTAGCATCAACAAGGCATTTTCGCCCACAGGACTGCCGCATACTGGATGTTTTTCCCTTTTCACACCATTCTTTGTAAACCCTAGAAATGGTTGTGCGTGAAAATCCCAGTAACTGAGCAGATTGTGAAATACTCAGACCGGCCCATCTGGCACCAACAACCATGCCACGCTCAAAATTGCTTAAATCACCTTTCTTTCCCATTCTGACATTCAGTTTGGAGTTCAGGAGATTGTCTTGACCAGGACCACACCCCTAAATAAAACTGCATTAATGAGAAATTGAACAGGTGTTCCTAATAATCCTTTAGGCGAGTGTATATACACACATACATACACATACACACACACACTGCTGTTCAAAAGTTTGGGTTCACTTAACTGAAATGTTTCTCATGATCTTAAAAAGCTTTTGATCTGAAGGTGTATGCTTAAATGATTGAAATAAGTTTTGTAGACAAAAATATAATTGTGCCAACATATTTATTTAATTACAAAACTAAAATGTTATTAAAAAAATTATAATTTTGAAATGGATGACTTGAACTGAGTAGTTAAGAAAAGCAGCCACTAAGTGCCCAGCATATAGATGTGAACACCTTTAATACGGTTTTAAAAGCATCCCAGGGTGATACCTCAAGAAGATGGTTGAGAAAATGCCAAGAATACATTGATCTGTAAATTCTAAGCAAAGAGTGGCTACTTTGAAGATGCTAAAATATAACATGTTTTTTTATTTATTTTGGATTTTGAAAATCAAATTTCCAATGTTTGTAGAACACCATTCTTCCACCTCAGAAATATTACTAAGTTACGATACATGCTCTCTGTTGCTGATGCTGAAAAATCGAATTAATGCTAGATTATTGTATAGATTATTGTAATGCATTACTCAGAGGATGTCGAGCAAGATCAATAAATAAACTTCAATTGGTTCAAAATGCAGCTGCCAGAGTGCTGAATAGAACCAAGAAATATTATCATATTAGCCCCATTTTATCATCTTTACAATGGCTACCTTTTAAATTTCATATTAATTTTAAAATTGTGTTAACTACGTACAAAGCTTTGAATGGTCTAGCTCCACAGTACTTAAGTGACCTTCTGACAAATTTCTGGCTTGTTAATAGTTTCTAAAATATAAAAATCCACAAAAGGAGGTAGATCTTTTTCCTATTTGGTCCTAAACAATGGAATAGTCTCCCTAACACTGTTCGGGAAGCAGACACACTCACTCAGTATAAGTCTAGACAAAAGACACATCTATTTAGCCAGGAATACACCAAAATTGTCTATCAACTCACAATTACGCTGCTTTAGTTAGGTCTGCTGGAACCAGAAACATCTATCATGATCTATAACTCTGCAAAAAATTTGTATGACATCTACGCAAATATTATTCTATTTGTTTCCATGTCTCAACCTCGGGATTCAGATCCAGCTCTATTCCTGCTTTGTGTCGGACTCCTCTGCTGTCTCTCTGAGTGATGATGACTAAATGCAGCCGGTGCTAGCCAGACATCACTTCAGTCTTTTACGATGGACTTCAGAGGATGAACTTATGCCAACTCCAACTTTAAGGCATCGGATACTTCATATGCCACTGCCTGAACCTTGGATTTAAAATGGACCCCACGGAACCTCACCAAAATGACCTGCCAGTTGAACGGCAATGCATCTCATTGATCTCTGCCTGCATCACCTTCATCTATTGATGGACTACACTCTTGAAATGGAATACATAGACTATCATTTAATTGCCAACAAAAGCCTTCATCGGCCAACTAGCAAAGGACAATGCATCAATGTGAACTTCTGCAGTTAATTAATAAGTCATTAATCTTACAGTTCATAAAAAAATATATATCTTTTTTTTAACACTGGACCTTAACACTTACTTGGTTTACTAATCTTAAGTCATGACCTGGAACTGAAAATAAATAACTAATATTGGAATTATATTCATGCTGGTCCCCACAGTGAGTCTGGTTTCTCCCAAGGTTATTTTTCTCCATTAACCAACATCTTATGGAGTTGTGTCCCGTGCCAAAGTCGCCTTCAGCATGCTCACTGGGGTTCTAAATACAAATATTATTAAATTTTTATACACAATTTTCAATCACTTTTAATCAAACTACACAATGATCAGTATGACTTTATAGATATTATGGTTAAATTTTTTGTTAATGCGTTATTTTCTGCAAAGCTGCTTTGAAACGATGCGTGTTGTGAAAACCGGGAAACGCTATGACAACTTACATCTTGACATTTTTTAGCCTCTTGACGAAATTTTATATTCTATTTTATATTGTTTTTTTAATCAGAAGAACCATCATTTCATCCAATCAGCCATTGTAGCCAAGTAGATTTAATATTTGAAAGACATTAAATAATAATCTATTGAAATATGTTTTTCATGAAAGGAATAGTTCACCCAAAAATTACAATTTGCTGATAATGTACTCCCACTCAGGCCATCCAAGATGTAAATTACCTTCTTTCTTCATCAGAACAGACTTGAAGATTTTTAGGAAAGTATGCCAGGGTTTTAGCTTTATGCAATGCAACTGAATGGACACCAATTTTTGACAGTCCAAAAAGCATATTTAGGCAGCATCAAAGTAATCCACATGACTCCAGTCGATTCAGTAATGCTTTCTTAAGTTAACCGATACGTTTGTGTGAAAAACAAATTGCTAATTAATACATTTAATTTAAATCTGCTCTTCTGCCAGCTCTCTGGTAGCTGTTTGAATTGAACTAAATTGCATGTTATGTATGATCCTCTGTGAAAACAGAGCTGAACTTCTGAATTATCGCATAAACGTGAAGTTCATTTACTTGCATTGTATAAAGCTAAAAATCTAGTATACTTTACTCCAGTTCTGATGAAGAAAGAAGGACATATACATCTTGGATAGCCTGAGGGTAAGTAAATTAACAGCAAATGTACATTTTGGGGTGAACTATTCCTTTAAACAAACACAAGGGAGAATGAAATCCAATCATTTTCATTGATATGCATTTAATATTTATATTTCATATACAGTGATACATAGTAGCTTAATAAAAAGCATTATTTACATTCAAATGTTGTTTTTACTAATATTATTTTTGTTGAAGGCATTCACTGACTTATTTTTCAAACCCCAGTTGAACAATGCATAATCCAAAATTACTACTGGGACACGTAAGGTTTATTATTATAATATAATGCTGAATTATCATTATTAGATTTGAGTTATACAAAAGAAATATATTTTTGTCCTGTTTACTTCACCTTCACCTGGGGCTTTTATTTTGACACTGAAAGTGCTGTCGTATTTAGTTTAACTTCACAAGGAGCTTTTATTGTGAGACAGAAAAGGCAATGTGTAATTGGCTGTTTACAATGTCCTGCATTTTCTGAAACTCTGTAATTTCCTCCCTTTCTATTATTCTGTGCCGCATTTGTAGATTTGTATAACTTGTAGCAGTTATTAATGTTTGGAAGTGTGCGAATGCTTGAACCTGCATCACTTTGATTTCACAATGCACGTGAACTGATATGAGAACACCGCCATGCGTGTGCACAGATAAGTGCATCACCGGTTTGTTCTGAACCACACACCATGTTTATCTGTTTTTAAATCACAGCCTTTTGTGGATTAATAATCACATATGGCAATAACTTGCCATTCTGATGTTATTTGTATTAATTGTGCAGTCCTGAAGGATCGTGAAATTAGTTACTGATGCGCTCTTTATGAAACTTATTGGCCAAATGAAAGCACATTAAAATCATTGTGATATTCACGATATTGGTCCATTTTACATCGTCAGCAAAATTAACTAAATTATATAGTTAATATTCAATATATAACCCAGCACTACCCTGCATCTCAACATCTTTGAAAATGATTAGGCTACGTTCACACAGTCAGTGTTTGGGATTAACAACTGCATTCAATTACAGGTGTGAGTCTTGATATGTCCAGATCATACATCAGCTTACAGTAGCGGCTTGAATACTGTCTGAATGAACAAACACCTGAAGTCAAGCCATTTGTGTATTTTGACACCTGTAGCCATAGTGACAGTTACTAAAGTAAATATCAAAGATGGCAACGTCCATAACATGGCATGCCTTATCAGAATTGATGTCGCATTATTAAAATAAATCCAAATGATGTGGGAGTTCATTCATCAGATAGACCTGAACATTTTTTTGATTATAGAATGTGGTTGTCACACTTGTAAATAACCGTCCTGTTTGGGAATGCAACCATATTAAGCACTGAAGGTGAAATAATGGGAGAGAATGCACTTTTTTTTTTTTACTGTGGATCAATACTTGCACTCTCTCCATTTTTGAGTGTGCATTCACGCTAAACAGTGTCTACGCTGCACGGAGAAAGATGATGAGAGAGATGCATGGGATGAGATGGATTTACAGTCCAATAGAAAAACACTTGATTTCTTGTGTTCCAATGTGTGGATTACTCATTTTTTACCATGTTAAAATGAAAAATAAATTAAATCTGTGAATTTCTGGCACTGTGAACACTGAATGTGCAGGTTCTTAAAATGTTGTGTAAAATGTAAAAATACCACTCTCAAATTCAAGAGGTGAGTTTTCTACATATTTGTAATAGATGCTAAAACACTTAATAGCAAAATAGCAAGGACATTTCTAAAAGAGTCTGCACGCTGTTGCGCAATCACGCATCTGTGCCTTGGTGCATCCAGTATATTATGCGTTTGCACGTCTTTGAGGCTTGGTTAAAAGACTATGTTCGCTCCATGTAATTTTTGTGCTCTATCGCTAGTTGTCTGCTTTCACTAACGTCATAAATGCAGCACTGACCTGATCGAGCAAATGACAGTTCTAGCAACTGGCCCCGGGTCATCAGGCGGCCCTTAATGTCGAGCCCTAAAAACAGAGTTGGTTTGCAAAGCATTACAAATACTTTGGTGCAATAAATTTCCAAAGCACTAACCGTCCTCTCTCAGGGCTCTTTGAACAAGCTTCTCTTTGTTCCTTGTACTCCTCACAGTCTGGCCTGCCTTCATCCACATCTGCATCAAAATGATCCCCAAAGTCTGGACCATCATCAACATCTGGTTCAATGTCTGCATTGACATCGAATGCATGCTCTCCCTGCTTCATCTTCTCAAGCAGCTGGTTAAGATTTGTGGTCTACATTGAACATTTGTAACAAAAGTGAAGATATATGAACAAACATGGTGGGCAGGGTAAACATTTTGCACCATGATATTTATAAATTATATTAAAATGTTACATTTATAACAAAGATCAGCTTCAACAATTTAAAAGTGCTTTTATATTTGATATGACTAGCATAATGGGGAAAGGTCAGGGCACATTTTTATATAAAGCTTATATTTCAATACAAGATAAACTCAAAACGACAGCATTTGTGGCATTATGTTGATTACCACAAAAAATAATTTCCCTCCTTTTCTTTAAAAAAGCAAAATCTGAAGTTGCAGTGAGTGTTTAAGGGGTTAAAAGGAAGAGACTTTAAGCGTATCATTTTATTAAACACTTACATTAATTCTTCTGTTAAAACTCATGTATTAATTGAGCTGTAAAGTTGCTAAAATTATAATTTTTACAGTCATAATTTTACGGGATGTTGACAGTACATCGTCATGGCAACGAAGTTATACAATTTTACACAGAAAATGTTAGAAAGTCAGTTTATCATGTTACCACGCATATCGATTATGTCTTGTGGCTATACTTCTATGCATCACTTGAACCCAGATTTGTGAGAAAGAAAATTTTTTGTGGTAATCTATATTATGCCACAAATGCTGTTGAATGAGCTTAATTTGTGTTGACCCAGAATATTTCATTAAAGCTGAAGTATGTAACTTTTTTTTGTGTTAAAATACTTTCTTATATCCAAACTTTATATTTAGAGACAACTATAAGAAAGACATTCGTAGATTAATTTACTTGAAAACACAAAACAAAACTGTAAACACTGTCTCTGCAGCACTATAAATATCCCTGTGTTTGTTTTGAGCAACCCGCTTAGACCCCACCCCACAGCATTACTTAACCAATGGCGTTAGTTGGGGCTGGGACTATCTTGACTGTTTGAACAACAGCGGACAAAGGGCATATATGGAAAGCTGTTTTGTAATTCCATTTGGTGGCGCTAGTGTCACAGAAATTACATAATTTAGCTTGAAATATTTAAAAAACAAATTCAACATAAACACACTTTACATCATCTTTCAAAAGGAAGAGGCTTTAAATGCCATTAAGAGGGTACCTGCTCAGGAGTCCATCTAGTGAAAGAGAAATCCTCTAAAGATGGACAGATTGCCTTGTCCTTCAATGTCTTCAGATGACCTTGAAGAATCGGTGACATGATTTAGTGCACTCATGTATTTAAAAATATTAGTATGGTTGTTAGGGGTGTGCAGCGAAGCCATTATCTGTATTTGTATCTGTTCATATGACAAAACTGAAAATTGAATCTTTATTCAAATACAAACGGGTGGGGTCGGGGCTTAAACCGGAAGTGCATCAAAAGTAAATGAAATGTCCATTTTTAAACGTTACTCTTACATTTATAGTTTCTGTTAATAAAATATGCCTTGTACATGCCTAAATTATCATAATTATTATTATAGAACTATTATTTAATTTTCTTTTTCTTACCAGATGAGGCTGATTTTGTAGGCTACATTAACTGTAAATGTGTTGTTAACTGTGGTTTCTCCTAGTATTTGTGTTATTAATATCTGCATGAAACAGAATTTCCATTTGTCTGTGCATGTATAACAACAGAATTCTGAAGGCAAGAGGTGTCAAGCAAAATGTGAAATGTCAAACACATATTTTGCAGTGAATAATAAAATACACATTCAAACATTAAAATAAATTTAAATAAAATCAATATAGCCTAAAAACAGGTGAATGCCCCCCCCCCCACAAAAAAAAAAAAAAATTAGGACTTTTTATAAGACACCATTATTTAGTTAAATAATAATAATAATGTTACATTTATATAGCACCTTACCAGAGGTGTTTAAAAAGAAAACCACAGTTTAAAAAAGAAGAAAAAATAGACATAGCATGTTTCAGTTTCTTCGTTTTACATAAGGAAGAATATTCCTAATAGATGAATACTCTATGGAGCATTTAAACCTTTATAGAGCATTTATATTTAAACAGTTTTTTTGGGAATAAAGTCTTAACCAGATAATTTCCATATTCGCTGATGTGAATATAAATGTTGTCAAATTTAAGAGATGGACAGACAGGCTCCGACGTGAAATCATCACTTCAGGTCAGGAATTTAACATTGTGCTCAGGTTTAGGCTATAAATTAATACATGGGAATCAGATGTGAATAATGTGATACATTAACATAGACATAGCAATAAGTTGAAAGTGTATACTGTATGATGTTGCATCTTAATGTTACACTTGATAAGCTCCAGGGTAGCGTTGCGCCAGCTGTGCATAAGGTCTCACTTAAGTTGAGATGTAAAGTTCACACTAAGGGCTTAGTAGCTACTAGTTAGTTTGTGTTAGTCAGAGTTTACTTTGGTTGCACCCCCAGTTCTTAATGCAAGACTTAACTAGGTCGTAAGCTCTCAGTAAAGTAATGCGAAGTCACATAATATGAATATGCAAATTAATGCACAAGTGTTAAAAAGCTGTGAATTTCTTGTTCTTGTTATGGTTAATGTTCAAATATTGTTTGCTCACGTAACTGTCAGCTGTAATAAATGATATCCCCATTGAAATACGATACATAATAAAACAAGATTTCATTAATGGTATATTTAGCCAATGTAAATAACAATATTCAATAAAAGTATCTAAAATGAATAAGGGGCAATAAATAAATTCTAATACAACAGGTTGGAAAAATAGAATTTCTTTCATTTTAATATCTTATATATTTCATATACGGTATGTTGAAACTTGACACTGGGCAGCGTACACAGGAAAGTGAACCATTAGATTGGATTCATGTTGAAGTAGTATGTTTTTTACATTATGTTTTCTCCCATAAATGTAAACGAGTGCCAACATCATCATATATGTCGAGAGGACTGATGCTTCCCAACCAAAACATGAGCTCATGATGTCATTATATGAGTCTGCTTTTTTATTCCATCTGTTACTCCTGGTCGGAGGCTTCCGTAAATATTTAGTTTATACATAGTGCTACGTTCTACCTAAGTTTAATGGTGAAACACTCAAAGATTTATTAGTGCGTAAATTGTGACTTAGTGCCCATTTAAACCACAAATAGGCTAAGTTGTAACTTACGTATAGCTGCTGTGCACAATTAAGAGACTGAAAATGAGACCACGGCCATCTCAATCTCAACGAGCACATTTTCATTCATGTTTCATAAATATTGGCTGCACAGATTCAAACATTCTTTGTAATTTTGAATTTGTTTATTTAAAATGTCGCTTTATCCTTGTGCCTCTTGGATAATCAGTCATACAAATATTTTTTATATTATTCAGATGAATCTGTTAACCGTTTTGAAGACATTATTTGTGCCTTTCCGAAAAAGGTATTCGCTTCGGGCACATCCCGAATGGTTGTAAATATATAAGAATCTCAATGCATGCAGAAAGCTTAAGACCATAAAATAGCTAAATATTTATCTTTGAACCCAAGAGTAGACAAGACCCATCACTTAGAACTGTGTGAGATGTGGAAAGCCGGTTTACCTGTAAATGGTGAGGCAGGAACGTGCTGAGGAGAGATCTGTACAGGAGACGGCTGTGACTTCAGCAAGGTCATATGTGAAGGAAAGTGCAGCTCACAGCGACTGTCCTCAATGAACAGCACGGAAAGGAACACTCCTGCTGTACTGTTCTCATCAAAGGAAGCAGCCATGCGCTGGAACATGGGGTCCACCTGCACAGAGGATGTTTAAAGTCTTCCTGTAGGTTTTTATACTGCCATCACAAATGCATAATGGGTCAAATACCATATGTTCACATAGATGACATTTCAGTCACACTCTGGTATTATTCACCTCACACTTCATCTCAGATTCAGAGAGATTGATGTTACTGAGGTTCTGCTCCACTGTCTTCTTTGGAGGTCTTTTCTTAGTAGTTTGCTTTGCAGCCACCTGCTCTCCCTGACTGCCCTCTGCTAGCTCTCCTTCCTCATCACCATTTTGACCTGGAATGAGATAAGGTATCCATATAACTGTGCATGGTCCTGGGAGGTCATATCTCATCCACCATGACCACCTAGCTCACTGAACAATCCAACCTGCACAATGAAGACATCATATAACAAATCAGTACACACGTGACTTGCCTTGGATAATTACTCACTCTCTTTTGGTTTGGTCTCTGAACCCAAGCCTCCCAGAACTCTGTAAGCATCAGCGTGAACTGCATCCACCCTCACCGCATAGATTTTTGTGCTTGCATCCAGGGTGCCTGCTGCCACCTAAATGAACACACAAAGCAAATTATAACACAAAAATTTGGTAATTGTAATCTTTGTGAAGAGATGGTAAACACAACTTCTGTGAGATTATACCTTGAAGTTGAGCTCGGAGTCTTTCTGCTTGAGAATGTCTGCCATGTAATCAATGAGGTGCAGGCCAAATGCATTCTTTGTGTTAATTTTCTGCAGTGAAAAGTTGATCATTAGTCCTGTCCTACAGGAAAATGCTGTAAACTGCACCATTTATAAATGTTATAACTTAACAGACATTTTCAGTGGAGAGCTTGATGCAGGTTGAGTAATGTTCAGATATCTGTGCAGATGACAGTTTAGGAACTGCGGCAGGGGTGGCTGAAGAACTATGTGGGAACAAAAGACTGGACTGTATGTATTGATCTACTTATCATATCATATAAAATACACTGGCAGCCAAAAGTTTGGAATAATGTACAGATTTTTGCCGTTTCAGAAGGAAATTGGTACTTTAATCAAATCTGGACAGGATACATTTCAAGTAGCCATCACTCCAACACCTTTCCTCAAGTAATAATGCTAAACTGCAATTTGGTACTAGAAAATCACTTGCCATTATATCAAACACAGCTGAAAGCTATTTGGTTCATTAAATGAAGTTTAACATTGTCTTTGAGTTGCCACCATATGCGATAGACAGGCATGTCTTAAGGTCAATATTAGGTCAAAAATGGCAAGAAAAAAAGATACAGCATTCTCTATAAACTCATCAGTCAATTATTGTTTTGAGGAATGAAGGCTATACAATGCTTGAAATGGCCAAAAAACTGAAGATTTCATACAAAGTTGTACACTACAGTCTTCAAAGACAAAGGCAACTGACTCTAACAAGGACAGAAAGAGATGTGGAAGGCCAGATGTACAACTAAACAAGAGGATAAGTACATCAGTGTCTCTAGTTTGAGAACAAACGCTTCGCATGTCCTCAGCTGACAACTTCATTTAATTCTACCCGCTTATCAAGTTTCATGTACAGTAAACAGAAGAATCGGTGGTGCAGGCCACATGGGAAGAATTGCAAAGAAAAAGCCACTATTGAAACAGGAAAAAAAAGAAAAGTTTATAGTGGGCAAAGAAACAGACATTGGACAACAGATAACTGGAAAATAAATTTATGGATCACAACCCCATTGAGCGTTTGTGGGATCAGCTAGACTGTAAGGTGTGTGAGAAGTGCCCGACAACACAGCCATATCTATGGCAAGTGCTACAGGAACTATGGGGTTAAATGTCACCTGAGTATCTGGACAAACTGACAGCTAGAATGCCAAGGATCTGCAAAGTTGTCATTGCTGCACATGGAGAATATTTGGAACACTTTGACAGTTTAAGTTCTGAAAATATTTTTCAAATTGTAATAGTCATTTTTCATGTTATTAAAGCCTGACAATACATTGTGATCAGTTGAATGACACTTTGGTGAATAAAAGTACTAAATTTATTTCTATAAGAGCAAAATCTGTACATTATTCAAAACTTTTGGCCACCAGTGTATATGCCCATAAATGTGTGTACTTTAATTTTATGATTTTCTCGCAGCTGAATGGCCCTGGGGTTTACACCTACCTGTGGCTATACCGGCCTCGTTAATAGAAGAATCGTTCACACCATGAAGGTCAATGACTTTGGACCTGCGTCTTTGCCTTCTCTCCTGTTCATCGTCGTTTCCCTGAATATTGTCCAAGAGAGGTGTGCTAGTGGCCGAAAGAGCCGCTTTGTTTCCCACTGCTGGGGAGGACCACTGCCGTTGACGGGATGTCGGGGTGCTGAATGCGTTCATGGCGACTGAAAACCGAAACTATGGATCAATATTGGTTTGTTTTTACATACATATACACACAAATATGTTCATATTTACGAATTGCAGCGAGTGAAATGGTGCACATTACTTTAACTACCACTGCAAGGCCAAAGACTTTGGCATATAAACATCGTCAAGTAACGATTATTTCAATTACTGAAATGATCAAACGAGTAGTAAAAGCAAATCTTTATTTTTTTTTTTACCAAATATTGACAATCATACATCAAAACATTGAGGATTCTTTTATTTATTTTTTTTCTCCAGTCTGAAGTACGCAGATTCAGTTTAACAAAACTCATGCTACCTTGCGGTTATCGCTTCAGAAAATGCAACAGTTCAAATTATAAACTGTGGCTTTAAAAGAAACATTAAAGACTCTCAAATGAAGCGAAAACGAAAGTTGAAATTACCAGCTGTAAACTAAGGATTTATACCTAGTATATCTCCGGTAACCGATCCAAACTCTTTCTCTCTGTCCTATTCAGACGACCATTTGAAAATGAGCGCCGAACGGTTACATAATTCTTCTACTTCTTCTTCTTCCTTGGTGTGTTACGGCAGTTGGCATCCAAATTGTTGCATTACTGCCATCTACTGTCTTTCCATATCTTAGTCCTTGTTAATTAGATTCCTCCATCCAGTAGAGTCCTCCTTAGGAATTTAATCAAATATTTCCTTCCTTGATCATTATTTCCACATTCTATTATACATTTAATATTGTACTCTCCTATATCCATTCTCCTTAGCTGATCCTTCATCTCTTCTCTTTTGTAGGGAATTTTTAGAATTGGCCCCTAAGTATCCCTAAGTATCAAGACAGGTTTGCAGTCGCTCTCTCAACCCGGATACTCGCGAAGGGAGATTTACAGTTGACCGGATACTTAAACACCAGAGCATATCAGATCATTCTCGAAAGTTTATTGTCCAACTCATCATCAGGGCTGGACTGGGAAGAGAAATCGGCCCAGGATTTTACATGGTAATTGGCCCAAGTGTAGGCGCTGTACTTTTCTGCATATCGCGGCGCCGTTTTGTGGTCCATTCTGCAATGCTTATCGCAGCCCATTCAGCACGTTTCGAGGCCGACCAACCGGCCCGCTCGGTTCTCCAGATGGCCCCTGATCGACCACCCAAACATATTGAAAACATTTCCCCATATTCCCTAATGTCCGGCGTTATCGGCTAATACTTTATTTAGCTTATCCATTACCTTTAATACCTTCGTGAATTCATCATCAGTGTGACCCGGGATGTATGTACAGCATTTGTCACCAATCATTAACATACTCCTCCGTCTTTTGCCAAGAGGTAATCCAGAGCTATACGATTCTGTTTAGTTATTTCACTTGCGGCATGTAATTGTTATTTTCTCAAATCAAAGGCCCATTTAGTTTATTAAAGAACTGTTGCTGATTATAGTATAAGTCATTTATCCACTCAGTGTTTTTATTTGGGGTTAACCATAAAAAGATGGATTCAAAACCACTAGCTTTGAACTGGTTTGGAATACCTCTAGGCTGTCCAACACTGTCTAGCTGTACTTCAGGGTCACTTCGGCATCACATTCTAGGTACCTTCGTTTCCGGGTGTTTACCCATATCTTCATAACAGAAACATCTTCCTGTAACATTACCATAAAACATAAACCATCATACATTATTTCTAGGAATTGGAATTACACTTGTGACTCCTTGCTGTTGTGTTGACGCTGAACGGGCACGACCACCTGCCATATGCAGAGCGTCAGTAGGAATGTTTTCATGTTGACTGTTCTTTGTCTGTCCTCAGGTCCTCCTAATTCGCAGATTCCCGGTTAGGCACTGGCGCTGTGTGTTCAGCACCTCCAGTGCTCTTACCGTTCACCCTTGAATCAGTAATGCCCACCTCTGGTGCAGGCTTCACCTGGCTTGTGTGGATCCACTGCGGTTGAAGGTCAGTCACCAAACCCCTGTTCTGGTCACCGGCAGTACAGTAGTTGGGCTCAAATACTTTGGTTCACCTAACTTAGTTGGTTTCAGACATTTCACAGGAACCTGCTGATTTGGAACAAATGGATGAGTAGGGCTTTCTGTAGGCAGAGGGAGAGAGAGAGAGACATCACCATTTATGCCGTTCAATGTTTTAATGAGTGAATCCACATATTCTGCAATCACCACCTCCGTGCCACCTGTGGAGAGAGAGCCAGCACAGACTTTGACCCAAGGGGTCGGGAAAGGCCTACCCATTAGTATTTCAAATAGAGAGAGTTTATCAACAGAGGATGGTGACATTCTAAGTTCAGTCTACACAGCCGGTAGAACATCAACTCATGGTCTTCCGGTTTCGGTGCAGGCTTTAAGCGTTCTTTTAATATTCGATTTGTCCGTTCAACCACTCCTGCCAACTGTGGGTGATACGGTATGTTAAAATGCCAATTTATGTTCAATTCCTTTGCGAGTAGTTGCGTAACTTTGGACGCTAACAGAGTGCCATTTTCACTTTCAGTAACAGTTGGAATGCCGAATTTCTGTATTATTTTTTTGCCATTTTGTTTTAGCATTTTCCCTCACACACGGGAAAGCCTCGGTCCATTTAGAAAAAAGGTCCACGATCACAAGCAAAAATTTGTTATTCCAGCATGGCGGCATATATGTAAAATCTATTTGCAGGTGTTGGAACGGCAGTTCCGGTGTGGTAATGAGTCATGCTTCATATAATTGTGTCTGTTATTCTGTACACACGTTAGACATGAGTCCAGGATTAGTTTTACTGCATTTCGTACCCCATTTATGCAATAAGTTTGATTTATTGACTGGATAACTTTTTCTTTTGAAATGTGCAAAATACCGGGATAATGTCAAACATAAATGCCAGACACCCTTAATCTTAACAAATTAGTCTGGATGATTAAACATCCGGCCTGCATGAAGTACATGTTTGCAGGCAATCGAGGCAATCATGTGAATCATCGTAAAATTCACCATTAGTTAGCAATTTGTGGAATAATAAAGTCGGGCCATGTACAACGAAGGTTGGTTTAATGGTCAGATTAGCAGTAGACAATAAAATTCAAAGCTACATATCCCGATCAATGTTGTGCTGTCATGTGTTGTGTGGTAATGTTGTGCATGATTGCTCCTACCTGGTGAGAGGTGTGCACGACCAATGGATGTGAGAGAACAATACGTACTGCATGTTTTACCATCATCGCCGCAGCAACCACTGCTCGTAAACATGCAGGGAGGTCTTTGGCGACTGCATCTAAAATATTTGACAAGTACGCTACTGGTCTATATGTTCCGCCATGGGACTGAGCGAGGATCGCTGCTGCTGTGCCTGCCGCCTCGTGCACGTACAGATTGAAGGGTTCACCTTAATTTGGTAGCCATGTCCATTTTAGCAGTCCACTTGGTAGGTTCTTCAGCCATTGAGAGTGTTGCTTCTCTCAGGATTTTGTCCTATAAAGAGCAGTTTGGCACCCATGCTCGACAATAGTTCACTAAACCCAAGAAGCTTTGCATTTGAGTCTTTGTTTTAGGGTGTTGGAAGGTAGTAAATAACTTCACTCTGTCTGTGGAAAGACAAACTGTTCCTCTCTGTAGCTCATGACCCAGACAGTTAACTTTCGGTATCACCCATTGCAGCTTGTCTTTGGAAGCCTTGAAACCTGCGTGAGTGAGTACGTTGCAAACAATCATTGATGCAGTAGTACAGGATTCTGCATCGGGACTGGAAACAAAGATATCGTCAGCATATTGTAGCAGACAGGTCTGTGGTGGCAGCTTAGTATCTTTAAGAGTAGCGTGCACTACAGCGGAGAACACAGCAGGCGAGTCTCATTATGGTCCAAGTTTACTGTTGTCCTCCATATGTGAATACGAACAGGGGCTGTGTAACAGGCATGACTGGCACACTGATGATGGCGGAATGCAAATCAATAACAGAAAAATTTGTGTGGTCTGCTGGAATTTAGTTAATGGATGTGTATACCTCTGGCACCACAGAAGACAATGGAGCAATTAAATCATTAATTTTCCTCAAATCTTGTGATAGTCGCCATGTACCATTAGCTTTCTTCACAGGATTAATTGGTGTTATATGGTGAGTGAATGGGTTTCAAAATACCTTGTTTCAGGCACTGTTGTATTATTGGTCCAATACCTTCCTCTTTTTCATTTGACAGAGGATACTGTTTGCAGTATACTGGCAAATTAGAGTGGAGTTTGGCAAAATATGCTCTTATGTCAATGAGGCTGGGTTGATGTTGAGCAGTTCCTGTTTTTCTGCAAACGTGTTGTCAGAAGTTATGCTGCAAACTTCTCTGCAATAATGTCACCTCAGTATGAGTATTCAGGTATTGAATGGTTAGTCAAGAGAAATGAAGCAAGTTAATAAAATGCTATCCGGACGGAGAACAGGACGGCAGACCAATATCTATAGTTTTTTACCCAGAGAAATCTGATTGCGAGATTGAACTCTCCTTCCTATTTATATTTCAAAATAGGGATACTCCAACTATAGTCGATTTTGAGGAGTAAAACCTCCATCCTATTTATCTTTCAAAATAAGGCTACCCCGACTATAGTTGCACTTGCGATTAAGAGTCTTCTTCCTATTTATCTTTCAAAATAGGGATAACCTTTAAACTGCTGCAGCGGTGATGAGGTTAAACCTTCCTTCCTATTTATAATAGGGCAATAACGTCTCTATGAAGAGGCCCCCATGGGCAGAGTTATTAATGATATCGAGACAAATTAAACTACGTCCTCTTCAATCTCTCATCACACAGGTAAATACTTGATAATAAATCAGTCTTCCTGTCTGGAGCGATCCCACTTCTGACACCATTTTTAGAATTGGCCCCTATGTATCATATCAGGTCTGCAGTCGATTTCTCAATACGGATACTCGCAAGGGGAGAAAGAAGTGACACACACACCAGAGCATATCAGATCATTCTCCAAAGTTTATTGTCCAGCTCATCATTATATATGTTTGAGCTGCGTGTGATATGTGAGAGTACAGAAACAGGAAATACACTCCTATAGACAAATCCCCTTGCTGAACAGGAAACAGCTTGCAACTGTTTTTTGTAATAACAAAATAAGCTGTACAAGAGAAGTTGTTGAGAGGTCTTTATTATTTTACACCTTTCTTGTGAATATCTCTTGCATGACATATAGATGTGTTTAAATTAGAGATGCACCGATCGACCGGCCAGGGACCGGAATCAGCCAGTTTTCCACATGCTCGGCCCGGACTGGTAACCGGCCGGTCAGTCTCACGTCTTTCCGATTCTGAGCCAGTCCATTTTGTTGCCAGCAGCGCAGGCAATAATGTCACAGCCGCATGGAAACATGACACTGGGGTGGAAGATCTTCACTGTGAGTGAAAAATACATAAAGTTCGCAATTTGTAAAATTTGTAAGGCTAAAGTAAACGTGGGTGAACCACCACGATAACCTTCAGAACAACAAACCTAATTAGACACTTAAAACACCCTCACCCAGCTGAAAATACCGCTTTTAAAAAAGAAGCTAAAAAAGCTAAGCGGCTAAAGCTAGTCAGAAGTCAGCAGCCTCTCCTTTCTTTCCTTGGTATGAGAAGCGAAAAGACCAAAGGAATTACGAGGAAAATTATGGAATTCATGGCCCTGGATGACCAGCAGTTCTCCATAGAACTTTTCGCGTCTACTGCCTGCGCAGATTTCAACAGTGTGTGAGTAGGATGCGTTTCATACAAGATCTGGCAACTGGACAACCTTGGAATAATATATTGATGTGATTATTCATATAACATGGTTTGGGCCATACAAATTACGGGAGTTTCCAGGGAGAAATAACAAAACGGGAGGGGGGTGGGAGATGGGTGTGAAATACGGGAGACTCCCAGGAAAAGCGGGGGTGAGTGACGACAGGTGTGGTTACAAGCCTATCCCGAAGCAGCAATCAGTTTTACCTCTGATATTTGGTATCTAACGTAAGCTTAATGTCAATGTTGAGCGTATTGGACACTTCAGTTTTGTTCATAGGCTTGTAATATTTGGAATTGTTTTGTTAGACGAGTACAAAATTAGAAAAAGGTCCATTTATAAAAATTGTGGAAAATGACATCTGTTTTGTTATTTAAAGCAACTCATTTGCAGTTAATTGTTTGGGGGAAATTATAATGTTTAATCATTTATTTTATTATGAAAATTTAATTTTGCATTGAAGAAAGGTAGATTTTGTTTGTATATGCGGTCAATAGTTCTTAGAAAGAAAATCGGAATCGGCGGGTCACACTTGGAAAAAAATTGGAAATCGGAATCGGCCAAGAAAATTGCAATCGGTGCATCTCTAGTTTAAATGTCTCCTCCTCCTGACATTCATCGCATAATCCTGTAGGATCTTTTCCTATGAAATGTTTTATTTAGCTTGCAATGACCTATCCTTAGTCTACTTATTATAAATTGTTCTTTCCTTTTATTTCCCCTCTCTCTTACCATACCTACTTTATTTTTGAACCCTGTACAGATATCTCCCATTCTTTTCATGATCCCACTGATGTTTGTATTTTTCCATGATCTTTTTCCATACAAAATGCTTCCCTTCTGATTTGCTAACTTAATTTTGATGTCAGCATGCCCCTTTTTTTGTTGCCTCTTTGCCAATCTATCAGCTTTCTCATTTCCCTGTATTCCCAAAATGTGCTGGAACCCACATGAATGTAATACTTAGTCTGAATATTCTTGAGTTTGTAAACAAAATTTCATACAATAATTATTGATGATATTTTCAATTTTTTAGATTTTCCATGCTTCATACTCATAAAGGCTGATACAGAGTTGCTACATATTAAAATGTTGTTATTTTGGTTTGTTCAATCCATTCTAATGCTAATAATATCACATATGGTTCAACTGTATATACATTTAAGCTGTCAGATGTTCTTTTGTTGACTCCCATTTCATATCTAGGGATGAATATCGCAGATCCTGTTGCATCTGTTTGTAGATCCTTTGACCTATCTGTAAATATTTGAATGCTGTCTTTGTACTTATAATGCTTGTATTTATAATATTCACTGGTTCTATGCTTCTATTCATCTATGCTTCTTTTACTTCCTTTAATTTTTAAAAGCTCTAGATCAAACTTTGAGTTTACCAGTAACCAAATTGGTTTATCAGGCCACACCAGTCTCAGCAAATTCTTTATCACTTCCATTTCCTTTGATATTAAATCGCTTTAACCTGAAGTGCACATACTGGGGAAGTTCTCATTGCCCCTAAGCATATTCTTAAAGTACGTGCTTGCACAATGTACAATTCTGCGAACACAGATTTTGCTGCTGATCCATATACAATACACCCATAGTCTATCTTAGACCTTATTAGAGCTATATATTGATATATATATATATATATATATCAACGTTGTAATACTTGCTCGCCATTCTAACCCTGTAAGACACCTCATCACAATTAGCACTTTTTACATTTATTAACTGTGTACTTTATATGTTCTTTCTTCAATTGTTTTGTGTCAAATATATTCCCAAAAATCGAAAACACTCAATTTTTTCTAATATAGTTCCATACATTTTCAACTTGCATTCCTTCCCCTTCTTTTTATTTGTAAAGACCATTACTTTTGCTTTCTCCACTAAGAATATCCCTACTTTGTTCCCCACTTTTCAACTTGCCCAATTCTTTCTTGCATCTTCTTGATTATATATTCAGTATTTCTACCTCTCTTCCATTTAGCTCCATCATCTGCAAATAAGGACATCCCCATATCCACTGGAAAATTTAAGTAAATATCAATAATCATTATGGAGAATAAAGTTTGACTTATTACACTCCCTTCTGGTTTTCTGTTTTCTACATTATATTGCCTTGATATATCAATTTAATTAGAAGTCCCTCTTTCCACTGCATATATTACGATACACTACTATTATTGTTTCTTTATTTATTTGAGCTTTCCTTATTTCCTTTTCAAAATTTATCACAGGATCCATTGTATTTCTTCCTTTTCTAAATGCACTTTGACATCCAGCGATTATATTTCTACTCGCTAATAAATATATTAGTCTTTCATTTATCATGCGTTCCATTATTTTACATATATGTGATGTTAATGCTATTGGCCTATAGTTCCCAGGTCTACTTGCATCTTTCCCAGGCGTCCTTATTGGAATAATTACTGCTTCTTTCCAGCTTTGTGAAATGTTCCCTCCTCCCACACTCTATTATACAACATCAAGAGTTTCTCCTTCTGGACTTAAATGTTTTAACATACTGTGACATATTTCATCTTTTCCCGGTGCAGTTTTCCATGTCCTGCCCAATGCTCTTTGCAGTTCTCCCATGCTAAAAGGGACATCTTGTTCCCCATCACCATTATTTTTCCTACAAATCCGCATCCTCATTCTCTACTTCTTTCTCTACCACTTCTTCCTTCTTCTGATAAATTATTAGAGCTGTTTATCTTAACAAAGGGTTTTGCTATCATCTCTAACTTTTTCTTGTTTTCTTCAGTCATAACAGGTCCATTATATATCACAATATGCTTTCCAGAATGCACTTTTGTACTTTTTGTTTGTATTATTGTCCTCCTTACTCCTGTCTGAGCTTGCTTATACTGAATCATGTGTTGAAAATTATGTTCTTTTAACTATCCTAAATGCTTAATTCCTTTTCCTTACATTTGTCATCCCACCATGGTTCTACATTCTTTTTTATTTCTTCCTTTACTCTTGGGAATGGACTCTGCTGCTGCCAATATTATACCTTTCTTTATTTTATTGTCTAATGTTTCAATGTTAATTTCAACCATAATTTGTTTTAAATATCTACTATTTTCCTCCTGAAATTTTACCCAGTCTGCTTTTCTAAGATTCCATTTCTTACTTATGTTCTCTGTATTCCATGCTACCTCTATATTTATTTTACACCAAAGTGGATAATGATCACTGCCTGTTGTTCCTTCTTGATACACTGACCAATCACATGTTGCTGCAATGTTGTTTGATACTAATGTAAGATCCGGTACTGATTCTTTCCCTGTATTAACATCTTGTCTTGTGCATTCACCAAATCTTACTAACCACTGATTCTGGGAAATCTATGACTCTGGTCCTGTTAGATCTTAGCTCCGCCTTTGATTTGGTTGATCACAATATTCTTCTTTCTCAACTGGAGTCATGTGTGGGCCTTCGGGGCACAGTGTTGCAGTGCTTTCGTTCATATCTTACTAATAGGAGGTTTTCTGTCTGTCTTGGACACCATTCTTCCTCTGATTCTCATCTAAGTTGTGGCGTTCCACAGGGCTCAATTCTTGGCCCTGTATTGTTTTCTCTGTATATGCTTCCTCTGGCCTCCATATTTAACAGATATGGAGTGTCCTTTCATCTCTATTCTGACGACACCCAAATTTATCTCCCTTTAAGGCGTAACAACAAACATGAATTACAGCCCATGTTAGACTGTTTAGATGAACTTAAATTGTGGCTTACAAATAACTTTTTAAAGCTGAATGAGATTAAAACTGAAATCATCCTGTTTGGCTCCAATAACAACAGTGCATGTGATTTTGACCTAGACTCTCTCTCACCTTATAGGACCATGTGTGCTAGGAACTTGGGTGTTCTATTTGACAGCAAGCTTAAATTTGATAAGCAGATAAGCACTGTGGTAAAATCATGTTTTTATCATCTTAGTTTGTTAACTAAGGTTAAGCCAACCTTGTCATTAAGCAAGTTTGAAACAGTGATGCATGCTTTTGTTACTTCTGGCTTAGATTAATGTAACTCACTTTACATTGGTGTCACTCATTCGTCTATTTGACGCCTTCAACTTATTCAAAATGCTGTGGCTAGGCTCCTCAAGGGGAAACGCAAATTTGAGCACATCACACTGGTTTTGATTTCATTGAACTGGCTTCCTGTTAAATTTAGAAATTATTTTAAAATGCTATAATTTGTATTTAGATCTCTCCATAACCAGGTGCCCCAGTACTTATCAGACTTGCTGCACCCATACACCTCACGAGATCTCTTATATCAGGTGAATCTGATTTGCTTTGTGTTCCCAGGTCTAAACTAAAGAATAGTGGCGATCGTGCCTTTGCTGTTGCTGGAACTAAGCTATGAAACTGTCCTCTGGCACATATTAGAACTGCCTCAACTATCTCAGCTTTTAAAACTAAACTTAGAACTTATCTATTTTCCTTGGCTTTTAACATTTGTTGACTATTTCTCTTTTTATCTTTGTAAGTTTATTGTATACTGTTATTACATGTCTTGATTGTTTTCTTTTTACTTAATGTGTAGCAATTTGGTCAACTTTGGTTGTTTTTCAATGTGCTATATGTATAAACATTAAATTATTGACAAAACAATGTCTTGTGAACAGTTTAAATTCATTTAAATTCTTATTTTCATATTCATCAGCTTTCAACAGAGAGGTAAATCATGCTGAATCTCTCGCGAGAAGTGAATAGCTTTTCTCTAACATGATTGGCTGTACGCTGCAAACGTCACTCATTCTTGTGCACGAGCGCGTAATCTAAATTTAAAGTCAGGATCGAAGCCTCCGAAGATCGGAGTTGACAGAGAAATTTGACGCGCTGCATCATAGTACCAATTAAGCCTGATTGGATTGGTTTGAATTTGTAAACACGAAACCCTGAGATATTTCAGCGACCTTCATGCTGCAGGCCTCTGGTCTCTTCATGATCGGATAGCTTAGCTGATCTCGCATGAAGTGGCCAAGTGTTAACAGGCCCTAAAGAGCAAGATGATTATTTTCCTGATCCACTAGATGGCAGTGAAGTTAAAGAAATTGTCAGCACATGCAGTTTCTAACTATCAGTAGGAAGTCCGTCTCTCGTTAAATGTATTATTTCTACCTCTTAATCCAATCTTATTTTTGAACTGAATAATTGCACTTTCAACGCAGTATAAACCCCTCTACGGTTGTTTACAAATCCTCATATTTTTTTGGCTGTCTTGCTCTTTTCCTTTACGTCATCTAGTTACTCTGCTGAAAACGGCTCTCGCATTCATAGACAGCAGCACATTTACGTTTTTGTCAGCTGCGATAACTGATTGTATTGAAACGATGCATTTGATCCTTAGCTAACTCATACATTTGTTATCTTAAATAACATTTCTGTCCTGAGCTTACAATTTATTCAACATAATAACATTTTGGATTGTCCTTCCTGTCAAGACATTAATGGTGATTCTTGGTGTATTAAATACCTATTCCAGTCACCACATGTGTTTCATTTAATAGGGCAGCTGTGGTGGTAAATTTACAATATATATATTTTTTTAATCTATAACGTTATTTTATTAGAGTCATGGATAAAGGCAAAACAATAATAATCTCTTTTTAACTTTTAATGGTACATTTCATAAAAGAGGTGTATGTTTTGAGTTCTGAAACTTATAGTTTTTAAAGTACAATGACCTCTTATAAGTCAAAAGATCAAGGAAACTTGATTACTCATGTCATGATCCCTTTAACATTGACTTGGCAACACAACTTCATGCCATAGAGACTCAACTCTTGCAGTGGATAGCTTGAGGAGGGAGGGTCCCTCAAGGTCTTTACTTTCTGAACCAGCCTGTGGTGACCTCTGGTCAGCCTTGTTATTAGTATATGTTTTCATTATGCTGCACGTTTTGCAAACCCGCATTTCAGGATGCAGATTTCTAGTCTGTTTATGCTGTTAGTGAGACCATGAAAGTTGACAGGGCAAATCAAGTTTGAAAAGGTTTTGGTAATGCTGAAATGTTGTTGTGGGATGGCAGCAAGTAGCTTAAAGGCAGGCGCTGCAAGAGGAGAAGATGAAAGCCTTGAACTCTTCAGTGGCAGCAGGTAGAAAAAGAATCCTCTTTAGCATTTCTTACAACATTCTGGTGGTGTAAGCTGGTTAAAGGTGAGAACACCATGGACAACATTGCAGAATTGTTTACAATGTACATCATCCTCTTCTGTAAGTTCAGGGTGAGAGAGAGAGAGAGAGTGTCTTGTTTTATGGCATGTTAAATAGCAACCCAACAGAGTACAACAATTGTTAATCATACAAAAGTAACAAAAAGGTTCTTAAAATAAAATTATTTCATTAAACTTTAAACCCTTATTATCATATGAAATTGTGCCAAAACACAGTTTGATTGAATGCATAGCCGTTGACCTCAACACCATAAGATATGGGAAGCAATTTCTCCTCCTATTTAAAAATTTGGATGCCTTAATAGTTTGCTATTCTAACCATATTTGATGAAAAAAATTGTTCACCCAAAAATAAAAATCTGATTATTTACTCTCCCTCATGTCATACTAGATGTGTATGACTTTCTTTCTTCTGCAGAACACAAATTAAGATTTTTAGAAGAATATCTCAGCTCTGTTTCTCCATATAATGCAAGTGAATGGTGACTAAAACTTTGAAGCTCCAAAAAGCACATAAAGGCAGCATAAAATGAATCCATAAAACTCCAGTGGTTTAATCTATGTCTTCTGAAGCAATCCAATTGTTTTTGGGTGAGAGCATGTCAAAATGTAACTCCTTTTTCTCTCACTATCTTGCCATTGCAGTCTCTAGGTACACTTCCTAGTGTTTTGTACTCTTGATTACACTTCCTAGTGCTTATTAAACCACTGGAGTTTTATGGATTACTTTTATGCTGACTTTGTGCTTTTTGTAGCTTCACAGTTTTGCTCACCATTGACTTGCATTAAATGTAACTACAGAGACAAGGTAGTTCTAAAAAATGTTTTAGTGTTTTGCAGAAAAAAAAAAAGCCATACACACCTGGGATGACATGAGGGTGAGTAAATGATGAGATCATTTTCATTTTTGGGAGAACTTTTCCTTTAATGGTTAGATGTAATTACCATTTGTATTTAGGTTTGTTTCTTTTCTGAAGAAACGAAAAAAATTTCCACTGAAGATTTGTTCATATGCTTTTCCCTGAATAGATTTCTGAAAAAATATTCTAAGTAGGAAAGACAGGTGGGTGAACTGAATGCACATTATGCTATGTTTTATACCATGAGCTGTGGTGGACAGATTTATTTTTATTTATCTATGGAAGAAAATACTATAATTTGTATTTCCTATTCATTTCATTTTCATCTAACAATTTTCCTCTTCAGAAAGTTTTAATTTTGTTCCACATTATTTTAGCTTAGTCCTTACAAGAATACAATGTAATTTCCATTGCACAAATGTTTACTGTTTCATAACAGTGTTTTTCCTTTCAGATGAGGGGGTGACATCTTGATTTTGACTGAGAGAATAAAATGGCATCTTCCTTGTGTCCCCACCAAACAGCAGTGCATTGCCATTTCTATCAGACAATTTGATATCCGGCCTGATATTCCTGGACAATGCTGAGCAGAAGCTGAGCTCTATTCTGTGCTGGGGCTTTGCTCTGCCATCTCCCGGATTTGCTTGCTATGTCTCCCAATTTCTACAAAAAAAAAGTTCTTTTTTTTCTTTTTATATTTTGACCTTTTAATAGCTTTGCTTTATTTTTCATCTGGTAGATATATACTGATAGATTTTTTTTTTTTTTTTGGAACGTCTTCCTTCTTGACCTATGAATGAGGAGGTTGAGAGGTTTGTGTTTTTTTGGGATGGAATGAAGAGTGGAGGGAAAGAAATAGCAAGAAGGACTGGAATCAAGTGACAGGAGGATGGAGGGGAAGTGAATGGCTATCTGTGTCACCACAAAGAGTGGTTCCTGGAACTTTCCATGAATAGGAATACATAAAAAGTAAATAACGCATACAATAATAAAAAAAAAATGTAGGGGGAAAACCCCTATTCCAGAATGGCTAACAGGGTTACTAGTAAGGGTAGAAAATTTAGCTTATTAGGGCTTCCTAATTAGGGACCAAATGTTGTTTTGTAGTCATTGTTAATAAGAATATTATTTGTTTGTTGATTTTATTTCTTACAAAATGTGTAATCTGAATGCTGAGCTTGAAGATTACAGTTACCACAATATTTTTATGTTAAATTTGAGAAAATGGAATGAAATTACTTAATACCCACCATGATGTAGAAAGGGTCCATATGTTACTTCTTGGGTCACAATTTTAAGAAACACTACATATTTTGTAAGGGTAAAATCATGCAATAACAAGGTTGCATGCAAAATTTGGGACACAGCTTTTGGAATGTTTGTAATTAAAATTAATTAATAAACATTCATTTAATAGATTACAGTGTGTTTAAATTATGGCACTGTCTTGTCATTTTAATTGTTGAGAAGGTGCAATATTAAGGGGGGATAAAGACTTTGCCTGCTTCCTGTCACCTGTATGTACACATTCATTTATACAGAAGCATATTTACATATTGTATATCGTGTATATTTCTCACTCTTACCATTTTCATTTACTGTTTCATATCTGTATATTATGAATAAGAGAAGGCTTTGCTTTGAGTTGTTTACAAGATTTTCCTCTCTGTCCATACACATACACAAACCCATTCTATAAATCTCATTTGTTGTCACTTTTCACCTTCGCCTTTGCTACTTATCTGGTTATGGATTCATAATGTGGGTCCAGTTATTAATGTGAGGATATTGCAGCCAAATTCGAGACATTTAGGCATCCTCCATCTGCGGTCATCTGCCCCCTCTCCTGTGCTCCGTACCCACATCCCTGTCACTATTTTCTGTCTCCAAGAGGGCTTTATCGCCTCTACATTTCAAAGGACATTGTAGACTTCATAAATAATTAACATATCACTTGGCCAGTTTGCAGTTATGATGCAAATCAGCAGAGATCATCAATAGTTTGAATAAGGTTTTATTTTAAATTATATTAAGATATGAGTCTAGAGTCTAGTGTTTTTGATGAATACATAAGAAATGCTTTTATTTATACATTTTTGTACATCTTATTATTTTACCTTTATTTTAAACACCTACTCTGATGAACCAAAACATTAAGACCACTCACAGGGGAAGTGAATAAAATTGATAATATCTTAACAAGGCCATATGTCAAGGTCTGGGTAGACTAGCTGGTAAGAGAACAATCAGATCTCGTAGTCAATGTGTTGAATGCAGGAGAAATGGGCAGCAGTAAAGTCCTGAGCTACTTTGACATGGGACAAAGTGTTATGGCCAGACGACTGGGTCAGACAATCTCTGAAACAGCAAGGCTTGTGAGGTGCTCCAAGTCAGCAGTGGTCAGTACCCACCAACAGTGGTCCAAGGAGGGACAAACCAACGACAGGGTGTTGGGCGACCAAGGCTCATCGACGCACAAGGCCGACAAAGACTATACCGTCTGGTCTGATCCAACAGAAGGTCTAATGTGGCACAAGTAAAAGAAAATTTTAATGAAGGTTACAGGGGGAATGTGTCACAACATGCTACGTATTGGGCTGTGTAGCTGCAGACCAGTCAGAGTGCCCATGATGATCCCTGTCCACTGTTGAAAGCACCTACAATGGAAACACGAGTGTGAGAACTGGACGTTGGAGCAGTGGAATAAGGTCGCCAGGTCCAATGAGTCCCTTTTTCTTTTACATCATGTGGATGGCCATGTACGTGTGTGCCGTTTACCTGGGGAAGTGATGGCACTAGGATGCACTGTGGAAAGACGACAAGCCAGTGGAGGGATTGTGATGCTCTGGGCAATGTTCTGCTTAGAAACCCTGTTTCCATCCATTCATGTAGATGTAAATTTGACACGTGCCACCTACCTAAACATCGTTGCGGACCAAATACACCCCTTCATGGCAATGGTATTCTCTGATGGCAGTGGCCTCTTTCAGCAGGATAAGCACTGTTTTACCGGCACGCAGAAGACCAACAGCATATTAGGCAGGTGATCAAAATGTTTTGGCTTATCAGTGTATTTTTAAGTCGGGTCTCAATGTCAATGTAACTTGATAATATAGTGAGTGCCTGTTAACAAAGCAGTGCCAGAAAAAAGGACAAAGATGGGTTATCATGTGATTTTGTTACAGATGTAATCTTCTTCCCCCTTTTTACCCTTTAGTATGTTGAATATCTTGCCTTTATCCATTATATTTGATTAAGTTTTTCCAGTAGGGTCTTAGAAATAAAATACATTTACACCTAACAGCATAACTAATAATTAGTTTACACTGTTAAGAATTTGAGAAAATAATTAATTTAATCCATTTTGTAATAAGGCTGTAACATAACAAAATGTCGAAAAAGTGATGCGCTGTGAATACTTTCCGGATAAACTGTATAAAATCAAAATGACTCTATATGTGTTGAAGAATAGAAAAACGTCTCACTGGTATATGCACCAAATGGCAGGTGTTGGTGTCATTCTCTCCTCCTGCCTTGACTGATAGCTCAGTAAGCGCTTATTAGAAACCCAGAGTACATGAATACTGATGGATGGCATAGATGCTGCAAAGCATCTTTTTTTATCACAGCCATACTGTCACCCTTTCTGCCAAGCTGACAATATCCAAAAGCAAGCTATAACAAATCACCTTGGCAACAGAACCAGCCTCAGAATACAAATTTCCTGAAAGATTAGCAGCTTTGCAAGTTTGTTAGATGCACAGTGATAGAGTAATTACCAACAATGCACATTAAAATACCACAATTGAGATTACCTGGCTTTAGCTAATGTGCTCTGTTAGTGCTTTTCTCATTTGGATTCTGTTTGATTAACTCCAATGAGTGTGGCTGTGATGCACTTCAACATGAAAGATTCTTGTTTTAGCACAGATTTCGATAATATCAATCCACTCCTTTGTGTGAAGGAGACTGTTAAAGTGTTTACTTCATCCGCCAAACCTGCCTTCCACATGAAAGCTAGGCAAATCACACCTGTTTTGTCTGAAGATAATGATTAATGCACTAATATGCCAAGATGGAGCTGGGATTTCAGATGGCTATAGTGTTGCCATCTTTTTGATTTTACATCAATAATAAACTCAGCCTTTGTTGTTAAGAATCATGAAAGTCACAACACAAGCCTAAAGTTGAAACAGAAGGTAAATTAAAACAAAATTCAACATAAAATATTGGTCGTTTCTTTCAATTAGCATTAGCATAAAAATTGACAACATAAGTGTTTCAATATATTATCAATTAATATCTAGAGTAAACAGAAACTGGTACGCTAATATGTGCATGTTATTTGAATTTTTTTCAGGTAGCATTACGTCCTGATCACATCATGACAGAGCACTGTGATCCTCATTTGATTAGCTCTGACCTGAGCTAACCCTCCACTCCATGCAACCCTGGGAAAATGAGACACCTCTTATTTCTAACATGTTTTGTGACTAACAGAGCTTTTATCACATCTCTTGTTCAGTCTTTGACTTATTAAAAATCAATCTGGTTTTAATGGCATTCTGTCTTGATAACAACCCGATTGATTCAGTGTTGTCTGGTTAATCTTTAATGCTGATCCGGATCTAGATTCTGGTGACGCTGCTCTTCTGCTGACTCGGACTGGTGCACCACAGCCATGTTGTTCATTATATTTGTTTGTTTTCTTGTTTTCTTGCTATTCATATGGAAACTATTTGAAACATGATAGTATCTGTCCATTTTTTGTTGCTGGCGCTGATTATTAGAGGACTTTTTTTTTGCCACAGACCAAGTTACAGCAATATGCTCTGTTGGTGTGCTGCCGCTACCGTACAGAATAGAACAGGTGCTTTCACTCAGACCTGCAAGGACAATTTCCTCTGTGGATCTACCTGAGGCTGTTAGCAGCGAGCTCCGAACTCAAGGAGGTGTTTACGGAAAAGAGGAGAGATACGACAGCGTCTCCGGAACAGGGGAAACAAACCACCGTTACCGTCAGAGATCTTAAGTAATGTTCGGTCTCTCAGAAACAAAATTGAGGAGCTTCGTACAAACTCCAACACATGCTTTGAGTACTTTGATGCCTGTCTGATGGTGTTCACAGAGAATCTTATGGCTGCTGTAACGATTTGGAGGCAGTCAAGGCAAGGATGAAGGTGAGGAGTAGGACCCAAGTGCAGCTTTATTGAAGTTTGTAGGTGAAACAGGAACAGGACAAGGACTTGGAACAGGGACAGGCTACGGCTTGGACTAAGGCTAGGACTAGACAGGCTGGGCTAAGGAACATCAGGGTGACATCAGGCAGGGGTCAGGGTTACGTTACAATACTTGACCAGGTACAAGGGAAACATGAGGACTTAAATACATGAATAGGGGAAACAACAGCCAATGGACAAACAGGACTTAAACAGGATAATAAGGTGATTAACTAAAGCCAATGACAAAACTAGAACTGATAATAAAGCAATCAAACAATAAACCAATGAAAACCAGACACAAGAACAAGGAGGGAAAACAGGACATGACAAGACTGGGAAACAGGAACATAAGAATGGTTTCAAAATAAGAGTGCATCAGCAAAAGACAATATGGAGTATAACAGGTGCCAGAAACTTAAGAGTGAAGGTACATAAACAAGAGACAATATGGAGTGTGACAGATGCCAGAAACTTAAGAGTGAAGGTACATAAACAAGAGACCACATGGAACGTTACAGCTGCATTGTGATGTCCACAGCTCACTGATTGAACTTGAGTGCTTTTCCCTTATACGGGCAGACAGGAACAAAACATCTGGAAAAAGCAGAGGAGGGGGCGTGTGTGTGTGTGTGTGTGTGTGTGTGTGTGTGTGTGTGTAAGAGATGACTTATGCAGTCAGCACACGGTAAGAGAAACAATGTGTAGTCCTGATTTAGTTTATTGATGAGACCCTTTTATCTTCCAAGGGAATTCGAGAACTTTCTAATATGTGCAGTATATGTACCACTGGGATGGAATGCAGTTAAAGCTCCAAGTTTTATAACAGACTGTGTTCATCAGCAACTGAACCACACTCCAGGAGCTCCCATCCTTGGGGATTTTAATCATTGTAAATTAGAACTCTCCCTCACTAGATATGAGCAATACATCAGGTGTGATACTCAAGAAAACAAGATCTTAGATAAGTGTTGTGGGAATATAAAGAATGGGTAGACTGCAAAGTCTAAACCCCCCTTTGTCAAACTGAGATCACAACACAATTAATTTAATCCTTATGTATAAGACAATATTAAAGACTAGTAAGCCACAGACTAAGAGTGGCAGTGTGGTCGGAGGATAGCATTGAAATATTAAGGGATTGTTTTGTGTCTGGCAAGTCTTTAATTAAATGAAAAATTGATACTGACTACAGAAACTATAACAAATTATATACAATATTGTGTGGATATGGATGTTGAGACAAAAGAGGTTACAGTGTTTCCTAATAACAAACACTACATTATGAGGGAAGTAAAGGATTGTATAAATAGGAAAAAAATGGCTTTTATCAATCATGATCAAAGGGAACTCAAGCAAGTCCAGAAGGAACTAAATATAATGCTAAAGAGTGCAAGGAAGTTTTAACTTGGGGAACTCCAAAAAACTGAGGGATACCATGAAAAGAGTAACAAATATGGATCTGTGCAGGATCGATATGCAATAATGATATGCAAAAGGCAAAAGGAAAACAAACTGAATGATATTTACCTTAGATTTGAAGTCTATGATTACCCCTTGAGATTATATCTGTGGTATATCTCATGTGCTGCAGAGCAGAGACTGGAGATTACTCCTCATGTGCTATGGTCACTCTACAGATATGTGTGTACTAAGAAATTGACAGGTCCTGATGACATTTCTGCTTTTTTGTTAAAGACTTGTACCAATGAACTTGCTTTAGCATGATACCCCGTTTTCCAAAAACCTTTGGACACATACCATTCCAGCATTGAGGAAAAAATCTATAATTTCCCCTGTGCCTAAAAAACTTTGCCCAACTGAGAACTATGACTTTAGGCCTGTGGCCTTGACATCAAATGGAGTGAAATGATTTGAACGATTGATGGTAACAGTCCTTAAAAAAGATGTCAGATTATCCCTTGACCCTCTTCAGTTTGTTTATAGATCTTGCCGGAGCACTGATGATGCTATCAACAGTATCACTCACCTTTACCATGGTACCACTGACCCTAATCCTTTAAGGCCATTCCAAGAGCCACCATAGTGTAATGGTCAGTTCCCCCTTGATGCTGGCTGGGAGACTGGAGTTCAATCTCCATGGTGAATGAATACTGTGGGGGAGTGTGTTGGAGTGTTGTAAGAAATCAGATGAAGGGGAGTGGGATGATGGAGCACAGGTTGGGGCTATACCATCAGTGGTGAAAGGCGGGAAGGCTGAAAAACCACTTGGGCTTTCCGGCTACATACCCATTTCTCTGGTATATTGAAACAGCTAAAAACACCTGAAAAAATAACACGTGCCAGAGTTAAAAATATGATTATTGAATCTTTATACATTTTCCTTCACCTAACCCTAACCTAACCCTTACTTGTTAATAAGCATCTAGAAGATGCACAGACTTATGCACAGTTACTCTTTGTAGACTTTAGTTCTTCTTTTAGTGCTCTTCAACCTCACTTGCTCATTAAGAAACTGAAAGAGTTGAATGTGAATACTTTTCTTATAAATGGTTTTATTCATTTTTAACAAATTGTACTCAGCAGGTCAGGGTCAATAATTAATTTATGAAATCAAGAGTATTAATGTTGGGGCACCCCAAGTTTGTGTCAGTTCGCTGATTTTATTAACACTATATACTTATGAGTGTACTAGCAGCATGGAAAGTAATTTTATTGTCAAATTTTCTGATGACACTGCTATTTTGAGTTTATTGCACAAGAATACCAGTCCTCTTAATATTTCTCAAAAGTGGACAAGTTTGTACAGTGGTGTGACAATAACTATTTGTCTCTAAATGAGAAAAAAGTCAGTTGAAATGAGAATTGACCCTAGGTCTGTGGAGGACCCCAGTCCAGTAGTAATAGGTGGTAATCCTATGTCTCAAGTTTCTTTATTTAAATATCTAGGGGTCCATATAAATAACACATTGAGCTGGTCTGCTCGTATTAATAGTTTGTGTTCGGAATTGCAGCAGTGGTTGTATTTCTTGTGCCGGCTTCAGGTATATGGGGTGAATCAGAAAATTATGTTTCTATTTTATCAATCTATTTTCGAAAGTTTGATAAGATATGGTATAACGGCATGGTATGGTAGTCCAGTTAAAACCAAAGCTTAACTGCTTGGAATATTCTGCCTCAAAAAATCATAGGCTGGAAAGAAAGCTGTTCCATTCAGTGGCTATATATGAGCGATATACAGTGAGGCAAGCTCTAAAAATCATATCCTAAATGAAGAATTCAGACTTTTACCTTCAGGTATATGGGTCAGTTTTCCATTATGTAAGGTGAACCCTTTCAAAAATGTATTCGCGCCAACCTCAGTCAGGCTTTTAAATAAGATTTCTTAAGAATTTTGGATTTATATTTTATATTTATAAAATATAAAATTTTGGAGTTTTATATTTTATATGTGCACATGCATTTATATTTTAATACTATTTCTTGTGTTTTGCACTATAGGTCCATGGGAGCTTGTACTGTATTTTGTATTTTCTACATTGTGCATAATGCACTAAAATTATATTGTTCTATGCTTGTATATTTTTGTTATTTTATTTTGTGTTGTTCATATTGGATGTGTCTGCTTTCCATTGGCTGCTGTGCATTGAGTCGAAGACAAATATCCATATATGGGAAAATAAAGGATATTCAATTAAATTCATACAATGTATAACAGCTTGTATTTATGTGCACAGATGAAGAACTCAGACCTCTTATGCTTTTTGTTATCTCCATCCACCTCAGAAATCAATAAGCATTTGAGAACAAGAATAATCCCCTCATGTGTAATAATTAGCCAATATCACACATACAGGAGTGCTTTTATATTTCTTTTATACAACAGTTTTATTAACAATAAGTTTATACTGAGTAACTTACATTTAGACACAATATGGAAAATTATTTAGCATATTTTTACTCTGCCAAAGAAAATGGTTCCAAAGAAGCCAGAGCTGGATCAACCTGCAAAATCACCAAGCAACACAAACACTGATAACCTGTCTAGCACGTTGAACACAGAAACAAATACAAGTGGAGTGAGCTAAACAGTGAAGGAAAAACATTGAGATCTAATTAAGCAGTTACAATAAGCTGAGCAACATTGGGAAATAAGAAAGTAGGGGCTTGGTTTGGCAGTCAAATAATGAAAGGGAAGTAAGAGAGAGAACTGAAAGAGAGATAGAAAGAATTATGGGGACTTTTATGCTGTTACCTTAACATATCTGCCTGTGCACCATTTAGAGGGAGCACCTGCTGTGGCCAGGCAGCTAAAAATCTAACCATGATGCTGCCTTTCTGTTCTCTCCAGTTGTTCATTGCATTCTTTTGCTGGTTTCCCCTTCATCCTACTGTGGTAATGTACAAAAAATATTTTCACATTTTCTACTCGTCAACCTTGGATCTGCATTTTTTTTTTTCAAGCGAATGTCAGAGTGATTGAGTGCATGTGTCTATATTATTTCCATATGACACAATTTGTCCAACCATGTAATGACACACTGGACATGATGGACATTGACTAAAAGGCCCTCAGAGTGGCAGCTTCTTAACCTCTGTTAGTGCAGATAATTCCATGTGCAAAATAGCGGGTGTCATACTGAAGGCCAGTTAATGTAACCGTGGAATAAGTGGTGTTATGAAATGGTACACACTCATAATGTGTGTGTTTTTTTCTCAGTTGGTTCCTAATATGGGTTGGACTGGGACATAATTCGGTCATGGAAAATCCAACCCACATGGCCCAGCTTTCTTTTTGAAGCTGTAAAATTATTGTTAAGAATTGGTTTATTTTTTTGACAATAAAGAAAATGCCTCATGAGCTGCCTTGACAAGCACAGTTTTCTTTAGTGTGTTGACATATTTCTATTGAAACAGCAGATAGGGTGAACAGATCAACCAATCATAGCCCAAATCCAATCCCTAAAATAAGAGTACAATGACTGGTTGATAAGACTGTTGTTCCAGGAACAACACAGGATGTCAATCCAGAATATGTTTTTCTTGGGCAAATCACATTAGCTGAGTCTCATTTTGAAGGCTGCATGCTCCGGAGGTTGCATTTGTCAGCCGCATACGTCATTAGAGGCTGTCTTGTTTCAGAAAAGCAAGTTGGACACTCCATATGCAGCCTCTGAATGCAACCTTCTTTCACATGAATTAAGAGGGTGCAGGAGGTACATTACATCCTTCGGTGTCACTCACAACCCACAATTCTTTGTGTCAATGTAAAAGTAATTTCTTTGAAAGTGCCTCAGTAGACAGATGTAAAATACAGTATATAAAATGTAAAATTATAATAATAAATTATTTAAAATAAATTAATATAAAGTACATATATATTATAAAAATGAAGTATAGGGGTGGTCGACACATAACATGTTCATGAACCTTTTTTATATTAACTTAAATAATTTATTAACTTTATATGAATGTAGAAAAAAACATTTATAATGTATTTTAGGTGCTGGTCACCCTTTCTCAAACATTTTTAATTGTTTTGAGTTACATTTTTGCCTTCACTAGCTCATTTTAAATGGTTCTGCAGTGTGACCAATTGATTTCTAAAATACAAATATTCCATGTAATTCCAAATATTCAATTTTAAACAAAGCTTAATATAGAACTATTTTAAAAGAAAATAAATATGCTGTTTCCAGTAGCATTACTGGAGTATAGCTTGACACACTGCAGGACATGCCAACCCAAAAGTATTTTATGTCAACTACCCAGAAACAATCTCTCTTTTTGCCTCTTTATCTAAAGCCCACCACTATACCCACCCCTAACCCTAACCATAGTAGGGAGTCATTGATCCCTATCCCTTAAAGGAATATTCCAGGTTCAATACAAGTTAAGCTCAATCGCAAGCATTCATGGCATAATAGTGATTACCACAAAAATATATTTGACTCCTCCCTCCTTTTAAAAAATACAAAAATAAATCTGTGTTACAGTGAGACACTTACAATGGAAGTGCAATTTCAATGAATTGTTGCTTTTCCCCTCCACTCAAACATAGACTAAAGAAAGTAAAAGTTGCGTTAGTCATTACAACCATGGTTATTATGTTTAAAATTGTAATTTATTTTTTATTTGTACTTCACTTTCAATTTGTCCATTCAATTTAATTTCATTTACTTTAAAATGATCCCTTTCTAAAGAAATAATAGTAGCTTTACTTTCCACATCTGCATTTCAGTATTAATATATTTTTGTATTGTGACAAACCTGACTGTTTTGTTTTTTGTTTTTTGTTATTGCTAAATTGCGACACATGCTCTCTGTTGCTGATGCCAAAAAAACTAATTCATGCATTAATGACCTCAAGACTAGATTATTGTAATGCATTATGGGAGGATGTTCAGCTAGTTCAATAAATAAACTTCAATTGGTTCAAAATGAAATTCTGTTAAATTTCGTATTAATTTGAAAATTCTGTTAACTACATACAAAGGTTTGAATGGTCTAGCTCCACAGTACTTAAGTGACATTCTACCACACTATATTCCATCACATTCATTATGATCACAAAATTCTGGCCTGTGAATAGTTCCTAGAATATCAAAATCCACAAAAGGATCCTTTTCATATTTGGCTCCTAATCTATGGAACAGTCTCCTAACACTGTTCGAGATACAGACACACTCACTCAGTTTATGTCTAGACTAAAATCTCATCTATTTAGCCAGACAATCTTACATCTTAATCTTACACCTAATTTAGCCTTCAAATCACAATTAGTCTGCTTTAGTTAAGTCTACCGGAACCAGAAAAAGTGATAATGATCTATAACTCTGCTATAAATTGAATGGCATCAATGCTAATATTATTATATTTGTTTCCCTGTCTCAACCTCGGGACTCCTGTCCTGAGGTCACCAGAACCGGCTAGATCCAGCTCCATTCCTGCTTTGTTTTGGACTCCACTGTTTCATGTCTCTGAGTGATGATGACTAATAGCAGCCGGTGCCAGCCAAACATCAGTTCAGTCTATTACGATGGACTTCAGAGGATGAACTGATGTCAGCTCCAACAATAAGACATGGGATACTTCATATGCCATTGCCTGAACCTTGGACTTGGACATCACCGAAATGACGGCCTGTTGAACTGCGATGAACCTCACTGATCTCTGCCTGCATCACCTTGGTCTAATGAATGACTACACTCTTATAATGGAATACATAAACTATCAATGAATTGCCAACAAAACCCTTCATCAGCCAACTAATAAGGACAATTGCAACTTCTGCAGTTAATCCAGGATGAACTTCAAAGTCATTAGTTATTAATCTTATAGTTCATACAAAACCCTTAACACTTACGTATATTAATCATTTTAAACCATTACATGCACTATACATAAGTAATATTGGTATTATATTCATGATGTTAGCCAGAGGGGAACTGGCCCCCCCACAGTGAGTCTGGTTTCTCCCAAGGTTATTTCTCTCCATTAACCAGCATTTTATGGCATACCGGGCATTTTCCCCGTGGGCCGACGCACGTTGGGGCTGATCAGGGGCGGACTGGCCATCGGGAGAACGAGTGGGCCAGTGGGTTGGCCGCGAAACGTGCTGAATGGGCCGTGATAAGCTAAAATGAGCCTTTGCGTTATGCCGAACGAACCATAAAATGGCACCGCGATATGCAGAAAAGGACAGTGAACAACCCCCCACCAACCCTCCACCCTCAACAACTTATTTTGTCATTGTAACACTCGACTGGACAGGGGAAGAAGGACACGATGGCAGGATGGAGAACTCAAAGGTATGGGTTTTAATTTCTTCAAAGTAAAAGGTACAGAACTGAACATAAACTACTTATAATAAACACAGGGTTTCTCATAAACTTAAACACTTGTGGGCTTCAGCTGCCAACACTAGACTGGCCTCTCTCGACTGGCGTTGTTGTGGCTCTTATATGCCGCTCTCCCCATGCTCACTGAAATTAGAGACAGGTGTTAGACATATTTTCGCTCAGGTGCAAGCGCCCTTACTGCTCCCCCTCTCCGGACGGGCGCTTGACCACGCCCCCGCTGCCACAGTCATGCTCCACGCTGACACTGCTCATGCATTGGACTCTCTGATGTATGAGCCCCTCTTGAGCAAGCCTTTGAAGATCATATGGCGCCAGCTGCTGGCCAATCCAAAGGGACAGGAGGAGAGGTCAGATGTGACATCGGCTTATGTCATCTTCAAAGAGGACTGGGAGCTTAGATCCAACGTGACATCAACATTTTTACTGTTGTCAGATTTCAATGAATTAACACAACAAAATGAAACTGCAGATGTCTGAAGGAGGAAATTTATCAATGAATATCGTGACCCATTTTTTCAACACAATGGCTGTGTAGTGCCTCACTCTAAAGCTTAAAAAGTGAACCAGCTTCCCGTTCTAGTTACTGCTGCACTGCCTGAAACAGAAATTAACTGTTTTGCATTCTAATTAGTCATTACTAATATATATACTGTATATCATTTTGTCCATTTTATTTCCCACCCCAGGGGCATTGGCCCCTGATGGCAAGATCCTCATTAGCTTGCCAAGGTGTGCCATAATAAGCCCACCTGACCCCCGCCCAACTGCATGCTTGCTCTGCATGCTTGCTTTCACTGCACAGATCCCACCGAGCCGTTACTCGTCATTGACTCCACATGACATATTCTTGCTGGCCTCAGTTCTAGTCACTTATAGACAGAGATTAATCTACACTGATTATTTCATGATACAACTTCTTATTTATAGGACAGTCAAGAGAGAGACAAGAATATCTATAGGGGAGAATGGGATCAGGACATGGCCCAGCCTGGATTTGAACCCAGGTCCTTGAGAGCCAACAACTCTTACTGTGTTTGTTGCTATTCAATGCTCCACAGCTCTGACATACAGTGTTTTTAGTCTACCAACATCATGTCTACCTTCATAATGTATACATTCAAAGCAGGGACCACAAGTAGAAAGATTACTGTTTGTGCTACTGACATTTTACATCATTCCAAGTCTACCAGAGGTTAAAATGGCCTTAAGATAATTACTAATAATCAAAAGTGTGATTCAAATAAATCTGAATTGAATTAAGTTAAATACGAGACACCTTGAGCACATGCTCAAGTGCAAAATCTATGTAAGAAATATATATATATATATATATATATATATATATATATATATATATATATCTGAAGTACCAGCAGTTCCTTGCGCATTTGTGTGTGTTTTTGAGATGCCTTTGGTCTAAATTTAGCTGAAAGCTTCAGCAGAGTCTCAAACAAGCTCTCACTTAAGTTGCAGAGGGTGGAAGGTGTTGATTTTATTCAACTTGAGAGAGTATAGGACAGCTGGTGGTTAAGGATGTATATGCTGCAAAAAAAACATGCTTAAAATTAGCTTTAACCTTTGCAAACCTTTAAAAAAACTGTTAATATACATGCTTGTAAGAAAAAGAGGAGAAAGAGAAGGAAGATAAGAAAATCTTCTATCTAACCACATTAGAATTCTATAAACCATCAGCAGTTCTATAAATCTTATAATTTACGCTTATAATTGACACTGAAAAAGTTGTTGTTGGATCATAGTTAAAAACATTTTTAGAAACTTGTTTCAAGTAATTGGTTTAATTTAAAAAAAAAAAAAAAGCAAATGTCTGTATTAAATTTAGACTAAATATCCACCCAAATATATTTTTTATCTAACTTTTTACACAAGCAATTATAAACTGGATTAATGTGTTCTGTGTATGAACTTTTATTTTCAAATAAAAACAAAAAACAGCTGCAACCTTATCTAATCTACGTGCAAAAGTGACAAAACTGACTGCTCAGTATCTGCTCAAATAACACTGAATAATGGCTTTTTGAATGTAATATTTTTTTAGGGGAAGTGGTTACACAACATTATATAATATTAATTATTTTGCAAATAGAAAATACTGTTCCCCTTCTGTTGCTCACTCAATGTTGTGTCGAATGAAGTGACACAAGGGGTCTTCCTGGGACGCCAAACGTACCTCTGAACCTGAGAAAAGCTGTGTGACAATCACCCCTTCTTGCCATCAGACTTTCAACCCTTGGACAAACCTCTGCTTTCTGCGGACCAGTGTCTTCTTGCAGCAGGTGTTCAGACGTGTCGTGGTGACCACAGATGCCTCTCGACAGGGTTGTGGCACCATGTGCAATGGGCACGCTGCCGCTGGGCCCTGGACAGGACCCCGGCAGTGTTGGCACATCAACTGCCTAGAGTTGTTGGCTGTATCTCTTGCCCTACGGAGGTTTCTCCCACTAATCCGGGGCAAGCACGTCTTGATCCATTCAGACAGCACCGCGATGGTAGCGTACATAAATTGCCAAGGCGGCGTGCGCTCTCGTCATATGTCACAACTCGCCCGCCATCTCCTCCTTTGTAGTCAGCCTCGACACGATGGCGGACCTGCTGTCAGGGCAGGTTTCGCCCAGCGAAGAGTGGAGGCTCCACCCCCAGGTGGTCCAGCTGATATGGGACCAATTCGGCAAGGTACAGATAGATCTGTTTGCCTCCCAAGACAACTCCCACTGCCCGCTCTGGTACTCCCTGACAGAAGCTCCTCTCGTGACAGATGTGCTGGCCCCAGGGGCTGCGCAAGTACGTATTTCCCCCAGTGAGCCTTCTTGCACCGGTGCAGTGCAAGATCAAGGAGGACGAGGAACAGGTCATCCTGGTGGCCCCCACCCGGGCCAGGTTCTCGGATCTTACGCTCCTCACGACAGCACCTCCCTGGAAGTGAAATTCCCTTGAGGAAGGACCTTCTTTCTCAGGGACGGGGAAACGTCTGGCACCCACGCCCAGACCTCTGGAACCTCCACGTCTGGCCCCTGGACGAGATGCGGAGGATCTAGTGGATCTACCACCAACAGTCATAGACACGATCAACCAAGCCAGAGCTCCCTCCACCAGGCAACTTTACACCCTAAAGTGGTGCTTGTTCGCGAATTGGTGTTCTTCCCGAGCCGAAGACCAGCAGAGGTGCGCAATTCGGTCAGTGCTTTCATTCCTGCAGGAGAGGCTGGAGAGGAGGCTGTCCTCCTCCACCTTGAAGGTGTATGTAGCTGCTATCGCATCCCACCACAACGCAGTAGATGGCAAGTCCCTAGGTAAGCACGACTTGATTATCAGGTTCCTGAAAGGCGCCCGGAGACTGAACCCTCCCCGGCCTTGCCTATTCTCCTCCTGGGATCTCTCAGTGGTCCTCACGGGCCTTCAGAGACCCCCTTCAAGCCGCTTGATTCCGTTGAGCTCAAGGCCCTCTCCCTGAAGATGGCCCTCCTGATCGCGTTAACCTCCATCAAGAGGGTTGGGGACCTGCAAACGTTCTCTGTCAGCGACACCTGCCTGGAGTTTGGTCTGGAACATTCTCATGTTATTCTGAGGCCGTGGCCAGGCTACGCTACCCCAGGAGGAGGCAGACCCAGCCCTTTTGTCGCTGTGTCCGGTACGTGCTCTATTTGGACTGCACGCAGAGCTTTAGATGTTCTGAGCAGCTCTTTGTCTGCTTCGGCAGATGGCGGAAAGGGAACGGTGTCTCCAAACAGAGGTTAGCTCACTGGGTCGTTGATACTATTTCTTTAGCTTATCACACCCAGGCCGTGCCCACCCCCTTGTGGGCTCAAGCACACTCTACGAGAAGTGTGGCATCCTCGTGGGCACTGGCCCATGGCACCTCCTTAGCAGACATCTGCAGAGCAGCGGGCTGGGCAACACCCAATACCTTTGCCAGATTTTACAATCTCAGGGTTGAGTCGGTCTCGTCCTGTGTTTTGTCAGGTCCAAGCCGGTAGAACTCTGTAACGCGGCACAACCGACCGGATGTTCCACTTGCACACAGCGCCCTTCTCCAAGTTGATCCAGTGCGCCTTCTATCCTAGGTTAGCCACTAAGCGTCGCTCCCTGGATGTTCTCCTCCCTAGCCTTCTGGCCTGCGAATTTAGCGGAGCAATTCGCGTCCAGACCCACTACGAGTCATAGGTGCTCTGTATTGGGCTCCATGGGCTTAGTTCCCTTTTCAGATGAACTCCCTGTATGTATGATGTATTTCCCGTGGTACGGTCCCCCTGTCGGCGGACCCGCGTTTCCCTTGGGCAACCCCGCTGCCACGGTCTCCATGTTTGTAAAGTCCCCCCTCATTAGGCTGGACCTACCACCGCACCATTTCCCACGTACGGCTTCACAACCCTCGTGGTGTATTTGCCACACGTTACCTCCCCCTAGACTGGGCAGGATGTTGCCACCGCAGTGTCAATTCCCCCTGAAGGAATAGGACCGGGAAAGACCGCCTTCCCCGACGCATTTCATAGCGTTAAGATGTCCCCAGCCGCTTCACATCCTCAGGGGTGCGGGGAACCTAAGGTCTGCGTGTGACATCTCTTTGGGTGCGTTGGGGAGGGCTACGTGCAGCCGATACAGTTGCATCTAGCACACAGTAGCCTGCTTGCACCTGTCTTGACAGTTCATGCAACACGGTCAGCGCATGCCGTTTTTATATGGGACCCCTTGTGTCACTTCATTCGACACAACATCGAGTGAGTGACAGAAGGGGAATGTCATGGTTACTGTTGGTTACAGTTTCCTCCGTTCCCCGTGTAGAAGGAACGAGATGTTGTGTCCCTCCTGCCACAGCACTAGACCTACCACTGTAAACCTTATTTTCGGCTCCTCAGTGCAAAATCCTGACTGGCACTCGCTGCCTCGCTTCCTTTTATACCCGTATGTCTGGGGCGGGGTATGCAAATTCTATCTGCCAACTTGACATTGGCCTTTTCGTTCAGTTACGTTTGGCGTCCAAGGAAGACCCCTACAACAGTAACCATGATGTTTTAAATACAGCTCATATATTAAGTAAATCCAAAAAAATAATAATCATCATCATTCTACTTAATTAAAATACATGTGGCTTCATGCATTCTCCTGAGGTTAACTCAGTATTCTTTAACTTCAATGTATAATCCAGCAGTAGCTGAGCATGTAGGGTGATTAGGATGTCTTATTTTTCATCTTTCAGATATTATTAAAGCTATAGTGTTCGACCCTCTACACTGTTTGTAAATTTTTAAAGTGAGCCATAGTTTACTGTAAGAGCATTAGTAGTTGAGAATAAGGATAGAAGAAGAAAAACTAATCTCCATGCTGGTAATTTCAAATAAAATGCCATAATTGAACATACATGAGCCTGGATAGCACAGAACAGAACTTCAACCCTTATTAAATCCCAACAACTATTTCAGCTCTAACACCCAATACCTTAGCCAGGTCCATTTAATTACAAATTTGGGTGCAAGAGCCTATGGTCACTCCCCCAAACACAGCTGAGTTGAAATAACTACATTTTTCTATTTGACTTTAAAACTAATTGTGTTCAAAACTTAAAGAATGCACTGAATAACAACTAATTATCAATTAGTAAAATTACTGGAGAAGTAAGAACACTCGATAATACTGTACAATTGACTAAGTATCAGACTCATTTAATGCAGTTGATGTTCATGTGATTTTATCAATGCCCATCCAAGCTCTAGTCTTCACCACAGTGGTACTCCTCAAAATTCCAACATAATAGAAACTTTTCAAAATATCAACAACACAGAGCATTAAACACTAATAAGTATCTATTATATTGCTCAAAAATACACCAAATAGCACAGCATTTTGAAATGTAATCTCCTCATTTAGAATTGGAAATCCCCTGCTCAGTTTCAGGCCTCAACAGAATGCAATATTGTGCTTTGATTGGAAGTACTTTAAATTCTCAAGGAGTTGTTTCAATTTGAATCAGCCAAACAAATTAATGCTAAGCCAATGACAAGACAAAAAAGTTAATTAATAGGGTCAGATCAAAAAGTTCTTTAACAACCCATATGTGCTTATTATAGTGGCATTCAATGGTGAAATACTATATATCACCAATAATTTCTTGTTTAAATTTGAATCTACTATGAATAATTTAGTCTGGTTGTTAGTCAAATTACAAATGAATATGCATTTATATTGTGCACTGTACTCTCCCATTACTGAGACAAAAAACCTTGAGTCTTCAGTCTGCTGAATAATGTGAGAGCACATACATCAAGGGAATCGAGATCATCAGGTTCCCGATGATCTCATTTGTTCAGCTTGATTTAAAAGCTTGATTCTGTGGTCAGCAGACCATTTTTTGTGGTAAGTATTACTGTTCTGCTAGAAGATCCAAGCACAACCTGTTCTTGCCTCATGGCAAACAATCTCTAGTTATTTCCATTAAACCATGTTAACTACAAGATTCCAAGATCCTGTGGAATAAAATCAGATTTTGTGATTTATTGTAACTGTCTGATTGAACTGAGTTCTTTAGGTTACAGGGCCTCTGGCAAACCTTCCAGGTTGTTTGGTTTGGTATAGTTTTATTATCTACATTTACATTTACATTTAGTCATTTAGCAGACACTTTCATCCAAAATCGACTTACAAATGAGAAACATAGCAAGCAATTTGTAATTAAATATTCAACATCTGCAGTGTTGAGTTGCCAAGTTTTCAAGTTGGTTGGAGTAGTATATGTGCTAGTGCAGAAGAAAGAGACAGAAAGAGATTCGTTTTTTTTTTTTTTTTTTTTTTTACAGTAATTGCAAGTTCAAGACCAGTCGTGCTGCTGCATTCTGGACCACCAACAGTGGCTTAACTAGGTTTTTTGGGAGGCCAGCCAACAAAACAATAAAGTAATCTAGTCTTGAAATGACCAGAGCTTGGACCAGGAGCTGTGCAGCATATTCAGACCAAAAAGGTCTAATTTTCCTTATGTTATAAAGCACAAATCTTCAAGACCGGGTGGTAGATGAGATGCAGTAAAATTAAGCTGGTCATCTACCACCACTCCCAGGTTCTGGTTGGTGTTAGTGTAGATGGACCAAGATTAATAGTTAGATTGTGGTCAACAGATAGGTTGGCTGGGATCACCAGGAGTTTTGTCTTGGCAAAGTTGAGCTGAAGGTGTAGCTCCTTCATCCAGGCCGAAATATCAGAGAGATGCCTCATGGGGGCAGCCATGTTAGTATCACATGACCAGCTGAACACTTCTTGCTTAATCTCAGTAACTGCCCTGTTATTGGACACTTTCATTTGTGGATCAATCTAATCTTGTTTTACCTTGCATAGTGAATATCTACCATGGCATTGGTAACTGAAACTACCATGTTTGAATGATGCAGTATCCAGGCCACTAGGTGTCAGTATTCGCTACTGTAAATCACTTTGACATACTTAAAAATATTACTGAGTGCACCTTTAAGATAAATATTTACTATTCAAAAGATTTTCCTGTTGTAACTTTTGCTACCTTCATGTGCTATCAGAATTTTTGTACTTGCCACTTCTGGAGTGGTTATTACGAGTACATCATTTTCACGTGCTTTGTTGTCGGAAAGAACAGGAAACATGGAAGACGTCAGGTTCATTCATTAATATATATTGAGGAACTTAGCTTGCTGTTGATAATGGAATTTTGGGTAAATACAAACTATTTTCACAGTGTAAAAATGTACAACATGCATAGAATGGTTGCTGATATACTGTACATAAATGAATATGACCAAAACGGCAAGTGCTAACAATTAGCTGTATTTCGAAAAATGTATAAAACCTGTCATTTTCCTCTCTCACTAAAGAAATGGCTCCCTCATGACAGTTACAGTTAGTCCTCAGCTTCATACTCACTCTTGGATCACTTCTGCACATACTGATCATAGCAGAGATGCAAATGCAAAACATTAGTAATGCTTTACTAGCCTGACTTTTTGTACAAAAAATGGTAGATGCTAATGATAGGGTTTATGCAGTACTTGCATGTTTTAGTTTCCATCCATAACAAATCATTTAAATAAATAAAAGGCACTTAATGGTGTTTATACAGCTTTGGAATAGGACATAATGCACCTGCTCTTGTCAGGAACTACAGTGTGGTGGTTCACGCCTCACCATATTCCAGGGTCTCACCATATTCCACATTATGTATTGAGACACTGTAGCCCTAGGCATTACTTTCCCTGGCATCTCCATATGAGGCCAAATGGTGGTTTCCCCACTATTAAGGATTCCTGTCCCCTCATTTAGAGATTCCATATTTTGCATATTTTGACCAAGGCAGTTTCACTGGGTTGAGGAATTATAATAGGCAGTGGAAGCTGGAAGAGGCATGTCTCATCATGTGCTCCTCTCTTAAGGGTCAGGGTCTCGGTGGGGGTTGTCCCACCCTCCTTCAGGCAGGAATGTCAACAACACTTCCTGCAGAGAAAGTGAAAGCAACAGAGATAGAAGGACACAGAAAGAGAGTTACAGAGGGACACAGAAACAAACAGAAGATAGATGAGAGGAGAAATTGTCTGCTCTTTTATTCTTTCCATTAGACTGAAAATAGTTGTAAGCGAGACCTTGAGCCTCATTACAGTCTTAATCATGAGCAGGTGAATTCTCTGTCTACACTGGTTGAAGCAGATACATTCACTCAGCTGAGATGAAACACAGTAGCTGCCTTCAGAGGCAGCGCACTCAGTGATTATTTTATTTACTGAGATAACCTCTGCGCTTTTGCCAATGGAGAGAGTTTAACGGTTAACTAGCGTGTTACTAAAGTAAGTCACCATTTGCAGATACCGTACAAATGAATGGGGAGAACCGTTAGCTGACACTTCACAAAATTGTCCATGACTTCTCTAGCAATCTTATCATAGTAAACTCAACATATATTTCACTCCAAAAGGTTTGTTTAGTGTAAAAGAAGTTGATGGACAGGCAGTTAATTTCTTAAATGATGAGCTGTTTCCTCACAAAAGCAGTTTAAGCATCACTAAAGCATCTCCTCCATAGAACTCCAGTAAAAAACAACAACAACAAAAAAAATATTGTCTCCTCACCAGTGTAGCACCCAAAGAATGTTTATGGGACCACTACGTTATGCTATTTTACGCTAGTTTGTAGGCTCACCTCTGTGGAAGGGTTCTGGCGCACTCCAATGCAAAAGATTTTTGTATTTTCTTTTTATTATGCAATAGTTCACCCAAATATTACAATTCTCTCATCATTTACTCATCGTTATGCCATTCTTTCTTCTGTGGAACACAAACAAAGATCTTTGATGGATATATTGTGATTTTGGTACCTCCAAGACAAGTCAATGCGGTCCAAAATATTAAATATTAAAAAAAGACATAAAGGCAGCATAAAGGTAATCCATAAGACTCAAGAGGTTTAATCCATGTTCTCTGAAACTATATGGTCATTTCTGGGCGAGAAACACACAACACCAAAATGTAACTCCTTTTTCACTATAAATCTGGATATCTGCAGTCTCCTTGGCTTGTTCTCGAGAGAAGCTTGATAATACTTCCGTGCACAGAGTGCATTTATAGGATGTGTATTTGCAGAGCTGCTGCCTACAGTCACCCATGGTTTCATTATACTTATCTTAGGATGCTGCCTTAGAAGGCAGCTGTCTATGTAAGCAGTAGGCAGCAAGGCAGCTCACTAGGTTTTGGAAGAGAGCTAGTATGTGTGAACAAGCTTTTAAGTTTAGCAGCTTCAGCAACATTTTCATTATGTAATTTAATGAAGTACCTTTAAAATGCTTAATTGTGTGTTGGAAGAACTATTTTAAGAGAACCTGTGGTTGATAGGAGACCTGGATAAAACCTGGACCCATTTTGGTCAGGGACAGGGTTTCAGATACTGTATTATTAATTACATTATTAATTATTAATTGTATTATAAATGGCGAAGCTATTATCTTAACTACATTTCTGAGTAGCTGTATACTGTATACTTGTATTGCACTATACTGTAATATTCCTTACTAAAAAAAAGTAAACTAGCCGCAAACTTGCCACAAATTTGCCACTTGTTATTTTCAAAATTTCTTTTATAATGATTAAATTGATTAACACCATCTCTGCACAATATGCAGCTGTTGGTTAAAGAAGTTTTGCATGACCTTTGAGTTTATCCACAACAGGATGTTAGCATTAGATTAAGGACAGATATGCTATCTGAATCCAGATGAGTGAACGATTAAAGATGCTAAATCTTCTAAGGCAGGGAAGACAGCATTGTGTAAAGGAGTTGTGCATGTAAAAGTGAAATGGATGTATTATATACAGTTGAAGTCAGAAGTTCACATACAGCTGAAGTCAGAAGTTCACATAGACTGATGTTGAAGCCATTAAAACTAATTTTTTTAACCAGTCCACAGATATCATATTAGCAAAATATAGTTTTGGCAAGACATTTAGGACATCTGCTTTGTGCATGACAGTGGGTCAGAAGTTTACATACAGTAAGTTAACTGTGCTTTTAAGCAGCTTGCCAAATTGCAGAAAATTACGTCAAGCCTTTAGGCAATTAGCCAATTAGCTTCTGATAGGCTAATTGGCTAATTTGCTAATTGGTGGTGTACCTGTGGATGTATTTAAAGGCCTTCCTTCAAACTCAGTGCCTATTTGCTTTACATCATAGGACAATTTTAATAAATCAGTCAAGACTTCAGAAAAAAAAACTTCAAAAAAAAAGTCTGGTTCATCCTTGGGAGCAATTTCCAAATGCCTGAAGGTACCACGTTCATCTGTACAAATAATAGTACGCAAGTATAAACACCATGGGACCATGCAGCCATCATACCGCTCAGGAAGGAGACGCGTTCTGTCTCCTAGAGATGAACATAGTTTGGTGCGAAAAGTGCATATCAATCCCAGAACAACAGGGCCCAAAGTAACTCCTACTGAAAAGTCTCTACATATTTGCTTTCCTGACTGTCCAAGAGAATTGGCAGTTTCTCTCCAACACTTCTCTTTCTCCACCCAGTTGTGGTACAATTCAGATGAGACATCATATAGGCACGGGTGCTCCTGCCAATGTTCCACTAATTTTTTCCTCCATTTCTTCGGTCCAATGAGACTTTCTTGATACCGCAGCCATGCTAGTTGATGTTCTGTTGCAGGTACATCAGGACTCCTCCCACTGAAACTTCCCGTGCCCCGTTTCTTGCTCTCTATTGGCTGTAGTTCAACACTGCAGTTGCATTCAGTCAAAACACATTTCATATTGTGTACTTTGGAGTTGCAGACAGGTCCAGATAATTAACATTCTAGATATCTTGCTGACATCGGCGACATGTTGGTGCTTCTCTCAAATTGCCTCTTCGATGATACGTTGCGATTGTTGTTCACGGGAGCGAGCTCCGATTTGCCTATGATTTCGGGCTTTTGGCGGCGATCTCCACAAAACTGTCGGGGAGTGAAAATCGTGCCTAAAATCGTGTAGCGTAAACTCGGCATATAGTGTATGTAAACTTCTGACTTCAACTGTACATTATGCTGAGAAGGATAAAGGATAAAGAGGCAAAAAAGACTTTTTTTACTGTTGTATGGTCAAGAAAGTTACCAGTGCACTCTTCGTTTTTCACATGCACTGTCAACAAGAGGAATAAACTTGCAATTTAATCTGTCATGTTCAACGTGTTTGCTGCAGGCTGAACACATCATTGTTGTTATTATTTAATAACATGTGAAAAGCTTTGAAGGAATGAGATGTCAAGAAAGAGAAACTATAGAGACACTCAGGCAACATAGTTTTATATTCATTTAATATTTTCTCTTCCCCACTTCCTTCTCTAGTTTAAATTCTGACAAGCCTGTTGTCCTAAGGCAAAGTAAATAATGTTACATATGGCTACACATTGATGCGAGCAGATGCAGAAACGTCATGCACATTCAAACAGATTTAGGAGCCAAGTTTATTTTAAATGAAACATTGTACCTTTGATAATTCATTTACTTGATTATTGTAGCTATAAATTCTGTGGCGTAAATCAGCCATTTACCTGTTTAAATTTAGTAAGTATGATCATGTTGGCCTAGAGCAGATCTTTTCTTTTTAAGTGAAACTTGCGTAATCAACCACCCAGCATCATGCTGCTTGAAACTCATAAGGATTTTTTTACCACGAAACTCAAAATGAGCCATTATCAAAATGCCAAAGCTGGGCTTTCCAATGAAAATCCATAGTCATCACTGGCTGCTAAATTGTTATATTTTATTTGCTTGTTAAAAAAAAACGGTATTAAATATAAAAATTACTATTTAGTTCAAGATTTTAACCCAGATCACATTGCATTAAATAAATAAACAACTTACTATTTATAGAAGAACTATTACATTTTACTATTAAGTAGTAATGTCTTATCTCACCTATAGATCACCTAGTAAGCCAGGACTGCCTGTTTTCTTTGAGAAAACGAGATGATTGAAAGACATAAACCAGTCTGATATCATAACTAAATAAACAAATTTACAGAATTGCTATTTTATTTTCTAAAATGCAGTTCAAGCAATATATTTATGCTTTGACTCACAATAGCATTTATATCTGAGACTCAACTAAACAACTTGTAGTGACATAAGCAACTGGTTTTCCATTACAAACATTTTACAGTGGCACATTTAGGGAAATCATAACATCATTGTTCAATGATGGACTGTACCGTCTTTGAAATTGAATAACAAAACATCAATTTAATAGCTATGCCACGCTTAGACAGGCTTTAGAATGACGACATGAATATATATATATATATATATATATATATATATATATATATATATATATATATATTCTGGCACTGATTTGAACGTGTGAAATCAGCACTCCAAATGTTTCCTATTTTAAGAATCAACTTGCCTTATTAGCATAATCCATCTACAACGAAGATTCACTCAAATTGAGACTGGCATGTTATTTTTCTTCTTACCTTTGAAGTGGACATGCCTAGACCTATCCTGCCTGTTTAAAATCAATATTTTGCCTATTTAGCACCTACAAGCCTCTAAGAGTTTAGATGGAGGCACTAGCTGTCAAGGTCTTGTCTCTCTGTCAGTCTGGGTTTTTGTCTGACAGGACCGTGGCATTCTCATCCCATGTCTGTCTTGTGTGAGTGCATGGTTTTGGCTGTATTCCCTGCTGTGTGTCCCTGCCTTGTTTGGCGTTGCTACGCATTCTCTCGTCTTTTTTGTCAGTTTACATGGGTGTATATTGCCTTATTGTCTTGCCGATGTGCACACATGGCTTTGTTTTGTTTCTGTATTGCTGTGTGTCTCTATGTCTTGCGTCATTCTCTGCCTCCTTGTTTGACCATTATTAGTTTATTAGTCACACCTGCCCCGTCTTGTTAACCTGTTGATTACTCTCCCTATTTTAGTCTCCTCATGTTTTCTGTCCAGTGCTTGTTTGTCTTGTTTTCCAGTTGGTCTAGTTGGTTGGTCCTGTTTTTTGTATGTTAGGTCATGTTCACAATCCTTTCCCTGTCTGGTTGGTCATGTTGTCCTGTTTCCCCCTATCCCAGCCTGGATTACTTTTTCACCTTCGGGGTAGTTTGCATTTATTGCTTTTCCCATTGTGGGAGTTTGTGTTTGCTTTTGTTATTGTACAAATACATTTCCTTATTTTTAACTCTGCGTTTGGGGTCCTGCGCTTGTATCAATGACCACCAAATCTTGACACTAGCTACCAAAATACTAAAAAACCTACTGTCTTAGTACACAACTAGATTATGTTAGAAGAAATGCAAACATTGTTGTGTTTCAGAACTGTCCTTGAAGTGACAACCTCACTGAACTGTAAGAAATACTCTGCATACTATTTGTCTGGGTGCTGTGCACTTACTGCTAAATTCTACAAGGTGGTTGCATATTAATTAAATTACATGTAAAAGAGAAATAAAAATAATGGGGTCTTAACATTTTGTAGACTGAACTCATTTTATGCATTACAGGGAATAGGCAGAATGACTACTTTGGTAACATCCAGTTTTTTTTTTTTCTCCATACAATGAAAATGAATGATGACTGGTGTTTGGAATGACATAGAGTTGATTAAATAATGACAATTTCATTTTTTTCAGTAAACTATTTATTTAAAAAGTTAAAGGAATATTCTAGGTTAAGCTCAATTGACAGCATTTGTGGCATAATGTTGATTACCACAAATATTATTTAGACATTCCCTACTTTTTTTCCCCCGAGGATACAGTGAGGCACTTAATATGGAAGTGAATGGGGCCAATTTTTGGAGGGTTTAAGTCAGAAATATGAAGCTTATAATTTAAAAAAAGCCCTTGCAATAATTCTTTTGTTAAAACTCATGTATTATTTGAGCTTTAAAGTTGTTTAAATTATCGTTTTTCCAGTAATTTTACAGCAGGGTTTCTTAATGGGCAACCCACGGGCCACATCTGACCCACGAGAGCAAATATTTAGCCCGTGCTAAAGGCCTGTTCACACCAAATCCATGATGATTATGTGAGACAAACTTCCAAAGAAAGGTCTACACCAGGGGTCGACAACCTGTGGCATGTTTGCCAGCATTGGCATGCAGAACGATAATCACTGGCACACCAGCAATGGCGAGAGATAAGTAGACTATTTTATTCATATGAAATTCTGCACCTGCATTCTAATCTATATCTTAATGTTATCTTCCTCATGATCACACAGCATGTTTTCATGAGTTAAATGGGAGGCTGCAGTATACGCAACAGACTCATGCAGCATGTGCAAGCCATTCACGTATCACGAGCCCACAGCGCTTCACTTTTGGTTAATCGCACAGCCAATGACCTGGAAAATAAAAAGCTCCAAGTCAAATAGGTTCCTGACCCCTACACAGAGAGCATAAAAATAAAAATGAAAAACAATTTCACCCCTGTAAAGTAGGCGGCGCTGTTGCTGTTCTACAAACATTTATTCCAGTCTCATGCCCTCACCTTCAGCTGGTAGAGATTAATATGTTGAATGCTGTTAAAGCATTCATTTACCTAATTTTACCTAACTGTTTCATTATGTTCTTTCAATGATGTTGATGAATTCTGAGGAGTAAATAATCTGTGTGAAAGTGAAATGAGTATAGAAATCTGTCTTTCGGATGAGATGTTAAACCAAGGTCTTGACTCTCTGTGGCCATTAAAAATCCCAGGGCACTTCTCGAGTAGGGGTGTAACCCCAGTGTCCTGGCCAAATTTCCCCCATAGGCCTTCTCAATCATGGCCTCCTAATAATCCCCATCCATTAATTGGCTGTATCACTCTACTCTCTCCTCTCCACCAATAGCTGGTGTGTGGTGAGCGTACTGGTGCACTATGGTTGCTGTCGCATCATCCAGGTGAATGCTGCACAGTGGTGGTTGTCAAGGAGAGTCCCTTATACTATGTAAAGCCTTTTGAGTAAGCACTAGATGAATGTATGGAATTATTATTTAAAAAAACTGTGTTGCATAAATATACATCCTATTTATATTTGTTCATGTATTTTGTGAGTATATTCCAAACGGACTTCCGAAGCTAACTACTTTTTTATAATGTCTGGATTAATGCCTAGATAATATAACACAAGGTAATGTGATGCAAATACACATGGAATAGTGCACATTAAGAATATCATTGTACAGAAAAAAATATGATGCATAGCCTAATATTACAAATGAATATTGAAGAAAACATTGGCTCACAGTCTTTTCTTTATTGAAATTATTACAATACTTTTGTTATATTATCCTTAAGAACAATAACAATATGAATAGGTCTAATAATTTAATTTGTAATTAGGGAAAGAGTAAATCCCATTAGGAGATGAGCAGTAACACTTGACTTGCATGGAGGAAATGGAGATCCACATTGTTCATTAAAGTTTTTTGTTTTATTGTTTCAGCGGGCAAAGTTCTGTAGTTTTGTGTATCTGTATACAAACAAAATGCTCATAATTGTTTGAATAAAGCAAGCTTCTAATACTGAGAAAAAGAACTAATAAAAGAAAATATGAAATAATTACAAATATTTATGTGTGACCCTTTAAATAATAAAAACAACAATAGTAATAATAATAGCAGCACAAAACAATTGTCATAACATCAACGGCAGTGCCCATTAACTTTGTATTGTTGACAACATTTGGCCCTTGGTGAAAACTAATTGGGAAACCCTGTTTTAGGGTTTGTCAAATTGTCATGGCAATGAAGTTATAAAATTGGCTTTAACTATACAAAGAAAAGGTAAGTGATTTTATCACACTACCATTATGTTAACACGCAAATTGTTTACGTCTTGCGACTATACTTTTGAAATGGTAAGTATTTTAAAGTTTATGGCTTGCTCAATTCACTTCCATTGTCAGTGACTCACTGTACCCCAGATTTTTGGAGGGGCAATTTTGTGGTAATCAATATTATGCCACAAATGCTGCCGATTTAGCTTAACTTGTATTGAATCTGCAATGGGAATATCAAAAGTATTATTAGTCTGTGTATATTCAGCAAGCCAATTTACTTGCTTCTTAGAAATTCTTCTGGACACCGTGAGAGTCCATTTTTGTTACCAGGACATAATATCATTGTGTACTCTGTACTCTTTTCCTTTTCTCAGAGAAATTTGGCTCTTGATTCGAAGAGGAAAAGGATAACTCAGTCAGAGCTGTGGCTTTCATGAGCAGAGAAGACCAGACACAATAACTAGACTTTGCCTCATCTTTGTAAAATCCTAAGTGATCTGTGCTTCTATTTTTTCCTTTTCCCTCATTTAGCCTGATCCAATTTGTCTATGAAGACTGAGCTATCAAGTTTGTTTTTTTGTTTTTTATCTGCCTCCCTACTTCGTCATTATAGTCAATCCCAATTAAACTACTTCTGTCCTAAGAAGCTCTTAAATTCTTAAAAGAATACCAGGGAATGTCTTAGATTGACACTTTTAGACAGCTCTTATAGGAAGCACAAAGATCAACCCTGATCCGCAGACAAGGGCACAACTCAACATCTGAACAGACAAACTGAGTGGAATTTCAACTAGACATTTGATAGCTCTACCATTTATGAGAGCCAGAGACTTGGGTCTTGCTTTCTGCTCATTAACTTCAAAGGCTAATTTTGTGTGTCACAAAGGATTAATATGATTTAACATTTCGAGCTGAACGTGATTGACTTGCTTAAATATGTGTAACAACATATGGAGATTACAAATGTGGTTATACACAGGCCTGAATACAGATATATTACAGAAGTATACAGAAGCATATACATACAAAAATCCTTTACAAAACATAAATAAGTAGGAACAATATGGCACAACAATGAAAGCAAATTCTTGGCCAACAAAACTTGGCCCACTGGTAAAGTTCTGTTTAGCCATCAAGGGGTTAATGGTTTGAAAGGTAACATGTCAAACTGAGCCAAATGTAAAAAAGAAATAGCATAAAATTCCTTTATAGTATATTACAAACAAAGTATTTTAACACACTGTTTTACTTGGTAAACTTACACATCAACAGGTAATTTAAGATTAATCTGTGAATTCAACATACAATAACATTTATTAATAAACCACGAACAGCCATTATAGCCTCTCTCTGTGTGTGTGTGTGTGTGTGTGTGTGTGTGTGTGTGTGTGTGTGTGTGTGTGTATATATATATATATATATATATATACACAGTAAATCAATTTTTATTTGGCATTTCTAACTCTCTGTACATAAACAAATTATCTTGTTATGCATTTTGAACATGATGTAATAATGTTTGCTTGTTAAAAGAATTCATTTGACATAAAAAATAATAATTTTCCTCGATCTTTTGAATAAAAAAAAAAAAAGAGTTTGATGTACTTGTAAACATATTGTAAGTTTCAGAACTTAATGACCAAAAATGACCATCCATTGAAACTGAAACCACTCCAACTGAAAATAGCTGTGCAAAATATTTGGATTTCAGACTGTCCAGATTTACTCACCAACAATGTTGATTTTTAGTAGCCCTCCCAGTTGCAGTGAATGAATGAGGAAGTAGAATAGAGTCTATTCTATTGTAAATATATATATATATATATATATATATATATATATATATATATATATATATATATATATATATAATAATTAAAAATAAAAATAAAAAACAAGATAGTCATGGTCAGAAATGAAGGGGGGCTCGGAGCGAAAATGCCCCTGCAATTAAAAATGTAATATGTATTTATTTGTGAGGTTTAATTTTATGGAAAGGAGGAAATACATTCAGATTGATAACTTATGTTATGAATTGATTAAACTATCTGTATAAAAGAATGACAGAATAGTTTATATATGTTTAGGAAACAGTGCCTTCATAAACGCAAAAACAACTGCCCCCCTGAAAATCAAATCCAGGCCTCTTTATAAAAAAGTTAATTTTAGACACTGCATATAACTAATAATACGAGCTGTAAGGTAGCAGCTGTGGCACTGTGTAGCCTTCTAAAGGAGCTGAAGATTTTATTTGACCAAGGTCCATGATCATATATGAATGTTATAGGAGATTTCAAGTCAGTGAAACCAGCAGTACACCACTGTGAGGCCTCCTGTGCTGGCCAGAAATCAAAGCATGTCTTACTGTCTGAAGAACTGAAGAACTCTACCAGCTGGACTCATGTAGAAGTATGTCTAAACACACACACATACACATACTCTGACTGTAGATGTTTGCGTGAAGACATGAAAAATACATTTTAGTAAAATTAAGCAGCAATGCAAAATGGCCTGGGGAGACATGTGAAGAATGCTGGAGGGTGGATGAGTATGTGACTGAATGCTTGCAAACACAGCTGTTGTCCTCCCCTCTGTGCTTTTCTCTCTTGGGTAATTACTCTGATTATAGGGAGACAGAGCTGAGAAGAGCTAATCCTCCTGTGCTCTCACACACATACACAAACACAGACCACAGAGGTTCTGCAAACCAGAGCTGGCAGACAATCAAAACCTTCATTACTCAGTTCTAAAACAATTTTATACGAAATCACCTTTCTTTACTTTCACCTTCATCTTAAGGGGATAAGAAGTGCAAATAGGAATGGACATACAATGCGTTCAAGAGCTTTTAGATAAAAATGTATTTAAATTAGGACTGACGATTTAAGTTAATTCAGTGTGATTAATTATATACAAAATAATGCATTAAAAAATTTACACAATAAACCACGCCTCCAACCACATTCAGGATAGTTCACCTTTATTTTTTTACGAGTTGCAGTTAGCACACTTACTGACAGCACAAGATGATGATGCTGTTCTTAAGTTCAAATACAGCTGGACAAAGTGCAACTCCAAATTCAGGGGTCTCGAGACGTGTATTTCTAAGTGTCAAACTACTTTTAACTTGACACAGTGTCCTATAAATGCTGTGTTTATGATGCAAGGCATCCAGAACCATCTGTCTGACGCATGTGTCCATGGATCACCCTTAGAAAATCTACCTGGGAGATGTTTAACGTGTTAGCAGAAAGTTGAGTTTAGCATCAACTTTCCAAATGTATTTCATGTCAACTACCCATATATAGAGTATGTGAAGGCAGTTGCGATTGTGCAAAAGTATGACTGATATGTTAAAAATGTTTCTGACTCACTGAAAAGATCTGGAACAAAGTGTGATTTATTTACAGTGGGAATGAGCTGTCAGCACCTGCCAAACAACCAGGCACATGCGGATCACAGTCATTTACCGTCCACAATATTCTGAACATATTGCACCATAACAAGCATGCTGTCACCTTCATATCCACTCACAGCACAACAACGAAAGCACAAAGTGCAGGCACACAAACACACTCTGGAGAGCTGGTCTGTTTTAAACATGCAACAGCGAGACAGAACGGAATGCTCCTTGGAAAATGGACACCACGGTCACTCACTGATCCCTGTCAAAATCAGCAGCACGTGTACACCCTCTCCCCCCAAATCCACATAGCTTCCCTTAACTTTTTTATATCCCTCACCCCTCATCACCTCTTTTGTCCTGTGTAAGTATCATATTGCTTTGACTGTATCCAGGTTTGTAAATATCCAAACAAAATCAGTGGGTATGTGGGAGGTACCTGAAGAGCTAATTTTACTCTGGCCTTGTCCAGTGTGAGGGGGATATGTGTTTATGTGTGTGTGAATGCATATACTATATGAATAACAACTGAATTAAAGCTGAAGTGTACATTTTTCGATTTTAAATGCAGTCAACCATAAGATAGTCATTCATAGGTTTATTTACACGAAAAGTGTACACACTGTGTTGAATCCACCAACCGCGTGAGTTTGAGGCGGGATTGGGGATGTTTGAAAATACTGATGATAAATTACACACTTTACTGTTAAGAGAATTAAAGGGATTATTAACCCAAAAATGAAAATCATTCTTTCTTCCGCAGAACACAAATGGTAAAATGTTAGCCAGAAAGGCACCTTCAGTCACCATTTACTTTCATTACATATTTTCAGTGTTGGGTAAGTTACTTAAAAATAGTAGTTTACTATAAATGACTAATTACTTAAATTTTCTTTCATTGTAATCAGATTTTTTTTCCTGATTACATAATGGTATTGTATTTTCTACTCAAAAAATTATATTTCCTCCTTGTTAATTGTCGTTGCCACTTCAGCTGTAACAAAAAAACAAAAAAAAACAGATATGAGCATTTTCTTGTTTGAAATTAATTTTACAAAACTATTATTTTTGAAATGTGTAACCCAAGTAACGTACTTAAAAGTACTTAATTTCAGTAACTGTATTCTGATAACAAGAATTTAAAATGCAATGTGTTAACACTATTTTTGGCTAAAAGTAATTATTTTACAGTAGCTAATTACTTTGTAATCAGATTACACCCAACAGAGCATATTTTATGATTGTGAAGAAAAAAGTCATCCAGGCATGGAACAACATGAGGTAATGAGAGAATTTTCATTTTGGGGTGAACTATCCCTTTTGTCAGTGTGTGAGAGAGAGAGAATGAAAAAAAGACAGACAGATATGACAAAAATTCCCTGCACATCTCTTTTTTTTTTTTTTGTCAGACACAAATCTATTCTTCAGAGCAGCACAAAATCAGGGCAAAAAGCATTCAGAACTTCACCAGCATGCACTAATTTTTCCAGGCACACCTTGAAAAGGGACATTTTTAAATTGCCCTGTATATCTGCCATTGGAGCTGCAAGATGTTGATATTGGCAAATTAAACTGTTCATGTTCATTTCACATGCTGGATCACTGCTCTAACTTGCCACGAAGCTACTAAAGACATATTCAATAACAGAAACTCTGCCCTCCATGTTGTTATTCAGTCTTAGTTAAGCGATTTTGAAGGCTGAATGTGTTTTTCCAAGAAACTTGCAAAAAAATCTCCATACCTACATTAGCTACTGAAGAAACAATAACCAAGAACATTTGCTGAGATATCATTTGCGTCAGGTATGTCAACTTTGAGAGCGTTGTTACACAAAAAATCTGCAATGGTGATCAAAAGTGGTATTTACATTTGAGATATTTGTCACCTTATTCCACTACACTCTCAACATTTTGGAATACACACGATTGTTTTGTTGATAGCAAGATGAGAGACCAATATACACGGTCAAATTTTATCTCCATATAGTGACTCATTGTTCCACTGTGTCACGTATCCATTAATGTAAACTTTTGAAATGTCTTCAGTGATTGCAGGATCAATAAATCAAGCCTAATAATAGACATCACAGTACAATGTACTTACGTCATTTACATCAATTTGGTAAGAAAGCCTTTGCCAAGAAAATCAATGTAAATGCTCTCCCAATCAGAATTAGCATCCTCATAATGAATAGAGTGCGACAAGAATGAAAGATTAACTTTTAAGAGCATTTTGAAATGAATAACACTTCATGCCCATAACTAGCTAAAAAACGTAAAGGATTAGTTCACCCAAAAAGTGAATCCTGTCATCAATACTCACTCTCATGTCATTCCCAATCTTTCCCAGTCTTTCATCAAAAGACTTTCTTTCTGCCGTGGAACACAAGAAGAGTGATGCAACTACAATGAATGAGAACTAAGAATTCTAATCTTCAAAAATTATTCAAAAGCATCATTAAAGTTGTCCATAAAGTATGACTTGCACTACTGTATATTCCATGTCTTATGAAGTAATAAAAGTTTATATTTAAGTCATTATTTACAGATAATCTTCCGCTCCAGGAAGCTGTTTACCAAGTGAGTTGGTGTGTGGAATTCGACAACTGTCAACGAATCCTTAAGACCTGTTTTCTGGACAGGAAAACCGTTCAAAAAACGTTCATTTTTGTGTGAACTACTCCTTTAACAGCTATAATACCAGCTAAAAATGCACGAACACGCGCATTAACACACTGCTAAAATTAATCCAGAGATTGACACTGGGGGAGAATTTTTGTGGATTTTTCAAACAAAAAAAGTTTTTTCTCCTCAACCAGGAATCTTGTGTTTCTGGGCTCCTATTCTAGTTGATTGTTACTTGAGTAAAAGCTGGACGTCTCTGACGCGGTTTTAGACATGCTACGAGAGGTCGAGCCATTAGAGGTGAGCTCCCTTAAAGGGCTGTGACCTGCCGGCCTCCCAGGTGCCCCTCTGATGCTCCCGAACGTGACCTTCTGCCCATCTCCACATGGCTGCATCACACAGGACACCGTGGTCTCCATTCGACTGGCCCTGTACAAACTAGTTTGAGTTTGTTGGTACCGGGTGGACTTGAGCTCTAGACCCTCATAGGATCCCTCAGGAACGCACGGACAACAGTGGAATGCTTGCTTGAACCCGGCACGGAACCTGTGAATGTGAAAATAACACATCACAGCAATGGATTGTGTTCTGTGCCACAAAATTTTAAACAATGATGGAATTATAGCCAATTTTACAGCAACTCTGGGAAGAGCTAAATGTGCTTGTGTGTGTGTGTGTGTTTTCACTCCAGGTGAAATTACCTGTCATTAAGGCAGCAGTAGATAATGGGGTTGTACATAGTGGAGCTCATTGCCAGCCACATGATAGTCAGATAGACCTGCTGCATGAAGGGATGCTCAGACAGGTTTGGGTAGAACTGGTGAATCAGGAAAAACACATGATAGGGGAGCCAGCAAACAGCGAAGGTACACACCACAACAATCATCATTTTCACCACCTGAGGGTAGGACAATGGAAAAAAGAGAGATTTAAAATTTTGTGTGTAATCAATGTGTGTAATGTGTGTAAACAAAAATATATGTATTGTGAAAATACAATACATTTATTTCTGTCTTTCTAGTTGATTTCCTGGGGTTTGTATTCAGCCCACATTCTACAAAAACTGGCAGAATGATGGCAAACATAATGTCTCACAGCAATTTTCTTGATAGCTTTCAGGTGCTCCATTGTCCGCAAACCACCCCCAGCAAGCAGCATCACGAACATGTCTAAATAAGGCTAAATGTATTATATATAGAGAGAGATTGGCTTAAAAAATGTGCATTGTGCTATAGCCATTTTTAAAATCCCAAAACAAGCAAAATTTAACATCAGTTCCCCGTCTGTCGCTCACTTCAATGTTGTGTCGAAGAAGCGACACTGGGGGTCTCTCTTGAGCGCCGAATATACCTTTGATCTAAGAAAAAAGGCCAATGAGAAGGTGGCAGACAGAATTTGCATGTCACGCCCCAAACATACGGGCATAAAGGCGGGGCAATATGTCTTTTTCATTCAGAAATTTTCTTCGATGGTCGTGTATGCAGCGAGCTGCGAGTCACACACCTGTTCCTCTTCCTCTGAGCGATCCGCTGTTGGATCTACGGCGCACTTCAGCGGCTTTCTCCTTCTCTGCACGACAGTGCAGTTTACCCCTGGGCGCTTCGACAGCGCAACTAAGAGTTGTATTAAAAGAGTGATTTTCTCTAAAAGAGTATCTTCCTCTATAAGAGCAATACACAGCAGCATTGAACGTCCTTTTCAGGACGTGTCTTTATAAAGATGCCTTTCCACCCCTGTGTAGTTCCTGGATGCGGTAGAGTGCTCTCTGCTTCAGATGGCCACAGGCGCTGTCTCGTGTGTTTGGTCTGCGATCACACCGAGGCAGCATTTGTGGATGGTTCATGTTCTCACTGCGAGAACATGACCATGGCAACGTTGGGGTCACGGCTTTCCTTCAACAGAAGGAACGCCACTCCAGCCGCCTCCTGCATCGTTCCTTCTTCCCACGGGATTGAGGACGATGTGGCCGGCGATAAAGGCAATCTGGGCAGCGGGCGCGGCTTCGCTGTGTACGTCCCAGCGAACCGCTCGCCCCATGGGATGCTCGTTGACTTCCGTCCAGGCTCGAGGCACAGCCAGCCTGCCTATCCTCTGGAGCCCCCCGAGCTGGATGAGCTCGCTGCTGCATCGGAGACTGCTGTGGGTGTGAGCAGCGCGCAGTTCCCACTGCCCCCCGGTTGCCGTGTCTGTAGCAACTCCTCCCTCCGAAGAGGCGGGATCTACCACCACGCCATGTGACCTAAAAGCCCATGTGGTGTATGTCACCACTCTTACCTCCCCCTCTCTGGGCAGGTGTGGTCTCCGCAGGGTCTTTCCCCCCTGAAAGAATAGGAAACTGGGTAAGACCCCCTTCCCCGGTGCGTGTAGGGCCCCAGCCATTGACTCTATGCGAGAAACATAGAGAGAAAAGAGGCCCGGCTAGGCTCGTCACGTTCCCAGGTTGGCAAGCATCGCCTTGTTCCCCTGTCCAGGGTAACTATAAGGATTCCGATGACTTTGTGTGGCATTGGGGAAGGGTACATGCAGTCTGATACAGCTGGTCATTTTGGCACGTCAAGTACCTGCCCGCTCCTGTGTCAGCAGTACACGTACACAGCTCAGCGCATGGCGTGATTTAAATTGGACCCCTAGTGTCGCTTCTTCGACACAACGTCTAAATGAGCGACAGACGGGGAACATCTAGGTTCCGGATGTAACCTCCGTTCCCTGATGGAGGGAACGAGACTTTGTGTCCTATCAGCCAAGTCGCTGAACCGAGCCACTGTTGTGGCCAGACCATTACTGGCTCCTCAGAAAAATCCTGAATGAAACAGACATATTGACCTGCCTTTATGCCTGTATATCCGGGGGCGGGATATGCAAATTCTGTCTGCCAACTTCTCATTGGCCTTTTTTCATAGATCAGAGGTATATTCGGCGCTCAAGAGAGACCCCTAGTGTCGCTTCATCGACACAACGTCTCGTTCCCTCCATCAGGGAACGGAGGTTACATTCGTAACCTAGACGTTATATCTTAACCTCCTGAGACCACGTGCGTGGACATTACGTTTTGGCTTCGCTATAGGCTATGCATAATTTCATTCATCTGTCGGTCGGTCGGTCATTCGGTCGGTCTGTCTGCCTGTCTGCCTGTGTGTCGGTCTGTCTGACAAGGATTTATCAAGCCAACATCAAAGTTTGTCTTGGCAAACTGTAACTATCTAGTTACTTTTGCTATTCCGTCTGGTCCAGCTAGTGGCACAGAAATGACACTTTGCAACTTTAAATGACAACTTACTTTCCAGCCAACTGATGAATATATTGTTATTTAGAAATGTTTATATAATATAAGTTAATTTTGGAAGCATAATGCTGGCTTGGACCAGGAGTATTTCATGTTGTAGAACAAGAGCTTCTCTGACTTTACCTTGCCATGTTGGTTTTGTCACTCCTACCACAAAAAGCTGCCCTTAGACAGCTCTCAGTAGGCTTCACTTGCTCTACTATCAGTCTACTCTATAGCAGAAAACTGTCCTTGGTACACTATATGTAAACTGCCATGATTATACTCTAGTTCCTAAACTGGGTCCCACTTTATATTAGGTGTCTTTAACTACACTGTACAAACATTAAAATACTAACAATACAATGTATTTATTATGCAACTACATGTTGTGCTGCAAAATTCTTAAAGAAAAATCACATTTGCTGCAACTGAGGTTGAGGTATGGGAAGGTTTAGGGTTAGGGGTAGCAGTTAGGGTTTAGGAGGAGAGTTGGGGTAGGGTTAGAATTAGTAATGCACAATGCAAAAACACTTATGTACATAATAAGTACATTGTATCAAATGCTTAAGCGCATTGTAGTTAAATACACCTTATGTAAAGTGGGTCTCTGAAATGCCCTAACCTGCTCTTGTTCTGCAACACTGGAGAGTACAGCTTAAAATGGGACAGAAATCAGCATGAAAATCACCAAGGCATACACTGACAGAAAACAGTGTGTGTGTAGCAGCAAATCAATATTTTGCCAGAAAACTGACTGAGACTTTGATGTTTTATGAAAAGGACACACATGCTCAGACATAGTAATGTATGTCACATTGTGTCATCATAAGTACCAGAGATGTGTGCTGAGAAAATATAATCAGATTTTTTAGAATCAGTTTTTTTTATGTGGAGGACTAAGAATTTTGAGGTATGGAAGGATATGAGGGAGACGAAGATGGAAAGAGCATATCAACAACAATGGCGTGTTTTGTTTGGGGTCTGAGAGACCCTTTCATCATCTCAAAAACATACTTGATATTGAACTATCAGGTTGGTAATATATATAATGAAAACTAAGTGACATAAAATTGAAACTTGAGAACATTCTGAAAATTATTACTTTCAAGACTACAAATACAAAACAAACACAACTAAATGCAATGCAATTTTACATGCAGTGCTGGGTATGTTACTTCTGAAATTTAACCAGGTACTGATTACATATGGCACAATTTAAATTGTAATCCATTACACAATATTTTAGATTATACTTTCAGGTAATATAATCTGATTACTTTTCGATTACCCATTTCGTATTTTTATGAAAATATAATAATAGATTTTAAGTGCATTAATTACAGATTATCACTTCTTTAAGTAAACATTAGTAAACAGAAAATCAAACAGAAAATTGCTTTTTGATAGTTGCTATGTAAAAAAAGGTGCTTAAAGGGTTATAGAAATAAATGCTACTTAAGATAAAAGACAATGGGAACATGCTTGTATTTTTAATTGTATAAACATTGTTGTTATGCAGTGCATCTGTAAAGTATTCACAGCACTTCACTTTTTCTACATTTTGTTATGTTACACCTTATTCCAAAATGGATTAAATTCATTATTTTCCTCAAAATTCTACAAACAATACCCCATAATGACAACATGAAATAAAATAAAATAAAAAACGAAAAAAAATTAATAAATCACATGTACATAAGTATTCACAGCCTTTGCTCAATACTTTGTTGAAGCACCTTTGGCACCAATTACAGCCTCAAGTCTTCTTGAGTATGATGCTACAAGCTAGGCACACCTATTTTTAGGCAGTTTTTCCCATTCTCCTTTGCAGCACCTCTCAAGCTACATCAGGTTGGATGGAGAGCGTCGGTGCACAGCCATTTTCAAATTTTTCCAGATATGTTCAATCGGGTTCAAGTCTGGGCTCTGGCTGGGCCACTCAAGGACATTCACAGAGTTGTCCCGTAGCCAATCCTTTGTTATCTTGTCTGTGTGCTTAGGTTCGTTGTCCTGTTGGAAGATTATCCTTCTCCCCATTCTGAGGTCCAGAGTGCTCTGGAGCAGGTTTTCATCAAGGATATCTCTGTACATTGCTGCATTCATCTTTTCCTCAATCCTGACTAGTCTCCCAGTTCCTGCTGCTGAAAAACATCCCCACAGCATGATGATGCCACCACCCCACTTCACTGTAGGGATGGTATTGGCCATGTGATGAGTGATGCCTGGTTTTCTCCAGACATGACACTTGCCATTAAGGCCAAAAAATTAAATCTTTTTTTCATAAGACCAGAGAATTTTGTTTCTCATGATCTGAGAGTCCTTCAGGTGCCTTTTGGCAAACTCCAGGTGGGCTGTCATGTGCCTTTTACTGAGGAGTGGCTTCCATCTGGCCACTCTACCATACAGGCCTGATTGGTGGAGTGCTGCAGAGATGGTTGTTCTTCTGGAAGGTTCTCCTATCTCCACAGAGAAACACTGGAGCTCTGTCAGTGTGACCATCGGGTTCTTGGTCACCTCCCTGACTAAGGCACTTCTCCCCTGATCGTTCAGTTTGTCCTGGCGGCCAGCTCTAGGAAGAGGCCTGGTGGTTCCAAACTTCTTCCATTTAAGGATGATGGAGGGCACTGTGCTCATTGGGACCTTCAATGCTGCAGAAATGTTTCTGTACCCTTCCCCAGATCTGTGCCTTGATACAATCCTATTTCGGAGGTCTATAGACAATTCCTTGGACTTCATGGCTTGGTTTGTGCTCTGACATGCACTGTTAACTGTGGGACTTTATATAGACAGGTGTGTACCTTTCCAAATCATGTCCTATCAACTGAATTTACCACAGGTGGACTCCAATCAAGTTGTAGAAACATCTAAAGGATGGTCAGTGGAAACAGGATGCAACTGAGCTCAATTTTGAGTGTTATGGCAAATGCTGTGAATACTTTTAGATATTTTTTTTTTTCATTTTTTTATTTGTAATAAATTTGCAAAGATTTCAAACAAACTTCTTTCACGTTGTCATTATGGGGTATTGTTTGTAGAATTTTGAGGAAAATAATGAATTTAATCCATTTTGGATTCTGACCACGCACATTATAAAATGGAATGTAATCTGGTTACAAGTACTTGGTTTAAGTAATCTGATTATTTCATCCAGATTACATGTAATCCTACCCAGCACTGTTTACATGCAAATATTTTCTGCATGTTGCCTGGAAAATAAAAGGTAAATTTTGGAATTGATATTATTATTATTTTAATTTTTCTTTTTGCAGATAAATCATTGGTCTCTGGGAGCCAAAACATAAAGATAGTAAAGATAAATCTCAACAGAATATGAGGGTTAAGAAGAAAGTGGACATGAGCCAGTAGAATTTACCTTCTTATAAGTGTGGTGAACGGGGCAGACAAACACACTCTCACACATACACACATGGAATACAGATGACATTAGCAGACCGACCTTTTCACTGCAGGTGAGTTTCACTGTGATTATTTGATGCGGCCATGTATGACCCTCCTCTCCTGCTGCTCTTGTGTGAACTTTGTCTGCTGTGTTAACTCAGAGTTCAGTAACTGACCGTGTATGTCACAGTGTCATGAGTTTAAAGGATGATGATGAGAGGAGCAAGAGGATTAAATTATAAAGACCTTGCGTTTGGCAGCCAGCTGCTCTTCGTAACGGTTAGATGAATCCCCTGGGATCTCACTGGCCCAAAGAGTCAAACCCACCACCAGGTAAGCACAGCCCATCACCAAGAGAGGGAGGAAGTAAATAAGTACTGCTACACACACATAGTACCTTCATGAAAAGGACAGATAGATAGATAGATAGATAGATAGATAGATAGATAGATAGATAGATAGATAGATAGATAGATAGATAGAGGGAGAGAGGGAGAGAGGAAGAGAAAGAAATAAAGATTAATTTTAAAAAAATCTACATTTATTAATTTGGTCTCATAGAATCACGTTACTAAACCAACATTTTTGCAGAATGATATTAACATGCATTTCCAGTTTTGTGGTGGAAAAAAACACTAGAGACCTCAGTATTTACCAGTTCATAAACACTTACTTTTTGCTGTTCCTCATACAATGCCATCTTATAACATCTTAACACTTGACTTGTTATATTTTATTGTTTGCATTACATAACAAACTGCATTTACACACTTGTACAAGTATGTTCAAATCACACAGCAGCTTGACTGACAGATCGTTTCACTTGCAATGCAAAGGTACGAGTCTTAACCCTCTGGTGTCTGAGGGTGTTTTGGGCCCTGGAGAAGTTTTGACATGCCTTGACATTTGTGCTTTTTTCAGTTGCTTAAAAACATATTAATGGCTAAAGTCTGATAACACTGTATTCAGCACAAACTGGGCTACACTAATATGTGAGCAACATGTGTGTACATGTTTGTATTTTTGAGAAAATAACATTTATGCGTGGTTTTTGAAAAAACTACAATTTTAAGTCATCGAAATAAGGCCATATAACACATACTAAACATTTGTCCACAAGACTTTTGAGAACTGGATCTTGTAGCCTAGAGTTTTTGCTACAAAATGATGTGAAAACCATCCTGATCACTCATTTATACAAAACAATATAGTAATTTAACTTTTGTAAGACAATTTTAGTGTTGAAAGGCAATATGCGAGGAGACGTGAATGATCATGAATAATGATGTGATTCACACCTGAGAGACAATGACTCCACCCCTGAGCCTATCAATGAGGAATGTGACAGAAAGAGAATGAATGTGAGGAGACTTAATGATCAAAATCAAGTTTTAAGTTAAAAGAAATAATCTGACTGTACATTTTCTTTAATAAAGACTTAATTTTAGACCTACACTACCGTTTAAAAGAAGTCTCTTCTGCTCACCAAGATTGGATTTATTTGATCCAAAATACAGTAAAAACAGTGATATTTTTACAATTTAACAGTTTTCTATTTGAATATATTGTAAAATGCAATTTGTGATCAAAGCTGAATTTTCACCATCATTACTGCAGATTTCAGTGTCACATGATCCTTCAGAAATCATTATAATATGCTGACTTTCTAATATGGGCATATCTAAAGTGCATTTTACTCATTTAATCTGAACACATATTTGCAAGCACAAGCTTTGTTGATGATAATGAGGCAGCATAAACACTAGTTAAAATATAATCTAAACATTCATATTATTTTTATATCATATTACATATCATATTTATATTATACAGCATACAATTTAAATACCTGTTTTAGCCGAAACAGCATTTAAATGTTACTAAAACTTGCTTATTAGGACATATTTCAAATGTCAATACTCTGAATCCTGGCTGACATGTTATTTTATAAAAACTTGAACATATTTTACTAGTGGGACTGTTTCCAGACTTGCCAGCCAGGATTCAGAGTATTGACATTTGAAATATGTCCTAATAAGCAAGTTTTAGATTTAATCCTCGGTCGGATTAAATCTCTCTTCAAAATATAAATGTTCATCGGAGTCCTGCTCTTCTTCTGAGGAAAAAGTTAACCCTTCCTTAATTTCCAGAAGTTTCACCGCCTGTGTATCGTTACAAAGGTGCAGTAAAATGAATGAATTGTTTACATAAAAACCTCTGAACACTGTCGGGGGCGTGCACATTTGCATTGATCGTCTAAGCACATTAGCATATGAATGGCACGCTCTGATGGTGGGTGGGATCACATTACAGATAATTAGATGAACCGGTAAAAACTGTACAGCGCTTTGTTTCAAACAGATCACATTGCAGGAGAATATTTGTTTAAAATTTGAATTGTTTTATTTTAAAAGTAGACATTTTAAGCTTTCTTTAGACATATGTTTCATGTTTGTGTGATAAGTATTCGTGGAGTTTCAGATATATGCTCGTGAACAAAGAGACTGCTGACAGCTCACCCTTTTTATTTTCTTTATTTTACAAAAGCACAATGTTTCATTGTAATTATGAGTGTACACAAATAAAAGTAGACCCTTTATAGTCTCTAATGATGTCTTACATGTATCTGTATTCCCCAAAATGACAGAGTATTTTAAGCTGTTTCTGCTGTAATGACGAAAAAATCCAGCAGGACGCGCCGGCGCGTCTGTTGACCCCAGAGGGTTAATGAGCACACAAGTTGACAAGTGAGCCAAAGGTTTTAGAGAAGCACCACAAAATGATGTGGTTGATTCAGCAATTACATTTATTTCTCACATCTCCTTTTATGACACTATCGCTTAGGTTTAGGTTTAGGTAGGTCTTTTTAAAATAATTTTGGTAACCCATAAGTAAGGAGTTATGTGTTACCACATAAAAATGAAGGAATTACTAATTATTTTAAAGTGAGGGTCATGGAAAAAAAACGTTATAAATAACGTTATAAAATGAATACACACTTAAATACACATTTTTTTTTTTTTTTACAAAATATTTTTTTAAATTAATTTTTGATTCATAGATACTGTCTGTTAAACTTACAAGAAGTGTTTAATTTATGTGAAGCACATTTTTTTTTCCTTAGGAACTTACTCATTCTTTTTTTTTTTCATTGGATTCATTGTCACGTCCATCAGGCTTCTAATCCAATCAGGGTTCACCATATTTAATGTTCAATGCAGAACAAAGAAGAGTGAGTGTTATTTTGCTCTGCCCTCCCATCACTCCGCATATACATTTCACCATACATTCTGTTCTGTTCAGACCGAACATAGGCAAAGGAGAAAAACTGTACGTATTTACATAGTGGGCTGTCTAGGGTGGAAGTACACATGTGGAATCGGCCTCGTAACTGCAAGATGGATTTCTATCCGTTTTCTATTGAAGTCTTGTGGAGATCAACACACTTATCCTTTAGACACATACTTTTTACTTAAGACTTGAAACATGTAGTAACTGTGAGCACCAGCAATTAAAAGCATTATCCTGCTAAAGGTCTGTAGCCTACGCAATTGTGTACAATTATTTAAATGATTCATAATTCAATGCAGAACGATTTGTTTTTGACTATCTGTTTGATTAAATGGATAAAATGTAGGAATAAACACTTGAGTATTCATTACTAACTTTCAAGTAACAACTCAGTCACTATTAATGGTTTATAATGTGTTTTCACTTTAGAATAATGGTCCAGAGAACCTTTAACTCCCAAAGGAGCAAACGGTAAGATCTCATTCATTAATAATGCGTTACCATGGCCCTCACCTAAAATAATGGCGAAGTTAATAATTTGTAATGAACAGAAGAGATATCCCAAGGAATACACAGGTTGGGCACATACATCCCTATATTTCTGTAAGGTAAGCTGACTATGATCATGGCTGTAACCACCATAATATTGGTCAACTGATATGGGTTTTTTCCATGGTTAATTATTACATTATTAAATATGGTCCCCATTAATCCTGAATATGTGGTTACATCCTTGACTATGATACTCTACCAGACACTGTAGCCTTGATTTAATGACCTGTTACATTCATAAATTAATTCCCACAAAGATCCCATGCATGATCTTGTTCACAATAAAACCAAAATCTTTCACATTTTAGACACATGTTAATGCTTTGATTAGTAATGAATTAGTAGATATTTTAAATGAGCCATAGTTAATTAATAGTTCTCATGAGGCAGATTAAATTCAGTAATTATTGATTACCTAACAGTGAACTACCTCAGTCACCAGTTCGCTATTACTTACTGATTGGTTAATCATGTTTCCATATTAATTAACTAAAGTGTTTATGTAGTACTACTCATTTGTCCTACATTAATTCCTGCATAATTACCTATTAATGATGGACCATTATTATAAAGTGTTACCCATTTTTGCTTTGCCAAATCTCTGTCACAAGTCATTTTGGCTGTAGGCTAAATTTAGGCACAGTTCATTCTTTACACCTACTACATAAGATTGTGAATCAAACAAGAGACCCCCCCATACATCTAAACCAAGCACATATGAAAGATTAATATAGCCCTCCACTTTTATCTCTCATAAGCACTTACATAGTGAATTAGACTGCATAATGAGTGTATTATTAAATGAAGCTGTTACAAGGAAAAAAAAGCATCACATTGTATCACAGAACACCAATTCCCCTTGGTTTTGCAATTACAATGCTGACTTGCAAAAACATTGAAAAATATTTTTTTTGGAAGAGTAAATAACCCATTGTTCAACAGAAGGAAGGAGAAATAAGAAATTAATTGAGGCAAGAAAGGAACTGACCGGGCTGACCAAATCATTTTAACCACAATTGTTGCTGCACTATTCTAAATAATTTGCTAAATGAACAAGTTGCTGATGTTTTTCAAGAGCAGTCATGCAGATTATAGACAAGAGATAGAAAACACTGCATGAAATGCCCTAAGGTGTAGACTCACAGATACTTATATCAGGAATACTATCTGCGAATTAGAAGATAGCACTAGAGGTCTCGTAACATTGTTGCTTCCAGTGATTCTCTCCATGAGGGAATTGATAAAGGAGGCCATGATTAATTATACTTCCTTTCATATTTCGTAGTTGTTGAAGTAGATAGATGATATAGTGCACCCAAAAATGAAATTCTATCATCATTTGATCACCCTCAAGGTGTTTCAATCCATATTTACTTTTTTCTGTGGAGCACAAAAGGAGACGTTAGGCAGAATGACAGCCTCAGTCACTATTCACTTTCATTGTATGGTGAAAAAAGATACAATGAAAGTGAATACTGACTGCGACTTACATGCCTAACATTTCCTTTTGTGTTCCAAGGAAGAATGAAAGTCATATGGGTTTGAAACTCAATGAGGGTGAGAATATGATAATAGAACTTTCATTTCTGGGTGAACCGCGAGTCGGCAGCTGCCGAGAGTAAACAAACTTTTAGCTGCTAGCTTGCTACTCAGAGGACTGCGCTAAGTTTCCAATTCTGTTAAAAGAAATAACATAATACAAACAACCTATCCAAAGAGTATCCCCTGTTTCACATATTATGTGTGTGCTGCATGATTCAAATATGCTGGGTAACCTTTTCTCTCCTCTCACTGCAGCTTCAGGGGTTAAATATTAAATAAATTATGGTATTATGGTGTTCGTTGCGATAAAATACCTTAAGAGTTTTTTTTTTTTTGGTGAATTTCCCAAAACCTATTCTGTAAAATACTTTTTTATTTAGTTCACTCAAAAGAAACATTTGGTCAATTCATTTTATTTATGTTGGGGACAAAACATTGTTTAGGGGGTAGGGTAAGAATCAAAATTCAGAAACAGAATCAGTTTTATTGCCAGGTATGCTTACACATACAAGGAATGTGTCTTGGTGACAGGAACTTCCAATGCACAACAATACAATACTCTATATATATTTTATATACAGTGCAAGGGAATGTAATGGCAGAAGAGGTATTTATTATGTGTTGGATAAATATAAAAAGACTAAAATGTGAATTGCACATAATTATACACATAATGCACATAATTATTGCTTATTGGGGCAGTATTAACTGTTCATGAGATGGATAGGCTGAGGGAAAAAACTGTGCCTGATGGTTCTGGTGCTCAGTGCTCTGTAGTGTCAGCCAGAAGGCAACAGTTCAAAAAGGTAGTGGGCTGGGTGAGTGGGGTCCAGACTGATTTTTCCAGCCTTTTTCCTCACTCTGGAACTGGACAGTTCTTGAAGGGAGGGCAGGGGACAACCAATAATCCTCTCAGCTGTCCGAACTGTCCTCTTTAGTCTTCTGATATCCGATTTCATAGCTGCACCAAACCAGACAGTAACTGAAGTGCAGATGATAGACTTAATGACTGCTGAGATGAACTGTATCAGCAGTGCATTTATATGAAAATAAAAGTCTTTCACATAGCACCTAAATGGACAAGATATACATTGAATGCAGCTCCCATTCTCAGGAATGCAGATGTACAGTATATTGTATTGCCCTAATACCACATTTCAAAAGATGTTTAAAAGAATTCCAAAGTGAATTATGATTTGTGTAAGTCATTAAATACAAGTTCCAATCACAGTTGCTGTAAGCCCCAAGAAGTCAAAAAATGTATATCTGCTTTTATCTCAGGCAGTTTAAAGAAAATGCATTTTTTTTTTACCTGCATGTGAGCATGCTTGGCTGAATAATCCAATGTTATATTTTAGATGTCTAGAACAAAATATCCCATCCAGCAGGAAAAGCATGTTAAACAAATCATCCGAAAAAAATATATTTGATATACTGTGATGAAAAGATTTTATATATCAGTGCAAAGCGGAGGATCTCAGCTTCCTAATGTATTGAGCTACTTGTAATCTCAGAGGCTAAGACATTACATGAGGATGATGCTTAAACTATCTTTGAGGGCTAAAATGCGTTAGAGTTCATTTCAGATCTGTATATTGAAATTTTAGTGTAAATATATAATGAAATTAGATTTTTCAAGTGAGGTAGAGTGAAAAGAAACTTTAGATTATAAACACAATCAATATTGTTTATGAATAATTTGAGTCTTTTTTATTTATTTGAGGGGTTCTCTGAAAAATGAGACCAATCTTTTGCAATTAGTCCACAGATGGTGTGAATGGTGAGCTTATAAATTTGAGTGTGAAAAACTGTGGGCGACAGTATTCTAGAAATTTTTTCTTTTTTAGCAAGTAACATAAATATGAGGAGATAGGGCATGTTGTTGAAGAGAGCTCAGACTAGCTAAGGGAGAAAACCAAGTGATTTTTCATCTGTGGATATGGAAACTTAATCAACATTAATTGAGCACTTCCTTTATGTAATATCATAGCACTTAAGTGGCAGAGAGCAGTTATAAGTAATGGAGTAAATTAGAATGCCATATGTCAGAACAATGGGTCAATTCATCATCGCAGGTAATGATGAGATTCAGCACTATGCCAGCTAGACTGATTCCTTTCAGGACCAAAACCAAGTCTGTCTGCTTATAACAAAGTGACTGACAGAATGGTGCTGAAGCAAAAGGCTGCCAGTTCGGAGGTATGTCTCAACATCACACTTCCCATTTGGTTACCATCTTTCAGGCTTTTCCAGGTTTTCAGGTTAGTCCAAATATGTCAATATTTGCTTGCTACAATATCACACAGCAGTAGATTATGATATTTCAAATAAGAGTTATAGTTCCAGCACCAAGTTTAGGGAAAATGAGCATTAAGTACATTGTAACGCTTCAGTGGTAATTAAAAAAAGGATAATGAGAGTAACTGATGCACATGCTAGCAGAATGTTTGCTTTATAATAGCTTGGAGAACTGACTAGAATGCACTTTTAGGTACAAATACACAACTGTGTAAATCTTAACCATCGAAGAAACCATCACATCTGATAAAAAACATTTGAAATAATAGAGAGAAATTGGCAATTATCTTTATTTAAATCTAGCCCATGAATCTGTAAAAGTACTGTATGCAGACTACCAGGTGGAAACCTAATTACAAAACAAAGAAAGGCTGTGTTTTCTCATTCTCACCTCCCATGTCCTCAAGCTTGTCCACTAAAACTCTCCTGGATCTCTAATCTTCGAAGGGAACATTTGCAAAAGCAATCTTTGAATTTATTATTTGACTATTTTGTGGATTTAGACATTAAGTCAAATATCTGGAAAAATAAGAAGAGAGAGAGAGAGAGAGAGAGAGAGAGAGAGAGAGAGAGACTGGTATTATAATGTCTGATTCAGTTCACATGTGTTGGACAGGGTGATTATTCCTTATTTAGCGATCCTTCAATTCAGAGCTTGCCACTGCTGGCAAATGTTTTACGTATTACGGCACATTGCTCATCCATCCATCATCCATCTTCTCAATCCGCTTGTCCTATGTAGGGTAGTGCTAAAGCCTATCCCAGCTGTCTCGGGCCAAAGGCAGGTAAACACTCTGGACAGGTGGCCAGTCCATCACAGGGCAAACGCAGACATACATACACATCCACACTCTCACTCTCACCTAAGGAGAATTTAGTCACCACTAGTCACTTAACCTGCATGTTTTTGCACTGTGGGGGAAATCGGAGAAAACCCACGCAAACACGGGGAGAATAAGCAAACTCCACCACATTGCTCATATTACTCTGTAATACAAATGATGTGTGTTAGTTGGCTATATACACTGTTCCATTATGAGACCCCTCATTAGATCAAATATTTCACATTACTGCTACAGAAACCCTCTGGGTTGAATTCATTAAACAGTGAAACCACTTTATGCAGTATTTCAGAGCAAAAACCTAATTTTCCAACCACACAAATCCTGTTTCACCAGGTGCTAAATGTGCTGCATCAGCATTGTGCCTTCAGTATTTCAATGTGATCTCATGAGTATTCATATTTATTCTTACGTAAAGTATGGTTCTACCATACAAACATTTGCTTATGTCTGCATAGACACTGAAACATACTGTACATAACTGATGTACACATCTAAAATGTAATCATTTTACTTATAACTTTAGAGATCATTTACAAATCCTTATTGACTCCATGAATATTGAATTTAAATTTATTTTAATGTATTTATAATCAGTGAGATTAATTAAATGTTCAATGTCATATTAAACTTGTCATAATTTCCTCCAAGACTATACTTTTAAACGTTAAATAAAATAAAAAATGTGTAATCGTTTAATCATTAATTACTTAATTCTTGTTTTGTTTGCTGTGGGACAAAAAAAAATAGTTTTAAGAATATACTGCAGCTAAAAAAAAAACACACACAAAAGGCACCATAAAACAATCATAAAAGTAATCCATTTGTAACAGAACAACAGGTTCGGGTATGGGAAGGAGGAAACCGTGGATTCTCTTCTCTTTCTGTGCAGCAGATGCACACTTTTCAGGTTCTTTCACTCAGTTTAATAATTCACTCTCATAAATAAACAAACTTCTTCACAAATCCTCAATAGCTTCGGTACGAAAATTCAGCAGTTGGCAACACTGCACACACTCTCTCTCGCTCTCTCTCTCTCTTCTGGCGTGTTCAGTGGTTTTAAGGCGTCTCTCCACTATCACTGTAATGAGAAACAGCTGTTAGAAACCAGCTCAACCAGCTTGATGAGCTACACCACTCATCCGCAGACAGACATACGACCACGCCCTCATCACCACATACCACCACTGCCCGGCTGGGGCAACATCCGGCCAGCCATCTCCCCCCCCCCCCCACCATTTATGTACAGAAAGTCAGCCACAGCCATCTGCGCCACCATTCTGTGGATCACCTCAAATTTGAATGGCTGAAGTGCCAGGTACCAACGGGTGATCCGTGCATTGGTATCCTTCATGTGGTGGAGTCACTGGAGTTGGGCGTGATCTGAACAGAGGGTGAAGGCATGCCCTAGCAAGTAGAAGCAGAGGGTGAGGACCGCCCACCTGATCTTCAGACACTCCTCTGCTATGGTGTTTCAGTTTGGAGCATGTAAGAGCGGTCCCCTACAGAGTGCAGATTTTACTTTTAGAAAAGCCTGTTGGCATGATTCCGTCCACTGGACTGGATCGGATGCCCCCTTTCGAGTGAGATCAGTCAGCGGGCTGGTGAAATCAGAGAAGTTAGGCACAAACCTTCGATGGTTGACAGCCAGCCCCAGAAACTGTCTCACCTCCTTTTTGGTCTTGGGCGCTGGGTAGGCTCTGATCAATGCGGTTTTGTTAATTTGGGGACGCACCTGCCCATGGCCCATGTGGAACCCCAGATACCGAACTTCCACCCACCCAATTGCACAATAAATTGGGCCCTACCCGCCACAGAAATCTCAGGATGGCTCTCATTTGTTGCATGTGCCACCGCCAGACATTACTGTGAATTATGATATAATCTAGATATGCAGCGGTATATGCTGTATGTGGCCTGAGAATTTTGTCCATGAGACGCTGGAACATGGCAGGGGCCCGAACAAACCATAAGGAAGGGTCATGTATTGGTGTAAACCAAATGGTTTAGAAAAAGATGTTTTTTTTTTCTCAGGAGATTGGAGTTAAGGGAATTTTCCAATAATCCTTTGTTAAATCCAGTGTCAAATAAAATTTAGCTGCGCCAAACTGATTGAGCAATTCTTCAATCCGTGGCATTGGTTACGTGTCAAATTTAGACACAAACCTACGAACAGCTACGAACCCACACCTCTGGTTGGTCTCGATGTGGTGGTCTATGACATTCATGCGACCAGGGAGAGACGAGAACACGTCCGCAAATTCAGCTTGCAACTTGGCTACCTCGAGCTGTGATGGTGAGAGGTGGTCTCCACATAGGACCGGGGTGAACTGATTAGGTTTGAGTGTCACCTCTGTCCCGAGCTCCGCCCTCTCAGGAACTATTAACGCTAAGGCCACAGGGACAGCCTGCTGATTTTAGGAGGTTGAGATGGTAAACGTGCTCCACCCCTATCCGTTCACTTAACCTAATAATCGAGATCTCCTTTAGTTTTTACTGTTTGAAGGTGCCTCCTCCCAAGCTTCCCGTGTGACATCGAGCGCAGCCGACGCCCATACAGCAGCTCAAATTGTGAAAATCCTGTGGAGGCTTGCGGGACCTCCCACACAATAACAGAGGCTCGAGCCACTTATCCCAATTTCTAGCATCCTCGTGTATGAACACACGGACCATGTTTTTCAGGGTTTTATTAAATCGTTCCACCAACCCATGTGGGTAGTAAATACTGGTGCAAATCGATTTAATACCTTATAAATTGTGTTTGTTACATAAATGTAGAGCACTGATCAGTGAGGATTTATTTTGGAATCCCCACTCGGGAGATTATTCTGAAGAGTGCCAATGCAACACTACATGCTGAGATGTTGTGCAGGGGCACTGCTTCTGGATATCACATTGCATATTCCACCAGAACTAATGCAAAGCGATGGCTGCATGCAGTCTGTTCTAATGGCCTGATAAGGTCCATACAAATTATTTCAAAGGGTACGTCAATCAGCGGTAGAGAACGCATTTGGTGGATTTACCAACTGACATTCATGGCATGCCGCATACCACTTGCGAACATCCTTGTGAATGCCCGTCCAAATAAAACAACAACAAAAAAACGTCCATTATTTAGATTATTGTTCTTTCCTTTCCTAAATGGCCAGCCATTGGATTATGGTGAGCCGCCTGGAAAAGCGCTTCCCGACGGCTCTTCGGGACTAATAACTGGGTTGTATTTTCTGTGCATCTCTCCTCATTCCTGGGTTTTGGCACCAGTGTAACGGTGTTCAGGATGGGCAAGGAGGACATAACTTTAATGACATAAATTAACTTAGATAAACATAAACACACAGACACACACACAGCGGCCGCGTGAACTGGTGAACTCTTGAACTGGTCTTTATCCCCCTCCTGGCTGATTAGGTCAATTAAACAAAGGGAGTGCATGCCCTCCTCCTCATCACATATGCCATCAGAGATTATAATGCAGCACATTGTCATTTGGACTACCTTTGTACTGCTTTATGCCATTTTTTGCAATAAATTATTTTTAACACAGTCCAATGGAAAGGAGGAGGCGAGAACCAGCTTAACAATATAAATAATAGTTTAATAATAAACTTAAGCAAAAGACAAACACACAGGTGTTGGGCAGCTGCCCATAACTCACTCTCTCTCTGTCGCACTGCCATCTACGGTCGCCTTTATCCCTCTCGGGCTTAATCAGCATAATTATGGGCCGGGTGTGCGGAATCACGGCCCGACCCGGCCCTCCGCCCTGTTAAAAATCTGCCATTCTTAGGTTAGGTTAAAAATATCTATAAAATAGTAAAGATGTAACTTAAATATTATATTATAATATATAATATTATATATAATACAAATATATAGCCTTTCTGTCAGCTCAAAACAGTCTGGCCATTTTCTGTTGACCTCTCGCATCAACAAGGTGTTTCCGTCTGCAGAACTGCCGCTCACAGAATGGTTTTTGTTTTTGGCAACATTCTGAGTAAACATTAGAGACTGTTGTGCGTGAAAATCCCAGGAGATCAACAGTTACAGAAATACTCAAACCAGCCTGTCTGGCATCAACAATCATACCACAGTCAATCACTGAGATCACATTTTTCCCCATTCTGATGTGTCTTCCTAATAAAGTTCTCAGTGAGTGTATTTTTAATATAAAAATATGTAAATATTTTAAACAATCGATTCCCATTGTCTGCCTTGTGTTTTTCCCTCACCTTCACTCTAAACTACATTTCCCACAATTCCTGGCCCTAATCACTCCCTCATCATCCCCACCTGCCTGTCATTCCCTCGTTCAGTTTGTGTATTGTGTATTTAAGCCCTGTTGTTTTGTCAGTCCTTGGTCAGTTATTGAATGTTGTCACCAGAGTTCGAGCCCGAGTTCCTGTTTTTTTTTTTTCCCTGTTGTTTTTTCCCGTTTTACTTTCATTTTTCCCATCGTGGACCTTTTGTTTGTTCCTGTGTTTTGTTATTTTGATTTGTTCAATAAAGTTGCATTTAGATTCCCACTCCTCGTCTGCCGCCTCATCGTAACACACTGCCTGGTGAAAGCTGGAGATAAAATTTTTCTTTTTAATGGGATGTTTTTGTACATTTTTGTACAGCTTTCATGGCAGCAGTAATTAAACAAATGATAGAGAAGAGCATTTTAACCAAGCATACATCCAGATGCACTGTGTAGACGAGCACACTTGCAACATTTTAAACAGCCAATTCAGGTGTCTGAGTTGTGAAGCAAAGCTATCAGGTCTGCTGCATCCCCCACAACTTAACACTCAGAACCAGCCTGCAAGCTGTGAAACCACATCATGCAAACTAAGTTCAGCACAGATTTTTGGGTGTGTTTGCATTATTCCTTGCTAAAACAATACAATTGCTTCCCTAGCTGGGTGCTGCCTGATGTACAGATGTGTGTAAAAAGGTATGTCTATAAGTCTGAGTGTGTAAAAATGCCTTTGTGTGCTCATGCAGTATGCAGCCTGACTGTTTAACCAGAGGATGAATGGGTAAACAGGGGTAAGATGACACTCAGCACAAGGCTAGCACTCCTCAAAGCCTCCTGTTCAAGCGATTTTAGAGTCCACATGAGTGTCAGTGTGGTCTGTGTGTCTGAGAGAGAAAGTGACCGAGCAAATATATGCTTAAATGTCAGTATGTAAGTGTAAGAATGTTGTGTGAGCAACATACAAATAATGTGTTGGCACTTAAACACAAGTGTGCATGCTCTTGTCAGGTATGTCTCATGTGAGATTTCATGACACAGTGGTCTATTAATACTCTGGCATTTGTCTGCAGCCTATTATAACACCCACCCAGGCAAAGCCTTGAAAAAGAGCTAGACTGTCTGCTGCACAATGCTTCAAACCCTACAGTTTGTGGGCTGTACAACAGACCTGTTTTCAGTTGTAATCAAACTATAATTTTAACTTGAGATAAGTCTTAATATCTTGGCTTGCCCCACTTAACCCATCTGTCCCTGTCATTATGACTTAATTATAAAAAGAATAGGTGCTACATCCATTCAGACATGGACAGTGCAATTGTTCATCATGCTATTTCTTGCTGACTGACAGACAAATACACTCAACAAGTGTATGTTTGAATGTGAGGAGTGTTTTGAATAGTCAATTCTCAATGAGTGAAGTAATTATACAGTATAATGAATACTCTGAGCTAGGAGTATCACTCATACTGTGTATGTACAAAATGTTTTGTCTGCTAATATGGTAGCATCTCAGTGGTTTTATTCAAGTCCAAAATACATAAAATGACTGACTCAACCTGACTAAATTAGGTTCCAACTACGAAAGAAATATTAAGGATCAGATATAGCTCCTAAATCTAACAACTGCACATTTTCGATAGTGTAGTACTGTTTCAGTGGTGAATAGTGTTTATCAAAAGTGGGAAAAGCATTATTTTTGGTATATTTTTGTTTCTCCCAAAAGCTACTCAGACTGCTACTGGAACAGTAAAATTTCTAAACATAAATTCTAAACTTTTTTTTTTTTTTTGCAACAAATGCAATAAAATATCAGACAATGAAAGCTAAAATGACAAATTACAGAAAAATTACATTAAAGTTACATTTCAGAAAAGTTACATTACAAAAAGGGAATCTCTGAGATGCAAAAATAATAGGACAAATATACTGCATATTGACTGAAAGCCCAATGTCCAATAGGCAGTAAGATGCAGATTTAATGCAGATAGAGCTCAAAAAGCTCCTGTAGACTCACAGAAAATCACGACATATGGGCAGAACCACAAATTATGTGTTTAGAGTCTCTCATCCAATCAACATCGATCTATTGCATAATTGATTTGAACTGTACAAGTATATGCCACAGACTATATTCCATGGGGCTCTACGAGCCATGCGCCCACTGACTTCTATGGACATATTCATGTAGAAAAATATTTAGTGGATGCCATACTTCCTATGTAGTCTTAAAGCAATCAACACTGGATGGTTTGGTTTCCCCATTATCTCTGTGTGAAATCTGTTTGTAACTATTAAAGGGATAGTTCATGCATAAATTCTGTCATCATTTATTCACCTTCATGTGGTTCCATACCAATACAACCTTCTTTCCTCTGTGAAACACAAAAGATGTTAGCCTCAATCAACAATTATTTTAATTGTATGAAAAAAATATGCAAAGTAAGTGAATGGTGAGTGATGCAAGTATGCTGCCTGACATTTCCTTTGTGTTCCATGTAAGAAAGAAGGGTATTCAGTTTTGGAACAACATGAGGGTGATTGAGTATATATTTAACCGTTTAATGCATATCTCACGTCTCACGTCTTAAGTGGCCCGGGACCTCATTCCACCCCCTGTACCTCATCCATTTTTTACAGTTATGCTCACGCTTCTTTACTATTCCTACTATTTCATATCTATATAAGTTTACAATCACAGGATATATGTTCCTTAATTCTTTATATATATATATATATATATATATATATATATATATATATATATATATATATATATATATATATACTGTATATATATATATATATATATATATATATATATATATATATATATATATGTGTGTGTGTGTGTGTGTGTGTGTGTGTGTGTGTGTAACAGTGTTCAAATTACTGTTAAATCCATGATGACTGAGCAACTGTATTTTACCAGCCTTTGGTTGTTTGTCCCAGGTATGTGTTTTTATGAAGTGTATACATGTTCTGTGTTAAGAAATTCCAAATTTGATCGAAATAGAGCTAATGAGCACATGTGGATTGCTCGCATGTGCAGTGCTGCATGACTGCGTCATTACAGTCACAGGGTTGTATTTTCTCTCTTTTAATATTCCCTTTATATATATATTACATATAAAATGATGGTCATTCACTGTGTTTTGATGCTTTGTATTAGAACATATTTCTATATTGCTATAACAGTAATGAGGGAATAAAAGACACACATTTTTGTATTTTATTTTTAAATACATATTTTATTTGTATATTTCTGAACGCTATATGATCACTATCAAAATGTGAAGCTGTGAGATGAGGAGCAGAGCCTCATATCTCTCGCTGTTGATGACTGAGCAACATTGAGCCACTGTGTTTTACCAGCCTTTGGTTGTTTGTTGTGGTTGGTGTTTGGTTGTCAGGTACAATAAAAGAGAAAGCCTTGAGTGACCATCCACCTGCTCTCAGAGTGGTTCCTTACACACAGGCCCAGTCACATTGGTGCCGTGACTCGTTGGTTCTTCAATCAAGATGATTCCTGAAGGGTTCTTCTTGAAGTTTTCACTTGGAGTCAGGTGGAAGTTTGATCTTGTTCAGAGACTGCAGTCATTCTTTAATAGACTTTATTAATTTAGTGGCTGCACTTGAGGACTCTTACAATATTTGCCACAGATAACATTTAGTCATTTTCGTTTTTCTTTGATTCATTGTGTTTACTCTCAACATGTACTGATATTCACTATGAGTAATTCTGATGATCATTACACTCCGGTCTGTGGAGGTAGAGGAAGGGGATGGGGATGGGGTTTATTGAAAGTGCCAAAGTCATTACAGTTCAGTGGTTCTGATGAACAGTGTGATACTTGTGTCATTGAAGATAGTCAGACTTCTGATGCAAATCCATTAGGTTGTGGGGGCTCTTCTAAGTGCCATGATTCAGATGATTCACTAGGGCAGCAGGGCATTCTTTCGTCTACTCCATACCCAAACTCACAGCCACCTGATGTAATTACTGCAATGGCTGACATAATCAGTCAGGTTGGTCAGCAAATTGCAGATAGTATAGTCACCAGACTCAGTCCAACGCAGTCAGTAGATATGCATTCAATAGGTAGCTCCCCAACAAATGTGACGGAAGATGGGACAACTTCACAAGTGTTGGACTTGATACAAAGTCAGTTGTCCTTTTCCAGAAATGTGAAAGAACCTCCTTGCTTCAGAGGTGAAGACTCTGACGCTGTAGACTTAAGAGAATGGATAGATATCATGAAAAATTTCATAAAGCAAAGTAAACTAAAAAAAAAAAAACAAGCAGAGGAGATTTTAATCTGAGAGGCAGGGCCAAAGATGTGGTCAAGTTTGGCATAAGAAACAGTGACACTGACATTGTAAATACCCCTGATGCAATCTTTAGCATACTTAGAAAAAACTTTGAAGATGCCCCTTGCTCCACTCTCCCATTAGCTGATTTTTATACCACCGTACCCAGACCTGACGAGGATGCCTACGAGTACTAGCTCAGACTAAACCGTGCAGTTGATGTTGCTGCCAAATGTTTGAAAGAACAGGGTAAAGTGCTGGATTGCCCAGGAACAGAGGTGACCCGCATGTTCATTAGACACTGCCCATGCAAAGAGCTTTCCATTACCTTTCGATCTAAAACAATTGATGCATGGTCTGTGCGGGACGTTCAAGATATTTTTAACGAATATCACTCAGAGACAAGTCTAGTATCTACAGCAAGAAATGTGACTCCTAATAAAATATCTGTGAACAGAACTGAAGTGGAATTGTCGACAGCAGCACTTCCAACCACTTCTGCTGTCCAGCAATCCAGGGCCTTAGAGGCTTCTGCATTAGAGAGAGTTATGGGCTTGTTGGAAAAAGTCCTATTAAAAGGGTCAGCCTTTCGAGATTCAAGCCCACGCACACAATCTAAAGCAAAGCTACCTCAAATAAAAGGCCTAAATGATTTGCCATGCACTGTCTGTTCCAGCCCTGATCATTCTGGTCTCACACATTGCCATGACAAAAAGTTGTGTTTCCAGTGTCACTCTCCTGACCATTCCTGCTCTGATTGTCCTGAGAGGGTGAAATCTCCTTCTCAGTGGCTGGGAAACTAGAAGGTCTGCACTCAGGGGAGGACAGTGTGGATCGTGAGTACATTCCTCCCAAACAATGTTGTATGGTTGAGCCTACCTCAGTTTATAGTCTTTTTAGTTATGTTGAGACTGAAGAAAAAACTGTCATTTTCCAAAATACACACAGGTTGCAGAGAATTGATGGTCTGTTTTATACACTAGCCACAGTGTGGGGTGACCTTCAATTGAGAGCTATGGTTGATAGCGGCTCCATGGCATGCACAATAAGTGAATCTGCTGAGCAATGTTTGTTGCAGTGCAAGCCTGACTTACCAAAGTTTCCTGCCAATGATGTTGTCATAATTGGATGTGGCGGACAACGTGTCATCCCAAAAGTGATGTATGAACTTGAGCTCTCAGTTTATAGTTGCAAAATGATCATTCCAGTATTAGTAGTTCCAGGGCAAACTGATGATTTGATTCTAGAAAGCAATGCAATCAAGTGGCTGCTTCAAAAGATGAAAGAAATGGTTTGATGATGATGGTTACTGGAGACTTGTATCTAGCCCAATTAACTCAGAGGATATTGAAAGCCACCAATTTTTGTCTCTACTTTCAAATGTGGAATGATTGAGGTGTGGAGACATGCCTGACAAAGTAGGCACAGCCAAGTTGAGGGAGAGAATAACTCTGGAACCGCATCAGGAGCATCTCGCTTGGGCTCAGCTTAACGAGTCAATAGTCGTTTCTGTAGGTAGCACAGTCATCGTTGAGCCAACCCATTGTAAATGCTGTCCAAAGAATGTGATTATTGGGAGAGTGATCACACCTATGTGGGGCAATAGATGGGTGCCATTAAAATTAATGAATCCCACAGACAAAGCAATTGTTCTAAAGATGAACACAAAAATTGTGGATGTTTTCACTTGCATAGCTGTAGAGGAGTTGTCTATACCCGAGCCTCTGAAGAGTAATGTTCAGTTTGCTGAAAGTCCTGCGAGTTGTGTGTGGACCAGTGATAAAAGGAGAAATGTGCTGAATGCATTAGGATTGCAGGATTTGGATCTGGATGCCTGTGATGTGTCAGAGGAGTGGAGGGACAAACTTCTGGATCTCACTGAGAAGTACGAGTCAACCTTTTCCCGTGGTAGAATGGACTGTGGGGAACCCACCGACTTTGTCCACAAAATCCACCTGGTGAACAAGAAGCCTTTTCGGCTCCCTTATCGTCGTGTAGCCCCTTTCCACTATGACAAGCTGCGCACCGTCTTAAACGACATGGAAGAAAAAGGCATTATACGGAAGTCTCAGAGTGAATATGAATCTCCGCTAGTTTTAGTGTGGAAAAAAAAATGGAGACCTTCGTATTTGCACAGATTTTAGATGGCTAAACGCGAAAACAGTCAAAGATGCACATTCACTACCACACCAGCCGACGCACTCGCAGCACTGGGGGGTGATGCGTTTTTCTCAACAATGGACTTGACATCTGGCTTTTATAATGTTCCCTTGTTCGAGAAGCACAAGAAGTATACGGCATTCTCATCTCCTTTTGGCCTCCATGAATATAATCGCTTACCTCATGGTCTGACGAACAGCCCTGCGACCTTTATGAGAATGATGTCAATTTTTGGGGATGAGAACTTTACAAGTCTTCTGTGCTACCTAGATGATCTGATGGTTTTTGCGCCCAGCGAGAAGTTGGCTCTTGAATGCGGTTACAGAGAAATGGTTTTCTCATGCCTGTCGAGCCACAATCTCAAGTTGGCACCCATGAAATGCCAGTTTCTCAGGAAGTCTGTCAGGTTCTTGGGGCACATTGTCTCTGAGAATGGTGTCCAAACGGACCCATAAATAGTTAGGGTGATCAATGACATCCAGACTGTTGATCTTATGGAAGCCGACAGTATGACCCCCATCTCAGACAAAGATCAGATCTTTCCTGGGTATGATTATGTATTATCAACATTTCATAGAAGAATGTTCCACCAAAGCAAAACCATTGTTCAATCTTGTGTCTGAACAGCCTCAGTACAGAGCTCATGTGGGGCGGAAACCTAAAAAGAAGTCAACAAATTTAATAAAATGTCTCCTGAGAATTGGACATGGAGTGTCAGACCACTTTCAAAACTCTAAAACAGGACCTTCTCCACAGTGTCACTCTGGCACATCCAGATTTTACTCAGACATTTATTCTTGCTGTCGATGCTTCATTTGATGGAATAGGAGCAGTGTTCTCTCAAGTACCTCCTGGAGAAAAAATAGCTCGACCTGTTGCTTTTGCGAGCAAAACCCTTTCAAAATCTCAGATGAACTATCCAGCATATAGACTTGAGTTTCTGGCCTTAAAATGGGCCATATGTGACACATTTTCCCATTGGCTTAAAGGGAGACATTTCACTGCATGGACAGATAATAATCCTTTGAGCTATTCCACTTACCAAACTGGTCAATCTCAAAGAGCAGGATAACATTGTCAGTAGAATCTTGTAGTGTTTTGAGACATAAACGTCCTTCTAAGAGTGAGAGATCGAAGGAGCCTATTTCTGTGACGCAGCTTTTAAAGCACTGGAGAAAACTGAAGATTCGGAATGGCATTTTGTACAAAGTAAAGAAAGACAGACTAATGAATAAGAACATCTTGCAATATGTTGTGCCTGATTCCTTAAAACATGATGTTCTCCGAGACATTCATGATACTGCTGGGCACCAGGGAAATGCAAGAACTCTCTCTCGCTGCTGGTAGATTCTTTTGGCCAGGGATGAGTAAAGATGTTTAAATGTATGTGAAGAACTGTCAAAGATGTGTCCTTGGAAAAACTCCTGAGCCTGATGCTCGTGCACCTCTTGAAAACATTCGAACCTCAGAGCCTATGGAATTAGTATGTATTGACTTTGAACAGAATTCAGGGAAGGTTGTAGATGTGCATGTAGTGACAGATAATTTCTCTAATATGGCACATGCCTTCCCCTGTCGAAACCAATCTGCCAAACAAGTTGCGTGCCGTCTCTGGAATGACTTCTTCTGCATCTATGGTTTCCCTAAGAGAATCCATTCAGACCAGGGTGCCAACTTCAAAAGCAAACTTATCAAGAATTTATTTGAGATGGCTGGCATTCAAAAGTCACACACCACACCATACCACCCCATGGGGAACTGTATTGTGGAACGTTTCAACTGGACATTGGGGAACATGATAAGAGCTCTCCCATTCAAATTCAAAGCAAGGTGGCCACAACTGTTGCAGTCAATGACTTTCAGTTACAATTGTAGCATACATGAGATGACAGGGTTTGCCCCTTTCTATTTGATGTTCGGGCGCATTCCAAGGCTACTGATGGATATCATGTTTCAGCATGTCCTTTGTGAAAGCAGTGTAGTCAGTCACCATGAGTGTGTCACTTCCTTGAAAAGAGACCTGAGTGCAGCTGCAGAAATTGCCAGAAAGCACAGTTTAAAAGAACAGGGCCGTCATGTCAGATTTTATAATCGGAAAGTCAGAGGTTCACCCCTGGAAGTGGGAGACAAAGTTTTACTGGCAAACCGTGGAGAGAAAGGCATGAATAAAGTTATTGACAAATGGGAATCTGTTCCATACGAGGTGCAATCTGTGAAATCAGGGATTAATGTGTACAGGATTAAAGATGTTCAAACTGGCAAAGAAAAGATGTGCACAGAAACCTGTTGCTTCCAGTGAATTTCTTATCCTGGGATGATGGTGATAAGGAGTCAGTTCGATCAGTTTCCACTGGTGCTACTTGTGGCAGTGCTCTTGATCCTGCTCTCATGGATGATCCTGTTTCAAAAGCATCAGAATGGTTAATAGAAATGGATGGAACTCATGTTAGTGATGTTGTGCAGAATGCCACTGGTGGTGGAGTTTCAGAAACTCCAGATGTGATCACTCCAGTGTGTACTATGATTAGCATAGTTCAGAACCCCAGCACATTCCTGAACCTGTGGAGAGAATTGAGAGCTTACCTATATTTAGGCCAGATGAATCCTCCAGTTGTGTACGAGAATCTGATAACATACATGTTCCTGTCATTTGCACGCAACCCACAAACAGACCAAATCACCACACGTTTAGGGAGATCAGTCAGGCCCCCTAACAGGCTTATTTGTGAAATTGACAATCAGAAATTTGTGGGAATTGATTTGTCCAATGATGCACAAGATATTTTCCTGGGAACCAATTTCATTATTGGCTTGATAAGGAAAATTTTTGCTTAATACTTTTGAGTCTGAATGATGACTTACATTTAAGAGTCAATTATGATGTTAGGAAACTGACCTTTAAGTGAATTTTTTGGGCTAAAAAGTAGTCTGTAGAGTTTGTTATACTATGAGCTCAAGATATTTGAAGAGCAGAGAAACAATTGTAGTCACTAGGAGTGTGTAGGCTGCACCTCCTTTAGTCTGTGTTAAGTGTGGGACCTGGTACCATTCCATTCTTACACACGGTGTATGTAACGATGTTCAAATTACTGTTAAATTCATGCTAAGATTGGGACATCTCACCATTGGTTGTTGCGGCAGATGGCAGCAAATTTGCATGTATTTGCATAGGTTACATAGTGGGGTGGCGCTACGTGATCCACAGCAGAGCCTCATATCTCTCGCTGTTGTTAAATTGCACTGATGATTGCTCTGCTATTAAAATGAAACATGTTCATCTGAAGACACAAGTTCGATGTTTAAGTCACACAAGAATGTATCTGATTAATCTGTGATCATTCTGATCCTGTCAGTCAGGTCAAATGTGTAATATTAAATCCAAGACTGTGAATGTGTGTAATTAACTTATTTGTGAACTGAAAGTGTGTTTATTTCATTTTAAAGATGACTGAGCAACTGTATTTTACCAGCCTTTGGTTGTTTGTCCCAGGTATGCGTTTTTATGAAGTGTATACATGTTCTGCGTTAAGAAATTCCAAATTTAATCGAAATAGAGCATGCTCGCATGTGCAGTGCTGCATGACTGTGTCATTACAGTCACAGGGTTGTATTTTATATATACATATATATATATGTGTGTGTGTGTGGATATCTTTATTATCTTATATATATATATATATATATATATATATATATATATATATATATATATATATATATATATATATTTATTATTACAAGAAAAATTATTACTATATTCATGCAAATTACTACAATATCACATTGATTTTCTGTGTGACACTGGTGAATTATCAGTATTCAATATGCATGTTCACATTCTGTACATAACATACATCCTATTTCTTACTCAAGGGGGTGCTAATATGTCAGTGATTTACATTTGACATTACTTCAACGTTGCTTCTTCGTCAAATAGCAAACTATAGCATGTGTAACACATGAACAGTATGATTTGGCTATTGTCATTTCTGGGTACTATTGAAATTATGAAAATTGTGCACCTATTCAGACTAAAGATGTTCCTGAGAAAATGCACATGTGTATCATTTGTGTAGATTATGTGTTATGTGTAGCCCAATATGTGCACATGGAAATTTCAGTGTGGAAGTAATGAATACTGTTTCATCATCTCTTTGATATGTGAAAAATAAAACATCAATCAAATCAAAACATCAATCAAATTATCAGAATCTATTCTATTCTGTTATTCTCTTGAAAATCTTAATTTCTGTTCAGCAGAATAAAGAAAGTCATACACATCTTAGATGGCATGAGGGTGAGAAAATCATGATATCATTTTTATTTTTGGGTGAACTATCCCTTTATGGTTACATTTGCAGGTTACAGCATTTTACAATTCACACTGCTGTTTCAAGTTTTTGGGTTTATACTAAAACTGAGAAACCTGAGAAGCCAACCTTTTGAGAGTATATCCCTACACTAAAGAGTAATAATCATTAGTCATTGTATTTACCCTTGGGCAACATTTTCAATTATGTTTGCTTTAATAGTCTTTCACTCTTTTCTTTTCTCTCTCTTAGGGCCATGACTGTCCTGTGTTTAATATTTTCATTATAATGAAGCTTATCTCTGTTGTTATACAGAATAAGTAAACACTTTGGGGGAAAGCTGCTATGATTTGTGATTACTCCAAATTAGTTAAGAAGCTAATTTTCCAATGATATCTGATGCCACTGGCGGAATTCTTCGAGCAGCTGCAAAGGAACCTAATTATAAATCTACCTGGCTGTTAAAATAGTGAACTTGAATATTTTCAAATATCTGTCCGTGGTACCATGGGCTATAATCATGCCTGTTCAGTAGTTAAAAGTGAGACATTTACATCTTACTGAAGATCAGGAGAGTGTACTCAGGCCAATCGATGTAGCAAATAACCCTTCCAGGAAGTTGATCTGTGTTGGAGTAGTAGTACTGGGGAAAAGCCAGCAGAAGAGCCAGCACCCAGATCACCCCGATAACCACCTTCGTCTGAGTCGCAGACATCCTCTGCTGCAGGGGATGGATAATGGCCATATATCTGTGGGAGAGCAGGACAATTCTGTTGAAAGCATTTTTACATTAATTTAAGCTTATATTTTCAGTTGACTCCTGTTGAATGCAATTTATAAAGTATTACTTACTGTTGAATGATTATAAAAAGAAATTCATTGCACATACATCAGTAAATATTTGTGTTTTGGTTACTTTATTTAAGGAAAATGTGTTTCATATGTAATTTGTGCATTTGGGTTACATTGCCTTCAAGGTTTACATTTGATCAGTATGTGTTTGCTGGGAATCAAATGCATAATATTGGCATTAATATCACCATGCTCTATAAGTTGTGCTACACAAACAGGCTACAAATTTGTTAAGAGCAATGAATGCATTAACTAAAAAACGTAAATTAGCTCTTTAAAGTCCTATTAAATGATTACATGTTTTATTAAATAGGACTTATAAAAGAAAGTATGCTTCTTTTTAAGGGTTGTTTTAATTCTTACTACAAAGAAAAGCCTAATCTCAACAATTCCATCTTGTCAAAGAGAGAAGAATTTCTTATGTTTCCTTTGAAAAACTTGCTGGTAGAAATTAAGATAAACTGTCTGCGTGTGGATTTAGCTACCAGCACACATTTCAGTCCATTTACAACCACACTTATTTTCTCCAATGTGATCTTATTTCATTCTATGCAGCCCATGCTGTGCTGGAAAGCATTAGATTTCATCCTGCAGACTTGATAATTTAAACTTTCAACACATCAGTGACTTTATCAGGCACACACACACACACACACACACACACACACACACTCGTCTCGTTTCAGCACACAAAGATCTCAGTGTAATCTAAGTTGAATACTCTTAAATCATTTGCCCCAATATGAAGCTGTATCCTTATAAAATTTAATGAGTAAGCCTAGCGAGTAAATCCCATACAAAGCTTACAAATCCATTGAGTGTCTTAATAGTGGATTTGTGGGGTTATTAATCTTGTTTTTTTTTTTTGCTGTAATATACTAAATAAAAACTGGCAAGTGTATTGTTTGCTTATCTCAGACAATATGAGCTCCACAAAAAATAGAGCGGACACTTCTGTTCCAGATATCAGTTATGTGGACAATGAACAGACAATGAATATACATGTGTGGTTGAAATTATAGCTTGAAGAAACCATGTACCACTCCATTTTGGCATTGTGAGATGAGATTGAAGGTTGTGTTTTATGTGAAGAGTGAGACGTTGCTTTTTTGGTTTTCCTTAGACTCTATTTAATGGTATTAACATCCATCTTGGGTGAACCAATCACAAGTGGAAAGCTCTAAATACAGGTGTAAACAGGGTCCAAAACGCTTTTTGAGCCAATCATTCAAAGATGGTGCAAATTACGGGGGTATGGGGTATGGGAAACCCCCTGAATGCAATAGGAGACCCCCTTGAAAGCTAATTTGTGCATTCTTAAAGGGGTCTCATTTAAAATCATGCAATTAATCCAATACGATGTTTAACCTAGTTATTTTTAATGCTCTAGTAATGCATATATACAATTTGACATCAAAATATTTCATTCTGTTCAGAGCATTGCTCCACCCCCCACCCCCCACTACCCACAATCCACTGCACTTCAATTTATTTAAGTGTGTTTGGTCAAAGTGTGCCGACTTATGAGGACATGTAAATAATTTGTGAATTTAATAATCAGCGAAGATTAACAAGAGAAGTATCAATCACAAGTGCTACAATGACATGAAATGCTAACACCAGCATGAGACATACAATGTGTCCCGAAAATGATAGAAATTCTTATCAAATAGAAGTTTTTATCAAAATGTTTTGAATGTAAACCTGTATTCTGGGCCTCATTCAAATATATGAGTAAATTTTTATTCATTCGTGCATAAAATGGACCTTCAAATTTTTTTTTAGATTCCTGAAGGTTGTATCCCCCGATTTGTTAGTTAAAGACATGTGTATGTTAGTGAATTCCAAACATTCGTATATAGGATGTGTGTGTACTTTCATTCACAATTATCATAATCCACGGCCATAGAAATGCAATATATGGAAGGCACCAGACTCACTAGTAAATGGGAATAGTGATATGTGAAACAGTAATGAAAGGGCTTTAAAATGAAGTGCATTCAATTCACAGTTTTGATTTAGCAAACACGATGGCGTGGTCATAAAGAAAGTGAGGAACTTACTGACATAGCATGTTTTGGCTGCCGGAGGTTCTTTTGTGAATAAAACAGTAAACAATAAAAATGGTTTGACATGTAGCTTTAGTTTAAAAAAGTTTGATTCAGTACATCGCCAGCATCATTGGTGAAAATTGTTGGGAAAATTCTGATTGTAACAGTGATATATTTGCAACAGGAAGAATCTTCAGATAAATTAATAGAATGAGTGAATAAGGTTTTTGATCGAAATGGTGCATACTAATAATGATTTATTAGCTGACAGTGTGCAGGGCTTTTTTTTTCTGTTTTTCTGTATTGTGTACGCACCTGCCCACACCATGTTTATTTAACAGCATTAGCATTGACAATACGTTATCAACTGAATGTGATTTATCCATGTCTATACTGAATTATGAAACCTTAACTATACACTGTAAAATATCCAACTTCAATTTTGTCAGATAAGCTCAATTTCAAAAGTTGACTTAACTATCTCAAATATATGTCGAAAAATTTAAGCCAACTTTTAAGTCAGAGCAACTTACATTTTTAAACCGTGAGCACATACAAATCTGGTTGTGAAAGTAGAACATTCAGGCTTTTGAGCATGCTCAGTTTTATCACTGACACTCCAACACCCACCCTCCCCCGATTCTTTGACAAGTCAATATTTATATATCATAAATGCATTATATAGGTAATATTTTTATCAGATGTTGGATTTTATATTATTTTATATTGCCCTTACCATAGTTGACAAAATGTTTTTTGCAAAATAACTGCATATGATGGTCCATTTAGTGCACCTCTGTGAAATGGAAGTCTACATTTTACTGTTGTAAGTCTATAAAGGCTTGTAGCACAGAGGAGGGCGGGGCCCTGGATGAGGCGAGTGAGGGATAAAGGTGACTGGAGAAGACAGTATGAGAGAGAGAGAGAACTATCTGCAGCTGCCCTGTATGTATGTGTGTTTTTGTCTAAGTTTATCATTAAACTTTATTTATATTGTCAAGCCGGTTCTCGCCTCATCCTTGCTCATCTTAACCCCTTTACACTGGTACTGAAACCTGGGAGGGAAGAGGGATGCCAGTCGTAGAGTCCTCGACACTGCCGTCCATCCGCCGGGGGATGGAGTAGCCTGAATGCCCTGACGCAGGAAAAGGCCGCCATCTGCGAGGCGAGGAGGGACTGAACTCCCCGACCACCTGGAGTGGAAGGGCCACTGCCAGGGGTGGAAGAGTGTCCCCACGGGCCGCCAGAATCACGGGGGGGCATTCTGTCCGCTGGGGGTTGGAGGTTTGACTCCGGTCCATCCAGGGAGAAGCGGCTGTCATCCGCCTGATAGGGTGGAGGAGTGGTCGAGGACAACGCGACAGCGCATCAGAGAACCGGTGAGTGAGTTTCTTTTTCACTCTCTCCTCTCTCACTCTCTCGCTGTCGCTCCGTGCTGGCCTTTCCCTCGCCTGCTTTTTTTTCTTCCTCCTGTCTCCTCCCAGGTTGAAGAAGGCGGGGACGATCCACCGGCAGGCAGGGCACAAGGCATCTCCCCCCCCCCCCCCCCCCCAGAGAGGAGGGTGAGGTAGAACTTTTATTAAAAAAGGCAGGGTGGAGTGTAGCGCAGAGGAGGGCGGGGCCGGGCCGGAATGATCCACGCCCGGACCCCAATCAGCCTGATGAGGTGAGCGAGGAGTAAAGGCAACTATAGACAGCAGTATGAGAGAGAGAGAACAATGGGCAGCTGCCCTGTATGTGTTTGTTTGTGTGTTTTTGTTTAAGTTTATAATTAAACATTATTTATACTGTCAAGACGGTTCTCTCCTCCTCCTTGCCCATCTTAACCCCTTTACAAGGCTCTACCATGGAAATTCATGAAGTATGTGGGAATTTAAATCTTTGATTTCGACTCATAATTTTAAGGATGTTATCCATTTGTTAAAGTCATGAAAAGGTCTTGAAAATTCATGGGTCAAAATCTGTGGGGACCTTGTAGTATTGAGCACTATGAACTTAACATTGTTGCTTCAATGCGAGAAGCATTGTGGCTGAAGACACTACCCACAATCCACTGCACTTGAATTTATTTAAGTGTGTTTGGCCAAAGTGTGCCGACTTATGAGGACATGTAAATAATTTGTGAATAATCTATTTTTTAATTAATAGATTTTTTTAGCACTTTGTGTTTTTAATTATGTTTTGATGTAAAAAGTTTTGTTTTGTTTAAAGTCACCATCAGGGCAATTAATGTTTGCCTTGATTAAATTTCTTTATTTAAGGAGTTGACTTAACTTCTAAGATTGAAGTACCTGTAGTCTACACCACCTTTTAAGTTAGACCAACTATTTGGTCTCTTGGTGGGGCTGATACATGATCTTATGTTGAAATATAGATCTGCTTAAAAAGAACATTTTTACATAATTTTCAAGAACATTGAAAATTATGGTCAGCTATACTTAAAAATGCAAGTTTATTGAACTCAATCATATTTTTGAGTTCCCTGAACTTATTGTATTAAGTTCATGGACCTTACAATCCAACTTGAATTGTTAAATTGGTAAAACTAATTTTCCTAAAGTTGAGTGCATCTGGTTGCCTTACTTTTTTGTAAGTTTATTCAGATTTTAATTTTTTTACAGTGTAGAGCTCATGTCAAATGAACAAACTATCCAATTAACCAGTTGCGTTAAAGGGCGTTCATATTTTAGAGATAATCAAACAAAAACTTTTACTTTCCAAGAACTTTTTGCCCCATGCCAAGCAGAGTTGGGAATAAACTATCAAGAAATAAATACAAGCACAAATGTTTTTAATTAAGTATATGGTTTAAACAGAAAACGACAAACCACTTTAGTTTTACTTATTTAATTCTTAGTTTACTTTTTCTTTAACTTTTTAATGACTTTTAATGATTTCAATTCTGTCAAAATTTAGTCATGGCAGTTTGTCTGAAAGTCTTCGGATGTTTTACACACGATTTACATGTGGTCAGGAGCAGGTGTAAAATTTTGTTTGTAGCAACTAACATTTTGAAAATACCAAAACATTCATGAATCCAAAAATGTACATCAGAACGGCTTCACGAACAATTTACTAAAAAAATCTGTAGACAGTATACAGTATAGAGCTGTAAATGCAAAACAGTAGAAAAACAAGAACTTTTAATGTCATTATTAATGGGGAGAAAAAGATGACATGGGGCTTTTTCCTGCCATCTTTCCATTTATTATTAATTTTCTTTTGCTCCAAAAAGGCAAAAATGTTTTATGTAGTCAAGTACACTTTTGGCATTTTAAAAGATAATTCAGGTGTCTGGATCATATTAGTGGAGTGATGCTGTACAGTCCTGGCAGTGTGTCAGATCGCAGTGGTCTCTTGCATCCTAAAAAGTGCTTGGAATCGACCCACAAGATCTGATTTGTGCTGCGCAGACTGCGTTCAGCACAGATTTTGTGGGTTCTTTTGCACCATTGCCTGATATAGGTTGATTTAGGTGCTTAATACCTACAAATAACTGACACTTTTATTCAGTATAAGTGAATTCCCCCCACAGACTTTATAGGACGTCTTTAGTATGCAGACACAGATAATACACTTTGTTTATAATTTTCTCAGTGTATTACAGCATTCCACTCGAAATGTTGTTTGTGGCAAGATTACAATTGAAGTATATTTGGGAGCAACAGAACCTTTCTTTCCTTTACAAACATGCAGCGATACACTGATTTAGTGCATGATGTATGAAGTCATGAATTCAGAGACCCTCCCCTCGACAAAATTTGATCACAAGTGGTCACAGGAGATGCATTTGAGACGGATGTTAATACCAGGTGTAAACAGTAATCTGTTTCCTCTAACCACTTGTGATCAGATTACCCAAGACAGATGTTGATACCAGGTGTAAACAAGCCCTTAGAAACTTATGCTGTATCTGTTTTTTTTTGTTGGCATACAGAGGCCCTCTTTCTGTACAGCACCTTGAAAATATTCAGACCTCATTTAATAAAAGTCCTACATTCAAATGTGTGGTCTCATCTGATCAGAAAATCCAACACTGTTATTCTTTTTGACAAACTCCAGGCATGGCTTCACATTGTTCTTGTTGACTAATGGTGTCTTTTTTTATGATACCCTCCCATACAGGTCAATGATCTGCAAAGCCCTCGGTATGGTTCCCTTGTTCAAAATTGAGTATTTTGAGACATGTATTTATTCCTTTTTAAGCAAATTGAGCCCTTGAAGCTCCTTCAAAAGTCACCATTTGCCTCTCTGTGACTTATTTAATAAGTCTACTTGTTTGTGCAGAGTTTTGAGGAATACAGTTTTTTGACCTAATAATTGTACCCACAGGGACATCCAAATATTTGGATATTGTTTTGCACTTGTATTTCCTTTTCTTTTTTTATGTTTGTTTTAATTTGTCTCTAATTTCCTGGAATAATCTGTTCTTAATATTCACATCTATCCTTCAGATTCACAACCAGAATAATGATCAATAACTGCAGAAAATTTTGTTTGAATAATTCATAGGTTGAGGCCAATTGTAAAGCAACTGTGTACATTTAAGAGACTCCGCAGGAATTGAATATTTATGCACACAGACAATTGAAGTTTTTCATTTTTGTTTAGAATATTCTCAAACTATTAACCAATGTAACATTAAAATAATAAACTTGGAATTCAATGCCTCAAAGAATCAAAGAAAATATTAAAGAGAACAAAATATCAATGTATGATTTGTGTAATTCAGTAAGATGAGAGAATTTTTTAAAGCTGCACTACATAACTTTGTGCTCTCTAGCGACATATGTGATTGAAAGTTCAAATTGCAAGCAATTTGCGGAAGAACACATTATGTGAATCGTGTTTCGGCACTGCTCTTCTGGCAGATTAATCTCATGATTTCAGTTTACCTGGACATCACCTGTGTGATCATGACTGGGAGATATTCATAGCTGGAGTAATTTTTTCATGTTGACATTATGTTATACAACTGAATATATACTGAAATATTACTTGCTTTGATGAAGATAAAAACACTACTATTTACATATTTTGAATGAATACATTTTACACAAAGCGCTTTCTGACACGACTCTCAAAGCACTTTTACATAAAGAACAGGGTATACCAATACCAGTATATTTTAATATGATTATTCAAGTGTTATATCTTCTATTATGTTTGTATTGTACTACAAATGTCAATTTTAGAGGTGATATTTGTGATATGGATGATTCGACTTCAATCGAATTATTCTTATTTTTATATTATATTGTACAGCCTCAGTTAATAATGCAAGTGATCCATAATACTACAATAGTATGTCGGTGCAATTTACACAATACCACTGTAAACTAAAAACATAAAAAGAGGATTCAATAATGATGGGGATGAAATATGCTATATTAAACATGAAAATAATATGCCAATAAGCAATATAACAATTACAAGAAATACATTTCAGAAGTTATAAATATTAGTAAACATGTCGCAGTAACTTCCCCTGACAACGTATATACATCATGATCGGTTAACACACGAGTAATGTTCAGTTCATACAAGCATGACAAGCCATATAAGCTACAACAACCCTAACAGACAACAAATCCAAGCATTATAGAAGGTAAGCAATATTTCCAAATGGATAACAATCCATCCAGATTGCAGCGCTGCTGTCCTGAACTGCATGAATGTCACTGAACTGAACTGAATATAGTTTCTCCTGTCAGAAAACGAGAGTTGGCACTTCTTCCTTGTATTAAAGGACATGACATGACATGGATGTACATTATAAGCAAGCAATTTCACGCCAAATCCTACCCGACAGCTCAAAATACAAATAATTTGTATACGTTTACTGTAGTGAATGGGGGTAAGGTAAGGACATTGTTTTGAAAACTGATTATTTATGTACTCAACCAATAATGACAATTTGTACATTTTTAACCAAAAAAACCGTACATAGTGCAACTTTAACGGTCCAATTCCATTACTGGCTTAACCACCAACAGGCGCACACACATACACTTACATATGATAGACAATCAGATTGTGTTTTGCATGAATGTGTTTTCAGCCTCTCCAGTCAGGCTCAGTTAAAGTGATTTACTGAAGGACAACATGATTACATACAGTGCCAGAGAAGACTGGTGAGTAATGAGGAAATGACAATGGGCTCATGGCACACTCTCCTGCAGCTAAAGAGGTCAGGCACAGCACAGAGGTACGTTCAAGCACATCTGTCTGACATGAGTGGAGCTCAAGGCAAAAGATCTGACATGATGGGGAGCTAAAGGCAATAGATCATTGTCAGTCACCAGTCTGAGCTGCATCAGGGCTAAACCAATAAGGACAACAAGCCAGAGGGAGCGGAGATGAACAGTGTGGTCGCACAATTTGATGCTTGCAGTGCTTTTCTTTCATATTGAGCTTGTGCTCTGTTATTTGATTAGGAAACTTATTTTTTGGTTGGATAGGGTCTGTGTCTTCAAGCCATGCTATTTGTTTGTACAGGGATGACATGAATACAGTTTAGCTAAAGGGATGTGGAAGGCCCTGATGGTGACAGGAAAAGGCTAAATAAATGTTGCTTGAGAGATTGTTTTCAGGATTCAGTGGCTATCTCAGATCCTGTCTTCCATAACAGTTTGAATTAAAACATCCATCATTAACACATACACACATTTACAGTCATTTTAGGCTTTTAGTGTTTGTTGACATTACATATTACACAGAAAAGTTTAGGAAGCGATTTTATTGTGTACATATATTTGAAACAGTGAAACAGTATTTCTAACGTTTATGGATTGGCCCCATTCACTTCCATTGTAAGTGCATCACTGTAAACCATTATTTTTGCTTAAAGAAAAGGCGGGACGAGTCAAAATAGATTTTGTAGTAAATAACAAATGATATCGATTGAACTTAAATCATTTCACAGAGTGAACACTGAAGCTCAACGCAAGTGATCTGTCTACAGTGGTGACAGTCTTTCTGCTGTTTGTTATATCATTTTTGGGTGAACAATCCCTAGAAACTTCATTCATGTGACCTGATTTTCTATGCTGCCTTTTGCTCCTGTTTAGACATTAGCGCTTCACAGTTAATACAACCTAATACAACACAATTTGAGGTTTAGGAATAGAGCATACTGTTAACTAAAAGTTACTTTTATGTTACATCTATGGGTTTAATTTAGTTTTCCAACCTCACATTGCCCTTCACTTGAGATGAATCAAATCAGTTCTTAATGGAAATTGCCTGATAAAACATGCTCAAATATAACTTATTGCACCATCAGAACTACTTCTAACGTAGCGCTTGGTGGAAAACACTCAGCTCCGTTAAACTCTTCTTTATCAGATACATCAAGGCATTTGCTCTTGGTTATTTGTTTGTAAACCCATGATTGAGATAATGTAATCTTGGCTAGCTTTGCTCAAAAGTGTTTTACTAAGATAAATAAAGGACCCATTAGTGTTCTGACAGGTATTTCCTCTATAAGGGCCAGAGCACACACAGTGAAACTTTTCCCAGAACCCTTGCACTTTCTCCAACAATTCTCTCAGGTAACAGAATTTTAAATAAGTTTAAAGAAGCAAAGTTTATGTTTCTGCACACGAGTATAAATGGATGGCAGGCAAATTGTTTTTAAATGTTAGCTGCTGTGTCAAAAAGGCTGGAAATCTTAGAATTAGAACAAGTCTGAGCCCTCTTATGAATAATCCATTACTCTAGATATACTTGATGAATGAAGAAACAGATCCAGACCAAGGCAGACCCAGCTCTCTCACAATTACCTCATCACCACTCACCCCCTCAAGAAACTAAGATTTCTGAGCAATGACTTTGCTAGGCTGTGAGCGGGATGAAAAATAACAACCATCGATTATATAGTCAGATATAACATCTACCATCTATACTTCAATAATTCCAAATATGGCAATAAAAAGAGCTATGTCATTGTGTTTGCATTATGGAGAAGATTTGTAATAACACTGCTGGTACTGAACATTACTAAACTTTACTATTATTAATACTATCTTTATTAGCAATCATTAACATTAGGCTACTATGACTAAAAATGTAGGGATAACACTAAACAAAACGTACTATGGTAAACAGAGTGTAATTTTATTTTTGTCTTTCCTTTTTCCTTTTTACTGTATTGACAATCCCTGTAGGAGCCTATGGTATTTTGGCGCGAAATGGTTACCACAGTAGCCTACAGTAAATTTTTATGAATATCAAATTTTCTGCTATAATAACTAATTTAAATGAATAATGTAGTAGCCTAGAGCGTTAAAGGGAAGACCACTGTAGGCTACCACTTACTATCAGACTTGGCAAATATAACTTTAATCTAAAGTCGACAATTATGTTTAGTTTTTTTTAACTGATGAACTTCAATGAAAATATAATTTAAAATAACGTTTAGTCTACTTTCTCTTCTGAAGATAAATTTTAAACGAAATTGAAAGTCGCTCAGTTGAATAGAACATGTAAGTGTCCCTACATCAGTACCAGTTCTGTACAAGCCCAAATCAACAGAGACAGTTCTCGCGCGCACTAGTGAAATTCGCGCGCATAGCCTACCGCGTGCATGTTGCAGGTGAGAGGTTACGAAGGAACTTACCTGTCGAGTGCAATCGCAGTCATGGAACATATACTCGCGAAGACAGCTGCTATTGGAAAGAAGTTATGAAATCGGCAGTAATAGAGCCCAAAATACCACTCATTATGCACGGCGTAGACAAAGTTTATAACCGTGTTAAATGCGGACATCGACGCCTCAGCGAAAGCCAAGTTCACGAGGAAATAGTTCGTTACTGTTCGCATTCGTTTGTGCGCCAAAATGATCCATATCACTGTGATGTTGCCCACCACGGACACGATGACAATTGTGCTGTAAGCTATTGCCCAGAGCACTATCCTCCAAACTGGTTGCACAAACTGGTTCCAGTTTATCTCGGTTTCATTCGGTGCGATGGAGTCGTTTGTCCAATTACTTGGAAACACAGTGGAAGTGATGAGCGGATCCATTGCTATTGATAATTTTATATATATATATATATATATATATATATATATATTTAAATGTTTAGGGCTATTTGGTAGGATGTGGCATTATTGTTCTATCTACCATGCACCCTTATAAAAGAAAAAATATAGGCTACATAAATGGGTTTTAGCACGAAAAAAGAGTGCCGATTTGTATTCCGAAGTATTCTGTGATAAGCAGGGCATAGTCCTGTGTCCCTTTAAAGAAAACAGGAGAAGAGACCGCAACAGCTTGCTCCTTCACTTTTCTCATCACGAAACCAATTTTAGCTCTTGGTTACACACCTCAATCCTCTGAGCGTCCCTGCCAAGTGCGCAGCGCGTGCCTAAAGAGAAGTCGCGCGCGCGCTCGCGCAGGGGCTGTGAGCATGGGGTTCTGAAAGAAAATGAAGGAATAGATTATTGGGAATACATTTCTCTCTTTTAAATGCGACATTTGCTTAATCTTTATATATGATTCAGAGGGCAACATATGCGCTAAACTTGGAGTCAGACAGGAGTCGTTAAATAAAAGCTCTCGGTCTCCACCCGGTGGTTCCACATGAATACAGATCAACTCTTTAGTCACGCCAGTTTTATTGTAATTGCCAATACATGTTGAAAATATGCTTTTAAGTGCTCTGAATTTTCGTTTTTTTTTTTTCAAATTAATGCCAGATTTTTAATGCAGATGTTGCGTTGTAAAAAAAAAAATAAAAAAATGAAAGTATTTCACCAAAAACCTGCGGTAAAAGCACAACATTTGATGTCCCCTTTCATTGTTATATCAGCATGCATTATTCATGTTTGAGTCCACATAAAAATACATTTTTTGATACTCAATGTAGAGCCAAGAGAACTACCCTTTTCAGAGCAAATTTTCAGCATTTTGGTGAATCATTCCCTCAACCAACGGCTAGGGGTTATGTTTTTCGGTTTTCTAAAAAAAAAAAAAAAGGATTTGTGATTGTCTCTGTGGTATATTGTGTTGTTAATTGTCTTGTTTATTTCTGATTTAGAAATGATTGGTCTTTGTATAGTGTCGTATCTTGTCATTTGATTCTTGAATGAATACAAAATAAGTCATAACTCAATGAATGGACTCTGCAGACTTTGTTGTTGTACCCCTCTCTTTTGATATCAATTCAATCTGCTTCAGAGGGTTGAAGAGTCAATCATATGGATTACCTGGATTGCAGATTTTTCCAGGAAACTCTGTGGGACTTTGGGAAGCATACAATTTCAATCTGTTGTGGCAACACATCAATGTCGATTAACTATGTATCATGACAGCATCTGGGCTGCAGACACATAATTTCTCCCACACATATGGGTGCATTTTTATTTCCTTATTGGTGCTTTTTTGCATTGATCTTGCACTGGACAGAATACTGATTGTATACTGATTGGCGTTGCCAAGAAATTAGCTGGACAATCCTTCTAATGTTCTTATCTTTTGCAGCCTTCTTTTGATTGCAACATAATATCCTCTGGCAAGTATAGGTCCCTCAACAAATCAAGATTTGGCTGACCACTGGCTAAATATCAGAAATGTAATATTACACACCAACTGTCCTCCTCATGGTTAGCATATTTTGAGGGTAAAAAAAAAAAAAGGTGTAACAGAGGGACCACAATGTGCACATCGATGGAAACCCTTCATTCATTTAAAAACTATCCCAGCCCTTCCATAAGCCCAGAATAAATTAATTGTATTGTCCATCCATCTTTTGCAAAGGTGAACTGAATCTATGAAGGATGGCAGCTGTGTTGAAGTTTAAACACATCAATTACAAATTTAAAGTAACTGCTAATTGAGTTTTGGGAGGGAGGGCTGAATAGAAGGAGCATATTTATCATACTTTGAAACTACTTCATATCTTCATTGCAAAATGTAAACGTTCAGAGTCTATTTATATTTCTACTTTTTAGTGGTTCATGACAGATAGCCCTGAACTTGTTTTGATTTGAGTACATTTCTATTAGGCTACTGATTATACTGTCATCTGTGACTAAAGCAGAATATATACAAATCATATTTCTTAAAATGTGCTATTAATTTAGTCATTGCTGTGTAAACTTTATTTGATTTTATACACAGTTACAAGCATGTAGATGGCTTGTCCTTTCACAACAGTGTTTACTTAATTCACTGGCCATGAATATTGCACACTTAATAAGAGTGATGTTTTACAACTCATTCAGACATGGGTCGATGAATGTCATTTATATAGCAGTGACTGATACTCCAAACGTGTTTAAGCATGTTTAAATAAATTAGCTGCCCTGCAGTGAAAAGCTGAAAGCACTGTGAAGAAAAAGACTTTTGAAAAATGTAATTACAACCAGAGATGTGGTGTTGTCTGTGTGCATAGAAGAAAATATGTTAAAAAAAAAAATAAATAAATAAAAATAATATATATATATATATATATATATATATATATATATATATATATATATATATATATATATATATATATATTTTACAAGAACTATTCATTTACAGCTTTTGTGATCTGTCTATCTATCTAAATCTCTGCTGGCCCTTTAAAGGTTAACCAGGTACATCGTGTTGTTTGGTGGTGCGGAAGTTGTTATGGAGAAAACACTTTGCCGTACACATTATAGCTACCTATGTTTTCTTCAAAACAAGTCAACGGAGTCCACATCAAATCTGAGCTCTCGAAGGAAGTGATAATGATGCATTCACACGCGTTTTAAAGTCTTTAAAGCAGTCTGTCGTCTCTGTAAGAACAAAGACTCATTAAGTGTTAGCGACATCGGCTAATATCTGAATTCATGGAAGGATCAGGCTAGCTGAACTCAGTTAATGCTGCCACCATGCCGTCTTACGAAGAATGGAGAAAAACTATTAACTTCTATTATTTTGTGAAATTCTCACTAAATATCTACTCAATGCTTTTCTCGGTAAGTGAGCTTTTAAAATGAAAGCTGCCAAAGCCTCGCTTTATTTGTTTCTCACACACACACACCCTCAATGAACATGCGGATGTTTTGTGTCGGATTTAGGCGGTAATAATGAATGTAAGTAACCGTGTTTACGGAATAATTTTAGCATAGTTATTAAATTAGTACCTTCACTTTTTATACTCCGTCTCAATTTAGTTTTGTGGCTCAGTGAAGGCAATTAAATATGTTGCTGACAGATTTAAAGGTGCAGGACGCTGTTTATGCTAACGTCGTGTAAACAGATGTATTCTGCTCAAGGACTGTATTTTGTAGTTTGTTTATTATGGCTTCTATAATTGTTGGCGACTATTTATAATTATCATCAAATTACACATGATTTAATATAGTATTTAAATGACCATTGCTTTTTGACATACAGTATCTGTGTCTGTCTTTGTGTCACCTTTTGTTTTGTCCAGATTTTGGTCAATTATGTGTTGTCCCACCAGAATAGGATTATGATATGGTTAATGAACACCAAAAATTTGATTTTAATTGGTAATTTTTTGGTAATAAAGAAACCCTATTATTCTGCTAGACCCAATATCGAGAGCATGCTGTCTTCTCATAGGAAATGCAATAAGCCAATGCCCTATGGGAGTATCTTTACTATTAGAGTTTTAGGAACATGATAATACAAGCAGAAAAGCCTCTCAGGATTCTCTCTCTCTCTCTCTCTCTCTCTCTCTCTCCCCCACTCTTCCCCACTCTTCTTTTAAGCTTAGCTTGTATTTTTTTTATCCTACACTTGCTTTATCTTACAGATACATCAGTAAAATGCAACCATCTGTGAATGTAAAGAGAATTAATTGATGTTGACAGGAAACTGAAATTGGCAGATGACAAAGTTAATCAGCCAACCAGACTTATTAAATCAACCTTCCAGGAAGAACATTCAGGAAAGAAAATTAAGTGTTTTCAATAAGGCATGCCTTGTACTAATATATTCATTTTTTCAGATACAAACTGATATTAAGCTTGGTACATCAATCTTTTTTTTATTATGCTATTTGCATAATTTCTTTGACATTGTCTGTGCTTTTTAACTGTGCTTTGATAATTAAATCTGTTTTAAAGCAATTAATCTGAGGAACACATGAATCATCACTTTGTTTTACCAGTTGGAACTAAAATCTAAGATTTACATTTGAATTAGAACTTCACACATATTTGTTGTATGTCTCATTCTTTTTCTGTAAACTTAGTTTTATGAAATCTTAAACATTTTAGAGATATTTTACCACTGTCCCTGTCCTCTCAGTTACTAGGTCTGTGCGTGTTATGTATTGGAGTGTATGCAGAAGTGGAAAGGCAGAAGAATCGTACCCTGGAGGGGGTGTTTCTGGCTCCTGCTGTAGTCCTCATATTGCTGGGTCTCGTCATGTTCACAGTGTCTATGATGGGTATGGTGGGCTCTCTCAGGGACAACAAGACTCTGCTGCACATGGTGAGGAATTGTCTGAGCATATGTGTGTTTATTTAAGGGAGATCCTCTCCTATCATTTTATTCAAGGAATTATCTGTGCCCTGATAAAAGTAAACATTTCCATGCAGTTCCTGTGCGTGCTCTGTGTTCTGCTGGCTCTCCAGGCTCTTGGCCTCATCATTGCCCTTATCTTTGAAAACACGGTGAGATATAGGGAACAGTGGGAGAGAGTAATGGGGATTTTATGTGGTAAAGCTCTGAGCTAATGAGTTAAATTTTTGTGTCCTCAGACCAACAAGTTGTTTCAGAACAGTATACGAGAGGGAATAAAGCACTACTATGATGACCTGGACTTCAAAAACATATTGGACTATGTGCAAGAGAAGGTTGTTTACTTGAATATTTTATTACTGATACCTATTGGATTATATACCCATCATTAAATAGACTACTACATATCTGCCATTAATTACGCCCTCATGTATTAGGGATGCTGCTTCTGTGGATTGTTTTAAGAAACTTCTTAAGACACATCTTTTTAGTCAAGTTTTTAATTTATAATTGTATTTTTATGTATTTATTCTTCTTCTACATATATTTTTATTTACATGTTTGATTATTTTGTTTTGTACATGCTGTAGCGCCTTGAGTCTGAGAAAGGCGCATTACAAATAAAATGTATTATTATTATTATTATTATCATTTCCATCAGAAATGCATAGATTACGTCAGTTAAAATCCCCATTCACTTAGCTGATCCTACAAAAAAAATTATCATGGCAGATGTAGCAACAAGATCAATTCCATCATGTCCACAAGTCTTGAATGTATGGTAATCCAGCTTTACATTTTTTTTATTTTTAGTGAAATAAAAAAGGAATAATTATACTGTATAAAGAATTATTATACACTCACTGAACACTTTATTAGGGACACTACATTCCTAATAAATTGCCAGACGTGGCCTTCTGCTGTTGTTGCCCATCCTCCTCAAGGTTCGACGTGTTCTACGTTCTGAGATGCTATTCTGCTCACTAAAGTTGTACAGAGTGATTGAGTTACCATAGCCTTTCTAAGCTTGAACCAGTCTGGCCATTCTCCATTAACATTTCTGTCTGCAGAACTGCCACTCACTGGATGTTTTTTTTGTTTTTGGCACCATTCTGAGTAATCTCCAAAGACTGTTTGTGAAAATCCCAGGAGATCAGCAGTTTCAGAAACACTCAAATCAGCCCGTCTGGCACCAACAATCATGCCATGATCGAATTCACTGAGAACTAAACTGCCTTGTTTTGTTCAGCTATGAAATCGGACATCAGAAGAATACAAAGGACAGTTCAGACTGCTGAATTGATTATTGGTTGCCCCCTGCCCTCCCTTCAAGTACTGTACACTTCCAGAGTGAGGAAAATGGCTGGAAAAATCACTGTGTGTGTATGTATGTGTGTATATATATATATATATATATATATATATATATATATATATATATATATATATATATATTGTGTATTTCTAAATACACAGGGAGACAAAAAGTTTTAATAATGTGCAGATTTTGCTCTTATGGAAAGAAAATATTACTTCACCAAAGTGGCATTCAGCTGATCACAATGTATCAGTACATTAATAATGTGAAAAATTACTATTACAATTAAAAAAAAAACATTTTTTCATAACTTCTTAAACTATGTTCTCAGTACAAAATTGTCCACATGCATCAATGACAGTTTTGCAGATCCTTGACATTCTAGATGTCAAGTTTTTCCAGATATGCTTCCTGGAGCACTTGCCATAGATGTGGCTGTCTTGTCAGGCACTTCTAACTGATCCCAAAAAAGGTCAATGGGGTTAAGATCCATAACACACTTTTCCAAATATCTGTTGCCCAATGTCTGTGTTTCTTTGCCCTCTCTAACATTTTCTTTTTCTGTTTCAAAAGTGGCATTTTGTTTGCAATTCTTCCAATAAGGCCCGCACCCTGAGTCTTTTGTACATGAAACTGTGGTGTTGAGCAGGTAGAATTCAATTAAGCTGTCAGCTGAGGACATGTGAGATGTCTATTTCTCAAACCAGAGACTCTGATGTACTTCTCCTCTTGTTTAGTTGTACACCTGGCCTTCGACATCTCTTTCTGTCCTTGTTAGAGCCAGTTGCCCTTTGACATTGAAGACTGTAGTGTACACCTTTGTATGAGATCTTCAGTTTTTTAGCAATTTCAAGCATTGTATAGCCTTCATTCCTCAAAACAATGATTGACTGAGTTTCTAGTGAAAGCTCAAGAAGGCAACACACTACTAAATGCATACTATACTTTATGTAATTATCTGTAATATACATTCTGAAGAGTAGTACTAAATAAAAAAAATATTTATCTTGTATATATTATGAAAGGGGTGTGAACATTTGAGACAAAGGGGAATGCAAACTTACCTTCTCGATTACCTCAGATTAATGGGTTATCAGCTGTCTTCCTTTGACTTTCTATCTTGTTTCTGAACAGCAATCTAAATTGAGCAATTCTGTAATTTGGAGACTAATTGTAACTATTTGGCTCTTAAGTCATTTCTAATTCTTATAACTTTTGGCCAACAGTGTATACTTATTTTCTATTTGCTTTTTATTATCTCTGTCTTGTATTGTTTGTGCACTGTCACCAAGTCAAATTCCTTGTATGTGTAAGCATACTTGGCAATAAAGATGATTCTTCTTCAGTTTTTTCACATGGATGATGTGAACGTTAACTGAAGTTCCTGACCTGTATCTGCCTGATTTTATGCATTGCACTGCTGCTACATGATTGGCTGATTATATAATCGCATGAATAAGTAGGTGTACATGTGTTCCTAATAATGTGCTCAGTAAGTGTATATAATGTAGCACTATAATAACTATAGTAAGAATATCTGTTCACGATGTTTGATTTGTACCAAAACAATATAGATATTTAATTTATAATTAAAATTGACCAATTTCTGCCATTTTTTTTTTTAATCACTTTCTCTGTTTTGTCTTTGCAGTTTTCTTGTTGTGGGGGAGATGAGTATAAGGACTGGGAAGTAAACCAGTACCATTTCTGCAATGGCACAAGTCCTTTGGCCTGTGGCGTTCCCTTTACCTGCTGTATTCGTCAAAGTGTTAGTCATTCTGTTCTCTTATCCCAGTCATGATACGTTAATCAATGCATATGTCGCCCCTGCACACGGGACTCTGATGAGAAGTCCCATGCCACAGGACATTTTTTTGTAATTTTGCCTCCCTTGCCAATCTTGTTTCTAAAGAGAATATGCAGTTATGCAATAGGTTTCTGTGTAGGGAGCTGATTTTTGAGCTGATTTTGAGTTTTTTTTTCTGGGGGGTTCAAAGTGCTTTGTTGTAAATGCTGTTCTACATCAGATGTGATCTGAGTCAGAGTAGAGGGCATCATGACTAAGGGGATTAAATTAGCCTTCCCTCTGCTCCATAAGGTTCCCTTTACTGTTTGAGCACTTTCTTTCTCGCTCTCTCGCTCAAGAGTTAATGAACGTTGATTGGACACTAATGCGCTGTTCTTTATGGAATGACAGCTTGCTATACAGTGAGAAAGTACAGGCCTTCCCAGGGTTATAATGAAAGATCAACAAACTGAACAAATCTTCCTTAGAACTAAATGAGAAGAATATTCTATCTTAATACCAAACTAGATTATTCTATTTTTGTCTTTAAATTAATATCAGGCTTAATCTCTTTTTAGAATATTGGACGTAGACATGTTCTCATTAACAAGTTCTATCTTGTCAAATTGGCAGAGGGTACTTAAATTTAATACTAGGTCCAGACATAATCTGTTGACTGCTGAGAATCTGTTTTCTTCTCTTAATTTTGGGGGAAATCAGGGAAATTCTGTGAAATGGATTTAAATATGGTAAAACATTTTTTATTTAAAAAGAGCACAGAATACTACACTCGTATTGGTAGTTGAGATCATCATCATCATATTAGCCAAATTGTTCAATAAACAAATGTTCAAATGTGCAAATCCACTTGAAATAACCAAATAACATGGCTTCTGGCATCTGATATCCACCCTCTTTTGTCATATTTGGATGGGAAAACAAAGGGTAAAGTTCACATTGTGCAAAATGTATGTGAGGAATTGGACTGGGCTTTTGGGAGCAGGCAGGTTTACAGTCAATTTATGTTCTGATTAGATGGGCTCCCTGCTCATCAGTCCTATTACAGTGGCACTCTTGTATAAAGGTTACATTAATTTGGAAATAAGAGCGTGCTGGAATTGTTTATGGAATTCTACAATATGAGATTCAGCATAAGGGCATCAGAACAACTTTAACTACAATAAGCCAACCCCCTTCTGCACAAACAGATCTAAATAACCAGTGATCAAATATCTCTTATGAAGGAGGTATTTCATAAAAAATAGGAATGTACAAACTCAGTGGTGTTTTATAAATGTGTTGTGTGTATTTTTCCATCAGGTCGGAGAAGTTGTCAACACACTCTGTGGCTACAAAACTCTCAATCAGCAGGTGAGAGGTGCTCCAAATAGACATGTCAAAATTCAATTGTTTTATTCTTAACAAAATAGAGAAATATTAGCTCTCTGATGTTTCATTTTCAAGTACACAGGTAGTGAATAGCGATAATAAGCAACCAGCCAGCCAATACAGATTGATGTGGAATGGCTTCTTAAATTTACTTAATACTCAATCTTTTTCTTTTATCAAATGATACATGGAAATAGAACCATTTGCTAGACCTTTTTATGAAGTTACCTTTAGAGGAGCTGAGACAGAAAAACAAAAACATCCAATAGCTATTTCAAGCATAATCATTTGTAATGGTGGCATCATTTAGTTGTTTACTCAGTAGATAAAACCCAACCAAATCACACCACAGCTATTACAAGCATTACCTCGGCCATCATGTCATAATGATGGCTTTGTGTTGTGATGTCCTGTTTTCTTCATAGAATCAGTGCTCACCTGCACCTACGTATATTAATCTGATTTTGTTCTCTTATTACAGCGTGAAACTTTAGATGGCATTATCCATGTGCGTGGCTGTATCCATGCTGTGAACCTGTGGATGGGTGACAACATTGGTGCTACAATTGGAATTTGCTGTGCCGTTGGGCTTCCACAGGTTGTGAGATCGTACTTTCCATCTTGTACTTTCTGTTGATCTCCTGTATCATTTTGTCCTAAATGATATGTGTGGAGGTGAGAGCATAGTTGAGCACCTGTCCGAAGAGAGTGAAAGTGGTAAGGAGTTCCACCCAAGATGAATTGCTAATTACCATTTCTATGTTCGCAGTGAGAGACGGGAGAGATAAAAGCAACCCTGTCCACAGAGAGACAGAGGGAGAGAGCAGACGAGAGACTGCGTGTTTTCAATTCTGTTTTGATGCTGAAAAGCGAACTTCTTGTGTGTGAAATATTAAAGAAGCTGACACACATGAACTTTGGAAACTTCCTCATCTGTCTGTCAACGAACTTTGACACACTGGTGCTGAAACCAAGGAAAAGGAAGAAGCGGGAGCTGGTTTCCATGGTTCATGTGAGTCAGGTTCTTTAATATTTCACACACGCACACGAGTCACTTTCCAGGTGCACTCAACAGAGGTTTGTTGTCAGTCTATATAAAAGAAGTTTTGCTTCATGGCATACACAATGTTCGGCTTTTCAGCATCAAAACACAATAGAAAACATGCAGCCTCTTGTATGCTCTGTCTCTCTTTGGACTGGGACACTTTAGTCTCTCACTGCAACCATAGAAATGGTACTTTGTAGCAATTCATGTCAGGTGGAACTCCTTACCGCTTTCTCACTCTCCAAGCGGGTGCTCAACCACGCCCTCACCTCCACAATATGTATCTCTCCATCTTTTCCGACGGCACTTTCACTCTCTCCCAACTTGCTGCATTTCCATTTTGATTGGCAACCACCTATTCTATTTGACTCTTCCTTCATTAGAGACTTCTTTGCCAAACAATAAATTATAGAAAATGAGCATCTGCACTGACCAGATACAGTACAAATTCCCAAAGGGAGTACATAACTCTGAGAATTTGGTTCCCAAATATTCTAAACTTTTTCCAAATAATAGAAACAAAAAAATTATAAAACATCTGGCCAGCTGGTCCCTCTCTGTCTAACTCAGCTGGCTCTCTACTAAAAGGTGGCATTAAACAGAGCCACGTGGCTGTGCTGCAGCATCCCTCCAAAAATATGAATCTTCTAATTAGAGCAGAGGAACAGTCCACTTACACAAATATGATGGAGTGTGTGAACGCGAACCTGTGTAATAAATCACAGGATGCATTTAAGTATTAATGATCTGCCTTAATATGTGTGTAGCATTGGTATGTAATATATTTAGATATTTGATAGTGGCTAAAAAATGTATTTGCTTTGAAGAATGACCCGTAGAAGGCTAGGCTGAATCAGTGACCTTAATTAAGCTATATTTAAAGGGGGTATATCATACATTTTATTGATCTATTTCCCTTAGGTCGTCATATAATGTTAGTAAAGATTTTTATCGCACCAAAAACATACTTCAGTTTTTCATGACCATTTTCCACTCTATCTTTGACTTACAAATTAACAAGTTGTTTTTTGTTTTGTTTTTTGCTGCTGTACTTTTAAAGAGTTGTACAGACCTAATATGTTTTTGCGCAAAAAAAAAGCTAGATGTGCCACAACTGGAATAGATTACCAGTGTCTCTATATGCATTTTTGAAAGTTTCCGTTCTTTTTAATCTGACATGGCATCTAAAAAATTCCATACTCCTGTGCAACATTAAAAGCCATGAAGGCAACGGTGTGATAGGCCCCTTAAGTCCAAAGTATACTTCGGTCTTTACATGCGTACAGAACAAGTGGTGTAAATGTAATTATCAGCAGAGTGCTCAAGCACTGTACGCGTGCAGCCTGATTACTCTTCTAACCGTATATACTCTGTACGCAGTCTTTGGGTGACCACATTCACCATTCGGCCGCTGTTTTCATTAAGAAGTCGAAGAAGATGATGTAAATGCAGGTGGATAACTAGATACAAAGGTACAATCAACAGCAACAGTGGATGTGCATGTCAGGTGCATGTGGACAGGAGATACCTGCATTTGTATTACTCATGTCTGAAAGAATATAAAGACATCTTTATTGGTATAAACACCTGTAGAGAAATTGTCCGGTATGTCATGCTCCGTCGTAGTGTGCATTTGTTAACCGCCTGTGAATGTGTGCAGTGTCAAATGGAGTATGCTTTGAAAGCCTAGAGCTTTCAACTGTACGTATATGCTAACGTACACTGGCAGCCAAATGTTTGGAATAATGTACAGATTTTGCTCTTATGGAAAGAAATTGGTACTTTTGTCACCAATGTGGCATTCAACTGATCGCAATGTATTAATGGACATTTAATAACGTGAAAAATGACTTACAATTTGACTACAAAGGATTTTTAGATATTTAAAAATATTTGTGTTTTTAATATTATATTCAACATTCTCGGATAACAATTTTATCTTCTGCAGTATAGCTGCTAAAGAAAATGTACATTGTTTTAAATTAATTTTAGATATTTTTATTGGAAATCAAGCCAAAACAAATCATAAACATATTTTGTTGCTGTGTATAATGGGGCGAAGACTTCCTCTCTCACCTTTCTGTTCTTCAATCCATTCTTAATCCTTAACTCACAAAAAAACAATCTCTCTCTTATTAATAACGCTTGCGTATTGACAGTTTTCTTCAAGATAAGAAATGCACAGTGACATATATTATATTCAATAAATCGCGAGCCATCGCACAATATCCAATTGTTGCACTCACAAACAGGCTGTAGGTTTTCTGTCAAGTCCGATAGAGTTTTAACTGGATCCATACACTCATTGAGCACTTTATTAGGAACACCTGTACACCTACTTATTGATGCATTTTTTGGAAACAGTCAATCATGTGGCAGCTGTGCGATGCATAAAATCATGCCGAAACGGGTCAGGAGCTTTAGTTAATATTCATAACAACCATCAGAATGGGGAACATTTTTCAACTGTGGTATGATTGTTGGTGCCAGACAGGCTGGTTTGAGTATTTCTGTAACTGCTGATCTCCTGCTATTTTCACAAACAAAACCGTCTCTAGAGTTACTCAGAATGGTGCCAAAAACTAAAAACATCCAGTGATCAGCAGTTCTGCAGACGGAAATGCCTTGTTGATGAGAGAGTTCAATGGAGAATGGCCAGACTGGTTCGAGCTGACAGAAAGGCTACGGTAACTAACCGTATCTAACCTTGATGCAAATGGGCTACAACAGCAAATAACTACGTTGGGTACTTTATCAGGAACATAGTTTCCTAAGTTCTCAGTGAGTGTATATTAAGAGTAATTTATCTAAAAAAAAAAAAATATCTGACATCTTTCAACTCTTATGTCTCTCTTTAGCTTCTGGGTATACTTCTTAGCTGTGCCTTCTGGAATCTTCTGGTGGAAATGAGTGAGTCTATAGATATGGTGGACTTCAAGTTCCTGAAACATGCCGGATTTGAATACAGCAAACTAGACCTCTCAGGGGCTGGTTGGTGTATGTGTCTACCTCGGGATGGAGGTTACCTACCTGTGCCTGTAGCAGAGCCTGATACCTGGTCTCCAGACCCCGTCCCATTCGACCTGGAACAAGAGATGTCCAAAATACCTCTCACACCTTCCCACCAGGGGAGCCAAGGAGTCGAGTTACCCATGGGAATGGATGAAGTGGACAATCACACTTAAGAACCACACAGAAAGAGGGGTTGCATCTTATGTTTTTTTGATTGTGATTTGTATCGACGGTTTGCCCTTTCACACTGTGCGTTGAGACGGAGAGTTGTTAGTTGCACTGCGTGTTAGAAAATTTGTTATGAACCAACCAACCAACAATTATTAATTTATTTAAGATGATATGGCACTAAATTTGGAGAGATTTGTGGAAAACATTTGGTAACGGAGTACGAAGACCTCCACAGGCTTGTATTTATACAATGTTTAAAAAACATATCACTTCATAATACTGTTTACATAATCATAGTTATTTTTTACATAATTTCAGTTACTACTTTTTAAGGTTTAAGGGCGTTTGACTTGTTTTTTTGGTCATATTTGTTTTTATATATTAATACTGCATATGGTACAATATTAGTGGCAATCAATGTGTTATTTTAAAAAATATTTTTGCATTTTAAATGTAATTTATAACTGTATTTCAATCAATTCAGGGAAAATTTTGTAGCTTCAGAATTCATTATCAATGTTGTGACTGGCTGAAGAAGCTGTTCTTTCAACACTAGATGCACTGTTCCTAAAAGGTTTGAGAAGTGCATTATTAATTCTGTTTCTATATTACACTGCTGTCACAAACCCCTTATTAACTATTTAAGAAAAGAAGCAACATATAGGAATATTATTGATCTTCTTTTTCTTTTAAAAAGGGAAATGTTTGTACATTTATTAAAGTGTTGCCTTAAGTACAACAAAAAAAAGTTCCATCTGTACCTCAGGCTATTCTGGAATAGCCACATTGATTTTCAGGTCATTTATAGTTATGATTTTTAATGCTAAAAGTTCTGGCCTTGTGTTTAACACTACTTGAAATTGTATTTGTCTATAAATAGTGTTCATAATTAATGTTTAGTTGCTGCAAACTGTTCTAATGTGTAGTTTGTGTTTCTTTATTTGATGATGGGATAAATTGACAAGTTTAGCTTGAAGGATGTCATAATTACAACATTGCCATTTATTTATAACTGTCACCTTTTTGCTGCAAGTAGTCATTTTGAAATACCTCAGGTTCTCACCACTTTGCTAATACACATTTTGATGATGTTGCTCAAGGTGGACTGCTCTGTTCCAGCAAATGTAGCTATGGTTTTGTTGTAACAATAATGTGACTTTGAATAAAATGTGCTTGAGTTATCCTTTTAAATATGTCTCTTAGTTTAATTTTGCATTCTGAAGCCTCTCAAGCATTTAGTGAACAATTACCAGAGCTGTGAATACGTCTATGTTAGGGTTGATTCTTGTGAGTAACTGGGCTTTTGCATAAATTAGGTGCATTCTTGGACTAGCTGTAATTGAGTATGTTAACCATTCCAGTAGTTTTATCAATGAAATGTAGCCTAAATGGTTTTTAATGTCCCTTTTAGAAGAACTGAAAAAGGGAGAATTCAGAAATGACAAGTAACGACACTGAAAGCAACTTCTTGACATGACAGGAGTTTAGTAATGATTGTCTTATTGATGCTGATTTCTGTGCATCATCACTACACATGAGTCCAATCCTATTAATTCCTATGCAGAGTGATCACTTTATAATCTTGCTTTAACCTCTCTCTCTCATTATTTATGTCGATGGCCATCAAGAGTTAGGATGATGAATAATGATAGCGGGTGCTTCAGTGGGCGGAAATTAACTGCAGCACCGAAAATAACTCTTGAGAACGGTGATATTTGCTTGAGTGGCAGCCGCGTTGGTCTGCAATCATTCTAAAATCTTTAAATACCAACCAAAGAAAATTTTATTGAGCTCTTCTGTAACCGCAAAAACATGGAGAATATTAATTTTGAGTCATACATTTAACAGAATTGTACATAAGTCACCCGGTGGTTTACAATAAAAATTAAATATTTTTTTAAGTAAAAACATAATAACCAACTAAATTCATCTCGTAACATGAAGTTTAGCTTCATACACAAACTCTGTCATAGACTATAATTTTATAGTCTATATTGAAATTATAAACAAAAAATTTCACTGCCCAAAATATCCTAATATTTTATTATGTATGGTTGAATGTTGTGAATGGTGGACAAATGCTGTAAAAGAATGTATTTTAAGCTGCTCGTCAATGCTTTGAAAATAGTCAATCAATAATAAAGAGTTGCTGTCTGCTTTAGCAATAATGCTTTTCCCCCCGACTATTTAAAAAGTGACACAGTTAATTCATCAAGCTATTATGGACCAGTTCAAGCTTGTGGACCACAAGACACTATAGAAGCCTTCATAGATAAATTACCCCTTAAAAGACTTAATATCCAATATTAATACTATTTTTATGGATTTTGTTTCCGATATGCTGTTTTTAGAAAACTGTGAGAGACATGATGTTGGTGACTTGATGAGTTTCTTGATTTTAAGTTTATTTAACCACAGTGCGAGCACCGTCTTAGCTGCACAAATGCCACACGCAATTTTACCAGTTGTCAGGTCCCTTGTCATGTGAAACTGCCTTGTTTAGTTTCTATTGGAGGCATACCCGTCTTTATGTTTTCATCGTGCCAGCCACCTCAGTAGTCGATGTTATACAGTGGTCTCTGTAGTAACTTTCAAGTGTATTGGTTGACTGATGAGTGTGCCTGTGCACGTGCTTGTTACTGATACTCTCTGGCAGATAGATGAACGGGTACATCAAAAGACGACAAGGGAAGAAGATGCACTACAGATGGATAATCAGTACTCAAGTAGATTTTGAGTATAGATTTTCTTTCCCATCTGAGATCCAGGAAAGTGGATGGGGGGGTTGGGACACCCTCTTGCAATTCTAAACCTGTATGACTTTCTTCTGTGGAACAAAAAAGAAATGTAAGGCATGACAACCTCAGTCCCCATTCACTATTATTGCGTCATTTTCTCCATTCTTTGAAAATGAATGGTGACTCCTGTCTAACATCTCCTTATGTTTTCCAAGGAAAAAAGCAATTCATACAGTTTTTAATAGTTGAATATAGTCACAGGAGGATATTTTTTTTACTTCAGCAAGCCACAGCATGGACAAAAACATCAGGTTTGATCACAGTACAGAGGAGAAGATGTAGTGTGGTTCACATTGCCATTTAAGTGTAATGTAATGTTATGTAATTACACTGTAGTTGCTAGAAATTTACTGTAAAAAATATGGTGACCATGTTTAACACTTTATGGGATTTCATTTTGATGCCCGTATATTTAATTTTGTTGCTAACTGGAGCAATAATTAATACACATGAAGAGACAGCGCAGTGTCACTCTCATAAACTCTAAACACCATCAGGTTAAAACACGTGACACTTAAATAATGCAATAAAAATTAACTAACTACAGATAATATAACACAGAAATCCCCAACGTACATAACAGATATGAAAAATAAGAATAAACATAACTATTCCAATAAAATCTAATGAAATGTGATGGGTCATGCAGAGACTTCTAGGAATGCCTTATTATTGATTTTCACCATTATTTTAAAAAGTAAGTTTTCTCTTTTTAAACATAATATAATTTTTACTGCTAATTATAGGCTAAATTATCCTTTTAACATCAATTTTTTTTTTGTACAATATTTACCGTAAAATTACATGTATTATCTTTTTAAATACATTCTCTCTTTAACCAATTAACTTTGTTTACTGTAGCACTTTTGCATTGATTTACCTTTGAAATTATTAAAACAATTTACAGTGCAGGCTTATAAGGAGTGACTTGACTATTAAAAGTTTCAGACAGTAATTAATATGCTGCTACAGTAAATGTGTAACACTTAAATGCCAAAGCTGTTTGTATCTAATCTAGGGGGAATACGGCTCATTGCGACAGGGGTTTAAAATGCTGTTTTTCTTACTCAAGTAATGAACCCACCACCTCTGTCTCTGAGAGGACTGTTAATTTTACCAGTCAATTCAAGGAAGTAAGTGATTGCACTACAACAGGGATTTGGAGGGTTTGGTTAATATGCTTTCATCTCCAGAAAAAGATATATATCCATATTGATCTGAGACTGTGATCTTTCAAATATAAACCTTTAAAATTGTGTGGCACAAGTTTCACATCAAACATTGAAAGGTAACTTCTGACACACTTGAATTTTTCAGGAGACATTCACATGCTTTCATTGTTGTGACTGAAAGGACAATAAGATAGGGCTGGCAATGGTCACAGAGTGGTTGTAATACAAATTGATTCTAAGCCTATGTTGGCTGCAGGTGTTTTAGGTAGAGTAACCAAGTCCTTCGAAAAACTTTCCCAGTTCACAGCTGATAACTTGTCCAAGGGCTAGTGCTAGAACAATTTGAAAAGGTGTGCATTTGGAATGTAGTTATGTATGATGAAAAGAATAAATGTTCTTTAGTGAAAGGGCAGCTTTTACAATTATAGTTGCATTCAACGGTGGTCAGCTGTAACTACAAGTCACAACACTTCTTTCATCAGCATCATAAAGACCCCAATGTCATTCATATGAAATCGAAGAATGAACTGGTGTGATGTCATTTAGAACAAAATCTGGCCAAAAAGAATGGCCATGACAGGGTCTTGATCAAGCGGTCAAGTTGTGAGCTTTGAGTTTGTTTTGGTTGTTCATAATAGCTTGTGTTCCATCTCATGTTCCATCTGCAGCTGAAAGCCATTTACACATCTAACCAAATATGCCTCTCTTATCATCATTATTTTGTCAGTATTCTGTGCATTAGCACTCTTTTATACACCCATCTTTGCAGTAGTATCAGTGCCATCATAAATAAAACATATTATGGTAGCGTATATCATGTTAGCGTATTAGCATCATGAACTCAGAATGTAAACAAGACAAATTAAGAGATGATCTACTGCATAAAACAGCTTCTCTCACTGACCTCGTGTGAATTCTTCTCATAGAATGAGGCATAAAGAAATTAATAACCAATTTGAATGTCACATTTTATTGTATGGAGAAAAATGATGCTACAAAATAAAATGTGACTGAGGCTAATGTTCTGCCTAATTACTCTTTTTGTGTTCAAGGAATAAAAGACAGTCATACAGGTTTGGAAAAACATGAGGGTTAATGAATGATGATAGAATTTTCATTTTTGGGTGAACTATTGTTTAAACAGCTTAGGAACTGAATGCATATGAACAAGCAGTAATAATTTGAATCATCATTAACTGCTGTCAATGATAACAATATAAAATTCTGACCATTATAAAAGACAACAAAGACATTTTATTGATTTATTTTTACTTCCGTCACACTAGGTAGGTACCATAACAGTCTTACAGTGAGTTGAGAGGCCATGCTGAATTATTTTCTATCATCAAGACACAAAAATAATTTTAGTGAAATATTAGACTACCTAAATATTCAATTTTTTTAAGCAATTGACAAAAAAATGAAAGAGATTTTTCTCTTCCATGGCAACAGCTGTGAAGGGGCATTGGTAAGTTTTAGTATGGGAAGGAGCAAGAAGGAACAATGTGTAAAAAGAGGAATGAAAGGGCTAAATATCATGCTTCTAAATGAACCATATAAGATAACGAGGGTACAATTTGAACTGTAGAAAATGGGCTCAAAATTACAGGTCTGGTTTTCTAGCATCTGTGCCCACCAATTGTCAGATTAGCTAATTTCCTTCCCTTCTTTTGTGGCATAAACTGTCCAACTGTATAGTTTTGAAGAAACCCCAAATCTGAAAGGTTGAATGTAAGGAGCAAATTGGAGCAGAAACACCATTTATATATTTGGTAATGTGCTGGCTGATTTTTCAAGCATCAGTTCAAAATTGGTTTGCTGGCTGTCTTGCCCACTTCTGAGGTTTACCAGTAGCATAATAGGTATGCATAGTGCATTGTCTCGCTCATCATCTCCTGACAAAAAAGCCCATATGGCATTATCAAACAAAGCATTGGACTGGGACTGCCATGCTTGACCACAGAATGAATCCATCTCGGCAATGAATATCACTGAATGTGAATTTCTCAAACAAATGCAATGGAAAAGTACAGTGGATTTTGTCATGAGGTTCCAGTGTGCCACACAATGAAAGTAGGTTTTTATATTCATACACATTCCATTTCTGCTGGGAATATTCTGTTTGCACTGAGGACTGAAAACTGTCAGTTTAATGATGCGTGAATTTCCTTCATGATGAGTGGCAGCTGTGGAATGTGTTCATGATGGATGGGTCAATAAGGACCTCATGTGGATGATGAAAGTGTGACAGTGTGTCACTATTGACATTTTACAGTGAAATGAGTAAACCCTCTGAAGAATCATTTTCAGTCTTCTTTGGTAATCATGTCATAAATATAAAAGTATCAAAAAAGACAACAAATTCTGCTTAATGTGTTAAAGGTTCTTCCATTTTGCAGTTAATCAAGGGAGCTGTCTTCAGTATGTTACATAACATGAAATGAAAATATCAGAAAAGGTCTCCCGAGTCTTTAATACCACAAGATTAGTTCAGGTCAGCAGAAAACACAGATAATTCTCCTTTTGAAGCCTGAATCCTGAAGAATGAGGTCACAAACAAATTAGTTGCTGGATACATCTTATCTTTAGTCTCTCTGTGTGTGTGTGTGTGTGTGTGTGTGTGTGTGTGTGTGTGTGTGTGTGTGTGTGTGTGTGTGTGTGTGTGTGTGTTCTAACATGACCAAAGGGATACCCTCACTTAGAGTCTGTTTAAATGAATAGAAGTGGACATGAGAGTGCACAGTGAGTCAGTAATGTCCCTTAACACAATGGTCCATTTGCCCGAGTCCCAGTTATCTACTTATTGACTCTGTCACCAATCCATACCATTGACTCACACTTGTGTGTGTGTGTGTGTGTGTGTGTGTGTGTGTGTGTGTGTGTGTGTGTGAGTGTGTGTGTGTGTGTGTGTGTGTGTGTGTGATAGAGGGGTGAGTGAATGGGAGAGGGTTAAGGATTCATTCTATAACATGTTCAGTTTTTATCCCATGTCCCATAGAATGTGATCCTCAGTAATTTCCTGTATTGATGAATAATTTTGATTAGCAACCATCTCTCCGTAACTGCACTGCAATTGAGATCAGGTAAGAGATTTTAAGAAGTATTTCTTTTTAAGTATGAAACAAGATTGAAGACTTAAATTAAGTCTTCTTAATTAAACTTTGCTGAATGCAGTGGGAAACTTCATTGTGGCTGTGATATGAAGATTTATGGACTGATACTGAGCAATATTAAATATGTTCTTTAATTTGTGCTTCTGCATTTGCAATACTCTGCAGTATATTTTAGACATTTGTATCTATATTTTGGCTGTTTGGACATCTCTGCTGGAGATGTAAATCTTTATTTGCACATTTCGTCTTTACCACCCTGTGTTTTTGAGGTGTGTAAGAAGTTGACAAATTATTTTGTTCAAATGTTATTGTACAGTGATTAATGTTTGAGGCTGAATGAATATTTTAGTAGATACCTGCCTCACAAGCAAAAATATTTCAAAGGCTTGTAAAAAAGAGGAAGTAAATATGAAACAAGAAAGAAATTAGGATTAAAAAAATAAAGCTAAAAATTGTCTGTGTATTTTCTGTGCAGAGAACATGACAAATCTTTTGTTTACATTACATTTATTTCAGTGGAAATTAGGATCTAGGAGTAGGCAGTGGAATGTTAAGTACTGAATCATTTCTGGGTGAAAAATAGTTGGAAATGTTAAGAAATTTACAGAAAATACAGAAAGAGGCTAATCAATTTATTGGCTCATGCTTTTTCATAAAGTTTTTCTCCGTCTAAATACATGAGATAATCTGCTGATCTGATCAGATAAATCACTTATTATTACTGATTCAGATTTAATTTTACTTAATAAATACATTAATTTCTGGCTGTCACTGTACATTCCATTTTAAAGGGTTATGGGAGCTGTTAGAATGTTAAGAATTATAGCTATTATATGACACATTTCATGCATTTCAATCACTGATTGACACTGAAGGCTTCAGATTAGTGTTTGTGTTAATAGCTTCATCCCATGCTGGCAATGGAAACTATTATGTTTGTGGTGAATTAGCTCTGTCAATACTTGAAATTCTGTTTAAAATGTTTAAAGTTTCAGAGAGCAAGGAGGATAGAAGGGAAAGAGACAGAAACACAGAGAGAATGATGCATGATGAAAGTCAACTCTGTGTCATTGTTGTAAGTGGGTTGAGTAAAAATGGCTATGGTGTCCAATTGATTGGACCTCTGAGTGAGGATGGCCGACAGCATTTCTATTTCTCTCTCTTTCACCATTGTTCTCTCTTACATTGCTGGCCATTGGGTGTGAAGGACACCAATGTGACAACTAATTATCCAGTTTGGAATACAACAATGCTAATCAAATGCAGGGCCATGCCTCTTTATTCGTAACTGTGCCTTTTAATTCCTCACCTGAGCAAGAGTAATGCTGTTGAAGCAAATTTATTGCAGTATTTTAAACATTTAGATGAAAAAGATCATTTTATATAATTTTAAAGATCATAATATTAGCTTTATTAATTACTGTGAAGAACTCCTATAAGCAGCCTTCTTTAATCCCCAGATAGAAAGAGCATGTTGTTTTTAACAATATCTAAATTTGTATTAATATGTTTCATTATAAATTATAAAAATAAAAAATAGCAGCATAGACAGACAGATAGACAGAACAAGACAGACAGACAGACAGACAGACAGACAGATGATAGATAGATAGATAGATAGATAGATAGATAGATAGATAGATAGATAGATAGATAGATAGATAGATAGATAGATAGATAGATAGATAGATTATGTTAAATTGTTAAGAAAAAGTTTAAATTGTGCTTGAATCATAAACATTTGTAAATGCCAGAGGCAGCCATAGTGAAATTGCAATAATTCAGCTAAAAGAAACATTGAAGTTTGGATTGTAAAAGTCAGAAATAATCATTGTATATTTTCTCTTAACCATAATGTCTGTAACTTATAATTATAAGAGAATGAACTCATTATGAGAAAACTGCATTGTCTCTTGCTTCGTCGATTCAATATTCCTGAACATATTGTAAGTGGGAACAAGCTATATTTACACCAGAAACATGATTTACCTTTGTAAAGAAAAATAATTGTTCTAGTAGCCTCCTCTTACTACTGAAAGTTGAAGACATAGTTGGTGGCGAAAACTGCAGCAAGCCCTGCAATGAAGCTTGGTTGGATGACTTCACAGACAACATGGCCTTCAAAGCTGTTCATCCACCATCCAAAATTAGTTCCATCAACTGCGACTGACAAAGACAACAATTATGGTTAGAAGTAGGGGTGTTTAGAGATTCACCGTTCTCATAAGATTGGTGCAAAAATAATTCCCATAGTTCCATTTATGTTATTCCATAGTTTTGATGACTCTACTATTATTCTAAAATGTGAAGAAAAAAATTATAATAAAGAATGAGTAAGTGTTTCAAACCTTTTGACTGGTAGTGTATATACAATATAAATGTTTTTTTGCATTTTTTATAGTAAATGAATGATAACACGGCCCTAACAGGTGGGGGATCGACAGTCTGCATAGGGAGTGTTTTTTCAACACTCGATATCTCATGAGAGATGTTTTGACTTTTCAACATCGTGTTTAGATTAGAGTACAGCTGTTGTTTTTCAACAGACTCATACTGCGGCGGCGGCCGATCCTGTGCGTCTCCCACCTCCATTCACTGAGGGGGAGAAACACAAGGAGGGTCACTCAGCGGAGAGGTTAGACTAGCAACTTGCACAGCAGAAGCGTGCTGGGCCCATGACAAAGAGGTCAATTGTTGATTCAGACTACTGTCCTTTTGTTTCTCTGGGCCTTTCTCCCAAAACGGCTTCATGTCTTTGCATATAGAAAATGTTTTTATGTAATTATAATCCCACGCTGGGTCTCCCCTGCCTCCCGTGACCATAGATTTCATGCTAGCCATGTCTGCGGTTTTAAATGAACCTTTCCTTGGATAAGGATCTATTTGAGATTTGCCCTCCGACCTTCCTGCCTTTGGAGATTACTCCAAAGCAGTTATGTTTTAAAGCCTTTATTATTTCTGAACGTCCAGTCTATGGGTGTTTCCCCCGGCATTGACATATCTTGTTCCCCATTCTCACAACCCAACAAAGATGTTTCCTCCTAAGTGATGCAATAAACATTTTATGACCAAATATTCTGCAAAAATATTGTTTACTTTATTTATTTATTTAGGCTTTTATTTTTTCTCTGAAAACTCTTTTTGGTATAAAGAGGTATAAAAATTTACTTGTGAGTGAAGGACACAAAGAGTACTATAGGAATAGGATCCCACTGAAAAGTTTCAGAAAATTATTTAATATATTTCTCTTCTCATGTGAGGCTCCCACTTCCCAACGGAAGAACCAGTCTGTAATAGTAACATATACTGAAATTTATTAAAGATCTTTTGGGTGAAAATTAATGTATTTCTCTGTGGACAGGAGTGAAAAAAAAATATGTTTCTCTTACCTGTCTGAAAAAATCCCTATACTGGCCACCAAAATTGTTAGATTATTTATCCTATAATCTATGTAGTTCGTAGTTTTCGCCCCCAGCGAAATATATATATTGATCAAGAGGAAGATGGATGGTCACAAGCTAATCAAAAAAATCCGAGCTGCTTGAATTTTTGAGCCAGGAGTGGCATAAAGTCACCCAACAGCAATGTGAAAGACTGGTAGAGAGCATGCAGAGACACATGAAAGCTGTGACTGAAAATCAGGGTTATTCCACCACATTTAGATTTTTGAACTCTCCCTAAGTTAAAACATAAGTATTGTGTTGATTGAAAATGAATTTGAACTTGTTTTCCTTGCATTATTTGAGGTCTGAAAACACTGTATCTTTTTTGTTACCAGTAACCAGTGAGTAAACTGTATACTATAGGCCTCATTGCATGAGCTTTTTTCTCTGGTCCTGTAATCATCTTTCCATCAGTTATTTGTGCTGTTAATTATTTCAATATTGATCTGACTGGCAGAGATTCAGGAGGCAGTTCAATGGCCAGTGTGTGCTACTGCCCGCAGTCATGCCCATGACCTCCTGTTGTGCATGATCCAAAGAGTTGTAACAAGAAAAGGCATAACACATTTGTATATTTTCAGAATATAAACTATTACTTGTACTGGTGTTTAGAAGAAAAAAAAAATGTGTATACTTTCATTGTTATTCATTAATCCATATTATAATTCTTTCTTATTTTAATTTTCTCAGGATGGACCATGATCGAGGAATGGACAACAGTCGTTACCGCTATGAGGATGAGGAGGGTAAGTTTCCTTAGGCACAAAACCACACACACAAATGCAAGAGCTGGATTGTTAATCACATGATTTCTGTGACAGTTCTGAGCAGTAGTTCCCTATCGATTCAGTTCACGAGACATTGCTGAATGCTTTGGGGAATTATTTTTCCATGACCTAGTTGAAGCCTTTGAATCATAATGCAATATTATGATTGGCAATGGTGTTTGAGCCCTGCCCCTTTAGACACGCATTTGCCCAATATAAGCGGGCGCTCACATAATTTCTTCAGAATTGTATTCCTTCAAGACCGACATAATCTCATTTTGTCTACGCACTCGGATCAGCCCTCTCTTTGCCATCAATGGACACCAATCAGCAGACAGGTTTCCCTGCAGATGTTCTTCACCTGACTCTCAGCACCTTCAGCAAGGATCAGCCACCCCCTCTAGTGTTCTGGTGAAGAAGTCTGTCTGCCTCAGATCAGGTTCTTCACTCAGTGAGACATCTACCCACTTCCCACAGCATCCAGGCAGGAGCTGTATCCTTTCATAAATATATTGTAATATTCCATCTAAGTGATGTAAAAAACTCAACATAAAGTGCTACTTGTGTGTACGCGTCTTTTTAAAGAAGTCCATGTCTTTATAAAGAAGTGTTCCTGTGAGTGACAAATCACTCTGCCAAACCACCAGGAGAGCTGCATTTGCTGTCTTGGCCGCCCATGCCGAAGCAGCTGCCATTGGGACAGACTGCTCTCACTGTGAGGACATTAGTCTGAAGACGCTCTGGTCTAGGGTCTCCTTTGTTCTAATGGATGATTCCACCTCACAAGCCCTCCCGACTGCATCCTCTGTGTTAAGTCTAGAGGGACCACCAGAGGAAGCACAGTGGGACCACGAGGTAGAGCTGGAAGAAACCAAGGAAGATCTTGTAGCAGCACAAGACCCACAAGCCCCTCAGTCTTCCCATACAGGGTCTTTGCCAGTGCAGTATGCAAGTGTCGTATTCAGCGGGTCTGATGATGATAATGATGCGTTTCCCTCACAGCAACGGAGAATGGTCCATTGAAGATGCTGCAGCCCCTCCCCCCACCGAGGGTGAGTAGCACGCACAGGCCATTGATACGAGTTAATCTGCGTCATTGCACAGGTGGTCAAGGAGCTTGGCCTTGAGTGATTGCCTCCTGTTAAACCAGAAAATTCACGTCTGAATGAATGATTCCTGCACAAAAGACATTGGTTCAGAAAGCAGTGACTTTCTTCCATGAGGTTCACATAGAACATACTGAGCTGCCATACTCATATTTCAGCATCTTTGTTCTGTAATGCAAATGTCAGTCCCCAGCAGAAAAAATCCCCCTGGTAGTATAGCGTTTATGGGAATTTAGCGCTCATGCCTTTTATATTACGTTTCGACTCGCCCTTCCCCACTCATTTCACCAGGAATGAGTCAGTTTTTATTGCACCGCTTCCTATGCATTGCTTGAATAGCGCACGTACCTCATAGCAGCTGCTCGATGCATGCTGAAGGCTGAAAAAGCTCTTTCTTCCTCTCCTACTAAACTCCCTTGCCATGATAACTGCGGGTGATTGATATCTATTGTTTGTTCGCTTCAGCATTTACACTATTAGCGCTGTACATGGATGTGTGATGCGCTCTGAGTGAGAAGCTCCCATCTGATAAGCGGCAGCTATCTATGGCCGTTATCCACGACTGCTCATGTGTTTCACAATCATGTGGCACGCTTCCAGGCATCTTACGCATGGTGCATGTTACTGAACATTTGTCTGTGTGTTTAAAAACTCTAGTGTGTGGTTATACTGTTACGGGGTTCAAGGATGGATGGAAGAAGGAAAGGGGGAAATGTGGGGTTCAACTCAAAAGGTAGGGTTTTAATAACAAGTAACTCAAACAGTTTCTCAGCTTCCACATATAAGCACATTGACTGGCTGTCTGAAGCATGACTCTCTCCTTCTCAGTCTCTTGCGTAATTCCTCTTTTTATCCCTCTCCCCATTGCTCACTGCAATCAGAAACAGGTGTTAGACAAATAGCGCTCAGTTGTGTGCACCCCTACTGCTTTCTTTCTCTCCGGATGGACCCTACACCATGCACACACCTCCACACAGACCCCCCCCCCCCCCCCCCCCCCAAATTCTGGAGAGAAAATCAGCAACAGCCATTCAAGCCCCCGGTCTGTGGACCACCTCGAACTTAAAAGTCAGTTACCAACGGGTGATCCACAAGTTAATATCCTTCATGCGGTGGAGCTACTGGGGTGGTGTGTGGTTAGAACAGAGGTTGAAGGCCCTCCCCAACAGATGGTATCGGAGGGTGAGTACAGCCCATCTGATGGCTAGACATTCCTTTTCAATGGTGTGGTACTTAGTCTCTCTCAGCGATAGCTTGCGACTAATGTACAGCACCGGCTGCTCCTCCTCCTCCTCCACGTGCGAGATCACCACCCCCAGCCCCCTGTCTACAGCATCCATCTGTAAAATAAATGGGAGAGAGAAATTCGGTGCATGTAAAAGCGGCCTGCTGCAAAGTGCAGTTTTCACCTGTGTAAACGCTCTTGACTCTGCTCCGTCCACTGGACCTGGTCTGGAGCTGTCTTTCTAGTGAGATCAGTCAGCGGGCTGGTGACATCCGAATAATCAGGCACAAACCTTCTATATTAGCTGACCAGCTCCAGGTACTGTCTCGCCTTTTGGTCTTGGGCCATGGGCTGCACCTGTCTGTGATCCAAGTGGAACCCCAGATACTGAACCTCCATCCATCCAATTGTGCACTTCTTTTTTAAGGGACTTATATTTGCGGTAAGTCCCGCTCATCGCAGTGACCTCAAAACAGCCCTCAGATGCTGCATATACCGCTGCCAATGGTGACTGTATATGATGATGTCATCTAGATAGACAGGGGCATAAACCGAGTACGGTCTGAGAACTCCGTCCATAAGGTGCTGAATCTGAAACATAGCCAGGGCCCAGAACAAACCGAATGGAAGTGTCACGAATTGGTGTAAGCCAAATGGTGTGGAGAAGGCTGTTTTTACGAAGGACATCAGCATTAAGGGGATCTGTCAATAACCCTTTTTCAAATCCATTGTTGAATAAAAGCAAGCTGTGCGCAACAGATCAAGCAGTTCATCAAGATGAGGCATTGGGAATGCATCAAATTTAGACACTGCAATGACTTTTCTGTAATCCACACAGAAACTAACTGACCCCTCAATCTTAGGGACTAGAACGACCGGGCTGGAACAATCACTGTGGGATTTTTCTACTGCTCTCATATCGAGTATTGCATATAATTCTTCCCAAACTACTTTTTTCTTGTGAGGCCGGTAGCGAATATGTACCAATACACTGGGTGTAGTTTCAATGTGGTGCTGTATGAGGTTTGTACAACCCGGCAGATGTGAGAACACGTCTGAAAATTCTTTCTGCAAATTGGCAACCTCTGTGACTTGATAAGTTCACTTCCGGCCCAAGCTCCGCCCTTTCCGGAACTACCATTGCAACGTCACAGGGACCACCTCCCTCCATAATTTCAGGAGGATGAGATGGTATATTTGACATTCATCACCTCTATCTGTTCGTTTTACCTCACAATCAAGATCTCCCACTCGTCATGTGACCTCAAAGGGCCCTTGCCTCTTGGCGAGAAATTTGGAGCTCGATGTTGGAAGTAATACAAGCACTATATCTCCCAGTGCGAATTCCTGTAGTTGAGTGCCCCTGTCATAGAGCTGGCTTTGTCGTTCCTGAGCTTGGAGCAAATTCTCCTGTGTCAGCCAACGCCCATACAGTAGCTCTAATGGGGGAAACCCAGTGGAGGCTCGTGGAACCTCTCAAACTGCAAATAACAGGGGTTCGAGACACTTATCCCAATTTCTAGCATCCTCATGTACAAACTTATTAATCATATTTTTCAGGTTTTTATTAAATCGTTCCACCAACCCATCTGTTTGTGGTGGAAAACACAGGAGCAAATCGATACAATACCTAATAATTCATACAGTTTGCATAGTGTTAATGACATTAATGTAGTGCCTTGACAAGTGAGGACTTCTTTTGGAATCCCCACTCAGGAGATTATTCTGAAGCATGCAATGTTGCACAGGGGCACTGCTTCCGGATATCACATTGCATAGTCCACCAAAACTAATACAAAGCGATGCCCACATGTGGTCCATTCTAATGGCCCGATGAGGTCCATGCCAATAATTTCAAAGGGGACTTCTACCAAAGGAATCAGGCTGACATTCACAGCATGCTGCACACCACCTGCGAACATCCCCATGAATGCCCGACCAATAGAAACAGACCATTAGACAATTTAGTGTACAGTGCACAGAGAGAATGTCACAGCCTTTATTTTCTAATAAAATCACAGAAATACAGTAGCCTTGATGGAGTTCTGTTCATAATGATCACATAGAAACAATTCTCTCTGTTATGTTTGCATGCTTATAAACCATACCTTAGTGTACTTATTAACTTTGGCTCAGTACATTCTTGAGAATTTGCCTTTCTTCCCCATTTCACACACTGTGTACAACCGCTTCCCAGTGGTGAGTGGTGCGCTATCACAATGAGTGTCAAATATAAACTGGCCCCTATCCCATTATGAGAACGCATGGTAGCTGCTCACAGGCATGCCAGTTTGGGTGGTAAAAATGATAGAAAACAGGTATTCGATCCAATTTGCACGCAGACTACTTTGCATCAACAGCATCTTGTCCTCGACCATTCTGTCACAGGACATGCCTGTATTACGTGCAGAAATTCACAATCTCCCCACAATGATACGATACAGGTTGTTCTGAGCTGCCACGGCTGCAAAGGGTTTTACAACTGCTACCCTTTCTTTCCAAAGAAAGATGGCGGGCTTTGTCCGATCCTAGATCTGAGACACTTAAATCACCTGCTGGCAAATTGCCCATTAATGATGTTAACTCCGAAGCAGATGTTATCGCACATCCACCCATGAGACTGTTTTGCGTCAATAGATCTAAAGGATGCATACTTTCATATTCTAATTCTACAGTGTTACAGGCTGTTTTTAAGATTAGCGTTAGAAGGGATGACATATCAAGTCTTTCCCTATGGATTGTCTCTGGCACTGTGCACATTCACGAAATGTGTCGATTCGGCACCCGCCTGATCAGAGGCACTGCTATGCGAGCACAGGGACATTATACTTCACCATTTGAACATCCTGGGTATCAATGTCAACTGGGGTTGATATTGGCGAAAAGCATATTCTCCCCCAGCCAACAAATCTCCTTTTTGGGGGTTAGACTCGACTCCATGACCATGCGTGCCATCTCACGAGTGAGCGCATCCAGACTATTCACCGGTGTCTGTTTCAGTTCAAACTAGGAAAAACATTTCCATCATACCGTTAGGTCTTTTACACATGAGACCTCTCCTGTGTTGGCTCAAACACCATGTATCATGACTCACTGCTGCCTAGCTGACCAAGCACCATGGACAGCTCCAAAGCTTATTCAGCAGGGTGTGATGCTGTGTCAGGTTGTCAGACGAAAAGTGGTGACCATGGATGCACCCATCATGGGTTGGGGCGCACAGTGTGATGGATACCTGGCTTTCGGCAATTGGACAGGTGCAAATTTATCGTGGAACATCAACTGCTTGTAAATGCTAACCGTCTTCTTAGCGGTAAAAGCTATGTTCCATTCTGACATAGTGAATAAAATCAATTAAAATCAAATCACTTTATTGCAACTCAACCATATACACAAGTGCAACAGTGGGCGAAAGTCTTTGGTGCAGTTCCGAGCATCATAGCAGTCATGATAGTGATGAGAACCAACTGCGTTGGCTTGTGGGGGGATGTACACAGCTGTGATAATGACCGCTGTAAATTCCCTCGGTAGCCAGAATGGCCAACACAGAAGCATGAGCAATTCCAGATCAGGAGAGCAGAAAGAATTTATAGATTATTCCTCTGATCACACCAGGATTTGTTGATCATAAAACATACACCACCACCTCTGATTTTACATGAGAAGTCTTTCACTCTATCCGCTTGGTGCACAGAGAACGCCGGCTCTCCTTCCCCTTCCCATTTTACGGCAGCCTTACGGCCGGATTGCCAAGACAAAAGGCTCCGCTGGTGTGTTTGAAAACAGTGGGTATTTAAGGTCAGGTTTTTGGTGTGCTATTGCAGAACCAATGTCCAAAAGTGTTTGTCTATCATAGACAATAAGGCATACAACATCCAAGACAAAAAACATAAGAATTGTAGACAAAACAAACAACTGAAATATTGGGTCAGAGCTCACAACGCAGAAGTCATACTAGGCTGAAGCTGTGGAACCTACATGTATGGCCCCAGAATGGAGTGCAACAATCGAGCCAGAATTGGCTCAGTCTATAATAAACACCATTTTGAAGGCTAGCGTGTGATCTACGAGACGTGTCTATGTACTAAAATGGTGTGTGTTTGTGGATTGGTGCTCTTTTTGCAGAAAAGACCCAGTAAATTGCCCCCTAATGGAGATACTTGCATTCCTTTAAGAGTGGTTGGATGCAGGTCTTACTCCATCAACGCTTAATGTTTATGTAGTGACCATTTCAGAATTTCACGCCCCAGAGGCTAGCTCCTCTGTAGGCAGACATGATCTAATCGTAAAGTTCCTTAGGGGACCGAGTCACTAGAACCCCCCTCACCCTGCTACAGTTCCAACCTGGGACTTGAATCTGCTGCTGAGGATGCTCATGAGCCACCTATTTGAACCTTTGGAGTTTGTTGAGTTGCATATGCTCTGTTTAAAGATGGCACTGCTGTTGGCTCTGACCTCAGTCAAACGGGTTGGCGATATACAGGCGCAGTCAGTTGACAGTTCATGTCTGGAATTCAGTCCCGGCTTTCAAAAGCCACCATCAAACCCAAAAAAGTTCCTAAGGTGCTTTCCACACCCTTTAGGGATCAGATAGTGCACCTACAAGCTTTATCATCTCCGCCTTCTAATTCTGGTGAATTTTGTCCTGTGCGGGCATTGCACATGTATGTGGAGTGCACTCACAGGTTTAGAATGTCAGATCGGATCTTTTTTGCTTATGGAGGACACACAAAAGGCATGTCCGTCTCCAAACAAAGACTGTCTCACTGGATGGGTGATGCGTTTAAACTCACTTATGAATCGCAGGGTGTGAGATGCCCTATTGGTGTGGAAGCGCATTCAACTTGAGGAGTGGCCTCTTCATGGGCAAGGACAAATGGTATATTCCTACAGGATATGAGTTTTGAGTGTACTGACTGACATGTGTTCAGGGTGGCTGCAACATATGGCGACTCTACCAACTTGGAGGAATACACAGCATCAGTGACCAGCTACATCATTAAGTGCATTGATGATGTCACCTTCTCCAAGATCATCACCAAACGCTCCAACCAGAAGCCGTGGATGACTGCGGAGGTGCGTGCGCTGCTGAGGACCCAAGACTCCGCCTTCAGAGCAGTCAACAAGGCTGCCCTAAGAACAGCAAGGGCCAAACTGTCCTGGGCCATCAGAGAGGCAAAGCACGCACACGCCCAGAGAATCCACAGTCAATTCCAGGACAGCAGCGACCCGCGGCGCATGTGGCAGGACATCCAGGCCATCACCAACTACAGGACAACATCAGTTGCCTGTGACAAAGATGCCTCCCCCCCAGATGCGCTGAACGACTTCTACGGTAGGTTGAAGCACAGAACGACATGATGGCGAGGAAGACCACCCCTCCTCCCAACGACCAGGTGCTCTGTCTTACCATGGCTGATGTGAGGAAAACTCTACGTAGAGTCAACCCATGGAAGGCTGCTGGACCAGACAACATTCCTGGCAGAGTGCTCAGAGGATGTGCAGACCAGCTGGCAGATGTTCTTACCGACATCTTCAACATCTCTCTGAGCAGTGCCGTCGTTCCAATGTGCTTCAAGGCCACCACCATCGTCCCCATGCCAAAGAAGTCTTCGGTGTCCTGCCTCAACGACTACCGTCTCGTCGCACTCACACCCTTCAGCATGAAGTGCTTCGAGAGGCTCCATTAAGACCCAGCTGTGTGTACCCAATTTACTCCCACTAGAAGTCACAAGCACTTCCAAGCACTTCCACTTCTAAGAAAAACCCCTCCCTACCTCTGATTCAAAGGTGTTAAATCATACTGTGTGTATTATATGACTCATATACATCCTCAGACTAAGATTAACTTCCCGTCTAGTTTTCACCATGTGGGTAATTAATTTTCATACACATTAAGAGATATTATACTATTATACTGTCTAATGGGCCTTTGACCTTATATACATATTCATTAATTTGAAAGCAAAGCTTTGAAAACAAAATCTGGCCACCACTTTATTTACAATACTGTTTCAGTTTCTTGAGTTGATAGATTTGCTCAATGTTTAATAACAAAAGCAGTTTTGAAGTAGTTACCCAAAGTGTCTGGCTCAATTTATCCCAAAGCCACTATTTTGAGGGAAAAGTGGTCTCATGAAATAAAGATTTTTTTTTCTTTTTCTTTTCGATGAAACGATATATGGCATTATACTGTATGTCAGGGGTGGGCAACTATTTTGGTAAAGGGGCCACATCAGGCTTTAAGTAGTGCATAGGGGGCCACATTGTATTCATTTTGAGATAATCTGCATTGATTTGGTTTTTGTATCTTTTAAGCCCAGAAATAGTTGTGTACTCAATTTTCGGAAGTGTATCTGTGACTAGTGAGACTGTTCTGCAATTGCCTAAAGTATTGTATTGCTCTGCAAAGGTAGATACTTTTCTATTTGGCATTAAAAAAAACGAATAAAGGCTGAGCTTATAAATGTATTTTACCATCTCTACTTCCCTGTTAATTTATTATTCAATTTAACAATCTCTACATCAGGGGTCTTTTTTAATAATAAAAAAAGAAATATATAGAACTTTTAATCTTTGTCACAAAGCAGGCAAGTTTACTTATTTTATTCAAAAACATTACCCATTTACATGCTAAAATGTTTATGATGCGGGTCTCGATGGTTTAACTTTCAGCACACAACAGAATAACACAGGCTGCATGACTATGATAAATGATTACTGCAAGAGTTAGATTAACATACAGGTGCAAAGGGACTTCAAAATTTCTAAATTGCACAAATAAAAAATACATATACATATTCGTCTCTGGATTGCTTTTGCTCGCTTTTACAAAAAAACTTTTACAATAAATGAGCAGTGGCCACATTAAAACATGTGGAGGGCCTGATCTGGCCCGCAGGCCGTATGTTTCCCATGCCTGCTGTATGTTGTCAGTTCACCACCATGTATTTGATTTTACACAGGACTGTAACCACCAAAGAAAAAAGAGGGAAATACTCCAATATTCATAATAGAGCTCAATCAATGTTGTTTTTTAATGCCCAAACTGTATTTTACTTGCCATGTGGAACCGTTTTAGGATCAAATACTTTGCACTTTCCCGTGTGCTCCTCTCAATCAGGAACAGCAACATTTGAAGAGACTTCCTAAATATGACACAGTGTCCTAGATTCAGGCACATTTTATCCCACTCTCTCTTATCTCTCCATTATCTTTTCAAGATTTGATAGAGCCCCAATCAGGCAAAAGTCTTTCATGCACTTCCTGTTATTTGCCATCTCGCTGAGATGGGAAATTAAAGACTGTCAAATTACATTATGTTGAAATTAGTCAGGTTATTATTAATGTGCCAACATCTAAAACTTATGCTTTTAGAATTAGCCAGACAGGAAGTTGCTCTTGTGCCTTTGACATGTGCATCTTGGGGGCATTCTTAAAAGTTAACACAAAACCATAGGCCTACATATAATCTGACAGCAATTAACACAAATAGACAAACAACAAGACAATTCTTGAAGATAGTAGTTAACAGGGATAGTTCACCCAAAAATAAAAATTCTGTCATTATTTACTTACCCTTAAAGATTGCTCAAGGAGTGTAAAAAATTGTTATGACTTTCTTTCATTGGTGGAATGCAAAAGGAGATGTTTGGCAGAATGACAATCTCAGTCACCATTCACTTTCTTTGAACATAAAAAAAGTGACTGGTGACGAGGCTTGTATTCTGCTTTATATCTCTTTTTTGTGTTCCATAAAAGAAAGAGAGTCATAAAGGTTTGGAACAAGATAAGGGTGAGTATATAATGACAGAATTTTTGTCCCACTTTATATTAGGTGTCTTTGTACTGTATTAACATTTAAATATATATAATAAAGTGTATTATTGTGTAACTACATTACAACACATACAAAATACTTCTTACTAATATGTCTTTGCACTTTCCTCCAACAGACCATCAGTCTGTCTACATCGGTGTGCCAGCGCCCCGTGGTTATCGTCGCAGGCGGAGACGTTCGTCTACATCTAGTCGTGATGCAGATGTAGAACGAGGACTTCGTCATGACCATCACAGACATGGACACTATGATTGTGATGACAGAGACCGGTATGATCTTGAGGCGGGCAGCCTAGATCAGACAGAACACAGCCTGCCATCGGCCATCAACAGAACAAGTGAGCCCTTAATCGGTGATTCACATTATTGACATGTAAAATTTTTCTGTATTATATCACAAGATGATATAATATGTTTTATATTACATCATGTAATAATGTGTTATGCAATAATTCAACACTTCAGTGAGATGGAGATGAATTCAAATATCAAATATTGAAAACAATATATTAAAGACCATATGAAATCACATGATGAGAGTACTGTAGATGAGGTAGAGAGTACCTATTTGTGTTTAAAGGGCATCTATTATGCCCCTATTCACAGGATGTAATTTAAATATTTTGTGCCCCTAGAATGTGTCTGTGAAGTTTCAGCTCAAAATACCCTACAGATAATTTATTATACCATGTTGAAAATGGCAATTTTGGGGTTGAATAAAAACTGTTTTTGTGTGTGTGTGTGTGTCTTTAAATGCAAATTAACTGGTGCTCCCACCCGTATCTAGAATAGGGTGGAGTTTTGACATCTGTGCTTCAGATAACTAGACATCATAAGCAATATGACTGACCGCAAAAAATATTGGTGTTCAGCCCTTTATGTTTGAACCGGAGTCAGACACTGATGAGTGAGAGACTCGAATGTACCAGGAAGTTTCCGAATGCTTATTTGATAAATTTATTTATTTGTTGTAGAGTTTTTTCAGCAGTATTGCAACGATGGTTGAGCAACACATACACACAAATACTGTTACAACGTTCGCTATGCGCTATAACGAAACAACACTCACAAACATGTCTGTCGGCAGTGTCCATCAACCGTTATGGGCAGGGCCTGTACAAAGTGACGTCACTTTGTACATAATCTGCGAACGGCTTGTTCTGAGACAGTGCTTATGGTTAATGAGGATTTTTTTTAAAAAGGACTGGGTGGATTTGTATCATTATAGGGTGAATTTTTATGTGAATTTTGCATAATAGGTCCCCTTTAATTGTTTAAGTGTTTTAACAGGATGTTTGGGCACATTTGCCATATCGAAGGGCCTGTACCTTTTTTAACTAGTGTAAATAGCAACAAAAAGCATCATCTTTGCACTAAGTGCAAACAGCGTTAGATGCTGTTTGCACAAATGGCAAATACTATCTCCACCCTTCACACCCATAACACATTAGTCCCATAGACACCCTACACCAACCGCTACCCCTTAACCTAACCATAACCTACCCTTACACAATTAACCATGGTTTTACTACAGTACTGCTAGTATCACAATTGTATTTTGTAGTAAAATTATATTAATTAAAAAAATTAAACATGGTTGCTATATGAACACCACATTTCTATAGTAAAACCGTGGTTATTGGTTAAAATTATCTCATCATTTACTTCACCACATGCCAAAAAAAGCACATAAAGTCAGCATAAAACATAATCCATACAACTCCAGTGGTTTAATCAATGTCTTCTGATGCGATCCATTTGGTTTTGGGTGAGAACCAACCAAAATGTAACTCCTTTTTCAGTGTACATATTAACAGCAGTCTCCTTAGCAATCATGATTTAAGATCGAATACACTTCCGAGCATCATCTAGCACTTTGCGTATGCGTAAAGCACTAGGAAGTGTAATCAAGCTTGAAATCATGATCGTGCCTAGAGACTGCTATGGCAAGCTGGAATGGAGTTATAATTTGGTCTGTTCTCACACTAAATCCATTAGATCGCTTTAGAAGACATTGATTAAATCACTGAAGTCTGACGGATTACTTTTAACTTGGTCGACTTTTTGGAGCTTCAAAGGCCTGATCACCATTCACTTGCATTGTATGGACCTGCAGAGCTGAGATATTCCTCTAAAAATCCTCATTTGTATTCAGCAGAAGAAAGAAAGTCATACACATCTAAGATGGCATGGGGGTGGGTAAATAATGATAGAATTTCTATTTTTGGGTGAATTATCACTGTAAATATACCCTAAAACAACTCTCTGACCTTCACCAAGTCTAAATCACCACAAAAAAATCTCCCTTTATATTCCATTTCATCTTAGTAGTATTAAAGGAATGTGGAGTGGAGACAGGAAACAGGATGGTAAAAAGTGGGACAAATGGCAGAATTGAACCCAGGTCGTTTGCATGAAGAAAAGCACATCCACACCGCCGTTACATCCCATGGCACTGTAACTACACTAAGGGTGCAGTTTGTCTTAAATTTCTGTGTTTTCACCAGACTATTAGAGTGGAAATAGCAGCGCTGTGTGGCAGGTGCTATTTACATTTAGTGGCAGTAGTAACACCATTTTTTTTTAAACGGCTAATAAGCTACATCACAGCCATGAATCATGATTTTCTACTTGCTATTTAGTTGCAGGTAGTATTAGGAGGAGGGACATTGTCATTCTAGAGATTATTTGATTGGACTAAAATCGGCGTTGTGCAGCATGAGTCATCAATATTTGTGGTTAATTTTGCCGGAAGAGAACGACTGTAAGTTTTCAAAGCGTATTTCTGCAAAGGGTCCGTTTTGTCAACTTTTAGGAGTGCACTGGCACCAAGGTAATACAATATAACCGCAATACATGAACAGATTAGATGTTTTCTGTAATAGACAAGTTCAAAAGATGGGAAAGGGTTAAATTCAGATTGTGCACAGCAAAAATGCACTCGACATATTTGTTAGACTCAAGAAAACGTAACTGAAGGTGAGAATGCCAAGGAAAGGAAACAATAAAGAGCAATAATGCCATACGTGTGTGTGTGTGTGTGTGTGTGTGTGTGTGTGTGCATTACAGCTGCTACTCAGCTTATCGGATATGGATACAAAACCCTGCACCCGCATTCTTAATATCATTCTGTGCCAAGGGCAGGGAAGAGTTATTAATGCAGAATAGAAGACCAAGAAATTCAATTATGATGATGTATAGCTGAATCCTTGAGAGTACACAACTTGTGGGGCATAACATTTTACTGTTAATACTGAAGAGCGAAAAAACATTCAGACAAAAATTCAGACAATTCACACTTTAATTTCTTACATTCATGCTAAATTATAAGACTAATGATATGCTTGTCATGTACAAAATTTGGCTATTTTTACACTTCATTATTTCATACCATGACAACAGTCCACGCTAAATTGTTTTCCTCATGAACTCTGATTCATAAGTTTCATCCCCATTTATAATTTCCGAAAATATCAAATTGTTTTTAGCAATAACGCCTCTGACAGGGACTAATAATAAAAAAAAGCCCATTACCTCAGTTCCTGTTGACATGGAACACAATACTATTGATATTTTCCTGATTTGTGCTGTAGCTGTGTATAATTACAGTTCATCTAAATGCTGTGACAACTTAAGTAGACATAGCATTTGTAACATATTTGAAATTAAATAGTTTGTCCACACCTAATCATTGTTTATGATTACCATTTAGAATAATACTCTATTCATCAAAAGGTGCCATGCTTATTGAAAGTATTTAAAGAACTCCCATGTACACAGGGCACTCTTTGGCTATTTTTCCTTTACTGTCTGGTTTAATTAGCCCATTTAAAAAAAGATAATTTTAATACATTTGGCAGAAGTTTTTATCCAAAGCAACTTGCAGTGCACTTATTACAGGGACAATCCCCCCAGAGCAACATGGAGTTAAGTGTCTTTCTCAAGGACACAATGGTGGTGGCTGTGGGTATTGAACCAGCAACCTTCTGATTAACAGTTATGTGCTTTAGCCCACTACGCCACCACCACTCCAATTAAAACTATAGTTTTGAAAAGAAATTCATACAAATGCACGATTTATAATGGTCTACATTGCTATTTTCAAGCATTGAAGCATATGCCTTTAGATAAAATTTATTTTAAGATAATTTCAGTCAAATGTGTACAGACTTTTGACTGGCAGTGTATGTAACTGGTGTTGATTCATGACATAAATGCTAAATTTATACTTTGACTCTTTAAGTTTTTTAATAGATTAAACTTCAATTCGATGTTATCAACAGCTTCTTAGTAATCTCTTTATGTTTAAATCACTGAATTATGATAACTGAGGTTTCCATGTCAGCAGCAGAAATTACAATGTTCCCTTTTGCAATTATTAATCAAAATTGTGTTTCTCTTTAAGCAATATTCTCAATATTTAGTCTAAAACACGCTACTCTTCTCATATAATTTATTCACATAAATTTCAGTGTTCCTCATAGTCATAAGGACTCTTTTTTCACTTGTGGTGTTTGAACTGGAATTTCATGCAGGCACTTTGACTGCCACCACAGGCAGGGCCTAGGTATCCTAGTTTAGTGAGCTAACTTACACTTTTGCAAACTCTTTGTTATGCTGGCACCTCATTTAATGTCAATCTCGACACCTGTGGTATGGGCTGCTGTACTCCACATGGCTTGTTGATTCCTTTCTTACAGTATGTCCTTTCAAAGCCTGTGATTAGCCCCTGTGCATGGAGAATGAAGCAGACAGTGATGATCAAGCCATTGTGGAAAATAAACATTCCACCAAAAATCCCACTGATAAAAGGTGCCTAACAGGTGTTAGGGCTGAGAAATGCAGAGCTAAAGAAGTTAAAAGAAAAAAAAGAAAAAAAAACAGCCAGACGTTGCCACAGGCTCCCTGGCACTACCTCAGACAAGCCAAAAACAAAACAAGCACACAGCTCGCAGCGTAAGTCTTCACCCAGAAAATTAATGAACAATGACTTTGCAGGTGTTCCTCCAGGGCACAGGCAGCCATCATAACACTACATCAAACCCAGTATTTTTACGAACAGTGGGGGCTGTTTCTACATAACGTGCTGTGAATTTGTGCTGCTTGCAACTGCACTTTTTATTTGTGATGGATATCCTAGGAAACGCTTTCATTTTGCTATCTCACTGAGTTTTCAATCACTTCTCTTCCTATTCATCTCTTAGTGTCCCCAGCAGCAGAGCGACTACGCTACATTCTAGGGGATGAGGAGGAAACCATGCCCACACCAACTCTGTTCACTGAGATGGACACACTGCAATACGAGGGAGACGAGCTGGAGTGGAAAGAATCAGCTAGGTATACAAGCATACACCTTAAATTTAAAATCATGCAGTGTTTAGTTTGTAAATTCTGCACCATTAATGTCATTACTCCCAGAATTGCACAAATAAACAGGTTTCCCAAACACTCCCCCATCTGCCACTGGCCAAAAAAAACTGATATTCCCTCCTCTAACTTGAACTGTTGAATGAGTCTATCTTGCTCCGTCTGGCTGGTCGGTATGCTCAAACAGAGCAATGTTTTGATAACGTTTCAAATTTTTGTAGGAATCTAACGAATGGCTTGCTTATAGTTGTCTCTGTATATTTAGTTGGGATAGCAGAAAGTATTTTCTAGGGCTGTCAATTGATTACAGTTTTGAGTCGAATTAATTACATGGTGTGCTGATTAATTAATCAAATTAATTGCATATAAAAATATTTGCTGAGAAAGACCCTCAAATAACAATAATTCAATTACAGGTACATCTTCATCAGACGTATGCTTTTGGAGCATCTCACTTTGGTTGGGTTGAGTCATTAGCATACCATTTTTTAGGTTGCTGTGACAAGTTAAACATAGTTTAATATTTAGAAAAGCCCATCTTGAGATCTCCAAGTTCAGATTTACACTCCATCAAGCTGTGTTTTGAACGCAAGAAAATGTCATTGTGTTGTGCTGTCTGCTGAGTGGTTGGTTAGTTCTCTGAATAAGCTATGTGTTGTCTATACAGCTGAAGTTTCGCTTACTGCCCCCTGGAGAAAACAGGTGGTCCTTCAAGCTGGAATTTATTACGGTCCAGGGACATGATTAATTGTGTTAATTTGTTTAATGTGTTATTTTTTAAAATAATTAATCACGCTGACTTAACGTGTTAAATCGACAGCCCTATTTTTAATATAAAAAATTACACACTTTACCTTTTTTTCTTTCACTTTAAATTTTTTAGATTTTAGATTTTTTCTTTGTGATATTACCAATTGTAATGTGCACAGACAACTATAAGTAAGCCACTTATATGTTGACTTCCCTGAAGAGTGTAAACACTGTGACTGTGTTGCCTTAAAAACATTCGTCTCTTTGTTTGAGCAGTCCAAAATGTCAACTTCTGGCTCCTCCAATGATGTGTGTTTTGGATAGGACTACCTGTAATAAGCTGTTATTGATCAGTTTGTCAGAACAAAGGACTGTTAGAGTGTTTTAAAACAATCATTACTCTTTCAAATCCTTTTGGTGCTGCTAGTGACAAATAAATGACATGCTTCAATTTTAAATGAACAACATCTGCACAACGTAAAAAAAAAAAGATTACTAACTTTAACTGTGTCTGTGTGCACATCTGCAGGTGGGTGAAATTTGAAGAAAAGGTCGAGGAGGGTGGGGAGAGATGGAGCAAACCCCACGTTTCTACACTCTCCCTTCACAGCCTGTTTGAACTGCGGACATGCCTACAAACAGGCACCGTGCTGCTAGACCTGGAGGGTTACTCACTCCCACAGATAGTCGGTGAGCAACAAGCCTCAACTACACTCTATGAAGATACAACATTGGGTGGCTACTGAGGTGCTTAACCACTTTGTATCATGTGCATTTAAACCTTTCACTTCTGTTTGATCAAGATGAAATCATAGAGCATCAGATAGAGGAAGGGTCAATTGGTCCTGAACTGAGAGATAAAATCAGCTTTGTCTTGCTGAGAAAACACAGACACCAGACAAAGAAGCCCATTCATCGCTCCTTTGCAGATCTGGGCAAGTCTGGGACAGGAGGAAGTGAGTATTTTTTTGTCTCTTTGTACATCCCTACCTTATTTCCTGTATGTTAAGTGGAAATATGAATGGATGAATGAATGAACAAGATCTTAACTACAGCACTGTAGTGGAATTACAGCTAATTCCATGCTGTTACTGGCAAGCTGATTCTAAGTCATCTGCTTTTTTATGCATCTTCAAATATAATATAGCCTAATTTCATCCCATCCCAGATGTGTATGACTTTTGTTCTTCTTCTAAACACAAAAAAAGATTTTTAGGAGAATATCTCAGCTCTGTAGGTCCTTGCAATGAATGAATGGTAGCCAGAAATCTGAAGGTATAAGCATAAGAGTAATCAGTTAGACTCCAGTGTTTAAATCCATATCTTCAGAAGCGATATGATAAGTGTGGGTGAGATACAGATCAATATTTAAGTCCTTTTTTACTATAAATCTCCACTCTCACTTTCACATCTGAAAGTGAAAGTGGAGATTGATAATAAAAAAAGGAAGAGAGAAATACACTTTGGGGATGGCACAAGGGTGAGTAAATGATGAGAGAATTTTCATTTTTGGGTGAACTATTACTTTAATTTTCACCAAAAATGAAAATTATTTGAAAACTTACCCTCATGTTGCTCAAACCCCATTAATTGATTTTACCCCAGACTGTCCATGCTGCTCTTTTCCATACAACAATATCAGAGAGGGGACCTGTTGTTGCTTTCGAGCTCTTGAAACACAAAAAAGATCAGACCAAAATTTAAGCATGCAGGAGATTTGAAAGCTAGATAGGATTTTTCAGTGATTAACTCAAAGCTTTCCAATGTTTTAGAAGATTTGGAATGCATCACACAAGTCGTATGAACTTTTATAGTACTTTTATGGAAGGTGATTATCCCTTTTTGAGCTTGACAGCCTGGTCACCATCCACTTTCATTTTATGGAAAAGATGAGCCTGGGCATTCTGCTAAATAACTACTTTTATGACTCTTTTAAAAATTATGGTGTTTGCGTCACATGACGAATACATTTTTGGGGTGAAATATCCCTTATTATTTAGTGGTTAGATCTTTCATTGTTCTCCTTTTTCCACAGTTCATTATCATCAGCTAATTAGAGAAACATTGTCTTCTTAATAGTTATACTGTTGCTTGTCTCTCAGCTCGGAGCCCAGCCCGAACTCCTGCCAGTGGTGCAGCGAATTTTTACCGCTCTACAGAAGATCTGAATAGCAAACAAGCTGCCAACTATGGACGGCTACGTAAGTCTATGTGCCTTTTTCCATCCTGTAATCCAACTGTTCATTTAATTCTTCTGACCTCAACTTTCATATTCTATTTATCTAGAAAGTGCCAGTGATCTTTTTATTGACTACTGACTTTACATTTTGGTGGAAAGTTCTTTAAAACCAATACAAAAGTTTAAACTGTATATTTCTTTTTATAAACAGGTTTTTCATAAAAAGCTATTCAACATGAGAATTAGTTTTTATTTGACTTATTAGTTAGAGAACTGCCATGCATTGGAATGATGCCAAATTAGTTGTCAGGGATCTGGTCAGCTTTGTCCTGATGGAGTTGGGCTTTGTGATTATTCATAATTTTGCTCTTGTCAGTTATTTGTCAAATGTTCGTAATGACATTCCTGTGTTTTGTTTTAGTGTAATGCAGTTATGTATATTTGTGCCTCTGTGTCTTTAGGCCATGCTCAAAGCAGAAGTATGAATGACATTGCAGATACACCAAGCACAGACCAGGTCAGTCACATTATATCACTGTGTGTGTGTGTGTGTGTGTGTGTGTGTGTGTGTGTGTGTGTGTGTGTGTGTGTGTGTGTGCAGTGTTGGGTAAGTTACTCTAAAAAAGTAATTAATTCCAAACTACTAATTACATTTTCTACAGTGTAATTAGATTAATGTACTAATTACTCTGTCTGAAAAGTAATTGCTGTAAAGGAGTTCAATGGAAATGAGTTCAATGTAAAGGAGGAGTCGAGAACCGGCTTGGCAATATAAATAATAGTTTCATGATAAACTGAATGGAAAACACACAAACATAGACACAGAGCAGCTGCATATCATTCTCTCTCTCTCGAACCATCGCCACCGACAGCCTTTATCCCTTGCGCGCCCCCATCAGGCTGATTGGGGACCGGGCGTGCATTGTTCGAGCCTGGCCCCACCCTCTTCCACTCTACAATTGTATTTAATTTATTCATTTACTTTCTAGAACCCTTATCAACCTCAACCAGATGAAAAATACAAGGATAGACATGAAACTGTTTAATTTTTAATTCTTTCAAATAAATCAAATAAATGAATCATGAACTGGCCAAAGAATTTAAGGGGGTTGCATTAAATAAGAAAGTATATATTTTAACATTAAACGTCAAATTAATATTTTTGTAATTAAATTACTGTAACATCAATAGTAATCCCTTACTTTTTTCAATGAAAAATTTATTTAATTACAGTAATGAATTACTTAGTAACCCAACACTGTGTGTGTGTGTGTGTGTGTGTGTGTGTGTGTGTGTGTGTGTGTGTGTGTGCGTGCATGCGTGCTTGTGTGTGCGTCAGCATGCATGCTTGTGTTTATCTGTAAACAGTAAGGTACAATTTGATAAGTCAGAACAGCCTTTGTATTGTTTACAACAGATTTGAATAGATCTTTTTTGTTTGCTTGTGTCTATTGAAGTTATTTGTAGTTGCTATGACCAGTTTTACAGGCAAGACATATTCCAGAAATCAGGGCCCCTTTTGCTTTCTTAAGCCATCAATAATATTTAAGTTTTTAAACAATAATTCTATTATACTGTATAGTGTAACTTACATTTCAAACACAATGTGACCAGTTATTTTAAGCACAGACAAGTGGAGTGATACAAACAGTGAATCGTCGCGATGCTGCTAAATATCAGCATTCCTGGAACACTGCTTGTCCAAACAGATTAGAGGACCAGAACTTACATTTGAATTTTGAAATTTACCTAACATATTTAGGTCCACACAATTTCAGGGTTTTTTTTTTTTAGTGGCACTAAGATTTTACCACCTTTTTTGAGGTCACATAAAGAAATTATTTTGTAGTCCTTCAGAATAATTCATTTAATATTTTGTTAGCTGGCCTGGTTTGGTCCAGAACTCTTTGGACATCACCAAAATTAGAAATTCCTTCCATTTGACATGAATGTATTTTTGACATTCTGTTCATTATAAATTGGACAAACCATTTATTAGGGTATTTGTGTCATTGACATGTATGATTTATTTGACATAATGATACATTTGTTGATTGTATTGTGCATGTATAAAAGTCAACTACAGCATGTATGATAGATTTTTGTTATGATGCAGTGACTGTGTATGTGTGTGGCTCTGCCTATTTGATGTGCTGTGCTTTGCTTTGCTGTGTCTGGGTCAGTATTGACCTGCGATTGGGGAAACGTGGCCATCGGAATGTGTGGTCCTCGTGATTAGGCCTCACATGCATACAGATCCCTGGGAGCTGTAAAATGGTGTCACTGTCTCTATTTAGTTCATAGGCACACCATGTACAGCTACAGCCACCAATCCCAACAGTCATTCATTAGGGTCTTGCTTTTGTTCATGAAGATATGCGTATTAAGATATTCATATTAAAAAAATATATTTAATTATGTGAGATTGCATGCTTCTCTACTGTTTGCTTTATTTACAATGTTGGATGCTGCCCATGAGCCCCGACTTTTGATCATAAGGTTTAAACTTCTAATTCAGTTTTCATCATTTGCTTGATTTGATTTTTGTGGCTTACCAGGAAGTTCCAAAAACATGGTTTTGAAAATAAAACTATAAAACAAAACAGTTGCTGAAACAGTTCATTTTAACGGCAGGCTGAAACAGAACTTAACATTTTTAAACAGAATGGGTGATGGTCTATGGTGTACATACATCTATGAGCATACTCCAGTGCAACATTATTATGCTTATTAAAATTTTTTTTTTTTTTTTGTAAACGGATACACATACTGAGTACTTTATTAGGAACACCTGTACACCTACTTATGCAATTATCTAATCAGCCAATTGTGTAGTAGCAGTGCATAAAATCATGCAGATATGGGTCAGGAGCATCAATTAATGTTCACATCAACCATCAGAATGGGTAAAAAAATTTATTTCAACCGTGGCATGACTGTTGGTGCCAGACAGGCTGGTTTGAGTATTTCTGTAACTGCTGATCTCCTGGGATTTTCACACACAACAGTCTCAAGAGTTTACTCTGGTTTGAGATGACAGAAAGGCAACGGTAACTGAGATTGTTGTACAGACTGTACAATTGTAGTGAGCAGAATAGCGTCTCAGAATGCACCACACATTGAACCTTGAGGCCGATGGGCTACAACAGCAGAAGACCACGTCGGGCACTTTATTAGGACCATTGTGTTCCTAATAAAGAGTATATATCACTTGTGATTTAAAGCACATATGATAATTAGAAATGTAGCTTGAATAAGTCTAGACGAGTTCAGGCAAAATTAAGCCTTGTTAAAAAAAAAAAATAATCTACAGTAGTTTCAGCCTAAGGCTGTGAGTATACAGATTGTAGCCCAGCCTCCAAACCCATTTTAAATTTCTTTATGGAGATGGGAAGAAAGATAAGATATAACATAGTGTTCTGAAGAACAAAGTTAGGTTTTGTTCTGCATAAGCCAATACACATTTAGCTCCATTTGCTTGATAAACCAATATAGCTTGCTTCATTCCATTCTTGTGCATCTTTCACCTACATTGTGGAACCTTCCACAAGAATGATGTAACACCTGGGTGCATATGCTTGGTTTACCATTTGTTCAAAATAAGACAGGAGGAGATCAAAGGGGCTAAATCCAGACATCCAGCATTTTACTGGAAGGCCTCAGAAGGAGAAATGGTTCTGTCTGTGCAGTGATAAGGGCTGCATGCTTTTTAGTTACAGAGTTTGGAAGGAACAGTGTGTGAATTGCAGATTTTGGTTTGAGTTTGACAGAGCCAACAGCAGTAAATCAGACTTTTGTCTTTAAAGCACGTGCTTCAGATTATGTGTTCCTTAAGATTTTCTGTTTAAGAATCTATGGTGTAAAACTACATGTAGTGCACAAAAAATTCTGTATAACAACAATGTAATTACATGGCAATAAAATAATTACATAAAATTGGATAAACATATTGTTTTACCAAAAGGTGGTCTTGCTTGTTTGCTTTGATTTCAGCTGAAGAATAAATTTATGAAGAAAATCCCCAGAGATGCAGAAGCATCAAATGTTCTGGTGGGAGAAGTGGATTTCTTAGAGAAACCCTTTGTTGCCTTTATTCGACTGGCTCAGGCCACCACTCTTGGGGGACTGACTGAAGTCCCAGTGCCCACCAGGTAACAGTTTTCCTTTCAATGAAAGCATAAAGTGACTAAATGACTAAGCTCCAAAAAGGACCAAAAAAACAAACACTGTGTGATACAGTAGTCATACTGTATGTTAACTTTGTGTTCATTAATATCAATGATGTGTCTCTTTGTTCTGCAAAATATTCTGAAAATAACTGATTAATTACTTATTCAGAAAATAATGAATACAATTATTAAAGAAATATTCCGGGTTCAATTCAAGTTAAGCTCAATCGACAGCATTTGTGGCATAATGTTGATTACAAAAATGATAACTTACCCCTCCTTTTCTTTAAAAAGAGCAAAAATCTGGGTTCCAGTAAGGCACTTACAATGGTAGTGAATAGGGCCAATCAGTAAACATTAAAATACTCATGTTTCAAAAGTATAACTACAAGACGTAAAGGATATGCATGTAAACATGATTTTATTGTGATAAAAGTTATAGCCAATTTTATAACTTCACTGCCAAAACAATTTAATGTCAACAAACCCTAAATTGATTGTAAAAATGAAAATGTAAACAATTGTACAGTTCAAATAATAAATGAGTTTTAACAGAAGAATGAAATTTCTGCTTTTAAGCCCACCAAAGATTGGCCCACATTCACTTCCACTGTTAAAGCATCACAGTAACTTCGATTTATGCTTTTTTTTTTTTTTTTTTAGAAAAGGAGGGACTTGTCAAAATAATATTTTTGTGGTAATCAACGTTATACCACAATTGCTGTCGATTGAGTGTAAATTTTTTTGAACCCGGAATATTCCTTTAATGGTAATTAACGATTCATGTTTTCTCTGAATGGACAGATTCTTGTTTGTGCTTCTTGGACCTCCTGGTAAAGCCAAATCTTACAATGAGATTGGCCGTGCAATTGCCACACTCATGGTGGACGATGTAAGTATGATTGTTTGTTTTGTAAATAATATTTTTTTAAATAGCCTTAGGTATTTTAAAATAGGGTAATATCTTTAATGATTAATTCTTCAGGGTAAACATTGACAAGAAGATTAACTTGAGTGTAATACAATGTCAATTTTATCCGTAGCTCTTCAGTGATGTAGCATATAAAGCCAGGGACCGAGAGGATCTGATCGCTGGCATTGATGAGTTCCTGGACGAGGTTATCGTGCTTCCGCCTGGAGAATGGGACCCCAAAATTCGCATAGAACCTCCCAAAAAAATTCCATCAGCTGACAAAAGGTAAACCTCACTCAGTTTAAATGCTTCACATCTTTAAAGGTATTGTTTGAAACATGCAGTTCCAAATTCATATGGCTTTCTTTCCTCCACGGAATACAACGAAAGAAATCTGAAAGTTGATGCTGCTCTTTTTGATTTTTTGGGTGAACATTCCACTTAACATTCCTCTTTGTTTCTCGGTGAAGGAAGTCTGTGTTTTCCCTCAATGAGTTGGGTCAGATGAATGGGACAGCAGGTGGAGGGGGAAACATTAGTGAGGATGAGGAGATGCCTGTGCCACATGAGCTTGGTGAAGAGCTGGCGTATACAGGGAGGTGGGTGTGTAAATGCAATGACTGTTTGGCTGTTTTAATACAGTGTTGGATTTTGACATCATAGTGTCTCTAAAACACTTTGGACATTTTAAAAACCTGCCTTGAGTAGTTCAGATTCAGGAACTCCAAATGTTCTTTTCTGTCTTTACAAATAGTTGAAAGATATTTCAGTGCTTCAAGGTTCACATCTTGATCAATATGTCAATAAAAGGAAAATGTAATGGGCCTTTTTAGCACTTCTGCTAGAGGGTATGTTCGGACAGATTTAAAAATAGGGGCCTTCTGCCAGTTATTGGTGTTAATAATCAAGATAGCTCACCTATGTCTTTCGAATATCATCTAAAGAGGACAGGTCGCTGTTGAATAATGGATTAAGCATCTATGTTTTTGGGGCAGGTTCTGTGGTGGACTTTTCCTTGACATCAAGAGAAAGCTCCCCTGGTACCCCAGTGACTTCTTTGATGGCTTCCACATTCAGTCCATCTCTGCTGTGCTCTTCATCTATCTGGGCTGCATCACCAATGCAATCACCTTCGGGGGCCTCCTAGGGGATGCTACTGACAACTACCAGGTATGCCCTGCAGTTTTCTATTTGACTCAGAACATGACAGTTTGTTTAATGTTGAATGTCATAATGTTTTATGGACAGGGGTGGAAAGAGTACTGAAAAATCATACTCAAGTAGAAGTACTGTTACTTCCTAAAAAATGTAGTGTGAGAAGAGTAAAAGTAGTTGTCCTAAAAACGACTCAAGTAAGAGTAAAAAGTTGCTAATTTAAAAGTACTCATGAGTAGTGAGTATTGAGTACCGAGTTGCAAAACCTACGCTCCATTATAATGAACACTGTATACAGACTTTTACAATACATCACTTATCTCTGATAAACACTATTTGATTCCAAAAAATAAAAGGGAGACATGATAACAGAAATTAAAAGATTAAAAAATTATTTTCAGTACACTGATCACCATTTTAAATCATAATGTATGAAACAATTACATTAAAATCAGTTTATGTGTACAGTCTAAATTTCCCTTGATTCTGACAGAGGGTTATTGTTGTGCATAAAATATGATCAAACAATGCAAGGAATGCAAAAAAATGCTAAATAAGCAGGATCACTTGGCAGGTCATGTCCTGCAAAATAGATGAGGTAGAGCAGACATGGAAAAAGTTGTTTGGTACAGGGGCTACATCATGCTTAAAAAGAAATAATTCACCCAAAAATGAAAATTTTCTCATCATTTACTCACCCTTATGCCATCCTGGATGTGTATGACTTAACTTTCTTCTGCAGAACACAAATTAAGATCGGTGCTAAAATATTGAAGCTCCACAAATCACATAAATCAGCATAAAAGTTGTCTAATCTATGTGCCCCCAGTGGTTTAATCCATGTCTTCAGGAGTGATATGATAGATGTGGTGAGAAACAGATCAATATTGAATTCTTTTTTTACTATTAATCCTGCTCAGTCAATCTCCACTTTAACTTTAATTTTCTTGTGTTTTTGGCGATTCACATTCACACACATGTTGATAGTTCAAAATAAAATCAGGACAAGGAAGTAGCGAACACAGGCGGTGGGAAAATAGCACAGTAAAAGTACAGTTATAGCACTTAAAATGTACTCAAGTAGTAAATTAATACAATTTTTAAACTACTTCAAAAGTAAAATTCTTGAGATAGAAGTTAATTACAGTAACGTGAATATTTGTATTTCTTTACTTTACACCCCTGTTTATGGAGCAGTTTACAAGAAGGATTTTGACCTAACTTTCTCCATGGTTATTATAGTTTTTATTTTCAATTTAGCTTAGTTTTCTTTTTTCATACAATGATTGTTATTTTTAGTAATACATTTACCATGATTTTACTATAGGAACCATATTTTAACACTGATAGTCATAGTAAAACCATAGTAATAATAAGGGAAAATGAAAAATATGGTAGTAAAAATAATAATTTGTAGTTACTACTGTTTTTCTATAAATACCATTGTTTTTGTAGTACATGTATACTTAACTTACCTTTCATAGCTACTACAATATTACTATAGTAAAACCAAGGTTTCTGCCAAAAAAAATATATAGCTTATAAAAGAAAAAGAAAGAAGAAAACCAGTTAAACTATGGTATTTGTATAGTATAATAATTAATTTTTATTATCATAGTTTACGTTTTCTTTTCATCATAATAGTGATAAATATTATCACTATTGTTTCACTACAAATATTATGGTTACTCTTGTAAAACCATGATACATTTATTGCTAAGGAAAGCAAAGCTTATTGTGAGGGAGCGCAAAACTTTTTGCGAGGGAACTCAAAACTATTTAAAGGTGCAGTATGTAAGATTCAGAAACCCATGTTATTACTGACACCTGTGGCCATTAATTGAACTGCAGCCAGCTACCTTTTGCTCGTGCTCGTGCACACGGTCCATAGGGACATGAGCCAGGGAGCATCGACCAAAACAATGACGTAACGTACAAAGAGTCAACGTGATTCACCGGCATCATGCTGACAGATGAGGTAGCATAATTAAAATTACACAGTTATGATTGTTTTACTACAAACTTTGAGACTGTATATTATATTTGACTCTCCAGAGCTAGAACAGGGCTAAAAAAAGTGTGGATATAGGTCTGACTAGGCAAGACTGTAGTTTGAAGTAATCACTTTTCTTTGCATGATACATTGACTGAATTTATACAAAAGCCTATGTCGGCATTAGCTAGCTAGTCAGCTTTATCAATCGCTGTTAGCTAAATTTGGTGGATGATGACAGTAGCTATTTATAGTCTGTACATTATAAATGTGTTGAAAATTCAGTATTGATGTGATTCCATCACAACTGTCATTTTGATATATCGACGCACTATTGTTTGATAATAATAAAATGTATATATTTTCTGTATAACCACGTTACGTTACACTAATGAATGGAGCTTTTGCATTATCTTGAACATTCATTCATTTAATGCGTTATTGTAGTTTACCTTGCTGAATAATTACAGATTATCATTGTTTATGACAGTTACTGTGCAGGCAAGATCAAGTTAGCTAAAATTACACAGATCAATCCTTATGGCTCTATATTTCACATACTTTGCAGTTATGTTAGCATAACAATAAGAATGCCAATTCAGGGTCAGTTTTGATCCCCAAAACCAAACAAAGGTCCCTCCAGGAATCAAATGCCCTGCCGATGTTCACTCTAGTTTTTGCTCGATCACAATCACGTTCCCACTTAGCCAGATGGGATTCAGTAGATATTTTTTTTATTTTTTGGCTTACTCAGAAGTCTAGGAGTTGGTGTTGTGCTGGGAGCCAGATGTTTGCTGGATTCCATCTCTTTAGTGTTGCAGTTTGTTGTCGCTTTTGAATAGCGGTAGAGAAGCACCGAGGCAAGGCTCTCAGGAGCGCACATAAACTTCACATTCTTTGAAAGCGACCCGCTCCCTTTGCATGAAAATCAGTCTACAGTCTTTAATGGCTTTAATGGCTTAATGGCTTTAATGTGCTCCAAAAAGCACATAAAGGCAGCATAAAAGTAATCCATCCGACTCCGGTGGTTCAATCCATGACTTCTAAAGCGATAAGACAGGTGTGGGTGAGAAACCGATAATATTTAAGCCTTTTTTTCTTTTTTTTTTCTTTACAAAAAAATCTCCACTTTCACATTCTTCTTCTTTTGTATTTGGCAAATTTAATTCTTCATGCAAATCACCATCTACTGGGCGGGAAGGAGAATTTATAGAAAAACTGAGACTTAAATATTGATCTCTTTCTCACCCACACCTATCATATTGCTATTGAAGATATGGATTTAACCACTAGAGTCGTATGGATTACTTGTATGCTGCTTTAATGTCCTTTTTGGACCTTCACATATCTGATCACCATTCATGTGCATTGTATGGACCTAAAGAGCTGAAATATTCTTCTTAAAATCTTCATTGGTGTTCAGCAGAATAAAGAAAGTCATACACATCTGGGATGGCAAGAGGATGAGTAAATTATTTTCATTTTTGGATGAACTTTACCTTTAATGCTATCTAGTGCCATTTTCAATAAATGACTGTAAATATTACAAAAAAACTTTTTGAGAAAAAATAAATTATTCCCACCCTGTCCTATATGAGTTCTTTACTAAATTAGTAACATAAAAAAATAAGAAAAAAAAAAATAAGAAAAAAAAAATTTCAATTTAGTTTTAATGTTTTTTATCTGGCAAAAACATCAGCCCTGTAGTTCTCAGGTTTACAGTGTTAATGCTAACTAGTGACATTTGCAATTAAGGAAAATTGTAAAGGTTTAACATTTTGTAATATACAGTGTATCAAAAACAAAGACAAACTTGTTATTTGTTTAATGTAGATTGATTTGGAGTCATGCATATGTATTAGTTTAGTTTCAGTTTCTTAAATTATGTTATGTTTTATTTTTCATTTTAGTTATTGATAATAACACTTTTCTCTTCCTCTTATTTTTCTTGTTATTCTCCCTATTTATGTCTCTCTCTCTCTCTCTCTCTCTCTCTCTCTCTCTCTCTCTCTCTCTCTCTCTCTCTCTCTTTCTCTCTCTCTCTTTTCAGGGTGTGATGGAGAGTTTTTTGGGCACTGCACTAGCAGGAACTGTATTCTGCGTGTTTGGCGGTCAGCCTCTAATTATTCTTAGCTCAACAGGCCCCATCCTCATCTTTGAGAAACTGCTTTATGAATTCAGCAAGTAAGATAGCAATCTGCACCAATCCATCATCATTTCACAGTCCTTTATTGAAGATAATAAAGTACAGCCTTGATTGCTCACTTTCACCAACCCAGCAAAAAAGCCTCATGAATAATTTTTCTTCAGTGACACAAATAACTGACTTCTCTTGAAGGGCGAGTGTGTTCATCTCTTTGTTTATTGTTTCTTGAATTTTTTTTTTTTCATCAGAAATAATGGAATTGATTACATGGAACTTCGGCTGTGGATCGGAATGCACTCTTGCCTACAGTGCATCATCCTGGTTGCCACAGATGCCAGTTACATCATTAAGTATATGACCCGCTTCACAGAGGAGGGCTTCTCGAGCCTTATCTCCTTCATCTTTATCTCCGATGCCATTAAGAAGATGGTGGGATCCTTCAAATACTATCCCATTAACACTGATTTCAAACCAGACTACGTTACTGCCTACAAATGCGAGTGTGTGGCGCCAGACCTAAGTAAGTCCTTTTTTGGTGAAAGCACAACAATTATGGAATTACTTTGAAGTGAATTAGATGTAGAGCAAATTCGCCTTGACTTAGTGTGTAAGGATTGTATGATTTACAGTCTTAGTTAAAATTTCACTGGACTATCAATATGTTTAAATTTATGTACTGTATGTTTGCAATACTAATTTCTTGATTAAACAAAGTTCTTCTAGTGTGTGATGAGAACTGGTTGAGTGCATGTGATTACTGTAACTTATTTGTGTTACGTTTGTTTTTGCTGCAAACCCCCAACGTGGCCGCTGATTGATGTGAGTACTTCTCCATATACATGAGTTTACACCGGACAAATAGCATGTTTTATGAGTTTGTGCTTATTCAAACTGGCTTGCTGTTGTGAAGGAAATGCAGCACCGAGGCATTGTTAAAGCAGTTGGGCCACACAGGACTTTTGATGTTTTCCAAAACCAATTGGAAATTTCAGTGGGCCACACACCTGCAGTCATTTACTGTTGCCACAGCTGGCTTTGATCCTGGATAAATCCTGTGAACAAAATAGAATTCAGATTTCCATTTGTTCTGCTCATTCTCCTTTCTGTCTCTCCCTCTCTTTGTTTGTTCAGTGGCACCAATGATCTTCGATGTTGTAGTCCCAGTGCCAGATAATACCTCTGCTCTTTTTGGTGTAAGTGCCTAATGTCTTCACCTCATCACATCTCTGTCACCGTAATGTAGCATGACCTCAGATTAGATTAGTGTCTTTGAGAATCCACTGTATTTGCACTAACTGTCACTTAAAACACACAAAATATCTTTGCATTTTTTTGTATTATTTTATATTATCCAATGAGCTTATTATGAATGTATCACATCTTGGTCTATTGTATTGCATTTTTGGCCCTGTCCTGTTTTATTCTCTCTTTTTTCTCTTTCATTTTGGCATTCATCTACCTGACATCCAACCCTTCCCTTCTTTCCCTTGTCTGCATGTCACCCTCCTATCCCTGATTTCTTCCTCTATCTCTGTGTGTCTCCTGTCTCTCAGTTAAATGTAACAGCTCTGGACTGGACTCAGCTGAGTAAGAAGGAGTGTGTGAAGTATGGGGGCACACTGGTGGGAAAGTCATGCAAATACGTCCCAGATCTTGCTCTCATGTCCTTCATCTTGTTTTTTGGGACCTACACTATGACCGTCACTCTGAAGAAGTTTAAGTTTAGTCGCTACTTTCCCACTAAGGTAAGACCAGTGGACAGTTGAGGAAAGATAGAAAGAAAGAAAAAAAAGATTGCATAAATGTCACAATCAACTATTTGTTTTAGTTATCCTATGCTGTGTGGCATGGATATACTGTACTGTGCAAAAGTTTTAGACAAGCATAGTGAGGATTTCTTCAAAAATAAATAGCATAAATAGTTTTCATTTATCAGATAACGTCAAACAAAGTCCAGTAAACATAAAAAAGTGAAATCAATATTTGCCTTTTAAAACAGCACCAGTTCTCCTAAGTACACCTGGACAGCGTTTTTCTTGGTTGTTGACAGATAGGATGTTCCAAGTAACTTTTAATCTATTTTTGCTTCTGTCTCTTCATGTAATCCCAGTCTGACTTGATGTTCAGTGGGGGCTTTGTGGGGACCATGCCATCTGTTGCAGGACTCCCTGGTCTTCTATTCTATTCTATGTGCAAATGAAAATTTTGGGAGTCTAACATTTATATTGACACACTAAAGCTGAAGATATAAATAACCATCTTTAAGACATATGAAACATCTTATGTGCCTACGACTTTTGCACAGTACTGTAAGTATCTTTCATTATGTAAGATCATACCAAAGGGATAGATAGTGGCCCCCAAAAAGTATGTGGAGCATTAAAATATCACATTATATAACACAATATCTAAGCAATTGTTATTTATGTTAAAGCGAGATTGCAAAAACTCAGTTTCAAGCTAAACATTTCACAAAAAGAAGTTTTTTAGGATTGAAATGAAAAAACAAAGATATGTTAGATACGATAGTGTTAAAATCACTTTGACCCCAGTTTAAAAGTTCTTGCAAAATGTCTCAGACAAGTCAGTTCTGAGAAAAGCTCTAGCATCAATGGTTTTTAGATGCAAATTGCTTTGATATTTTGTCATCTAATGCAATGGCTTCTTCCTTTCTTCATATTTATTTTCATAATTCTTTTTCTATCAGCTGAGGAAGTTGATTAGTGACTTCTCCATCTTCATGTCCATCATGACGTTTGTGGGGCTTGATATGCTTATAGGTTTGAAAACACCCAAACTCATAGTGCCCACAGAGTTCAAGGTAAATGTATATGAGTTCAAGTAACAAGTGCTTGAGAATAATCCTGATCTTGATTGTATGTGATTTTTCCTTTAAAGGTCTGTCTTTACGTTTTCTCAATGGTGTATTGGTTATTTTCTTTTCAATTCATGTAGCCCACACGCCCGGAGCGGGGTTGGTTTGTGATGCCATTTGGAAAGAATCCATGGTGGGTTTACCTGGCAAGCTTTGTTCCTGCTCTCCTTGTCACCATTCTCATCTTCATGGATCAGCAGATCAGTGCTGTCATCGTCAACCGCAAAGAAAACAAGTTAAAGGTAACAGAGCAATAAAACTGAGTGAACATAAGGATTATATCATGAAGGATGAATTTCCAGATTTACTTGAGTTTGAGGTAATAACTCATTAGGACTGTGACACTCGAACCAATAACCTTATGTTACCAACCCAGATCTTTAACCACTTACCACACTACCTCTATTCTGCTAATTTCCACTGACTTCATATTTTCTCACTGTCTGTTACAGAAAGGTTGTGGGTATCACCTGGACCTATTGTGGGTGGGCATTCTGATGGCAGTCTGCTCTTTTATGGGTCTGCCATGGTATGTGGCTGCCACTGTAATTTCCATCGCTCACATTGACTCACTAAAGATGGAGAGTGAGTCTAGTGCTCCAGGGGAGCAACCGCAGTTCCTGGGAGTGAGGTGAGACAGACTTAGACAACTTTAATATTTAGTAGCCATATCTATAGGTTTCTCTAATGCACAACCTATCAGTGACACATCATGCTTAAGTGCATTAAGTGGCTACAACACTAAATGTGCTCACAATATAGAGTAACAAATCTGTTTATAAAAAGGCTTGGAAACTTTTTACTATGTCATTTATCTTTGGTACTTTTCAAACGCCTTTTACTCTATGTGTAGATTTTATAGTTTTTGCCTTGACTCAGACACAAATTTTCAATATTAAACTATGAAAATCCTTTATAAAAATACTAATTATTACATGTTTAAAACTATTATAATATCAACAAAATAGTGAAATAAACAGAAGCGTCATGCCCATTCAGACTGATGGCCATGTGCCCCCATTGATTTTTGAGCTGAGAGGATTTTGAATAGATTAGTTAAACTTCCAAAAATGTATTTGTACCTTTTATAATAAAGTAGAATGATTATTGCATTAAAAAAATAATATCTGTGGCAGAAAAATGTATTCACATGTTTAAAGTCTGTCAGTACAAGTCCAATCAAGTCACATATGTGCCAACAAAAGCCTTCATCAGCCAATTGTATCTATGTGAACTTCTGCAGTGAATCCAGGATGGACTTCAAAGACATTGGTCATTAATCTTACAGTTCATATAAAATCTATGTTTAAACACTGACTCTTAACACTTGCTTAGTTTAATAATTTTAAACCATTACTTTAACTATACATAAGTAATATTGTCATTATATTCATGATGTTAGCCAGAGGGGAACTGGCCCCCACAGTGAGTCTGGTTTCTCCAAAGGTTATTTTTCTCCATTAACCAGCATCTTATGGAGATTTTTGTTCCTTGCCACAGTCGCTTTCAGGTTCACTGGGGTTATTAATATCATTATTATTTAATTACTTATTTTTAAAAACAATTCACAATCGTATTTTATCAAACTACACAATGATGACTCATAGATATTATAGACATTACAGTTTTATCTTCTGTTAATGCCTGATCTTCTGTAAAGCTGCTTTGAAACGATGTGTGTTGTGAAAGGTGCTATAAAAATAAAACTGACTTGACATATGTCCAACTATATGTGGCATCCAGTAGCTGCATTGGAAATCGCATGGTGTTATGGTAATAAAAACTAATTAACAGCATTAACTTCAGTGCAGTTTACGTTTGCCAAATTTGTCTTATCTCTGTTTTTGTTTGATCTGTCGCTGTTATTTACTTTGGTGCTGAAATGTATTTGACAGGTTTTACGGCATCTTTACACTCTCTTTTCTTCATGTTTAAAGAAAGCAGCAGCTTATTATCTTATTTAAGTGTAAACCTCTCCTTTCCACTCGTTAAGTAATGAAAGGTGGTTTTACATGGTTTCTCAGCAGCAGTAGGTTCCATAGATTCAATGGGAGAAAGACGATGGCTGAATAGATCACAAGACATCAGCCTCTTAATTTGTATTACAGCACATACTGCACAAGATAAAATATTTAATCTTTTCACTGCTGCTGCGTGTCATTGACCATCAAAGATAACTTTAATCAGCTGGCATTTAGCATTTATTTGTACAGTTCCCTTAAGCACATTCTTATCTGATTGATTGATGGGGCATTGCAGTGGCTTTCCTTAGTGCCCCTTCAAAAAGGATTGGTGCATGACACCCCTGGAAATAAACATAACCCATTTCAATATTATGTGAAAAATGATTTCTTTCAATTTTACAAAATTATGACTGTCATTTCCACCATTCCAAACAATTCTGCCCATGTGGTGGACATGAAACTATGGTGGGAATTTTCATGACTTTCAGAAGAAATTACATAAATGTCATTTGATACATGTACATACCCAGATGGATATTGTTAGTAGACAAATTTTGAAAACTCGTGAGAGGGGAAAAAGACTTTATTTTCTAGAAGTCCACAGGGCAAACATTTCCCGAAGTTGAAGAATCTCCCAACAGTATATCACATTTCTCCTCTCATAATTTGCCTCTATTATCTCCCTCACTATCATTGTGTCCCTCCCAATTACAGAGAACAGAGACTGACAGGTATCCTGGTCTTTGTGCTGACGGGTGTCTCTATCTTCCTGGCTCCCGTCCTGCAGGTGAGCTTGTTGAAACGACAGAGATTATTCATACTGACTCATCATTCAGAGCAGTGTAGCAATAATAAAAATGTTCTTTGATGATGTCTGCGCGATCTACTCTACTTTAGCTGTGCCTGGTTCAACAGGTTAAAGAGCAAACAAATGTTGTCCGTTAAAAGTACTTATTTATTAAAAATACAATGAAATATTCACAGTAGGTGGACACAGCATAGTAGCCTGTAAATCATCTTCAGATGGTCAGATGCGATCACAATTACAGCCATGACATTTAAAGATTTTTTTTATATTATTGGACTTTAAATGTAGTTATAATGTTTTTTTAAAGGTCAAACATCCTTAGAAAACCTGAATACCAAATAAATTAAAAAGGGCATTTGCCTTGTGCACTGTTTTGCTCAAATTAAGGGTTACATTGACAAGTTATATTTCACTTAAGTGTAACTGCTGTTGTTTGTGGTAAAGGCTGAAGTGTATGGCTTGTTTTCTGCTTGTAGTTCATTCCTATGCCAGTCTTGTATGGAGTATTTCTCTACATGGGTGTTGCCTCTCTCAGTGGCATCCAGGTAAATGCCTTTTTCCAACCTCCAACCTCCCCCCATCCACCCCCCTACAGCCATTGCCAAACTGTTAGGAACAGCCTCTGAAAACAAATCTACCCTATATTTATGGTTTTTGACATTTCTAAGCTTTAATAGCAGACCAGAGTTAAACTTTCAAACTCTACAGGGGAAACATCACAGCTTCCAACTTGCATGGGACAGTCATTTGCATGCATGCTACGATGGTGTTTAGTGATTAGAAATGAGTGATTTCTCCACACTGTGACAGTGCAGTGGGGAAGAGAGGGATGGTAGAGTATGTGTTGATGGAATGGATATTTACATGCTGGCTGCATTTACTGAAGCAAATTTGAGCAGCATTTTGATGAGGCTGTCAGCATGCACAGAGAATCCAGCCACTTGTGTAGCTTGGCAGTGACCGGATGCTGTTTTGCCATGCTCTAGAAGTCTAGTTTCATGTCAGCTAGAGAACAAAGAAAAGACAATAGCGAAATGATGGGACTCGAGCTGGGACCTTTAGAATCGACAGTATGAATACAAATGTTTTTTTTGTATCAAGTTAAATAGTCATTTCTGATCAGACATTTCATCTTCCACAGTTCTGGGACAGGATAAAATTGATCATGATGCCAGCGAAGCACCAGCCAGACTTTGCATACCTGCGTCACGTACCACTGAGGAGAGTCCACCTGTTTACATTGGTGCAGATAGTGTGCTTAACTGTGCTTTGGATCCTCAAATCCACATTCCTCGCCATTATCTTCCCTGTCATGGTATGAAAACTGCATTGTCCTATATATATATATATATATATATATAGATAGATATATATATACACACACACACACACACACACACCCATGCATATCATGATTAATACAAATTTGATTTGTTTCCATAATACTCTCTGAATGTAATCTGTTTAGTAAGGGACTATTGTACTTTATTTATTTGTATTATTGTTATTGGTTGTTAAAAGGATAGTTCACCCAAAAATGCCAAAAATTCTCTCATCATTTACTCACCCTCATGCCATCCCAGATGTGTATGATGAAGATTTTTAGATGAATATCTCAGCTCTGTAGGTCCATACAATGCACGTGAATTGTGGCCAGACCTTCGAAGGTCCAAAAAGCATATAAATGCAGCATAAAAGTAATCTATAAGACTCATGATATGAAAAAGATCAATATTTAAGTCCTTTTTTTACAATAAATCTCCTCTAACTTTCACATTCTTCTTTTGTTTTTGGCCATTCACATTATTTGTGCATATCACCTCCTACTGGGCAGGGAGGCTATTTATCTGTTTCTCATCCACACCTATCACATCGCTTCAGAAGACATGGATTTAACCACTGGAGTCTAATGGATTATTTTAAGATGCCTTTGTGCTCATGCCTTTGAGCTTCAAAGTTTTGGTAACCCTTCATGTTATGGACCTACAGAGCTAAGATATACTTCTAAAAATCTTTGTTTTCATACACATCCTACACATCTGGGATGGCATGAGGGAGAGTAAATGATGGGAGAATTTTCATTTATGAGTACATTTTCCCTTTAAAAACATTCATCAATTGCATTTTCAGCAATCTGCAATTAGTATGTACTTCACATCTCAAGGTTCCTGAAGATAATGAACATTAAGCATGCATTAATGGTACAAACAAACAAGTCATTGCCTTTCAATTCCTAAAGATTCTTGGTCTCATGGTGGTCCGTAAGATGTTGGACATGGTCTTCTCTCAACACGATCTGGCATGGCTGGATGATATCCTACCTGAGAAGGAAAAGAAGAAAAAGGATGATGAAAAGAAGAATAACAAGAAGGAAAAAAAGAAAGGCAAAGGAATAGAAGACAGCGAAGAAGACGTAAGTGTTTATAAGCATAGGTTTGAACATCTGAGGTGAACTCAATAAAGAACACCCACACTTCTGGGATTTTAGTCAGACTAGTTTTTTTTTTTATTTGTGATCCTTAAAGGACAGGCTTGATTTCAAAAAAGTGTTTTTAATGATTGTTTCACTGGTGCCACCTTCTGGTAAATAGAAACATTTTCATGAGTGTAGTGAAAAATAATTTCAAAGCAAACTTGAAAATTTCAAGTTTCATAATTTACTCATCCTTATGTCATTCCAAACCCATATGAATTTATTTTACTTTCCATTGAACACAAAAGTAACTGTTAGGCAGACTCACAAGCTCAGCCACCATTCTCTTTCATTGCATCTTTTTTTCCATACAATAAAGAGAAAGGTGACCGAGACTGAATGTCTAACATTTCCTTTTTGTTTAATGGAAGAATACAGCATAAGTAAATGATGGTCCAATTTTCATTTTTGGGCGAAATATGAACTTGTGAATGGTACTAAACTAATCATTATCTTTTCTCTGGCCCACAGGAAAAGTTCCATCCCTATTCTAATTGCTTGCCCAGTGATTCTGACTTGGATCACAGGTACTGTGTGCTCAAACTACACGTTCCCTACCGCGACCTCTTACACGGGTCAGATTCCAACTCAGAGTGGGCAGCACGATGCCAACCAGGCAGTTACTACAACTGATACTGATACACACGCTGTCACTATAGTTATTAGTATAGAAATCACAAATGAGTATTTCCTCTTAAATACATGTCTACATCATCATTTTACATTTAACAATACTCAACTACAGATTGCACTAATACTTACATCAAAGTAGATGCCATGGTTGATGTGCATATGAAGCAGTTCAGAACATTACATTAATAACTCTAAGACTCATTATTAAGGTAACGTAAGCCTTATTTTGGCTTATATTTTTTGAGTATTTACCTTTCATAGGATTTTCCTAATTTCCCTTGCCATGCGCTTTGAAGCAATGCAGATAGAATCTTTTCATGCAACCACCAGTATTTTACTCTGCATGCCATTTTAAGAAATTGTATAATTTATAGAGCTATGCTAATGTTTTTTCTTTGCATACATTTTCACCCTTAAAGAAACAGCACACATAATTAATAATACTGAAACTGAATATTATTAATGTTAATAGGCTGTGGGGGCAGTTTACTTTCTTTTGCTGAAATACTGGGAAAGTTGCCAGTGAAGTTATTTGAATATATATAAAAGATCCTCACTTCCTCACTTGGTTAACTTTTTTGCAAGCTTTTCAAAATGTTTTAAGCAGATATAAACATATATATTCAATAAATGCATTTTATTTTCAGAACTAGTTATCAATTATTGATTTATACTTGTGTACAATTTAAATACATTAGTGCTTTCAAGGATTTTTGGTTGTTTCTTTCTCCTGTGTGATTGTGCTTATACGGAGTAACTCTGTATTTATACCTGAGTTAGAATTTGATGTAGCAATTTCTACTATTGTTCTTTGCTTTATGAAGGGTTCCCAGCCTGGTGTCTCTCACATTATATCCACAACCCATCTCCTTGTCCAAATATGTGCCTCTTTATCACATTGTTGTAAACAAGATGTAAAATCTGCTGGGTTTCATGTCTGCATTGCTGTTCAGGGGGCATGGTTTGGATGATATACAGTGTTAGTTACCCTAGTATTTATCCCATTAAAACAGTTATAAATTAATGTCTCCTTTAGCGCATGAAAGAATTATAGCCACCGTAACACCTAGAACATGCATGTTGAACCTTTTTCCTTCCCGATTTGGATGTCCTGATCAAAACATTTCCCCTGGAGCATTTGTGCAGTCATACCTTCTATAACATCATGTAATACAGTGTTTCTTTAAAATACACTGCTCCCTAATCCTGATCCTCATCTGTTCCTTGCATCCTCTAATCTTCACAGCCCCCTCCTCTCTCCTCATTGTTCCTCCTCACAATTATAACTGGAGGTTGCCATTCCACAGCATCACTCTGCACCTGAAGATCTCCTGTCCATCGTCCCCGGCGATGCCAATGGTCAGAGGGATGTCGTGCCCCGTTCCCCAGGTGAAGATTGAGATGGAGTCAGACTATGATGACACAGATATTAACCCTAGAAGCAGACACAGAGAACACAGGGAACACAGGGAACACAGAGAACACAGGGAACACAGAGAACACAGGGACCCCAGGGACCACAGGGACATGAGCAGCGAAACTATATTATAATGAAAGTTCTTCAGTTGTGGAATGGTGAACAATGTGGAGTGTGGAATGTTATACACTGCATTTCAGCTTAATTGAAGCTGATGTGTTGCTAATACACATTCAACTGTATGATATAGTGTGGATCAGACAGCGCTTTTAGATGGGTAGACATCAGACACTGTTTAAGAAGTCAGATATTGAATTGTGTTTTAAAGGGCAAAGACTGACCAAAAGTTATGCATTAAATATGCATCTTGTGCATAAAATATTGTTTTTGTTCCTCATTTTAAAAACGAGATCAATTGAAACAGAAAACAGCTATATGAAAACTTAAATTATACAGTACTAATTGAAATCAGTGTAATACCACAGATAATGGGAAAAGATATGAGGGGGCATTAAGTTTATTGGCATCCTACAAATGAAGATATACTATACTCTACTATAATCTATTTATATGTATATATATGCAGTAAAGTGACCTTTTGCACTTTAGACAAACTTTATTTTCAAGATTACAATATTTTTGTGACAATGATTATGATTGTTTTCTCCTGTAAACTGCTTATACCAGTGTAGTGTTGCCTTTCTCCAAACAGTCATGCTTTTCCTTCCTTTCCCTTTCTTTTCCTGCATATGACTCTCAAAAATCAAAGTTGGGGAAAAGAAACAACCAAAAAATGAGCTTTGAAACAACAAATGAAAGTTTTTGGCCTTTAACTTTCTAAACTTGAGAGTTTAAGAATGTCTATCTGAATCCTTAACAATATAAGTGGGATGTTATTGTCTGTATTTATGTATGCTGTATGTGAATATATGCAAATGTGCAGTGATATATCTGATGTATGTAGGCTGATGAGATTTCAGCTCTGGAATAAGAGAGAACAGTTTTGAGATTCAATAATTCTGTCTCCTGAAAATTAAATTCTGGTAAAGGATACGAGTTGGCAGATTAAAAATATTTATTTATTCACATTGATGTGTTTTTGTACATATATGCCATATTCCTTGTTTTGTAAAATTGAATTGATGTTGTATGTCATCTCAAATGCCTTGTATATCTTAATCATTCATGTAAAGATACAAATACAATGATTTCCCAAATAAATATCTGGTTTAAATACACTACATTTACAATCATAATATTTAAAAATCTGGTAATTTACATTTAAGAACACACAACTGCTCCCGATTCCTTAACATACACTGGACTAAAAGCAAATTTTATCCTGACAGTCAACTCGCAGGAAAAAAATCTGCAGGAAAACACACATGATATGCATGGAATAACATCATGTTAAAGAACATGACATGTTCCTGGTAGAGTCATCAGGATCCATGGTGAAGCCATCACTGTATCCCTCACTCTCTACTAGAGTTGGTCTCTTGCCACACATGGGACAGAGTTTGTTCCTTTCCTGTGAAGCTCGCATCCATATAATCAGGTTCCAGCGTGCGCCTGAGGAAATAGGCAAAGCTCCATGCATGTGCTGGCCCCTGTGAAGCAGACCCTCAGTTACGTGATGCTCCACCTCCACACACTCGGTCTCACTTAGAGGCACCTGTGACACAGACACACTGGAAATTAGCAGGACACTGTAAATAACCTTTAACATGCGATGCTAGCCTGCTGCATGCTTGTGCTGGCCATCTATCCACTGTTTCACTAAAACTGTCTTTGTTAAGTTAACTAAAGTGTTGTATACTCATTAAATAAAATCTCTACTTGATCTCTGTTGTTTGTGCTTTTAGAAGAGCTCAGTGGTAAAGTGAGAAATATTTATCTGATTATACACACTAAAAGGTAAAGTTTAAGCAACATTTCAAGACAACATTTTTGGCAAATCTGGACAATTTTGAGCAAAACTGTCCAAACCAATTATTCAATCTTTCAACATATTTTTATGTCCAGAATATCTTGCCAAAGATTTTGACTTAAATAGTAAGTTCACCAAAAAAGGAAAATTCTCTCAAAATTTAATGGCACCCTCGTGCCATCTAAAATATGTATTACTTTCTTTCTTCTGCATTACACTAATGAAGATTTAGCTCCAAAAAGCACATCAAAGTCAGCATAAACATAATAGATACAACTCCAGTGGTTTAATCAATGTCTTCTGAAGTGATCCTGTTGGTATTGGGGGTGAAAAGACCAAATAATAACAAATTTTTCACTGCACATCTTGACAGTAATCTAATTGGCGATCAATTTTTCAAGCTTGATTACACTTCCTATAGCACCATCTAGTGCTCTGTGCATGCGTCAAGCACTAGGAAGTTTAATCGAACCTGAAATCATGATCATGCCTAGAGACTGCAATTGCAAGATGTACAGTGAAAAAGGAGTTCTATTTTTGGTCTGTTCTCAGTCAAAACCAACTGGATCGCTGTAGAAGATATGATTAAAGCACTGGAGTCATATGAATTATGTTTATGCTGACTTTCTTTTTTGGAGCTTCAAAGGTCTGGTCACCATTTACTTACATTGTATGAACCTACAGAGCTGAGATATTCTTCTAAAGAAGAAAGAAATCCATACACATCAGGGATGAGGGTGAGTAAATGTTGAGAAAGCATAGCCTTTAATAATTATCATCAACAAACTTAATCACAGTAATTTTAAGCTCTTATCAACAAATAACAGCACCTGTCTCATGGCTCCAAAGAACAGGTTCCCCTCCTTGAACTCTTTCCCCAGTGATACATTGAGAGTCACTTCAGCGTTGTCATAATGATAGCTAAGATCCAAGTCTTCTCCCATTGCATACTTCACCACAAAAGCTTTTTGACTATCCAAACAGCTTCCTCCACAATCACTGTAGAGCAGAGCTGTAAGTGGATGCAGATAGAGCTCCCTTAGTGGGGTGAAGAAGCTTTCATCAAAGCCCAGTTCATTAAGTAGAATCTGTAATCATTTAAAGAGATCAGAAATTATCATTATGGAATATGCTAAATGTGTGTGTGTTACTTTATATGTGTACTTATGTAACATATAATGAACCAATGATTCCATAAATTATTATACAAGTACATTTAATTATATATGATAAGAACTTATACCCCATAATTGTTCATAGTGTTCGGCCTGCCCTTTGGTGCCTCAGACTGTTCAAAATGCTCCAGCTCCTCTATGAGGTCCTTGCAGAACTCCTTTGTGAACACTGGAAATCGGTAGACTCCTGGTGCTGCAACAAAAAAAAAAATTCAACAAACAACCACAGACATTATTGACATGTGATTTTTCTCCCAAGGGTGAGCTGATGTTTCATTTATTTATTTAAATGAGGACATCTCCAAAGATCCAGCCCACCTGCTTCTGTCTGGATAAGTTTCATCAGTCCCTCCATGTTTGCTTCACTTGAACCACCATATTTAACAATCTGTAAAAGCTCTGGGGCCAGAAATGATTCCTGCAGAGGAATAGTACACTTCAGCATACATATATTACAGTATGTCTGTTAATAATTATGAATCATTGACTATCTGTACTGATGATTAGATATACCTGTAGATGATAAACATGCTGATGTAAAGGTTTATAAATCTCCTTGATGATAGCTGCTCTCTTTGCTGATTCCAATGTATGATTATGCCTTCTCTTGATTTCTACATGAATCTATGGGTGCAGAACTCAGTAAATGTAGTAGCTTTGTTGATAATCACCATCGTATCGCGCAAGTGTTTTCTTCTTCTAGAGAGCTCACTCACCTTTCCAAGTACGTCGTTGAATTGAGATGCAGACACACAACCAAGGGATCTAAGGATCTTTTAAAGCAAATAAAATGCTGTTTAGAAAGAAATGGCAAAGTACTTAACAGTGAGACATCAGCGCAGTGTTGCCGTAGAACACTTACACTTTCATAGTCCTTCCTGAACTGACTCTCCGAGACGAATCGAACATGAAGTTTGTATTCTTCAAGAAAAATATTGTCGGTAAAAAAGCAACTGCATGAGTAAAACCTCTTCATTGTGACACCCGGACTTGATGTCATTAGCCGGTCTAACTACGGTTTTATCTTGAGTTTAACTTAACAAATATGCGATCTTTGGCCATTTTTTACATATTTAAAATAATCCAAGGCTGTTTTGCGAATGTGGGAACCACGCTAGTGCTATTTAAACCATTAAAATGGTATTTAAAAAATGAGAAATAGATAAAGACGAAGGGATAAAACTAATACGTTTATGTTTACTTCCTGCCTGGTCCGTCACTAAATCTCATCCGTTCGGTGGTTGTTGTGTGCGCGCGCACAAGTTCTCGGTAAAACTCGAAACGTGTTTTAAATTCCGCCTTTTCAGTGCTCTTTAGAGAATTTGGGTTTGAAAATTGTGTGATTTATTTGACTGCACTGTTGGTTATGTATTTAAAGCTTAGAATGGTATATTTGCACCAGAATGTTGAGTGGCCCATGACTGACCTATGATTTTTCGATTATTTGTCTTCTTTATCTTATTATGTTTAAATTTTTTATACATATTTTTTTATTTATTTTATTTGTTTATTTTTTTCCCTTCAACTTTACTTGTCTTTATGATTGTATTCATACATTGTTTTATCTTATTGAACATTTATAAAGCGAAACTCCACAGTTTTACCACCATTTGTGGACTTTTCAGACGGTCCCTTACCCACCGTAGGCACATTTTTCAATTTATAACAATGTTAAATTGGCAATCTGGAACTATTTCACCATGACGCCATCTGACCAGATTAAATACGAGACAAATCGCGTTCCGTATAGATTCAATACGAGACAAATAATTTTTATTTAAAATTATTAGTTATTTTATTTAATTAGTACATTTTATTTTAAATGAACTCAACATTTTATGTCAACCAGGTTAATTACTTTTTAAGTTAAACCAAAATAATTTCTTAGAGTGCATAGTTCAGAACATTAACACATTCACCATGGTCAAAATACATGAAATACGATTGTTCCCGATTTTTAATAAGTAACATGAAATGTCAATGACATATTGAACACTGAACTTGAAATATCCCTGTTTTTAATTTCAGAAATCTGGTCATCGTAATAGGCTATTAGAAATATATATTTATTTTTGCACAAAACCTCCCGATTTAATTATTGAAATATCTTGATTTTAACAAAACTATCATTTAGACCATACTGTGTGCATATATATATATATATATATATATATATATATATATATATATATATATATAATGTATAGGATTGGAGGCAAACTATATATATATATATATATATATATATATATATGTATATATGTTTTTTTGGTATCTGAAAGGTGGTTTAACTCCTCACAGATGACTGCCATCAGCCATCCTCACAGAGCAAAAAGATGGTTTATTTTAAATGTATTGCTTAATTAACTTTTCTGCATATAACTGTAAAGATGGTTTGTTGTATTATGTGGGACCAAAGAAAGAAGAAAACTGAGAATTAGTGATTGAGGCGTAGCGGAATAGACACTGGTCATTTCTATGACATTGGGAATCACCTGGGATAGAAGAAGACTGTTCTCAGGATACAGAGTAAATACTACAGGCTTGGCATTGTCAAGGATGTTGTGGATTGGGGATGCAGTGGATGTCATTTTCCTGACCCTTTTCAGATACATTTTGAATGGAGGTGTTTGATACTGCACTGTTTTATTTATTTATTCATCCCTTAATCTACGTGTCTTTGTTTCCTCTGTTTCAGATTAAAGTGTGTGAAACATGTCAACATCCAGAGGGAAATAAAAACCTGGCAAAAACAACATGACCTATTAAGGTGGATGGACCGTGGGAGATTCTGGCAATTTAAATAATCGTTAAAAGTTTGTACAACAAGAAGATGAATTGAGCTATTACAATGGCTTTTTTGCTCTTGTGTTGAGGTAATAGTATGGTGACCAGATGTCCACGTTTTTCAGGGACAGTCCCAGTCTTTGTTGGCATGACCCCGTTTTTCCTGAACCTTCAAGACAGCATTTGTAGTGAAATATTACATTGCAAATAATCCCTAGCATTGTTATCTGTTATCTTGACAAGTTTATGGAAAGTAATAAAATGTTTTTCACTTGTTTTTATTCTAAAACATGTCAATTTCCAGGGACTGTACTTGGAGGGATAAGACAAATTGTTATCATTACAGAGTACAACAGTAAATGGGTAGAGGCTTTTCCCATACAAAAGAATGATTGTTTAGGTGTTGCAAGATGCATTTCATCATCAATTTACAGGATAAGTATTTCTGCACTTTAAATATAATAATAAAAACAAATTAGTAGGATATATTCAACCCAACTGCACATTATTTACCAAAACTGTCAAAACATTTTCAGATTTGGCCCTGTAAAGTCCTACAACAAAATTTACACCACATTTTCTAATGTTTAACAGGAAAGCCAGCATATCTAGTGAAGTAAGAGAAATAACTTTTAAGTGATGGTAATTCCGTGAATTTGATTAAATGGAATGTACAATGCTATAGCAAGAACTTACAGTGGTGCCATTCATGATCTATTTCTTTTCTTTTTTAAGATAAAGTTTGATCCACATGGTTACAATCAGGACAAGGAGAATTATACCCTTAATGTAGATAACACAAACTATTTACTTTCCTCCATTCTGGAGCAACAGAATAATATCAAACAGATGGAAAAGTCTGAACATTTGCTTTGTATGGCTGAAATCATACAGGCAAACTGAATTTGCCTGTATGCTGTACTAGTATTCTATCCTCCGTGGTCTATAGAACACATGAAATGGCTTTGGCACTTCATCAATTTTCTGAGAATGTTAATTTTGTCTATCTAGGTAATTACAAATATGAATGTCGCCTACAGAAAGGAAGAATGCAGAAAAGAAGAATGCAAAACACAAGGCTAGAAACATTCCCTCAAATACTTTCACTGTGACTGACCCATTGTTCAATGCAGAGGAGTCACCCACAGCAAAAAAAAAAAGCTTAAGGAAACCCTGTACCTGTCTTAACCACAGTCCAGAATGTACCAGAAGACAAAAAGAATGGCTTTGAGTATACTCTAACAGTGCACTGAAAATCTTTCTTAGGTCGAACTTATATTATAAAACAAATGTCTTACATGCTCCAAGAGTGTATCTAGAGTCTACAGCTTCAATTGATTGGATCTCAAGTTGTAAGGTGGTCCACATAGAGCATTTCAAGTGGATGTTTAAAAGGCAAAGTGGATGACCATGCACTCCCTATGAGTTTCAACACATAATGTAGAAAGATGCATTGAATGTAGTTCAAATCAAGGCCTTTATTAACACCAATGAAGATTAAGGTTTAGCTTTTTTATGTTGCAGTGAATGCATTGTTTTACACAATAACTGAACAACATACCCAAATATGTTTATAAGCCTTTGAGTTGAATGTGTTTGGCTTATTGACTTATGATCCAAAATACATTATTGAATCAGTTATTCAAGTGCAGAGCTAGTCTTTTAAGTATTCATTCATATTTGAATTAAGAAAACCTTTTTTTGTTATTATTTTTGTCAAATTGTATTATTATACACTTATTAGCCAAAATATCAAGACCACCTGCCTAATATGCTGTTGGTTCTCATTGTGCCACCAATACAGCACCCGACCCGCTGAGGCATAGACTCTACAAGACCCATGAATGTGTCCTGTGATATCTGTTACCAAGACATTAGCAGCAGATCCTTCAAGTAATGTAAATTGTGAGGTGGAACTGCCATGGATCATACCTGTTGGTCCAGCACATCCCACAGATGCTCAATCGGATTGAGATATGGGGAAATTGGAGGCCAGGGCAACACCTTGAACTCTTCATCATCAAGTCAAGAGGTTTTTCTGATGTTTCTCAAACCATTCCCGAACAATGTGTGCAGTGTGGCAGGGTGCATTATCCTGCTGAAAGAGGTCACTGCCATCAGGGAATACCATTGTCATGAAGGGGTGTACCTGGTCTGCAACAATGTTTAGGTTGGTGGCATGTGTCAAATTGATGTCCACATGAATGGTCGCACCCAGGGTTTCCAAGCTTGTCATCTTCCCACAGTGCACTCTACTGCCATCACTTCACCAGGTCAACTTGAAAACAGGACTCATCTGTCCAGACGACCTTCTTCCACTGCTCAAAATTCCAGTTCTGATGCTCGCATGCCCATTGTATGTGCTTTAGATGGTGGACAGTGGTCATCATGGGCACTTTGACCGGCAGCCCCATTCGCAGCAAGGTGCGATACACTGTGTGTTGTGACACATTACTCCTGTAATATCATTAAAATGTTCTGTGACTTGTGCCGCAGTAGACCTTCTGTCGGTTCAGACCATACGGGATAGCCTTCGTTGCCCTCATGAATCAATGAGTCTTGGGTGCCCAACACCCTCTTGCCGGTTTGTGGTTTGTACTCAAAACTGCTGACTGGGAGCAGCCCACAAACCTTGCCATTTCAGTGATGCTCTGAACCATTCGTCCGACCATAACAATTTGGCCCTTGTCAAAGTAGCTCAGGTCTTTACTCATGCCCATTTCTCCTGCATTTAACATGTTGACAACTAGAACTGGCTGTTTGCTTAACATCTAATCTACCCAGACCTTATTCGCTTTACCTGGGATTGGTCTTCATGCTTTGGCTCATAACACCACATTGAATGTTTACATCAGAACAAAGTGTTTATCATTCTCATTGATGGTGTGTCTAAAATTGTAAATGAGAGTTATTGCTGATAGACCCCCCCCCCCCCCCCCCCCCCCCCCCCAATGTGTTTACTTGTTTAATCCTCATTTACCTCATACTTTAGAAAATATTCTTTGTGTTATGTCAATAGTTCATTAACATTTATCTTACATATGGTATGGTATATTGTTTTAAACAATTGAGAGTATTCTCATTTGTAATGAATGGATTTGTTAATCAGTTACTCAAACAGCTCTGTGGCCAGTGACACATTTTGTGCAACTTCCTGTTTGTCCTAGAATGGGAGTTGGAGCAAAGGTGTGTGCGGTCAAAGACTGCAAATTTCATGATAAAGGGTGACCTAACCATGTCACTTGGCCCAATGTCGCAACATATCTTTAAAACCAAGGTTGTTTAGTGTTGAAATCCAGTGCTTATTCACAAATATATTTTTGAATTCCGTTTTTAGTGTTCAATGTTAAGCTCAATTGATGCTGATAACCACAAAAATAATTTTTACTTAAATTTCCCTCCCTTTCTTAAAAAAAAGAAAAGAAAAAAAACTAGGGTTACAGTTACAATGGAAGTGAATGCGGCCAATCCGTAAACAGTAAAATACTCACTGCTTCAAAAGTATAGCAACAAGATTATTATAATCTTAATAATAAAAATTATTATCTCAATATTACTCCACAAATTGGCCTCATTCACTTATGTCTCACTGTGACCTCAATTATGTTTCTTCCCTAAATATTTTTTTTGGTAATCAACATTAAGCTACAAATGCTGTCGATTGAGCTTAATTTGTATTGAACCAGGAATATTCCTCAGCACTCTGTAATTTTTTCTGAGTGCTGAAAAATGCAGGAAATCATGACTACTCACATTAAAATGAAGACTCCAGTCATATCAGTAACCTTATAAAAGCTGTTTTATTCTATATGGAGAGGGTCAACACATGGGGGCTGCCATGTTCGAATCACATGACCAGCCGGATACTACTCACTTAATTTCAGTAACTGTCCTGTTATTTGACACTTTCACTCATTGATTAAAGTAATCATGTCTGACTGTGAATACAAAAATTTTACAGTGGCACCTGACACTGAAAACTATTGTAAATTGATGCTACATCCAAGCAGTTGGTCCAAGCAGTAGGTCCAAAATGACACAAAGACAAAAGTTACTGAGTGTAACTTTAAGAATTCTGCAGTTTAAAAATATCACACCTGGGTAGACCCAGAGACATTACAGAACTTAATTACATCTGTGTCAACTTTTGTAAACAATGGGATTGGTCTATAACTTAACACTTTTCAAACTGCTTTAAAAAAAAAAAATACAAAATAAAAAATTACAGTTTGGTCCATAATAATCAAATCTAAAATTTAAATTTATTTAAAAAAAAAATAAATAAAAATAAAAGTTATTTATATATCAATGAAACCATTTAGTTATAAAATACTACTTATTAATTACATTTTCTCTGCATTGTTATTTTCCATCCAAACAGAAATAGAAAGAAAATAAAGAAGAGATTTTATTGTTCAACATGATTCTGAAGCAAGCCTCTTCATCACACATTTCTTTGCCCAGTTTTGGGGATTTAGTAAATAATTGATCCAGGTGTTGTTTAATAATTTCTGAGGTAATTTACTCACACCACATCCAATGGTTTCTTACGTCATGTTTGAAAGTGAGCAGGCAAAGTTAATTGTGTGGTACCTATGGTTTAACTAAAAATCATAGTTAAACTATAGTTACTGTAGTTAAACCATGGTTAATTTTTGTAATAGTAAAAAAAGAAGTCTAATCTGTTTAAGCTCACAAATGTAAAAAATAAATAAAATAATGTCTTGAATTATGACTAAAAATAATATTTTAAATTACCCGTTTTATCCCAAGGTCATCACAAAAAAAATCTATTCAACAGAATTATCGGTATTGGTAACGACGATATTGGACTTGAAATTTTTGGTATCGGATCTAAAAGAAAATAAATGGTATCACTCATCCCTAAAAACAAGCTATTACAGTGAATGTTAGCATGATGAATGTATGCTACTTGGATTAACCATGCATTGATTAGCATGGCAATAGCTCAATAAGCATATCAATATACTGTAAAAAAACAAACTACTATTGTACCTGTCCTCAAGCTAATCTCAAGCTCCAATATTCATCATAATGGTAACCCCCCCCAAAAACTTTAACATGACAGAAACTCTTCTAAACAACACAACAAAACGTCTAGGTTGTAGGACGTAACCTCCGTTCCCCGATGGAGGGAACGAGACATTGTGTCGAAGAAGTGACACTAGGGGTCTCTCTTGAGCGCCTTTTGCATCTCTGATCAATGAGAAAAAACCAATGAGAAATTGGCAGACAGAATTTGCATGCCCCGCCCCCGGACATACGGGTATAAAGGAGGGGAAATGCATCATTCAGAATTTGTAGGAGCCGAAAATGGTTCGGCAGCAACAGTGGCTCGGTTCAGCGACGTGGCCGGGAGGACACAACGTCTCGTTCCCTCCATCAGGGAATGGAGGTTACATCTGTAACCTAGACATTCCCCATCTGTCGCTCACGTCGACGTTGTGTCGATGAAGCGACACTAGGGGTCCAATTTATATCACGCCATGCACTAAGCCATGTACGTGTACTGCTGACACAGGAGTGGGCAGGTATTTTACGTGCCAAAGCGACCAGCTGTTTCAGTCTGCAGGTATTCTTCCCCGACGCCCCATAAAATCATCAGAGCCTTCTGGTTCTTTACCCCCGACAGGGGGGAACAAGGCGACGTGCCAAGCATGGGAGCAGGCCGTGCCAGCCGTGCCTTTTCTCTCTCTATGTTTCTCGCATAGAGTTAAAGCGGCTGGGCCCATCTTAACGCTATCATACGCATCAGGTAAATTTATAAATACTCATCAAGGTTAATTTATTTGAACTACTTTGAATGATTTAATTTTTCCCAACTCAAAACGATTAATTATTTTGAGCTTTAGAGTTTACAGTGTAGTCAGCTGACTTTATTTTATTGCCGCATAACATTGCCTTTGCCTAGACCTGACCAACTGAAGCAACCCCAGATCATAACACTGCCTACAGAGGCTTGCACAGTGGGCACTATGCATGACGGATGCATCGCATCATGTGCTTACCTTCTTACCCTGATGCGTTCATCGCTTATCGGGTAAATCTGGACTCATCAGACAATATGACCTTTTTCCATTGCTCCACAGTCCAATCTTTTTGCTCCCTAGCAAGTTCTTTTTCAAGTTTTTTTCTGATTAGCCTCACTAACAAGTGGCATTCAAATCGTTCTACTGTCAATTTTTTATAATGTAACTTCACCAAGAGCTTTAGTGATCTACGATCCCGATCATTCACAAAGATCACATTTCTTTCACGAAGCTGACGGTTTTCCACTATCCTTCCAGGTTTTAATAATGCGTTGGACAGTTCTTAACACAATTCCAGTGATTTCAGCAATCTCCTTAGTTGTTTTCTTTGCTTGATGCAGGCCAATATTTTGCCATTTTTGAAACACAGTAACATCTTTTCCACGACCACGGGATATGTCTTCCGACATGGTTGTTTGAGAAGCTGCAAACTGCATCAGTTATAGGGTTTAAAGAATTGTTGCCAGCTGAAACATATTAATCACTGCAATAATGATCCAATCATATGCTCTTATTTATCTGCTTATTTAAATCCATACGTCAAATTAGTTTTTTGGCCAGGCAGTATATCAGTGATTGTTCATTACCTTTCCCTTACCGGAAACGTTGTCAAATCTTATGAAGTCGTTCAAGTCGTTAGAAGACAGGCACAAGTGTAAGTGTTTGCCTTGTAATCGTGTCGCAGGTAAATTAGTCATAAGTGTCCCAATACACCAGATCAGTGTTCTGACGAAGTCTGTTTCCCCATTGTCGAAGTCTGTCTCCCCTATGTTTCGCCTTAGGTTAGTGTCGAAGTCTGTTCCCCCTATGTTTAAACTTTAATGCCGCTGTCAAAGTCTGTTCCCCCTATGTTTAAACTTGAATGCTGCTGTCAAGCTCTGTTCTCCTAATGTTTCTCCTTACTTTTCCCCTTATGTTTAATTTGTAATGGCGCTGTTGAGCTCTGTTCCCCCATGTTTCCTCTTAGGTTAGTGTCGAAGTCTGTTCCCCCTATGTTTAAAGTTTAACAGCTCTGTCGATGTCTGTTCCCCCAATGTTTAATGTTGCTACGGGGAACACTAATCTCAGGGGAAACACAGGGAGAACATACTTCGAAAACCAGCAAAATGTCATCCAGACTCATCGCCACACCCTCTTTTGGGGGAAAACAATCCCGTGTACTGCATAGACGGCAAAAGCATAAACTCTAGTGATGTGGAAGTTCGGATCATTTTACTGACTTAGATTTTTAAGTCTCGTTCAGCAAAATGAACAAATCTTTATTCAAGTAATTTCGTTCTTTTGAGCAGAATTAAATTAAAATGTTACATTTTCAATTGCCAAATACAGGTGGAGAAAAAGAAGAGTTGAAGAGAAATTGCCAATTTTCTTTGACAGTCAGGTAAGCAAATAGGTAGATTTTGCAGTAGGAGGTACTTTTTCATATTGTACCCAATAAAATATATGATGCCTTGAAGAGATTAAAAACATACACATCATATTCTGAATGCATAACATATGATCATGCATTTGTTTTCGGATCACTTCTCGTGTGTAATCTGTTGTGAAACGTAATTTGAAGTCCAAGCAGAGTCGTCGAGGATTCATCAATAGTGAAATGTCTTAGAATGTGTTCACCCGTCACCGATTCGTCGTGTAATTTGAAAACGCTGCGACTTCCATGACAAGACAGACAGTTGTGTAATATGAACGGTCCCACGATCCGACCTCTTTGAAAGTCATGTAGTGTGTAGGAGGCATTAGACAAGAAGACTCAAGAGGTGAACTATTCATTTCTGTGTCCTGTGTGAGCAATTCATAGCAAAAGAACGAACGACTCGGACCAAAAGTTTTGAAAGGTGAACTAATCATTTCTGATTCCTGTACAACGCCTATGCGATTTTCACATAACAAACGAACGGAGGTTGCGCATACGTGGCCAACACAAAAGGAACTAATCACTCTCTGAGACTACTCGTTCTTCTGAGTCACATAAAAGATTTGTTCGTTCATGAACGACCCATCACTAGTAAACACTTCATACAAACCAGTTTAAATGAACGCTATGCTGAAGAATTGCTGTGTAGTTGGTTGCACCAACAAAAAATCTAAACACACTGATCTGCGATTTGTTCCCCTGCCATGTCCTAAAAAAGATCCTGATAGAGGGGCTTTATGGCTGCCAGCTATACGAAGGGAAGACAATGGGAAGCTATGGGACCCTGGATCACCACACACTTCATCTACAAACAAGTAGAGGATTTTATTGATGTGCTTTTTCTCATAGAGCGTGTGATCGGCGCCTTGAAGAGGTTTCACATCCTCAACGGCCCAATTCCTGTACAGTTTGTGAAGTCTCTGTGGGATGAAATGGAAAGTAAAAAAGTAAAAAAGAGGCAACAGTTGACAAAATTGTACATGTTTGCGCTGCCTTAGTCAATATGCCATCATGTGTTGTGTTCAACCGTGACAGGCTTGGGGATGAGAAATCCTAAGGCACATACAGAGTAAGGGTGATGCTGGTTAGACAAGAATGAAGTTCAAACAAATAAAACTAAACTTTCTCCTCAGGATTCATAAAATGCAGATACAATATGCATGATGGACCACAAATCAAAATCATACTGCTTTAAGGATAAGTTCAAGACAGAACTACATTTTCACTGCAGTGCACAAAAAAAAAAAAAAAAAAAAAAAAACAAATTGCATTTTGGATAAATCATTTTAAAATAAATCACATTTATTTTATTTTGTGCACTTTGCAGTGAAAAAATTATTTATTTATGTTATTTTAATTTTAATTAATTTTATGTTTAGTTTTATTTTGGCATTCTGATATTCATATCTGTTATGCCATTTGCATTGCTTTACCTGCGCTAGCCAGCCTGTACACTATATACTTCTAGGCATAAATTGTAACATATTGACTTAATAGAGTGGCTTCTTAGCTCATACCATGTCCTTTATCTACCTTAGAGCACTGCTCTCCCTGCGTCATCTATAGATTCTGCTTCCATCTCCTGAAAACACAACAAATTAATTGTGATACAAGTCGCTTTAATTACCTGTCATCTAGCTTGGGGATGGCAATGACTCAATTGTTATCATTTATAGTCAATGGGATTACATTGTTGTAAAAATCGCATACTGTGGTCTGCAGTTCTGTTGAATAATTTCTCTAAAATTGAGATGTGACATGTTTAAGGTTAAACCATTTGTGTTTTGGTTTGATGTCACAATTGTGTTCAGGGCGCTGAACATCAAGTGGACTATTCAACACTTGATTTTGGATATTTTGGCAGGTATCGTAATATAAATACATTTTGGAATTATTTTTGTGATTGTCATATTAATTGCTTCCATATCGCCCAACAATACAAGTAAAATATTTCACTGGTAATTTTCTTACCTGGAAAATCGATAAGTTAAAAACAGATGTCCGGGTAGGACACCTCTGTGACATTCTGAGGTTATTGCACCTGCTGGGAGGCTGAAGGGACATGATGGATCAAATTAAGCTTTTCGGTGTATCTTGTGCGTTCTATGGCAGGCATATATTTTGTGTCATTTCTAAACTAATTTAACTCCGGTGGTTTGTTTTGTTTTTGGTTTGTGTTGCTATTTTACATTAAAGTCTATGGAGATTGTCATTTGTTTTCCCCAAAAAGGGGCGGAGACGTGTTGTAAGCCAAATTTCCCGGATGTGCCGGTCTAAGTAACTTATGCTCGGTAGACGAACACCCTTGCCAGTGCCCGAATTAGTGTTCATGATATACTGATTCACGACATAGAATTGCCATAGAGTAGGGAGCTGATTGAGACAAACATTATGTCCTCCTTGCTCGCTTTCCGGAATATGTAAATGTTCAAATATTTGCCAACGTGACCAGAACGCTCTCTGATAGGTCAGTTGCAGCGGAGGCGAGGCTATAGTACTGTATTCATTTCCCCTTTCCCATCCCGTCATTGCACCGCGAAGAGGCAATGGATGTTGGATGCAAATTATGGGCCAGAGATTAGTTTTATTATTGGGCGACGTTTTATTAATTTACGAAGTATACAGTGAGCTGATGGATGAGCCTTTAAGATAAACGAACAGATTAATTTGTTTGACAAATAGATATACTTTATTCTATACTGTCCTAATGCAGTAGTCTTAATGCCGGTGTCAAGCTACGTACGCAGGCCAGCGATTCAACGAGAGAACAGCAGTATATTGAAATTGACTTTCTTTCAGGGCACTCCTTTTATTTCAGACCTGTCAGTCTGGTTTCTCACTATAGGGTCATTACTATATTTACCCTATAGACGTTATTTAAAGATACCGCTTAGAATTAAGAAAACGCATAGAATTAAAAGAGAGGTCGGAGGTTTAAATTTGTATCAAGGATTAAACGTGTTAATTAATTATTTCTAATTCTACTTACATTTACCTCCTTTACTGTAGAGGGCAATTTGCATGGTACAGTAGTTACATTCAACAGGTGTAGGAACATGAGGGTTGCAGTGATTATCAGTTGCAACCTGGTTTTCAGTATTGTGGACATTGTGGTCACCACAGTCTTGTATGTCCATGGATCAAGTCTTGATATATTTGCAGATGAAATTGAGGGCTTTGACATACACCGCTCAACGCTAGACTTGTGGGGAATGGTACTCATACGTGCCACACTTCTTTACGGTGCCTCCATTGGGGTGTTCTGTAACAGTAGTGATGGCCCAGGGAGGGTATCAAACCTAGGAACACTGGTTGCTCTCATCTGCCTTACTAATATGACTTATGCTCTGGCCAAGTTGTTGATGCTTTCTGAGGAGGAAGCTCTAATGTATGACCCCTGGTTCCTAAGTTTGTTCTGCTGGACTTGTGTGGCAGCTATTGGCACCATGACATTATGGAATCTACTGGCATATACTCCCAATGCTGTTTCTGACAGGGTGGATTGTGAGGAGACGGAGAGGTTGGTGGATGGCATTGAGACAGAAGACGAGTCCAGTGAGAAGAGCGGAAAATCAAAGAAAGATGATTCCCATTCAGGGGCCACAATTGGCCGTTTGTTGTCATACTGTAAAAAGGATTCTGCTTTGCTGGCCGTTGCGTTCTTCTTTCTTCTCCTCTCTGCTGTGTGTAAGTTTTTTTTTTGTGCTCCACAGCCTCTCACAGTGATGATATGACCTAAATATTTCACAAATATAACATATTACCTAAACAATTAATAATTAGTTTACAATTCCCTATAACCTTATTCTTTAATAGTAAAACTTTACAATGTGTATCTAGCTGTCATTCATAACAAAATTACATTTATTATTTAAGTAACTATAAAATGGGCCTAGTCTTTGTGAGTGGGACTGGAACAGTTTTTTTAATCATATCAATCAAAATCAAATCAAATCACTTTATTGTCACACTACCATGTACACAAGTGCAACAGTAGGTGAAAGTCTTGTGTGCAGTTCCGAGCAACATAGCAGTCATGACAGTGACGAGACATTTACCAATTACAATAAACAACATATTTACACAACACAATTTACATATCAAATGTACACATACTTACAATCCTATATACAATGTACAGTAAACAATACACACAACATAGAATACACATACAATAAAAAAATAAGAGTATATAAAAATATATATGCAGTTGTTATATTGTGGAGAATATCAACAAGATAGCTTGTGGTTTTTCTACCTTTTGTAAAATGATATTAACCTTTTTAATTATATCAGCCTTTTAATTATATTCACAAGAGGGATTTCAAAACCTAACGGCCTGAGTGCTGTTAGATTGCACACCATTGCAGTGTTGTGTGGTAATGCGTTGTGATTGCACTAGTTGTTAATGGCTTGATTTGTCACACTTTCTAAATAGCATGTTGCACAACTACCACAGTAGGTTGTAATCTTATCTCTTACAGTGTTCCTCTAATTATTCATGTTTGATTTCCTTTTCCACAGGTGAAGCCTTTATACCTTATTACACGGGGAAAGCAATAGATGGCATAGTTATACATAAAAGCATGGATACTTTTGCCAAGCCACTGATTACTCTCAGTGTGTTGGCATTGGTCAGGTGAGCCATTTTGGGTTTTAAAGTATCTCAATTAATTTTAAAGGGCATTAGTTTAAAGGTCCCATTACACACTTCCTTTTGCATTGTCATAGTGGCTGCAGGTCTGCAGGTCAACATTTTCTTAAATTTTACATATACATGACTTGACAAATGTTATTGTATGGGGTCAGAGTCATACCATAAACCATAGGTGCTCAGTCACTATCCTGTCAAACCACCTTCCTGCAGAGTTTATCTATTTTACATTTTGTTTTTGTTTATATCCAGCTCCATAGCCATTGGATTCCGTGGAGGAGTCTTTTCTATTACATTTGCCAGGTTGAACATCCGGCTCAGGAACCTACTTTTCAGATCACTAATGCATCAGGAGATTGGTTTCTTTGATTCCAACCATACAGGTAATAATATCATAATAGCTTGCACCAAACATGACAGTTTTGCTCCTTATCCTCTTCAACTCTGCAGACCTGTTGGTGGGTCCAAAAGAGGGTGCTATGTTGTGACATGAAATGTTCAAGTCTGCGAATACATAGGTCAGGAATATGGGGTATCGTTTGAAAACTTAATATCTGAGATAATCATAGATAACCATCACTTCTTCATTTATGTTACATAAAATAACAAAATAATAACAGATAAACTTCTGTGTCGCAAAATAATAACAGATAAACATCTGTGTCGCAAATCAGCACCACCTAGAGGTCATGTGGTAGAAATAGTTATATGAATATAAAAGTCTTTCAAATAGCTCTTAGATTAACAAATCATATAAAATATTTAAGCACTCATTCTCAGGAATGCGACTAATACAATTTATTTTACACCACAAGAAAGATTTTCAAAAGAATCACAAAGTAATATGTGGTATTTGTAACCAAATTTTGACACCAAATACACACATCTCTTTTATGCACAAATTACTACTGCTGTAATTACTTAATTATCTGTGAATTTGCTTGTGCAAATAATCCAATATCTTAGATATCCAGAACAAAATACGTGGTCCAGCAGGAAAACGATGCTAAACAAACTATTACAAATATATGTTATCGATGTCGATATGTTATTGATGATCAAATTTTATATACACGCAAAGGGGAGGACCTCACCTTTATGATGACACCTAGATTGAGCTTCTAGTCCACTCAGAGGCCAAGATATTCACTGAAACAGTAGGGGTAGTGCATGAACTAAAAATGAGGCTAAATGTCTATGGACCAGCACATCTGTGAGGGCTAAAATGCGTTAGAGCGCCACCTATATTTCGAATTGGCATTTTGTGATGGAAGGTGTTAAAGGAAAATAAAATTTCTAGTACTTGCTGCCATCAAGTGGAATAAAAAAATACTTTTTAGAGGGAAATGGTGTGAACAGGACCAGAATTTCATGCTTACAAATTTAGGGGGTGGAAAAAATAAAATTATATATATATATATATATATATATATATATATATATATATATATATATATTAATCATAAGATTGAATTGTACAGTAAGAGTTAAAGAGGTTTAGGTATTAATATTTGTACTAAATACAAATTTTTAGTTTAATCTTTTTTTTTAATTTAATTTTAACAGAAAGTGACATTCTAACAAAAACTCTGTTCTCCTTATTGTGTTTTTTTTTTCTTCGTTATTGCCTGATGAAGATTACTCTGATCTACAATGGAAGTTAATGCAGAAGTGATTCATAAATAATTAAGTTCTCAATGGCTTGGCTTACAGGTGACATTACCTCTAGACTTACCTCAGACACTACTCAGGTGAGCGATCTGATCTCACAAAATGTGAACCTGTTCCTGCGTAGCTTTGTGAAAGCTCTGGGCATCTTCATGTTCATGTTTGGCATGTCCTGGAAGCTATCTCTAGTCACCATTATGGGGTTCCCTTACATTGCTGTAGTGTCCAAGCTTTATGGAGAGTATTACAAGGTGAGTTGAGCAATATATTCAAATGCACAGAATGATGAATTTCTGTCCCACAACACCGTGCTGAAGAAAAAAATCAACAATACATGCCTTAAATAGAAATAGAAATGTGTGTATTGTTGTTTATACTCATATTTATATTGTTATATTATCCCTGCTATATGTATATTACTATAGCATACTTCAAACATAAAGATAAGCAATAAACATGTATGTTATATTTGACAGAAATTAACCAAAGACGTACAAACAGCACTGGCCCAGGCCAATAAATTGGCAGAAGAAACAATATCAGCCATGAGGACAGTGCGAAGTTTTGCTAATGAGGATCAAGAGAGTGACTCATACTACAGCAGACTGCAGGAGATGTTCATTATTAACAAGAAGCAAGCAGTTGCCTATGCCTGTTTCATGTGGTCCAGCTATGTAGGTATCTCAAAGATGAAAAAACAAAACAAAAAAAACTTTTATTTTTGCAAAATCCTCATTGAATAAAGTCTAATTTATCTTGACTTACTGTCACAGTTTATCCTGTGGAAATGTTTGGGGCAATTTAAGTCTCTTGGAGGTCTGGACAATCATGCTAGTTCTTAATCTGTCCTCTCCTCTCTATGCCTCTCATCTCTCTGCATTAATATCTGTTTTTAGGTCTCCGAACTGGCCTTACAAGTAGCAATCCTATTTTATGGAGGCCACCTGGTGGTGACAAATCAGATGAGTGGAGGGACCCTCATTTCCTTTATCATCTATGAGCTGGAACTTGGAGAGGCCCTGGAGGTACTTTACTGTTGTTTTTTTATATCTATGTGCATGCACTATTTGAGTAACCATATGATGAATCTGAAAACACTGAGTATCACCCTTTTGTTTTACAGAATATATCATCAGTGTACACTGGTCTGATGCAAGGTGTTGGCGCTGCAGAGAAAGTGTTTGAATATATTGATAGAAAACCTAAACATTCCCTTGATGGTCAAGAAGCTCCAGGAACATTTGAAGGGCAGGTGGAATTTAAAAATGTGACATTTGCCTATCCAACAAGGCCAGAGATGGATGTATTGAAGGTACTCTTTAAAGATTTGAGGTGGCAGGTGTAGAGTTTATTTTATTGTATTTTGTTTTATATCCTGCTACTTAATGTAACAGTAGGAAATTATAAGGATTTATTATAGTGCAGTCAGTTGATTGAAATGTTTTATTGCTTTTTGTCAAAATGCATTTATTTCCATCTTAGGAAAGAAAACAAAACAATATGTAACAGTATAATGCTGTAACACAGTTCAAGTTCATGGGCAAGGAAGAGACGAGAAACCGGCTTGACATATAAACTAAAGGTTTAATGTAAAACTCAAAAGACAAACACATAAGACAACAGACATGTCCGTAATTGAGCTCTCTCTCTCTCGATCGCCGTCTGCGAGTGGCCTTTATCCCTCTTGACGGCTTAATTAGCCTAATACGGGACCGGGCGTGTGTAATCACGCCCCGGTCCCGCCCTCCACCGTGCCACAAATGCTTTATTAACATTTTCCATACAAAGCTTTCCACAGTAGAAAGATAGAGATGTACTAAAATAGCACCAATTGAAGTAACATTAAACGTTTCCCAAAGTCTAAGTGGGAGTTTGACTAATTGAAACAACTATGTATGTTGCATATTCATTGCAATGGGAATTAAAATCGCCCCTCTAGAAATAAAGTCATATGGGTTTGGAACTACATGTGTAATTGTGCGTGCATAAATTAAGAATTTCTGTGTAAACTATTTGGTCTAAAAACAAAAAGTTTGAACATTTAATTGATTTCAGGCAGAAATAACAATTCAACTGCAGAATTATTGAGATCCTTATTTTTCCACCATGAATCACTACTTTGCCCCTGAGCATATAGCAAGTAACTTTGAATAAAAAAGCATCTGCTTAATGCTATGTAACCAAGTTTGCTTGTTTTACTGTTACATTGATATCCTATTTAATCAATTCCTTGATATGAGAAGGAAACTAAACCCACATTTTGTTCCCAGAATGTATCCTTCAGTCTTCGCCCAGGGCAAGTAACTGCATTGGTAGGGCCCTCTGGTGGTGGAAAAAGCTCATGCGTGTGTTTGTTAGAGAACTTCTATGCCCCTCAACAAGGTCAAGTGCTAGTTGATGGCCGACCTGCGAACGCCTACCAGCACAACTATTATCACTCTAAGGTGGGATTTCTGTTGGGTTTCATCTCTCCTACTGTATTTTGCATAAATGCATTTTCCTTGATGAATTTAAACACAATTTTAGAAGTTCTATTGGTTGGATCTGCAGCTTGCAGTATCTTTTATGACCATAGGAGGTCAGTATTTATTGGTAATGTAAATGGGTGAATTGGCTTAACTACAAGTAAATTAGTGATCAAAGTGCATTGTTTTATTATAGGTGGCACTGGTAGGTCAGGAGCCTGTTCTGTTTGCCCGAACTGTTCAGTTGAATATCTCCTATGGTTTGCCTGAAGCTCCCATGGAGGCTGTCATAAGAGCTGCCATTAATGCCAATGCACATGAATTCATAACTGGCCTCTCCAAAGGCTATGACTCTGGTGAGTTATTTTTTCTGTAGGTGTTAACTTTACAATATAGTGATGTTTTGTATGTTTCTTTTGAATTATCATTTTTAATATGTGTACTAAAACTTTGTTAGAGTTCATTCCAATTCCATTTTTATTCAATTTAAATTGTGGGCCTACCTTTTTCTGACTTAAACATTTGAATGTCTTCTCCATTGCAAACAATAATAACAGAAGAATGATTAGATTGATTTGCTCTCATTGATTATTTGACACTGCAGTCATCAGCATTCTACATATGCTGTAATTTTCTTTCATTTGTCTGTTTTAAGAGTTTGATGAAAAAGCTCAAAATTTATCCTGCTGCTCTGTCATATGTTATAGGGGTTGGGGAGAAGGGCACTCAGCTGTCTGGAGGACAAAAACAGAGAGTTGCTATTGCCCGAGCTCTCATCAGAAACCCTTGCATTCTCATTTTGGATGAAGCCACAAGTGCACTAGATTCAGAGAGTGAATACATTGTAAGACATGACTATTTCACTGACAGGCCAGGACTAAAATAAACTTTTTACATTTAACATTACTGTACATCAAATATCATTTTCAGTCTCACATTTGACTTAATTTGTGTCACTGCTTTGTTACAGGTTCAGCAGTCTCTGAGCAACTTAATGCGAGAGCACACAGTTGTAGTGATAGCTCACAGGCTGAGCACAGTGGAGAGAGCGGACAACATCCTAGTGATTGACAAAGGCCTTGTGGTGGAGCAGGGCCGTCATGCTGAACTCATGGCCAGAGGAGGCCTCTACTTCAAGTTGGTGCAGAGGCAGATTTTGGGGACTGATGTAGAAGCAGAGGATCACAACCTACTCCCAGAATTGAAGGAAGAAGTTAAAGGAAGTGAGGAGGACTGTAGTGACACTGAGCATGAAGCACAATACTAAGAGAGAGTTGATATGTCCTCAAGTTTTATTTTTTTTATGATATCTTAGGATATACTGTATTACAATGTAATACAAAGAGTGTGTTTACTAGACTGGGAAACTACTCTGGATTAAGCTTTATGCAATCAACACTCAAAATACTTGATGTACTGTACATTTGTTTGCAACGAATGTGAATGCCAGAAATAGTTTTATAATATTAAACTTAAGGAAATAAAGTGAATTGATGTGCAAATAACTATTTTACATATTTTACAATTACAGTATAATCTCTATACTGAACAATTCAGTAAACAACATTTAATGGTGCAAACCACAATTATTAACGCAGTTGTGCCATTGAAACGTGTTTTTGGAAATCCATCTTTTATTATTAATTTTGTTCTAATGCTTAAAGTTATCTCATTCTTTTTATTTATATTTTTATGCAATCTGCTTTAATTAATTTTTATCCAGATATGATAAAAATTATGAAATTACAAGGGGTTCAACAGAGACTTGTTATGAAAAATGTTCAAAGTGTGTTCACATTGACTGATCCAATTACAATGGAGATTCATTTGTTTATAGAATATAATATAAAGGCTGGGGGCCTTTTACAACCCCTCCCCTGTATTTTATTTATTTATTAAGAATTTGAATCAAAACAAACTTCAATTATTTGTTCTTTTCACACAATTTATGCTGCTACATAAATATTCAGTAAAAAAGAATGTTTTTTTTTTTTTATCTTAATAGACTTTGCGACCAGAAATGAAGCAAATGTTCCTTTGCCCAGTTGTAACCTAATATTTACAGCAACTTTAAAAGCATTTTGACGAAATAAGCCATTTATAAAATTAAAACAGAACTATTTCTTCGCCGTATCAGATGACGTCACTCATCTCCTCATTTCGTCTTCCGGTTATTGAAATACAAGCTTCGCTCTATCCGACTCCGACCGCGATCTACAGAGTTCGGAGAGTGCCAGACACTGCTGTGCAAGACAGTCATGGCTGGCTTTGGGAACAAGTTGAGCTCTTACTCAATAATTCAGCTAAGCGAACTGCTCGAAGATGACGAGAAGCTCAACAAAATTATTGACGACACAGAGGAGGTAAGTTTCTTTTCCCTGAGAACAGTCGCGAAGTTACCGTGTTGATACAGATTTGAAAAAACTGCACCATTTTTATATACAGAGGGACTGCGTCGTAGGCCGTGTATGTTTTGACGATTTCAATTTATATTTCCAACAATTATTATATATTTACAGTGTATTAGCTGTTTTACATTTCGACCCTTTTCAAGCGACTTCAGTTTAGTTTGTTTTTGACGTTTCTGACTGCGCTTAAAATTATTGTAATGTCATACGGTAAACAACATATTTTCCATTAAGACAAAGTTACTTTTTACAGACGCAAAATAGTTTTTAAGTCGCTGGAATTATTATGACCATTAAATTATGTTTACATGTATATATTTATCATATGTGGGGAAAATGTATTAGGCTATATTTATCATGTTCAACCAACTATATGCCTATAGCGAGTTAGGAATATTAATTTCCCACGGGGTCTCATTTCTTTGTTTCACTGCCCAGTGATGAAAGTCATTTTCTTGTTATTCTCATTTGTACTTTTCTTGGCGTAACCGGCTCATTCCTAAATGAAATTTGTCATGTCTTAGATCTCTCTCTCTCTCTCTCTCTCTCTCTCTCTCTCTCTCTCTCTCGAATAGGCTACCTTAAGGCAACAAAAGTTTTGTAATCTCAAGTACTGGTTTGCCATAATATTTTATTTAAATTGTTTTTAAATAATATTATATTGTTTCTCATAAATACGTTTATCTGGTGTGCTTGTCACACACTGAGGAAGTCCTGTGTCTATTTCCCCTTTAAAAGTCATGGAATAAAAACATTAACAGTTTACTGTTGGTGTGCAGATAATCTCTTCATTGTCTTGTGTGCTTGTTCCCTTTTTAAAGCCAACAACCAACTTTACAGTTATGTATATGTATGTTGATACAGCATGTTTGTAATGCACTGCTTTAACCATATGCCTTCATTCTTGGATTTTCATGTCAGTCATAACTGCTGAGGCAAAACCATAAAATACATATAGCATTGCCAAAGCATGCAGTATCACTAAAAGCTCTGACTTCCTGTTTAAGTTCAAAGTTTGCTCAGTTGTGTTTGCAGATCATGGATTAGATGGCATTTGAGGTTTGTTTTCACACATTTGAGTTGACTGACCTCCAAATTGATGGAAAGATATTGACCTTGGCTAAGATCGGAATAGGAATCACACAAATATGTTTGTCTGAAGGACTACCTGGCTCTGAGACAACACTCCTCACAATCTACCATATTACTCTTACTACTGAAAAATCCTGGCTTGCACTAATGTAACTGGGAGACAGAGTAAGAGTTTGCATGGTGCTCTGCAAGCTAAATATAGTAACATTTAGCCTAGTATGTAGAAGGAAATTTGTATCTGCCATCTGAATAAAAAGGTATATAATACTTTTGGCCTGCACGTCTTTAAGAAGACTCTTTGAGTGTTTTGTGCTGCACATACCTATTCTAAATTAGACTTGGGGTGGACTGGCCTTATATAAGTAAAACAATGATTTACATTTCAAAGCAAGATGTATTAACAGGAGAATTTGTCTAGGAGTGTAACGATTCACTCTTACGATTAGTTTCTGTTTACGATACAGATTTCACAATTCAATTGAAATCACGATATTTTAAACAAGATTTAACTTTTTTTTTATTACTCTTTAAGGCATACAAAACAGTTCCTTTCATTTAAAACTTAACTAAAAATAGTGTTCATTAACGTGAATAATGATCCTTCAGATAGGGACTAAAAATCCATTGCCCAGAACAGGGCAGTGGTGTCAAAAGAATAGAAATATTCATAATTGTTCTTAGCTGAAAATACAGAATTATGTTAGATACATATGTTTCATAACTTTCACAGATTACATACATTTAAAATATTCTAGATTCATATTAATAGTAATATAATTCATATTAATTAATAGTATTATCACTGATTACATCAAAATATTATTTAAAAAAAATACATTTTATTGGATGCGCATGCTTTTCCAGTTCAATAAAGAAGGCTCTAATTAAATTTACTGATGAAATCAAATTAGACATTGAATTTGACATAAGGATTTGTTTTCCCCCATAGCATTATTATACATAATATTCATCATTATGTATACAACCTCAATTCTGAAAAAGTTGGGACAGTATGAAAAATGCTAATAAAAAAAAAAAAGGAGGGATTTGTAAATTATATTGACCGTTTGCTATATTGAAAGTACTACAACTACACATGATATTTTACATTGTGATTTAAAAAAATAAATAATATGATGTACAGAATTTCAAATCAGATGATTGAAACACACTCCAAAAAAGTTGGGACAGTTGAAAAAAAAAAAAAGAAATTCACAAGGTAAACCATCATATCATATGTTTAGTTGTAGTGTTTCCAATATAGCAAAGAGTGAATATAATTTACAAATCACTACTTTTGTTTTAATTAGCATTTTTCATACTGTCCCAACATTTTGGGAATTGGAGTTGGAGTAGATTAGGTACAGGGGTGGGCTATATGGCCAATACCTTATCTCATGATATTAGTATTTTTACATCACAGAAATTATATATATATATATATATATATATATATATATATATCACGATATAGTACATTTTTGGGGGGGGGGGGGGGGGGGAATCAATAAAAATTGGTTAATATATTAAATAACCATATTGTACTGCCTATTTTTGGATTATTTTTTTAAATTTTTTTTTACAATTTTTATGCATTTGGCAGATGCTTTTATCCAAAGCGACTTACAGTGCACTTATTACAGGGACAATCCCCTCAGAGCAACCTGGAGATAAGTGCCTTGCTCAAGGACACAATTGTGGTGGCCGTTGGGATCGAACCAGCGACCTTCTGATTAACAGTTATGTGCTTTAGCCCACTACGCCACCACCACTACACTCTAACTCTATTTTATATTGTGATTAATATTTTTAAACACACAATGAAAACCGTGTAATTTTTGTATCACAATATATCTTGGCACAATATATAATTACACCTCTAAAATTGTCTCTCCCCATCTAAAAAAAAAACAACAGAAAAAGTTTGAGAAACACTGGGCATTAAAGTGCAGTATTCTTCTTTTGCCAGCACTTGATGGAACTGTCTGCAATGTGAGTGTAGGCTTTCATTGCACACACTGTGTAAAAGCCCAGAAGAACATTAATGCTTGCATACTTGTAGTGTGACATAGGCATTGCTTGGAAACATGTGACATTTGTCAAAATGTTCTTCTTATGCACTCTTACACATGATCTCTAAACTGAAACAGTGGAGGAGCACCTTTTGAAATAGGAGGCTTTCGTGTTAAATATTATTTAATGTTCCTTATGGAAGTCAAACGTGGATGAGTTGCAATGACAAACTAGACTGTTTTAGTGAGGAGCTTAAAAATGCATGCAGTTTAATATATGAAGATAAGATATTATTCATGACTCTATGTTTTGAATGTACAGCAGGAATTTTTTGCCATTGACCTCTCTGGTAATCAATCATTCCAACCTGATCTCATAAGAATTCAGCACAATAGTACAAGGTGGTGAATTCATACAATTCAAAATCAATTATAAATCGTACGACTTATACACTCACCAGTAAATACGCTTTCCTCACATCATTGTAGTTCCCAATGTGCTTTTTTTTCTGTGTTAATCCAAAACAGTGTTTTTCGTAACTTTAACCCCTAAACCAAACCCCATCCCTAAATCTAACCATTTAAGTGTAACATCTTACAGTACCCAGAGTGTAAACATAACCATGATATTAACGTTAAAAGCCCTGATGAGTAAAACGGAGGAATGCGACACTGAACAGGTTCTGAATGCATTTTCGTGAAGCGTTTGTGATTGGTTGATGTGCAGATCCTACATTTCCATACGAATTAAGTCGTACGAATTGGTACAATTTTGCCACCTTGTAGTATTGTGATGAATTCTCATGAGACTATGTTTAACAAATTCCTTATTTTGAGCTGTAAAGCTCTGCCTGTGATGATATTGTAATGAGTACATTATGATCATCCGGTACAAGGATAGGTTTAAGGCATGGTGACCTACATATCAGAGGCCAGCTGAGTCGAATCAATTTGTACATAATTAATTTTAAGCCTCTTGACTGAGTTTCAATGGTGAGACTCTTGTCTATGTTTGGAGACAATAATCAGGTTTGTCACAAAGTATCATCTCATTTTTGTCTCTGATTTATCTTGTGAAAGTCTTGTGTTGTTTTCAATGTTGAGTGCTCTTAGTATGCAAACACCCTTAAGGCCCTGGTATTCTTCATATGATATTGAAGAACGAATGGGTGTGACGTCATTTAGATCAAAATCTGGCCAAAAAGGTGTTTCTGAGTTTGTTTAGTGGTTCGTAACAGTGTGCCAGGGCGAACTATTAGGATATCTTCTAACCGGCTGCTAAATACCTTCTTACTGCCATTGGTCCACATCACCGGTAGGTGTGAACTGAAGCTTCACCTACTTTGTTTATGTTGTTCAGACTGTCAAGAGGAACACACTGGCATGCAGAGTTATTAGCGAGCTGGTGTAAATGTACCTACATCGAGACGTTTTCCAAACTATGACATGCAATTTTTTTTGTTTAATTAGCCTACAAAAGGAATGAAATCTACTCTTATATTCTGAAGTGCCCATTCATTTATTTCACTTATGTCCTATCTGCAGCCGAAAGCCATTCACAAATCTCCCCAAAGGAAACAATACATTCTTTTGTCTGTATTCTGCCCATTAACACTTGTTTATACACACCTTTGCAGCAGTATCAGTGTCATCATAAATGACAATAATCAGCACATATAATAGAATGTCATTCATTCAGAACATAAGCTTGACAAATTAAACCTTTTCTAATGCATATATATTACTTTAAATCGTTGAGTGGATAAAAATGCATCTTTTACTGACCACATGCAAGTTCTTCTCATAGAATGAGGCATGGAGTCATTGATAACACATTTTAATGTCACATTAGTTAAGGTTTTACATGGCTGTTTTTTGACTTCTTTTTGACTATGAATGAGGAGGAAGGACTTCTCCGGAAGTAAATCGGTTCCTTTGAATCTATAGCGGGATACATACAGTTTGACCAGTGTAGTCTGGTTCCTGCATGAATTACACTTATGAGATGGTTCTTTTAAAGGTGCAGTATGTAAGATTCAGAAACCCATGTTATTAATGACACCTGTGGCCATTACGTGAACTGCAGCCAGCTACCTTTTGCTCATGCTTGTGCACACGGTCCATAGGGACACGAGCGAGCAAGCATCGACCAAAACAATGACGTAACGTACAAAGAGACAGCGTGATTCACCGGCGTCATGCTGACAGATGAGGTAGCATAATTAAAATTACAGTTATGATTGTTTTACTACAAACTTTGAGACTGTATATTATATTTGACTCTCCAGAGCTAAAACAGGGCTAAAACAAAGTGTGGATATAGGTCTGACTAGGCAAGACTGTAGTTTGAAGTAATCACTTTTCTTTGCATGATACATTGACTGAATTTATACAATAGCTTATGTCGGAGTTAGCTAGCTAGCCAGCTTTATCAATTACTGTTAGCTTAATGTGGTGGATAATGACAGTAGCTATTTATAAAATATTCTGTACATTATAAATATGTTGACACAATTCAGTATTGATGTGATTCAATCACAATTGTCATTTTGATATATCGATGCGCTATTGTTTGATAATAATAAAATGTATATATTTTTTGTATAACCAAGTTACATTAAACTAATGAATGGGTCTTTTTGCATTATCTTGAACATTGTCTAGCATTTATTTCATGTGTTATTGTAGTTTAGCTAAAATTACACAGATCAATCCTTATGGCTCTATATTTCACATGCTTTGCAGTTATGTAAGCTTACATGTCCAATAAGAATGCCAATTCAGGGTCGTTTTTGATCCACAAAACCGAACAAAGGACCCTCCGGGAATCAAAAGCCCTGCCAATTTTCACTCTAGTTTTCACTTGCCCATGATCATGTTCCTGCTTAGCCAGATGGGATTCAGTAGATAAATATTTATAGTCAATATTTTACATTTCTAAAGAGGTAAACTTGTACACATTTATTATTTTTTAGATGCTTTCAAACGTTGTTTTTTTTTACGTACAAATAGCTATGTATATTAATGAGATCATGCTGGAATATAGTACATAGCATATAGGAAACATTTATTCTCTTTTTCTTAGAGTTTACTTTCATGTTTGATTGTCAATTTAAATCTATATTTATATACACACACACATCTTTCTATTGAGATGTTACATGTAAGACTGTCAAATAAAAAAATTGAAATTCATATGTGCTTAAAAAGTCTAGATGCAGCGCAGCAAATTAGGCAAAAAAATTGTGTACACCACCCTTCCATTTGCAGTCATGAAAATATCCATCTACAGCAAATGGAAAATTACTAATACAAATTGAGATCTAAAGACAATTAAAAATGTAAACATAATATAATAATAATGATATTAATAACTATTGAAATACATTTTCGATACATGGTGAACTTGATTAGGTTGTGTACAGATGAATAGGCTATAAAGTGAAACTGCAAAGTTGCGTTCACAATGCATCGAGTACTCGTTCAGCCTTAAATATTAGTCTAGTAACAACGCTACACAACCATTGCAATTTGATTTTCCTTTGTGCCTTTGCCTGCCGTGGGCAACATTGAAACTGCTTCTCTTGCCGTTAGTTCACCCAAAATGAAAATTCTGCCATTATTTACTTTCTATGTGTGACTGCATAAAAAGTTTTTTTCTTTTTCTTAATTTTTGTATATAAATCTGCATAGTGCTAATTTTCATAAGAAAAATAACTTAAATTCTTAATTTCAAGAAACCGATTACTAATTTTATATTATGTGTTCGTGTGTTGGCTTCAAAATTACTCAATGCACTTCCCTAATTGACAACGTCATTTTAAAAATCTGGATCCAAATAAAAATTTGAATACATTGTGTTCTCAGAATCAAATTTAATTAGATTTTTTTTAATATTTAAGGTAAAAAATTGAACTTTGTTTCTCATGCCAGTTTACAACCCTAGTAACAAGTTCCTTGTGTGTTCTCAGATTAAAGGACTACAGCAGAATAAGGAGATGACACTGGCTAGTAACCGGCTTCTGGCTGAGCAGAACCTTCAACTCCAGCCCAGACTAGACCACCAAAAGAATGAGCTAACCAACCGCTACCGGTGCCTACAGGAGCACTTTGAGGCCTGTCAGCTGCGCAAGTCCTCTCTAGGTAAAAAAAAAATGAGGGGAAATGGTTGCAAGTTGTTTCTTATTCTCTTTTTCTTTTCTTATCCTTCTGTGTAGCATATGCCCCTCTCACACTTACGTAAGTACGCTCTTAATCACACACCCTTAGTGTTGTATGTTGTGTGTGCACTGTGATCCTGTTCCATATGTTATTTCAAGAGGCCATCATGGATAGGAGGTAAATCTGTGAATCTGTCCTCTGGGATTTTACACTTGATGTTATTGAGGAATTTGTGCATATTGACTTAATCATCTGTTCCTGCTATAAGATAACTCCTGAAGGGCCAGTTTTTCTGTTTTTTTGCATCATTTTCAGGCAACCTTGTACAATCGAGTCTTTACTCTGTGCTTTACTTCCTATAATTTTCTTCCTAATGGAAGCATTAGGCAGAACTAAACAACAGCAGATGACCATGTCACAGCTGAGAAGGATCTGTGACTGTAAAGAGAACAGTGAACGTTATTCACAGTGCTTCCACACCCTTTTGCACTCTGTGTGTGCTGGTATCATGAATAAAACGCTGTCAATGATTAGCCTATGTGACGCAGTGGTTGCTTGGAACCTGATCCAAACAGCATACCAACATGCGTTTCATTTTACCCACTGTATACTCAATGTCATCTGGCTTTGCTTTTGACTTATGCTGTATACATGAACTTGAAGTACACTTTCGAAGCCTGGCTATCTCCCCTGCTCTGGGCTGGATATAATATTTAATCTGTGGTGTACTGTAGCTCTGGTTGATTATATTGAACATTTATGATATATTTGTGACTATTTTGCTGGCAATCAAAAATGATACAACATTGTGAATGTCTTGATGATTTTGCTGCTCTTTATGTGGCTATTGAGTCTCAAAATAGTGTGTAAAATTAGACTAGTTTCGCGAGTATGTGAGCATTTTAGTTAATACGTTTAAATCCTTTTATGTATATCTGTTCATATATATATATTAAAACACATATACTAAAATGTTAGTTTTGTAAAAAAAAAAAAAGTTAAATAGAAATGTATATGTAGGTATAAAATATGATTTTTTGTTTACCTACAAATATGTTAATACTTTTTAAATAATATTACTGTGTATTGTTATATTGGTTCTTCTTATTCTGTTATATTCTGTTTTTCTTAAGCGATTTCAGAGCAAATGCATAAATATTGAGATATATTGAACAGGATCTGAAATTAACACCCGGCAAGTACCAAATGTGGGTGGTTGTAAAATAGTTTTACACATTCTAGTTTTGTCCTCAAGGGGGCTTACTACAGAACATTCAGTAACACAGGTGTACACATCGAACGGTTCTTATTAGCATAGTCCCGCTGCTCATCAATAGTCTCAAACACCGTGTGTCCGCTGGTGCTTGGTGAGTGAAGGTGGATTCAGTGCTTTTAATCCTGACTTCAAATGATGATTGCACGCATTCTTTGTGGCAGTTCTGTGGCTAGGTAAGTAAATGCTTAAAAATCAACACTGTTTGTATACTTTGGGCATTTGAATATGAAATTGGTATTTTTTCCAACTGCAATCGTGCATAATTAAGATGACATTATTGCTCATGTACTGAAAACGTATAGTAGAAAATACACACTGGCTTTGAGTATTTAAAACCAACCATGAAGCGCCAGTTCTTTGGTGCGGAGAGTGGGGCTGAGCGGATTTCGTCTACGCCAGTGGACACGTACAGTTAGCAGTACATCTTGATGCAAGATGAGAGTTTGGAATGAAGGGAAGACCACTCAAGGATTTACAGTGGATGTGTGAGTAAGTTTTAACTACCCACCGCAACGCATACAAATTCCCCGGTAATGATTGCATTATAACAAAACAGAATGATTTTCATGGCATTCGGTTTTGTTAATGGTTCTTGTACGTGCATTATTCTGGTGATGCGGACAGAAAACTGGACTAAAATACTGTGACAGTCTTTCCTGTATTACTATTAAGAAACACAGCAACACTTATACTGAATCTACAGTGCGAGACGAGACATACAGCACTACCAGTAGACCGAATCCCAAAGAAATTACTCTTTTGATCTGTCTTTTTTTAGTGAATAAAATAATTTTATGAATCCGTTGGAGCTGTATAAATTAAACTCACTCCATTGTGTAATTGAGGCTCATGAGAGCTACTTACTGGTCGTTAATATGACTACATGTACTTTAAAATATAAATGTACTTTTGTTGTAATTAGTGAATAATCTGAAAAATTATTCTAAATGGACTATCTGACAATTAAATATTTTATAAATAATAAATTAATAAAATTTGTTGTTTGGAAAAAGTTAAAGTATTATATTGCTAAATATTTGTAACAGTGACGCTTCAGACATACACTCAAACTCAAAATGATGGCTGCACTGACACACACGCACACACACACACACACACACACACATGCAGGCTCGTCTCTCCCTCACTCTGAGGTCTGGCAACTTTTGTTTCCCCCATCTCTCGCTGTGAAAAAGAAAAAGCAATTACCTGCAATTTATCTCAGGTAAAAACCCTTACCGCTTCCTCTCTCCCAATATGAACGCTCAACCACGCCCTTGCCTCCACAATATTGTATATTTAAAGTGCATTTTACTATATAACTTTGTAATTTGCAAAGTTATCAAAAATCTGGTTTATATATCATATACATACATACATACACACTGGTTGCCAGAAGTTTGATATTATGTACAGATTTTGCTCTTAAGATAAGAAATTGGTACTTTTAGTCACCAAAGTGGCATTCACCTGATCACAATGTATAGTCAGGACATTAATAATGTGAAAAATGACTATTACAATTTGAAAAACTACTTCAAAGAGTTCTCAACAAAAAATCCTCCATGTGCAGCAATGACAGCTTTGCAGATCCTTGGCATTCTAGCTGTCAGTTTGTCCAGATACTTGGGTGACATTTCACCCCACACTTCCTGTAGCACTTGCCATATATATGTTGTGCACTTCTCACGCACCTTACAGTCTATCTGATCCCACAAACGCTCAATGGGGCTAAGATTAAGAAACAACATAAAATACTCCATCATTTTGGGGTATACAGAGACGTGTAAGACATCATTAGAGACTATAAAGGGTCTACTTTTATTTGTGTACACTCACAATAACAACAAAACCTTGTGCTTTTGTAAAAATAAAGAAAATAAAAAGGGTGAGCTGTAAGCAGACTCTTATGTTCACAAGCATATTTCTGAAACACAAAAATTAACTAAAACTCTGTGAATACTTATCACACAAACATAAAACATGTCTAAAGAAAGCTTAAAATGTCTACTTTTAAATAAAACAATTCAAATTTAAAACAAATATTCTCCTGCAATGTGATCTGTATGAAACAAAGTGATGTACAGTTTCACCTGGCTCAGCTAATTATCCCTAATGTGATCACACCCACGGGCAGAGGGCGCTATTGATACGGTAATGTGCTGAGACGATCAATGCAAATGGTGATCGCCCCCGACTGTGCCTTAACAACAAGTTCATTCACTTTTCTGTGCGTTTGAAAGCTAGATACACAGGTGAGGAAACGCCTGTATAGTGACGAAGAGTTTACATTTTCCTCAGAAGAAGAGCGGGACATGGATGACCATTTGTATTTGGAAGAGAGACTTGATCAAGACGAGTATACAATTTTGAACGAGTAAATCATTTAGTTTTCATTAGTTAACATGCTATTTTATATAAACATGTACATATTTTACTAGTGGGACTGTTTCCAGACTTGCCAGCCAGAATTCAGAGTATTAAAATTTGAACTATGTCCTTATAGGCAAGTTTTAGTTACATTTAAAAAAGCAGGTGTTTAAATTGTATGCTGTATAATATAAATATGATATGTAATATGATATAAAAATAATATGAATGTTTAATTATATTTTATCTAGTGTTTATGCTGCCTCATTAACATCAACAAAGCTTGTGCTTGCAAATATGTGTTCAGTTTAAATTAGTAAAATGCACTTTAAATATGCCCATATTAGAAAATCAGCATATTATAATGATTTCTGAAGAATCTTGTGACACTGAAGACTGCAGTAATGATGCTGAATATTCAGCTTTGATCACGAATAGCATTTTACAATATATTCTATTAGAAAACTGTTCTTTTAAATTGTAAAAAGAGTTCACAATATAATTGTTTTACTGTATTTTGGATCAAATAAATGTAGCCTTGGTGAGCAGAAGAGACTTCTTTTAAATGGTAGTGTAGGTCTAAAATCAAGTGAAGTCTTTATGTAAAGAAAATGTATAGTCATATTACTTCTTTTAACATAAAACTTAATTTTGATCATTAAGTCACATTCCTCAGTGATAGGCCCAGTGGAGGGGGTCTATGTCTCCTCAGGTGTGAAATACATGCATATTCATGATAGTTCACGCCTCCTCGAATATGACATTTCTAAAACTAAAAGTGTCTTACAAAGTTAAATGACTATATTGTTTTGTATTACTGAGTGATCAGGATGATTTTCACATTATTTTGTAGCAAAAATTCTAGGCTACAAGATCCAGTTCTCAAACGTCTTGTGGACAAATGTTTAGTATGTGTTATATGGCCTTATTTCAATGACTTACAATTTTTGTTTTTTCAAAAACCATGCAAAAACATTATTTTCTCAAAAATACAAACATGAACACACATGTTGCTCGCATATTATTGTAGCCCAGTTTGTGTTGAATACAGTGTTATCAGACTTTAGCCATTAATATGTTTTTAAGCAACTGAAATAAGCACAAATGTCAAGGCATGTCAAATCTTCTCCAGTGCCCAAAAACACCCTCAGACCCCAGAGGGTTATTAATGCACATATAGGCAAATGTAGAAGTGTCATCCGGGTATTTCACGCATACAGTCTATTTGCATACTGTGCACAGTTTATATAGTGTTTGCTGTACAAAAAGGCATGAGCACTATGGTAGTATACTATTTCACATTATGCCATTGTCATCCTGCGTATGCCTTCACAACAGTTTTTCTTCAGGGGAGGGGTTTTATTTACTTTGCAATTCAAGTATAAAATGGTAAATAAGGCAAAATTAATGAAGCTAGGCCTTATCAACATGGAAAAACAGCACTTACCAAGGCCACACCTTTCGTGTCTAAATCAAACCAAAACGTCTGACCCTTTTTTAGGTTTAGTTTTTATTTTAAAATGGTTTATTAGTATTAGTATTACCATTGCAATAAAACAAAAGGGTTTGCAATTTTTTGAATTTTGTTGCATTCATTGACCAATGTGCATTTCAGACAGATGGGCCCAGGGCTCCAGACTGTGACTAAAATGGTCGCAAATGCGACCAAAAATAATTTATTGCGAATATATTTAAAAATCTAGTCGCCACTGGCGACATTTGGGTTGTGTGCGTTCATATGCGGTTTCATCAGATATCATCTTGTGAGTTATTGATTACATCTATACAGCACGCACCATCAGTGTTGTCTCGTGCATCTTTTCACCCGGTCTGTTGTGACGAGCTTGCTGCACCACATGCAACAACAACAAATCCCAGCGCGAGAGAGTCGTGTCCAAATTATTCTTTTGAACCAGATCTTTTTCATGAATCACCTGAAAAGAACTAAGGGTTTCAACTCAGTAGCTCAGTTTTTAGGTCAGTTTTTAGTTTGAATCAGATTCACTTTCTCAGCAAATCGGCCATCAGTGAGCTCACAACTGGGAGTGCAGACATTTCAAAATAAGAGTCCCATGTGTATTTCGGCCTTCTTTATATTTAACGGTCCCGTATTGTGTACCACTTTTTTTTTTTTCTCCTGGTAATTATTGATTGGGATCGGAGTAGCACAATAATCTACATCTGGGATTTCATTCAGTTTGCACTCTTATAGTCTGTGTCTGGTAATAGTAAAAGACTATATACTGTGTGTGTGTGTGTGTATATATATATATATATATATATATATATATATATATATATATATATATATATATATATATATATGTGTGTATATGTGTATGTATGCATGTATGTATGTATGTATGTATATGTATATGTGTATATATATTAGGGCGGAAAATGTCATATTGCGATTATTGGGGTTAATATTGCGATATGCGATTGCGATATAATAAACAAATGGTATCATGAGTCAACTTGATTGGTTATCAAGGAAACTGCACAAAAAGATTACTGATAATGCTGATAATTACTGATAATTTCTCAACTCAAACATACAAACTAGCAACAACAACTATAAATGCACAGAGTTTTCAAATTAAAATGACTATTTTTACAAAATTAATTAATAACTTTGCATTACTGCAAACTTGTTATTTTCTCAATATTGCACCTAAATAAAATAGAACAATAAATAAGAACATACACATTTTCATGAAAATAAGATTGTCCAAACAAACTGGGACATTTAAGCAGGATGTAACATGTACTTTGTATAAACTGGATATAAAAGTGTGGTTCACTCTATCAAACCACTAAAACTGTTTTTGTGTTTTTTTTTTTAATTGATCAACATTTTATTTCCAAATTCTCCAGTGTGTGGATAATTTTCTAAAATCCCACTTTGCTAGCGGTGCTTCATGTCTCTTGCCAAGCAGTGCGTTATGCAGTCACTGATTTCTTTATATCTCTGTGAAGACTTTTCATATGGTACTAATCTGGGCTTTCACCATCATACTTTTCTCTGTGCTGTTTCAGGTGCTGATATAAATTTGTCGTGTTGCCATGTGATGTAGCAACTTTAATTTAGCAAATTTAGTACAGTACCTCTCTCTGCTTATTGTCGGTTATATTAAAGCCAAAATATCGCCATATACCCAGGGTTTTTCCTGGCTCAAAATGAGGCGGAGATGGTACATACTTGATCAAAAAAGTGACATTAAAAACATGTAAATCTTATCATGATGATCTCATCAATGATGCAACACTTTGCAAGTTGCAGACAGCAGGGGTGAGAGACAAGCGTCTCCGTGTTAGAGAGCGCATAAGCCAGTCGAATTTTAAATCTCTCCCGGTCTCGACTCCCGCTCAGATTGGGTCTCTTACGCGACTGGTTGAAGCAGCTCTGACCGCACAGAGAATGACAGTTTTGGAGTTTGTGCTTATTTACATGTCACTCTCCCGTATTATATGAACTTTAATTATTGATGAAATAAAGATATATTGCCAAGCTGTGATCTGTGTTTGTGTTGTTTTTGCTGGCTACCAGTTCAGTGTCGGTCTGCTCGGCATCCATCTTCACCTGATTTCCACACTGCACACTGGAAACTCACATGACATGACCACACGTGCCACTCCCTAAACTGAGACTGACTGGTCATCATCTCTCACACACACACACACACACATATATATATATATATATATATATATATATATATATATATATATATATATATATATATATATATATATATATATATATATATATATATATATATATATATATAAGGATTATTAGGAACACCTGTTCAATTTCTCATTAATGCAATTATCTAATCAACCAATCACATGGCAGTTGCTTCAATGCATTTAGGGGTGTGGTCCTGGTCAAGACAATCTCCTGAACTCCAAACTGAATGTCAGAATGGGAAAGAAAGGTGATTTAAGCAATTTTGAGCGTGGCATGGTTGTTGGTGCCAGACGGGCCGGTCTGAGTATTTCACAATCTGCTCAATTACTGGGATTTTCATGCACAACCAATTCTAGGGTTTACAAAGAATGGTGTGAAAAGGGAAAAACATCCAGTATGCGGCAGTCCTGTGGGCGAAAATGCCTTGTTGATGCTAGAGGTCAGAGGAGAATGGGCCGACTGATTCAAGCTGATAGAAGAGCAACTTTGACTGAAATAACCACTCGTTACAACCGAGGTATGCAGCAAAGCATTTGTGAAGCCACAACACGCACAACCTTGAGGTGGATGGGCTACAACAGCAGAAGACCCCACCGGGTACCACTCATCTCCACTACAAATAGGAAAAAGAGGCTAAAATTTGCAAGAGCTCACCAAAATTGGACAGTTGAAGACTGGAAAAATGTTGCCTGGTCTGATGAGTCTCGATTTCTGTTGAGACATTCAGATGGTAGTGTCAGAATTTGGCGTAAACAGAATGAGAACATGGATCCATCATGCCTTGTTACCACTGTGCAGGCTGGTGGTGGTGGTGTAATGGTGTGGGGGATGTTTTCTTGGCACTTTTTAGGCCCCTTAGTGCCAATTGGGCATCGTTTAAATGCCACGTCCTACCTGAGCATTGTTTCTGACCATGTCCATCCCTTTATGGCCACCATGTACCCATCCTCTGATGGCTACTTCCAGCAGGATAATGCACCATGTCACAAAGCTCGAACCATTTCAAATTGGTTTCTTGAACATGACAATGAGTTCACTGTACTAAAATGGCCCCCACAGTCACCAGATCTCAACCCAATAGAGCATCTTTGGGATGTGGTGGAACGGGAGCTTCATGCCCTGGATGTGCATCCCACAAATCTCCATCAACTGCAAGATGCTATCCTATCAATATGGGCCAACATTTCTAAAGAATGCTTTCAGCACCTTGTTGAATCAATGCCACAGTTCTGAAGGCGAAAGGGGGTCAAACACAGTATTAGTATGGTGTATATATATATATATAGAGAGAGAGAGAGAGAGAGAGAGAGAGAGAGAGAGAGAGAGAGATCAAGCTTTTGACACTTAGGACAATTGTTCACAAATATTACACAAGGTGAAAACATTTACTGATGCTCAAAAAGACAACAAACTACTATATACATACTATATGTAATTATCTGTAATGTAGATTGTGAAGAGCAGTATTAAATAAACAAAATATTTTATCTCTTATATTTGTATAAATTATGAAAGGAGTGTGAAAACTTGATGGAAATGCAAACTTATCTTCTCACCAATTCTGTTTATTTAACCTCTGATTAATGGTTTATCAACTGTCTTTCTTCAGCTTTCTATCTTGTTTCTGAACAGCAATCTAAATTGAGCAATTCTGTGATTTGCAGACTAAAAACAGCCATTTAGCTCCTTAAAGTTTCAGTTTAAGAGCCAGTGGCTCCTTAATTATTTTTTTTAGTCTGGAGCCCTGAGTTGTACTGTGAAATCTGGAACCCCCTGTTGTCCAGTCAAAGCTGAACTATATGGTGAAATTCACCCAGTTGGTGCCGAGGCAAATTTATGGCATCCACCCAAAGTCTGTGGGATTTATCTTGCCAATTTTGTTTGATGGCTTCTTTCAGAAATACATTTAGCATGGTTAACATCCTAATTATGGAACAGATTTTGCCCATTTATATTCATTTCCACAGTGTGTTAGCACCTTAACGTGCTTATTACCTTCTCAGACTAAAGCAAGTGTTCTGAATTGCCACATTATTATTACAATAGTAAATAATGACTTGTTAATTTAAGGAGATATTCTGTCCATCCCTCATTCCATTTCTTCGTTTTTTTGTCTACTCACAGACCACAAGTCTGGAAACACTCCCTTGGACACACTGCTTGCTCTCCTACAAGCAGAAGGGGCCAAAATTGAGGAAGAAACTGAGGTAACTTTTATGCCACATTTACCAACCACAAATCTTCAATTGTTTCAATACGCTTTGTAGTTGCAGTGGATTGCATGTGTGGGCCAATTCATTAGACATTGGTCATGCTATAGCACCGGAGTGATTTATTTATTTATTTATTTAGTTTCATAATCTTTTCCCCTCTTTTCAAATCAGAATATGGCTGACACTTTCCTTGATGGAGCAGCCACTCTAGATACATTCATTGACGAGTACCAGAGTAAGAGGAAGCTGGCACACCTTAGAAGAGTGAAGATCGAGAAGCTCCAGGAAATGGTACTAAATGGGCACCACATGGCCCCAGCAGCCCCTCAGCCCTCTCGATCTGAGGACCTCCCATCCAGGCCAGCTGATCTCCAAAGAGAGGTCAATGGATCCCCTATGCCGATGCCCCGCCGGGCTCCTCCTCTCCCTCCTGTTAAAGTTCCCCCAAGTCCTACTATCCAGCCTGCTGCAGCTGTCTCCTACCCCGCTGCCTCTCCATACCCTCCCGCCTCTCCATACCCTCCTATTCCTCCCAGAGTTGGAAATCCACCATCTACTCTTTACCAGGGATACCCCAGCATGTATATGCAGCAATACCCCCCTACTGTCCCCCAGAGACCCCCACCACGCATGGCACCCCAGCCAGGTTTCATCATTCATTGAATGGGGCCTTACAGTCTATAGAGAAGGGACAGTATAAACACTGAACATTCATGTAAGACTTTTGTAAGTCCTTCAGGCTGAATATTATAAAATATTGTGCAGGAATATGCCAGGATGGAGTCTTGTCATGACAAATTAACTAGATATTTCTGCAATCAAAGGCGCATCTTCAACATGACCTTCAATTTGCACTTTAGACTTTTATTGTATTGAAACAGTCATGGCTGGCTACAGAGTCTTGCTATGCTTGTTCTGATTTTTGGGCTCCCTTCAGCAGCATTAGATCAAGTCAGATTGCTTAGTCAATTTAAGTTTTACGTGAGCCACAGGGGCTTCCATACATTATGTGAATATAGGTGAAGATATTAAAATTCAGGATCTGGTTCTGGTTCTGGCCTCTTAGTTATTCGGCTAGACGAATATGAGAAGCTACAATTTAATGTTTTGATTTGTGTTTGAGTTGTATGTCAAGTTCATACTAATATGTCAGTTCATCTACTTTAATTTCTTCTAGCATTTCATACATGAAAAAGCTGCTTTAATATTAACAATAGTGATGCCTATCCAAACAGACTGAAAACAGACTGTTTTGAGTTTATGGAGGGAACCAAAACAAAAATGTTTGCTCTCCAGATTATTTCAGACATGCAGCCAAATATGTTATTTCACTGGATCCAGTTCTTATAAAAGTATGTGTGCTAGTAGCAGTAGAGAACAGGGTGATTTGATAACAATTTCTTTAGGAAAAGACAGATCATTTGAGGTAAATGCTGGTGAAATAATTTGGTACTAATTTGGTGGATGAAATTGGGTGGTGGGAGCTTGTAATGCCTTATGTGTCTCAGATGTAAGCAAGAAGTTAAATAGAGGAAGTTAAATAGATCGATTTTGGAATAAGTATGAGTGAACGGTAGTGTGTGTGGAGAAAACAAAATGAGTGAATGAGTTATCTTTAGTAAATGTGTCATGTGTGGTGAACATTTGTGAGGCATATGTGCTTGGACTGTCTTATTACCGTGCATACTTAAACTAATGCTTGATGCATAATTTACCATTTTAATGTTTATATCTAACACTAATCCTCCATGTACTTATTTTTGCCATCTGGTGTGAAGATGTTCATTGAAGATGTTCATTATTTCCATAAACACATCTTAATTGACTTCGAATATTTTCAGCTAATATAAACATATAAGTTTAATACTTCAGACAAATGTTATGTGGCTATTGGTAAATTTGGAGTTTGGAGGTACTAATATCAGGTCTGTTACATATCTATGTCTTGTTCTTCATCCATAATCTATTGTATAACCATTACCCATGCCTTTTGTTTTCACTTTAGGCCTATATATATATATATATATATATATATATATATATATATATATCTATATATATATATATATATATATATATATATCTTGCATCTTTTGGCTTGGTATTGTCTGTGTGTGTGTCTACCACTGAAAGAGCCACTTTGTGCCTATGCTGGGTGAGCTGAGGACTTGTTACTGAGGTGACCAATGTGGTGTGTGCTTCATATGCCTCCTTAGCTTCCCGCTGTATAGTAAGTCATTTAAAAACTCCAGAATACAGAATTATTTTTCAAAAATATACTGTTTATACAGGTACACCCATACAAATGTCCTTTTATCGAAATACCTTATGTTTGTTTTACTGATTAGAGCCATAATTATGTCTCACGTTCAGGAAATTTTCATGATAGAAACAGGAAGAGAATAATTTTGTCCTCTTTAATCTCTGTTGCTGCTACATTTTTCTGTCAGTAACATTCATTTAATGAGCCGAGACCAAAAGATCTCTTGCAACACATTAATATGCAGGCTCTGTTTGAATTAAATCACTCCATGTTTGTCAAAATGTGGGTATCTGCTTTATCTTGATACTGATGAGCACCAGATCTAAGGGTAGAATTATTTGCATACTATATGAATCAGCTTATTTTATGTCTAGTCCATGACATACCTGTGACATACTGTACCATGACAGGCTTGCCAATAATCTGGATAAACCAGTTTACTGTCTTGGAAATGTTTGTGTGTATAGACATGTTTGAAGTGTCTTAGAAATAATAATAACTCTTAGGTTTGTAACTGGTAAATCAGCTGAATTATAAATGTTGGCAATATAAAATTGTGTTTTTTACTCTACAATTGTTACATATACAGAATATGCTGTGCTAGTTATTGCCTATTAAAAGTAGTAGAAATGGTAAATGGATCTGACATTTCTATTTTAAAGACAATAAAAGCATGGAACTGACATCTCTATTTTAAAGACAATAAAAGCTATCCCATCACTTTATCATGAGTTTAACTTTTTTATGTTTTTGTTTGTTTGTCTGTTTGTTTTGTTTAAACTGGTTCCATATACAACTTGGTGTAATGTTGACTCCCCCTATTGGATGCAATTGTAAGTGCACAATGACCCTTCACTGTCCTCTGAAATTCTAACCCTGTTGCCCACACTTTTACATGCACTTGTGAAATCTTTGGGGGGAAACAAACTTTAAATATAGTGTTCAATTTAATTTTTAACCATATATAAATGGCATGGAGCATATATGAATGATAGGAATCAATGTATGTGATACTTGACAAAAGGATATATTGTGTTCCAGAAAAGTGTAGTTTGTGACTTTATATATTATGTCCATAAAGACACAATATCTACAGCATGGGATGTTTAAAAAAAAAAAAAAAAAATACAACACATTTACTTAAATGTACAGCTCTCCCTGTACGGCTTTTCAGTTTTGCTCTCCAGAATATCGCTGTAACCTCACCGAGATATTTGAGGAAACTACATAGAAACATGAGACCTCCAGAGTGACAAGTTAAGCTCAATTGAAAGCATTTGTGGTATGTTAATTACCACAAAAATTAATTCCTCCTATTCTTTATAAAAAATAAATAATAAAAAAAGCAAAAATCGAGGTTCAAGTAAGACACAATAGAAGTGAATCATGGGTCAATTTTTTAACATTAAAACACTCACTTTTTCCAAAAGTATAACAACAATACATAAAAAATATGTGTGTAAACATGATATTAGTGTGATAAAATCACTTACAGACCTTTTCTGTGTAAAGTTATAGCCATTTTTTTCAACTCCGTTACCATCGCGATGTAATGTCCACAAACCCTAAAATGACTGTAAAAATTAAAATTTAAACAACTTTACAACTGAAAAAATAATAATAATTTAATAGAAGAATTCATGCAATTGTTTTATACAATTCTAAGCTTCAAATTTCTGTTTAAACCCTCCAAAAATTATCCCCATCCACTTCTAATGTAAGTGCCTCACTGTAACCTCGTTTTTTGCTTTTTTTTTTTTTAATCAACATTGTGCCACAAATGCTATCGATTGAGCATAACTTGTATTCAACCTGGAACATTCCTTTAAATTTAGCATGGGACCAGCGCCTCCAAGACAGCTAAAATAGCTGAGCATGTCCAGGGTGACCATCTTAAACCAGCTAAGACTAGATAACCATGTTAGGCTGGTTTTAGCTGTTTTTCAGCAAGGTATTCAATGCCACTAGAACATAGAAAAGAGGTATTTGTAATACATAGTCACATTAATAATATCACAAAAAATGCCAGATAGCATTTTACATAGGAATTGCAATTCCTTAATGATGTTACATGTTTTCATTTTTTTCTTACGAAAAATTTAGCAGATGATTCAATGTCATTTACTGCAGTAGAAGTCCCCCCAATGTCGGATAAATTATTCGAAGGTTATTAGATGTTTATAACATATATCTATTAAAATAGATTTCCTTAACTTGTGATTCCAGAAATGTCTAGAAATGATTCTTCATAAAAAGCAAGCTGTTGAAGGGAGTTATTACATTGTTAGCATTTTCAGTAAATTGAATTATAATAATTATATACAAATTATAATAATCTATCATATTTTAAATAATTTAATTCATCTTGAGGCCCCCCTGGAAGTGTGCTGAGGCTCCCTAGTAGGTCCTGACCCCTTAGTTGAGAACCATTGATTTATAGCATGTGAGAAATTTGGTTTAAAGAGAGAGCGTGTGTTTTTGTGTTTATTGTATTTGCCCAGAATAAGTAATAACTGTAAAATACCTTTGTGTGCTTGTTTACTTTTCAAAATATCATCTTTAAAACAATATATCACATTAAAAACATGTAACCATATGTTTCGCACGTGTTAAACTGTACGTGATACGTCGTTCTTACGTCAGCGCGTCGCGAGCCACAGCTACCGCCATATTGCAGGAAATCCGCCTTAGGTTTGGAGATTACCGTTTAATCTGGGGGCTGGGAACGAGAGTGTGATTGGAAGTTACTGCTAGCCGTATGGTTAGCTCGAGTGGGAGGGTAGCTTGCTCAATCGCTGTTGTCACACGACAGGACATATGTTTATTAAGGCAAATCGGCGGCGTTTGGGACTTTATTATTATTATAATTATTTTAAACTCGAGTGTGTAGCGAAACTGGCGAGTTGACGTTCTGACTCTGAAAAGTGGAAAATCGGATTAACGTTCAAGATTGCGCACCAAACCCTAATAATCTTTTGTCGCTGGCTCCTGTTGATACGAGCCGAAGATATATGATAGAGAGAAGCTGATAGCTAGATAGGTCAATGTAAACTGGAAAAGACCGATACCGGGCTCTATTGCAGTAATCAGCGAGGATCGGTGATTGCTTCACATTTCTGCTAGCGAGGGAAGGCAATACAGTTGGTGTCTGTTGGCGGTGGCCAGGTTTTCGTGTTATTATGCTGTCCTGTGACCAGAGTTCGTAACTGTTCAGTTTAGACTGCATTAGCTGTATCGGAGATTTATACCTCTCCAGTGATCTGAATTTGAACAGATTTCAGACGCATCGGAGTAGCTGGCTACTTTGCAACCTTCTTTTTCCCTGACTGGCACAAGCAAACACTGAGAATATTTTGTACTCATTTACTGGCTAATATATCCTAACTGAACTGTGCGAGGATGTCGGCTAAAGAACCGAAAGAAAAACTGTCGACCACTGAACGAATCATTAAAAGTAAGTTTATTTCAGTTTGTGTATGGTTCAAAGCATCATGAAGTGCATCTGTATATGTTCTGTCTCTGTACTAGACAGGGGTGTCTAGACAACGCGTTTACCAGGTTAGTTATTTTTAATTGACACGGTGGTATTTTGTATCTAATTTAAATAATGTTTTTCACCAGTTGTTCCAGTTGAAACAGGATGGAGAGAAATGAAAAGTCTCCCAGATAGGAATGTTATTTTAACAACCTCTATATTGCCCATCCCAGTCTTGCAAGCAGCCTTGTTTTGACATCCAGTCAATGCAACCTTATTGTTAATAAATTGAACAGTGTGATCTTGGTATGAGCCTTACTGAAGTGACAATGAATTGTCTTATTAGTTGATATCCACCCATTTCAACTCTGAGTAGAATTGCATATGCACACAATCAATTGCTAAAAAAAACTTTTAAGAATAAAAATATTTGGAATATTAAGTAAATGATAAATCAGATTGCTCCTTGCAGTATAAAACTGCTATGGTTGCACTGGAGCTTGGCCATGACTGAAGGTGGGAGTGACCCCTTATTCTGACTCGTATGTAAAATAATGCTTCTATGCACATCCAGTTGGTTAGTCGCACATCCAGTGGGTTAGTTGAGCATCATTACTTGGTATTAACTCATCAGTGGTAACTATTGTCTCTGGTTGGGGAAAAAAAGAAATAAAAATGCACAACCAATGTCTTCTCTGTTTTTCTTTTTGTCTTGAGTGTCTTACATAAATAATGTTAAGATCCGGGGAAGTATTTATCAGCCAACCGTAGCAGGGACTCATAATCATTTGTCGTATGAAATATGTGGAGTAAATTAGAGGGAACACACAAGCTTCACATTACCTTTTTGGATCAGCTTTGGGAACTTTAAGGGTGTGGAGCTGGACTCCTAGTGAAAACTATGTGAATTATAAGAGAAACTCTTCATATCTCAGTTTAAAAAGTAATGCTGTATAAGGTAGTTTATGACATGTTTGTTAAACTGAAAATCCATTTAACATTTTAAATTGGCATTACAGATTTATAGAATGTATTACATTTTAAATAGCCTAGATGAATTTGAGAAATTTGGGGGGTTCTGAACATTTGTGAATGACAGCATAGACCCATTGTGTTTCTATTTCTGCTTGATTTTAGTAAGTTACCCCCACCCACTTGCTATGAGCATTTGCTCATGTTTGAGTCATTGCACACCAGATATTACACATGTATAGTGTGTCAGAAGCACAGTGTCTCTTCTGCATCTCTTAGTTAATGTTTTGACAGACTATAGCAATGTAAGTAAGTGCAAATCTTGTTGATGGCCTCCTCTGCAGTCTAACAGGAATTGGACAGAGGTACATGTTGGATGTCTGTCTTTGCTGCACATAACCTGGTGGGTTTAAAAATATTATTTTTGTGGTTTGTAATTGGAAAGCAAGCACATTTAAAGCAGACATGCTAATAGCAACATTAATAGGTCAGCACAGGGACCTATTTGCCTTTCAAATGTCCAGGTTTTGAGTGAATGTGCATGGCACTAGTGTAGTCTTGTAGGGAGAGCCTGTCCTTGTTAACACTGAAATACAAAACATTTGGTTCTGAACATTCAAATGCAAATGTTTTTTTTTTTTTTTTTTTAACTTCGATTAAGGATCTGTGTGTCAAACCCATCTGGCCATTATGAACATCAGCCATCTGCATCTTTGTCTGAGTACGTTTAGAATCTTTCCAATAGTACAATGCCTACAAACTTTTAATAAAGATGCAAAGCATCCTACTACAGAATGTGTAGTGATAATGAGATGGCCGTTCTTCGCTTTGGACTTAACCATCCATCTTCTCTTTTAAACTTTAGGGTCAGGATCTCGTTTCCGATGGGAGGAGTCCCTAAATAAACAGACTCTGAACCTGGAATCCCTGGCTAATAAAGGCTTTGCCTAATCTGTTCTTAGTGCTCGTACCCAGCTTTCCATCCCTATTCCAAGACTACATTGTGCACCCAGGAGGCCTTTACAGTTTATTTATACTCCACATCAGTCAGTATGGTTGCTCATGCCCTTATGACAATGAGCTCAAATTGGAGTCATGCTTAGTATGTGGGCCCTCTTTAACTTGGGTGAGGTGGGGTCTCATTTCTCCACTTAATTTCCTTGTTGCTTATGTAGTGTGGAGTTGTGAAAGGGCTCTGAGGATATGTATGGACATAATGAGATCTTACGCATAAACTGAAAGACGTTCTTGGCTAAATCTGGCATGTGTTGCACAGATCATCCCTGTCCAGCCATGCTTTTATAATGCACTCAAAAATGACTTCAAAAACTGTCAGAGCCATGAAGAAGCATGATGAGGCTATTTCCATTTTACTCCTGAGGATTACCATAATGATTGAAGTCTTTGGGTTGTGTCACTGAATGTGTTACAGTGAGGAAAATAAGTATTTGAACACCCTGCTATTTTGCAAGTTCTCCCACTTAGAAATCATGGAGTGGTCTGAAATTGTCATCGTAGGTGCATGTCCACTGTGAGAGACATAATCTAAATAAAAAAATCCAGAAATCACAATGTATGATTTTTTAACTATTTATTTGTATGACACAGCTGCAAATAAGTATTTGAACACCTGAGAAAATCAATGTTAATATTTGGTACAGTAGCCTTTGTTTGCAATTACAGAGGTCAAACGTTTCCTGTAGTTTTTCACCAGGTTTCCACACACTGCAGGAGGGATTTTGGCCCACTCCTCCACACAGATCTTCTCTAGATCAGTCAGGTTTCTGGGCTGTCGCTGAGAAACACAGAGTTTGAGCTCCCTCCAAAGATTCTCTATTGGGTTTAGGTCTGGAGACTGGCTAGGCCACGCCAGAACCTTGATATGCTTCTTACAGAGCCACTCCTTGGTTATCCTGGCTGTGTGCTTCAGGTCATTGTCATGTTGGAAGACCCAGCCTCGACCCATCTTCAATGCTCTAACTGAGGGAAGGAGGTTGTTCCCCAAAATCTTGCAATACATGGCCCCGGTCATCCTCTCCTTAATACAGTGCAGTCACCCTGTCCCATGTGCAGAAAAACACCCCCAAAGCATGATGCTACCACCCCCATGCTTCACAGTATGGATGGTGTTCTTGGGATGGTACTCATCATTCTTCTTCCTCCAAACACGGTTAGTGGAATTATGACCAAAAAGTTCTATTTTGGTCTCATCTGACCACATGACTTTCTCCCATGACTCCTCTGGATCATCCAAATGGTCATTGGCAAACTTAAGACGGGCCTTGACATGTGCTGGTTTAAGCAGGGGAACCTTCCGTGCCATGCATGATTTCAAACCATGACGTCTTAGTGTATTACCAACAGTAACCTTGGAAACGGTGGTCCCAGCTCTTTTCAGGTCATTGACCAGCTCCTCCCGTGTAGTTCTGGGCTGATTTCTCACCTTTCTTAGGATCATTGAGACCCCACGAGGTGAGATCTTGCATGGAGCCCCAGTCCGAGGGAGATTGACAGTCATGTTTAGCTTCTTCCATTTTCTAATGATTGCTCCAACAGTGGACCTTTTTTCACCAAGCTGCTTGGCAATTTCCCCGTAGCCCTTTCCAGCCTTGTGGAGGTGTACAGTTTTGTCTCTAGTGTCTTTGGACAGCTCTTTGGTCTTGGCCATGTTAGTAGTTGGATTCTTACTGATTGTATGGGGTGGACAGGTGTCTTTATGCAGCTAACGACCTCAAACAGGTGCATCTAATTTAGGATAATAAATGGAGTGGAGGTGGACATTTTAAAGGCAGACTAACAGGTCTTTGAGGGTCAGAATTCTAACTGATAGACAGGTGTTCAAATACTTATTTGCAGCTGTATCATACAAATAAATAGTTAAAAAATCATACATTGTGATTTCTGGATTTTTTTTTTTTAGATTATGTCTCTCACAGTGGACATGCACCTACGATGACAATTTCAGACCCCTCCATGATTTCCAAGTGGGAGAACTTGCAAAATAGCAGGGTGTTCAAATACTTATTTTCCTCACTGTAGATTGTCCTGCACTATAATAGTGGTATGTTCAATCATCATCATGTAATCTAAAATAACATTTATTGCATTCTCAATTTACAATCATGAAATCAAAGCATGTGTTTTAGTATTAGCACTTGTAGCACAGTGTCATTGTTGATCTACTCATCCAAAAATTATGTAACAGATATTTGTAACAAGCCCTACACATTAAATTAGATCCCCATAACTGAGATTTTGGCTATGTTATTGGAGACAATTTTTTTTTATGGTCTCTTTCTTAATAGTAGCTATTTTGTTTCAGGTGGCAGAACTTGGGCACAAGATGTTGTGCAACTTTCATTGTTTCCATTGTTAGTCACTGAAAGAAAAACAGCAGCTGCACAGAAGTGTCCAACAAAAGACTAAAAGACCCTCATTTCTTTTATTTAATAATTTGATAAATCAGAAGTTGCATACTATGGATGCCTTGAACTGAAGCACACATATTGACTTAATGTATGCCCAAGGGTGTGGCCTCATAATAGAGGTATTGGAATCAAGGAAGCTGAACTTTGGCCATATGTATCCACAGGGTAATGTTTTGGCAGTCACCATGTTTTGCAATGCTGGGAATGTTTGCCTGTTAACAGAATAAGGTTAAATTGGGAATTCCCTGTTAGGAGGTTTACTTTAACATAGATCTATACACCACACACTACATGACAATTGAATAGGACAGTACACCATAAAAAAGAAAAGTACATTCTGTCATTTATTCTTATTTTGCCATTTCAATATAAATTCTGTCATTTCAAATCTATGTCTTTTTTTCTTCAGTGGAACACATTAAGGAGGTATTTAGCAGATCATTCACCATTCTCTTTTATTGTATGGAAAAGAGCAGCCTAGACTTTCTGATAGATAACTCCTTTTGTGTAAGGGGAAATGGGTTTGGAACATGAGTAAATTTTTTTGGGGTGAACTCTCCCTTAAACTAACATCTTCAATCTTCTAACAAATAGAACCCTGTCCATATTTATTTGGTTTTATTAGCATCTGTTGTAATGAGGCAGTTGACAGTTTTAGTCTGCTTGTACAGATAGACTGCTGATTAGTTGTAGGATCCAGTAGCTTAATTTGCATATCTAATTGTGGGAATGTTTAAGGGATCAGACATTGTTTGTTCTGGCATTCTGAGTATGTTTAATAGAACTGACAGATTAACGGGAGTGTTGTCAATAGTCGGGCTCCGTGCACCTCACGGTGCCACTAGACAGCTGGTTGTTTCCCTCTTAACGCTATACAGATGTCTTTAGTTACATGTCTCTCAGGCTTTCCATTTTCTGAGTGCATTGGCTACCCAACCATAGTTTAGAACCAGACTGATCTCACAGTGAAATCAGAAACAGTATGTTTTCCTTAGCTAGTGCATCTCTTAAGGCCAATAGAGTGAGGTTTAGACTGCACAGCTATCACGTATGAGCTGGCTACCATTACAATTACTGAAATGCATAACATTGAAGAATGCATATTTTATAAACTGAACCCCCAAATCTAAACCTAACCAGCAGTGGAGTAAAAATTTAATTTTAGAGGGAAAACTGCAACTTCCGAATCACACTCATAACTGATTATGCAAAGGCGATTACTTCTTGGTTTCAACATGGGATCTACACACGGGTTGCCCACGCTGCTCATGCAAAGTGCTGTTGGTTGCCCCACGGAGGAAGGAAAACTAATAGGAGCCAATGCAGGAGATGGAACTTCTGTCCGCAAGTCGGCATAATGTGGCCGATCCTAAGGTACCGGAACTCTCCAAAGCAGCATGCCGAATTCCTGTGTGATCATGATGTTTGAACTGCTCTTCCCAAAGACTCCCTCTGAAAAATATGGGTTCACTCTGGCTATTGATCAAGCAGATATTCAGAGCAGGAGGCTGAGCAGCCAAAACACACTATGGCGGATGCATGCAAATGAGGATGTGGTAGAAGCAGGAGACTCAACCCTGGCTTTTGTTACAGACTTGAGGGGAAGACTAAGCCAGACCAGAGTGGGGGCTTTGGCAATCCATGCTTCTTCCTGTTTTCTTCACAGTGTTTGGGAGCCAGAGACATGCTCATTGCTTCATATCCAATAATGAACTCAGAGCGTTTTACAAAGACAGAACAAACATTTTTATTTCAAGCTGGAAATATTTCCTTGCATGGTTTGATTTTGCTGGTAATTTGGCAAATTATGTTTCAGGATTACACTTCATTATATTCCATTGTAAATGATAACAAATAAAGAGATTAGCATGATACTGTATGAGGCTCATGAGATTTTATCCTGATTACAGTCTGTGCAAAATCTGTGAATACGATTTGCTACATCAGTCAATAGCCAAACATTACCTTGTAGTTTTAGTCTATAATGCATATTGAATTACTGTAAAATGCAACTTCTGCATTTTTGCTAAGGGATTTGGTGGAGCTAGATTACCAGGTTGTTCAGTGCAGGTGAAGGATTATTCTGTGGTGTATCAGAATCCTTTCATACATGTGAAGGGTAAATTAATAGAATCCTCATGATACCATAACATTTCTTATTAGTCTCAGCAATAGAAAATGTCATGATGCTCCAGAGAGCAGCACAAACTAATAAAGAGCAGCATTGTAAATACCTTGCCTACAACCTTGTTTGTCCAAAAGTGCATCTTTGGGAGCAAGAGCAATGTACACATTTTTTTTTTTTTTTTATCTGTAACCAATGTGTATACATGTATGATACGGTTGCACATTTTTAGCTTTAACTCCACATGTCTTGGTCAGATTTGTGGGGATCATGGCCATTGGTAAGTTGCTATAAGTATATTGCCTTTAATGTACTTCAACATCAATATTCTCAGCAAACTGATTGCCATGATAGTAGTTGACTTGAATGAGAAAATTCACTGTAGAAGCAGAAAATGCTATAAATACTTCCGTTGATTTATGAATTGTATTTCATTGCAATTGCAATTGTCTGACACTTTTCAGAACACAAAACGCACAAAATCAAACTTCTGCACCAAGAAGCTTCTGTGTTCGCATACAGTGCATTCAGAAAGTATTCAGACCCCTTAATTTTTTAACATTTTGATATGTTGCAGCCTTATGCTAAATTGCTTTAAATTCTATTTTTTTTCTTTTTCACACCAATCTACACTCTTTAACCTATAATGACAAAGCAAAAACCATATTTATCATAACTTTGCAAATTTATTAAAAAGAAAAAACTTAAATATCACATTGACATATGTATTGAGACCCTTGAAATTTAGCTCAGGTGCATCCCATTTCTCTGGATCATCTTTGAGATGTTTCTACACTGTTATTGGAGTCCACCTGTGGCAAATTCAATTGATTGGACATGATTTGGAAAGGCACATACCTGGATATATGTGCTATATGTGAGACCTGAAAATGGCTGTCCACTGTCGGTCCCCATCGAACCTGACAGATCTTTAGAGGATCTGAAGAGAAGAATGGCAGAAAATCCCCAAATCCATGTGTGCAAAGCTTGTCTCATACTCAAAAAGACTTGAGGCTGTAATCGCTGCCAAAGGTGCTTCAACTAAGTTCTGAGTTAAGGGTCTGAATACTTATGTCAATGGATATTTCAGCTTTTTTCCTTTTAATAAATTTGCAAAGTTATCAAAAGTCTGGTTTTGCTTTGTCATTATGGAGTGTAGATTAATGTTATTAAACATAAGGTTGCAACATAACAAAATGTGAAAAGGTGTCTGAATACTTTCTGAAAGCACCGTACTTAAATATGTTAAGAATGTTTACAGGCTTTAAGGCGGTCATACATAAGCCTAAAATTCCACTAATTAAAAAACATTTTTTCACCCAGCTATGACTTCAAAATCTTCTAAAAATTATTCGGTGCCATTTACTCCATAGTCCTTCTATCAAATTCGTCCTAAAACAAACTTTAAAAAAATCATCATTAAGGGACATTAGCCTAGGTTGGAAGACACACGTTGGCAATTGCCCAGTTAGAAGGATATGCATAATTTTTCCATTGTAATTGCAGCTTTTTTTCCATACACCAACCTGCAAACTCATGAATGTCACTGTTTATTCTTGAAGCGCAAAAACTTTCATATTTATTTTTTGCTGTTATTAAAGTCACTGTCTTGGACTGCCACCTCTATACACTGCACCAACGTGTTTTATGTGAGATACTTGTGCTTTGTCCTGCTTGTTATTTGATGTTGGGCTTCTGGTCTGCTGTACAACCACCTTTAGACTGATCTATCCTGTTACTGTCAGAGTTGGCTCACCAATATTTATATTCAAGTGAAGCCATTTTTCGCTTTGGGGTAGTTACTGTGTTTTGATTTTTTAGGGCAGAATGTACTTAAACTGCTTTATACCTCCTCTTTACCATTATAATTGAAACTAGTTACTATTTCCATGCTTGAATGTACCTTGTCAATCCTGACTTCATGTTGAAAAGGTATCCACATTGTCAACTGATGATTTGCTCTTCTTGTTCCTACAGCAGTGCCACTGCCCCCTCACCAGCGGCTGACATTGAAGGACCTATTTGTGGATGGCAAGCCTAATGCTGAGGTGCTGAAAAACCATTTGATCAAAGAGGGACGCTTGGAGGAGGAAGTAGCTCTGCTCATCATAAAAGAGGGTGCCAACATCCTCAGACAGGAGAAGTGCATGCTAGAGGTGGAAGCACCAATCACTGGTAAGAAAGCAAGAGCTCATCTTTAGTAGGGCTTGAGGGAGATAACATCTGTCTTGATTAGAATTAACTTTCGAGGGGGGTGTATGAAGCCTGTGCATAAAGCTTTGTTTTGGCTAGTGGTTTTGTCATGTTATGGTGAATGTCCCCAAACTACTTCATGGAAAAAAAAGAATGGAAAATGTATACATGGTTTCAAAGGCTGATATTCATTATTATATATACAACAGTTCCGGTCCTTGAATCTGATTGGACGAGAGAAATTCCATGAGCACTGATGGTCTGACACCATCAGCACTCCGACTCTTCACTGTGTTTATCACTCCGCTTGTGTTCGTGCCATTCAAAAGTAAAAAAAAAATTATTTAAATGGCAGAGCACATTGCGGTTACTATAGTGAAAGACCTTGCGCACCGGCTACCACAAAATAGGGAGTAATACCCCTGCTTGGTTGGCTACTTTTCCACTGAGAAAGGTGATCTCTGTTTGGGTGTGGCAACAGGTGATTGCTCATGCTCTCTCTCTCTCTCTCTCTCTCTCTCTCGCTCTCGCTCTCGCTCATACACACACATCCATCCATTCATCCTTGTTTATCCAATAACTTGTTAGAAACAGCACAAGCCGTGATACTATTTCTTAAGTGACATTTTTGAATTACTAACGAATGCTTGGACACATCATTTGGTTTGAACCAGCAACGGCTGATTCTGATCTGCTGCGTAATAAAGTAGTTCCATGCACAGATGCGTGTTTTGACTGTACTCAGTTTTTCCAAATTTTTCTACATGTACTTGTTAATTGAACTGTTGTATTTAAGCAATATCACACTTGCAATCGTGATATATGGCCCTATATCAGCACTGCTTTGATTACCTACGGACAAAATCACAGCAGTGCTGATGTAGGGCCATATTGCACTCTTGCTTGTGTGATATTGCTTAAATATCATTTGCATTAGAGTGTGCAACTGTCGCTTGGCTTTCATAGGAATTAATTTAAACGCTCTCAGTAGGGCTGCACGTTTTCAAGTTTTTAATTAACCGTTAACCGAGGCCCTTAACGGTTAATACTCGGTTAACCATAGTGTGCGCCAGGGATGGAAATTAACTTTTTTGTCCACCGGCCACTGTGGATTTCAAAATCTACCAGCCACTCAATGTTTTTACCAGCCACTTTCTTGTTTTTAACCGACAATGTGTAACTGCATGTGAAAATTAATACTACAAGATCTACAATACTTAAGCCGTTTATTTAATCTCAAGTCTCAATGAAATACTGGCATTTTCTCTTTCTCTCTTATAGCCTACAGACACAATCCATGAACTGATATTCATTTCAGTTCGCATACGAGGAAAACACAATGTTACGGACGTGAGCGCTCTGAAAGCGGCACTGAAAGATGCTTTAAAACTTCCACAGAGACATCAAACAGAAAGCACAAAACCTTTCTTTAAAGTGAATTTCGTTTTGTATTAATTGTGTCTTAATTTTAATCAATGTTTCATCAACCAATTGCCTGGATTTAATAAATAAGAATTAAATATAGCAGACAATATAATCACAAAGCGGAGGCGCCGGCGCGTGAACTGGAGCTCGTCTCATAAATGAACCGAAACTCAGTGTATAAGGTAGCCTTGCCTCACAAATAATTCAAAACTAAAGAAAACAGACACAGACTGCTCTCTGCTTATGTAATCCGTAAGAAATGTGCATTTCTCTCTGGTGCGTTACTGCGAAGACCGCGAGTCAGCATCGTCAACTTCATCTTTGCAAATGACACGGACAAAGAAAAGACTTGTTTATTAATAAATAATTCAAATATCTCCTTGCTATATTTTACATATTCATAATCATTACTTTTGCCGGTTCTTTGTGACAGATTTTAGTAGCTTTATTGGCAGCGCCACGCCGCCACCCTTACATGAGCGCGTCACCGCACCCACCAGAATAGCCCTGTTTTTTTGTTAAGGATTTGTTTACTGTGTGTGTGATTCATTTAATGGAAAGCACATTCACTGAGTTGTCTTGCTAATCAGTGTCTCCTCGTTTATTCAAACTAATTTGTCCTTTAACAGACGAACGTCGCATGATGCTATTTTTATTTACCCGCCACGGTGGCCGGTAGGTGAAGCGAGTTTACCCGCCACAACACAAAATCACCCGCATTTGGCTGGTGGCGGGTGCTAATTTCCATCCCTGGTGTGCCCGGGTGTTGGCTGTTGAGATGGTACAACAACGAGGTTGTACTTGAAGTATATCTAAGCACTGCATTGCAATACTTGCATTTTGCCCCGTCATTCTCGATTTTAAAGTGCTCCCACGCTGTGCTTTTCTTTGCCCGCTTCAAAACTGGTCAAGACAGTGTTGCCAGATTAGAAATGTTGAAGTATCGTACCAAAACCTCAAAATGATCGTTTTTTAAAAAAAATTATCGTACACAAACCAAACGCATAAAATATAGTTATTTTCCAACAATTTTATTTTCCAAATAATTTTACAGCCAATTTGAACAAGCTGTATAATACGCTCACATTAACTGGAGGAAGTCTGAATAACTTTTTTTTCCAAAGTGCAAAAGATATGCCGAAAAAAAGTGCACAAAAAAGAAAAAAAGTGCACAATTAACACAAAAAAGATTCAAATTCGATCTCTAAGTTGCTGTCATCATCGGATGCCACATCCACTTGTGCTGTGTTGGCAGAATCCTTTTACGGTACAGATTGGATTCCGTCATGGAGCGCAGCATACGTGCTTGCGTGCAGGCAGGCGAGCCTGCGAAATGATTCGGGGTCCGAGAGAGAAGCGGTAGGATGTGTGTTTGGACGAACGACTGAAAACTCGGAAATTATCGTACATTATGGGATTTTTTTCATTATTGATCGTACATCGTACAGAGGTCAAAATTATCGTACAAATACTATAATTATCGTACATCTGGCAACACTGGGTCAAGACTACTTCTTGTGGACATTACAAATGTCTGGGAGCGCTCTGGCAGTCTCTGGTGGTGCAAAAATGTATTACAACTAAATTCAATGCACGCCATTGACGCCACTTAACCGAGCAAAATGTTTCACTCGGTTACGCAATTTTTAACGGTTAATCGGTTAATCGGTTAACCATGGACACCCCTAGCTCTCAGCTTCGCTCACAAAGCACCAGTGGTAATGTAGGGTCAGACTGGATGAACTTGCTAATGCTAGCTGCCTTGCTTACAATTAGGTTACGTCGGACACCAGATTGATTCCATCCACACCGCAAGACTTCATGACAACCATTGCGCCCTCTCATCGTCTCTAGTGAAGAGCGTGACAGAACAACAGTGATGTGGACAACAGCTCTGATCTTTCTGCGCTGTAATCTTGAATATTGTTCTCTAGCACCAAATATGCATCATTTCTGCCCTGTCCCGCTCCACACGCGTTGCCTCTTTTTCCTGCATGTGTGTAGACATGAAACGCCGCATGAGTTATCGTAGTTTCAAAGCACCTTTTAGACCATAACTTTTTTCCCTTCTGAATGTATCTTTATTAATCGGCATGTTACAAGCTTTTAATAATAAAAAATCGAATCTGGAATGGATAAGGAAAGACTAAAATTACTAGTTGGTAGACTAGTCTCTCACTTTAATGAAAATATACAAATGTTTTTTAAATTAAAAAAAAAAAAAAAAAAAAAAAAAAAACTTTTTTTTTTTTTTCTCTTGGGACACCATAGAACCAGCATCATTCCACAGTCACAAGGGCAAGAATATTTAATTTTAATGTAAAAATTTTCCAACAAATACTGGACTGCTGTCACTATGTTTCAGAACAAACAAATTATCTTTTAACATTCATTTTCAATTGATAAATGTTAAAAGACGGTAAAATTGGTAAAAGACCCCACAGACCCCCTGAAGTTGGCTGTCTCTGGACCCCCTGTGCAGTTTTGTAGAGACTATTTTGACTGTTTAGAATTATTTTTTTCTTTTTCCGTTAACTTTGTAATGTGTAAATGTATATTGTGATAAATATCGATATCGAACAATATGAAAAAGATTATCGTGATAACAATTTTGGCCATATCGCCCAGCCCGATTTTACAAGTATATATAAAATGTCATCTGTTTTGTTAGGCACATTATATTGCCATTGCATGTTGTTTGCAGTGTTGAACTGATGATGGTCTTTTATAATTTATTAAACCAGTGTTTGCCTATTCTGATTTTTGAAAACCTCCAACACTGCAAAATGTTTAGCTTATCTAACACACCCAATTCAACTTGTTTCGCTCGTTAATAGAGGTTCCATGACATCAATTGGTTGTGTTAGGGGCCGTTCACACCCAACATGTTTTTGCATCCGTTTTTGAGATTTTTCATTTTTTTTCCTACATAAAGATGCGCTAGACAAACTTCTTCAACCAGTGTGCTGCATCTTGCTGTGTCTCATCAGTGTCTCTCGCAGAAGCGTCACATTCTTTAGACACTGTGAAGTTAAAAAGTTGAATTTTTAAAAACATGTCTCTGAACACCTGCGTTCTGTTGTATTCATGGCTCAGTGTCTAGCTTTATTTAACCCAAGTATGTGTGGTGGGATCAGACTTTTGGATTGAGAAACACTGTAAAAGACAAGTAGAAAAAAAGTGACTGAAAGTCATAGAGATAGCGAGGTGGAATGGTATCAGGACATGTTGCAGGCCGGACACAAACCTGTGTTACCCGCTTCAGTACCAAGGCTCAATGAGTCGAGCATGTGCAATAACAGTTGCACAACTGCTCTGGTGTAATTCATGGACATTTACAGATTTATCAAACAGGTAATCTTGAATTTGAGTGGGCCCTGTCAGTTACAAACAGAGATTCTTAAACGTACTCAATGATGAAATGAAGATGTTGTGTTTCAAGGTTTACATTTTTGAAGCATTGAATGCATCATGCCACAGTATTTTTTGATGCACTTGAATTTGCCTTTTATCAGAGCTCATCTGTCTTCTATAGATATGACTGCCTTTGAGCATGAATTAATGGATGTCACAAACCCCTCTGACTCTAGATGCATTCTGTTTTATAAATGGATCCAGCCTCTGTATTTTCAGATATAGTGTCTGTGTTGCTAAGTGACAGACCAGCCTTGTACATGTGGCCATAGTTGGCTAGATGCAGGTAGAATAGATTTAAGTGAAGTGTTTGGTTCTGTTTCTGCCCAATGCAATCTACAAAAGCTTTTACCATTTTACCGTTCTGCTAACCAACTCATCTAAAAAATTAAAAAAAAATTAAAAATCTTTCAGCTTAAAGGTGAAGTTGGTCAGTTTTTTTTAATTTTTTTTATTATTTCTCCTATCCCATCTTAATATGGATAGACAACTACTAGTAAGCCATTTGTAGGTTGATTTCCCTGAAAAGTGTAAACACATTGACTCTTTGGTGCTTTCGAAATGTTGCTCTGCTTGTTTGAGCATGCTTGTTACAGCCGGCTTGCCTGACACAGCAACATTGGCGCAACCAGTGATGTGAGTTTAGAGAGGGACTATCTGTTTGTCCAAACAATGGCAGAGTGTTTGGCAAACCTGTTTGAAAGCTGTCATTATTTTAGAAATTCTGTATGGTGCCGCTAGTGGTGCAGAAATTACAAACTTAACCAAAGGTCGTTCTCATCAATGAGCGCTGTGTATCTTTCACTTTTTATTTTGGTTCCTTTTCACTTCTAGTATGTGGTGATGTCCATGGACAGTTCTTTGACCTCATGAAGCTCTTTGAAGTTGGTGGCTCCCCCGACAACACACGCTATCTGTTCCTGGGTGATTATGTAGACAGAGGATACTTCAGTATTGAGGTGAGTGCATATTCTTAAACTGAAATAATCGATAACCAGGCCCACATGGAATCTGCTTTACAGATTTCAGTAGAATTTAAACGCCTGAAAGGATATCCACGGGCCGCGGTCAGATAGTTTGTTTAGCCAATTCAGCCAAGTCAGCCCATATACAGTATGCTCATATATGTGCCGGTACGATGTCCTGCTCCCATGAACCACTCAGCGGGATCCCTGCCCTCCAAGTGTCTGTGCGTGTGTGTGTCTTTGGAGAGTAGAAAATAAATAGTAAATATCAGTAAATAAACTACAACATTGGCTACAGTGCACTAACTACCACACATAAAAGCACAAGAGATTTGTGTTCAAAAAAGCAAAGTGGATTACAACCTAAATCTGGCTTGTGTTTGTCAACTACAGAGAATTTGGAGAGGTTGTAGCCTGACATAGTGCTACATAGTGATAGTGGCTACTCTGATTGGGCAATCCTTGGAACAACAAATTATGATTTTGATGAAAGAATCAGACTGCACAGGACTGCACAGGACTATAAAACACTGGATGAGATTGTACAAATGAGCATAGTTGAGCTGAGGCAAAGGAGAGATGCAGCAAGAATGTTACAAACAGATTACTATTATCAGACAGTTATACTAAGCCCTTTCCCACTTCCTGTGCTTTATTTAGCTAATTAAAAACCATATCCCTTTAACATTTAAAAAAAAGTCAATTTTGAATATCCCATAGTCATCTCCAGCCTCCATCATTTCTTTGTTTTTGCAAGCTTTTGATGGAGGGTGTTTGAGTTCACTAAATATTACTCTTGAAAGAGAAAACACTAAAGTGTAAGAGCTGTGGATGCTATAGAGTAGAGAGAGCAAAACTATCACAGACCTTGTTAAGCTTTGTAGTTAAATGTCCCCTTTTTCTCTGGCTCTCTCATTTGAAAGTGTCACTGGGGGAGTTGTCTGAGTGGTGCTATTTGATAACCTGTCTGACACTTCAGCCTTTCATAAGAGATGAGTCATGGAGCATTAAAGCATAGACTGCTCTGCTTGTCTCTGCTGAGTGATTGATGCCACTGACGTCTAACACTTTGATCCTGTGAGAAGTTTATTAGCTGCTGGACATCCTAATTTGGCTTTGTTATAAATTTGGGCTGTTATTTTTGTCTTTTTGGGTGTTGCGTATTTAAGCAAAAAGATATAAAGACCTAGCTATATTGTGCACACTATTAGAGACGGTATAGAATGTGACAGGGCACTTTACAGTTAAAAGAGCCAATTTCCTTTTTGATAGAGACATCGCCTGTCAGATTACTCAAGAACACATTGTTTTTGTGTGTGTGTGGGTGATCTGAAGAAGCACACATTGATTATCTCGTCAATGAAATTACTAATAAAAAAGTGAGTTGACGAAAAGGGTTTGATTTCGTCAGTGATAAAAAAATAAGACGAAAAAGACGTATCATGATGATAATTAAACAATTTTATTAAAGCATAATGTTGATGAAAATATGTTAACAGTGCAAGATATAAACATAAGGAAAATGAATAATTCAGTATGTTGGAGATTTCGCTGTTTGAGTTGCGTGAGTTGAACATGCTGAACACAGGTAAAACGAACTGCTTCAAAACAGGATAATTAACTCTCTCAAACACATCCTACTTATACATGAGATTAATCACTATATCCTCAGCATACACTCACTGAGCACTTTATTAGGAACACTATGGTCCAAATAAAGTGCCAGACATGGTCTTCTGCTGTTGTAGCCCGTCCACCTCAAGGTTCAGCTTTTTATGCATTCTGAAATTATATTCTGCTCACTTCAATTGTACAGAGTGGTTATCTGAGTTACCGTAGACTTTCTGTCAGCTCGAACCAGTCTGGCCATTCTCCATTGAGCTCTCTCATCAACAACGCATTTCTGTCTGCAGAACGCTAACTGGATGTTTTTTGTTTTTGGCACAATTCTGAGTAAAATATAGAGACTGTTGTGCATGAAAATCCCAAGAGATCAGCAGTTACGGAAATAATCAAGCCCATCTGGCATCAACAATTATGCCACGGTCAAAATCCCTGAGATTGCTATTCTACCCTATTCTGATGGTCGATGTGAACATTATCTGAAGCTCCTGAGCTGTATCTGCATTATTTTATGCATTGCACTGCTGCCACATGATTGGCTGATTAGATAATTGCATAAATGTATAGGTGTACAGTTGTTCCTAATAAAGTGCAGAGTGAGTGTATATGAAATATTACAACTTATCTGCACAGAAAATGAAGCCAATAAAAAGGTGAACTTGAGCTAAGTAACATGCTAGTCATAATATGCCTAATTTGCATTGTGTAACTTATGTTGTGAAAGACGCTACACCCAATGCAATATCCTAAACTGACAACTACAGAAAGTTAATAACTGCTTACTTCTAAAGAGTAGCTAATACTTAATAATCCAATCAGAATTTATTCCTTGATGCTAACAAGCGAAGTGTGAAGTGTTTCACAAATCGCATGCCCGAAGCCATGCTCCTTAGCTGAAGCGTGTGTGAGTCTGATCTCCACTCCTTTATGCCATCAGAATTGCTATAGAATCCCTCAATTAAAGTGAAAAGGAATCCAAAGTCCGATTTTCAGATTCATCAGCCAATCAGATTGATTTATTTGTTCTTGGTGAGTGTGATCTTTAGGATATGTCCCGATCGAGGCCTTCTAGCTGGCCTTGAGTGACGCAATCACGCTTTAAGTGGTGTACATTGTGAGAGGGTGGAGTGCGGGGCCGGGTCATGATTATACACATTCGGTCCCTTATCAGGCTAATTAAGCCTCCGAGAGGGATAAAGGCCGACTGCGGAAGGTGGTGCGAGGAGAGAGAGATCGTTTACGGTCAGCTGACCGTCATGTGCGTGTGTTTGTGTCTTGTGTTTAAGTTTCTCATTAAAGTATTATTTATATTGCCAAGCCGGTTCTTGCCTCCTCCTTGCCCGTCTATATCTCTTTACATGCATAATTTGGAAGCGCAGAGCACAAGATCTATAGCTGATGCATCAGCTCTCATCACTGCTGGTATTACTACCGTTGAGAAAGAGATCCTTATGGATTTAAAAACCTGAGATATTAACAGGAAAGTAGGGATGATTTTCACTTCAAGTTAATTGTTAAGTGCTTTTTGCATTGTTATAGCAACATCAGGAGTTTTCTATGTGCAAATTTGGCTGGTCTGAGCATTCAGAGTTGGTTTAAGTTTTGAAACTAACCGTGTATCCTAAAGAAACTAAAATTATGGCAAGCAACATTTAAATTGCAAATATTATTAGATAGCTAATAGATAGCAGAGAGTATTAGGCCTCCTTGGTTTTGGCTTTTGTGTATGTACATGTTTATAAAATGTCAATTGTTATTATAAGTTGGCTGTGACATAATGTGTAATGTTTAACGTAGTAAAAGAAATGAAAGTACTGGACTGCTGGTTAAACACTTTCTACATGTTTTATTAAATGCATCACTCTGCCAAACAGCCAACACACAGTAGTTCAACGCTATATGCAGTTGGCAGGTAGAATTCACATTAACATGACACAGTGTCCCTGTGGCACGGTGGAGGGCGGGACCGGGGCGTGATTACGCCTGCCCGGTCCCGTATTAGGCTAATTAAGCCGTCAAGAGGGATAAAGGCCACTCGTGGACGGCGATGCAAGAGAGAGAGAGATCGTTCACGGACATGTCCGTTGTCTTATGTGTTTGTATTTTGAGTTTCCCATTAAACCTTTAAGTTATACGTCAAGCCGGTTTTTCGCCTCTTCCTTGCCCGTGAGAATTGATCTGTGTTACAGTCCCCTATATGCTTGGAATAGTCTTGCAACCTATGAATTATGTTCTTAGGTATAGGATGTCTTATTAGTTGGGAAACTATGTTTTTTTTATGGCATAAAAAGCACTGAATGCCTAGACTTAAAATGCACGGGCTGCCACTGAGGATGAGCAATCCTGATCATTTAGCTTGCCATCATCCTTCTCCTCTTCCATTACGATGGGCTATTTCTCTTTGATCCGAGAGAGTCTATTATTAATGCATTCCCAACCTACCACCATGACCACCCGCTACACACACACACACACACACACACACACACACACACACACACACACACACACACACACACACAGCTCCACTGTTCAGTCTCCACTTGTCTGACACAAAGCTATGTCTGCCCTTTTGTCTTCCTCTTCGTGCCCGCTTATTAAACCAGGCAATATTGTGAAGCACCATGTAAACTTTAGGATATCTCTCTTTCGCTCATTCTCTCTGTTCTGTGTGCCATTTAGCAGTAATAGCCTTCGTTCAGGAACTCCTCTCATGGCCACTATTACCTGCAATTTTCTGCTCATTATTCCTCTTGCGTAGGCTCGGCTCTCGGCACTGTCGCTTCCTACACTCCCACTCGCACCCTCCTCCGTGTCTGTTATTTCACATGTCATTTAAATGCACACCTGTCGTCTGTGGTTACCTCTGTGTCCTCTTTTCCCCACTTTGAGTGGTGTCTGGGATTTTGCATGCAAATGAAAGGGAGAGAATTGGGATAAATGGATTTTAATGAAGCTGAAAAGAGTGTGCGTTCACATATTCTGTTCTGCACAGAAGATCAGGCGCTTCACTCAAACACTCTGTGGATTGGTGGGGTTTTGTATTGTCTGCTGCCAAATACAGTCTATACTTTAGTTTGCATTTTAGATGTGTAAATTAACCAAATAGACCTGTAATTAGAATAATATATCATTGGGAATAATTATCATTTGACCATTCACTCCCACTTCTGCATTCCCTCATGCGACCAGTGGCCATCTGTTGAGCGCCGAACAATGAAAGGACCTCAATTGTGTTGTAATCTTGCCATTGCACTTTGGAGAAAAACAACTAGAGTGATCAGAAATTTTTCTTTGCACTCTTATTTCAAAAGGGAATCTCACATTTGGCCCTAGACATAAAGTATTTGATCTGGCCAGAATTAAAGGTACTGTAATTTACCCCAAAGTTTGTTGTTCCATGGAACACACATACACAAAAATAATTTTTAAAGTTCCTTTTTGGAGCTTGAGAGCTCATGGTCCCTATGGCCCATTTAGACCTGGTATTAAGATCCATCTCGGGTGATCCAATCATGTGTGGTCAGAAGAGACACATCGCTGTTTTCACTTGGTCGCTTAAATTAATCTCCTGTGACCACTTGTGTTTTGATTTCGAGGGGAGGGTCTCTGATTTCATGGCCACATACATCAATTACTCTGTCATTGTGCTACTGCACAATATTACACCGTGTAAACACCAGAAAAGACAAGAAAGTGCGGACAAAACCGAAGCGCTGAAATTTAGTCTAAACACAAGCAAAAAAATTCGAGCAAAATGATTAGTTGTTTTTAGTGGAGTACTGTACCTCTGTTAGTTCAGCTTCTGATGTGTGTGCGCTCTGTGTCTCTGCATGTTGATATCAGACACACTGAAGAAGATATGGGAAGTTCTTGTGCTTGTTTATCTGTCCACCTTTTCAAATTTATTTGAAAATGTTTTTTCCCTTTTATAGCAGCACGTAACTGGCAACATTTAAACGGTTGTTTTTTAGTGCAGCAGTTGATTGACAGTTGAGGGGTGGTGCTTCGCTGCTGTCTGGGATGCATTCAGGATGGATTAATGTTTACACCTCAAATGCGGTGTGGTCACATGCGTTTTTTACTACGTCCGTATGTGTTTTTTGTGATCCAATCAAAACAAATTTTAGATCCAATTTAGACATGTATTTAGTGCTGACCACTTGTGATCGGATCACCCAAAACACATCTTAATACCAGGTGTAAATGGGAAAGAGTTGTGTGAAGATAAACACTTTTTTGTTCGCGTGTTCCACAGAAAACATAACAGCATACAGGTTTGAAACGACATGAGAGTAAGTAAATACATTTCTGGTTGAACTATTCCTTTCAGGATTGAAAATGTATGTTTTTTCCAATGAAAGACAGTGTTTTAATGTAAAAATTAAGCCTTCACCCTTATTTTTCTGTCATTGCTGTGCTGGCTGATACTAAAGGAATATTCCGGGTTCAATGCAAGTTAAGATGAATCAAATGCATTTATGGCATAATGTTGATTACCACATTCCACACATAAATTAGTTGTGACTTGTCCATCCTTTCCTAAATATAGAAAAAGAAAAGAAGCAAAAATCTGAGTTACAGGCACTTACAATGGAAGTCAGTGGGGCCAGTTTGTAAATGTTAAAATTAACACCATTTTAAAAAGTATATCAGCAAGACTTTATATGCATGTTAACATGATTTTATTTTGATAAAATTGCTTTCATAACCTTTCTGTTTAAAGTTATGTAGAATTTTACAACTTTGTTGCCATGACGACATTACGCCATAAACCCTAAAGCCCTAAAACAACTGTAAAAATTATATAAACAACTTTACAGCTCAAATAATACACTAGTTTTAACAGAAGAAAGTGCTTTTATAAAATAATAAAAACGTTTCTTGTCTCTTCCTTTTAAACCCTACAAAAATTGGACCCAATCATTTGAATTGTAAGTGCCTTACTGTAACCTTGATTATTGCTCTTTTTAAAGAAAAGGAAATAATTTTTTGAGGTAATCAACATTATGCCACAAATGCTGTCGATTAAGCTTCTCTTGTATTGAACCCGGAATATTCAAGTATCTTCAGGATTATAAGTGTTATCTCTCTTTTTCTTTAGTGTGTGCTGTTCCTGTGGACACTGAAGATCAACCACCCAAACACTCTATTTCTCCTCCGAGGCAACCACGAGTGTCGGCACCTCACCGAATACTTCACCTTTAAACAGGAATGTGAGTGCTGTGAGAATAAACCATCTTAAATTGAGTGATAAGTGATGTGTTGGCTCAAATGCAGCATCATTTTCACTATTTGATGTTTGAAAAGCTGCATTTGCAGCCAGTTGTCACCAGCTTTTCATTGACCCTGAAAACCAAAATACATTACTTGCATTTAAGGTTTCAAAGTTGGTTTGGCCTCTTAGAGCGGACTCCATATTGAACCATTTTAAAAACATGTAATTATTCACCATAAATCTCTGATTTCTTTTACTACTTTGCCTATGGTACCATCACTTTAATGTGGATATGTTAGAGTTAGAGGGACAGTATTTTGCTTTTGTGAGGCCTCATTACCTTGTTTTAAGCAAAATGTCTCACTAATGATACTCCTGCAAATGGTTACATATTCCCCACAACTTGCTGTTATTCGGGACAACAATGTAGCCAAATGTAAATTATATATAATCTGCCTTAAAAATGTTTTATGTGTCTGTGATGGTTATGCCCATGATTTAGGACCAGTCACTTCATTAATGATCGCTCAAAGCATTAGTACAGCATAACTTCACCTGACTGACTTAATCATTTTCAACACAACTAAAGAGTGCATTTTATACTGTAGCTCTAACAGACCTTAGCCAAATTAAACTGCGTATGTATTTATATTTATATATTCCACAAATTTCCAGTGGACAACAAAGTGGACAACAAACTCCACAAAACATTAGTAATGAAAATTAGACATGACCTAGGACTTTAAAGGAATATTCCAGGTTCAATACAAGTTAAGCTCAATCGACAGCATTTGTGGCATAATGTTAATACCTCAAAAAATTATTTAGACTCATCCATCCTTTTCTTTACAAAAAGGCAAAAATTGAAGTTACAGTGAGGCACGTACAATGGAAGTGAATGGGGCCATTTTCTGGAGGGTTTAAAGCCAGAAATGTGAAGCTTATAATTTTATAAAAGCTCTTTCATTAATTCTACTTCTTCTGTTAAAACTCATGTATTATTTGAGCCATGGAGTTGTTTAGAATGTATTTTTTACTGTAGTTTTAGGGTTTGTTGACATTACATTACATTGTCTTGGCAAGTAAGTTGTAAGTTATAACTTTTGGCTCTAACGTTACACAGAAAAGGTTAGTAAGTGATTTTATCCCACTATAATCGTGTTAACACACATAGTGTTATGTCTTTTTGTGGTTATACTTTTGAAACAGTGAGTATTTAAATGGTTATGGATTGGCCCCATTCACTTCCATTGAAAATGCCTCACTTTATCTCAGATTTTTGCTTCATTTAAAGGGATAGTTCTCCCAAAAATTCAAATTCTCTCATTATTTACTCACCCTCATGCCATCCCAGATGTGTATGACTTTCTTCTTTTTTAGAAAAAATATCTTCGCTCTATAGATCCATTCAGTGCAAGTGAATGGTGGCCAGAACTTTGAAGGTATAAAAAGCTTATAAAGGCAGCATAAAAGTAATCTATAAGACTCCAGTGGTTAAATCCATATCTTCAGAAGTGATATGATAGGTGTGGGTGAGAAAAAAAGTCCTTTTTACTAGGGATGTGAATGAGTTGTCGAATACTCGAGTATTCGTTCTGCAATAATTATTCGAAAAGTAAAAATACTATTCGAATTTCGCAAAGTTTTGCTTTGCTGGCCATTTATACAGTGAGATGCATGTGTCCCTCTAACAACCTAATCTCCACGATGCTTCTGTTAACAACAAACATGGCATCTGAGAAAGACTATGCTAGCTGAGGTAAGGGACATTCCATCAATTGGTGTGTATAGTTTACTGAGCATGTGGATATACTTGTCTTTCTCAACAAAAATATGACATGAGATACAATATAAACATAACTATTTATGTCAAGTGTTTATATTCATCCTGTACATTAATTGCGTCAGTCTACTTTATTAGCGGTTCCTTTTTCTTCACTTTGCGTGAGCTTAAATGCTTTCATTCTAACCTTTTTTGTTTTCACACATTGCTTGTTTAAATGTTTTTAACTAAAAAGCACAGGACATAATATAAGCTTGTTTTGGATATAATTAGAACCTTGTTTTTTTTTTAAATGGTGACGCAACCTTGATGGCAAAAAAAACAAAAACATTACGTCTCTTTTTTATTAATTTCCTTCATTTAAATAATAGAATATTTGAGCTTAAATCCCATCCCTACTTTTTTACTCTAAATTCTTCTCCCTGCCCAGTAGGTGGTGATATGCACAAAGAATGCAAATTGCCGAACACTGAAGACATTTTTTTAAAGTGAAAGTGGAGATTTATAGAAAAAAGACTTAAATATTGATCTGTTTGTCACCCACACCTATCATATTGCTTCTGAAGATATGGATTTAACCACTGGAGTCATATGGATTACTTTAATGCTGATCTTTATGTGCTTTTTGGACCTTCAAAGTTCTGGCCACCATTCACTTGCATTGTATAGACCTAGAGAGCTGAGATATTCTTTCTAAATAGAAGAAAGTCATACACATCTGGGATGGCATGAGGGTGAGTAAGTGAGAGAATTCACAATTTTTGGAGGAGGGGCAAATCAAAATGCATTTTTGAGTTAATCAATATTATGCCAAAAATGCTGTCGATTGAGCTTAACTTGTATTGAACCCAGAATATTCCTTAAAAGTTCTGCTCAAAAAATTTAAATGTACCTACCCTCAGGTTGTTCCAAACCTGTCGCCTTTCTTCCGTGCAATACAAAAGGAGATGTTTGACAAAATGACAATCTGAGTGACCCTTAACTTTCATTGTATTGAAATAAAAATGCAGTGAAAGTAAATGGTGACTGAGACTCACATACTGCCTAACATCTCCTTTTGTGTTCCACAGAAGAAAGTTAGTTATACAGGTTTGAATCAACCTGTGTTGATGATGGGTGAGTAAAAAGGGAAATACTGCTATCATTTAAAGTATTTTCAACATAATTAACAGACTTAAATATTCCCTCTGCTGTGTGAGAGGTAGTCCGTGAAGAGGTGCTGTCTTTGTTTATGGGCTTTACATGCTCTATTTTCAGCAAACAGCACTTTGTCCCTGTAAGAGAATAGGCTGGCAGACAGCTTTATTAGAGTAAGGTTTGCAGAGCTGAAAGTCTACTGCCAGAAAGTGTCCAGGTGCAAGTTATTAGTATGCTAGACAGTGAAGTGGCTAGGGCTCATCTGGCTCACAAAGAGACAAACCCGATGAGCCTTCATACACTAGACACAGCATTGCCTCTCCTAATTTATGGTAGTGTCTTTTCATTGTGAAGCCTCATTACCATTCTTTTACATTCATTTATTTAAAACCTAATTAAATGCAGTATGACCAGCCAAGATCTCAAACTGAGACACAAGAAGTTGTTTAGCTTCTTTTCAGGCTTGGGTTTATTCACGCTCTACTTGTTTACAAATACAGAAAAATATCTGTTATCCATTGAGTTATTTCTACACTGGGATTTCTTCTCTTGCTGTCAGATGTGGTTTAACACTCTACAGTGTAAATCAAGGTTTAGCCAGGCACACATATGTCAGGAGGTTATTACAGGACTTTAAGCCAACACTTCGAGATCACACAACCAACCTGGACTTATTTTGATCTGTTGACACCTGAAGTGTCCATGTCCCTCTGCTATCCATGTCTTTTTCTGTCACATATTTGCTATTTTGCTAATGCTAGCTAGTTTAATAATATCCAATTAATCCACTACAAGTTACTAATCACTTCTCTAAAATTGTAATCTGATTATTTTGCTGATTACTTCATGAAAATATAATCACATTACTAATGACTTTTATTTACTTTGTAAAACACTTTTCACAGAAAATAGTTTTTTCCCCTCGTAATGAATTTCAAAATATTGTCTATATTTCCTTTTTATTTGTTATCGCAAGCAATTTCATACACTCACATTTGTCACACCTTAGTCACAAGCCTCATGTTTCTTCCTTTATAGAGCACTCGTTTTAGGGAACACGCTCTTCAGCTGTCACAGAAATGCAAACAGATGAATATATATACATAATTCATGTTTAAATGTTTTCAACATAAATAATATTATTTTCGAAATATGTGAAACCCAAAAAAATTTACTTCAAAGTTATTAACTTTATTGAAGAATTTAAAATGTAATGTTTTACACTAATTTATGACTAAATACATTTAGATTACAGTAGCTTATTACTTTGTAATCAGGTTAAATTTAATATTGGTAATATCTTTGTTATTATTGAAATTAGAGAATGTAATCTTTGTTATATAAATAATTTATATTAGTGTAATAATTGCAATTTAATAATCGCAAAAGGTCATACCGCGGTTTCTATGTCATTTCGATTAATTGTGCAGCCCTAATATACTGTATATTAGACCTGTCAGAATTAACGTGTTAACGCAGGTGATTAATTTAAAACATTTAACACATTAATGTTTCTTAATTGTGATTAACTCAATTGTTACTACAGCATAAACACTGGTGTGAAGGGCTGAACCTTTGAAATGTGTCTGCCCACTGATGCACACATCACGCCAGAGCCCTTCTACCAAGGAGAGCCTACAAGCTTAGCATATGCGGCAGTCCCTTAGACTTTCTATTGGCAGAACTGTCTTAACATGCCAAAGTTGACTGTTACGCTCTCTCCTATGATAGAGCTGCGTAGGTTTTCTCCTTAAATAATAGGATCTCTGAGAGTGCTTCCCTGTCAGTAATAAAATGATGGAGAAAGGAGTTCTTAGCGCAATTTGATGTTCAAATGAAGCCCAGATGGGACTTGTGAAAGAAATCACGTATTTTTCATCCCATGTAAGGCGCATGGTGAGTAAAAATCGGCGCAGGTCCTGCCGCCCTGATGCGAATCATGAATGCAGCTTCATGATTGCTGTAGGAAAGCAGATAGCCACAGTCTACCTGCAGATGCCCATTGCAATGAATATGCAACCTATGTGGGTACTAGTTCTTTCAGTTTGTCAAATTCAGACTTCGGGAAATGTTTGATGAGACTTGAATTGGTGATATTTTAGTGCATTTATATGAAAGCATTATATTGTTTTGTTATCTTCCTAAGATGGAATTTGGTCATGAAAAGAAGTGTGTGTATGTATATATATATATATATATATGTATATATATATATATATATATATATATATATATATATATATATATAGTCAAATTTAAAGCATTTTATGGCAGACAGGTTTTTATTTTTTATCTGTTGGTATGTGATAGAGTCTGTGATGCCATGTATTCGAAGATCTCCAGGACCTCTGGCAGAAAAATAGCCCAACAATATTAAAGATCCAGCACCACATTTAACTGTTGGCATTGGGTACTTCTTCACCTCTGTGTGCACCAAACCCATCTTTGCTCTTATTTTGTTTTATCTGACAAGAGAATCCAGTCGCATTTGAAGTTCCTGTAGTATCTAGCAAACTGAAGATGCTTGAGTTTGTTGTTGGATGAGGGCAGAGTTTTGTTTTCTTAAACCCTCCCAAACAACATGTGGTGATGTAGGTGATGTCTGATATAAATATATATTTTTTTAACTTTCTGATCCCAAGACCCAACTAATTTATGCAATTCTCCAGCTGTGATCCTTGGAGATTCTTTGGTTACTTAAACCATCCTCCTCACTGTGCGTGAAGACAATATAGACACACAGTCCTTTTCCAGGCTGATTCTTAAGATCTCCAGTTGATTGGAATAATTATCCTGATGGTGGAAATGTGCATTTTCAATGCTTTGTCTATACTTATAGCTACTTCCCATTTTGTGAAGCTCAGCAATCTTTTGCCGCACATCAGAACTATATTCTTTAGTCTAACCCACTGTGAGTGATAAAGGGAATTTGACATGTGTGCTACCTCATATTTGTACCCCTGTGAAACAGGAAGTCATGGCTGAACAATTTAATGTTCCTAGTCACCCAGGTGCACTAAAAAAATAAAAATATGAATGGAAATATTCTTCAGATATAGTTTACTCAAAAGAATTTCTAGGGGTGCCAGTAAATGTGGCCAATGTGTTTTGGAGAAAAATATATACTTAATAATGAGATTTCCCCTCTTTCAATTGTTTTAATTTGGTTATATTTTTGTGAATTTAATGAAAGATCGAAAGGATAAACAATGCAGATTTTGTTTCACAGCCTTCTTTGCTCATATTTACCAAGGATGCCAATATTTTTGGCCACCACTGTATGAATATATATATATATATATATATATATATATATATATATATATATATATATATATATATATATATATATAGGTTTTTGTTTTATACCTTTAAAATAATTCAAGTACAAGTTATGCTCTATCGACAACATTTGTAGTATGCTACCTATTACCACAGACAGTCATTTTTACCTTAAACATGTGTACAGTATTGCACTTACAACGAAAGTTTAGAGGGCAAGGTATTGCACCAGAATAAATGTTAAAATACAGGTTTTAAAAGTTTTGCCACAAAACGTTAACATTATTCATGTGAACGCAAGACTAGTTTGAGAGCATTGCTTGCTAACCTTGTCTGTGCAGAGTTGTATCCAATATTTCTCATATCATGTCATAACCATGTGAAGTCCATAAACCCTACTAATTTCGTATGATACGCACAAGTATATAAGAAAGGCACTGTTTATGATTATTTTGCTTTAATTTCATAGTATGGCTCCAACTAGAAAGGAATTGTTTACATGGAGAAAAATCCTCCCACGGGAGTTATGTTGGTTATGCATAACCAGAAGTTCATCCAGGAATAGTAATCCAACTGCTATAAGAAATAGGAATGCAATGAGAAAGTGATGCAGGCTGGGACCAAACCTGCGCAACAACCTGCGCAACACACTTCCTCTTCTGCTGCTCCATTGCTCCAATGCTAGTGTATTATATTTGCTAGTATGCTAGCAGTAGCTAATGTAGTATATTTGCATCTTGGTTGACTCTAAACTGTATTTAAATTAAGGCTCTTTTGAAGGTCTGATTAAATCCATGATTTTGGTTTTGTATGGGTCAGTGGTAGTCCATTGTCCTTGAAATGGAGACTGTTTGCTAATAAGCTTTTTACAATAGCGTTGAGGCTGTTTTACTCTGCATAACAAAGGCAGATGTGGTTTCATGGTTGAACATTCCGTGGAAGCCCAAGTGCTCTCCATGAGACCTTGTTCACAGAGCGAATGTCTAATTCAGTTTGGTGAATAACCCAGCTGCATTTAGTGGAAAAGTAGACAAGACTAATGAGACTACTTCAGTCCAGATACTGAAGTATTAATAAGCTTAATCAGCAGCTGAATTAAGTATTCACATAGCACTAATTAGCCTCATTTAAATTTAATTGAATAGTCCCCTGCTGCTTTTGTGTCTGCTAGTGGCATGTTTTGTCGCTTTAGGTGTAGTTATTGCTGTCTTAGGTTTAGTGTTACAGGTTGGACAGGTCTAGTATTCACCACTGTACTTTAAGAGACAGACTGCACCGAAAGGGAATATACATACATATATATATATATATATATATATATATATATATATATATATATATATATATATATATATATATATATATATATACTCCAGAATTACAGTGTACACATGGATTTGTGCCTTTTCATGCAGAAATCATGATTCATCAATTGTTTTCTACATTTATGATCAAATATAAAGCTAATTCAAACCACATACAAAATCACAGACACCTGTTAGCTTTAGAAACACGGAGGGCTTTGTTTTCGTGAGTGTGCAAAGTGCAGCGCTACACGCTACGACGGTGCACAACATCTTATCCAAGTTTCGTGACACCGCTAATTCTACGTGCAATTTCCGTGCCAGCGCAAAGTGCAAGTGGCCGTGGGAGGGAGTGTTTGCGCTACTGTGGGTGTAGGCATGCAAACTGTGGGTGTATTATATTTTAATGAAGTTGTGTAAAGCGCAATTTGCCATTTCCCTGAGAAATATGTCATTTTGCCAAGACGTTTCAATACCATCTCTTATCTGAGTGCAAATTCAGTTCCTGCTTTTGCAGTTTTGAGATCCACCAGCATTTGGTAATGTAGTTCATGTCCAAATTCTGAAACAGAACATCAATCGCTCACATCAAATCGCTGTTGAAGCTGTTTGTTGAAACAAAAAGTTTTGAGATTTTTGTTTAACTTTGTAGAAGTCATGGTTTATTTTTTTCTATTATTATTGCTATTGTTATGTTTATATGTATTAATGTTGTTATATATTTATAATTATATTTATGAATTAGCCTACTAGTAATTTTCCACCTGTTGTTGAGTGATTTTTAAGTCACTACAAAATTAGACCATTAGAATTTGACCACTTCGTTATATTGATTATATTTTTATTTCATTTCAAGTGTAATTTGAATCAATTAATGAATTTAATTTTTCAAAATCGAACGGAAAGTGTCCCGATACAATCACGGTTAATACTAGCCATGATTTGTGTGTCAGTAGAGGAAAGTGATTATTAATACTTTAATTCTTTATAATCTGGCAGAGCATACATCCAAATTCTGACGAGAATCATATTTTCCATGCATATAAAAGGAGCGTGTCACTGTAATAGAAATATGCCTGACATTCATCAAGGATGCAGTTAATGCACAAAAGAACAGAATTTTCAATTCTTCTAATTCATTGCATACAGCCAGTTTACACTACCAACTTCTATTGAATGTGCCGTCTTTGTTTATATTGCTGTTGCTTGAAATGGAATGCACTATATAGTAGGATTCAGATGGTGGAATAACCAGAGAAGAACCTCAGAATTAAATTGAACTTGATCCATCCCATTTTTGCTTTGCCTGGGCAATTTCACCAAACCCGCTTGTGCCTAGACTTAGCACATACTTGAATTAAAATACCAAATTTCATGGCCATGTGAAAATTTTGTGTTAAATACAATTATTAGTGAATGAGACCCATAATCTGTGATCATTTGCCATGTCTAAAACAATACGTAGATGGAGAGCTGTCACAAAATCACCCAGGCACATAATCATAACAAAGGTAATGTGATTAGATTAGATAAATGTCTTCTACTGCATTTATTTCATCAATTGTTTGCACAACTGCCAAGGTCAGCTTTTGATAAATACATTGCTAGATGAGTAGTATACAACAGATATAAGAAAGAATAGAGGATGACGTGTACGTCTTTTGTTGCTGAAATGTATGTGTTAATGATGTTTATGCACATCATTCTTCTGTAAACTCAGCTATAGTAAAGTCATACTGCTGGAAAGATGGTATTTCGTGAAATGAACCCAACACAATGCAGCTCAATGAATCCTCACTGGCAGTGATTAAACTTAATTGAGGGAAGGAGACATTGACCTGTCTGAAGTTGTCTTGCCTCCAATGCTCCAATGTCTGTCTGTGTTCCCCCACAGGTAAAATAAAGTATTCAGAAAGAGTTTATGATGCATGTATGGAGGCCTTTGACTGCTTGCCACTTGCAGCTCTTCTGAACCAGCAGTTCCTCTGCGTACACGGTGGCCTCTCACCAGAAATCAACTGTTTAGATGACATTAGGAAAGTAAGCATCTGTTCATGTTTTCCTTCTCCTAAATGTCTTTAATTTGAATACAAAATATGTTAACATCTGTGTTTACATGCTTAAAATATTACGACATTAATCAGCATTTAGTCTTATTCTTATTCTAGGAAAATATTGTGCATACCTTTGTCTCTTTCTCTGTTTGTACTTGTATTGTGCAGTTAGACAGGTTTAAGGAGCCCCCGGCATTTGGGCCAATGTGTGATTTGATCTGGGCTGATCCAGGTGAAGACTACGGCAGTGAGAAGACAGTAGAGCACTTTAACCACAACTCAGTCAGAGGCTGTTCTTATTTTTTCAGGTACTAAGAGAAGAGCATTTTTCATTTGGTTAGATGTTTGACTTTATGTCCCTGCATACATGTGCTACTACAGTGCACATATTGCATATGGAGAGGGCTGCGTTCATATAGGAAAAAAAAAAGTTTTTTTGTTAAGTCTATATGGATTCTTTATTGAAAAAGAATCCAGGAAAACCACTTTATTTTACAGTATGTGTACATTCCTTGTACATTTATGGTAATTATGTATAACATACAGACAATTGTGTAGTAACAAGAGGTACTTACTTGAAGTGCAGAGGTTGGTAGTTACGCACTACATGTACTCCGTTGCATTTACTTCAGTAAATCATGATTAAGGCTAGCATTCTGTCTAACATCTCTGTGGCAGGGCAGGGCCGGGTCGTGATTATACACACCCGGTCCCTTATCAGGCTAATTAAGCCTCCGAGAGGGACAAAGGCCTATTGCGGGCGGTGGTGCGGGAGAGAGAGAGATCATTAACGGACATGTCCGTCATGTGTGTGTGTTTGTCTTTTGTTTAAGTTTATAATTAAAATATTATTTATATTGCCAAGCCGGTTCTCGGCTCCTCCTTTCCATTGAACTACATTGCAATCTAATTTATGGAATAATTAAAATGGCAAATTCTCACATCATTTACTCACCATCATGCTATCCCAGATATGATTTTTTTTTTTTTTATTCTGCCGAACACAAATATTTTTTAGAAGAATACTTCTGTTCTGTTGGTTCATAGAATGCAATTGAATGGTCAATAAACCTTTGAAGCTCAGAAAGCACATAAAGGCAGCATTAAAGATATTCAAATAAGTGTGGGTGAGAAAAAGATCAATATTTAAATCCCTTTTTTTTTCTGCCATCTGTTGCAGTGCTCCCTGTTCTTCTATTCTATTTGCAAATGTATATTTCCTATTTACACACTAAAGCTGAAGATATAAATAACCATCTTACATGCCTAAGACTTTTGCACAGTACTGTATGTATACCATAATTATGTGCCTGTTATTACCCCACACTTTCATAATGTAATGCACATTACATCATGCACAGAAATGTTCATATTGGTTACCATATACGAACACTTCAGGTAAGTACCTCTTGTTACTACACATTTGTCTGTAGGTGCAACATATTTACCTATATGTACCAGACAAGTACATATACTTTAAAATAAACCGGATGTTTAAGTTGGGTAAAAAAAAGAATATTAAATATATAAGATTCCGCACCATTTGTATTTCACTAATCAAGTAAGTAAATAAGCGAATGTGCGACATTGACCATGTTAACTCCTTTGTCCAAAAGGTCAGATACTTGCTTTCATTGAAGAACACACTCTTTAAAACATTCTCAAATCATGCTAAGATACATGTGGAGTCCATGCCAGCTTGAGTGCATGCTGTCATTAAAGCAACAGATAAAGTGCCAACAACTCTTTCTTCTAAATAATCTTCTGAAATTCGTGTTTGCTTTTGAACTCAACTTTTCATTCAAATTGCTATGCTGATAATATAATTTGTAAACTGTGAAAATGAATAAATTTAACATAAAAATGTATAAATGTCATTCAGGCATTTGTGAACTGGAGTGGAAACCCATCTGATTTAGACTCCTGTAAATAACCTGACTGATGTCACCCAGCTGGTTTCATTTGGGTATATATTTTAGTGTGTTTATCCACTGTTTGCTTGTCCAGCTGGCATTAAATTGTACCACACCATCTGAATATTAACTAAGTGCAGGTGGTGGTCTAATTGCTGTGTTCATTCACTGTGTTGAGGCAGGGTGGGCTTGAAGAGAGTCCCACAAAGCTGTATTAAGAAGCTTCCAGTACACTGGCCCATGCCGCAATGATTGCCACAAAACCCCAACAAAGTCTTCTAGAGTGGTTGAACTGGTCTAATAGTCTGTCTTTCTCTTGTTTTACAGCTACGCAGCAGTCTGTGACTTTTTGACAAACAATAACTTGTTGTCAGTAATTAGAGCACATGAAGCACAAGATGCGGGGTAAGTATTTATTTGGTATTTTCACAGTTTTACATCATAAAAAGGATTACTGTTAAAACACATTCTTCTATCCCAGCTTAATATGCTGAGACTACTACAAGTGAAGCCCAGAGTATACTTTGGTTATACACTTTGTTGATCGCTCCGCACACAGTATGCATGAAGCAAATGTGGTCATCAGCACAGTCTGTGTGGACTGTGTTTGCATCCCAGATTTTCTCGACACGTGCACAGTCCTTGTCTATGCGCATCGTTGGCATGACTGTACTAAAAGAGTATCACAAAGCAGTCAGAGTGCGCATGGGTCGAACACGTTCATATTCGCTCAAAGTCAAAAGAGTATACTTTAAAAGACAATGCGGTCAACCAGGATTGATCCAATCCGGAACGCAGAAAAACGTAATACCTGGGCCTTAAGCCATTTATTGGTTAATCCCCTGAAAAGTGTAAACATTGTGACTCTGGTGTTTTCAAAACAATGCTAGGTTTGTTTGAGCATCCTAGCTAGCCCAACATCATTGGCTCAACCAATTGGTGTGGGATTGGAGTATCTGTTTGGTTGACCAATGTAAGACGGAGAGTGTGTTTGGGCAACCTGTTTAAAAACATTAAATATGACTGATAACAGTCTGACTACAACAGGCACATTAGCTTAGCATGCTAGCTTTGCTGATTTTAGTTTTTGGTAGTTTTATGTACTGCTACCAATGTAGTCCCTCTAAAACTGTGAATCTGGGACATTGAATCGTTGCTAACTGATTTTGGCAAAAAACACATTATCTGAAAATAACAAAGTGGAATTTTGTATTGATCCATCCAGTTGCCTTTTTGAAAGCTTTTCACTGACATGCTGAGCTAACTTACAAGTGGAATGTGTTTCTTTTTCAGGTACAGGATGTATAGGAAAAGTCAGACAACAGGCTTCCCTTCATTAATAACCATTTTCTCAGCACCAAATTACCTAGATGTCTATAACAACAAAGGTATGTTAGCATCCTCTGGCATTATACAATTCTTCACTATGGTGAATCAGAGTCTGTTTATGAGCCTTCTTGGCATCCTATGAGGTTGCTTTGCTTTTTGCCACTTCATTTTGAATGGCAATAATGGTTAATCTGCATGACCTTTAAAGCAATATTCCTTGTTTAATACAAGTTAAGCTCAATTGACAGCATTTATGTCATAATGTTGATTACCACAGATATACTTTTTGACTTGTCCCTCCTTTTCTTTACAAAAAGCACAAATTGAGGTTACAGTAAGGCACTTACAATAGAAGTTATTGGGGCCAATCCATAAACTTTAAGATACTCACTGTTTCAAAAATATAGGCACAAGATGTAAAAAAAATGTGCATGTTTACATTATTTTACTTTGATAAAATCACTTTCTAACCTTTTTTGTGTAAAGTATATCCAGTTTTACAACTTCATTTCCATGACGGTGTAACACTGTAAACCTTAAAACCCTAAAACAACCATAAAAACAATGATTTTATTTTATTTTTTAAGAAAAGGAGGAACGAGTCAATTTTTTTTTTTTTGTGGTAATCAACATCATGCCACAAATGCTGTCGATCCAATTTAACTTGTAATGAACAATATTCCTTTTAAATGTACCTGTCCCTTTTTTTTGTCCTCCAGCTGCTGTATTGAAATATGAAAACAATGTCATGAACATTAGACAGTTCAACTGCTCTCCTCACCCGTACTGGTTACCCAACTTTATGGATGTGTTTACGTGGTCACTACCCTTTGTGGGTGAGAAAGGTGGGTGTTAAACCTCAGACCTGGAGTGGAGGTTGTGATTTTTAGGTACTGTGATGTAGCCAGCTGAAAAAATAAATGGTTGCTAGTATTTGACAGGCTATGTGGAGGTAAAACAAGAATGACCTTGATGATGTGTATATGGTGCCTGACAGTTGGAAGAATGCAGAAAAACCCAAACCAGAAATGCCATAATTCGTAGATTTGTGCTAGTGCCTGTTGAAGGGCAACTTTTACAAAACCATCAACTTTTTGTAAGAACTTTAGACATTTTCTTAGGTTTACATTGCTGTACGCACCTTGATATCACAAACATCAGGTTTTGTCATGTAATTTTAAATAGTCATTTACAGAGCAGCTTTAGAAACAATGCACTACCATAAACTTAAAGGACACATGATCATATAAATCATAAAGTGGTGTAAAGAATATGACTTGAGTGTTCTCACCAAAAGCATCAGATTTCAGATCTAACAAGGATGTTCTGTGTTCACAGTGACTGAGATGTTGGTGAATGTGTTAAACATCTGCTCTGATGATGAACTCATGTCAGAGGGCGATGACTTATGTGAAGGTAAGCGCGTTCACATTTGCATTAACTATTTTTCTCTTAGTTTTAAGGAAGTCTAATATGCCTGGAGAGAGCCATCTGTCAGCATTCCCATTCATCTCAATAACAGTTGCTAAAAGTACACAACCTGGATGCTGCCATCTTTGTTTATTTTGATTTTTTTGAGCCAATAAAATAAGCCGTACCTGTAACCTGTTAAACTCTATATTAGACTGATAACTCTATATTAGAACTTTTGTTAAGAACTCCAAATAAAATCGATCACTGGTAAAACTGCAGTTTCTATGTTGCTTTCTAAAAAAAAAAATTTTTTGTCATGGCTACATTTGAATTGTCGTCAATGGAGAAACATGCTTTTTGCCTTCATAATAGTTAAATTATTTTTACTTTACAAACTGGTAATTACAAGGGTATTATACTATAAATGTGGTTTATGAGGACATTTCTTGTGTCCCCATAATTCGAATCGCTTAAAAATAATCTAATCGAGGATTTTTAAAAAATTTAAATATGCAGAACGTTTTTTGTGAGGGTTAGGTTTAGGGTTAGGGTAAGGGGATATAATCTGTAGTTCATACAGTATAAAAATCATGTCTATGGAGAGTTCTCTTAAGGATAGCCGCACCAACGTGTGTGAGTATGTGAGTGAGTGAGCGACCGACTGACCGACCGACCATCATCAGAGTGTCCAACTTTCATTCTAGCAGTCTGATAAACTCATCCTGGAGGTCTGATGTCTGCACATGCTGTCCCATGATACTCTCTGCTCAGACAGCCTGCTTTGACCTGCATAAACCACACGCAGCAATGCAAACTACTCACCTTTCAGCTAAAGTCGCCTTTTTTAAAGCTACTCTGCCCAAATTGTTTGGTAAAAAATCACTTGAAAGGGTTACTTTAAGCTTAAACACTTTAAAATCTTTAAATGCAACAATAAAGCTTTAAATACAACAAACAAATCAACTTAAAATATTCAGTATATGTAGAACACCTGCTATGACATTCTTATACTTTTTACCTCATGTGTTTGCATCCCTGCACATGACAGTTGATCTATTACATAGACTATATAGGCTACTGGATACTACTATGGTATCACTTTAAAGCAGGTTTCCAGTTAAGCAATATCTGGAAATATCAGGGAATTTAAAACGTGTGTTTTTTTTTGTTTTTAGGCTTGGTAAAGTCATGAAAATTATTGCAATTTAAATGTTATTGAAGTTTTAATAGTGAGTGTACATGTTTCTAGTTATGCTGTTTTTAATTGGTTAAAGGAATAGTTCACCCAAAATGAAAACAAATGAAGATATTTAGAAGAATATATCAGCTCTGTTGGTCCATACAATGCAATTGAATGGTGCTCAGAAATCTAAAGGTTAAAAAAGAAGATAAAAGCAGCATAAGTGCACTCCAGTAGTTTAATCCATATCTTCTAAAGCAGTAAGATTAGTGTGGATGAGAAACAGCTCAATATTTAGGTCCTTCTTTACTATAATTCTCCACTTTCTCATTCTCATATTGAAAGTCACATGTAGTGCCGTTTAGTTTCACTTTCACATCTGAAGTCACCATTCACATGCATGAAAGAATCAACAGAGCTGATATTCTTCTAAAAATCTTAGTTTGTGTTCATAGTCATACACTTCTCGGATGGCATGAAAGATGAGAGAATTTTCATTTTTGGGTGAACTATCCCTTTAAATGTGAATTGTTTTAAAAAAAAATCCTTATCCAGTAATCACAAATGACTGGAAAGGTCATGGAAATTTCATGGAAATTCATTAGTCAAAAAGTGAACACTGTTTAAGTCCAAATACACACAGTGAATACAATTTTACATTGACGTGAATGGCAGTCTTGCATCAGATTTTTAATAAATCTCTTTCTGTTGGTGTGTGCGTGCGCGCGCGCGCCAAACTCTCAACAGAAACTCAATCTGATTCTCAGAATCTCAACATTTTTAAAGTTTATTCTCAGCTGGTTCGTGGGTCAAAGGTCCTGTGGAATGACAGTGATGTGATGCTGTTTTTGTATCGCTGCAGGTGGAACTCCAGCTGTCCGTAAGGAGGTAATCAGAAATAAGATCCGTGCCATCGGCAAAATGGCCAGAGTCTTCTCTGTCCTCAGGTCAGTCTACCCACAAATGTTCACTGTTCTGCTTGGGAGGTAATTTTTATTATAATTATATATATAAAACTCACCCCTATTTGTGTGTGTGTATATATATATATATATATATATATATATAAAATTATTATTATTATTATTTTATTTTTTTAAAGACACAAATAGGGGTGAGCAGTTTGATCAAAATCCTATATAATGGTATGAGTCATTTTATGTCACAATAATGATACATATCACAGGATAGTTACTTTTTTCCAGGTTTTCAAAGATTTTTTTATTTATATATTTAATAACCATATTAGGTATTAGTAACAAGTTCTTACTCATGTTGACTTGTTTAGGACATGCCCGGCATTGTATTTTTGCAGTCATCCATGTTTCTTTATGCTCCCATGTGAAAATAACATAAAGCATGGATATACACTGTGTGCCCAATTATTAGGCAAATTGTATTCCTTAGGATTCATTTTATTGTTGAACAAACACAATACTCTCAGTCAATCCAAAATGTTATTGAACCTCAAACCTGATTGATTAACAAAGAAAAAGTGAGTTTTGTTTTTCTCAGGGGACTATATAAGTGTGCACAATTATTAACTAAATTAAAAACATTAATTCTCCTAACTCAATTGTTTATTCTCAATAAGTGCAGATTAAGTGCAACAAATAAGTAAAACAAAATGACAATTAAATAACATTTTTGGCCTTCAAAAAAAAATTCAGTGACCTATATAGCCACCCTTCTTTCAATTACTGCCATGAGCCTTCCATCCATGGAGTCTGTCAGTTTCTTGATCTGTTCACGATCAACTTGCACTGAAGCAGCAACCACAGCTTCCCAAATGCTGTTCAAAGAGGTGTATTGTCTTCCCTCACTGGAAATCTCACATTTGAGAAGAGCCCACAAGTTCTCAATAGGATTTAAGTCAGGTGAAGAAGAGGGCCAAGTCATTATTTGGGCATCTTTGAGGCCCTTGCTGGCTAACCAAGCAATGGAGTACTTGGATGCCTGTGATGGAGCATTGTCCTGCATAAAAATCATGGACTTCTTGAATGCTGAGGACTTCTTCCTGTACCACTGCTTGAAGAAAGTACTTTCCAGAAACTGGCAGTAAGTTTGGGAGTTGAGTATCAGTCCATCTTCAACTCAAAAATGTTCAACTACCTCATCCTTAATGATAGCAGCCCATACTAGTACCCCTCCTCCACCTTGCTGGTGCCTTACTTGAAGTGGTACCCTGTGTCCATTAGTGATCCAGCCACGGGCCCATCCATCTGGTCCATCAAGTGTCACTTGCATTTAATCTGTCCATAAAACCTTTGAAAAATTCAGGTATTCAGGTATTTTTTGCTGAATCGTGATGCATCAACTTGTGAATATATTCAGTGGTGGTCGTGTTTCAGCCTTTTTGACCTTGGCCATGTCTCTGAATACTTGACACCTTGTACTTCTGGACACTCCAGGTAGGTTGCAGTTCTGGAATATGGTGGCAATGGAGGATAATGCGTTCCTGGTAGCTTCACATTTAATTCTTCTCAAGTCTTTTTCAGTTAATTTGCACATTTTCTTCTCCATGCGTTTTTTTTTGCACCCCAGTTGACTATTTGCAACAAAACATTTGATTGTCCGGTGGTCACGCCTCAATAGTTTAGCTATTGCAAGAGTGTTGCATCCGTCTGAAAGGCATTTTACAATATTTGACTTTTCAGTGCATGTTAAATCCCTTTTTTGGCCCATTTTACCTGAGGTAACGAAGCTGCCTAATAATTATGCACAGTTTGATATAAGTGACTTTCGCCACACCCTCCCTCATTACACAAAAAATATCACCTGAAAATTATTTAATCCAATAAGCATTCAAGTTTATGTGGTTTGGAGTTGGAAAATTGCATGGAAATAATGATAATATCAGAATACTCACTTGCCTAATAATTGGGCACACAGTGTATAGCTGCCATAGTATAAAAGGTATTACAGAATTGACCATATGACACATTTCAACTGTTGCACGTTATGTAGATTTAACTGTTTGTATACGGAGCAGGAAAAGCCTCAGAAAATAAAGTTGTTTTATATTGCCACACACATACACACACGCACACTTTCCTCCATTAAGAGTAATGAGCCAGCATCGGTGAGTCATCATGTGGAATAGCAGTCTAATTATATTAGACATTATTCCAGATGAACAATGTCGTAGATAATAGAGGAACAGAGGATATCTTGAAGTCTTTTGTCTCTTGGTTTCCGAGCATTATTCAGATTAGGTTGGCTCTGCAGCAAAAGTTTCAAATTACCATATATTTCCTGTCACACCCCCACCCCATGCTAATTGATTATGTGCTCTTTAGTACTTTGAATATCACTTTGATACGGTTTGTGTTGTGCCTTAGGGAAGAGAGCGAGAGTGTACTGACCCTCAAAGGGCTCACTCCAACTGGAACACTCCCTCTAGGAGTGTTGTCTGGAGGAAAGCAGACCTTACAGAGTGGTAAGTGAGCATGTTTGTGGTTTGTCTTTGTAGGTTAGTGCATGTGGGTTTGCTAATGTGTTTAAGGCCACTCACATCCAACCCGGATGCTCAAGCCATACTAGGTCATCACATGTGATGCAGTCTAAATAACCCAGCACTTGGAAAGAACCAGCACATGAGTTTTGGCATGCAAGCTGCCAGTGATGTGATGTATTTCTTTCCCTCATTCTGAAGTGCATCAGGGCTTATAGCAGCAGATATACACCACCGGTCAAAAGTTTTGAAAGACTTACTCATTCTTTATTATAATTTATTTTTTATTGTTTTACATTTTAGAATAATAAAGTATATTTTAGAATAGTAAAGTCATCAAAACGATGCAGTAACATAAATGGAACTATGGGAATTATGTATGACTAAAAAAAAAATTCAAAATAAATCAAAATTGTGTTATATTTTATCATCTTCAGAGTATTCACCCTTTGCCTAGAATTTGCAGACATATACTCTTGACATTTTCTCAACCAACTTCGTGAGGTATCACCCTGGGATACTTTTTAAACAGTATTGAAGGAGTTCCCATCAATGTTGGGCACTTATTGGCTGCTTTTCTGGATCTATTTGGCATCAGTATAAAAAAAAAAATATTATTATATATTAGTTTTATAATGAAATAAATTAATATGGTGGCACAATTATATTTTTGTCTACAAAACAAACATTTAAGCATACGCCTTCATATCAAAAGATTTTTAAGATCATCAGAAACATTTCAGTCAAGTGTTTAAGAAGTTTTGACCGGTAGTGTAGATAAGGGTAGTGCTGTCCACCTCTATTGCATGAGTTTTTCTGAACTCCACCAGACTGTTAAATTCACTACTTTGGGACTTTACAGAGTTTATATATGTAATATTATTATTAGAATTATTATAACATCACATTGCAGTACTAAGAGATGAATGGAGAGAAATTTGCATAATTGTCGTGATAATTTTACAATGTAAAAAAAAAAAAAAAACATGAACTGTTTAAAGTTTACACTCTTTATTTGCCTATGGGTTGTAAAAAGCCTACTTTGTAGGCTCATTTTTTGCCAAGTTATTCAGCAACCTGCCCTACAGAATGAACTTGAGTATGCTGCAAGCCAATCAGAGGGTTATTGTCATGAGAGCTGCATCATGTCTCACTGGATTGACCTGTCCTCTCTGAGTGGGCAAAACTGTTGGCGAGGTGTCCAAGACCTAGCTAAAGGTCATTAAAGGTCAATAGTGTAGATAACTTTGAGCGAGTGTGGGATGATTTAAACAGAAGAGGAATGGAGTGAGAAAGGGAAATCAGAGGGAGACAGTGGGTGGATGTCATCATTTGAAGTACATATTGAAAACTAAGTGACCTTTAGAGACCAGCTTCATGTGTGTGTGGGTCGAGAATCAAGCCACCTAGACCTGAAGAACTGAGAGAAACATTATAGGAAATGTGAAGCTATTGGCCTGATCTTCAGGTATCTTCACTTACCCTATTTAATACCAAAATCTGCCTTCGCTGTGACCTTAGGATAATTGGACATTTCCAGCAATAAACATGCAATCGGCTGCTCATATTCACCTGACATTATAACAATATGCCACAAGAGGTTGTAATGCTTAACCATGACAAATATCACTGTAACACACAGACTGAAGTGGCTTATTGCTTTTGTAAAATGGTGGAAATAGCAGTATGAAAAAAGATACCAATGTTCAATAAACAGATCAATTAAATGTGTAATAATTGTGTGTTTCTTCAGGCATTTTAATCACTGTGAACTTCTAGAAATTAAAGTCTCCCTTGTTTTTTTTAAACTCAATATTTTTTTTAAATCGTGCATACTAGCAATGTCCAACAGTGTATGTACATACACTATAGACAATTTATGTCATTTGTAATTTTATGTAATAAAGCAAAAAAAAAAAAAAAAAATGGAGAATAAGGGAGAAAAAAAGAAAATAATTCACAGTCTCATAAAAAGTCTAACAAACTATTATGCCTGAATGTATTGGTTATAGTCTTATTGTGTCCTGTATGCAAAATTCATATTTGGCTGAATGATCTGATATACACAGAAAGTGTTTGAAATAGATAACGAAAAAGTAAGATAACTAAATTGATTATTTATTAATTAATTACTCTCAGTTTATATATAAAAGAGATTGTTATCATTATTAATATTACCATTATCATCATTTTACAATTTGGATAAAGGGGAAATAATAATAAAGAGTGAGTTGGTGGGGGAACAAATGTAAAAGTGCAAGGAACATTAAAAAGAAGAATAAGGAAATAGTTACTGTATATAAAAAAAGAAAATAAACAATCAAACAATAATAGATAAATAAATAGAAAGTAATAAAAGTATAGAGGGGAAAAAATAAATGATAGAGAGTGAGGGGACCAGCATAACTGTGCAGAGTCAATTGTCGAGCATGATGTTCTGCTGTAATTGCACATTGTGCATATCCAATGCTGTTATGAGGTGGAGGGATGCCTTTGCTTTCCCTTAGTCAAGGTACATTGGCGGGAACTTCCAGAGCATGGGTTCATAATCTGGTCGTGTCTCTGCCATTGGTGCCTGAATATCAGTATCTGGGAGATCCACCCGTGGTGATCAACGGTATGTGTCTCATCCAGGTGTCTTAGCTCTGCCTGACACTTCTTGTTGTCCCTGGTCCACAGACCTGTTGGTAAGGTGGTCTTGTGATTTTCTCTCTCTCTCTCTCTCTCTCTCGCTCGCTCGCTCTCTCTCTCTCTCTATTCTCAATAAATAAATAAATACATAAATAATAATAATAGTAATAAATAAATAAAATAGGATGATTATTAAAATATAGAGATATGATGATGATAATAATTACAATGATCTCTATAATAATAGTAATGATAATAATAAAGAATCATAGAAAAATAAGTATAAGATAAAGAGATTGATTGTTGATGCATAAAAAAAGGTTAGAATCATAGGTTAAACCGAATGAAGAAATACAGGACAATTTAGTAGAAGAACAAAATGCAAAATAGTTGCATTAATGGGGCAGAATAATAATATTATGCGTAATAATATAATATCATATGATGTAATGTAATATAATATCAAATACAACTTTATAGTATTATGCTATATCATTTCCAATACTCAATATCTCAATATATACAACTTTGGAAAAATGATCAGTTTCTATGGATTTGTTAATTAGTATTGTGTTGTTTAAAATTAATATGAACTTGTTTTTTTTTTTTTGCATTATATCTTTTTTGTTATTTTGACCAGTTGTCATTTTCTGCAAATAAATGGCAATACTTTTAGTTGGAATTCTGGAGAAATGTTGTCAGTACATTATAGAATAAAACAAAAATGTTAATTTTACTCAAACATAGACCTATAAATAGTAAATCCAGAGTGGACTCTTAATTTTGCAGTTTACTATATTATAACCAACCTACCTCATTAATGCAACCATTTTCCATTTAGTTATTTTACTAAGTTGAATAAACATGCAATTATCGTAATAATCAATATTCAAGTGTAATCAAATAAAAAGTAATTTTGTTCATTAACCTTACTGTTGACTGTTTGCATTTGCCAAGCAATGTCCTAACTTGGTTTATTAATATTGAATGTGTGGTCACAGGTGTGCATAAATTGTAATTCGGCAACGGCTTCGAACATGGCTCATTCAATCACAATTTAGATTAGAAACTACCTGCTTTATAATAGTTGTCTGGAACTTTTGGAATGCCATCCTTTTGTTTCAGCTTTAAACATCAAATAGTAGTTGTGTCTTCCAGAATTGCTTGCCTTTTGAGGAAATCTCCAAATTGTCTGCTCTGTGCATCTCTTGATGTATATCTTGCTGTTTTATTCTTTAACTACTAACATTACTGCATTACTGTGGTGTGATTGTGGGGGTAATATGCTTTGGGTGTTATATAATCACACTGATATAACCTCTCTCTCCATTCATTTTGGGCTACTTCCTGCTGCGCTTGCTAATACAGCCGCCATAGAAGCAAAGGAGGGTCGAGGTATGCTCGCCTTTTCAGGGCAAAGTAGTATTGTGTGTCATATCCCCATATAATGTGCTCTTTTCCCCTCTGTGTGTCTATTTGTGTCTTTGCATTGACCTATGTGTAAGTGAATGTCTCCAGAGTATGTCTGGAAAATCTGTATTCTTGTACCACCATCATTTCTCAGATCTTAATAGAGTTTAATTGAAACCTAAAAGGATTGCATAAAGGGATAGTTCACCCTCATGTTATTCCAAACCTTGACCTTCTTCCATGGAATACAAAAGGAGATGTAAGCATTATATAAGCCTTACTCACCATTTACTTTCATTACATCATTTTTTTTTCTTTCCATACAATCAAAGTGAATGGTGACTGAAGCTAACATTCTCCATAACAGCTCCTTTTTGGTTTCACGGAAGAAAAAGTCATATGGGTTTGGAACAACATGAGGGTAAGTAAATGATGACAAAATTGTCATTTTACTTATTTTTCAATGATAAGTAATGGATACAGACACTTGGATGTGTACATCCAGTGAGGGAATGCGCTCTTGTATCACAGCTTCCAGTTCCAGCTCTGCTCCACAAAATTAATTAGCTGTTGCCTGTTGACCAAGGGGGTTTGCTGGTTAGTCCCGGGCCCTGGCTATTGCTTGCTAATTCCCATGCTGCCATCTGATTGGCGGAGAGGCCAAGACCTCCCTCTGCTGAGTATTTTCAGATTCTAATCTTGTTATGACTCTGCGCTCCTAAGACTGTCTGTTCCTGCTCACACACAACACTCTTGCTGTAGGCCTCTCACCCACTGCTGTAATGCACTGAGGCTCTGAACTATTGTGCAAAAACACACACACACACACACACACTGGCATGAGACACACTTGCTCTCAAGACACTGACCTGATTTTCATGTTAGAGAATATAGCAAAATCCTTCAGTTCAGCAGAGGAACACTGCATCTATTTCTCTTCAACATGGGCTGAATGGACACCTTGTGTTTGCTCCGTTAACTGGAACCAGCCATTATTCACCTTGGCAATTGCCTGGTGTGTTTTCAGAAATGCCAGAGGACGCAATAAGCCTGCTGTTTGTGCAAGAAACAGCTTGTTTGTCGTTTGGTTGAATGTGTGTTCAGACCCAGCATTTCTTAACTTTTACAGTTTTACAAAGTATGATTGATATATGTGACATGATAATCCATAAGGATTTTGAACTATTTGTAATCAATGAAAAAAAAATCATTGCTGTAAATAATAGATAATTATGTAAATACTATATCATATTTTGAATTTGCATAATCAAGAAAGGTTTTGCTGTCGTGTCTTTTGATTTAACGTCTGTGTTGTGTGTCATGTTTTGTATAATTGTATTTATTTTTTAATTCCTATGAAACACCCTGACAAAATGCTTTCTAAATGTGTGGTCCACTTTATAAATCATCTTAGTCCTTAGCACCACATTTTTATTTTATTTTTTATTGATGATTGATTGAATGGACTTAGACTTTTTAATTTAATTTTATCTTTTTTTTTTAATCACTGCCAGCTAACCTTGTTTTAGTAAATAGCCTCTTGTTAATGGTGCCTGAATTGTATGCTAGTACAGTTTGGGTGCATCTCAGTCAGCTCCATAGCTTCCCCACATCGAGAATCAGTATACCGTGAAAACTAATTTGGGCACTAGGTAGGGTGTTCATCCCCTGAACAATGGGGCACTAATGACTCAGTCACCTGCGCATTAATTCTCAGCTGTTAGATCAATATGTATTAATCAATAACATCGCTATCGTGCATTTTCGTTGTAGATATTCAAATGTACAGTGTTATTATGAAAGATAAATGACATAAAAATATAAAGGACTGCATTTTTAACCTTCTAACAAAGATTGTTTCTCTTTTATGGTCATTATGGATGAAAAACATTACAAACAACAGCTTCATTTAAAGAGAAAATAAGGCTTTGACTTCATAGTTGTACGCTTGTGCTCATCTTCTAATGACTTGAAAATTACTTTAGAAGACTTCAGTTTCCAGTAAGGGAACATAGTGAGTAACGATGCTAGTAACGAGTAACGAGACACCAGTAGAAATGATTACTGATCAATGGCTTGACTACTGGGGAGCTGATTGAGATGCATCCATAGTTAATGGGTCACTCAGTAATTTTCTTGTTCATGTTTTGCTGGCCACTATGATGGACATCTCTGACTTTATACCGACACTTACTGGTGTGGATGCAGCATCGTGCAAATGTTTTCAGTTAGCAACGCCGTAGACTTTTTTTTTTTTTACAGTAGGGCCATATTGGATTTTTGAAGGGAATGAAAACAAGGCTGTGAGGGTTAGACTCACAGTTTCTTTAATGGCACACACTGTATAAATCTTCTAGATTGTATCTAGAACTTGTGTTTTCTATTTTTTTTTTTTTTTTTTTTGCCACCAATTTTTTTTTATTTTCGATGCTTCAGCGGAACAATTTAAAATACATTAAAGGTGCACTTAGTAACTTTTGCGTTTGTGTTATTTTGGACTTACACTGACACCTAGTGGCGTGGATGCAGTATCATTCAAAATCAGTAGTTTTTAGGTATAGATGCCATTGTAGAAATTCACTATAATATATATATATATATATATATATATATATATTAGGGCTGTAGATTTAACATGTTAATTCAGTGCGATTAATTTGACAAAAAAAAAGCGTTACAAAAATTCACGCAATTAATTGCACAATAATAAGGAAGAGTCCTGAGAAATGCAAGCTTGTAGTACCACCTGTTTACTCCAGAGGGCAGTAAGTGAAATTTCAGCTGTATGAGTAACTGATTATATTTATCGTTTATACAGTAAAGAAAACACTTCAGTAGGAAGAACAACGCAAACATACGTTACATTCTTGCGTTCAAAACACTTGAAGGAGCGCAAATGCGAACTAAGGGATCTCAAGATGTGTTTAAAGATTGAGTATTAAACTATATTTAACTTGAAAAAGTGAACTAAATATTTAATGTTTATGATGCAACGCACTCGAGACGCTACACAAGCGTGTCTGACACAGGTGTAGATTGATGGGCTCTTAAACAAGCCCTCATAATAAATCTCAAACTGATTGACAAATTCACTTGTGAAATGGATTGCTGTGAACCGTATGCCAATGATTGACTTATGATCAATAATATGGTAGTAAACAATACATTGTATTCCAAAGCCACTTATGTATTGTCTTATCAATGATTAACTCTTCTGCTACAAGAATGTAATGCATTTTTATTATCTGAATATTTTTTATTATATATATATATATATATATATATATATATATATATATATATATATATATATATATATATATATATATAACATTTTTAAATATTTAAAGATAACTATGTATAATTATATATTGATATAAATATGTATAATCATTATATATTGAGTTATTGTTATATGAGGGGCTTTCTCAGCAAATAGTTGTATATGCGATTAATCACGATTAATTAATCGGGACACCATGTAATTAATTTGATTAAAGATTTTAAGTGATTGACAGGCTTAATATATATATATATATATATATATATATATATATATATATATATATATAGTGTAAAAAATAAAGCTTTAATAAGCACCTTCATGTATTTACAAATCTTAGTCAGCGAGGGGTATTAAGCACAACTCCAGCTGAACAGGCAATGCATTCCTGTACAGGCAACAAACCACAATGCAAGCAGACAGCACAAGATGAGGACACATTTGTGCATTTAAACACAGCTGGACAGAGCGCAAATCCGAATGCAGGGATCTTAAAACAAGTTTTTCAAATTATGTTTAAATTGACAGCATCATAAAAAAACTGTGATTATTACGCAAAGCAACCAAAGCAAGACACTTCAAAAGCGTCCGTCTGATGCATGTTTACAGAGAGACATCCTTACAAAAGCCTTTATAATCAGTATACCTCGGACAGAATGACAAATTCAGTTACAAAATGTATTTCTGTGGACTGTAGGCCAATGATAGATAGGCTTGTATTCAATGATATTTGAAATAATATATTGCCATCTAAAGCCACTTTTTGTTTTGTCTTTTCAATGTTTTACTCATCTTTGATAATTATGTAATATATTCTAATTATCTGAATTATATATTTATTTTAGATTGTACTGATTAGTTTTTAAAATAGTTATTAAATCAATAGATATTGAATTATATTTATTTTGAGGTCTTTATCCACAAATAGTGATATTTGTGATTAATTGCAATTTAATTTGATTAACTAATTTGCATAGCATGTAAATAATTACAAAAATTTTTTTTTAGCGATTGACAGCCCTAGACTGAATTAGTGACCCACTTTAAGGTTTTTCCTAACCAAACCTTCTCTTGTTGTTTTCCTTAATTATTTTCCCCGGCAGCCATCCAAGGCTTCTCTCCTACACGGAAGATCCGCAACTTTGAAGAAGCTCGTGGTCTGGACCGAATAAACGAAAGGATGCCTCCTCGGAAGGATGGCCAGCAACTTGACGGTACCACAGTTAAATCTGCCAATGAAAAAAACGGCACTGATGGGAATGCGTAAGGGGAGATTTTGCACTTTTCCTCTCCTCCAAAGCATGTTCTCTTTCTCTAACCATGTTCTCAATGAGATGGTACCCTCAACCGCTGGATCCTGCAGAGGAGGGCCTGGGATGTGGAGAGGAACCGTTCCACACAGAGAAAGAGAGAGAGAATTCACTTACAACTAAGTACAACCATCAGATTTTATTTATTAAATGAAATGTATTAGATGTTCTTAATAGCAACATTTTAAAGATGAGTGAACATTTGAAAGTGTGCAAAAAACAAAGGTAAACAATCACCATGTGTCAACTTTTAAACTAAAACTACAGTTTTGTAACTTGAGGTAAGATATGTGTGTTTCAGATGCAGATCAAATCTTGTTAATCCCAGTTTTCTAATATTGTATGTCATAATGTATTTGGAAAGGGGATTGTCTGACTGAATATATTAATGTGTGGTATCTGCATATGTCCATAAGGGATTTATTAAGAGAAAACAAACCTAAGGGAAATAAGTTGTTTGACAGAAAAGATTTTATATCTATGAAAGTAAAACTAAACTCTCTAAAAACTAAATTTTAATCAACATCTCTCCGATGTTGAGTAAAATTGAGACTAAATGAAAATATTAGCTGCTTTGGGTTCCATGTGTTTGTTTCAACGTTAATAACTAGCATTTATTTTGTCTAAAATACAGCACGTGAGTTTTGCCAGGTGATACAGCACGTGTAAGTAGCCATAACAGCAATCCTAAATATTATGTTTTTTTATTCTGCTTGTGTGAGTAAAAAAACAAACAAACAAACAAAAAACAACATAAAAACAAGTCTTATGAAAACACTGTCATTAACATATAATTTAAAACATTCCTGAATATTGGTATCTTTAGCTATCATTTGGAAGAGACATCAAGACAAGCATTTACTCTCTCTTCCTCAATTCTTTCCTCTCTTATTATCTTTTTGCTATTTGTTAAATAGATGACAGAGGAGATTTAAAATGTCATGCAACAAACCAGTCTTATTTTGTCAACAATGGGATCTATTGCTTGTCTGTAAGCTCATGTATAATATACATGGGAAAGCCAATGTGGGACTTGTTGGAAACTTGAAGTTGCTTTGATCTAGTCATTTTAAAGCCAAAGTCTTATAGTACCATGTTAATTGGTTTATTGTTTTGATGAGTTAGCTGCCATTGCGCTAATGTAGAGCAAATTCAGGGAAATGATGAGCAGGTAATGGGTCAAAATGAAAAATATCGCACTAAATGCAGCAAAGGTGTTGTGGATGGAAAACACACCTATATGTGAAGCAGCAAGTCATATTTTCCCTTTAATTAATGTCCTCCATTCTCTCACCCTGTCTTTCGCTGGGATTGTATATACAGACTATTGTTTTCATCTGGTTTGTGTTCGAGACATTAACAAAGCATGTTAAACATGATAAAAATGTCACAAACTGACTGAGTTTGAGCTGTAACACTATGCGAGGTAATGTGCTTCATATTCTTTTTTTCTTTTTTTATACACGTGGCTGATTGTTTTAACAGAGGTTTAGGGAAATTTATGGTATGTTTCCACCTAGTGTTTAGTTAAAGAACTGTCCCTTCAAAGACTTCTCACTGTCTCTCAAGAGACTACATGGAAATAGCATTAATATGCCTCGCATGCAATGGTCTTTATTAATTTTTTACAAGCAGAAATCTGTGATCTGCATGTTTATGTGGTTCAAAAGATGGCTTGATCATGATTGCGATGAATGTCTGATGATATGCACATGCAAATCCCCCAATTTCCTTTATTTACTTACTGAATATCCCCTACATGCCATGGTGTTTTTTGCAAGGATTTGAAAATGTTATATGTAACGTTTTAGACGACACCTAATTGTATATGTGGTTTATTTTGACCAGTTAAGTTTTTCACTGTTTTTTTTTTTTTAATACTGGACCATTTCTTTATGTGAGACAGATTTGAAAATGGTAGCTTTTGAATTTAAAGTTGAATTCAAATAAAATATTATGACCAAATGTGGGGCCCATTTTAGATGGATGTACTCACAGCTTTTAACAGAGAAATAAATGTGGAAATCCTTTGCAGCCTACAATATTGTCTTTAACTGTGCAAAATGGTTTAAATGATCAAATCTGTGCAGCATGTCTGTGAACACTATGAAATTTGTGTGCACTATAGATGTAAGTCAACACAGTGTCACACATGATGATGCTACATTAATTTGCATGTATTTCAATGGATATCATTGTAAGTATCTAATTGAACAGCTGATTACCACATACTATTTCCTTTAATACTTTAACAGGGTGTGACTGATTAAACCTGGTCTAGTTCAATACATACTATCTACTGCCACTATTGGTCAATGCTGTGCTTTAGAAAGCTCAGATAAAGGACCAGAGGCAGTTACAGTTTCTTAAGTTCTTTTATATTCAAGAGTTGTTTGTCTCTCTAAGCGTGAGTGTTAAAAAGCTGAAATGTTCAGTATTAGGCCTTGACGGGCTCAGTGACTGAAACGCATCTGTCAGAATGTATAGAAATGTTTATGCACAATTATAGCATAATTATAATTAAAATATGGAAATTGAATTGAGTAATCCTTTGTCAAGTACTTGTAATGCGAGGCCACCATAAATTATTGATATTATGTAGATGTATCACTTAAGAAGAGAAATAAAAATGGAATGCTGAAGTCCTCATGGTTGGTTATATTTTCTTTTTTTAGAAATTAATCTCAAAGTGATTTAACATGCAAATGTATTTAAATAGCACATCGTACAATTGTGTTGCAAATTCGAATTAATTACAACCACAACAGTGAATGCATTATCAATGTTTTACGATTTGCATTTGATAATAACAGTTGAACGTGTATTGTAAAAGTAAAAACATTGTCACAAAATACATGTCAATTTTATGTGTATTTGAACCCGCATTGAATAAACAAAACATTCATCCCAGTGAGTCTAGTCTTTTAAAATAAATTCACAAAAAATATTCGTTCAGTCACCATTTCTGCAGATTACGGTCAAATTTCCAACGGAAGTGAGCATCACTATGCCTATGCTCTACTCCCTCAGAAGGGCTGAGCCCTTGAAGTGGGAACTCTGAAGGAAGCAGGGCACTGACGTCTCATGGATGGCCGTTTGGAACAATCTTTATGAAGGGAGTACTGAAAGACCTACGTCACTTCCACTTTATCTTCGCCTGAAACGTTACTTTGACGACGCAGCGCAGTTGTTCTAACAACAGGAATCTCTTTATTGCTGTTAATATATTGTTGCAAATAAATATACTTTTTTAGAAAAAAAAATAATAATTAACTACCTTTTGTCTTTTTTTCAAATTGCTTTCTGTTGTTTTAAAAAAAAATTATAGTAATTTAAATGTATATAAAATACATAAACGTTTCCCGCAGAAAGTTATTTGGTGCACGAGAGGTCTTAATAATAAACCACAGGGTCTAGACTAGTCTACAGGAAGAAGAAAAAATGGACACAGTTTTTGGAGTATCTCTGCTTATGTTCGTCTGTCTACGATCTTACGTATGAGGACGAATGTAAACTGCAGAAGACGCGAAGTATCTGTTATAAAAGGGCTATAGCGCTTGCCAGAGCGTTTGAACATGTAATATTTTCTAATGGACAACCTTGCTTTAACATACAGTATATCCCGATCGAGCGCTTCATGGAGGGCTTGAGTTGCCCACTGTGACGTCAAATCATGAACATACGATACGAAATCGTAGAAATACAGCGCGCAAGTGAATTACAACAGTGTGAGTACCGTGCAAGTAACAAATAAATCGCAAATCCTAATCTCGAGAGGAAAAAATATGATTGTGCACATCAAGACAAAAACGCACATCTAGCAGGTCCCTCGCGGGCAGAACTGAACACGCGCGAGTTGTGTCTTAACCCTCACGCGCAAATTGTATATTCTACACGCTCACTAATCATTTGAGTTTTGACAGTGGGTGGCGGTGGGGTCAACACTTTGTGTGAACATATTGGTTGCTGGCCTTCTCTGGAACTCCTGTTTTGATTGGCTGCTGGCTATCTCCGGGAAGGAGGCACCTCAGAGTTGAAGTGAAAGCGGGATGATCCCGTCACTGAAGAGGTACCTTTTCTTTTCACAATATAACCGAATTCCAACATATTTCGAATTTGTACAGCAGCTGTAGATATTTATTCAATGGAGCACTACCTATCAATTCGTTTATGGCTTGTAACGAGATTGCTAACTTTAGTTATCTATGTGTGTTAGATATGTAGTAAGCACATTGGTGGTTTTTGTTTCCCTCATTAAACACATGTGTAAAAAAAAAAAATGACTTTAACGATGAATAGCTGATGTCAATTTTACAACGTGATGTTAATGGCAGTTTTTCTTGCATATGAACCTTATATAATTGTAAGTTTTTTTTAATCGTCTTTATGAGGATGTCTAAAAAAAATGAGGATGTCTGCCATTTTGACCAGAAAAAAACATGAGAATAAAGGCTAGTATATATTGTCTTGATTAATATGCGCCGTCATTGTATGTAGGCTATGATCTGAAGCGGGACAGTTGGGTCTTCTTCAAAAAACGACTCATCCACCTTATCATGCAAGCGATTCTAACATGTCAAATGCTTACATAATACCTGTATTGACAACTGGTTTATGCTGTATATGTATGTTTTTTTTTTTTTTTTTTTTTTTTTTTTTTTTGCATGGTAATTCCAATATACGAAAGAAAAAAAAAAAAACACTGAAACAAAAGCCAAAAGTGTCTACGGTCCGTGTATCTTTTGGTCATTCGATTTTCCTTTTAGAATCGGGTATTAAAAAACAAGTGGCTATTTGATTTTTGTTTTAAAATACAAAAATTAAAATTAAAATACAAAGCGTTTCTCTTTTTCTGTGTCAAAAAGGGATGTGATTTTTTTTGAATAATTTGAGTTTCATTTTCTATTTCGGTTAACAAAACCCATTGCGCAACGTGACGTCGGTGTGACGTCTTTTTCGTGTCATTTTTGGACGTCCAATTTCAGTCCACTGAAGGGGTTGTTTTGTAACGCCAGGTGACGTCTTTTTTTCGACGTCCATCACACGTCTAATTTAGACGTCTGTGGGACCTCCGTATAAGGGCTATTTATAGTCCAAATGTGGTCATTTGTGGACGTCTTTTTAACGTAAATTTAGACTTATTTTAGACGTCGTTTTTGTAACTTATATAACTGTAGTCTCATGTTTCTCCGGAAACATGGGACTACATACATACATACATACATACATACAACACTACAGTTATACAGTGAGGAAAATAAGTATTTGAACACCCTGCTATTTTGCAAGTTCTCCCACTTAGAAATCATGGAGGGGTCTGACATTGTCATCGTAGGTGCATGTCCACTGTGAGAGACATAATCTAAAAAAAAAAATCAGAAAATCACAATGTATGATTTTTTAACTATTTATTTGTATGATACAGCTGCAAATAAGTATTTGAACACCTGTCTATCAGCTAGAATTCTGACCCTCAAAGACCTGTTAGTCTGCCTTTAAAATGTCCACCTCCACTCCATTTATTATCCTAAATTAGATGCACCTGTTTGAGGTTGTTAGCTGCATAAAGACACCTGTCCACCCCATACAATCAGTAAGAATCCAACTGCTAACATGGCCAAGACCAAAGAGCTGTCCAAAGACACTAGAGACAAAATTGTACACCTCCACAAGGCTGGAAAGGGCTACGGGGAAATTGCCAAGCAGCTTGGTGAAAAAAGGTCCACTGTTGGAGCAATCATTAGAAAATGGAAGAAGCTAAACATGACTGTCAATCTCCCTCGGACTGGGGCTCCATGCAAGATCTCACCTCGTGGGGTCTCAATGATCCTAAGAAAGGTGAGAAATCAGCCCAGAACTACACAGGAGGAGCTGGTCAATGACCTGAAAAGAGCTGGGACCACCATTTCCAAGGTTACTGTTGGTAATACACTAAGACGTCATGGTTTGAAATCATGCATGGCACGGAAGGTTCCCCTGCTTAAACCAGCACATGTCAAGGCCCGTCTTAAGTTTGCCAATGACCATTTGGATGATCCAGAGGAGTCATGGGAGAAAGTCATGTGGTCAGATGAGACCAAAATAGAACTTTTTGGTCATAATTCCACTAACCGTGTTTGGAGGAAGAAGAATGATGAGTACCATCCCAAGAACACCATCCCTACTGTGAAGCATGGGGGTGGTAGCATCATGCTTTGGGGGTGTTTTTCTGCACATGGGACAGGGCGACTGCACTGTATTAAGGAGAGGATGACCGGGGCCATGTATTGCGAGATTTTGGGGAACAGCCTCCTTCCCTCAGTTAGAGCATTGAAGATGGGTCGAGGCTGGGTCTTCCAACATGACAATGACCCGAAGCACACAGCCAGGATAACCAAGGAGTGGCTCTGTAAGAAGCATATCAAGGTTCTGGCGTGGCCTAGCCAGTCTCCAGACCTAAACCCAATAGAGAATCTTTGGAGGGAGCTCAAACTCCGTGTTTCTCAGCGACAGCCCAGAAATCTGACTGATCTAGAGAAGATCTGTGTGGAGGAGTGGGCCAAAATCCCTCCTGCAGTGTGTGCAAACCTGGTGAAAAACTACAGGAAACGTTTGACCTCTGTAATTGCAAACAAAGGCTACTGTACCAAATATTAACATGGATTTTCTCAGGTGTTCAAATACTTATTTGCAGCTGTATCATACAAATAAATAGTTAAAAAATCATACATTGTGATTTCTGGATTTTTTTTTTTTAGATTATGTCTCTCACAGTGGACATGCACCTACGATGACAATTTCAGACCCCTCCATGATTTCTAAGTGGGAGAACTTGCAAAATAGCAGGGTGTTCAAATACTTATTTTCCTCACTGTAGACATACAAATAAATCACAATTCAATATCACCATTTTCATCTTTATTCAAAAATACAAAAATACATTGCCCTGAATGGCATCAGAAGGGCACCAGACATATCAAGCACAATTATGAACAAATAATTAGATAGTAATTTAATTTAATTGAACTTCTAATTCAAGTCCTGTAGTGTTGGCTCATCAGGGCGTAGTGAATCCTCCACCTCCATGTCTTTGCGGCGCGTGCTTGAGGTGCTCAGAAACGCTTATCTTTATGTACTCCTCAGTGACGGCGGAATCGTATTTCATGATCCCTTCTACACAAGCAGAAACAGAAATGATTTAGATTTATGCAAAGGCAATCTGCAATCATTCACCAAAGTCCCCACATTTGTAAGCAAAAATATTTTTCCTGTTCATCCACTACCAATACTGGATTAATACAAAGCCATCTCAGTAACTGTTAACTGTAACACTTAGGCTGTCTACAAGAAGGGACTAAGCAGACTGTACTTTTTTAGAAAGCTTAGATCCTTAATGTGTGCATTAGAATGTTAACCGTGATGTTAACACTTTCTAATAAAGTTCAGTTGTAAGTCATTTATAAGTGGTTAGTTGATGAACTAATCATTTACAAAACATTCATAAATGATTAGCAAGTGATATACTAATATTTTATGTGTGTTTTTTAAATTCCGTTACAAGTCACTTACAAGTGATTAGTAAATGATTAACTAATTATTTACAAAACATGACTCTTCATAAATTTCATAAGTTTCATAAATGTTTAATAAATTATGTTTTTTTTTTATGTATGCATGTAGCAATTAGAGGGTGCAGAAAGTGTTATAAATGCCTTGTATACATGTACAGATAATTTGTAACAGGTAAGTAACAGTGTTCAACAATGATGTGTAAACGAATGAATAAATAATTTACAACACTTTCTGCATCCCCTAAAGTGTAAACTATTCATCACTTGTAAATGTGTTACACATCATTCGTAGATCTTATGCCTTATTGATTCTTGAAGTGGTTATCTACAAATGAAGTGTAAGACATTTACAAGTGATGAATAGTTTACACTTTAGATTAGGGGATGCAGAAAGTGTTGTAAATGATTAATTCACGCGTTTACACATCTATAACAGTTGTTGAACACTGTAGTGTGTACTGCAGTGTAAATGCTGACTGGTGAGGGTATAGACCGCTGTCTTCTCTGAAACACATGGAGTCTTTAACCACTGTGCACCTGATGTGAGCAAAACATACAAAAAGTAACATATTTATTAAACATTTATGAAACGCATAGTCATGTATTGTAAATGATTATTTAATCATTAACTAACCACTTTTATACCATGGTCTGGGTGAATACTCGATTCTGATTGGCTGTAGGGTGTCCATTAAAAAGTGATAGAGGACACCTAGTAAAGGAGTTCTGGTGAAACTGACTGTTTAACATTCTAAATTAATAAATAAATGCCAGAAGCCAGCCACTACTGACACTGTGCCGTGTCCTGCTTCTTTACCTGGAGCGATAGCCATCCCTCGCATGACATCTTGCTGCATGACGAGATCCTGAAAAACACAGAATATTCTTACATTTCACAAGACCTAACAAAATACAAAAGTGACTGTTTAAAGTGTGATGAGATGAATACTCGCTGGGTGTCGACAGGTCTCTGCTCCGAGGTGCTGTACTAGCATCTTGAGGGCGAAGAAAACAAAGAATATTCAAAGATGTACAATTATTGAAATGAAACAAAAAGGTAAGAACTGGCACACTCCGCTCCTCTAAGCCAGACAAGTCTGAAACATGTCATTAAGCCAATAAAAGAAATCATGGTTTCACTTTATTTTGATGGTCCCTTTAACACGTTCTGTTGACTACAAGTAATGTTGCTCCTACATGTCTACTAACTCTCATTAGAGTGTTAGTTGAGTATTAATAGACTGGTAGGGTTAGGGTTAGATTAAGTTGACATGTAGTTGCAAAATTACTTATAGTCAGTAGAGTGTCTGTTGGAGGACCATCACAATAAAGTATTTTAAATAAAATAAAGTTTAAACACATTTATAATCCAACGGTCAAACTCGCGAGGCAAAAATTTTCTTTGCGTTGTATGTGAGCGCGCCATTACTCGTGCGAACGCAAGTTTAAACACATTTATAATCCAGTGGTCAAACTCGCGTGATCAATGCGAGGTGCAAATTTTCTTTGCGTTGTATGTAATTTCATGAACGATGAAAGTGACGAAGGGACTTCCAAATGCCTGTCGTGCTGCCTCGGCCAATCAGAGTGATGTTGACTGGTTTTTGACTCTTTGGTTGAAATCCAAAGACCTTGATGAAAGAACTTATATTGTACTATACTCTTTGCCTTGATAGAGAGCTGTCTTTGTCTGCCCTTGACTTTTTTGCTGCTGTTGGTTCTTTTTAAGATAGGAATAAGGTGGATAAGCCTAATATAGGCTACCATGAAATTATTTTCTGAAGTATAATTTCCCACAAATTGCATTTATAAATAAATACATAGATAAATGCAAAAATACATGTATGCATAAATACATAACTTGATTAGGCTACTTAAAATAAACGAAAAACTGTTAAAGAAAAACAGGAAAGTGTAAAAAAAAAGAAGAAAAAAACATGAATAAATAAATAGTCATACAGATAATAAATCGTGTTTTTTTTTTTTTTTATAAATAATCTGTTTTCATATGTATTAATCATATTGATAGGCCCTATTTGTAAATAAAACAAATATTACATATTAATCATGTAAATTTCCTGCAACTGTCAAAGACGTCCAAATGACGTCCAAAAAAAGTACCCAGTTACAGGTCAAATGTTGAACGTCAAAATGACGTCCAAGTTGGGTCATGGTTGGACGTCCAAATAGTGGACCTAGTTTGGACGTCGAATAGATGTCCAGAATTGGTCATGGACCGACAGACCCAGTATAGACATGATCTGCACGTCTATCCGACATCCAATGTTTAGTGGGAAAATACATTTTTTAAAATTACTTTAAAACAGAAACGAAAAAAGGCCCGTTTGTTCATATTCCGAGACCGGATGTGGTCATTTACTTGACAAGAGCGCCAATGAGGACGGAGCTGTGTAGAAAAAAAATAAAAAAGTACTGCTGTGTAATTGAGCGTGATCATAGAGCGTGATGCATGAACATGGAGCAATACGTTGTTTTCCGAAACAATAAAAGTGTCTCTCTCTCTCAGGGAAGAAGACATGACTGCATTCAGTCCAGTGCACAATTAATCTAAAAACGAATCATGATTACTTGCGATGCACTGAAATTAAAATTCTGGGGCGAAACAGAAAATTCAGGATGCACTTGGCTGAAAATTCCTTTTTTTTTTGTTTTTGTTTTTAATACCTATTTTAAAATACTTTTTTTTTTTTTTTTTTTTATATAATTGTATTAATATTATACTTTTTAATTAATTTCATGAATTTAATGAAACTGAATTGAAAATATAATTATCACACTTTTATTGAAAACACCAAAATTGGACAGAAAATATATTATAACAATATTAAATATATTATTCTCTATTCAGTTCTTTAACAATAAAATGTAACAGATATATATTTTTTTACCAGTTATCCAATAAATTTAACGTTCTAGAAAACTCTAATGATATGCAAAACAGCAGTCAAGTAATGAACTTAGCAGGTCTTGTATAGCATCTTGAAAATACAAAAAGTTTAAATATGCTACACAGTCATTTTTATGATAACAACAGGCAGAACACAGAACGGCAGAGAGCCTCTATTCTGTTTATGTAAACTTATTTCCACTTTAATATAAAACTCAACTGTAGACGACAGATGTAGCCTCAAGTGAAGTACAAAGTTTTGCAGGGCTAAACAAATTTTAGTGTAATTGCTATACACATAGCAAATTTGACTGCTTTCTAGTTAAGTAAAAGTGTCAGGTTTCTCTTCAAGAACAAAAGTTGCTCAGCTTTCTGGCAACTCAAGAACATGTGATGCTGCACTGAAAAGTCTCTCTCTCGCTGTGCTGGTTTTTGGGGCAGATAAATACCCGTGTGCAATCCACACAAGCAATTGAAAGCGATCTTTGTTCATGCGCCAGTAGTCAAGAGGATTGTGAGTGTGAAGCGATTGACTGTGTTCCACAACTGCTTTTGGGTCCTTGAATAACGTATAACGTGCGAGGAAGGGCACTCAGTGGACTTTCTGGTGCCCTCCTAGGTAAAGATGGTGCCCTATGCAGATTGCGTAGTATGCGTATAGGTTGCGGCGGTACTGCTTATTAGTATTATATAGTATTTCCACACCGCTGACATCGGCCTTTGCTTGGCAGCGCCGTGGTTATGATTAGATCGATCGAGAGTGAATCCTGAGCACTGAGGGGCGGGGAAGCATATATATCGGCTCATATTTATGCCTTTTTTCTCTTATTTTCAGTGGCCGAAATTTCAGTGGATCCCTAATGATTACAGCTGCCATGATTATGTAATCATGAAAAATCACAATTACAGCGTTCAATTTAATTCTGCTCCTGTTGCATCAATGGTTTCTATTTACAATTTTTTTTTGCAGTAGTTGAGTATTCTAACCAATCACTAATGAACCAACAATGGCCAATCAGAGCCACTTAAATTAGTCATCTGTCCTATCAGTAATGACAACTGATCCTAATGCGCAAGTTTTAAACCATCTGAATGCCCAGATGCTTGCTTTATGTTCCACTGCTCACGGTGGCACAATTAAATGAATACTGAAGAAACATCACCTGACACTCAAAAAGAAGCTATATAACAAGATCAAAAAGCACTTTGGAATTATTTTGGATTCATTGCATCTTGCACCACTCGCTTTGAACTTATATGTTAAATACATTGCAAATGTATTTAAACGCTCCCATTCTAATCAAGGCATAGATGCGGTGTAAATAATTGATTTATTATGACAGTAACGAGAGCATTTGCGAGAGTGCAGAACTTTGTGCAGAGCGTCATTGAGCTCACGTCCAAATGCAGGTCTCAAACAGTGTAAACCTGTAGTGAGTGACAGCAGTCGTTGTAATGGTTTGTCACATTGCTCGATTTCTGTGTACAATTTATTAAAAATATAATATCAGTTTTGTTTTGTCATGTTAATAAGTAGGCCAATGTGAATTTGATTTGTACAAAATAGCAATAAAGTAATACAGCTTTATTTAATAAAGTTGTTTTGGAGGTGTAGCCAACATAAAGAATATGGCATGAATAGCATATTTCACCATCATTGATATCATGTCTGCTCTAATAAGACCCATTTGCCACGTAGCTGTTTTATTAGAGTTAAGAAATGTGACGAAATGTTTGGGAAAAAAATTAAACCACAGAATTCTTCACAATATATTGTATGTGCTATGACATTACACTCAATGTTTGGGGGAAAGTATATTCAAATAGTCTTTCACAAAACTGTGTATGAAACCTGTCATTTTCAAGGTCCATCCATCCATCCATCGACAACCGCTTATCCTGTGTACAGGGTCACGGGGGGGCTGGAGCCTATCCCAGCTAACATTGGGCGAAAGGCGGGGTACACCCTGGACAGGTCGCCAGTCCATCACAGGGCCACACATAGACAAACAACCATTCACACTCACATTCACACCTAGGGCAATTTTTTTGGAGACATCGATTAACCTAGCCCGCATGTCTTCGGAGAGAACCCACACAGACACGGGGAGAACATGCAAACTCCACACAGAAATGCCAGGGCAACCGGGGTTTGAACCCACGACCTTCTTGCTGTGAGGCGACAGTGCTAACCGCTGCACCACCGTTCCGCCTTTTTATACTGTCATTTTCAAGGTATGTTAGGTTAATGTTCATATAACAACCCTGATCTAAAAGGAAACACCACAGTGCTCTATATTGTCAGCTTCTAGTGTTCTCTTTGTCTTTTAAAGGATTAAAAGTTCCAGTACAAAATGGTTTGGATGACTGATATCTGCCTTGTAGCAGCTTAGATCATCTGACAGGCGTCATCTATACAAGCTAAACAGGACTATTTGCCAGCAAATTATACAATCCTCCTATTGATTCAGCTCACTCATTTCATTGTCTATCGATTGTTGGCATGTTTTCTTTTTACTTAAATTCAATATTTTTCATACATTTTATACATTTTTATACCAAATTTACAACAAGAGAGTTTTTTTTTTTTAAAGAAATGTATTAAAGCAAGTGATGGTGACATACAGCAAAACTAGTAAACATATTTTTTTTCTACATATACTGCTTTTTGTGTTATTATTTGGGGAGATCAGCACAGCAACTTATAGACAAATAAATCAGACTAAAAAAAAATAGGGGTGGAGTAGCACACAAACTAACACATGAAAAACAGGTCAGTGCTTTTGCAAGCCACAAACATTTTGTAAACAAATATGTTTAATGTGTTATACACGGTGATACACAATGACGAGTTAAAAAAAAGTAGTGAAAAACTTTTGGTTACGGTCATAACAAAAGCTATATATTTTCACTATAAAACTCATATTGCAATTAGCCTCTGTAACTGATTATGGAAACACTAATATGATTTTAATTCATAAATTTTCTCAAATCTAGCCAATTGAATGTTAGATTTTGATGTTAAAATATTATATTATGTTATATTAACATTCAGAGGATTGTACCTGGGTAACTTGTTACTAGATAGACTAGCATATGTTATGGGATACATACAGCCATACACCATATCAATAAGCAAAAATACGTTTTCTAAACAAAACATTATTGGGAATACGGATGTGTTATGTATGTGTTATGTTGATGATTTGTAAACCTTCTTGAGCAATAGCTGGCCAACATTTTTTATGGCGAGAGTGTGATTGGGGTTTGTTGCCTTATTGATTTTTGTGGTTGTTTGGCAAATCAGTATATTGGCTCAATTTGCTAGCATATCAGATATAAAAATAATACATAATTCATTACCTCCATGCAGTATTTACATATAAACTTAATATCTAACAGACACACACGTACTGTATACACACACACGCCTAGTACATACAGTATATAATGTATGTATATATTTATAAACTATTATGTATATATTATAAGCCATTATTAATGTTTGTTATTTGTCATAATGCACACATTATAAAAGTTGAAAACTCATATATTTATTATATATACATATCTTATTTATGGTTTTCAATTTATACATTTCAGTTTATACGGTTAACACCATATTTATTAAAGTAGATGAATTTGCATTATTTTAGAGATATGTGGCTCTATTTTAAGAGAGCTAGCTATAAGCCATACACGCAAAGTCATCATGTTTGACATGATATACATTTTTGGGTTGTGCACCTGGATTTTAACATGCTTTGGATGTGCATGCTTTATACGATATTTGATTCTGGATGAAGAGAGAGAGAGGGAGAGAGAGAGATGTCTTAGGTCATCTTGTGCTTGAAATTCATCCTTGGCTGTCAGGGCAGGACATGGATTTTATATGCCTATGGAAAAGGTACTGATATTGCTGTAATACTGTGGTTAACCTTTGGGTGGCAGTATATTGAAATGTATAAACATTAGTGGACATTTGAGACTGCAACAACATTGGAAGCACACAGTTTTTGACCATGACCGTGCTTGTATAGTAACCAGGTGTGAAACATGTGCTTGAACATGTGCTTGAACATGTGTGTGACCATGAACGTGAACTTAAACATGTATAGATTTCACCATGTTTGATTTGGATTGTATTCTACTTGATTGTATCCAATGATATAAAGTTCGGGGTTGACTTGAACATATTGGAATTGTGGTACTAACAAAAAAGTGGTACTAACAAATGACAACTTCAAACTACTGGTGAGATACATTGTACACTGTTCCTTTCTACAAATAAAAGACAAACAAACAGTCATAAAGTGAACATTTTCTTTATTGACACAATTACTTGCTCACTCTTCAAACCCAATTCACCTCTGGCTTTAATGGAAAGCCACTACAATGGTCATTAAATATGTTGTGGTATTGCATTCCTTGATCTTCTATGTAAAACTTTAGATTTATTTGTACCAGTGTTACTACATTCAACAAAAAAAACAAAACGAAAACCAACTAAAACAATTCTCATTAAAATAAAAAGTTAAATTATTGGGAAAAAATTTAACTAAACAAAATGTTGTATAACCCCTGTGAAAGTATAATAGTTAGGTATATTAGAACATTATTATTTATGCATAAAATACTTTAAGCTAGAAAATGTAGTGTTGGAGCAGCTCTGTTTTGTGCTTATGAGTTTAAATGTACGACCAATCTGTTTTTCAGGCAGAAAACAATATCTCTGTTTAAACTGCTATTGGTTCCTTATTGTGTGCACAATTACAATTATAGAGAGAAAATGTTTTTTTTTCAGTTTTAGCCTGAACCAAATAGAAAAGCTTAAGAAATGTTTACAGTATAGTTGGCTGACTTAACAACGGACACAGTGCTGAAGGATAAAGCTGTGATTACGGTTGGGGTTAAAGTCCCTGGGAAACCTAATAAAAGATGGGGTTAGAGTCCCTGAGAAACCTGAATCTCCCCTATAAAACTGAAAAGGAGGAACTTGAAACCTGACGACGGAGTTGCCTCAACAAAGGTGAGCCTAACTGCAGTAAAAAGGGAAAATGGGATTGAATTCGAGCAAAATCAATGACATTAATAGAGGTCCAGACCTCTGTCCATATATGGATGCTCCAAATGGCAAATATATGTTAACTAATTATGGACCAAGCAGCTGTGCTCAATTAGAGATCTGGTAGCTGAAGACAGATGAAACAGTTAAAGGAAAAACTTATACAGAGGGAAAAAGCAAGTCAAGAAAACATGAGATAATGACCAAGAAAGAACAGAAAAAGCATCAGTTATTTAAGGGCATGAGTTATTTAAGGGTGATTGGAAAGCATTTTCAGATTGGCTACCTGAAACAAACCTGAGGGACAGAAAAACGCACAGGGAGGGACAGGGCCCTCTAACAAAATCTCTCAGTGTCTGAAATATGTAGGTGACCCAGACCTGGACTCGACCTCCTTCGGACAACATTGGGACCAGGACGAGGATCAACATGATGGTCAATAGTCTTCGGGCTGAGGACCAGTGCTAGACCCAGTTCAACCGATAGCACCCCAAGCACCACCTCCCAATATGAAGAGCAACAGCTGTCCCCTCCACCACCAGACACCACACAGAATACTTGACATCCGTGAACACTTTAAAAACCACTGTGTGAACTGTGACACTGTCCACCTGCAAAATGTAGAAAAACATTTTAGAAAGATTAGAGATTAGAAAGGGCATTAAGGAGCACCCGCAGCCACATATACATCAAAAGGAGGACTGACTCCCTGGGGGAAAGAGGACAGGGGATGGTGAACCAATTGTTAGTGAGTCAGAATCTAACAATTACACACATGAACATGATGTATGTAATGCTTTTCAATTCAGCCTATAAAATTATGCCTACCATCACATTGGCATTTGGGGGAAAAAAACAATTACTTTTTTAGTGGATTCCTTTGCTACAGAATCTGTTATCATGAAAATAGAAGTGACATCCCCTCCCAAATTTAATGGTTGATACATTACAATGATTGGGGTGACTGGTGATTCAGTAAAAGAGTTTTATATGGTGCCACAGAACATCAAAGATGATCGTTTCAACTGTCAAAATGCTGCCCAATAAATTTGTTGGGATGAGATTTAATGTGTACACTTGGCATTATGTTGAAGGCTAACAAAGCAGGGGTAGTACATACTCTGAAAAGCACTCACACGCTTACACCATGCTATCAATCCCTTTCCCCACCCCCATTCTCTAGGCTTATGAATGGCACCTCACAGAAGCCTCACAAGAAAGAGTGGGCAGACAGTTAATGCAACATGCACAAAAACAAACAACACAGGGAACTAGGTTTCCTACAAGAGGGCGATTGTTTTTACTTCTTTTGTGTCAGAAGGAAATGAGGAAGATTTTGAGAAAAAAATGGTTTGGTGCTCAGCTACCAGAGCCTCTAACAGCCAAATTTTACAATGTTCCAGGGGCTAGCCCAAATATTTCATTATCTAAATCAGCTGACATCAAATAGGAAGATTTAGGATTGTGGGTGCGTAATTGTGTATTTAAAACACATTGGCAAAACAACTCTAAAAAAGAAAAGAGGGTTCAATACAATGCTAAGCATGCTACTCGCATATTTCAGATGCCCTTAGGCATAACTGTAGACAGAATTGTTCAGATTGTTGAGGAGACATGTTTAATTGTCAACCACATATCTGGTAAAGTCCCTCCTGAGCTCTCTGAAATACCAAGTTCTCTTTGGGCCCAAAGTAAATATGATGTGGAATTAATGAAAGGTGCTGAACCGGTTGTGATCACTCCAAAAACCTCTTTTTGGCCACAAAAACTGACAGCACATGACAAAGTAGTTTGGACTGAATTCGGACATAAAGCCTTCTCTTCTCTTTAGGTGGCTTTACAAACAATACCCACATTGTCACTGACTGACATGACTAAGCCTTTTGTGTAGACTGTGGACGAAAAAGAAGGTTACATGATAAATGGTCTGCACTTTTTAACCTTAGCGCATTACACTGCATCTCATTCACCCATTCACACACACATGATGGCAGAGCTGCCATGCAAGGTGCTAGCCTGCCATTGGGAGCAACTCAGGGTTCAGTGTCTTGCCCAAGGTCACTTCAGGATGTGGAGTTGTGTGGGCCGGGAATCAAACCACCAACTCTGCGATTAGTGTACAACTCGCTCTACCACCTGAGCCACAGCCGCCCCAATGACTTCTGTTGTGTCACAGGACCATGGGGGAAATTAAAGAAAGTAGCTTATTAAGTATCTTAAATTAAATACAGTGATAACTGGATAACCAAATGCATTAGAGCTGTTGATGCTGCAGAAAAAGTGGTTCTTGCTTCCAGAGATTTGGTGGGTTATCAACATTTGACCCTATTGGTCCCATATGCAGTATCTATCATACTGTTAGAACTAAAAACATCTGTCTGCAGCACAATGTTTAAGATACAATGCTGTATTATTAGAAATGCCAAACATTACTGTTAAAATATGTACAGTTCTTAATCCTGCCACTTTTCTCCCCACAGCAGATGATGGTAAACCAGGATAGACTGAGTTTGAAGTATTTGTTGATGGTTAAATGCACAAGCAAATGCTGCAGCAAAGGGATATTGCATGATCTGGAGCCGGAAGACTGGGTTGTGGTGAAGGACTTCAAAAAGGAGAAATTGTAAGAAGCCTAGGTGGACCAGGCCCCCTCAATTGTCCTTACCCTCGTTCGCCCCCCTAAGGGACTCTTCTGCCTATGCCAAAATTAGAGGCACACCTTGTGTGATCTGCGTATCCTTGGCCCTCTGCTAAGCACTGAGGTGCTCGCTGAACCTTCCCACTCCTCCAGGCAGTGTGGTTTGTTCCCATCCACACTGCCATACGCTGTGCCATTGCCATTGACTCAAATGTTTCAAAAAGTTACTTCTCCACACTGAAATGTATGAAAACTCTTAAATCCCCTCATTGCACAAGTAAAAAATTGCCGCTCCATGTATGGTCTGAAACACAATTGTCTTCGTGTTCAGTCGCTGAACAGCAATCACAATTAAACTTCCCTTCGCCTTTGAAGGAATGTAATGTGAAGGTTTTACAAAGTAACATTTATCATTAACAATGCTATCAAAGTGAATGGCAGGCACAACAATGGCGCTACAACAATGGTCGCCATCTTGATTGTTTTGGGTTGAATGAACCACATGACCATGATATGGCTGACTCAGGCAGTGCACTTACTTCTGAACTAGAGAGCTGATTGAAACACACCCCTTGTGAAACCTGAGCTTTAGGATTACATTAAGTTGAAAGGAACAATTAGGCAATGCATATACAATCTTACTGAGGAACGAGAGCGAGATTTGCTGATGTGTGGAGGAAAGCCATCCCCAGGGTCAAAGTAAAAGTCAGTATCTGTTGTGGCCACCAACTGCATTAAGTACTGCAGTGCATCTCCTCCTCATGAACTTCACCAGATTTGTCAGTTCTTGCTGTGAGATGATACCCCACTCTTCCACCAAAGCACTTGCAAGTTCACAGATATTTCTGGGGGAAATGGCCCTAGCCCTCACCCTCCGATCCAACAGGACCACGTGCTCAGTGATATTGAGATCCAGGCTCTTTGCTGGCCATGGCAGAACACTGACATTCCTGTCTAGCAGGAAATCACACGCAGAACGAGCAGTATGGCTGGTGGCATTGTCATGCTGGAGGGTCATGTCAGGATGAGCCTGCAGGAAGGGTACCACATGAGGGAGGAGGATGTCTTTCCTGTAACGCAGAGCATTGAGATTGTCTGCAATGACAACAAGCTCAGTCCGATGATGCTGTGACACTCCGCCCCAGACCATGATGGACCCTCCACCTCCAAATATATCCCGCTCCAGAGTACAGGCCTCGGTGTAACGCTCATGCCTACGATGATAAACGCGAGTCCGAACATCACCCCTGGTGAGACAAAACTGTGACTCCTTATTGCCAGTCCTGTCTGGTCCAGCGAAGGTGGGTTTGTGCCCATTGTTGCTGGTGATGTATGGTAAGGTCCTGCCTTACAACAGGCCTACAACAGGCCTACAAGACCTCAGTCCAGCCTCTCTCAGACTAATGCGGACAGTCTGAGCACTGATGGACGGATTGGTGTTTTTCAGAGTCAGTAGAAAGTCCTCTTTAGTGTCCGAAGTTTATATAACTGTGACCTTAATTGCATCTGTAAGCTGTTAGTGTCTTAATGACCGTTTCGCAGGTGCATGTTCATTATTTGTTTATGGTTCATTGAACATGCATGGAAAACATTGTTTAAACGCTTTCCAATAATTTCTTTTTTTGCTGAGTTTAGTAATATACAGATGTGGTCAAGAATTTGCTAAGTTTTAGACCTGATCCAGGAAACCATGGTATGAAAAAAATCTTGTTTTTCATAAAAGTAAATACATCAGTTGCACTGTAACTTCCTTTAATTGCACAAACATTAAAAACACTCTGAGAAAATACTGATATTGTGGTATGTTTAGCAATAGCAAGAGCAATACCTAGCAATGACTGAAAAAAAGGAAACATTTCTGGCTAAATATCTGTCTTAAAAAAAGGCTATCATTTTGTTATATTTTAATGATTTTTTCAGAGTAAGGATCTGTGTTGCATGAGAGCATACTGTATGTCTTATGTCACCAATTCAGGTATTCTATGTTTTAACTACCAGATCCTTAGGTGTGGTTGTGACCAGTGTCCCATCTTCAGTGTAGTGCCACTGTTGACCAACACACATTTTTCAGATCAGTCACAACAAAATGATTTATAAATCATGATGCGTAATATGTGAACTCATGATTTAAGACGCATGTTGGTTTGTTAAAGGTTCTGGTTGTAAGATTCAGAAACCCTTGCTATTAATGACACCTGTGGCCATTAAGTGCACAGCAGCCAGCTACCTGTTGCTCGTGTTCGCGCTCGTGCACACACTCCATAGGGACACGAGTGAGCGAAGATCGGCCAAAACAATGACGGAACGTACAAAGAGACTGAACATGATTCACTGGCATCATGCTGAAAGGTGATTACACAGTTATGATTGTTTTATTACAAACTTTGAGACTGTATATTATATTTGACTCTCCAGTACTGGAACAGGGCTAAAACAAAGTGTGGATATAGGTCTCGCTATGCAGACTGTAGTTTGAAGTAATCACTTTTCTTTGCATAATAGCTACATTGACTGCACTACAATGACTGATAAATACATGTGGTAGATGATGACAGTAGCTGTTTATAAAATAGTCTGTACATTATAAATATGTTGACACAATTCAGTATTGATGATCACAACTATCATTTGAATATATTGATGTGCTATTTTTTTTATAATATTAGAATGGATATATTTTCTTTATAACCAAGTTACACTACACTAATGAATGGGTCTTTTTGCATTATCTTGAACATTGTCTTCATTTCATGTGTTATTGTAATTTACCTTGCTGAATAATTACAGATTAACATTGTTTATGGCAGTTAATGTGCAAGCAAGCTAAAATTACACAGATCAATCCTTATGGCTTTATATTTCACATGCTTTAAAGCAACCCGGTATCACGCCGAGGCGTGAAATAGACACGCCGGTCCACTCGCGGATGCGTGTCTATTTCACGCTTTGCCTCCTCCAGGCGTGTACATGACACGCGCGCGTCTACGTAGAATACCGGCAGGGGGCGATCGTTTCCTCGACGCCAACAACTGTCCGCGCACCAAAGAGGAAGCGATACATCGCGTTCTCCACTTCCGGGTTTATTTTTGTAAATAAATACACTTTTTAAATAAATATATATATATATATATATATATATATATATATATATATATATATATATATATATATTTATATATATATATATATTTATTTGTTTATTTACATCAGCACAAGATACTCGACAGCCCACACACACACACACACACACACACGTATAACAACGTTAGGCTACAGCAACGTTAGGATTTCTTCATGAAAGCAGCACTATGTAATGAACCTTTATTTGTCACATATGGTCACAAGTGAAAGTAACCGGCGAAATTGGCCGGCATCCCGCCCGCACGAACGTGCAACGCGACGACAACGTTATCGCTTCCTCTCTGGTGCGCGGAGAGTTGTTGGCGTCGAGGAAACGATCGCCCCCTGACGGTATTCTACGTAGACGCGCGCGTGTCATGTACACGCCTGGAGGAGGCAAAGCGTGACACCGACACGCATCCGCGAGTGGACCGGCGTGTCTATTTCACGCCTCGGCGTGATATCGGGTTGTTTAAAGTTATGTTAGCTTACCTGTCCAACAAAAAGAACGCCAATTCAGGGACGGTTTTGATCCCCAAAACCGAACAAAGGTCCCTCCAGGAATAAAATGCCCTGCCGATGTTCACTCTATTTTTCGTTTGATCATGATCATGTTCCCGTTTAGCCAGACGGGATTCAGTAGATAAATGTTTTTTGTTTTTTTTGGCTTACTCTGAGTTTGTGTAGGAGTCGGTGTTGTGCTGGGAGCTGGCCGTTTGCTGGATTCCATCTCTAAGATAACGTTACCTAGTGTTGCAGTTTGTTTGTTGTCACTGTTGAATAGTGGATGAGAAGCACTGAGGCAAGGCTCTCGGGAACACACAGAAACATCACATCCTTTGGATTTTCCTGGCAAAATTGACTCGCTCCCTTCGCATGAAAATCAGTCTACAGGTTTTTATAGGCAACCTAGGAAGTCCGGGAAGGGCTCATTTTTAAGTTGCATTACAAGCTGTTCACACATTGGCAAAAAAAAAAAAAGGCGAATATTACATGAAAATTGTTACAAACTGCACCTTTAATGACAACAAGGAACTTTTTTGGTTGCAACATACACAGATTTTGAATACCACAATATCACAAGATTCTGAGTTTGTAAACATATATATATATATATATATATATATATATATATATATATATATATATATATATATATATATAAATGATGACTAAGTAAAAACTGAGACAAACTTACTAATTTCTCTGGAGGTGCATTTGGAGATCTCTACCACCCAGTCCTAAAGCATACTTCACCGTGTCAAAATTACTCTTAGTTTGGAATCTGTCATTGGCATTGCAGAGTTGCATCAGTTAAGTAGCCCTGTGCTAAATGCATTGGGTTATGGCTCAAAAGGTTGTGAGTTTGAGTCCAGCAAAGTACAGATTTAGAAATTGTGCTTCGGTTGACCTCTGAGTTTCCTGTTGTGCTTACAACTACAGAGGCTGGAACTGCATTGCATAATTCCCGTTTGAACTCAAATCCACTTGGCTCTAACAAAATATTCTCAGAATTCCTTTTGTACTCTTTGCTAAGTAGTGTCAGCTGAATGGCCCAGTGGTTAGAGCATTGGAATCATGTTTAAAAGGTTGTGAGATGCAGTCCAGCCAAAAACATTTTATTTATTTTTTTATTTTGACTTTGGTTGTTGACCTTTGAGTCTTTATGTTTTGCTTACTATAATGTAATTCTTACTTCACTGCGTAATTCCTGCTTCAGTTTAAAGAACTTTGATATACCAAAAACATTTTCTCAGATAGGTATGACTCTTTGTGATAGAACTGTACATAGGAAATTTTGAGATTTAGCACATGGATAAGGAAGGCCACGAAAAGCCCCCATATCAAATTTTGTGTCCCTAGGACATACTCTATAGCACCACCATCATGTAAAAAAATTTACTTTTCCTTTGTGTGTATTTTTGTTTTAACCAAGGTCTCAAAATTATCTCCAGACTGAGCTGCACAGATTTAATGAATAACAATTTCTATTTTTGCCTTTGTTGAAAAGTTACGCAAAATCATATTAACTAGGTGGCTGTGAAAACGGATTTGAGGCTGTAAATTGGGAACACTTTGTCCTATCGAAAAGAAACTTGGTCTGCTTTATCAGCACCATGATCTGATGAATTCTGTGGATCATGGGGATTTAAACGATACCAATTGTCCCAATATCAGCTATATTGTCTCTCAGCTATAGTGAATGTATTAAAAATAAGTTATATATCTTTTAAATATATTTATAATGTCATATTTTAAAGAAAAATGGTATGCATCATCGACATCATGTCCTGATGATACTTATGCAGTTTTGAGACTTGAGTGTGCTGACTCTAAACTCAGGAAGTCTATTTGCTACACTGTGGACAAGTCAACTGAGTGGCACAGTGTGTTAAAACACTGGTTTATAGTTGCAAGGGTCCTGGGTTTGAGGTCCAGTGGTAGAGTTGATGAAAAATTATGGAATCACCACACTATTTGTAGCAAATAAACAAATCCAATAAACGATGGATGGATGGATGGATGGATGGAAATCCCAGATATGACACAAAACTAAATTTGTTTAATAGCTGAACATTCTGGCTTTGTGAAACATCCCTCAAACAAATTAAATTATATAATTTTAATTAATGGTATATTTTTTTCCAGATGAAGTAGAGGGAAAAATTATGGAATCTTGTAATTTGCATTACTAAAACAAATAAGAAAATTAGTCTGCAGTTAAAAAAAGAATGCTTACAGACCTTAACAAGCTTTTAAACTTGACTAATTAAAAGGAAACATGGCCCCAACAAGATAGTTGTCAATTGAAACAATGGAAAGGATTATAAAACTCCTTCAAGAAGGAAATCCAACTTGGAGTGTGACAAATTAAGTTGGTTGTTCCTAGTCAGCTGTGTCTAAAATGTGGTGCAATTGTAAACAATATGGAACGGTTATAAAAGGAAGACATATGGGTAGACCAAGGAAGACGTCAAAGCATAAGGATAGATAACTCAAAGCAATATGCCTTGAAAATAGTAAATTCACAACTAAACAAATGAAAAACATATGGGCAGAAACAGGAGTCAATGTTTGTGACAGAACTGTAAGAAATCGGCTGAATGAAATGGGATTTACATATAGAAAAGCCAAACGAAAACCAGAACCATCACCTAAATATAAGAAAACAAGTCTACAGTGGGCTAAAGAGAAGCAATCATGGAGTGTGGATGATTGGATGAAAGTGATATTCAGTGATGAATCACAAATCTGCATTGGCCAAGGTGATGATGCTGGAACTTTTGTCTGGTGCCATTCTAATGAAACATATAAAGATGACGGCCTGAAGACAACAATCAAATTTCCCCAGTAATTTATGATATGGGGTTACATGTCAGGTAAAGGGCCAGGAGATGTGGCAACCATTACCTTACCAGTCAATGCACAGGTGTACATTGAAATTTTGGACACTTTTCTCATCGATAGAAAATAGGTTTGGCGATGATGAGGTCATTATTCAGGGTGATAATGCATCTTGCCACAGAGTAAAGAGTGTTATAGCTTTTCTTCAGGAAAGGCAAAGCCAGAATGTTCAGCTATTAAACAAAAATTGTTTTGTGCCATATCTGTATTTTGTTTATTTGCTAGTAAGTAAAAAAGCTGGGTGAACATCCTCTAAGTGTGGTGATTCCATAATTTTTGCTATGGGTTGTACTGTAATGGAGGTCTTTGTATTTGTTTACTGAATATTTGCAGGGCTTATCACAGATAATTTCTGTTTGCAGGTAGACATCTTGCCCTTCTTTGTCTTAGTGTTGTTCTTCTGCTCTTTAAGGGAGTGATTTATTTTGAAAGGATTAAGAAGTTTGGAGACAACATCACCTGTAGTTCAAAAAAACATGGTCTGTTTAGCATAGTTATCATGCTACATGCTATGATAGCATAGCATACTAATCGGTTTTCTGTCTTATAAGGCCATTTGATCACAATGATATCTGTAGGGCAACATTAGCTTAGCATGCTAATCCATTAGCTTGCTACCCAATGCATTTGTTAGGCTATTTGATTGCAATGTTATCTTTAGACAACATTAGCATAGCATGCTAATCAGCTAGCATGCTAATCAGTTAGCATTTTCAATATCAGCCATGTAGAATCTCCACTATATTGAATTTTATAAAAATGTGATAAATCTTTACAAAAATTGGTCTGCATCAGACATCATATCTGAGGATAACTGAGAAGTTTGGAGACAGCTCTACCTATATTTCAAAGATAACCTACACTTGTGTGTGGACTTTAACCTATGGAAGTCTCTTTGCTAGTAAATAGGCATGTCAATTGAGTGACTTAGTGTGTGAAAGTATGGTGTATAGTTAAAAAAGTTTGTGGGTTCGAATCCCACCTCTATAAGTTATTTTTGTGTCAGCTTAATGAAAAGTTGCCAGCTGTTCCACAAAATCTAAATTTGATCTCTGTTGAAAAGTTACATGACCCATTGCGCAACGTGACGTCGGCGTGATGTCTTTTTCATGTCATTTTTGGACGTCCAATTTCAGTCCACGTCTAATTTAGACGTCTGTGGGACCTCCGTATAAGGGCTATTTATAGTCCAAATGTGGTCATTTGTGGACGTCTTTTTAACGTAAATTTAGACTTATTTTAGACGTCGTTTTTATAACTTATATAACTGTAGTCCCATGTTTCTCCGGAAACATGGGACTACATACATACATGCATACAACACTACAGTTATAGACATACAAATAAATCACAATTCAATATCACCATTTTCATCTTTATTCAAAAATACAAAAATACATTGCCCTGAATGGCATCAGAAGGGCAACAGACATATCAAGCACAATTATGAACAAATAATTAGATAGTAATTTAATTTAATTGAACTTTTAATTCAAGTCCTGTAGCGTTGGCTCATCAGGGCGTAGTGAATCCTCCACCTCCATGTCTTTGCGGCGCGTGCTTGAGATGCTCAGAAACGCTTATCTTTATGTACTCCTCAGTGACGGCGGAATCGTATTTCATGATCCCTTCTACACAAGCAGAAACAGAAATGATTTAGATATATGCAAAGGCAATCTGCAATCATTCACCAAAGTCCCCACATTTGTAAGCAAAAATATTTTTCCTGTTCATCCACTACCAATACTGGATTAATACAAAGCCATCTCAGTAACTGTTAACTGTAACACTTAGGCTGTCTACAAGAAGGGACTAAGCAGACTGTACTTTTTTAGAAAGCTTAGATCCTTAATGTGTGCATTAGAATGTTAACCGTGATGGTAACACTTTCTAATAAAGTTCAGTTGTAAGTCATTTATAAGTGGTTAGTTGATGAACTAATCATTTACAAAACATTCATAAATGATTAGCAAGTGATATACTAATATTTTATGTGTGTTTTTTAAATTCCGTTACAAGTCACTTACAAGTGATTAGTAAATGATTAACTAATTATTTACAAAACATGACTCTTCATAAATTTCATAAGTTTCATAAATGTTTAATAAATTATGTTTTTTTTTATGTATGCATGTAGCAATTAGAGGGTGCAGAAAGTGTTATAAATGCCTTGTATACATGTACAGATAATTTGTAACAGGTAAGTAACAGTGTTCAACAATGATGTGTAAACGCATGAATAAATAATTTACAACACTTTCTGCATCCCCTAAAGTGTAAACTATTCATCACTTGTAAATGTGTTACACATCATTCGTAGATCTTATGCCTTATTGATTCTTGAAGTGGTTATCTACAAATGAAGTGTAAGACATTTACAAGTGATGAATAGTTTACACTTTAGATTAGGGGATGCAGAAAGTGTTGTAAATGATTAATTCATTAATCATCAATCAAGTAGTGTGTACTGCAGTGTAAGTGCTGACTGGTGAGGGTATAGACCGCTGTCTTCTCTGAAACACATGGAGTCTTTAACCACTGTGCACCTGATGTGAGCAAAACATACAAAAAGTAACATATTTATTAAACATTTATGAAACGCATAGTCATGTATTGTAAATGATTATTTAATCATTAACTAACCACTTTTATACCATGGTCTGGGTGAATACTCGATTCTGATTGGCTGTAGGGTGTCCATTAAAAAGTGATAGAGGACACCTAGTAAAGGAGTTCTGGTGAAACTGACTGTTTAACATTCTAAATTAATAAATAAATGCCAGAAGCCAGCCAATACTGACACTGTGCCGTGTCCTGCTTCTTTACCTGGAGCGATAGCCATCCCTCGCATGACATCTTGCTGCATGACGAGATCCTGAAAAACACAGAATATTCTTACATTTCACAAGACCTAACAAAATACAAAAGTGACTGTTTAAAGTGTGATGAGATGAATACACACTGGGTGTCGACAGGTCTCTGCTCCGAGGTGCTGTACTAGCATCTTGAGGGCGAAGAAAACAAAGAATATTCAAAGATGTACAATTATTGAAATTAAACAAAAAGGTAAGAACTGGCACACTCCGCTCCTCTAAGCCAGACAAGTCTGAAACATGTCATTAAGCCAATAAAAGAAATCATGGTTTCACTTTATTTTGATGGTCCCTTTAACACATTCTGTTGACTACAAGTAATGTTGCTCCTACATGTCTACTAACTCTCATTAGAGTGTTAGTTGAGTATTAATAGACTGGTAGGGTTAGGGTTAGATTAAGTTGACATGTAGTTGCAAAATTACTTATAGTCAGTAGAGTGTCTGTTGGAGGACCATCACAATAAAGTATTTTAAATAAAATAAAGTTTAAACACATTTATAATCCAACGGTCAAACTCGCGAGGCAAAAATTTTCTTTGCGTTGTATGTGAGCGCGCCATTACTCGTGCGAACGCAAGTTTAAACACATTTATAATCCAGTGGTCAAACTCGCGTGATCAATGCGAGGTGCAAATTTTCTTTGCGTTGTATGTAATTTCATGAACGATGAAAGTGACGAAGGGACTTCCAAATGCCTGTCGTGCTGCCTCGGCCAATCAGAGTGATGTTGACTGGTTTTTGACTCTTTGGTTGAAATCCAAAGACCTTGATGAAAGAACTTATATTGTACTATACTCTTTGCCTTGATAGAGAGCTGTCTTTGTCTGCCCTTGACTTTTTTACTGCTGTTGGTTCTTTTTAAGATAGGAATAAGGTGGATAAGCCTAATATAGGCTACCATGAAATTATTTTCTGAAGTATAATTTCCCACAAATTGCATTTATAAATAAATACATAGATAAATGCAAAAATACATGTATGCATAAATACATAACTTGATTAGGCTACTTAAAATAAATGAAAAACTGTTAAAGAAAAACAGGAAAGTGTAAAAAAAAAAGAAGAAAAAAACATGAATAAATAAATAGTCATACAGATAATAAATCGTGTTTTTTTTTAATAAATAATCTGTTTTCATATGTATTAATCATATTGATAGGCCCTATTTGTAAATAAAACAAATATTACATATTAATCATGTAAATTTCCTGCAACTGTCATAGACGTCCAAATGACGTCCAAAAAAATTACCCAGTTAAAGGTCAAATGTTGAACGTCAAAATGACGTCCAAGTTGGGTCATGGTTGGACGTCCAAATAGTGGACCTAGTTTGGACGTCGAATAGATGTCCAGAATTGGTCATGGACCGACGGACCCAGTATAGACATGATCTGCATGTCTATCCGACATCAACTCCAAACAGCACAGAATAAATTAGTTAGGTTGATTTTAAACCTTAACAATAGGAACCATGTTGGCTCTTTTGAACTTAAGAATTTAAAGTGGCTGACAGTTGAAAATAGGGTGAAACAGTTGAAACTGAGATTAACAAGAAAGATTTTGCATAGGAATGAGCCAAGCTATTATAAAGATTATTTTAAGCATATTAGGAACTCTCATAGCTACTCAACTAGAGGCAGTGCCACAGACATAGTACCTTGTAGATTTAAGAGTTGTTCTGGGCAAAACACCTTTTTGTACATGGCAGCAATTAAATGAAAAATGAAACAAGCTCCCAGTTGAGATTAAGTTAAGCCAGTCAGATCGCTGTTTTAATCAAGCATGTGGTGAATGGTTGCTAAATGCTAATTAGATTTAGTTTTTATGTAGTCTTAAGGAATATTTATTATTGATGTGTATGTATTTGTGTGGTTGAGTGTACAAGGTACTCTCTAGTCATCTGTAGCTTGCTTGCCATCTTTATCAGACTACAACGAGGACCACAATGGAAATAAGTTTTGTAACTTTCTTGTGTTATCCTCGACAGTTCTGATAAATGTGTATTGTCATTGTAATGGCATCTTGTTATGCATTTATTTTTATTTTTACTGTCTAATCAATCAATCAATCAATCAATCAATCAATCAATCAATCAATCAATCAATCAATCAATCCAATGTTTAGTGGGGATTACAAAGTTGTATTAGTATGTTCACACTGAGTTCACATTGAGTCCCAAGCTGTTTAGATGCTGAAGCAGTAAGTCTCTGTGCTGGCATAACAGAGCCTCTGATTGCACCAGTAACAGCCAACCGTCAATGTAGTTCAAGATACGTACGCCACTCAGTCTCAGAATGGCGAGTACCGCATCGGTGCACATTGTGAATGTGCGAGGAGTTAGAGACAGTCCAAAGGGCAAGAATTTGAATTGATTCGCTGTTCTCTCGAACGAGAATCTCAAAAATCCTGTGATGTCGTACAATTTGGGTATGAAATTATGTATCCTTCAGGTCTATCAACGCAAATCAATCGCATGGGTATACATGCAATAAGATCCGTTTCTGAGTAATCATTATTATAGGCCGCTTTGTAAGTGCACAAATCAAATGTCTCAGATCCAGAATTGGCCGAAGTCTGCCATCTTTCTTTGGAACAAAAAAATAATGGCTGTAAATCTCTATCACATCTTTCATGATGAGATTGTGTATTTTGGCTCGTAACACTGGCACTAACACTTTGGGTGAAACCGTGGTAGACAGGACACTATTGAAATGGGGTGGCAGTGTACAAATTGGATCATATAATTATTGGATCATTTTCTGCACCCATTCTGAAATACCCTTATCAGATAACTTTTTTGAGTATGTGTGAGCATCTTGTGCATTTGTAACGAGTGCTATATTCTTTTCTGCACTTATTGCATTTTTTTATTGCAAGTCACATAAACAACATTTTGAACAATATAGTGAATAACAATATTCCTTTCCCGACAAACAGTAGTGGGGAGATGGGGAACAGTGTTTTGTGTATCCAATCAAGCTTTTTTTGGAGCAGAACCAGAGGGAACCACGGGCTCTGCTTTCCACTTCAAAAGATTGTGCATGTCAGGAGCGCTTTTGCTGCGCATGCTGATATGCAGGCGCCGGTGAGGCAATAGGTATGGGGCTTTTAGTCAGGTGCTGGCTCGAAACAGAGCAAGGGCGAACCAGCTGTAATGTACTCCGTTTGTGCATAAAGTGTCTCATGGCCTGCGACTGCTGCTGAGTCTCTGGATCAAAGCCGTGGTTGCATGGAGTGCTGATCCAGCTTGTCCTGCCACTGAGTAAGCTTTTCCTGCCAGTGTAGACGTTTATCAACATGGTTTGGAAGGATGTATGGGGTGTGATTTCCACGCCCTGTTACTTGCTGGGCAGAGGTGTGCCGCTACCGCCTCCTCCGCATGAGGTAGTTGGGCATAACCTTTTCCTCCCCGTGATCCACATTAGAGAGGATGGCGTCACTGTACGAGCACTCCGAGAAGTGCACATGCCAGGGCTTAGACAGTTCGTTATGAACTTCGGGGAAGAATGGGGTAGATTTGCGGGACGCTGCTGTTTGATGGTGTCCAGTCTGCAGGGACCGTTAATCAAGGTGAGACTGTTCAGGTTCCTCATGGTAAGACCACTCAAGGTGAATCTCTTCGACTGCCCTTGTGAGGATGCGGAGCATCTCCCTGTCAGTGGTACATGCACGTTCCTCTCCCTCGCTGGGGGGAGGGGTGGCAGCATCATCCACTGTCACTCGGCTGATGTAGCGAGAGACATGACATCGTCATTATTATTCCCAGCATCAGAACCGCTGTTGGAAATGTGGCCGCCCACTCTTTCAGAATGCCGGAGCTCATCTCGCACATAGCATATCAGAAAACATGCGCTTCATAGAGATTGAGGGGCTCGTGGGCCATGTGCCATCCTGCTCAACCTCATGACCCCACCGTGCCTCCTCGTGTGAGTCCTCAGATATAGAAGAGGTGGGTGGGAGAGTGCCTGAGGCTGAATCGTCCCTCAGAACAAGGGTGATTCGCGAGCGAAGAGTCTTGTGACTCATTCCCTCACTGTGAGGACAGTCTGTCTCCATGAGAGCTGTCTCTACGTGGGCGTGGCCCAGACAGTAAATGCAGCTCTCATGCTGATCTAACGGTGGGATGTGCCTCTCATACAAGGAATACTTATGGAACACCATCTTTAAAAAGACGCGAAGATGTAAGTAACACTTTTATATAAATATATAAATAAATATCTATTTATATTTATATCACACAATATACAATTGCTTTGTAAGGATACACAAACCCTGCCAAAGTGCTGTGGGGAATCAGTATTCACCAGCGAAGCGTCAAGTGGCGAGGCGGTGTGATGTTTGCCGGAGCACTGCAAGGGGACGGAAAGTCTTCACGTGAAGATTCCGCCTACTGACTCATGCAGTGTTGTAGTCAAGACTCCCTAAACCAGTACCAAGTCAAGTCCAAGACCAAGACCAAGACCAAGACTTTGAGGGGTTGAGACCAATTCGAGACTAAGACCAAAGCAGGGCGAGACCGACTCAAGTCCAAGACCAGACCAGTGCAAGTCCCACACTGCATGACGCACTTACGATAAAATGTGGAACATGCAAACAACAGACACTACTCAAATTGATCTGAAAGGTCCACATTCCCATAAAAACACCCACAGAAAACAAATGAAGATTCCTCTTCATTCACCTCTTTTAATGCCATGTATATATATAGATGCACTGTGTATATATATATATATATATATATATATATATATATGTGTGTGTGTGTGTGTGTGTGTATCAGTGTACCATGATAAATGTCTTGATAAAATAATCAAAAGCCATTTCAAAGGTAAATTGTATGTGTTAGTGTTGTTTGTATTTGTTTGCTCATAGAAAACAAAGGAAAATTCAAAGGAGCTGAAATCAACTTAACCATCTTTATGCAACACTCCTTTTCCAAGTTTTACCATCCACCTAAAACAATAACATTTTTGTGAAAGCATCGCATCAGGTTTTCTGGATAACTCCTCCCCTACAAACCATCATTAAGTACAGGATATATCAAACAATTATTCAATACTTAAGTCTTCACTTTTCTCTGTCTTTTCTTAAACCTTATAGTAACTTTCCAAGTTGAATGGAATGCAGTAAGAGGCAGATTGCTAACGTTAGCGAGCTAGCTTTGCTAGCATCACTTACACTTTAGCTTATCTTTCTTTATGCCTCCTTTCTAAGTGCTGATAAAAGTTTGATGTTGTCCCAGCCATCTCGGTGAGCATTGCATTGCAGAATTGACTTACTCCTTTGTGTTTTCTTTTGGACGCTTTTATGCAGATGAACACCAGGCACACTTTTTACAATTAAAATATCCCATGGCACACCACTAAACCACATAATCATCATCGATAGATTTCCTTTTCATGAACTTGTCCATGTTTTCTGTCTGTCTAAGTAGAGTGAACTCATAATGTTTAAAATTCGACTATGAAAAAAACATAGGTATGCTGTGTAATGAGGTCACAGCTGTCAAGAGCGCTAATTGGATAATGAAAAACCAACACACTCTCACTGCGAAATAGCCAATTCGTAAATTATGCACGACTTTTCATGAGATCAGTTTGTAAAAAAACAACAAATCTGCCTTTTCAAATTTGTAGATTTAGGCACAGCAAAACATTTTTTATTATTATTATTATTATTTATTTATTTAATGTATTTTCCGGAATAATGTTGCACCTGACTATATGTCGCACCGGGTCAAAATCCCGTTGTTGATAGAGAGGGGGGAAAAAACTGAGGTTGGACTCGAGAGCAGCCGCCCGGCCTCCATTCACTGGTTCAACTATCAAACGCGCTCCGTGAAGATTACAGTAGTGATGGAAAATCGGATCATTTTACTGACTTGGGGTCTTGTTCAGCAAAATGAACGAATCTTTATTCAAGTCATTTCGTTAATTTGAGCAGAATCAAAATGTTACATGTTCAACAACCAAATGATATTTGAGCTGTTAGTGGCACTAGAGGGTTCGAGTGGCAGACCCTAATGTTGGTCTGACTGTTTAGACCCAGTCATTGATCCAAATTTCACAACTTTTTACCATGCGGTTCTGTGGGCAGACAAATTACAAATTTGACAGAACAAAAGGCACTAAAGGCATACCTTAACCCTCGTGCGACCTTATGGACATTTTTGTCCTTTTCAGTTTTGTATTTTTGATAACTTTGCCTGTGTTAATGCTAACTGCATAAAATTTTCCACAGGTGTGCATTTTTATTGGAAATTTAATATTTCACCTTCATTTACTTTAAAAATTTTATTTTGCACTAGGTACAAAAAATACTCCCACTTAGGGTCTTTTGGACAAAAATGTCCCCATTGAAACCCATTAAAACTGCGATTTTTAATCCCAGTGCCATTCAACTATAAAATGATGCAATCTTTCTTAACAGGCTTTCATTATGTTGGCAAGGCTTCAAAATGTAAATTTTTACTATTTTTTATCAGATGGTGCCATTTTTTCAGGTTTGGCATATAAAGCAAATTATCACTTTATTGTTGTTTACTTCTGTTTTCGGCTTATGCATATTATAGAGCCAATTAGATAAATAATTGTGTGGGTGTGTTGGTATGGATGTCAGAGTGTGGCTAGTATGTGTGTACTGAAAATTTTAGGTGTGTGTGTGTGTGAACAGTGAAAGAAAGAAATTATACTGTACTGTAATCATGTATTATACTGTACATGTAAATGAGATACCCTTGGCAGAGTCACAGCATTTAAAGGGTTAAAATTCTGAAAATAAATGAATGTTTGGTAATTATTATTAGAACTGATGCTAGTAAAAAATCTAAGTCAGTGAAAGTGGAAAAAATATTAATCTATAATATTTTTATGACACTTTTTTGACATGGACATTTTTGTCCTTTATGGGCCTGAGTGGTATTTTTGTTTTTTTTTATCTGATACTGCATAAAAAAATATGATTGCATCAAAATTAATATTGTTGTTAATCATTGACATATCCAAGGCTGTAATATTTAAAGAAAAAAAATTCTGCTTAGAATTTAGTATATAGAAAATTATTATTATTATTATAATTTTTATAAATATCAACAGTGGCATTATGTAAAGAAACTGGCATTTAAAGGGTTAAAATTCTTGAAAATAAATGACTTTTTGGTAATTATGATTTGAACTGATGCTAGTAAAAAAATCTAAGTCAGTGAAAGTGGAAAAAAATATTAATCTATAATATTTTTATGACACTTTTTTGACATGGACATTTTTGTCCTTTAAGGACCTGAGTGGTAGTTATTTTTTTAATCTGATACTGCATAAAAAAATATGATTGATTCAAAATTAATATTGTTGTTAATCATTGACATATCCAAGGCTGTAATATTTAAAGAAAAAAAATTCTGCTTAGAATTTAGTATATAGAAAATTATTAATATTATTATAATTTTTATAAATATCAACAGTGGCATTATGTAAAGAAACTGGCATTTAAAGGGTTAAAATTCTTGAAAATAAATGACTTTTTGGTAATTATGATTTGAACTGATGCTAGTAAAAAAATCTAAGTCAGTGAAAGTGGAAAAAAATATTCATTCATTCATCTTCAACCGCTTATCCTGTACAGGGTCACGGGGGGCTGGAGCCTATCCCAGCTAACATTGGGCGAAAGGCGGGGTACACCCTGGACAGGTCGCCAGTCCATCGCAGGGCCACACATATACAGACACACACTCATACTCACATCCACACCTAGGGCAATTTTTGGAGACACCAATTAACCTAGCCTGCATGTCTTTGGATGGTGGGAGGAAGCCGGAGCACCCGGAGAGAACCCACGCAGACACGGGGAGAACATGCAAACTCCACACAGAAAGGCCGGGGCAACCGGGGTTTGAACCCATGACCTTCTTGCTGTGAGGCGACAGTGCTAACCACTGCACCACCGTGCCGCCCCGGAAAAAAATATTAATCTATAATATTTTTATGACACTTTTTTGACATGGACATTTTTGTCCTTTATGAACCTATGTGTAACTTTTTTTAATTGACGCACAAGGGTTAAGGAGAATTAGCTTTTCAGAAAAAAGCTAATTCTTCTTGAAGATATCACTTTTTTATTGAATAATAATGTAGCAACATAAAGAATTTATTTGAAAATAAATAATAATAAATTAGGTTGTTTTGTATAAATAATAACAAATGCTGTTATTTTAAAAAGGCCCCCAGTGGTTTAATAGTGATATCTTGTAGATATAGGGGTAATAGTTTTAGTGCAAATTTATTTGTCAACTAATGCAAATAATGTCGAGATGGCAAGATGCTTTAAAAAAGAAACAAATCTATTCATCCTACTTAAAAAAACAGTGTTTTATGAGGGAATTTAGCAGGGGGGCTTTTTTTTTTTTTTTCAAAACCTGAAAATAACAAGTACTTTGTCTAAAAATAAATGTGAATGATATTAAATATTAGATCAATTTACCTCAAAATCTACCTTTTTTTGCATTTAGACATTAAATGCAATGATATCATGTATCAAGAATGGTTTGCAGTGTAAAGTGACAAACAGGTGTTTAGGAAAGTACTGCGGAAGGTATTTAAAAAAAAAAAAAAAAAAAAAAAAAAAATATATATATATATATATATGGGCGGCACGGTGGTGCAGTGGTTAGCACTGTCGCCTCACAGCAAGAAGGTCATGGGTTCAAACCCCGGTTGCCCCGGCCTTTCTGTGTGGAGTTTGCATGTTCTCCCCGTGTCTGCGTGGGTTCTCTCCGGGTGCTCCGGCTTCCTCCCACCATCCAAAGACATGCAGGCTAGGTTAATTGGTGTCTCCAAAAAATTGCCCTAGGTGTGGATGTGAGTATGAGTGTGTGTCTGTATATGTGTGGCCCTGCGATGGACTGGCGACCTGTCCAGGGTGTACCCCGCCTTTCGCCCAATGTTAGCTGGGATAGGCTCCAGCCCCCCGTGACCCTGTACAGGATAAGCGGTTGAAGATGAATGAATGAATATATATATATATATATATATATATATATTTTTTTTTTTTTTTTTTGGTTTAGCTATTTTGTGAAAAAAAAAAAAAAAAAATGCCTTTTACCAGGCCTTTAGCCCTACCATTCCTATGATTATTGTACCCTACTGCTAAATCCTTGGAAAAACAGAAACAATTTTGGCCACAAGAGGGCTCTCCATGACCACTATTAACTCATTGTCTCGCAGACTGTCTTTTCACATTGGATGTATTGCAAGCATTAACTCTTAGTCCTTTGGTGAACAAGTTTGTGTGCATCTTTTTGTTGTGACAACCTGACCATTGACGTATACAACAGTAAGTAATAACCTATCTGTATCCATCTACTGAGGCCACAGGATTGACAGACATCCACAATAAATGGACATGTTCTACTTTTACAAAAGCTCAAGACATGGCCGAGTTTACAGTAACACACTGTACATAATTAAAACTCTTCTACACCTTTATTCACTGTGCCATGCAAGAGTTTATATAGGAGTTTTTTTTATTAATTAATTTATTTTTTAATCTTTTAACACATACCAATACATGTAATGTCAGTGGAATCTATGAAATACAGTTTTAAATTAAAAGATTAAGTTTTTATTTATTCAATTATTATTTAAGCAGTTAGTGGCACTAGAGGGTTCGAGTGGCAGACCCTAATGTTGGTCTGACTGTTTAGACCCAGCCCAGTCATTGTTCCAAATTTCACAACTTTTTACCATGCAGTTCTCTGGGCAGCCAAATGACAAATTTGACAGAGCAAATTTGCCTGTGGCCGAATCACAGCAGTGCTGATGTAGGGCCATATAGCACTCTTGCTCATGTGATATTGCTTATATACAACAGTTCAATGAACAAGTACGGCACTGTGTCAAGATAAATATAGTTTAATACTTAGAACACATCTTGAGATCTCTTAGTTCGGATTTGCGCTCCATCAAGTGTTTTGAACGCAAGAACTTAACGCATGTTTGTGTTGTTCTGCTGCTCAAGGGTGTTTTTCTTCACTGTATAAACTGCGCACATATATATATCTTGAAGAATATCTTTTTTATTGAATAATAATGGAACAACATAAATAATTTATTTGAAAAGAAATAATAACATTAGGCTGTTTTGATTAAAATGCTGTTTTTTTTAAAAAGGCGCCAAACTTCGGGTAAAAGGCCCCCAGTGGTTTAATGGTGATATCTTGTAGATATAGGGGCAGTAGTTTTAAAAACGTGTGTTTTATGAGGGCATTTAGCAGGCATTTAGCTTTTTTTTTTTACCTCAAATACTATCCTTTCACTTATTGAACAGTTATTTTACAAAAAGCAAACCTGAAAATAAAATTTTCCAGTACCCCCGTGAGGGTGCAGAGTAAATGCATAAATAATGTTTATGACATGTGGGACAAAGAACACTGATAGTGCTGCACTGATGTAAAAATGTACACTTAAAAACTGATGTCATAAGAGCCCAGTTACAGAATCACCCTGAAAATGACCATCTCATTACACAGAAAAGCCTGTGTTAGAATTGGAGCCAAAACTTACCTCAGCGTGCTGCCTTAAATTGGAGCTGTGATTTTAATCGTGAAAAATCAACTTGTCTTGGTGTTAAATAAAGGCATTGCATGACGAAACTATAATTTTTTTCACTGTGTGGAGTGAAGAAAGTGTTTTACTTTGAAGAGTTTGATGCTGCAGCAATGATGACTTGAGTGACAGTCTGTGATACCGGCTCAGAGCGCGCAGCTGTGTGAACTTCCACTCTAGTAAAAGTCCCATTCAATAATCTCAAAATAAATTACACATTAATTCAAATTAAACCCAGTAATGTAAAGACAGTAACGCCACCCATTGTAAAGAAGTAAAAGTAAAAAAAATTAATTTAGAAATTTACTTGAGAGAGAGTAAAGTGTATCCACTTTTAACACTACTCTAAAAGCAATTTTTCCCCCAAAAAGTTACTGAAGTATATGTAACGGAGTAAATGTAGTGCATTACTACCCACCTTTTTAATTATTATTTAATCAAATTATTTTCAGGACAATTAAGCACTTTTTATTCTACAATTATCATTACTGTAACATACTTTTTAACTGTACATTGTTAAAATAAAAAATCAGCAAAAATGAAAGGCAGTACCAAGGGAGTGCTACTATTCTTCTCTTTCCTCTCTCTCTCTCTCTCTCTCTCTCTCTCTCTCTCTCTCTCTTTCTCTCTGCAAATATGAAATTAGCTGCTGAATTGGATAAGATTTAATGAAAATTACATTAAGGATATAGGTTTCACTTTAACATTTACTGTTTCCTAGAGCTTTACATTGTCAGGACATGTATGCATATGGTTTAAGGGATAAATGCAAATCACCTCTTGACCTAAATAATTTTATAATATTATAATATGAGTGTCAGACATAGGTTATGCATAACTCTGTAACACAGGCCCTATTATCTTTTTGCCCAAACTAGTGTCTTGACACAGGCCTATTATTATTAACTAACTTAGGAAAAGGCTAGGGGGTGGGTGGGCTGTTGGTCAAAGATTTTGGCAGGGAGGTAATCAGAGCCTTCCCCGATCTTGTTCTCCATCCAGGATGAACAATAACATGACGGCATGCCGGCATGTAGGCTCCAGACTCTTCTTTCTCGTTTTGCTGTCCTCCAATGAGATCCCGCCCCCACACAAGAGAGAGAGAAAGAGTGAGAGAGACTGACAGGCTTTGGGAAATTATCCCTGAGTCACTAATGAAGGGCCAAAAAATCATGTGGTGGTGTTAACAGGAGACTGTACAGGTTTTCAATGATGGAGTAATGCAATTTATTTAAGGTGAATGCGGACAATTTTGGGACAGTTGGTTAAGTGGGATATTCAAGCTCATTAATAATTCTAATCATCATTATGTTCATTCTTTTCATTACAGAATTAAGTTAATCCTCAACTAAATTATGATGACATTGATGTAGCCATTTGTATAAAATGTAAAAAATAAGGCCAATGACATCAGGTGTCCCACGTTACCTGCATTCACCCTATAACTCACCACTTACTTAGTCACACTTTTTACAGTCAAGTCAAGTCAAGTCAGTGTTAATGTTATAGTGCATTTGCATAAGTGCTGATTAATACTAATGAACTGTAAAACTATTTTGTTGATTTACATGTACTGTACATATAATTATTAAAGTAGACATTCATGTACTGTAGTTCCACAAAATAATAACCCTGTATTCTGAGTAATTATTTTGTGGAACTACTCACACACTTTTATTTTTATCACTGTAATTATAGTGACATAGTATTTGTAACACTGGCATTGTAGAATAATATTGTTATCACTCGGTCATATATGTACAGTGTACAAGGCTACAGGGATTTGCAGGGACTTGGCATGTTTGCCGTGTACTGCGGAAAAGCGGACGCCCGTGAAGGGGGGCGGGGGCCTGGCAACCTGAATTGCGTAACTGAGTCGGATGGTCCTGGCCAGCCAGCGAGACGGGTTGGGAAGTGAAAGCCATGCATCCAAGCTCCGTAGTAGGGCCATTAAAGGGACGATTATTTTTGACGTACCCGTCGGGGCTTCACAGCGGGGCGGAGCAGGTAGTATGGGGTCGGGAGGCGAAAGTGCGTCCCGAGGCTCTGGTGCTGAGAAAAGACTCAAATCACTTACCTTGCTCCGCACACCCGGCAGGGGACGGGTTAGTGACTGAGGAGGAGGTCCAGCGTCGGCGTCCTCTAGACTCGTCAGAACCGGCCGGCTGGGGGACAGTCATGGCTTGGCTGGAGGCGGGGGGTCCGCGTCCAGGGGACTATTGAGGTCTGGTGGCAGAGTGCCGTGAGAATGGCATTTGCGTGCCAGGTAACCCATAGACAAAGGAAATCGCTCTTTTATTAAGAATGTGAGTTCCGCAGCCCCAGAGGGGTGTGGAAGATTAAATAAATTCAAATAAAGGTTCTCCTCCTGGCCCTCCACCAGGGGACGGAGTGATCTGCTTACCAGCTCCAGAGCGAACGTCTGGGTTGTTCGTCTCAGGACTGCCTGGGAGCCTTCCGGGTCCTCGAGGGGGTCCGTGAGACGGGGTGTGTGCACTTCCTGCGGGGTGCTCGACGTTGGGGCTGAGAGGGGCCCGGGTTGAGGAGGGGCACGTTTCCTAGCCGCAGGAGGACGCCCTTGGCGAGCAGACGGGGCATAGCTGTGAGCAGCTCGCAGACCCCAGGAACCAATCATCCTGCCGCGACGGCTGTGGGGAGGACGGAGGGGGCAGCCCAGACGAGTCCTCCAATTCAGATGCCAGACCGCTCTCTGATGCAGCGGCGAGCTCATCCAGCTCGGGGGGCTCAAGAGGATAGGCAGGCTGGCTGTGAGGCGAGGCGCTGTTGCGGGGGCGGGAGGTTCGCGGAGACGTACCCGGCCAAACCGCGTCCGCTGCCATCCCCGGATCGCCTCCAATGCCAGCCGCGATTCAGTTTAAGGAAAGCGGCGACGGCAACGTTGCCATGGTCATGTTCTCACAGTGAGAACATGAACCATACACAAATGCTGCCTAGGTGTGATCGCAGCCCAGACATATGAGACAGCGCCTGTGGCCATTTGAAGCGGAGAGCACTCTACCGCATCCAGGAACTACACAGGGGCGGAAAGGCATCTTTAAAAAGATGCGTCCTGAAAAGGACGTTCAACGCTGCTGTGTATTGCTCTTTTAAGAGGAAAATACTCTTTTAGAGAAAATCACTATTTTATAAACTCTTTTAAGTTTGCGCTGTGGAAGTGCTCAGGGGCAAACTGCACTGCAGTGCAGAGAAGGAGAAAGTCGCTGATGTGCGGCGTAGACCTTTATACCCGTATGTCCGGGGGGGGGACATGCAAATTCTGTCCGCCAACTTCTCATTTGCCTTTTTTCATAGATCAGAGGGATATTCGGCACTCAAGAGAGACCCCTAGTGTTGCTTCTTCGCACACAACGTTGAAGTGAGCGACAGACGGGAATATATGTTACTAACATAAATAATAATATATTATTAATAGTATTTCTAGTATGGACAGTACAATAAGGACACCAGCTGCTTGCTTGTTTTGGGCCCTCAGAGATTGGCCAGTGATAATCTCACATTAGCCTTGGAGTCTGTATTACTAACATGGCTATTGGAGTCACAGTTTGCTCATTGCTAATTAGGATAATTTAAATCCTAGAATGTTTGTCACCATGGCCACACTATGACACAGCCAACTCTACAGCCAAAACTTGTCTTTAAAACATGCTCTGTTTATGTTCACAAATGGTGTTACGTTTGTGTTAACAGTGAATTTATGGAATTTCTCAAGAGGCCAGATTCCTAATATTTTGGGGTTACAGTGGGTCTTACTATTTTTAAAGCAGAATAAAAAAGGTAGAAGTATAGCCAACACATGCTCCTGCTCATTTGTATTTGGCCATTTTTAATATAGCAAGATGTTTCCGTTCTCCCACGTTTACATTGTCATAGGGACAGTGGGTCACATAAACCAGCCAAATACCATGAAGACAGTGTTTGATAAGCATATACATGACCAGCTGTGTTTACAACATAAAGAGTCTTCAAAGCAATCACAAGCACCAGTAGCAATTATGGACATATCCATCTATTAAAGGGTTAAATACAATATCTATCGATAGCATCTGAGGCATGCAGTTAATTTTCACTGAATTTATTATATATAATTTTATAAATAAATATTTTTTAATTGTCTCTGTGGCACGGTGGAGGGCGGGACCGGGGCGTGATTACGCACGCCCGGTCCCGTATTAGGCTAATTAAGCCATCAAGAGGGATAAAGGCCACTCGCGGACGGCGATGCAAGAGAGAGAGAGATCGTTCACGGACATGTCCGTCGTCTTATGTGTTTGTCTTTTGAGTTTTACATTAAACCTTTACGTTATATGTCAAGCCGGTTTCTCGCCTCTTCCTTGCCCTCGAAAATGATCTGTTTTACAGTCTCCCTATCCTATTTCTGTGTTTTTTCAAATGTATTTTTTGATATACAGTATTAGAGTTTAATTTTTAAATGGATGTCTCTGGTATAATAACATCAGAGTGTTTCAAAACTGAAATTTGAATAATCCCTGTGGGTGGAGTTTGCTCATAACAGAACTTTGCAGAGTTACATAACATCACTGTCTGGTATCCTTGCATACACCATGCAAAAGTCACTAAGTTTACCAGATTTAAATGTTATGACATGAGTTACCTTACTCCGTGGGAAAGCCACTTCAGCCCCCCCCCCCCCCCCCCCCCACAAAGGACTCGACTGGGCTGCCAACTTCAGGTCTGCTCGACCAGTCTGAGGCCGACGTGCAAATGTCCGGTATGCTTGCCTGGGCCACCGTGAGTGTTGGGCTGGACCGGAACTCCCCATTCCCCCCTCAGCCCTCATGGCTAGACAAATGGTTCCTCAGATCAGGGCGCCAGTCACAGCCATGCCCAGGACTTCACCCAGTGGTTTTCATCGGTGAAGAAATAGACAGAGGCCATTCAACACAGCATGCCTCCTTGTCGCTCAAGAGCACATACTCTGTCTGTTCACCGAGCGGCTGCGAAAGCTCAGGCAGCTCCACCCCAACCTGGGCCCAGCTCTTGGCCCCAGCGTAGAGCTCCCCAGAGGAAGCTGATGCCTCCATCTCATGAACCCCTTCGTGGACCCGAAAGGCTCACAAGCGTTTCTGAGACAATCGACTCAGGGATTGAGACGGCCGCTATGGAGCTGGCCTCTAGACCACTCCTTCCCCCGGTGGAGGGCCGGCAGGGAAACCTTTTGCCACACCTCGACCGGGCTGTGGTACCCAAAAGAGCAGCTTCCTCACTCATTGATTCACCTAACTGGTGTCCATTCTGGACCATCAGACTCGGCTACATGATTCAGTTCACCAGATGCTTGCCCTGTTTCAGCGGCATCCGCTTCACTTCGGTGCACGGCGAGAACCCCAACACCCTGCGAGCAGAAATCGCAACCCTTTTACACAAGGACGCGATAGAGCCTGTCCCTCCAGCTGGTATGAAGAAGGGTTTTTATGGCCCTCACTTCATCATATTCAAGAAATGCGGTGGGTTGCGGCCAATCTTGGACCTGCGAGATCTGAACTGGGCCTTACATAGACTCCCGCTCAAGATGCTTACGCAGAAACTTATTCTAATGTGCGTCTAGCATTGAGATTGGTTCGCAGTGGTAGAACTGAAGGACGTGTACTTTCACGTCACAATTTTGCTCGACACAGACCCGTCCTATGGCTCGCGTCCGACTGCCTGACGTACTAGTACCAGGTCCTCCCCTTCAGCTCATCCCTGTCCCCTCGCGCCTTCACAAATGTCGCAGAGGCAGTCCTTGCCCCGCTAAGTGAAGTGGGCATCCGCGTACTCAATTACCTCCACAACTGGCTGATTCTAGCTCACTCTCGAGAGTCACTGTGCGCCCACAAGGACCAGGTGCTCAAGCACCTCAGCCTCCTAGAGCTTCAGGTCAACTAGGAAAAGAGCAAGCTCTTCCCGGTTCAGGGAATCTCTTTTCTCGGAATGGAGTTCGACTCAGTCTCAATGACAATGCGCCTCACAAGCGAGTGCATGAAGCCGGTGCTGAACTGCCTGTTTGTTCAGACAAGGCACAGCGGTTCCACTGTGGCAGTTCCAGAGGCTCCTGGGGCATATGGCATCCTCAGCAGTGGCCGCGCCACTCAGGTTGATGCATATGAGACCATTTCAGCACTGGCTTCAGACTTGATTCCCGAGATGAGCATGGTGCCACTGTGTGACCATCACACTTCTCTGCCGTCACATATTCAGTCCCTGGACAGACCCACCCTCAGTGATGCTGAGATCCTAAGATGTATACGACATCTTATGGGGCATTGGGGAAGACGTTGTGTCCCTCTTGCCACAACACTGTACCAACCGCTGTAACGTCCAAACATTATTCTCGCCTCCTCAGTGCAAAACCTGAATGAACAGCCTTATTGCGCCCTCCTTTATACCCGTATGTCCAGGGGAGGGGCATGCTTTTCTCAAGTTCAGAGGCAACCAAGGCTCTCAAGAGAGACCCCTAGTGTCACTACATTGACACAAAGTCTCATTCCCTCCATCAGGTAATGGGTGTTACAACAGTAACCTAGACGTTCTATGGTTTTCAATCCACGTGCTAGTGTACTAATAAAGTTGAAAAAACAAACTTTTAGTATATATAAACATCTTAAATTTACAATCTTTCTCTTCTGTTCCTAAAACATTATTGACTCATCTCTTGTGAAGGGTATACACTGAAAGACTGTGATAATGTCCCTTACCTCTTAATTATATTAACACCTGACAATGATCTTATGCTACAGTTAACAATATAATGAAAAACAAAAAACATCAGGTTTGTGTTTTTCTTGAACACCCTCTTGTGCTACTCCTCAGGAGTAGGTGAAGGTGAGAAATCTTCTAAAATAGCATATTTTCTCAGTGCGGACGGAAGTACAAATAGTAGAGGAAAAAGATGCATTTTTAAATTAAAATGTAATGTGTCTAAGTGTTTTGGCTATAATAAAAAAAAGTGTGATGAGTTGTATATTCTTACATTTATGTCCATACAATATTATCACTTGATAGATTCCATAGTAAGTGCTTTACTGTACTGTACTCACATTACTGTTTTTTCAATGCAAGGTTCGAAATTATATTCTATGGTAATTGTCAAAATGTTGTCAGTAGAGCTTGTTGTACTGTATATTTAAACCCAGAATATTCCTTTAAGTGTGTTATTGCCAGTTGTGTTAGAATAAAAAAGACTCTAGGACATAACATTATACACACTTTACACAGTGTTCTGAAACAATGATCAAGAGCTGTTAGAAATGTAATTATTTATAATATGAACCCAACTTCCATCCAAATCACCATGGGATTAGAAAAATCAGTACAGAGTGAGCAGCTCTAAGACAATAAGTGGAGAGGTCAGTTAGGGGCTTCATGGAATAGGACACTACGACCACCCAGGGAGATACAGAGTTGTCAGTGCCTGACACTGTAACCTTAGTTAGCTGTGGCTCACGGTGCTAACTCAGATATCGGTGGTGGGGACACATGGAGTCTTGCTGTCATCTGAATTAAAGGTGTCGGACTTAAGGAAAAGAGAGATTAAGATAGAGAGAGAGAGAGAGAGAGAGAGAGAGAGAGAGAGAGAGAGAGAGAGAGGGGGGGGGGGGGGGGGGGGGGAATTGAGTGAGATAGGGAAGATTGGAAGGAACAAAAAGAGGAAGATAGAGTAAATGCTTTGAGTGAGAAATAGGGTGGTGCTTAAGCCGGTTTGGTCTGGATTTGTGTGTGATGGCTAGGTGCCTGTGAGAGAGCAGCAATGATCACTCACAAAATCTGCATGCTCAGGCCTATCCCTGGACGAAGAATGTGTGTGTGTGTGTATGATTCTGTCAGTCTTGATAGTGTGCCAGTTGCTACTCCAGTATATTCTGTACCCTTGTTGACCAAATATATTCCCTCTTTGGTAGTTAGTTATGCAAACTCTGAGAAAAGAGATTATTCTGTTATCATAATTAAACTTTTTTTGTCTAAATAAAATAAAATAAAATAAAAATGACAGATTATTCCATCAAACAAACATTATTCCATCAGAAACATTTGAAACATTCTCCAATACAGAGATACAGTAGTTATTTATCTCACATGGAGGATCTTTTGGAGCAGATATTTCCCCCTGCTGTGTGGACAGATTTTATTGCAGTGTCCTGACCTCATTATATAACTGCTGTTATAGCCTCAGCACAAATGCTTTCAAAAATTGTTTCAAAGGTTTCACAATCTGTGTAATGCTGAGGTTGCATGGACTGTATACCCTATCAAGTTGAATATGCTCAAAGAATTTGAATGAACACATTGCCTTAAAGTAATCTTCTCAAAAACTTAACAATGAGTGAACTTAACCTAGTGAACTAGTTGCAAGTAGAGTTAACTCAGATTTGCTTAGCTTTCCTTAGAGGCCAAAAAAATGATGATGACTGCATTACAACATTTTATCAATAATTTATTGTCAGAGTTTAAAATTTAAATGAAGTTTGGTAATGTCTTATGGGTGTACTGCAGCAAATGAAGTCATCTGCATGTTCCAGGGACATGTCAGACTATCTGAAGATACTGAGCCCATGGTGCTGAGTTAAGCAAACCATGCAGGAAGGAAAGAAAACAAAGAACAACATTCTTTACATCATACAGCACGCTGAGGTAAATTCTTTTTTACACACCTCCCCAGCTGCTTCCTTTGATTTTTGTGACAAAAATAAGGAAATGTAATTCTTTAATTATGAAGTACCTTACATTCAGTGAACATTGGGTAACATTCTTTGTTATTGTTGTTGTTTTGCATGACGTCATTCTCTTCAGAAATTAAACCAGAAAAATGGGGGAATAACTGAGGTTATTTTCCACTCTCTGTTCATCTATATAGAAGAAAATTAAAGCAAATATATAAAATTAGAATGACAAAAGATTATAATAAAATATTCAATTAGTATACAAAAATAATGTACAAATTTTGCTCTTATGGAAATAAATTGGTACTTTTATTAACCAATGTGACATTCAACTGATCACAATGTATAGTCAGGTCATGAAAAAACATGTTTTTGTAAAACATTACAATTTGAATGGCCAATTCTGTTAGAATGAAATAGACTCAAGGACATGACATTAAACACACTTATTGGACACACCATCTTCACACAGATCTTCAATTGATCACTGGGGCAGTGTGAAATCCCATGCTGCTTCAAATGCTAAATCATCATTCCTGTCCCAAAGAAACCAAAAATCACAGGACTTTATGACTACAGACCAGTCACCCTGACATCTGTGGTCATGGTCATACAACTTAAACTACTTCAAAGAGTTCTCATCAAAAAATCCTCTACATGCAGCAATGGAAGCTTTGCAGATCCTTGGCATTCTAGCTGTCAGTTTGTCCAGATTCTCAGGTGACATTTCACCCCACGCTTCCTGTAGCACTTGTCTTGTAGCACTTCTCACACACCTTACACTCTAGCTGATCCCACAAAAGCTCAATGGGGTTAAGATCCATAACACTCTTTTCCAATTATCTGGTCTCCAATGCCTGTGTTTCTTTGCCCACTCTAACCTTTTCTTTTTTTTCTGTTTCAAAAGTGGCTTTTTCTTGGCAATTCTTCCCATAATTGATCGGATTGCTGATCAAGATGGTGCCGTGGATGGTTGCCTCGTTGTGGAGCACTCCTATTCTTTTGTTGTTTTTTGTTTGTTTTTTTCCTGTGTATAATAAACTTTTAACAATCAGCTTTACCAACTTTTCTGTACTTTTTAGTCAGAGGCACAGCTGTGCTTTTCAAGAGACGCAGGCGAGGGAGATGAGCTGGTGCACTGGTCAAGCTCCGTTGGTGCGGCTTTCAAACAGCGCTGCCGAGTATTCATCTAGCGAATCTCCACACTCTTCCTAGCAAAACGGACAAACTACATCTCCTCACCCATACAAACCTGGACTTCTCAACCTCTACTGCCTTGTGCTTCACAGAAACCTGGCTGAGTGAAGCCATTCCGGACAGGGCGTTACATCTGCTGGGCTTTCAGCTGTTCAGATCGCATCATGGATTTAACAGGGAAAACGAGAGGCGGTGGAACATGCTTTTACATCAATGAAAGTTGGTGTACAGATGTAACCACATTAAAGAAGATGTGCTGTCCTAATTTGGAAATTATCTTTATTAACTGTAGGCCTTTGTACTTGCTTTGTGAGGTTTCCTCGTTTATTCTGTTGAGTGTTTATATCCCACCAAATGCATACGTGAGTGCAGCGCTGCAACAGCTGGCTGATCAGATCACAGACATGGATCAACAATACCCTGACTCAGTTATTATTATTATTGGAGATTTTAACAAAGCAAACCTCACACATGACCTGCCCAAATACAAAAAGCACATTACATGCCCAACTAGAGACAGAAATATACTGGATCACTGCTACACAACCATAAAGTATGCATATTGCTCTGTCCTTAGAGCAGCTTTGGGACTATCTGATCACTGTCTGGTTCATCTTCCTCTAACCTACAGACATAAACAAAAATCTGCTAAGCCTGTAGTAAAGACTATAAAGAGATTTAACAATGACCAATGACCAATGAAACAGAGCTGGAACTACAAGCCTGCTTTGACTGCACTGATTGGAGTGTTTTTTACATTTTACACAACAACTACTGCCTCCAGGCATGTGCAGAAGAGGGAACTCCTTCTCTTTCTGGCAGATCAGCTGACACAACTTTTGACCCATGTTAAATTTAGCATTTCCATTGTTGTGATTGATAAAGCACACTCGGCTAGTGTTCGCTAGGGCAGGGCCAGGCTCTTAATTCAATACTTCCTTTTCCCTGTCAATAGGTCATATTGTGCTGTGTGCAAAACTCTACAGTAATCTCTGCTTGTATTTATGACGTTCCTGGCGTCTCTTTCTAGCCCCCTTGACTCCAGTCATAACTGTTTTGCCAGCCAGAGCAAGACAGGTATAACGTTTCGAGACAAAACGCAGGACAGACTCACAATGAATACCATGTGTCAGGCTTCCATAATATAGCTGCAAAAATTGCAAATTTATATATAAATCTATAGGGCCAAAATAAAATGTCACTACAAAGCTTGGCAATTAGGCAATTCCTTTGTGTGACTTGCTTTTTACCACTATGAGAGTAATGCGATGATTCAAAGGGAATGTCTCTAACCAAAATGGAAACAGAGATGTAAACAGAGCTCAATGGAGAATGTGCGTGCTTGCATACCAGCATGCTGAAATGAGCGCTTATAGCTGTGTTATCTTTTAAGACTTCGCAATTATACCTCAATTACACTGGAATAAACAACTCATTCTATGTAATCTAAGAATAACGGAAAAGGTTGATAGTTGCCATTTATAGCACATACTTACTGGAATGCCTTTTCTATTTTTAAAGTTCACAAAACTTATCTAATTATCATCAAGTATACAAGCAGATTTGAAGGGAGGTTTTCAAATAAAAAAATAAATAACATTGAGATCTATAACTTTTCAATACAAATCAAAGGAATATTTTGCACTTACAATCAAAAATGTATAAATAACTAAATCTAATGATTTTGTTATCACAGTTGTTAAAAAGCAAAATGAATAACAATTTCTGCTATGTAATAAATATCTGCAATTGCAATTTAAGCCATACATGCTGTTGACATCCCACCACAATGTCTTGAAAGACTTCACAGTTTTATATTGATGATCATTATATCATAAAACAACCTAAGAATCAATATCTCTTAATCAGCTTTGAAATGAACAGCTTTATTATTATTTTATCTTACAAATGTAAAATGTTGATACCATGTCTACGTAACTTTACCTATGTTAAAGTAGTTTTTTTAATTTGTCATCTTGGACTTGACACTGACACCTGGTGGTGTGGATTCAGCATCATTCAAACACAATAAGTTTTCAGTTACCAATCCCACATAGAAATTCACTATTCACAACAAGCCATGATAAATGTAATTTATTTGTGAAAGTGTCAAATAACAGGGCAGTTAATAGAGCTGTTCAGATTGTAGTCCAAAAATCAATGGGTTCCTTCTGGATTTACCTATGGGTTTATGTAATGGGGGTTTTCAACATATATAAGGTCTGTGTTAAACATTACCTGACGAAACATACAAATTACACACTTCCATACCTCAAGAGTGAATTTTGAAGCCATATTGAATTGCAGACTTTTTTAAAAAGACACACAGCAGATTCATTTGGTCAGGTTTTTTTTGTGATTGGATCAAACCCTTCAAAAACCGAGATTGCGAGCCACCCAGCGACTGATTGTTGATTACAGGGAAGAGATTCTAGAGTTGATCACCAGCCTATAGAGCCTATCTACTATTACAAGTGGAGCACATTCCTTTCTGTTGGTTATTCTCATCGGTAGGATTGAGCTGACTACCTCTCTACTGATTCTTTTTGCACCACTGATCTTTTGCACTACTACTTACTACCAGTGACTTATCTATTTTGGATGCCACAAAAGGACATTCTTTCACACACTAAGTTTCTAGGGACTGAGGATTTTATTTCACAGATTGTGAAATGTTATTAAGCTAATGTTTAATAAGCTACTTGTAATGTTTGAGGAGTTAAATTTTTCTCTTACTGAATTGAACTGTTTTTTTGTGTGTGTTTTTTTTCAGACTTTTGGCATGGTTCAGGATTAATGTGTGGTTCAGATGTTTATGTGTTAATAGTTCCATATCAGAAATAAATATACAGTGCAGAACAAATCCAAAAGATTAGCAAAAGCTCTAAACTAAGCTATTAAACTACTAGTTAATATTTAAATATATAGAAAATCACTATAGAAAAAAATAATTAAACATAAAAATTATATAATGGAAATATAAATAAGTAAAATAATAAAAGAGCTTAAAATTTCAAGGTTATTAAAAAAAGCAATTCAAAGGATCTAAAAAGGAGAAAACATTCATTTGTGTTTTTTTATTTTATTCCTGTATTGCAATTTCATTTCACACACATTCATACATTTTCTAAATATAACAAATTGTTTCAAGACATTTTCCTAGTCTGTGTTGTGTCATATCAGTATTGCCAAAACTGGTCTATTCCCATTGCGCAACGTGACGTCGGCGTGACGTCTTTTTCATGTAATTTTTGGACGTCCAATTTCAGTCCACTGAAGGGGTTGTTTTGTAACGCCAGGTGACGTCTTTTTTTCGACGTCCATCACACGTCTAATTTAGACGTCTGTGGGACCTCCGTATAAGGGCTATTTATAGTCCAAATGTGGTCATTTGTGGACGTCTTTTTAACGTAAATTTAGACTTATTTTAGACGTCGTTTTTATAACTTATATAACTGTAGTCCCATGTTTCTCCGGAAACATGGGACTACATACATACATACATAGGGGAGAGCGGGGTATGTTGTCACACTTTTCACACTGTCTAACATTTACTGAGCACCATACATCACAATGGTATAAATGTCATACCAAATGAAAGAAGGAAGTCTTGGGCACATATGTTGTAGTCATAACATCTTCATATCTTATCTCATTATAGAGTTGTAGACTGTAGAATACAGAGTGTGCACTTGAGACAACTTGCCCCATCGGAGGTTAAGTTGTCACACTAGATTATCTAAAAATAAGAACACAACTACTTAATTGTGAATATCGATTTTTCTTTATTTTTTTTTATTTATGATTTTATTTTATTGGGGGCCAGCTTTTGGATATGACCGGATGTCCTCTGGAGTAGGTAGCCCACTGTCAGCAATAGCATTGCTGGGTAAGGGTGAGTTGGTGATAGCAGAAGCATAACAGGGTCTGCTAGGCAGAGCAGAGTTGGTGCTGGGGCTTGGCAGAAAAGAGTTAGTGCTGGGGCCTGGCAGAGCAGAGTTGGTGCTGGGGCCTGGCAGAGCAGAGTTGGTGCTGGGGCCTGGCAGGGCAGGGTTGGTGCTGGGGCCTGGCAGAGAAGTTAGTGCTGGGGCCTGGCAGAGCAGAGTTGGTGCTGGGGCCTGGCAGAGCAGGGTTCTGAATGGGGCGATCTGTGACGTAGGATGGTGCAAACTCGGTTTCCAGAAATACATCTCTGCTGTAAGGTTGAACCCAAGCCACCCTAAAGCCAGCCTGTATGTTCAAGGGTGTTGGAGCCAAGGGATAGGCAATTGCCACAATCCCAGGAATGTCATAAATTGACATTGTCTTCTCGGGGTTGTTCCTCATCCAGGCATCACATGCGCTGTTGATGTGCCTCTTTAGCAGCCCGTAGACAGACCTGTCTAATGGTTGGAGCCGATGTGAGCAGTGGGGTGGGAATGACAGCATGATTATGCCATTTTCTTTGGCATAATTGAGTCCATCAATAGACAGATGAGACTTGTGGTTGTCCAAAAGGAGTAAACAGGGCTTCTCCTTTGAGCACTTTGTATGTTCACTGAAATGTTTCAGGAAGTCAACAAAGTGCGTGTCTTTCATCCATCCAGAGGAATTTGCCCCTCCTTTGCTGCCAGGTGGCCCGTTGATCAGGAAATGATCGCGGAAATTGACACGGGGGAAAATAAAGTATGGAGGTATACTATTCCCTGTGGCTGAGACGGCACAGGCCAGTGTGACAAGGGTTCCCCTTTCAGCAGAGGTCAGTGACCCTACTTGTTTGAATCCACGTCTGGCCACCACTTTCTCTGGTTTATGTACAGTGGTGACCCCAGTTTCATCAACATTCCAGATGTCTCCTGGTCCAAACTTATATTTGCATAACACATTCTCTAAGTTGTCAAAGAAAGCATTAACATTCTCTCTGTTGAAGCTACTTGCCCTGGCAATCCTAGTAGCCTCTGGCTTTCTCAGTGACAGTGTTGTATGCCTCTTTAAGAAGCCTGTAAACCACTCTTTGCTGGCCTTTTCTTTTTCTGCCCACAAAGGCACAAACTTTAGCTGGTGTGCCACAGCAAACTGGTAGGCAAGCTTTCTGACCTCACTTGGCGACAGACCAAAATAAATGTCAGCTGACCTAGTAATATACTCAGCAAGCTGCTTTTCCAAATCAGGTGAAAAAATCTTCCGTGGCTTTGTATAACCAAACATTGTTGTTGGCATGGCTGTCTGACTTTCAATTTCTTCTCTGGTAATCTTTTGACAATACCGAGTCAGAGTACGGTAATTTATGTCAAAATCCTTCGCTGTACTTCTGATTGATTTGTTCTGCAACTTTACCTGCCTGACTGCCTTTAACATTATGTCAGGTGGTGTACTGCCATGCTCTGTCTTTCGTTGACAATTTCGAACCATCTTTCTTTCTTCCTTCCTTCCTTCCTTCCTCCAAAAACCTTATTGCAATTACAAATAAATTAGCCTACAATATCACAATGTTTTTTGACCATGTTCTATGTGTTTATTTGTACAAAGTAAGTGAGACAACTTGCCCCAAACTGACATGTGTGTTAATTTTGGCTAAATCTCAAGGTTAGCTCAACATAGCACTTTAGATAAAGTATCAAAAGACTCGTTACTGTCTCCTCTATTTTGTGCAAAATAATTATTTTTAACATTCATACCTTACAAAGTTGTATTGCATAAAATGTTAAGTGCAAATTTTTTACTTTTTAAGCAGAAAAATAAGAAAATTGTGCTAAACTCAGATTAGAGTGATCTTGACCACATGTGAACAGGAAGTTGACAATAGAAGAAGAAGTCACACAAAGTGGCTATTTGATTTTTGAGATAGAGCCTCTAGTGTTGGAGTTATGAACAGTGTGACAACTTACCCATGTGACAACTTACCCCGCTCTCCCCTACATACATACATACAACACTAGAGTTATAGACATACAAATAAATCACAATTCAATATCACCATTTTCATCTTTATTCAAAAATACAAAAATACATTGCCCTGAATGGCATCAGAAGGGCACCAGACATATCAAGCACAATTATGAACAAATAATTAGATAGTAATTTAATTTAATTGAACTTTTAATTCAAGTCCTGTAGCGTTGGCTCATCAGGGCGTATTGAATCCTCCACCTCCATGTCTTTGCGGCGCGTGCTTGAGGTGCTCAGAAACGCTTATCTTTATGTACTGCTCAGTGACGGCGGAATCGTATTTCATGATCCCTTCTACACAAGCAGAAACAGAAATGATTTAGATATATGCAAAGGCAATCTGCAATCATTCACCAAAGTCCCCACATTTGTAAGCAAAAATATTTTTCCTATTCATCCACTACCAATACTGGATTAATACAAAGCCATCTCAGTAACTGTTAACTGTAACACTTAGGCTGTCTACAAGAAGGGACTAAGCAGACTGTACTTTTTTAGAAAGCTTAGATCCTTAATGTGTGCATTAGAATGTTAACCGTGATGGTAACACTTTCTAATAAAGTTCAGTTGTAAGTCATTTATAAGTGTTTGATGAACTAATCATTTACAAAACATTCATAAATGATTAGCAAGTGATATACTAATATTTTATGTGTGTTTTTTAAATTCCGTTACAAGTCACTTACAAGTGATTAGTAAATGATTAACTAATTATTTACAAAACATGACTCTTCATAAATTTCATAAGTTTCATAAATGTTTAATAAATTATGTTTTTTTTTTATGTATGCATGTAGCAATTAGAGGGTGCAGAAAGTGTTATAAATGCCTTGTATACATGTACAGATAATTTGTAACAGGTAAGTAACAGTGTTCAACAATGATGTGTAAACGCATGAATAAATAATTTACAACACTTTCTGCATCCCCTAAAGTGTAAACTATTCATCACTTGTAAATGTGTTACACATCATTCGTAGATCTTATGCCTTATTGATTCTTGAAGTGGTTATCTACAAATGAAGTGTAAGACATTTACAAGTGATGAATAGTTTACACTTTAGATTAGGGGATGCAGAAAGTGTTGTAAATGATTAATTCACGTGTTTACACATCTATAACAGGTGTTGAACACTGTAGTGTGTACTGCAGTGTAAGTGCTGACTGGTGAGGGTATAGACCGCTGTCTTCTCTGAAACACATGGAGTCTTTAACCACTGTGCACCTGATGTGAGCAAAACATACAAAAAGTAACATATTTATTAAACATTTATGAAACGCATAGTCATGTATTGTAAATGATTATTTAATCATTAACTAACCACTTTTATACCATGGTCTGGGTGAATACTCGATTCTGATTGGCTGTAGGGTGTCCATTAAAAAGTGATAGAGGACACCTAGTAAAGGAGTTCTGGTGAAACTGACTGTTTAACATTCTAAATTAATAAATAAATGCCAGAAGCCAGCCACTACTGACACTGTGCCGTGTCCTGCTTCTTTACCTGGAGCGATAGCCATCCCTCGCATGACATCTTGCTGCATGACGAGATCCTGAAAAACACAGAATATTCTTACATTTCACAAGACCTAACAAAATACAAAAGTGACTGTTTAAAGTGTGATGAGATGAATACTCGCTGGGTGTCGACAGGTCTCTGCTCCGAGGTGCTGTACTAGCATCTTGAGGGCGAAGAAAACAAAGAATATTCAAAGATGTACAATTATTGAAATGAAACAAAAAGGTAAGAACTGGCACACTCCGCTCCTCTAAGCCAGACAAGTCTGAAACATGTCATTAAGCCAATAAAAGAAATCATGGTTTCACTTTATTTTGATGGTCCCTTTAACACATTCTGTTGACTACAAGTAATGTTGCTCCAACATGTCTACTAACTCTCATTAGAGTGTTAGTTGAGTATTAATAGACTGGTAGGGTTAGGGTTAGATTAAGTTGACATGTAGTTGCAAAATTACTTATAGTCAGTAGAGTGTCTGTTGGAGGACCATCACAATAAAGTATTTTAAATAAAATAAAGTTTAAACACATTTATAATCCAACGGTCAAACTCGCGAGGCAAAAATTTTCTTTGCGTTGTATGTGAGCGCGCCATTACTCGTGCGAACGCAAGTTTAAACACATTTATAATCCAGTGGTCAAACTCGCGTGATCAATGCGAGGTGCAAATTTTCTTTGCGTTGTATGTAATTTCATGAACGATGAAAGTGACGAAGGGACTTCCAAATGCCTGTCGTGCTGCCTCGGCCAATCAGAGTGATGTTGACTGGTTTTTGACTCTTTGGTTGAAATCCAAAGACCTTGATGAAAGAACTTATATTGTACTATACTCTTTGCCTTGATAGAGAGCTGTCTTTGTCTGCCCTTGACTTTTTTGCTGCTGTTGGTTCTTTTTAAGATAGGAATAAGGTGGATAAGCCTAAAATAGGCTACCATGAAATTATTTTCTGAAGTATAATTTCCCACAAATTGCATTTATAAATAAATACACAGATAAATGCAAAAATACATGTATGCATAAATACATAACTTGATTAGGCTACTTAAAATAAAAGAAAAACTGTTAAAGAAAAACAGGAAAGTGTAAAAAAAGAAGAAGAAAAAAACATGAATAAATAAATAGTCATACAGATAATAAATCGTGTTTTTTTTTTAATAAATAATCTGTTTTCATATGTATTAATCATATTGATAGGCCCTATTTGTAAATAAAACAAATATTACATATTAATCATGTAAATTTCCTGCAACTGTCATAGACGTCCAAATGACGTCCAAAAAAAATTACCCAGTTAAAGGTCAAATGTTGAACGTCAAAATGACGTCCAAGTTGGGTCATGGTTGGACGTCCAAATAGTGGACCTAGTTTGGACGTCGAATAGATGTCCAGAATTGGTCATGGACCGACGGACCCAATATAGACATGATCTGCACGTCTATCCGACATCCAATGTTTATTACCTGGTGCTCTGGATTTCAGTGGATAACCAATGTAAAAAGCGTAGGCTACTGTTACAATGGTTGTTACACTACAGTTCTACTTTATGAGATATGCCTCATCAACCCCCCGCGTTGTGTCAACGCTCTCATCTATAATTACTGGCATTTCCACTGAGGCTAACGGCATGTTTGCCAAATAGTTAGAGATAAACTGGGAGGTGCTCTTACACGGAGGCAGCTCTGCCGGCGGCAGTGATGATGTCATCTCCGTAAACGGGCGTTTGGCTCTCTATAAAGAGAGCAAGCCTTCACTCTAAATACCTCATTCCTCTCACAGCCAACAAAACGGCTCAGCTTGGTCGAGTTGGCGACTCCAAACGCTGATAAAAGACAAAAAGCCGCAACATGTCGACCGATGCGTACTCAGAATCTCGCCGGGTCTGCCCTTCGATCCACGGCAGCAGGTTTGACACGGCAAGCCGCAAACGGGCTGTGGCGAATATCTTCGAGAACGTCAACCAGGACGCGCTCATGAGGCTTTTCCAGAAAACGGGAGACATGAAAGCCGAAGAGAGAGTGAGGAGCATCTTCTCCTTTTCGAAAGATCCAGAAGAGACGGCCAAAGCACTGATGGCCCTCAAGCAGAGAAAGAAGGACAAATTCCTGCAGATTGTGGGAATGGTTCGGCATTTTCTGAAAATGCGCTGAATCTTCACGTGACGACCCATGGTTGCAGGGTCGTTTATTCAGACTGCCAGTGACAAACCTGGAGATGAAAGAGGTGTCCAGAATGGACGAGAAGGACCAACGGAGGTGAAGGAAAGCATCGTAAAGCCAGTAAATGGCATGAGCTGTGAGACAATAAATGAAGGACGGGACACACCGTGTCTTGTTCGGCGTAAAGACTGTCAGTATGAAGAAATCCCGTTGCTCGGGAACTGACAATTATGCGTGCATCATATATGGAGATTCGCGAAGACTTGTCTCGTGAACTATATGCATTTTATAAATGGACTTTACCACGTACTACTGCACCTTATAGGTGTACTGTTGTTGCACAAGAACTATGATGGAAGACCGGTGCGGAAGTTATCTTGCCTTAAAAATGCCTATAATCATTATGCCTTGTCTCTATCCCAGTTTTATATTGTGAATACTGTTTTGAACACTTAATGGCAATTTATTTGTCACAATGTTTTAACAATACTTAATGCATTTTCCACAATATTATTTTACATTATTTGTACAATAAATTATTAACTATAACTTTTACCGTTCTCTTGACTTATTATTTTGTTTTAAAAAGAAATTATAAACGAACTGACATGGAATATAGATCTCAGATCAGTTCCTAGTTGTGCATCTTGTGAGCTTACACTAAAAAAATATATTTTTAAGATGCATGCATTTCAATTGTAACATACATTTCCATCAGAAAGTTTTCATGGAAATGTATAATGCATGGAAATGCATATATCTAGACAATATATATTAGTGTAGGCTATATTTACTTACAATGGAAGTGAATGGGGCTGTAGCACATTACCAACAATAATTGGTTTTTACAAAACATAATAATGCTGTGGTGTGGAATCTAAAATTAGGACAGCTGTTAAAGTGAGTCCATGCAAGGTTCCGTACCATAAAAATGAAAATTGTATTAAAAAACAACCATTTCCCATGTTGGAACATGATTACAATGAGAATTGTATAGAACAGGGACATTAGATTTTTTGTATTTTTTTTTTTTAATAAATTTTACTTTCATAAAATAAGGCTGTTTACAGGGGGTCACCCCTGTCAGTCACCATGAGGTCAGGTTAACTTTCAGTCAGTCTCGTCTCAGCTTACCTGAACACTAAACCAGTTTCTGTGGGAGAATCAGCTGTGTTTGTGTAAGGTGTAATACATTACCATATACATAAGAGCTCCTTTAAGAAGCATTGCCAGCATAACCAGGCCTGCTTAGGGTCTCATTTATTTAGATCTTCCTCTGTGTTTGTGGGTGAATACAGCCACAGAACAGCACAGCTTTTGTCATTAATCAGATATAGCTATAATTGTTTTCTACATTCATGTAGGTGCTTTGTCAGACTTTTGGCATGGTTCAGGATTAAGTCAGGAAGAGGGGGATCAGTGGATGGCTTTTAATCTTAATGCTCTGTTCACTCTCTGTACTGGCTCAAACCAGTTCTGATGGGTTAGGAATGCGTCATCTGACATGTAACTACCTGGCTACCATTTGTAGTCTAGAGGACAGAGCCCAACCCTTACCTGTCTGTCCCTTATTCATAGCCTTCAGGTGGGAATCTCCTTTGTAAACATTCACCAGCCAATTGTGAAAGTTTATTTGGTGGAACCACACACACACACACACACACACACACACACACACACACACACTTAAATGTGATTTCTACTGACCGTTTGAAGCGTGAGCTATTATTAAATCCTTTTGAACTAGAGCGGCTGTGAAAGTTTAAACAGTGACATGCAACATAAATTGTTAAATGACAGACACTGCAATGTAATGTTCACATAATTTGCGACCCACTTGCAACATCTTTAGTGAACCAAGTCCGTATTTTTCTAAATGTCTATCAAGTTAAGTCAAGTGGTTTTTATTGTCGTTTCAACCATATACAGTTAGTACAGTACACAGCAAAACGAGACAACGTTCCTCTAAGACCATGGTTCTACATAAAACAACATAGGACAAACACAGAACCACATGAGACTACACAAACTAAATAAAATAACTATATAAAGTGCACGTGCAAACGTGTGCAAAAAGTACGGGACAGTACAATAAATTATTAACAATGAACAGGACAATAGGCACAGTGAGAGACAGTGCATGATCTCAAGATGTCGATGATCTCAAGATGGCGCCGAGTATGGCTGCTGCGTCGCGAGCTCCGTCAAAACACTGCAGTTTATTGTTTGTTTTGTTTACAGTTCTGTGTTTTTTTGTCTTGGATGCTGTCTGCCTTATTGTGTACGACAGACAAGCGCTTTTGGACATTGGTTCGGCAATCACACACCGAAAACCGGACTTCACATTCCTCAACGCCGACCCGCGGTTTACAAACACGCCAGCGGAGCCCTTTGTTTGGGCTGCCCGGCCGCGGAGACGCAGACGGAAAAGAGGAAAAAGAGCCGGCGTTCTCATCAGAGTAAGACGTCGCGCAAATCGCCCCCCGCTACCCAGTATACTACTGGCAAATGTTCAGTCTCTGGACAACAAGCTATGCGAGCTGAGAGCGCGGATCTCTTTCCAACGAGAGACGAGAGATTGCTGTGTTATCTGTCTTACGGAAACCTGGTTGTCCGCGGAGATTCCAGACTCGGCCATCGAACCCACGGGTTTCTCCGTGCACCGAGCGGACAGAGCGAAAGACCTCTCTGGTAAAAGCAGAGGAGGTGGTGTATGTTTTATGATCAACAAATCATGGTGTGATCAGAGGAATGTACATTTTATCAGGTCTTTCTGCTCTCCTGATCTGGAATTTCTCATGCTTCTGTGTCGACCATTTTGGCTACCGAGGGAATTCACAGCGGTCATCATCACAGCTGTGTACATCCCCCCACAAGCCGACACAGACCGGGCACTCAGGGAACTGTATGGCAGTATAAGTGAGCAGGAAACCGCGCACCCTGAGGCCGCGTTCATTGTTACCGGGGACTTCAACAAAGCCAATTTTAAAACAATAGCACCAAAATTCCACCAACACATCAACTTCAACACACGAGGGGACCGGGTTTTGGATCATTGCTATTCTCCTTTCCGGGATGGCTACAAATCCCTCCCCCGCCCACCATTTGGCAAATCGGACCACTCTTCCGTTCTGCTTCTGCCCGCTTACAGGCAGAAACTGAAACGGGAATCACCCGCCCTCAGAATGATCCAGTGCTGGTCGGACCAATCAGACTCTGCGCTACAGGACTGTTTTGATCACGCGGACTGGGAGATGTTCCGGTCTGCCTCCGATGACGACATCGAGGTTTACGCTGATAGCGTAACGTGTTTCATCAGGAAGTGTGCAGAGGATGTTGTTCCAACCAAAACAATACGGATCTTCCCCAACCAGAAACCCTGGGTTAACGGCGATGTTCGCGCGGCACTTACTGCGCGGACCACCGCTTTTAATTCCGGGAACGCGGAGGAGCGTAAACAAGCCAGTTATGCCCTCCGTAAATCCATCAGCACAGCCAAACGCCAGTACAGGCACAAAATTGAAGGTCAGTTCAACACCACTGACTCCAGAAGTATGTGGAAGGGAATTAACATCATTACGGACTATAAACAGAATAAAAACTCCGCCATGATCACCGCTGCCTCTCTCCCGGACGAGCTTAATACATTTTATGCTCGTTTCGAGGACAACAACAACACCGCCCTCACGGAGAGAGCACTCGCGGCCGATACTACAGATGATGGTTCACTCTCCGTCTCTGTTGCGGATGTAACCCGATCCTTTCGACGGGTGAACATTCGCAAAGCCGCGGGTCCAGACGGCATTTCGGGCCGCGTCATCAGAGCATGCGCGAACCAACTGGCTGGTGTTTTTACGGACATTTTCAACCTGTCCCTCTCCCTGTCTGTAGTCCCCACATGCTTCAAAACATCAACCATTGTGCCTGTACCGAAGCAAGCCAAAATCACCTGCTTAAATGACTGGCGTCCTGTTACCCTCACCCCCATCATCAGCAAATGCTTTGAGAGGTTGATCAGAGATCACATCTGCTCTGTTCTGCCCACCTCTTTGGACCCATTGCAGTTTGCCTACCGCAACAACCGCTCCACTGATGATGCCATTGCATCTACAATACACACTGCTCTATCCCACCTGGAAAAAAGGAACACATATGTGAGAATGCTGTTTGTAGACTACAGCTCAGCATTTAACACCATAGTGCCCTCCAAGCTTGATGAGAAACTTCGGGCTCTGGGCTTAAACAGCTCGCTGTGCAGCTGGATCCTGGATTTCCTGTCAGGCAGACGTCAGGTGGTTAGAATGGGCAGCAACATCTCCTCATCACTGATCCTCAACACTGGAGCCCCGCAGGGCTGTGTTCTCAGCCCACTCCTGTATTCCCTTTACACACATGACTGTGTGGCGACACATAGCTCCAATGCCATCATTAAGTTTGCTGACGATACGACGGTTGTAGGTCTGATCACTGACAATGATGAAACAGCCTACAGAGAGGAGGTGCACACTCTGACGCGCTGGTGTCAGGAGCACAACCTCTCCCTCAACGTCAGTAAAACCAAGGAGCTTGTGGTGGACTTCAGGAAGAAAGACAGAGAACACAGCCCCATCACCATTAATGGAGCACCGGTGGAGAGAGTCAGCAGCTTCAAGTTCCTCGGTGTCCACATTACTGAGGAACTCACATGGTCCGTCCACACTGAGGCCGTTGTGAAGAAGGCTCACCAGCGCCTCTTCTTCCTGAGACGGCTGAGGAAGTTTGGAATGAACGACCACATCCTCACACGGTTCTACACCAGCACCGTAGAGAGCATCCTGACTGGCTGCATCACCGCCTGGTACGGCAATAGCACCGCCCACAACCGCAAAGACCTGCAAAGGGTGGTGCGAACGGCCAGAAATATCATCGGAGGTGAGCTTCCCTCCCTCCAGGATATATATAACAGACGGTGTGTGAAGAAAGCTCGGAGGATTATCAAAGACTCCAGCCACCCGAGTCATGGGCTGCTCTCACTGCTTCCATCAGGCAGGCGGTATCGCAGCATCAGGACCCGCACCACCCGACTACATGACAGCTTCTTCCCACAAGCAATAAGACTTTTGAACACATGATCCCTCATGATCAACAATCAGCACTGCACTTTATTAATCCTCATTCTGTCAATATATTCTCCCATTCAATTAGTGTTTATATATATTTATACCTGTATCTAGTGTATGTGTATTCTACATTGTGTGTATTGTGTACATTTGTTATGTAAATTGTTGTGTAGGTATGTGTACATTTGTTATGTAAATTGTTTTGTGTAAATATGTTGTTATTGTCACTGTCATTACTGCATTGTTGCACGGAACTGCACACAAGAATTTCACCTGCTGTTGCACTCGTGTACACAGTAGTGTGACAATAAAGTGATTTGATTTGATTTGATTTGATTTGCAGCGCCGACCAGTACACAGTAGTTCAAAAAGATGACAGTTTCTAAAAATGCCAAATGTAAACATAACATACTATGAGATAGTGTTCTATGCACATAGCAATTATTGAGGTAGCGGACAGTTATAAAGTGACAGTAATTAAAGTGCAACTCAGGACATGTGTGTGTGTCAAACCAGTCTCGGAGTACTGAGGAGTCTGATGGCTTGGGGGAAGAAGCCGTTACAAAGTCTGGCCGTGAGGGCCCGAATGCTTCGGTACCTCTTGCCAGACAGCAGGAGGGTGAAGAGTTTGTGTGAGGGGTGTGTGGGGTCGTCCACATTGCTGGTGGCTTTGCGGATGCAGTGTTTTTTGTAAATATCTTTGATGGAGGGAAGAGAGACCCCTATTATCTTCTCAGCTGTCCTCACTATCCTCTGCAGGGCTTTGCGGTCTGATACGGTGCAAGTCCCAAACCAGGCAGTGATGCAGCTGCTCAGGATGCTCTCAATAGTCCCTCTATAGAATGTAGTGAGGATGGGGGGTGGGAGATGTGCTTTTCTCAGCCTTCGAAGAAAGTAGAGACAGTGCTGGGCTTTCTTGGTAATAGAGCTGGTATTGAGGGACCAGGTGAGGTTCTCCACCAGGTGAACACCAAGGAATTTGGTGCTCTTGACGCTTTCCACATCGATGTTCAACAGAGAGCGTTCACCTTGTGCTCTCCTAAAGTCAACAACCATCTCTTTTGTTTTGTCGACATTCAGAGACAGGTTGTTGGCTCTACACCAGTCCGTTAGCTGCTGCACCTCCTCTCTGTATGCTGACTCATCGTTCTTGCTGATGAGACCCACCACGGTCGCGTCATCGGCAAACTTGATGATGTGATTCGAGCTGTGCATTGCTGCACAGTCATGAGTCAGCAGAGTGAACAGCAGTGGACTGAGCACACAGCCCTGGGGGGCCCCAGTGCTCAGTGTGGTGGTGGTGGAGATGCTGTTCCCGATCCGGACTGACTGAGGTCTCCCAGTCAGGAAGTCCAGGATCCAATTGCAGAGGGAGGTGTCCAGGCCCATCAGGTTCATCTTTCCAATCAGGTGCTGAGGAATTATTGTGTTGAATGCTGAGCTGAAATCTATGAAGAGCTTTCGAACGTATGAGCCTTGGGGGGAATGTAAACTCCGGTTATGATAACAGTGGTGAATTCCCGTGGTAAATAAAAAGGTCTGCATCTAACAGTCACAAGCTCCACCAGCGATGAGCAGTAGCTAGAGACTAGCAGAGAGTTCTTGCACCATTCCGTGTTGATGTAGACACACAAGCCACAACCGCGAGTCTTACCGCAGAGAGCTGCATTTCTGTTGGCACGAAACGACGCGAGCCCGTCTAGCTAAATGACGGCGTCCGGAACTCTGTCGCTGAGCCACGTCTCCGTGAAAACAAAGACACAGCAGTCTCTAAACTCACGCTGTGAGTCCAGTTTATTGTCCAGGGAGCAAACATTTGAGAGCAGGATAGACGGGAGAGCCAGCCGCTAGGGTTTGTTTTTAGCCTAGCATGGACCCCCGCCCTCTTGCGCTTCCACTTTCTCGCACACCGCTTACGACGTCCTCTCCCCCGGCCACCGGCATCAGGCGACGCCGAGGACTGAAGGCCTGGTCTCCGTAGCAAGCCGAGTACGCGTAGCGCCTCCTGTAGGTCATCATGCAGCTTGGTTGTTGCATGAATCCTATATTTGAGCAGTGTCTGGTGATGGTAGACACAAACACCGGTTGCTCCGATGTCCATGTGCCGCAAAAGTCTGTTTTTTTAACAAAAATAGCACCATTTTGGATCCGGAGTATCAGAACGTATCAGCCTAAGCCTTAAGTTTATATGGTTGTTTAAGTGCAGATAAATATTTAAACCAATTGCTCTGCCTGTGTGATATGCTTGACTTTGGATTGTCCTCCCATTTCTTCTATCACTGTATTCATGATGGGGAACTTTGAAGTGAACAGACTGTGTGGCAGCAATATGTGTGTGGGGGTGTTTGTGTAGAAGTTACTATAGTGACAGGAAGACCAGTGTAGAACTGACACAAAGTTTCTTCTATCAAATTACATGGCCACTCTGGACACTCCAGTACAAACCGGTTCAGAGGCTGACAAGTGAAAGAGGAACTAAGACTACTAGGTATTGTCAGGGTTAGTCACTGAAAAGGGAAATGTTGATTTATGTGAACACTGAACCTCTTCTCACACAGAATGACACAGAAAAACATTGTTTTCCACTACTGAATGGATTTCGTCACAGAATTACAATACAGGTGTATTTCCATATTGTATCTTCAGGCTGTGAAAGACATATCTGTGTGTGCCATTAAAATTATTTTTTCACCTGAAATGCTGTCAGCTAATTTTTGCTCTTAAGCCACATGAAATATTAAAAGGATATTTCATAAAAGCAGAACCAGAAAGCTTGTCAGTGTGATGAGACAGACTGTTCATCATCAGCACTGCAACACATGAGTAAACATTTCTCCCCTGCTGACTAATAAATTAAGTTTTCACACACAGTCTGCTTTTGATAGAACAGTTCAAAGTATGTGCCTGTCATGTTACCAACAGACCTGAGCACAGGTGTCGAAAGCAGCTGAAAGACTAAGCAACCAATTTTGTTATGCTATATTTGCTTTACAGGAAAGAACTGAATGCTAGTGGAGCAGGCCTTAAGTGGTCAAACTGTTTTCCGTTGCGCATGCGGCTATGAGTTACTGTTTCCTAAAAAACACATAATTTTTGTCACTGTAAGCCTATATGGCGCTAGATGAGAGGCACTCACAATGGTGATGAAAAGCCTATTGTTGCTAATGGATGAATCAATTCTTTGTGCTTTTGTTTGTAAGTGTATGTCTTGGGTGTGTGTGCATGATGCGTCAGTAGTGTACGTTTGAGCTGACCTCTACAGCCCTGGCGTCACTTGAGACCAGCTATGCTGACTCATTGATGCAAAATCCACTTCCCAAGCAAATATTTGGGACATTTCAGCTATCAAATTTTTGTGCATTTCTTTTCCTGTGCACATAGCTCCATCACAAGTGATGATATGATTAATTATATTGCTTCAAATAAATTAAAATGTAACATGGAAAAAGGAAAACGTGTACAATGTCATGTTTTTCAGAAACAGTATTTTTTACACAGCTTAACACATTTATGTGGCAAAGTGCACTCCAACATAGTAGTGGTCGACCGATATATCGCCAATATTCTGACTTTTTTAATTATCGGCATCGGCCGAATTGTTTCTTCAGGATGCAGAAAATTGCCTTCTTCCATGTAAAGAGACCGAGCCATGTAAACGACCAGTCACGGTTCGTATTGTTGTTACGTGCCATCGTGTTAAAACAATGATAGACAGATGTGCAACAAAGTGTCATTCAAACGGTCTGCATATCAGAGCTGCGGCAGACACGTTTGAGCTCATAATGTTAAAGTGCTCACCAGTTTTATTCTCCCTCTCTTTCCTCAATAGTTCCCTGTAACTTTTAACTGTCTGTTCTAATGATAAAAATGCAAATATCAATAAAACTAATTTCACATACTTTCTGCAAATATGCACATATTTTGTTTAAATAGATTAATAGATAAACCTCCCAAAACTTAAGCAGATCCAGCATCCATCACTTATTTACCTCTACGTATTCTATCAGCCTATCCTCAGAAGTTCCCTGCCACTTTGAACTTCCTTTTCTAATGATAAAAGGTTAAAATCAACACAGCTTCTATTATATAGTGTACATCTGCATATTTGCAAATGGTACACTATATAATATCTCGTTTAAAAAGATGAAATTCACGAATCTCACGAAAATCCAGCATTTTTTTCCGTTGAGCCCTCATCTAATATCTTCCTCTGAAATGCGTATTCTATCAGCCAGAATCAAAACTTCAGGATCAGTATCAAAAGTTCCTCTGATTCACAAACCATGACGGTCAGTCCGTGACAATCTAAGTAGGCGATCCAGGCTGAGATTGCTGCTCGCGCTGGATCTGCGAGAGCGCAAGAGTGCAACTTCAGAGTAAAAGCACGTCACGTGCCATAAGTAAATGTCTTATTTAATGTGCACTGCATGTAAAATTGGTTTGATTCAGTATTTTTTTTAGAAAATGGACATGCCATCCATGGTTGCTGGACTCCTGTGTGTACTGTTATTTCCTTCTTCCTAATATATTATTCAGTCTTCATGTGCAAATAAATTTGATGACTAAACAGAAATCAGAAGAAACTGCTATCTACCATTTAAAATAAGATAAAATGAGAGTTAAAGTTTTGTGTGAAATTGAGTAAATATATTGCTAAATAAGAGTTTATTGTTTTTTTTTAGCAATTGTATGTTTATGTTATTTACTATATTAAATTGTGTGATATATCTACATTGTATTGGCCTTATTAGCCACCATGCTTACAGTTATCACCTGATATGAGGCCCTATCAGTGCCATCCTATAGAGTAAGTATCTACTGTGTATCTTTATGCATGTACATACAGTCACAGAAGAGCACCTAAGGGAAAATACTTTGTTGCAAATGGCATTCCACTTCAGATTTCACTCAGGCATAACATTAACAGGTTAGTTCTGATACTAAATTCCAAACTGGTCTCATAGAACTACGGTACTACAACTACATTTTTGCCACATTGTTTTTACATGGCGGCTGTAGCTCAGTTGGTAGAGTGGGTTGGCCACTAATCGCAGGGTTGGTGGTTTGAATCCTGACCCACATGACTCCACATGCTGAAGTGTCCTTGGGCAAGACACTGAAACCTAAGTTGCTTCCAATGGCAGGCTAGCACCTTGCATGGCAGCTCTGCTGCCATCGGTGTATGAATGTGTGTGTGAATGGGTGAATGAGTCACAGTGTAAAGAGCTTTGAATACTGTTAAGGTTAAAAAGGCGCTATATAAGTGCAGACCATTTACCATTCAGTTCTTATAACATGTATTAAAGGTGCATTCAGTAATTCTAATCCAATACACTTTTTGCAAATATCTCCTCACAGTCTGCTAGATGTCTGTTCTGTGTGTGGGCTGCAAAAAAATCTAGTACTTGTCTGTAAATGGGACAAAAAAACAAAGTGGATCAGACTGATCCACACAACACTACTCCAGCCAATCAGCAACAGGGGATGATTCTTGCATGTGTAAAGGACAGGGGTGGGGCAGAACGAGAGGGAAATTCATTAGAAGAGTGACAGCAAATTTGGCTGTGAGACACATACAATGGAAGTGAATGGGGCTGTAACACAGCTCAATGGAAAGGAGGAGGTGAGAACCGACTTAACAATATAAATAATATTTAAATAATAAACTTAAGCAAAAGACAAACACACAGCTTTTGGGCAGCTACCCGTAACTCTCTCTCTGTCGCACTTCCATCTCTGGTTGCCTTTATCACTATCAGGCTTAATCGGCCTAATAAAATGGGCTGGTAGTGCGGAATCACGGCATGGCCCCACCCTCCGCCCTGCCACATTTCTCCCTCGTTCTCTCAGGCCAGGGAGCCCCCGGGGCATGCCATTCTGGCCCTGTCTTCCTGGATCTGGGAGGGGACAAGGGGAGGGAAACAACCATAATACCAAAAAAAAAAACGTGGTACTTACTTTAACAGTGATAATACAAACCAAAAACACAATAATATAAAAAAGAGGGAAAGGCCAATGTGGAGTGGTAGCGGGAGAGAGAGGAGAGAGATTAAAAAAACAATTACTTGCCGGTTCTCCGATACGCCGTAGCCTGGTCCTCGGCCACTCCTCCACCTTCTAGTGGACAAAAGCCATGCCTCCCCGGGCAGATCAGAGGCAGTCCTCTGGCCCCTGGCAGGCAGAACCCCCCACATTTTCGGTGGTTGGAACAGGTCTCCCCCGCCCCTGGCAGGAGACCTCCCGCTCCAGGCGGTCAGCCAGGAGCCCCTCCCCGCTCGTGGTAGGCGGTTCTGTGCCCCCGCCACGTTTTAGTGGCTTGTAGGGTTCTCCTACGCCCCTGGCAGTGTTCCTGACCGCTCCAGGCAGTCGGCCTGGAGCCCCTCCCCACTCACGGCCGGCGGTTCTCTGACAACGCTGCGTTTTAGTGGTTGGTAGGGGACTCCTCTACTCCTGGCAGTGGACCTGACCGCTCCAGGCGGTCTGCTTGGAGCCCCTCCTCCCCTTGCAGTCGGCAGCCATTCCTCCACTCTCAGGCAGCCGGTCTCCTCTCTCCTCTGCTCCCTTGGGGTGGATGATAGTGGCGAGGATTCTACTATGGTGCGTCCCTCCTCCTTCTTTACACAGAAAAGGTTAGTAAATGATTTTATCAAACTAAAATCACACTAAAATCACTTACTAAACTTTTCTGTGTAAAGTTATAGCCAATTTTACAATTTTATTGCCATGACGATATAATGTCAACAATTAAACAATTTTACTGCTCAAATAATACATGTGTTTTAACAGAAGAATTTATGTAAGTGCTTTCTTAAAATTATAAGCTTTTTTGCCTTTAAACCCACCAAAAATTGGCCCCATTCACTTTCATTGTGTGCCACATATGCCACAAATGCTGTTGATTGAGATTAACTTGTACTGAACCCGGAATATTCCTTTAAGGTAGTGAGATAGGTTTGTTTATTTAAAACTTGATAGAGCATCAACCTTAACCTCATGAGTTTAGGACATTTCACTCTGGAACTGCTGCAAAACATGCAATGAACCACATAATATCATTTAGCAAAAAAGTTGCCTCAGTCACGTAATTTTCTTTAAAATGGGCTGCTAAATTCTAATTGGATGAGACTTCAAAGCTGTTGTAAAATTATTATAAAAACCTATTATTTAGTGGAAGAATAGTTAATTTAATCATTTTCAATTAATAAATGTAACTGTTTATTTAACATTGGTCATAAACCCTAAACTATTGAGTCTGTGTGTTACAGTGATTTCGTGAATTTATTTGCTTGTTTTAGGTCAATCTAAAACTGGGGCATCAAATCGTAGCATGCAATATTTTACATCAAGTGTCCAATATTGTTGTACTTGACATTTTAACCTTGTGTTACTCCTGGAACTCAGATAGACACAATCATCAAATAAAATTCTCTCTGGAGGGGATCTCCTCACCATTGTTATTGCCCGGTCATGTCTGTTCTGGACAGAAGACTGAAGCCTCTTCCTGTGTGGCTTTTTTGGCTGCACCTCGGGGCAGGGCGGCTGTCGCGGTGCGCAGACACTCTGTCTCGTTGCAGTTCCACTAGCCGGCCTTGCCATTGTTCTGGTTCTTGTCATGGTCCTCTCCTTTGTCCTGTTCCCCTCTCTACCTCTCTCCTTACTCCCTGCCTCCTCTTTTTCTCTGCAGGTGTTGAGGAAGAAGCCCTCTCGCTACCACACAATGGCAGAACAACCCTCCTATTAATAAATTCATATCTCTGCTTATTTATTTATTCTCCTGGATATTTTCGGAGTGCTTCTGATTTTATGCAGAAGAGGTGATTTAATAAATAAAGTAATGTAATGCTAATAATGCTAATAATTTTGCTTAATAAACAAACTAGAGACAAACTACTTTTCTATGTGTTTGGTTATGTATTAAAACCATGTAGATTTTCCATTGTTTTTTTTATGAATTTTTATTGCAACAATTCTTCTGGTTGCTATTACATCAAATCTTCTCTAATATTATCTTACTCTTTTGCTGTTCCTCTCCCTCTCTCTGTGTCACACTCTTCCATTTGATGAATCATTAGAAAAATGAAGAAATCACCAGTGGTGTAAGAGCTATTTATGAATCATCTTGGGCTGAGCCTAGGTTTTAATCTGTATAATAAACACAATGTCTAGCTAAATATGGCAACAAGTGTCTTCAACAGGCAGAATGATGTAACTGGCACAGTAAATCTGTTTGAAAACTGATAAATGGCAACAAGCTAAATGTCTTCAGACTGCTATTATGTTAATCTTCCAAGACTTTTAAAGCTTTAATCTTGTGGTAGGCCAAGTGCACCTTGGCACTATATCATCCACACAGATACTCAGATGTGTGAAGTCTTTGGTTCTACAGTATTCCTTCATTCTGTTATCAAGAAGTCATTGTCCAACCCGATTTCATAAAAAGTCATATATAATTTACAAGTTGGCTATTTCGTGTGGTCTAGCATGATGTTGTTCGCATAAGCTTGTACGACTTCATCAAATTCCTGGATGTCTAATGTGGAAGTAAGCACAAGTTCACGAGTTTTGTGCACAAGGCATTTAGGACATACTTATTAATATTATGCCCTAATCTAAACCCCTTATCTAAACTTAACCAATCAGTACAGTGTGTAAACATGATAGGAAGCTTTTGTGTGTGACAGAAGCAAGTAATTGTCACGTATTCAATGGAAATTATGTCCAGTGACGTACCTAGCTGTAGTGAACATCTTGGGAATTCAAACGAGTGCAGTTGCACGATATCATACAAATTTAGAAAAGTCTTAGGAATCCTGACGATTTCACCGTGAGAGTGTGTTGCAATGTCTGATTGGTTCAAGACACCAATATACTTAATCAAAATGGAAGAAAGAACAATAGTGAAGTAATTTAGAACAAAACCTGTCCAAAAAGGAGGTGTTCTTAAGTTTGTTCCGGTGGTTCTGTCTGCCAGCCCAAACCTTCAGGAAAACATTTTACTGGCTGTTAAACATCTTCTTCTTACTGTCAGTATTATCCTGCCGATTTGAAGCGATGTTACTGCTGATGTGAGCCGCAGCAATCACAGGTCCCACATGCTATCTCTCTCAGTTTACTCTCTCGCTCACAGACACACACACTACCTTGTTACTCCAATAAGTGCTTTAAAGCAGCGCAAGCCTCTGTACTAGTTCTAAAGTGACGCTTTCAAACTAGCAGCAAAGGCTTGGGCTGTATCAAAGCAAGATGCTAAATCCATGGTTTAAGAAAGTAGTTCTACTCACAAGAACGTTTAAGGGACAAAAAGCAGAAAATGGCTTGAGATAAAACCCTGAAAGATGAAAGTCTTAAGGTGTAGTATTTGTGGTATAAGTGGAATAATTGACTCCGGCCCGTTGAATAATTGGAAAATAATGCACACCCAAGGTGTAATGGCCACTCCGCTTTCGCGGAACTAGCACCATCAAGGAATCCTCAGTTACCGCTTACCGGAAACCTCAGTGAGGGTTTTGGCCATATTGGAGCCTTCCAACAACTGGGCAGGAAGTGAAAGGATACAGTGGCATCTTCCTACACAAGATGTTATCACACTGAGTCATGTGGAAGACTCATTGTTGTAGACTCATGGCTTCTTCAGGTGAAGCCATTATGATAACATCACAAAGAAGGTCTTTTTAATAAATTATGTCTGCTATTGTGAGCTTGCCTTTGTAAAGCACTTAGCCGTTTCCTAAATGTGTGTCCTTGGAAATATGTAATCAGTTTTGATAATGACTTTGAGATACTCTTCTCTATAAACTCACTCCCCTCACTTTCCAGAATGTAAGAAGACATTTGAATAACCTGTGATATTTTTAGAAGCACAGTTATAGGTCTGCAGAGGCCTTAAAATGAAACCCGAAACCGACCTGTACTCGAGATCATATGGCCCGACCCTTCCCAGCCCGATCGATACTGTCAGATTATAAGCCTGAACCCGACCCAAAATCGCTCACTATCTTTATAATTTCTTCTAGCAAGTACTGTTGCAATAGGCTATATTTTATGTATGCATATAGGCAACATTTGGAACAGTACTGAAACAGTAAACATACAGTTTTAACAAGGCACGGCAGTCCCTCAGTACAATAGAGCAGAACAGAAAAAACATTGGCTTAACGTTTATCTGCTGAAACTTTGCTTTGTGCATCTGGAATAATTCTGCATCAAACTTGTTAAGAAAGTTGAATCTTTGTGACACCTGTGCTAAAAACAATCTAGATGCAGTGCAAAAATGAAACAGATGGTAGGTGTCTTTGTCATTTTAAAATGAAACGGTGTTTAAATAGTGCCGGTCCTGCATGAGATGCTGAAGAAACAGCGGAACATGGTGTAAAAAATTTACCAAATACACGTTTGGTGTGTATGGCCCCTAACTCCTCCATTCACGCGTGTCTGTGAGAGAGAGCATGTGCTCAAAACAAGTTCGGTAGGCCTGTTTATTTTGTCATTAATTACAAAACCCGACCTGAACCCAAAGTCCTACTTGAAAATGGGTTCTCAGGTCCCGTTGGGCCCGGCTCAGGTTGCAGACCGCTAAGCACAATAAGTGAAGACTTTTGATGTTTTAAAACTTTTTTCTCTCTCTCTCTCTATCCATGTTTTTCCTCTTTCTTTCTTTTTGCCCTTTTATCACTGCTTCTCTGTTCGCTCGAAAAAAAGTGAACAAGACAAATAGTGAGACTGCAAAACATGAGCGATGGATGCAGTCAAATGTAGGGTGGTGATGAGGCAGGGAGGGCTAGAAGACCACATGATGGGAGTATGGCCACTGCAATGTGGAGGATTAGAATGGGTAACCAATGAAAAAATGTACCAATGTCAATTCAAGGAAACTGCTAAATATTTGATCTGAATAGGCACCAGCTGACCAAGTCCTCATATTTATCACTGGAACAGAACCTCTTGAACTTATCTCAGACAAATTAAATCAAATTTGAAATCAGTCACTGTTAAGTTTAAACTTGATAGATTCAAATTTCATAAGAATATAATGCAATTTCTATTTTAATGTCTCATTCATTTTGTCCCAAGTCAAGGTTTTTGATGAGATAAATTTTGATATACATGTAATGAATGATATTAAATTAATATTCTGGGTATAACTTAAATTAAGCTAAATTGACAGCATTTGTGGAATAATGTTGATTACCATAAAATATAATTTATGTCGCCCTTAGTTTATTTAAAAAGAAAAAAGCAAGAACAATGGTTACTGTAAAGCATTTATAATGGAAGTAAATGGGGCCAGTCCATAACTATTAAAATGCACACTGTTTTAAAAGTATAGCCACAAGACATAAACATTACACATGATAACATGATTGTAGTGTGATAAAACCACATCTGTTGTTTAAAGTTGTATCTAATTTTGCAACTTTGTCATTATAACAATGTAACTATGGTAAACCCTGTTAGGTAACTGTAGTTACGCTGATAAATCCCAGATTTATCACACAAAATGTCACGGTTGCTGTTTTAAGGGAGGGAATGAGACGTTGTGTCGAATGAAGTGACATAAGGGGTCTTCCTTGGGAGCCTTGCATACCTCTGAACTTGAGAAAAGGCCAATGTGAAATTGGCAGACAGAATTTGCATGTCCCACCCCTGGACATACGGGTATAAAGGGAAGCGGGCGTGCGTCTGTCAGTCAGGTTTCTGCATAGAGGAGCCGATAATAAGGCACAGCCGTTTACAGTGGTAGGTCTAGTACTGTGGCAGGAGGGACACAATGTCTCGTTCCCACACTCGGGGAATGTAGGTTACAACAGTAACCATGACATTTCCCTTCTGTCATTCATTGGACATTGTGTCGAATGAAGTGACATATATTGTCCCATTCAAAAATGCCACGCACTAGTCCGTGTTACGTGAACTGCTGACAGGTGCAAGCAGGCTGCTGCGTGCTAGAGGCAACTGTGTTGGCTGCACATAACCGTCCCCAATGCCTCCAAAAGAGATGAGTAAACCCAGCAGCCGCGGATTTTCTCTCTCTATGTCTCTCGCATAGGGTGTGAAGCAGCTGGGGCTATCTTAGTGCTATGAAATGCGTCGGCGAAGGCGGTCTTTCCCGGTCCTATTCTTTCAGGGGGAAAAGACCCTGCGGATGCCACATCCTGCCCAGGCTAGGGGGAGGTAACATGTGGCAAATACACCATGAGGTTTGTGAAGCCGTATGGTGGTAGGTCCTGCCTAATGAGGGGGAGCTCTACAAGCACGGCAACCGCTGACAGTGGGACTGCCCAAGGGAGATGTGGGTCCACCGACAAGGGAACTATACTGCGGAAAATACATCATGGGGAGTTTGTCTGAGGAGGGAACTAAGCCCGTGGAGCCTTACTCCAGTACAGAGCACCTGTGGCTCGTAGTGGGTCTGGATGCAAATTGCTCCAATGAATTTGCAGGCCAGAAGGCTAGGGAGGAGAACATTCAGAAAGCGATGCATATTGGCTAACCTGGGAGAGAAGGCGCACTGGATCAACTTGGTGAAGGGACGCTGTGTGCCGCGTTACCAAATTCTACTGGCTCGGACCTGACAAAACATGGGATGAGACTGACACAACCATGAGATTGTAAAAACTCGCAAAGGTATTGGGTGTTGCCCAGCCCGCTGCTCTGCAGATGTCTGCAAGGGAGGTGGCATTGACCAGTGCCCACGAGGATGCCTCACTTCTTGTCGAGTGTGCTCATACCAGCAAGGGCACGGCCTGGGTCTGGTAGGCCAGTGAGATGGCGTCAACGACCCAGTGAGCTAACCTCTGTTTGGAGATGGCGTTCCATTTCCACCATCTGCCAAAGCAGACAAAGAGCTACTCAGAAAATCTAAAGCACTGCGTGTGGTCCAAATAGATACAAAAAGCACGTACCGGACACAGCAACGAATGGGCTGGGTCTGCCTCCTCCATGAGTAGCGCTTGCAGGTTCACAACCTGGTCCCAGAAGGGGGTCGTAGGAACCTTGGGCACGTAGCCCGGTTGTGGCCTCAGGATAACGTGAATATGTGCCAGACCAAACTCCAGGCAGGTGTCACTGACAGAGAACACTTGCAGGTCCCCAGCTCTCTTGATTGAGGCTAATGAAATCAGGAGGGCCATCTCAGCTCAGCTGAATCAAGCAGCTCAAAGGGTGGTCTCTTAAGGCCCGTGAGGACCACTGAGATCCAAGGAGGGGAACAGGCTTGGCTGGGAGGGTTCAGTCTCCGGGCACCTCTAAGGAACCTGATAATCAAGTCGTGCTTATCCAAGGACTTGCCATCTGCGTCATGGTGGGCTGAGATAGAGGCTACATACACCTTCAAGGTGGAGGGGGACAGCCTCCCCTCCAACTTCTCCTGCAGGAAGAAAGCACTGATCAAACTGCGCATCTCTATGGGTCTTCGGCTCGGGAAGAACACCAATCCGCGAACAAGCACCACTTTAGGGTGTAAAGTTGCCTGGTGGAGGGAGCTCTGGGTTGGATGATCGTGTCTATGACTGCAGGTGGTAGATCACTCAGATCTTCCACATCCCATCCAGGGGTCAGACGTGGAGGTTCCAGAGGTCTGGGCGCAGGTGCCAGAGGGCGCCCTGTCCCTGAAAAAGAAGGCCCTTCCACAGGGGAATTTTCTAGGGAGGTTCTGTCATGAGGAGCGTAAGATCCGAGAACCAGGTCCTGGTGGGCCAGTAAGAAGCCACCAAGGTGACCTGTTCCTTGTCCTCCCTAATCTTGCACAGCACCTGTGCAAGGAGGCTCACTTGGTGAAATGCGTACTTGCGCAGCCCCCGGGGCCAGCTGTGTGCCAACATGTCTGTCCCGAGAGGGGCTTCTGTCAGGGAATACCAGAGCGGGCAGTGGGAGTTGTCCTGGGAGGCCTCCAGGGTGAAGCCTCCAGGAGGCCTCTCCGCTGGGTGAAACCTGAAAGACTCAAAGCACTTACCTTGCTCCACGCACCCGGCATGGGGTGGGTTAGAGACTGAGGAAGCTGTCCTGGAAAAGTGTCTTTGGAACTCATCAGCGCTGGCCTGCCGGGGCTGAGCAGTCGCAGGTCCGGAGGTGAGGGAGCTGCATCCGGGGAGCTGGGACTGTAGAGCTTTGGGTCCGGGTGCTGTGCGCACCAGCTGGATGACCTAGGGAGAGAGGAAATCACTCTTTTATTGAGAATGTGGGTACCGAAGGCGGTGCGGCAAATTGAAGTAATGAAAACAAGGATTCTCCTCCCAGCCCTCCACTGGGGGATGGAGTGGTCTTGGTACCAGCAAAGATGAGCGAATGTCTGACTGCCTGGGTCACCCATCTCAGGAGCGCTTTGGAGCTTTCCTGGTCCTGGAAGGGGTCCTGGAGATGGGGTGCGTACGCCGCCTGCGAGGTGCTTGACGCTGGGGCTAAGAGCTGGGCCCTGGTTGAAGCAGAGCTACCGAGCTACAGAGCTGTTGTTTAGTCGCAGGTGGACACCCTCGGCGAGCAGGCGGGGTACAGGTTGCGCTGGTCTGGTGTCGTCACGGCATGATGTGGGATATTGCCTCCGTCTGCTTCTTCACCGGCGAAAACTGCTGGGCGAAGTTGTCAACAGTGTCACCGAAGCTGGGAGATGGGGGCATTGAGAAAAAGTGCCTTGTCAACGTCGCGCATCTGGACCATGTTCATCCAAAGGTGGTGCTCCTGGACCATGAGGATGGCCATCGTCAGCCGAGTGGCTGCGCTGTGACCTTCATGGCTCTGAGAGCCAGGTTGGTGGCAGAGCGCAGTTTCTGCAGCACGTTGGGCTCGGGACTATCCAGGTGCAGATCTTTAAGTGCCTTGGCTTGGTGGCCATCCAGGGTAGTGAGAGCGGATGAGCGGAGGGGTTGGTTCCGGGCAGTAAAAGGTGGCCTCCACAACTGTGTCAGCTCGTCATGCACTTCCAGGAAGAATGGTACCTGTGGGGGATGTGGCTGAGAGCGGCGCCCGGAGCCGAGGTACCAGTCGTCAAGCTGCAATGCTATGGGGAGGACAGAGGGTTCCAGTCCAAGCCCACTGTCAGGGCAGCCCGGGCAAGCATATTGGCCATCTGCGCATCAGCCTCAGACTGGGCGTGCTGGCTCGAAGGCGGCAGCCCAGTCGAGTCCTCTGCATCAGGCACCTGGACAATCTCCGATGCTGTGGCGATGTCATCATCCAATTATGGGGGCTCAAGGGAGAATGACTGCTTGTTGTGAGGTGATCCGCACTCATCCCGAGCTCAGACAGAAGCGAGCGAGCGTGTTGGGGGTGGGTGGTTTGTGGGGATTTACCCGGCGAAACTGAACCCATTGTTATCCCCAAATCGCCTTCATCGCCAGCCGGGACGTCCTCAATTCCGTGGAAAAAGGAGTGACGTGGGGGGGGCGACTGAAGTGGCATTCACCTTGAGAAAGGAGAGCCGCGACCACAACGCTGCCATGGTCATATTCTCATGAACATGAGTGAGTACATAAACCATCCACGAACGCCGCAGGCACATGAGGGAGCATCTGTGGCCTTCGGTCTTGGAGAGATATCGACCGCATCCAGGAACTACACAGAGGCGGAAGGGCATCTTGAAAAAGACTTGTCCTGAAAAGGACGTTCAACGCCTGCTGTGTATTGCTCTATTATGAGTGGAAAACTCAAACTCTTTTAGAGAAATAAAATCTTTTAGGAGGAAAACACTCTTTTAGGCAATGAAAGCACTGTGGAAGCGCCCAGGGGCGTGGACTGCACAGCGTACAGTGGTAAAGAACGCCAGCTGGAAATGCGCTGTAGATCCAGCAGTAGTGATTCTCGCCAGTAGAGATGAGTGGAACAGTGGTGAACTCAGTTTTGCTGTTACACAACTGCTGGACATGCAAATTCTGTCTGCCAATTTCACATTGGCCTTTTCTCAAGTTCAGAGGTACGTGAGGCTCCCAAGGAAGACCCCTTGTGTCAATTCATTCGACACAACGTTGAGTGAGTGACAGAAGGGGAAATCATATTAGCATGTATAATGTTTACATCTTGTGGCTATACTTTTGAAACAGCATATATTTTGAAAGTTTATGGAATGGCCCATTCACTTCCATATTATATAACCATGATTTTTGCTAATTCTTTTAGTCTGAATTAATTTTTAATTTGTTTTTGTAAAACAAATTGTATAGATTTAAACTTGATTTGGACCAGGAATATTCCTTTAACTGACTAATGAGTACAAGTACTAGAAAGAGTTTCACACTTATTCTACATTATCTAAATATTTCAACAGTTTTGGCAACAGATTTCTTTGAAATAAACAGACCCTTACTCTCCTACCATGCACACTAACAATACCGATTGTGTAACTACACATACAACTATAATGCCTTGTTTTAGTTTGTCTTTGGGTTGGGTTCAAGCATAACATACCCCTGACTTACCTCCTGTTATAATAGATAACATTAACAGGAAAGACCACACCAAAATGATCAAGTGTCAAAACAACACACGCAACTCTATCCTCCCAGTGACACTTTTAGGGCTGTCTAAAATCAAAGACATCTGGCTGTGTTTTTCTAAAGCCAGGCTGGCCAGTGGCAGCAGCAGCAGCAGTATACGAGGGTAGGACAGAAAAACAGTCCATGTGCTCCAGGACTGTTGCAAAACAGGTCTCAAACCTGTTCAACTTAACTGTAGCCGGGTCAGACCGGCAAGAGTTGGAATGAAAGCATGTGGGCTTAACACTACCACCTGGTGTCTAAAGCCATTAATCAGCTCTGCATTCCGAGCCCTTCACTGTCAACTCCATGTCCCACCAAACCTGGGCTGCCCCTGCTAGTTAAACACAGAAGCACACAAATAAAAACTGCCTTTTCATATTTTCGATAAACCTTTTTGGTGTAAAGCGACTAAATGAGATACACGTGGGGACCTTTTTTTATGTAAATGTAAATTGTGCTGGTGTCCAGCCTGTAGATCTCTTCACTTCTAGTGAAATCTGCTCGTAACTGTTAACTCTAGGTCACCTGCATACTCATCCTAGCTCATCCTCTTTCTGCACTCCTGCTGGAATCTGATTAGTAGGTTGGAAATCACCACACTGAGCTTTTCTGCAGATATAATGTGCGGTGTTACTTGTATTGTGTGTTTGAGTAGAATTTGGTCAGGGGAAGATAGTCTTAGATTACTTCAAATTGCAAATTTGTCAGGTGTATTGTACACATCAGGCTGAGAGTGGAGGTAATATTATCACATATTTTCAATATAAAAATATTTCATTTTAATGTGCTAAATTAACCAACTTGAGTCAATGTACTGCATCACTAGGTCTGAGTCTTTAAGACAGACTATAAAAAATGCTCGTTTAATAAAGTTGTGTTATTCTGAGCAAGTAGGGCATACAATTAGATTACATCCATTTGTTATATCCAACATGCCAAAAAGACAAGAGTTACTTATTTATGCAGACAACCTCTCCTTCAGCCAAGACCAGTCAGGTATGTGGTGCCTGTTAAGAGCATCCAGCTTGTTTGAATACATGTGCATGTCTGTTTGTGTGTGTGTGTGTGTGTGTGTGTGTGTGTGTGTGAGAGAGAGAGAGAGAGAGAGCGAGAAAGAGAGAGAGAGAAAGTAAGATTAAGCATATTTACTTACAATCCCTATTAATTTTCATATTTTAGATTAAAAGTATAGTCATCAAACTAGGAATGAACATAAATGGAAGTATTGAAATTGTGGCCAAAACTGGCTAAACAAATCAAAACTCTCTTATATTTTCACTTTTGCAAAGTAGCTACTCTTTAGCTACTTTCCAGCTCTAGATTTTCTGGGCATTCTCTCAATCACCTTTTTGATGTGTATAGATGGGAGCACTAAAGTTGGCATTAATAAAAACATTTAAGTTTTCCTAATTAAACATTACTTGAAATGTCACATTTTGGAATCATAACTCAAATACATAAGTTCTTTAAACTTTGGCTTCGAGTACTACTAACTCAAAATTACCAAGTTCAAAATTGTGGCTGTGTGGAATACCCATAAACCATTGCGCTAGAATAAATTATGTATGTTTGGTCAAAACAAGGGAACTTATGTAGTACTCTAATAGTTTTTTTTATATAAATTATGTTGTTTTGTTGAAGCTGGTTGATAATTGAGATTTTGTGAAGTCACCATGAGATTGTTTAGTGTTACCTGAGGTGAAGTTGGAGCCTGTTAAGATTAAGTTACTCAGTTGTACTTCATAAAAGTACATATTTCTGTGCACTATTAAGTACTGAGTAGAGTTCAGAGTGCCATATTGCTAACATAGAGTCTAGTCATAATTTCCCTTATAGTATATAAGACATGTTATAACCCAATTAAAATATTGATACTTAAGTCATAGATGACTTAAGCTTATTTGTAACTAGTTAAAGCTACTTAATAAAATAAGTTCAGTTTACTTGAGATAATTAAGTTGACTTAGAAAACGCATCCAAATCAATTACCTTAAAAAATCGAATTAAGGTCAACTAATTAGATTTTACAGTGCAAATATACAGTATATTTGGTCTGTGACGTGTGCATTCACAAACATAAAAGAAAAGGGGAATATTATAGAAAATTCTAAAAGAAGGAATTCATTTGCAGATGCTCCAAATAAGGATGAACTGTAATTTACTTGGGGTGGAATCCTTGATCTTGAGAGAGTGTCACAGTCAGTGATGTTATTATGACTATATAGTTTTCCTAAATATTTTTGTAAACTTTCTCTTCTTTCTTTCATTCTTTATGCATCATGGTATCATTCGTTTTTACCTCTGCCATTCCGTTCAAGCTTCACTTGCGTTGTTAGCTGCCTGTAAACCAAGAAACAGACTTGACATTTGTTGAACTCTGAAGACGCTCCTGTCGGGAAAAGGTCAAGGGAGCCATCTAGTGGTTGGAAAGAGACTCAATTTGTCTCGCTATTTGGCGTTCTTTTCTATTCTCAAATTCAAATAGTTAGTAATTTCTAATTATTTCTAAATAATTACAACATCTTAAAGTAATCTCCTTTCTAATATTTTTGTAAACAAGCATTCAGTTCTATTTCACAATTTCTGACCAGCTATGGATACGTCTCGTGAAGCTATCGGAAGTTGTAGAATATGTTTAAGTCATACTGCCATCTTGTGTTAAGTGTCGCATGCGCAGATTTCCAACAGAAAGTCACTTCAGACAAATTGAAAACAGTGTTATTTTGGAATAGTCTACATGGCATTCTAAGTACAGTTTAGATCTTTTTGGCAGAAACTTCGAAAGATTTGCTTTAAATACTGTCTAACCATTATGCAATTAGCAGACACAATTTTATGACATCTGGAAACCATTTAATTTTAATTTTATTTTATTGAATTAAATGAAATATGTTGCATAAGGCTATATGGCTATACAAAACATTAGTTTTACTCATCTTTCAGTTTGATTTTATCCACTTCCTGCGCTGCAGAATATGCAGCCCTTCAATCCCCGGTCATCTGTCCATTTCCTACCATTAACCTCAGCTTCCTCTTGCCCTCAGCATCGAGACATAATTGTACTCTGGTCCAGGTCACCTAATCAGGGCAGCACTTTAAATCCTCTGACATGTTCACATCTCACTTCCACTTTCATTCTCTCTCTGCACAAAACTGGTTTGGTGACATGACTTGGTAGTGAGCAAGTGGCAAAATAACAGCCAATTAACATCAGAACTCTAAAGCTCGCTATCCACCTTATTTTTCAGTGAATTAGAGTGCCGCCATTATCAACCGTGAATGTGTACCACTTCCGGTATAACCCATGTGGTGGCAAACAATTTTACATCACTGAATAAGAGACAAACATGTACCAATTGTCTTTAAAGGTTATTTATTTTCTTGCAAGAAAAGGTCAACAGTCATACAGTCATACAAAGTGCCTGCAGAGTGTGACTACGATTTGGGGCAGCCTTCCTTCTTTATAGTTGTTCCTCCCCCAAGGTTGTTTCTTGAGGCTAAATGAAGATATGTCTTAGCCATAACTGATATATTGTTTAGATTGTTTTATCATACTACCCTTGAGTGGAGACCCTCTGTCTCCGTCATAAACATGCACATATATCGACACTACATTAATCTTATTTAATTCATCATATTTCTAAGATTATAAATATAATCAAATGCCAACATAATGAACACATTAAATTTCTTCCACACCCACTTACAGCTATTTTAGCTATACAAAAATACTACATTATGATAAATCTATAAATAAAGTGCTTAATAATGATTGTACTTATGTTTTGATTCTGATTATGTCTGATTCTGATTTGAACAGAAACAAGAAGACTATGACTTATGTAATGTGTTTACTTAAAAAAAATGTAAACCCTGGTAATACATTACTTTTGTAATCAGACAAAATGCAGTAACTATACATTTTTTATTGAAAATATAATTTTTTTATTGATAGAAGGATTCAATGAACTGAGCTTATATCGAGCTCCTTGCAGACAAAATGAAAAAATTGAAATAAAAATAATTAAAATAATGTAATGAAATTAACCACTTTTTTATCTAAACAAAATAGGTGTAATTGTAAAGCTTAGAATCTAGACTTTACAGTGCATAGAGCTAGAGGTTATTTAGCAGAGATGGGCCACTTCTATTACAATGAATGGGAGAAAATGCATTATTTAGTGTAATATGAGGTAAAGAGTCAGATTTATGATACCAGTATTGTCAGATTTTATTGCTGATTTGAAATATGTTCTTTGATTGTAATCTTGACCAACCATTTTTGAGATTTTGGTCTTTCTGCATTCCTGTAAAGTAGATAGGAGCTGCACTGGCATGACTTGAAATAGTCTCCTGAGAGTGTTTCAAAGATGGCCGACAGTGGACTGACTTGCTAGAAAGACTTTAATATAGCCGTTCCTACCCAAGTGATCATCCCTATGCCCCACTCACTACGAAAGACAGAGCTCTTGATGTGGACACTCTGAAGGGAGCATGGCATTACAGTTTAAATATTTGTGAAAAAATGTACTTTCTCACTTTTATTCGGAACGACCCTCCGATTGGCGTCCCCTTCCCGAAGTGCCCTTCAAGGAAGCAAAAATGTAGTTTGGAAAATGCCCTTGTAATCCAACAATTAATTCAGATTTGGTAAAAATATAAAAAGATGAGAGAGCCATGTGTTATGCATCGTTGTAAAAGTCTCTATTAGTAAAATGCAACCTGCAAGTTTGTTAATAAACAGATGTGTCTTTTTAAAACGTTTTTCCTTTTTTACTTCCTGAAACATACATTTAACATAGACAATGATGTATTGTAACTTACAGCAGACTATCCCATTTCAAATGAGCCCAAACACAACATAACATGATAAGTATATCTTGAAATATTCATCAAAGAGTGTACATGGAGTGTACAAAGACGATGCTCAAAATTGAGCTCAATACACATTGTGTGTGTGTGTGTCATATGTGCTTGTGATGAGGCGTGATGGTAGAGGCAATACAACTTGTCTAGGCCTTCAGTGCGATTCATTCCATTAAGAAAACTGTTTAAAAATGAATAAGACACTGGATGCCCATCATACATAATGTGGCAGTCAACTAATAATACCATTTGATATTTTAAAAACAAGTCCATGCACGAAAGCCAGAACCAAGGAGCTCTAATACAAAGAAAAAGCTCTCTAATAATATTTGCGATATAAATTTTGCTTGCAATACATTTTGTTTTGTCAGGGAACATGATTACTTTTCAAAACTTGATCCGACACTGAATGCTCATGCAGCCTAATTTACACTTAGAAAACTCCTGGTGTTGCTATAACAATACAAAAAGCACTTACCAATTAGCTTGAAGTAACAAATAATAAAGAATAGACAAGTGTGATAAAACTTTTATGTGTCCATCTGCAATTTAAATGTGTCTCAAAGACGTCTTTGACAGCTTGTTTGTGTTTTTAGATGCCAAGTCAAGTTAAAAAGAACTAAAACTGTTAAACGTCTCGGGTTGAGACAAATACGTTTTGCTGTGTCGCTATGTATAATTTTAGTGCAAAAACAGGGCCGCCATCAGGATTTATGGACAGGAGGACAACATTTTCCAAATTGGGCCCCCCGTATTGGGGGGGGGGGGGGGCGACAGACTGCGTGGAGTGCTTGTACGCTGCTTGTACATGCTCATTGCCAACCTGAATATGAAAAACTAATATTCTAATAAAGAGCGTTTTCTTACTCAATGATTTTCATTTAATAAAATAAAAACAACAACAAAAAAACTACTGCACTGCCCTCATCCACACCCACTCCAGCACCATCCACCACCACCCACCCATCCTTGTGTTACTCACTCACTGTTTAGGGATGCTAGTCTCTTCCTCAGTGGCCCTGCTCTGCATGGTGGGGATGCTCGTCTCTCCCTCAGTTTCTGATAGGTGATATCATAGGAAGTGTCTGATTATTTTCTTGCTGACTTCAGGCCTAAAAATGAGCTTATTGCAAGCTTTAGTAATTTCAGCAGGTTGCAATATAATTGCCTTATAAGTAGGGATGGTATCGTTAGGATTTTATCAATACTATTACTATGATCGGTACTCCTTATCGGATGTTTTTTTTTTTAAATATATAATTTTTTAAAAGAATGTTGTTTCTAGAGTAGCAACAGTAATGTTTACAACAGCGAAGTCACTATATAAACTCAATATCTCACTGGAAACAAATCGAAATTGTTTAAAAAAATAATTGTATCCAATGGCTTTGAAGAAAGCAGGGAAGGCTGTCATCAAGGGGCTGTGTTTGATGTCAATCACAATCACACGTGGGTCAAGTGCAGGTGGACCTGTCACCGTCTTTGCTGCCTACATTGCACTGGGGAAAATCCATCCATCCATCCATCTTCAACCGCTTATCCGAAGTCGGGTCGCGGGGGAAGCAGTTCCAGCAGGGGGCCCCAAACTTCCCTATCCCGAGCCACATTAACCAGCTCTGACTGGGGGACCCCGAGGCGTTCCCAGGCCAGTGTGGAGATGTAATCTCTCCACCTAGTCCTGGGTCTTCCCCGAGGCCTCCTCCCAGCTGGACGTGCCTGAAACACCTCCCTAGGGAGGCGCCCAGGGGGCATCCTTACCAGATGCCCAAACCACCTCAACTGACTCCTTTCCACGCAAAGGAGCAGCGGCTCTACTCCAAGTTCCTCACGGATGACTGAGCTCCTCACCCTATCTCTAAGAAGCCCGCCACCCTTCTGAGGAAGCCCATTTCGTCCGCTTGTACTCGCGACCTAGTTCTTTCGGTCATGACCCAACCTTCATGACCATAGGTGAGGGTAGGAACAAAAATTGACCGGTAGATCGAGAGCTTTGCCTTCCGGCTCAGCTCTCTCTTCGTGACAACGGTGCGATAGAGCGAGTGCAATACCGCCCCCGCTGCCCCGATTCTCCAGCCAACCTCTCGCTCCATTGTCCCCTCACTCGTGAACAACACCCCGAGGTACTTGAACTCCTTCACTTGGGGCAATACCTCCTTCCCTACCTGGAGTACGCACTCCATCGGTTTCCTGCTGAGAACCATGGCCTCAGATTTAGAGGTGCTAATCCTCATCCCAGCCGCTTCACACTCGACTGCCAAGCAGTCCAGTGAGAGCTGAAGGTCACGGACCGATGATGACATGAAGACCACATCATCTGCAAAAAGCAGATGAGATCGATGAGATCCCCAGCTCACCGAACCGCACACCTTCCCCACCCCGACTACGTCTCGATATCCTGTCCATGAATATCACAAACAGGATTGGTGACAAAGCGCAGCCTTGGCGGAGACCAACCCCCACATGGAACGAACTCGACTTTGTGCCGAGGACCCGGACACAGCTCTCACTTCGGACGTACAGGGATTGGATTGCCCTAAGAAGAGACCCCCCCACCCCATACTCCCGAAGCACCTCCCACAGTCTCTCCCGGGGGACCCGGTCATACGCCTTCTCCAGATCCACAAAACACATGTAGACCGGATGGGCATACTCCCAGGCCCCCTCCAGAATCCTTGCGAGAGTAAAGATCTGGTCCGTCGTTCCACGGCCAGGACGGAACCCGCATTGTTCCTCTTCAATCCGAGGTTCGACAATCGGCCGAACCCTCCTCTCCAGCACCTTGGAGTAAACTTTACCAGGGAGGCTGAGAAGTGTGATACCCCTGTAGTTGGCACACACTCTCTGGTCCCCCTTTTTGAAGAGGGGAACCACCACCCCGTTCTGCCACTCCTTAGGCACTGTCCCAGATTTCCACGCAATGTTGAAGAGGCGTGTCATCCATGACACCCCCTCCACATCCAAAGCTTTCAGCATTTCTGGTCGGATCTCATCAATCCCCGGGGCTTTGCCACTCCGGAGTTGTTTGACTACCTCAGTGACCTCCCCCAGGGAAATAGAATCTGATCCCCCATCAGCCTCCGGCTCTGCCTCTGGCATAGAGGGCGTGTTGGGATTTAGGAGTTCTTCAAAGTGTTCCTTCCACCGCTCAATAACCTCCTCGGTTGAGGTCAACAGCGTCCCATCTTTGCTGTATACAGCTTGGATGGTTCCCCGTTTCCCCCTCCTAAGGTGGCGGATGGTTTTCCAGAAGCACTTTGGTGCGGACCGAAAGTCCTTCTCCATAGCTTCTCCGAACTTTTCCCACACCCACTGCTTTGCCTCCCTCACGGCTGAGGCCGCAGCCCTTCGGGCCTGTCGGTACCTTGCAACTGCCTCCGGAGACCTCCGGGACAACAAATCCCGGAAGGCCTCTTTCTTCAGTCGGACAGCTTCCCTGACCACCAGTGTCCACCATGGTGTTCGAGGGTTACCACCCCTTGAGGCACCTAAAACCTTGAGGCCGCAGCTCTCCACCGCAGCTTCGGCAATGGAAGCTTTGAATATTGCCCACTCCGGTTCAATGTCCCCAACCTCCTCAGGGATGCCTGAAAAACTCCACCGGAGGTGTGAGTTGAAGATCTCGCGGACAGGGACCTCCTCCAAACGTTCCCAGTTCACCCGCACTACTCGCTTGGGCTTCCCAGGTCTGTCCAGGGTCTTTCCCCACCCCCTGATCCAACTCACCACCAGATGGTGATCGGTTGACAGCTCTGCCCCTCTCTTCACCCGAGTGTCCAAAACATATGGCCTCAGATCTGACGACACGATTACAAAATCGATCATCGATCTTCGGCCTAGGGTGCTCTGGTACCACGTACACTTATGAGCATCCTTATGTTCGAACTGGGGAAAATTGTGATGTTTATTTTTAAATTTAGATTAAATTTAATCAAATAAAAAACTTACACTTCTCAGCATTGGTAACGTGTCCCACATTTGGTTTGCTGGGATCTGGTCACCCTAGTGTGTGTGTGTGTGAAGCGCAGCTCCGAAACAGAGTAGAGAGGCTGCAGCAGCATGATTATAATTTACACCAAAACGTTAAAAAGAACTGTAATGTCAGAGCTTATCAATACTACGGTCTTTAATAATTTAGCACCGGGGCCCGTTTAATACCGGGTTATGGTACCCATCCCTACTTATAAGGGCATTTATGTCTATCTATTATATAGATATCTTATCTAGTTAAGGCAACATGCTAACATTATTTAAAGGTTAAGTTAGCTAGCTGCAGTTTTATTTGCTAGTCTACACTAGTTCCTCGCTTTTGCCATGTTCAGCTTCTCCTGTCATACCTAGTGATTCATGCTTGGCAAGAAATTTGTCCATCACCTCTTTGCTTCGTTTGTTCACTTTTTCTCTCTGTTTGCTCACATTTCTTTTTTGTGCCCCTGATTTTAGCCTTTGGTGAGGCATTTTGACTCTCTCTTGTCAGTCCCGCTTTGCACAATGTACATCGTGTGTGTTCCCCACATCTGATTGGCTAGGTGTTTCGACTGAACCATTTTCACAATAACAGTGGGGGGATGGGGTATCAGAATCCGATGACAAGTTAAAATGTGTTTTAATGATAAAAATTAATGTATTTATCATGTTGTTGCGGTGCAGAACTGCGCACTGCCCCTTGATCCACCACCATCAACAAAAATGGCTGCTCGTTAGATTACCAGGTGTCAACAATAAAGACAACTATAATGGTAACAAGGAAGATGGTGGTTCAGGGAAAAGAGAAACAAGGGAGATTTGAGACTGGTTTGAGGTGAAGTTGTGGTGTGTCAAGCTGTGTAAGGAGAAAGAAAGTTTGCTGCTTTGTACTGTGATGTGGAACGTGATTGGAGGAAGAAACAACAAAGAGACTAATTTGACAGTGCTCATTACCAGAGAGTGAGGCCTGGATATCATAGCCGTTCATTGCACTTCTTGAGTAAAAGTGGGGTGGCTTGAGTTTGTAGGATCTGCAACTGCCAAAGAGCTCCATGGTCATGATGTGATGGAAAATTAAAGGTCTAAAGTGGAAGTGCCAGGTGATTCCTTGATTCTTCTGACCTACCTTTATTCCCTGTTGTTGGACTCTCTCTCTGCATTCTGCAGTATTGCCCACAGTCATCATTCAGGTACATTGCAAACTCTCCATGAACTAGCGTGCACCATTCACAAACCGTCCTACTGCCTCTGCCCCAACTCTCTACCATACATTTACTTACTTACGCGCACACGCACACGCACACGCACACACACACACACACACACACACACACACACACACACACTTTTTAATAATAATTGTTGGGTGTTTTGTTCTGTTGTGATTTATGTATTTATGATTATTTCTGGTAATTTTTTCTTGGACTCCTTGCCTATTGTTTACTGTTTTCTTTATGTTATTTAAAAAATATACTTATGCTTTGGAAAGTGAAACATACAATACATATAAAATACATATAATCCATGTAATTAGTGGCTTTTAAGGGCTATCTGGGATAAAATTATTAATTTTGTCAGGCCCAAACCTGTCTTGCACCCAAATGTTACTTTAAATTATTAATTTAAATTTAGTACAGGGCCGTCACCGTTACAATGTAAATACATATGTATTCTATTTTCAGTGATATAAGTAAATAAGTAAATTGTTGTACTTGACCCCATTAAGGGTCAACTATAGACCTTTGCTTGGGCCCCCTTGGGCCTGGGGTCATCTGTACACTTTGACCCCCCCTGACGGTGGCCTATGCAAAAACAAACCCATTCAAGCATGTGAACAGCACGTTACATGATTTCAAACACTGCGCTGAAATTTAAAATAAATATTTTGAATATTAGCTAATATATAGGTCTATGTGATTACACAAACTCGTCAACACAAGTCGTGCCAGCTTCTAGCAGAATTAAAACGAATAAACTTATTCAGAGCTGAATAATGTGGCAGTTCACTAGTGAAAAAACTTGGAATAATTGATAAATACAAATAAATTAATATTGCCATTTTAAAAATAAAATGCAATAAAAGATGCGGGGAGACGAGAGTAGCGGAAACACAGACACATTTATTGACTGTTCTATATTTGAAAAAAATAAATGAATAAACCCATATGCAATTAGAGTTCATATATTTGAGCATTTATGTAAACATTTAAATTCCACAAGTCATGATTTGAAAGGCGTCAAAAGATGCTCCAATCTTGAGCGCTTGCAAATTGCAATGTTGACAGCTTTGTCAATTATAAGCAGGAGCAACGTAGCGCATTGCTCACTTACAGAGACGCATAATAACAATGCCATTTGCATTTCTGACGGTTTAAACATGTGCACGCTCACACTAACTCAAGTGTCAGCTGCTAAATGCACTGACAGGCTCCAAGACACTGATAAATGTTTTCTGCCAAAGTAACATACAGTTGTGAGGTACTTCAGTATTTCACAAATAGCACAAGGAACAAAGTATTCCTCTCACTTGGTTTTGCTCATATGTCCCCTCCGTGTTTGAATGATGCAAAGATCTGTTGGGATTTTACTAAAGTTTGTCACTGAAAAGGTTTGCTCACAGACTTGGCACTAAACGGCACATTCAGCCTCCCGAATGCACAGATTTTCTGCATCACACTTTTCTTTGAACATAATATTGCACTATTGAGGGCTAAATACATGTATTTTTTCAAGATCGCATGCAAGGTTGCAAGATTGCTTAAATTAAGTATGGAAAAAGAAATATCTTCTATTTGTGCAAGTATAAATGTTTGCTTGGGATGTTTGGCACTATTATCTAGGAACCCTGAGCGAGAGCCCAGTGTTTGGAAATCATTCAACATTGGAGCTTTTGGACATTTCTTGTATTTGCCACTCACATATACACATTATGAAATAGTTTTCTATTATTTTTACATTGCAGTTGATATTTTTATTATACTTTATATATATATAAAAATTAAGACACATTTAGCCACATTCAGGGTTAGGCGAGCCTCACAGATTTTGCTCAGGACAGCACATGCTGGAGAAGATCGTCCCAGGTGGTGCTATAGATGACGACGTCATCCAGGTATGTGGCACAAAAGTCCTCATAGTCTTGGAGTACATGGTCCATGAGAAGCTGGAACGTAGAAGCTGGTGCCCCATGTAATCCAAACGGCATAGTTGTGAACTGGAAGAGGCCTATGGTCATCCTGAATATGGTATACTCCCTGGAATTCTTCTCCAGCGGAACCTGCCAGTAACCCTTGCAAAGGTCCAGTGTGGTGATGTATCTGGCTCTTCCAATTCTTTCAGCTAGCTTGTCGATTCTGGGCATTGGATAGGCATTGAACTGGGACACAGCATTGAGTTTCCTGAAGTCCATGCTTAGCCTCAATGATTCATCTTTCTTTGGGACCAGGACATTTGGACTACTCCATGCGCTGACTGAGGGTTCAGTTACTCCCATGTCTCATCATGGTAATCGCCTCCTTGAGCGAGGCTTTCAGACTATCTGGTACATGGTATGGCCTCTGCCCAATAGGAGTAGGGACAGTCAGGTTAATAGTGTGCACCAGCACATTAGTTCTCCCAGGAACTGGGTCTGAAGGTTTCTGGATAGTTCACCAAGATAATTAGCAGCTTCTCCATCAAGACAATCCCCATCTGATCCAGGCTCACTGCAGACAAGGGGTGCCTCACAGGCTCATCAACTCTGTCCTCCTGTTCCTCATCCTTAGGAACCACCTTACATGTGACCAAAGCCGCCTTCCCCTCAGGCATCATCTCTCGCCAGTCCTTGATGAGGTTGACGTGGTAGATTTGGCTCTTTTCCCCTTGTCTGGGTGGTAAACCTTGAATGTGATCTTCCTGAATATGTTGTAGGGGCTTTGCAACAGCACCTTTTTTCAGGCTTGTATTCACATTGTCAATCATACTGGTCATTCCAAATTTTCTGGGCTTTCTCAAGGTTTGCACATGCCTGCTATTGGTACATCTCCAGACGGTATCGCATCTGCAGCACATACTAGACAATGCCTATCTGCCCTTCAGCAGATGATGGTGGTGCCTCCCAGCTCTTTTTCAGTAAGTTCAGCAGGCCTTGGACAGTCAGCCATACACCAGCTCAGAAGGCAATAATCCTGTAGAAGCTTGGGGAACCTCACGATATGCAAATAACATAAAAGGTAGCCATTTATCCCAGTCTTTACCAGTTTCGCAGACAAACTTCCTCAACATTTTTCTGAGAGTCTGATTGAATCTTTTATTAAGTCCGTCAGTCTGTGTGTGATATGGGCTTGATGCCAAGCTGTCGGTGGAGTAGCTTCATGTGACTGGAGGTGAAGTTGGTGCCTTGATTGGTGATGATGTTTTTGAGAATGACGACTAGAAAAGAGTTGTACCAGTCTGCTGATTTATCTTGGCAGTGGTGATCATGCATAGAGGGAAGGCTTCAGTGTACCAGGTCAGGTATTCACAGATAACCAGAATGTATTGGTTGCCGGCACCGCTTCTCTCGTGTTCCAATTATATCCATGGCAATCCTCCAGAATAGAGTGGAGTTCGGCGGTAAAGGATACAGTGGAGCTCTGGCCGACCTGCGAACAGCACTTGCATGTGGTGCAATATGTAAGCACATCTGTGTACATGGTAGGGCAAAAGAAACAGGAACTGATTCTGTGGTATGTTTTTTGGTATGCTAAGTGTCCTGACAAGGGTATGGTGTGTGCAAGACGTTTAACACCATCAGACAGAACATAGAGAACACCATTTACCACAACAAACATTTCAGCCCCAAGAAGCATTACTTTGGTCCCCCCCCCCCCACGTGTTGTGTTAAACTATGGTTTCAATGTTACATCAGCCACATGTAATTTTCCAATCCCTGACCTCAAAACCTTCAGTAGAACTAAACCAGTGCAGAAAGATTAGGCAGAGTCCCAGTATGAAAATGTATCAAAGGAATTTTGATCTTTCAATTCATTGTCAGATGGTAAGCCAAAACATACATATTGGGCTTGACCACATTTACATTAATGGTTCGAACTCTTGAAAAAAATTAGATATCACCACATTTTGGACATTTATGTAGGACGTCAATCTGAGGACACATGAAAAAAATTGTGCACCTCTTCCTCTTGGTGACGCTACAACATGTAAAAAATTACATGTCTATGCTACCTAACACAATGGTTCTGAAAAATTAAGGCAATTTATCATTGTTTTAGGAGCTAATGGACTGTCTAATTAATACTTTATATTGGTTGCATATGTACTTATAAGACCCTAATGGCTTGAATCTCGTTAATTGCTGCTTGCAGCTATATTTATTATTTTCTCCCCTAAAACTCACCATGGAGAGTGGGCTGTAAGGCCTAGAGACATGAAACTTTGGAGTATGTTAGTACTCGCGCAATAAACTAATTTGCATGTTCTCACCCATGCTTATAGGTGGCTATAAGAATAGTAAACGTGTTTTGGGCCATAACTCCTGGGCTAGAATCCAAATAATTTTTTCGACTGATTCATGTCCTACAAAACAAACATCTCAGTCTTCCATCTCCATCTATAATTTATTTCCATTTAATATTTTGAAAATCCTTTCTTTTTCAAACTCCTAGTCCATTAGTCTCATAGGCACAACATTTTTAACACATCATCTACAGATCCCCCTTTATAAAAATAATTTTGATACGTAATTTTGATACGTAAAATTGTTCTGAAGATATTAACAATACAGCTCCTTTGGTTTAACGCAATTTGATTAATTGATCAATATCTACTCAAAGCAAACTCCAAACATAACCAAACCAATATACATTATCAAAATTACATTTAAAAGACGTCAGCAAATTTCTTACAATTCTACCCATAGGGGGTGCTACAAATGAAAACTGTCTAATTTGTGTATTTGCTATTAACTCTGGAACCGTATCGGCTACAATAAAATCCACCAGTGCCCCAAATCATATGGTCACTTGAATTTCTATTTTCACAATATAAATTTTTCTCAGATTTCGATTTAATCGAAAAACCTACTTTTTCAAACTCGTCCTAGGCCGTTTGACTGATTTGCACAAAACTTCATCTACAGACCATCACGAAAAATTATCAAAATCATTTTGATATACCTTTGGAACGATTCAACATAAGCAAATATGTTTTGGGCCGTGGCATATAATGACTAATTAGCCTGTATCTTGTGAGTGCAATTTTCAAACGTAAACATAGACAAGAGAACACTCTGAGGTAACAGGCCAAGTATCATTTATTTTTTATACTAAACTGTCAAGGGATATTTGATATCTTAAATAGTGTTTCCATGGCAACACATTCATTGTTATTATTCCTTTTATTTAGGTGTTTTTGAGGCCCTTGGCATACTTAATATTTCTAGAAATTTAGCACACATATAAGAGTCATTGGCTATTAGGGCTGGGCATATGTTCACAGATAAGCATGTAGTGGGGGCTCTGTAGCACCCCCTTTAAATATGCATGTAAGACAGCTTCTGTAGCACTCCCGTTGTCACCAACAAAGTTGGCCATTTGGGATTTTTTTTTAATATTGCAGTCTCTGAACTTTTAAATACACCTCCTAGGGGATTCATGAGACCGTCACACCATTTATTCAACATTATGCCACAACATTGAAGATGCTGAACAGATTTTTGATATATCAAACAGTGTTCCCATGGTTGGCATTAAATTAATGGGGAAAAATGGGTAACAGGAAGTTTCTCATATCGTCTGTGTGCAATGTACGATATAGATAAAAAATGACTTGCTTTTAGTCTTGGGGGCTAATCACATGGAGGTGACTATTTTGGGTCACACTCATAGCACCACCATCTGAGAGCAGGAAGTATGGCTCTTACAACAGACTTTAACATAGTCCTCTTATATTTACCCAAACCAGTTCAAAATTGTTTAGAATAATGTCAAAGGCCAAATGTGTCCACCTTGCATTGTTTTCCGAAAGCCACAGGGTGGAAATGGACCCATGGTACTTGGGCCCATAATCGCTGTAATATAGTATATTTATTATTATTATAATTGTTCTTTTCAAGGTTTTTAGTACTTTTGGGGTACTTAACATACATGAAAACTCTTGAAAGTGGGGCTCTTTAGTACTTCCTTGTCAATGGGCATGTAAGGGGTAGGCTCTGTATCACCCCCAATTTCACCTACTGTCATCAAAATTGGTGACAGTAGGTGAAAGTAGGTTTTATATATATATATATATATATATATATATATATATATATATATATATATATATATATATATATATATATATATTAGTTCTCCTCAAGCCAAACAATGTTCAGTCATTTGCTCAGGATGTTGGCCATTTTGGATTTTCTGAATTCAGCTGTATGTTTGGTAATGGGGATGATCACAATGATGTGGCTATTGTTAGTCATGGACATAGTGCCTCCAGCTTCCAGAAAGAAGTATTAACAGATCTTAAAATAGCCCTCTTATGTTTTTTGAATTGCTTCAAAATTCTTTAGAATAATGTCAAGACACTGCTGATGTAACACATCAACACATTGTTATTATTCCTTTCTTCCTATATTTGGGTGTTTTTGAAGTACTTTACATACTTAAAATTTCATGAAATTTCAGCCATTGGCAATTAGGGCTGGGCAAAATTTGGGCACAGATTGCCATGTAGGGGGGGCTATGTAGTGCCTCATTTACAATGGGCATGTAAGATGGCTTCTGTAGCACACCCATTTTCACCTACAGTCACCAACATTGGTAAATATGGTAGGCAAATGGGCTTTATTGAGACATTGAGCAGAAACAGTTGTAAAAGACATCAGTAGCAATAGTGCCCTCAACTGACAACTTTTATGAACAAAATGGCATAAAATTACCTTAAGCCTCAATAATTCGCTGCAACTACAATACAATGAGAACATGAAAAATGATTGACATGCAGAAAGTGTCATAGACTGCAGGCAAATTTTTGTTTGGTGTTTTCAGGGTCTATAGCTGTAACCGAGACTGATGAGATATCTCACAACAGTTATTTTATTAATATCTTTCAGGAAGTAGGAACATTTGCATACCTTTCCATGAAAACAAATCTATTATAGCACCTTTACAGGCACCAGTTCATGCCTGCTAAAATATGGATAATTTGATTGGCCTAAAATGTTCTCCAGATTAACCTCATTATTTCATTGTAAATCAGCTAATGTTTGAAATTATTGTATGCATGTATGCATGCATGTATGTATGTATGTATGTGTGCATGTATGTATGCATGCTAATCACTGATGCATAACATAGATCATTGCTAATGAAAATACTTAAGTCAATTGCCCTATATTTATAGCTTGAAAAACTGCACTTGATCCCAGATATGATCAATAAAAACAATCATTCTCACTGATTTCTATTGAAAAATGGAACTACACAAACCATAACCATCTGAAAAGAGTATGTGTTTACCGTGTGATCAAAGACAAATTGTTTTTTCCCCAGAACAGAGTCAAGCAAAAGTGAAAGAGAATAATAGTGGGTGTTAACGCGTCTGTTTTTGCTTAGCCTTTCCATCTCATTTAGAAAGCATTTCCTCTACACTGCTAGATTATGCTGAGTCCTCAGAATTGATTAGGATGCTTTTGACACATTCCTCATCTTGATGTGCACTGCAGTTGCTCTGCCTTTCATCTTTCTCAATTATTTTTTAACTATTAATTTCACAGTTTCATGTAGATAAAGTTCCTTTAATACCACCGACTCTGTATGCTTTTAAAATACTATTTTGGGATTCTAGAAAAAAGTTAAACACTCAAACAAGGAAATAAAATGGGGACTTCTACTTGGTTATGCATTATGGCAACTGGTTAGTGATCAAACACATACAGTCCAAAGGAAACTTAACAGTGCTTTAATGACTATGCTATCCTCAGGAATAAATAATCAGGGACAGCTTTTAGCATCAAAGAAGGGTCTAAAAATGAGCATTCTCTTTTAATGTCTGTTCATTATTAATTTGCATGAATGCTGTAGATCGGGTAAATGTCATTCATTGATGCATTTTCCCCCTTTTCTACAGATGCATTTTTTTCCTTATTTCGACAAATGCACGAAGTTTAATATAATACAAAGGATTATGTGCTCTTCAATTTCCCGTTAACACTGGAGACACCATTATAGATTCCATATTCAAATTATAGTTTTGAAATTTGTTTGACTACCTTGCTATGAAAGACCAGCTGGCCCATGAATTTCCATGCAGGTCCAAGCTGGTTTATGCTAATTAGTGCTAGTTTGTTGCTAGTGGACCACCATACCTATGCTGTCCTTGTTGGCCTATTGCTGGTTAAGCTAGTTAAACAGGGTTCCCACAGTCATGGAAAACCTGGAAATTCAAAATTGTGATTTCCAAGCCTGGAAAAGTCATAGAAATCGATCAAAGTAGTTGAAAGTTCAATAGTTGAAATTTCTATAGAGAATGTACTAGATTTCCTCTGCTCTAAAAATATCTAATTTTTATTTCTATAAAATACAAACAGTTTTTTAGAACATGTTTATTTTTTAAATATTCATTGGCTGACCTTGCTCCATATTTATGTATAGCCTATTGTAATTTCAAAATCAATTTCCCTTTGCTGTGTGCTCTGTGATCCTTGTGACAAAGTTAATATAACACAGCAACAAAAAAACAAAACTTTAAACTACACTTTAATCCTGTGACCTACCTCTCCTGCAAAATGCCCCCGATATTATCTCACAGTCACCAAAGCCCTGCTTCACATCAACACATTTTTTAGAGAGCAGCTATTGAAGATAACATTGCCCACAGTTCTAATAGAAAATAATGTCCACACCAGCTGGGAATATATGTTTGTCATGGCAAAAAAAAAACAAAAAAAACAAGTTGTAATAATTACCTTTCTCTGTGGTCTCCACTTAACAGAACGCAAAAGCCCCCCTGGTATATTTACAAAACATTTGGCAAAATGCTGCACAGGGTGGGATATAATTCACACATTTTTTTTCCTGACTACAACCGGATACTTGATGTCAGGCACTTTTACTTGACATTTTTCTAATTAAATTTGGACACAAATTAGTACATGTATTTGTGACATTTATATAGGAAAGAAATGCTGCCAATGTACAGTACAGTAGCATGAATAAGTAATTTCTAACACTTCACATATTCATCATTGCTGTATGTAGATGCTGTAATAAATGTTTTTTTTGTTTTTTTAAACCAAAAGTCATACTGAAATAAAACTTATTTCATCACTACACTCTGCATTTTTCTTTCTTTTTGTTTTATATAATAATGATTTCTTCAGTGTCTTGTTGGCTCAGCTTTACTGCTTTGCCAACCTTAAAGTGCAAAAGATCAGAGAATAACATTATTTATTCTCCAAACATTCTTGAGATATAAAACAAACAAACAGTCCCAGTGTGATATCAATAACAAAAGCATCATTGGGCCAAAATCTTCTTCAGCTTGCTGGTTCTAGCATGAGCTATATGCATGCTCTGTATACTAATCCATTCCATTTGCTGCTCAGAGTGGAGTTCATGTATGTGCCCTCCATGCAACTGACTTGTATAGGTCATCATGAATGTTTGATGCAAGTGTGTGTGTGTGTGTGTGTGTGTGTATGTGTGTGTGTGTGTGTGTGTGTGCGCTTACAAATGTCAAGTGATTCCTTTGGAAGCATCATGTCTAAGTGACTCAACTTCTTTAAGGCTGGCCAGAGAAACAGAAGCATTTTCACCTGTCCTATAAGAGTAAAGATTTAAACAGAATAAAAAAAGAGGGCGAGAGAGCGAAAGAAAGCTGTAAAAGTGGTGCTCAGGCAAGATGAGCTACGTCCAATTTGTTTGTCTAATGTGCGTAAAGGGTAATTTATACTCCTGTAATTGCTAAATGATTTAACTGCTGTCAGCTGATAAGTCTATGTTCGGCATTGTGATTGATCTTAGATATGACTAATGAAATGTTCTGCTTCCAAATAATGTCTCTAGCTTCTATCTAATTTATTATCCCTCTGCACAGCCCTTTTTTAAATTCTGGGTCATAAATCAGTGTGCATTTGCATAATTTTAAATAAATTAATATATACCAGAAAATGAATTAGTTTTGATTACAAATCAGCTTGTAATTGTTCTAAACATGCTTTGAACATGATACAGTCTGCATCAATCGCTCATAGCTGTATGCGGTACTTGCGTAATAAAACAATTTAAACTCCAATGAATATTGCATGTCCATTTATTTATTTGGTGAGTAGCCATATAATAAGGAGGATAATGTACAGTCATCTGAACATTATCACAAAATAAACCCCATCTGAATGATGCAAGACCCCTTCACTTTGCTTCCAGGTTCTGATCACCCTGTGTGTATATTTTGCGGTAATGACCGGCTGACTGTGCATTTTCCCATACTTATTTTAATGAAGCACATAAGGAAATACTAAAATAATAGCAGTGGCATCCATATAAACATGAACTTAATCAGGCGGACTGAACTTTATTGTCAGTGATTGTTTAGTTCATGGGTGCACTCTGCTGGTGAAGGATTGACCACAGCAGGTTGAGTGTTTTGATCTTTTTTTTTGTTTTGTTTTTTTGGTAATTTTTATCATTTTGCCAGAGATACCTAGAACAATTAGGCAAAAAAACATCATGAAGTCAACATTATCCAACAAGTCAATGGAAAGTACATACCATAATAGACAAAAAATGTAAAATAAGTGTGTGTGTGTGTGTGTGTGTAAGAAATGGTTCATTTAGGTTTTTGGTAGGCTCCATTTTAGTGCAGCAAGGTGACTGATTCTATATTTTCTTCTATGTCCTGTGTGTAATCTATTGCCCTTGTACAGTATTAAAAACACAGTCACTGTCAGTCTATCATTAAACTGCAATAATCTCGTTGTGCCTTCATCTCCTTCATGTCAAGCTGACTTTTACTTTGGTGATTTGAAGGAGAAACATTTGAGGTGCTAAAATCCATATTTGACTCACCTTCTCATTCTCATCACACATCGAAAAAGCATCACTTCCCAGCTTCTGATGCATGTCTTTTCTGCTGCAGTTAGGAAAAAAAACACCAACGTCAGATCTATGATTACATGGGCACATACTGCCTTGCTGACATTCTAACTCATTATAAGACTTTGTCTGACACAAAGCTGCTGCCTTGCAGGCTGTATAAAGGAAAGGCTGACATAAATGTCCTTCAGAACGATTACTGAAACAAACTTCATGTCAAATGAAGCTAGGAGTGAGTGAGTGGCCCTGGCCAGCTATACCCCATTGCATAACAACACCTAGGGCCAACCATAACATCTCTTTTATTGTAAGAAAGAAATAGATGGAGAGTAAGACAGATCAGAAAATGAGCAGGAATGATAGGGAATTGCAGTTTTCCATCAAAAAATAACAACTTGATACTACTTAATATACAGTGTTGGGTGCATCCAATTCACAAGTAATTAGTTACTGTAATCTAAAAAAAATAAAGTAAAAAAGAGTGATAAAGTAAATAAAGTATTGGAAAATATTACATTTTAAATTCTTGTAATCAGATTACAGTTGCTGACTTTCAATTAAAGTAATACATTTTTAAATATAAGTTTTAAGTACTAAAATTATATGTTTAATACACTGAAAATGAATTCATTTCATTACCTCTGTTAGCATTTCTGTGACAGCTAAAGGATGTGCAACAATGAATGAGGAATATAGACATTTTGAATGAGCGGTAAACAAAAATCTTTTCTAAGAAAAGTGATTTAGAAAGTAAATTAAAAGTAAAATGATTCATAATGTGAGTACTTTTTAGACTAAGCACTCAGTAAAGTAATCTGATTTACATCTTGGAGAAGTAATTTGTAGTGGATTATTTATTTTGAGTAACTTACCTATATGCATATGCAGTGTCAAGACAGAGAGTGTATTAAGCCGTATTAAGACAAATACAAACATTGTCTGAATTATAGCTTAAAAGAGGGAGTGTAATACATTTAAGCAAACCTGTCTTGTTCTGCTTCGTTAAAGGCACATAAAATTTCGCAACACGTTTAGGGTAATCAATGTACCCCAATGTGAGCGAAATTAATGATAGTGTTCGTGAAATATTTTTTAAAGCACAACATTACTGAGAAAGTCTCAATAGAGGAAACGGCAGTAGATGGTCTCTTGATGGTGCAGAACCATTAATCTTGGTTCCTCTTCTGTCACGCACTCGACGTTTTGTCGAATGTAGTGACGAAAGGGGTCTTTCTTGAGAGCCTCACATACCTCTGAACTTGATAAAAGGCCAATGAGAAATTGGCTGACAGAATTTGCATGTACCGCCCCCGGACATACAGGTATAAAGGGAAGCGGGCGCGCCTCCCTCCATTCCCCTGGACACTTCAACAGCGCTTCTGTAGAAGAGTGTATACCTTGTGAATTGGTGTTCTTCCTGAGCTGAAGACCCCCAGAGATGTGCAGTCAGGTCAGTGCTTTACTTCCTGCAGGAGAGGCTGGAGGGGTGACTGTCCCCGAGTGTATCGCTTGCATATAGCGTACTTCACTTCCCCTGAGGCGAGAGCATGCACTTTTACCTCCAGTCGAGTTCACGAAGTAGTGGACCCTGGATGTCCTTCCTTCCTAGCCCTGTGGCTCACAAATTCAGCGGAGGAGTTCGCAGACAGAACCACTATGGGTACTAATATGCCATGTACTGGGATAGGTGCTCCACAGGTTCTGATTACTCAGGTAACCCCCTGTGATGTACTTTCCACGGTACGGTCTCCCTGTCGGAAGACCCGTATCTCCCTGTCGGAAGACCCGCGTCACCCTTGGGCAGAGCACTCTCTGCCCCCGGCTGCTGTGTTTGTAGAGCTCCTCCAATTTGAGGCAGGACCTACCACGTGCACCTTCCATGTGCGGCTGGAGAGCCCATTTGTCGTATTGCCATATGTTGACCTCACCTTTGGGTAGGATGTGGTCTCTCTTGGGTCTTTTCCCCCTGAAAGAATAGGAATGGAAAAGAACACCTTCCTCAATGCATATAATAGCATTGGATGGCCCCAGCCAGATCTAATATTCTGTGGAGAAAAACATATAGAAAGAAAAAGCTGTGGCTAGTGTGGCCTGCTCTATGCTAGTTACATCGCTTCCCCTCCTCAGAGATGTGGGGAAATACATGACATCTTTTTGTGGCATTGGGGGAGGTTACATGCAGACTGATACACCTACTATTAAGCAGGAAGCACCTTACTTGCACCTGCATCAGCAATTCACGTAACATGTTTCAGCTGTTGTGGCATTTTTCTATAGGGACCCCTAGTGTCACTAAATCAACACAACAGTCTATGACAGTCTTGGTTACTGTCGTAACCTCCGTTCCCTGATTGAGGGAATGAGACACTGTGTCCCTCTTGCCACAACGCTATACTAGCCACTGAAATGGCCGGACCTTGTCTCGGATCCTCAGCAGAAAACCTGAATGAGTGTGGGCATTCCTTCTCCTTTTATACCCGTATGTCCGGGGGAGTGGCATACAAATTCCACTCGCCAATTCACATTGGCCTTTACTCAAAAGAAAAATGTTTGGGGCTCTCAAAAGCGACCATTAACATCACTACATCGACACAATGTCTCATTCTCTCCATCAGGGAACAGACGTTACGACAGTAACCAAGAGGTCTTTAACCACTCCATAGATTTCATATTAACAAACTATAGTTTTGGTAATTCATTTAGGACTACTTTGCGCATGACAAGTAATTTTCTAAAAATTGCTTACAGACAGATTGTTTCACTTTTAATTGACTATATTACAATTCCAGTGTGCCAGTTGTTTACATACACTAAGTTAACTGTGTCTTTAAGCATCTTGAAAAAATCCAGAAAATTATGTCAAGCCTAATTTAGCTTCTGATAGGTTTTTTGGAGTCGACTGGAGGTGTACCTGTGGATATATTTTAAGGCCTAACTTTAAACTCATTGCCTCTTTGCTTGACATCATTGGAAAATAAACAGAAATCAGCCAAGACCTAAAAAAACAAAAAAACAATTGTGGAGCCCCAAAAGTCTGGTTCATCCTTGGGAGCAATTTCCAAACTCCTGAAGGTACCACATTCATCTGTACAAACAATAGTACACATGTATAAACACCATGGGACCTCATGGCCATCATACAGCTCAGGAAGGAGATGAATTCAGTCTACTTACAAAGCAACTGTAGATTGTGTATTGTATATTGTGTGACATAAATATAAATGTATATTAAGCAAAGGACCTTGTGAAGATGCTTGATGAAACAGGTAGACATGTAACTATATCCACAGTAAAACGAGTCCTGTATCGACATAACCCGAAAGCCTGCTCCGCAAGGAAGAAGCCACTGCTTCAAAACCACTATAAAAAGGCAAACTACAGTTTGCAAGTGTCAATGGGGATTTTTGGAGAAATGTCCTCTTGTCAGATTAAACAAAAATTTTACTGTTTGGCCATAATGACCATTGTTATGTTTGGAGGAAAATGGTTGAGGCTTGCAAGCCGAAAAACACATCCCAGCTGTGAAGCATGGGTATGGCAGCATCATGTTGTGGGGGTGCTTTGCTGCAGGAAGGACTGGTGCACTTCACAAAATAGATGGCATCATGAGGAAGGAAAATTACGTGGATATATGTAAGCAACATCTCAATATTTCAGCCAGGAAGTTAATGTTCGGTCGGAAATAGGTCATTCAAATGGACAATGGCCCAAAGCTTACCTCCCAAATTGTGGCAAAATGGCTTAAGGACAACTATGTCAAGATATTGGAGTGGAAATCAGAAAGCCCTGACCTCAATCTGATAGAACATTTGTGGGCAGACCTGAGGCCTTCAAACCTGACTCACTTATTGTGAGAAGCTTGTGGAAGGCTACCCAAAACGTTTGACCCAAGCTACCAAAAACTAACAAAGTGTATGTAAACTTCTGACCCACTGGGACTTTGAAAGAAATAAAATAAATAATTTTCTCTAATATTATTCTGAAATTTCACATTATTAATATAAAGTAGTGATCCTAACTGACTTAAGTTAACTCCTCCAAATAATCTTTTCTACGATTAAATATCAGGAATTGTGAAACACCTTAGTTTACTTACAAACTCAGTTTAAGTAAACTTTTGACTTCAACAGTAAGCTCTACATATTTTCTTATTCTGTTTTCACCTGGTACACCAACTTGTCCACTCACAGCTTTCCATGAGGCTCTTTTCCTATTTATGTCTTTATAAACACTCAGGAAATTCAACAATTGTCTTTGACTACATTAAAATAAAATGTAGTTTGATTGGTTGTGAATAAATTCAGCTCCATATTATGTCAAATCATGGACAAAAAATATGCAAGTGCAGAAACACAGCACGCAAGTGAATTACAGTAGGATGAACACAGTAACAAAGCTTGTATGCAAAATGTAAAGCTGCAGAAATCGCAAATCTCAAACTCGAGAGGAAAAAATATGATTGTGCACATCAATCAACACACTGCAATGAGACAAAAACGCACATCTGGCAGGTCCCTCGCAAGCAGAACTGAAAACATGCACGCAAGATTCACATGCGCAAGCTGTGTTCTACGCACGTGTAAGTTTATTCTTCATACTCACGCGCAAGCTGTATTCTACACGCTAATGAGTCCTTTGAGTTTTTACAGTGACTTAGCTGATATCAACGTGTTGTTACAGGAGGTTCCCTTATGACATTTGACATTGTGTAACTACACATATGGGGAGTGCCTTCTAACACGATCAAGTTGAATCCACTCTACAATAATGCCAATAATAATTCTAATATTGGCTATGGTGTTTGAGCCCTGCCTGTTTTGGCGAGAAACTGTCTTCTATAAAAACAGGTGCACACACACCATTTCCTCAGAATTTCTTCCTTCAAGACAGCGATCATCTCTTGTCTAGAAGCCATCTACCTTCGCCATCGATATACACGAGTCAGTGGGCAGAATCTTTGCGGGAAGATTTTCCGCTCCCCTGCAGAGCTCCGGTGAACATCACACTACCTCGCCGATTGACGCTTCGCTGGTGAACGGGCCTCAGCTTCCTGATTCCCCACAGTGCTTAGGCAGGGTTTGTGTATCCTTACAAAGCAACTGTAGATTGTGTATTGTATATTGTGTGAGACAAATATAAATGTATATTAATTTATATATCTTAAAAAGTCATCCTTTTATATAAAGTCCACTTCAGTGCTTCACAAACTCAACAGTCTCAGAGGCACTTAGGCACTCAAACTCATTAGCTTTACAAAGATAAACACATCAGCATCCACGAGCACTGTAGGCTCCCTTGTGCCAGACACACTCGCCCTCTCTGCTGGTGGTATGGCTGTTTATATGCCACTCTTCCCATGCTCACTGGAATTAGAGACAGGTGTTAGACATAATCTAGTTCAGATGTGAGCGCCCTTACCGCTTTCTCTCTCTCCTGATGGACGCTTGACAATTCCCTGCTGCCACATATCCCCACCGCCCGGCTCAGGCCTGGGACAGCCTCGGTGACAGCCATCTGCGCCCCCGGTCTGTGAACCACATTGAATTTAAAGGGCTGAAGAGCCAGATACCAACAGGTGATCTAAGTGTTGGTATCCTTCATGTGGTGGAGTCATTTTAGTGGGGCGTGATCCGAGTAGAGGGTGAAGGCCTGCCCCAACAGGTAGTAACGGTGAGTGAGGACCGCCCACTTGATGGCCAGACACTCCTTTTCCACGGTGCTGTACTTTGCTTCCCTCAAGAAGAGCTTGCAACTGATGTACAGCACCGTACGCTCCTCCCCCTCCACCACCTGTGAGAGTACGCCCCCAAGCCCTCTGTCTGAAGCGTCCGTCTGCAATTGGTAAGGGAGAGAGAAATTAGGTGCATTTAAAAGCGGCCCCCCCACAAAGTGCGGTTTTAATCTGCATAAACGCGTATTGGCACTTAGTGAAATATTAATTTCCTGGCAAACAACAGTGGGGAAGAGCGGAACAGTATTGTGTGTCAGGAGCACTTTTGCTGTGGGGTTTGTTCTGCCGGCACGAGGTGGGTACTGATACATCTGCTTCCGTTTGGCCACAGCTTGCGTGGCCTCACCGGTGGCTCAGTGGTGGCAGAGGGTATGAGGTTTTTAGTCGGGCGCTGGCTCAAAACAGAGCAAGGGCGAATTGGATATGCTGTACTCCATTTGGGCATAAAGTGTCTCATAGCCTGTGACTGCTTCTGAGTCATGACCTAACACTCAGCAAACTTATTCACAGAGCCACCAAAGAGGCCAGTTGGAGACACTGGAGAATCCAACAGAGTGGATTTTTCCTTATCACTCATTTCAATGAGGGTCAGCCATATATGTCGATCCAGAACTGCCAGGTTGCACATAGACTTGCTGATTGCCTGTGCAGTGACTTTCGTGGCATGCAGCACTAAGTCTGCAGATTTTTTTTAATGTCCCTTTATTAAAGCCTTGCTCATCCAATTGCTTAAGGAGCTTGGCTGTAAATACCTAGAGCTCCGCCATTGCGGGGAGTACTGATCCAGCTTGTCCTGCCGCTGAGCAAGCTTTTCCAGCCAGTGCGGATATATTTCGACATGGCTTGGATGTATGGTGCGTGATTTCCATGCCCTGTTTCTCGCTGGGAAGAGGTGTGCTGCTACCACCTCCTCCACAGGTGGTAATAGGGCATAATTGTTTTCTTCCCTGTGATCCTCATTAAAGAGGATGGCATCCCTGCTTGAGTTTGCCGAGAAGGGTGCAGGGCAGGACTTAGACAGTTCATTATAAACTTCAGGGAAGTATGGGCACATTTGTGGGACGTGACCGCTTGATGGTGTCTGGACTGAAGGAATCATTCATCGAGGTGAGACTCTTCAGGTTCCACTGGTGGAGACCACTCAAGGTGAAGCTCTTCGACCGCCCTTGTAAGGATGTGGAGCATCTCCCTGTCAGTAGCGCATACACACTCCTCGCCCTCGGGGGGGGGAGGGGTGGCAGCATCATCCACTGGCCACTTGCCTGATGCAGCGAGAGACATGACATCGTCATTATTCTCTCCAGCGTATGAACCACTGAACGAGACGAGGCTGCACACTCTAAGAAAGCCGGAGTTCGTCATGCACATAGCGTATCAGAAAACATGCACTTTGTGGAGATTGAGGGGCTCACAGGGCTTATGCCAGCATAAGGACCACCTCAAAGTCATCCTGCTTCACCTTGCGGCCTATCCTCGGGCATCACAGAAGAGGTGGGTGGGAGGGTGCGAGAGGCTGAATCGTCCCTCAGAACAAGGGTGATTCGCAAGCAAAGCATCTTGTTGCTCATGCCCTCACAGTGAGGACAGTCTGTCTCCACGAGATAATTAGAATATTGCCATTATTGTAGAGAGGTTTCAACTAGGTTGTGTAAGAAAGAACTCCCAATATGCATTAATAAATGCAATGTCAAGTGTATGGAGTCGTAAGGGAACAACAAATCACACAGTTAAATCCAGAATAAGGTTTAATGTTCCTGTTTGTAAGTGTGTGTGTGTGTGTGTGTGTGTGTGTGTGTGTGTGTGTGTATATATGTATGTGTATATGTATGTGTATATATGTGTGTGTGTGTGTGTGTGTGTGTGTGTGTGTGTGTGTGTGTGTATGTATGTATGTATGTATGTATGTATGTGTATATATGTGTGTGTGTGTGTGTGTGTGTGTGTGTATGTATGTATGTGTGTGTATATATGTATGTATATATATATATATATATATATATATATATATATATATGTGTGTGTGTGTGTGTGTGTGTGTGTGTGTGTGTGTGTGTGTATGGTTCTACAATAATGAATATAATGATAACAACTGTAATATACTCAACAGGTGTTCACAATATTATCATAGACAGAAGTAATAATGCAATACAGCAGCAATATAAAGATATGCATATGATTAATTACAAGTTACTGAGAGAATGTGAAAAGGCGTATAGTATTGGTAAGCATTGAATAAGATTACAAAGAGAAATTAGGAGTTTAAACCCCAAGTTAAACATAGGTATTTTAAACATATGTCCAGAGATATTCGATCAATTGACATAGAAAAGTCTTCTAATCTATGATAAATTAGCAAAATGCAGATCTTAAGTTAACCTTTGAATGACACTTAAAATTGGATAAATGAACATTAAACAAGGCAATTAAACTTAAATAATTATTAAAGACAGACTTTAGATGTATGAACAAGAGTTCATATCACTTACTTTTAAATGTACGCACACAGTATCAAATACAATTCAGGAATTTGTATCAGTATGACCAGATCAGCAACAAACTAAGGCTATGTTCAGACTGCAGGCAAATTAGATTTTTTTCTCAAATTAGATCTTTTCAGGCCGACTGACCACATTATTAATTGCAAGTGATTTAAATCAGATTTGCGTGTTCAGACATAACCAACCTATCTGCATGGGTTGCTTTGTTAACAAAGTAGGCGTACCCATGTGATGATGCTTTCAAAACAGATCCGGGAAAAATGGAGGTGCATCATCTCGCTCTCCAAATGAGCGCCCTGTTCATCATCGTTGGGTGTCGCATTAGAAGTGATGGAGAATTCAAAATCGAATTGAGCAGCCAGAGCGTCCATACTGAATTGCATGATATCAATCGCATTTGAAACCACCTCCCTATGTGGTTTGAATCAGATTCGGAACAATCAGATTTCATGTGTTTTTTTGCTGTCCAGACTATCAAAAACTCATCTGAAAACAATAAGGATATGCAAATCAGATTTTCAGATGCAAAATCAGATTTTTAGAGGCAGTCTGAACAAGGCATAATATCTGCAGTAAAACTCTAGTATTCTTGAACATGCTAGGGAGTGAACAGCCTCTGGTTGGTTGGATTGTTTCCCTCAGCCAATGAGGAGCTCTGAACTGCTGATCAGGTGATGTGTGCATATGATGTGTTACCTAACATTCCACTAACAAAAATGTCCAGCAGGTGGCGCTTGAAGCATAAAGTTTGGCCTTTTGTACAATCATACTGTATGTCGAAAGGATTGAAGCCTGTCACGCAAAAAAAAATAGCTCATTGATGTCATAAAATATCAGTCTGCTTTTTTATTCCAACCATTACTCTTGGTCGGAGTCTTCCATAAATATTTAGTTTATACATAGCGTTATGTTTTACTTAAGTTTAATGGTGCAATGCTCAAATATTTAGTAGTTTGTAAATTGTGACTTTGTGCCCATTTATGCCCCAACTAGGCTAAGATGTGACTTGCATATAGCTGGTGCAACTGACCCCAGGAGCGCACAACAATGCGTGTCTTAAATGATCAACAAGCAGCAGATGAAGTTTGTTTCCCACATTTGTAATTCCGATCTTAATACCACCTCTGTGCATTAAATAGACTGTAGGCACATTTTCATTGTAAACATATGAAGATTCAGGTACTCCATTTCTCGACATCGTGAAAAAACGTATTGCTTTTTATCATGCTACTTTATGATAAAACAGCTATACACCTTCCACGTGGAACCAGTCGTGGACGAATGGGAAACAAAAATTAGGAGAGCTAATTCTTAATTGTTCTCTAAATGACACTAGGCCTGTTTGATTAAGGAAGACAAATTAGTCTCACATCCAACTTCATATTTATAGTTACAGTGAGTCTTTACAGTGCGTACAGTGACTTTTGGTTCACCTAGGGAAAATGTATCTATTTTTACAAGGGAAAGCATTTTGTAAAAATGGTTGTATAAATGCTTACTTGGTAGTTTTGTCCAAGAGCTTGTTTTGTCTTTTTCAAGTTCACAGTGCGACTCAAGCACTGCTGATGATTAAAGTGCTGTGCTATAAATATATATATATATATATATATATATATATATATATATAAAATGCTTTCAAAACAGATCCAGGAATAATTATTATTCCAAATAATAAAAAAATAAAAAAATAATAAAAAATAATAATAATAATATATATATATATATATATATATATATATATATATATATATATATATATATATATATATATATATATATATATATATATATATATATATTAATTATTTGGAATAATATTCTATCATAATTATCATGGTGGATGGCCTCACTTGGAGACGTAACTGCTAATTCAGAGAAGGAATGCTTTCTCTGTTTGGTGTGTGGTGAATTTGTGTAGTATTTAAGTACTACAGTGATTAGTTGTAATAATCATACAATTTTAGTAATAAGATTGTTTCCTACATGTTGATGTTAACACTGATTTTTCTTTTCTGAATTGCATTTCTATTTTAGCGAGAAACAGTTTAGAAATGAGATATTTATTGTGGCGGTTTTGCTTTTTGGCTGAGTAAGAATTAAACACAATTAAAAATTTGAAGGATAGAATAAAGCCATAATTCATCTGAGCGCAACGTAAATTGAAAGGGTGCCTCAAACGTTGATTTGCTTGAACTATTATTTCAATTATTGCAAACAGCTTTCCTTCATGCAAATTAAATTAAGTTACAACAAGAAGCCCTTTTCTGAGGGCAGACAACTAACTATATTGATATGCAGTCTGATAACAATTGGCAGTACCGTCCAGAATTTTGATGGATTTGTTTTTATGTTTACAAAGCAGATATTTTTTAGCCACCGATTGAATCAATTAAAACTAAATGAAAAAGCCATTATAATAGCCCCCAATATCTAATAACAAATTATCATCTTCCCCCTATAGTTCAATATTATGCCAGGGCAAAAGAGCGCTGACAGAAAGCTGTAGTCTGGAAAACAGAAAGTTGAAGGAAGTACTACACCATCCACGCCATATGAGGTTCACCATAGAAACTGTGATCTTAGTGTGGCAGGGCGGAGGGCGGGGCCGGGTCGTGATTATACACAACCGGTCCCTTATCAGGCTAATTAAGCCTCCGAGAGGGATAAAGGCCAATTGCGGGCGGTGGTACGGGAGAGAGAGATCATTTACGGACATGTGTCATGTGTGTGTTTGTCTTTTTGTTTCAGTTTACTATTAAAATATTATTTATATTGTCAAGCCGGTTCTCGCCTCCTCCTTTCCCTTGAACTCCTTTACACTGGTGCCCAAATCTGGGAAGGAGGAAGGATGCCCGTCGTGGAGTCCTTGACACTGCTGTCCACCCGGGGGAGCGCCGCTGCCTTCCGCCGGGGGAGGGAGTAGCCGACCGCCCGGACACTGTGAACGGCCACTGTCCACGAGCCGAGTGGGGACTGGACTCCCCGACCGCCTGGAGCAATGGAGCCGCTGCCAGGGGCGGAGGAGTGCCCTGCCATCCCCCAGAAACGCGCAGGGGTCGACAGTAGACCACCGTCTGCGAGGGGAGGCGGGAAGTGACACCCCGACCGCCTGGAGTGGTAGGGCCGCTGCCAGGGGCGGAGGATTGTCCCCAGGAGTCGCTGTGAACGCGGAGGGGCGTTCTTTCCACCGGGGGTCATGGGTCTGACTCCGGTCTTCCCAGGGAGGAGCAGCTGTCATCTGCCTGAGAGGGTGGAGGAGTGATCGGTGACTATGTGACGGTGTATCAGAGAACCGGCGAGTAAGAGTTTTTTTTTTTCTCTCCATCTCTCTCTCTCCTCTTTGTCTCACTGCGGCTCCGCATTGGCCTTTTCCTTCTTGTATGAATTTTACAGTGTTTTTTTGGGGGTACTACACTGTTACAGGAAGTACCCCCCCCCCCCCATTTAATTATTTCTGTTTCCCTCCCCTTGTCCCCTCCCTCGTCCAGGTAGATGGGGATGACCTGCCGGCAGACGGGGCAAAAGGCACGCCCCGGGGGCTCCCCTGCCTGAGAGAACGAGGGAGGAATATGGCAGGGTGGAGGGTGGGTCCGGGTCGTGATTATACACACGGTCCCTTATCAGGCTAATTAAACCTCCGAGAGGGATAAAGCCGATTGCGGGCGGTGGTACGGGAGAGAGAGATCGTTTACAGACATGTCCGTCATGTGTGTGTGTTTCAGTTTACTATTAAAATATTATATTCTCAAGCCGGTTCTCACCTCCTCCTTTCTCTTGAACTCCTTTACACTTAGACACCAATGAATGTGACCTAAATCCATTATAATAGCACACTGTAAAATATATTTGTATCTTATTACTGTATTCCATGTATTTCATAATGCAGCTCTTTAATGGCCCGTGTCCTTCCCAATATTGCTAGATCCATTAAAAATACCCATTTAGTTGTCATTGAACAGAGAGACTTGGCATCTTAGTGTTAAGTATTGTACAGTAAAAGAGAAAAAGTAAGAAAATCTTGCAATTCAAGATTTATTTATAAACACTGGTTATGGATCCACTATATGTGATATTACAGTTAAATTGCTTTCAATAACTATAACCACATGAGCATATGGCATCTACACACTGTGCCCTAATAATGAAAGCTCTCTTTTAATTTCAGTCTACACCACTGAGAGTGACAATTTGTGCTAAAGATAGGAAGCTTGTTACTATTTTTAGAATTCATAATCATCCTATACTATAACCCCCCACCCCTGACCACCATGACAGACTGATTAATTATTACTGTGTTTATCATGTTCATTTACAGAATGTATTAATCATTGTGATAATTCTGGGCACTGAAGAGAATCCAGGTATAAATTAAGAATTACCACAGGAGGACCAGGGGTTGTTTTATTCTTGGAGAGAGGAAGCATCTGTCGCTGCAGGGTTTTAAATTAAAGGTGGATTTCATATTTATGAAGATCATTTCCTCTCTCTCAGGGGATATAAATAAAACTTGTCAGGATATGATGAGGTACAGTTATATTCATAAAAATGTATATCCTGGGAATTATATTTCCTCAGATCAGGTGTATCTGATGTTGAAACAAGCGGCATACATTAGTATTAAGATCAATTATAAACAGTTAAATCTGTGGGTTTTTGAGTGTCCAGCAGGGCTCATTTATGACAAATTGCAATCTGTCTTCACCAGTTGTTGAGGGTCAAAGGAACTTTGGAGAGCAGTACCAATAGAGAGTCTGAGCCATGTCTCATTTTCCATACTTTTACATACAGTGGGTTCAATCTGAACCTGCAGTTTTAGCATTTTCTAACACAGCCTTTTCATTGCAAATGAATAATATATACATATAGATTTACCCCTTTTGTTTTAAAATGCTTAACCTGACGATCCATGTTATTCCAGCATGATTTGAGAATGTTCCACAGGGCATCTTGTATGCTTCAGCTAGGAAATCTGACCTTGAGTTTACATGGTCAGTGTCACAAATGTATTAATTTGATTAGTGACATCGATATAATGCAGAATCTTAAAGGTATAGTTCACCAAACGTATGAAAATTCTCATAATTTTCCCTCCATGCTGTACTAGATGTGTATACCTTTCTTTCATCTGCTGAACACAAAGATTTTTATAAGAATAGCTCAGCTATGTAGGTTCATACAATGTATGTGAATGGTGGCCAGAATGTTGCGGGCAGCATAAAAATAATCCATATGACTCCATTGGTTAAATCCATGTCATCAGAAGCTAAATGATAAGTGAGGGTTGGAAACGGATCAATATTCAAGTCCTTTTTTACCATTAATTCTCCTCTCTGCCAGTAGGTTGTGATATGCATGAAGAAAGCAAATTGCCAAAAACAAAATAGATTGGGAAAGTAAAAAGATAGATAATACAAAATAGCTTAAATATTTATCTGTTTCTCAACCACACAACGATCGTATTGCTTCTGAAGATATGGATGTAACCACTGGAGTCTTATGGATTACATTTGAAGGAAAATCTGATTTATTGCAACTAGAAGATGCTGGGCTCAAATGAGGCCAGCCCATGAACGTATGAGTGAATTATTTAAAGTCTAGAGACTTTATACTGATGTAGGAACAGTATGTGTTATGAATTAAATTAAACTATCTGCATTCTACGTCATTATTATGTAGGGAAATTTATAATGGAATTAGCTGCGTTCGACAACCACTATAAGAAAGATACATGACTAACAATTAGATTATTTTCCTTGAATAAAATTCTCCACCATTAAAATCATGATACAATTTCTTTTATTGATTCACACAACAAACAAAAAGAAAAACATATACACAGAACCAACATTTAACCCCCACAACCACCCCTCCCAACCCTCAACAAACACCCCTGTGGTTAAACACTCACACACACACACACACACACACACACACACACACACACACACACACACACACACATACAGTGAGGAAAATAAGTATTTGAACACCCTGCTATTTTGCAAGTTCTCCCACTTAGAAATCATGGAGGGGTCTGAAATTGTCATCGTAGGTGCATGTCCACTGTGAGAGACATAATCTAAAAAAAAAAATCCAGAAATCACAATGTATGATTTTTTAACTATTTATTTGTATGATACAGCTGCAAATAAGTATTTGAACACCTGAGAAAATCAATGTTAATATTTGGTACAGTAGCCTTTGTTTGCAATTACAGAGGTCAAACGTTTCCTGTAGTTTTTCACCAGGTTTGCACACACTGCAGGAGGGATTTTGGCCCACTCCTCCACACAGATCTTCTCTAGATCAGTCAGGTTTCTGGGCTGTCGCTGAGAAACACGGAGTTTGAGCTCCCTCCAAAGATTCTCTATTGGGTTTAGGTCTGGAGACTGGCTAGGCCACGCCAGAACCTTGATATGCTTCTTACAGAGCCACTCCTTGGTTATCCTGGCTGTGTGCTTCGGGTCATTGTCATGTTGGAAGACCCAGCCTCGACCCATCTTCAATGCTCTAACTGAGGGAAGGAGGCTGTTCCCCAAAATCTCGCAATACATGGCCCCGGTCATCCTCTCCTTAATACAGTGCAGTCGCCCTGTCCCATGTGCAGAAAAACACCCCGAAAGCATGATGCTACCACCCCCATGCTTCACAGTAGGGATGGTGTTCTTGGGATGGTACTCATCATTCTTCTTCCTCCAAACACGGTTAGTGGAATTATGACCAAAAAGTTCTATTTTGGTCTCATCTGACCACATGACTTTCTCCCATGACTCCTCTGGATCATCCAAATGGTCTTTGGCAAACTTAAGACGGGCCTTGACATGTGCTGGTTTAAGCAGGGGAACCTTCCGTGCCATGCATGATTTCAAACCATGACGTCTTAGTGTATTACCAACAGTAACCTTGGAAACGGTGGTCCCAGCTCTTTTCAGGTCATTGACCAGCTCCTCCCGTGTAGTTCTGGGCTGATTTCTCACCTTTCTTAGGATCATTGAGACCCCACGAGGTGAGATCTTGCATGGAGCCCCAGTCCGAGGGAGATTGACAGTCATGTTTAGCTTCTTCCATTTTCTAATGATTGCTCCAACAGTGGACCTTTTTTCACCAAGCTGCTTGGCAATTTCCCCGTAGCCCTTTCCAGCCTTGTGGAGGTGTACAATTTTGTCTCTAGTGTCTTTGGACAGCTCTTTGGTCTTGGCCATGTTAGTAGTTGGATTCTTACTGATTGTATGGGGTGGACAGGTGTCTTTATGCAGCTAACGACCTCAAACAGGTGCATCTAATTTAGGATAATAAATGGAGTGGAGGTGGACATTTTAAAGGCAGACTAACAGGTCTTTGAGGGTCAGAATTCTAGCTGATAGACAGGTGTTCAAATACTTATTTGCAGCTGTATCATACAAATAAATAGTTAAAAAATCATATATTGTGATTTCTGGATTTTTTTTTTAGATTATGTCTCTCACAGTGGACATGCACCTACGATGACAATTTCAGACCCCTCCATGATTTCTAAGTGGGAGAACTTGCAAAATAGCAGGGTGTTCAAATACTTATTTTCCTCACTGTATATATATATATATATATATATATATATATATATATATATATATATATATATACACACACTCACCTAAAGGATTATTAGGAACACCATACTAATACTGTGTTTGGCCCCTTTCACCTTCAGAACTGCCTTAATTCTATGTGGCATTGATTCAACAAGGTGCTGAAAGCATTCTTTAGAAATGTTGGCCCATATTGATAGGACAGCATCTTGCAGTTGATGGAGATTTGTGGGATGCACATCCAGGGCACGAAGCTCCCGTTCCACCACATCCCAAAGATGCTCTATTGGGTTGAGATCTGGTGACTGTGGGGGCCATTTTAGTACAGTGAACTCATTGTCATGTTCAAGAAACCAATTTGAAATGATTCGAGCTTTGTGACATGGTGCATTATCCTGCTGGAAGTAGCCATCAGAGGATGGGTACATGGTGGCCATAAAGGGATGGACATGGTCAGAAACAATGCTCAGGTAGGCCGTGGCATTTAAACGATGCCCAATTGGCACTAAGGGGCCTAAAGTGTGCCAAGAAAACATCCCCCACACCATTACACCACCACCACCAGCCTGCACAGTGGTAACAAGGCATGATGGATCCATGTTCTCATTCTGTTTACGCCAAATTCTGACTCTACCATCTGAATGTCTCAACAGAAATCGAGACTCATCAGACCAGGCAACATTTTTCCAGTCTTCAACTGTCCAATTTTGGAGAGCTCTTGCAAATTTTAGCCTCTTTTTCCTATTTGTAGTGGAGATGAGTGGTACCCGGTGGGGTCTTCTGCTGTTGTAGCCCATCCACCTCAAGGTTGTGCGTGTTGTGGCTTCACAAATGCTTTGCTGCATACCTCGGTTGTAACGAGAGGTTATTTCAGTCAAAGTTGCTCTTCTATCAGCTTGAATCAGTCGGCCCATTCTCCTCTGTCCTCTAGCATCAACAAGGCATTTTCGCCCACAGGACTGCCACATACTGGATGTTTTTCCCTTTTCACACCATTCTTTGTAAACCCTAGAAATGGTTGTGCGTGAAAATCCCAGTAACTGAGCAGATTGTGAAATACTCAGAACGGCCCGTCTGGCACCAACAACCATGCCACGCTCAAAATTGCTTAAATCACCTTTCTTTCCCATTCTGACATTCAGTTTGGAGTTCAGGAGATTGTCTTGACCAGGACCACACCCCTAAATGCATTGAAGCAACTGCCATATGATTGGTTGATTAGATAATTGTATTAATGAGAAATTGAACAGGTGTTCCTAATAATCCTTTAGGTGAGTGTATAATATTATTATTATTATTATTATTTATTTTATCACAGACATTAATAACTACACCTCTCTCCACTGGCCCACCCTGAGAGTCCTCGAAATAAAACAAATTATTGTGTAGACCACCTTTGTGGTCAGCCTATGCAATTTACTGAAATGTAATCTGGGATTACCATTTCAAATGAAGGATTCACAATGCAATCAAATTGCTTGAAATAATAGAAGGGGACATTGATAGGGAGAGGCTGTAGCAGGTAGTTGAATTTTGGAATACAATTCATTTTAATAACATTAACCTTCCCAATCATATTTAAATCTAGTGAAGCCCACCTGCCCACATCGCTCAAAAACCTTTTTATTAAAGGGTCAAAATGAACTAAACTCTAACTCGCACAAATTTGCTGGGAATAAAATACCCAAATACTTACTGCCCTGTTTGGGCCACTGGAAGGCGCATGGCTGAAAAGTACCGGGCAATAGGCTATCAGAGCCAAAGATTCGGATTTAGACCAATTATCTCTCTATCCTGAGAACTTCACAAAGGAATTAATAATTCTGTGGAGGCAAGGCATAGATCTAGTAGGGTCGGAGAGAAATAATAAAATATAATCTGCATAAATAAAAAGCTTATGCACCTCCCACCACCACCCCAATCATCCTACTTTCTTATCGCAGCTGCTAATGGTTCCAGGGCAAAAAGGAACAGCAATGGGGAAAGAGGGCAAGCCTGCTGGGTGCCCCTATCCAGAGTAAAATAATCTGAAATGAATCCATTAATTTGTATCGTCACTACCAGGTGTTTATAAAGTAACTTAATCCAACCAATAAAAGTATTCGTGAATCCATACATTTTCAAAATCTTAAAGATAATCCCACTATACCATAAAAAATGCCTATTCGGCATCAAGTGAGATGGCAGAGACCGGAGTCTGATTATTCACCACTGACTATATGATATTGATGAAAAACCTAATGTTATCAGAAGAATAAAACCACACCTGTTCTGTATGTATAAGAAATGTCATATCTTTACTTAATCGGTTAGCCAAAATATTTGACAATAATTTAACATCTAGCTGGATCAGGGAAAAAGGACGTTAACTCTGACACTCGCTTGGATCTTTGTCCTTTTTAAGAATCAGTCTGATCCAGGCTTGCGTCATGATTGGTGGAAGCTTTCCATTCTTTAATGAATCTGTATAAACTTCTAACAAAAGTTAAGCCCGTTCTGTAGCATAAGATATAAAAAACTCAGCGGCAAAGCCATCTGGCCCGGATTCTTAATTTCCTCACCAAGCTCCTCCAAGGTTATCTCAGAATCAAGATTTCTTTTTTGCTCAGCTGTCAGTTTAGGAAGTTCTAATGGTTTCAAAAATTTTATAATATCCTTATAAGTAGACGAAGACCTGGTGCTATAGAGATCAAGATATAATTCTTTAAAAGCATTATTAATATCAATGGCTGAGTTAAATATTTCACCACCAGCAGATTTCACTGAGGGAATGGTAGAAAAAGACTCTCTCTGTTTTGTATATATAGCCAGAAGATTTCCTACCTTGTCCACCAACTCAAAGTATGATTGTCTTGCCCTGAATAGTTAAAACTCCACCTTCCGCGTCAAAATAGTATTATATCTGTATTTCAGTTGGGTCAGTTCTCTAAGGCCATCAGATGACATTCGGCGCTTCAGCTCTGCTTCGGCACTTTTAATATTCCCTTTCAACTCCACGAGTTCTCGTGCTTTGGATTTTTTGGTGAATGAGGCATACTGTATGATCCAGTCCCTAAGAACCACTTTAAGTGCCTCACAAGCCATGCCCACAGAGGATACTGAGGACCAGTTGGTCTCCATATAAACATTGATTTCAGCCTTTAAAATTTGTTCACCAGAACATGATCTGAGAAAAGTCAAGTCAATTTTAAATTGTATTTTTATTGTTTCAAAGCAGCTTTACAGAAGATCATGCATTAACAGACGATAAAACTATAATGTCGATGAATCATCATTGTGTAATTAGATAAAATGTGATTGTTAATTGTGTTTAAAAATAATTAAAAAATAATTGTATTAAATAATAAATTAATAAATTGATCAATTGTCACACATTATACATACATTTCTGCATATATACAGTGAAATTATTTATTTTTCACATATCCCAGCTAAGCTGGGGTCAGAGTGCAGGGTCAGCCATGATTCGGCGCCCCTGGAGCAGATAGGATCAAGGGCCTTGCTCAAGGGTCACACATTGGTGTCATTAATAACCCCAGTGAGCAAGCTGAAAGCGACTTTGGCAAGGAACACAAAACTCATGTTAATTAATGGAGAAAAATAACCTTGGGAGAAACTAGACTCACTGTGTGGGACAGTTCCCCTCTGGTTAACATCATGAATATAATGTATATATTACTTATGTATAGTTAAAGTCATTGTTTAAAATTATTAAACTAAAGTGTTAAGGGTCAGTGTTTAAACATCGATTTTGTTTGAACTGTAAGATTAATGACCAATGTCTTTGAAGTCCATCCTGGATTAATGGCAGAAGTTCACATAGATGCAATTGTCCTTGGCTGATGAAGACTTTTGTTGGCAATTGTTAGCCAACTAAATTGTTTCCAGTTGAGCAATCAGCAACAAATTAAATGAGGGACTTTTTCACTATGATCAATGACTGAGCCCATCAAAATATTAAAGTCTCCTCCCAAAATTATATCATGAGGGGTGCCAGTGGCTTGCAATGTCCCTTCATGAGCCCTGATCATCAATGTTATGTGCATCTATATTAGCCAAAATAAGACTTTGTCCCTGAATTTCTGCTAAAACATGACTCTTCCTAATTTATCTTTAGACTGTTTGAAACTTTTGAATTGTAGATGCTTATCAACCAACCCATTCACATTCCACGTGGGGAGAGACAATAATAATAATTATTATTATGATATAATATTAATATTATGGCTAATAATAACATTTGCCATTTTGACATGTGAAAAATAGACTTTGTGTCAAAAACAAAATTATAAAGACCACATTCCAATATTAGTGCAACAATCATACCCCAAACTCCCCCCTGAACCAAACAAATAGAAAAAAGAAAAACATGCACATTAACCCTCTGGGGTCTGAGGGTATTTTGGGCCCTGGAGAAGTTTTGACATGCCTTGACATTTGTGCTTTTTTCAGTTGCTTAAAAACACATTAATGGCTAAAGTCTAATAACACTGTATTCAGCACAAAGTGGGCTGCAATAATATGTGAGCAACATGTGTGTACATGTTTGTATTTTTGAGAAAATCTTTATGCATGTTTTTTGAAAAAACAAAAATTAAGTCATTGAAAGGTCATATGCGAGGAGGCGTGAACTATCATGAATATTGATTGTACTTCACACCTGAGGAGACAAAGACCCCATCCCCTGGGCCCATCAATGAGGAATGTGACAAAGACTTAATGATCAAAATAAAGTTTTAAGTGAAAAGTAATATGACTACATTTTCTTTACATAAAGACTTTACTTAATTTTAAACCTACGATACCATTTAAATGAATCATCTTCTGCTCAACAAGACTGCATTTGTTTTATACAAAATACAGTAAAAACACTCTTTTTACAATTCAAAGGACAGTTTTCTATTTTAATATATTGTAAATTCAATTTGTGATCAAAGCTGAATTTTCAGCATCATTACTGCCGTCTTCAGTGTCACATGATCCTTCAGAAATCATTATAATATGCTGATTTTCTAATATGGGCATATTTAAAGTGCATTTTACTCATTTAACACATATTTGCAAGCACAAGCTTTGTTGATAATAATGAGGCAGCATAAACACTAGTTAAAATATAATCTAAACATTCATATTATTTTTATATCATATTACATATCATATTTATATCATGCAGCATACAATTGAAATGCTTGCTTTAGCCGAAACAGCATTTAAATGTAACTAAAACTTATTACAAATTTCAATACTCTGAATCCTGGCTGGCAAGTCTGGAAACAGTCCCACTAGTAAGATATGTACATGTTTATATAAAATAGAATGTCACCTAATGAAAACTAAATGACTTACTTGTTACTTGTACCCTCGGCTGGATCAAGTCTCTCTTCAAAAGGCAAATGTTCATCGGAGTCCCGCTCTTCTTCTGAGGAAAATGTTAACTCTTCGTCACCATCCAGGAGTTTCCTCGCCTGTGTATCTTGCGATCTTTCAAATGCACAGAAAAGTGAATGAACTTTGTTTTTTAGGCACAGTCTGGGGCATTTACCATTTGCATTGATCGTCTCAGCACATTACCTTAGCACCCTCTGCCCGTGGGTGTGATCACATTAGGGATAATTAGTTGAGCCAGGAGAAATTGTACATCACTTTGTTTCATACCGATTACATTGCAGGAGAATATTTGTTTTAAATTTGAATTGTTTAATTTCAAAGTAGACATTTTAAGCATTCTTTAGACATATGTTTCATGTTTGTGAGAAGTATTTGCAGAGTTTCCAGCAGGATGCGCTGGCGCCCCCGTGACAACTTTGCCATCGGATTGCCCTTTGTGTGTCTATACAAATTTTGTTAGACAGAATTACACAACAAAAGATAATCTCTAAAACAAACTCTAGCCAATAGGTGGAAAAACACAAAGAACGTGTTGATTTATCCACATAACTGTCCGAAGGTGTGTTACTCCACAAAACAAACTCCTGCTGCTAAAACTAATTTTCCTCAGACAGGCAAACAAATGTTCAGTGAGCCAGCCTATTCGGCTGCTACATGAGAGCAACAAATGACCTAATTACGCCAATGACTTGCAAGAAATACTCCACAAAACAAACTTCAGCCAATAGGAGGCATAAGCATAAAGAACGTGCAAATTCACCCACAAAACTGTCCCAAAGGAGTATTACTTCACAAAACAAACCAAACTCCAGCCGCTAGACGGAACCATCACAAAATGAAACAAAGAAGGTGCTCAGTTTCTCGAACAGTCAAGTGAATGTTCAGTGAGCAAGTCCACTCGGCTACAATGTGATTATAACAAAATAACCCACTCACTCCACTGACTTTATGAAGGACATTGCTTGCTGGGGACATGTAAAAATTTTATGGCCATCCTTAGCATCTATTCTTGATTTGGCCCAGGAACATCATTGAGGCTTGAGCATGTAAGTGTCTTTTAGGGTGTGTTCACACTTGTAGTTCAGTTCTCTTTTGGTCCTCTTGGTCCGGACCAAAAAATAAAATGATACATTTAGTCCTGGTTCACACTGGCATTTTTAACACCAAATCTAACAATACAAAACCAAAGTAATTAGGAAAAAGTCATAAACTGCTTAGACAGTTTTTTATGATGTATATTTTAACTTGAACTTGCCGATCATCCAAAACAATGATGGATGCTGAGAGAAATGCGCTCGTAATATTTATATATGTATATATGGTGGTATTTTTACCAGCTGAGAACAAACGAAGAGCTAATAAAATGTGTAAAGGTGTAAAAGCAGCTACAGGATTTCCTCCGTTCCACACACAAATGAAGATATGCTGTAAGGACATCTGACGGCGGTTCCGACGCCTGTACCGAACTATAATGGGCAACATAGCTCCCATGATGAGAAGAACCAGGTATGCTTGAGGTCAGTATTAGGCAAATTACTTCCTGTTTTTGTCTGTTTAGATGTCTTTGGTCCAAGTTGCATTTATATATCAATCGAACCGCACCAGAGTTCATTTGGAAGCATCCAAGACCCACTTTTCAGGCGGGTCTCTGTCCGCTTGTGTGGTGTGCAGAAAGGTTTGGGTAACAGCGTTCACACTTGTTCAAATTAACCGCACTAACAGAGCAATCGCACCAGAGTTAATTTTAATCGAACCAAACCTGCCAAGTGCGAACACACCCTTAATGTCTCCAAAGCCTGAGGATTTTTAATTCTTTGACATATTTTCTTCCTAGAACAGTTATGGAACAGAATGTATCAAATCTCACCGGTTTATGACATTAATAATGTTAAAACTAGCAAAGTGTGCAGAGCACACTGTTCACACATCCGAACCTTGCATGGCACCACTTGACCACCTCCCAAATAAATACCACCACTAAAATCGTAATACAACTTCTATCAGGAAGACTCGCAGACTTGAATGAAATTTAAGATGAAATTTATATGATGAATATAAAACAGGAAAGTTATGTCTCTCTTTGACGTAGGCCCCATCTGGTGGTCTGAAGAAGTCATACTCGGAACTGTCATATCCTGCCGGAGATAGGAGGCAGGGGTGAGGAGCCTACCCCCAAAAGAGAGAAAATGTAGAATACTACCCCCAAAAGAGATGATCCAGTCTGGTACAAGCCAGGTCATTCTGGAGAAGAGGGGAGAGAAGAGATGTGAACACCTAGATTTGACAGAAATGCGCAATATCTCTGGAGTGGTTGTGCGATATCTTTGCAATAGGAAAAGCCGTGCATTTTTTTTTCTCTCCTTGAGTTTGATTTTTTTTTTTCCTTGTGCGTTTTTTTTTTCATTCTTTTTCCTTCATTCACCCCCTTATTGAGGGGTGGTGAAGAATTTTTTAATATATTTTTTTGGTCTGTGGAACTCCTGTGAAATGAGGAAAGGAGTCAGAGATTACATTGAAAAACCCAGGGATGCGTCTGGCTGAGATAATGAAGTTGCAGGAAATGCTCTGCCATGTCAGACGTCTCATAAGGGACATGATGGTACGAGGAGGACCGGTCTTTATTGATTGTAGTGACGACTGCATAACTACGTGTTTGCGTGTCCAAAGGGAACCCCATATAATGCTGGCTGTGATAAATTGAATACATTTCAAAGAGAGCGGATGGTGCGTAGGAAGCTATATTGAGAGAGAGAGAGAAAAAAAGAGATTTGCGGAATCGATTTCAGTGAAATCGATAGCTATCATCGATTGATATGTGGGAGAGGTTGTCTATGGTATGAGCTAGTGTGAGGAGGCGGGAAGCGAAGGAGCGGCCTTGAGGAATGATGCGCATGCCAAAATTGAGGTGGCCCAATAGGGATAGGAGATTGTATTTTGAGACCCAAACAGACCAGAGAACGACGTGCGAGTAGACCTGATCCTGTCGAGTTTCTTTAGGCAGAGAAGCTTGCATGTTTAGAGAATAGAGCGTGATGCCTAGAAATTCAAGAGATGTGGCCCATTTTTCCAATCTGGAGCAAATACGGTGAGAAGAATAATGTCTTAGCTTCGTATGCGTCATAAGTGTTCTGTTGTTGGCTGTAAAAGTGAACATACTGTAAGTCTTAATGTACTCCCGGCATAACAATATACAATTGTATTGTAACAATATACAATTACAATTATGCATTTGGCAGACACTTTTATCCAAAGCGACATACAGAGCACTTATTACAGGGACAATCCCCCCCGGAGCAACCTGGAATTAAGTGTCTTGCTCAAGGACACAATGGTGGTGGCCGTGGGGATCGAACCAACGACTTTCTGATTAACAGTTATGTGCTTTAGCCCACTACGCCACCACCACTCCAATGATATGATTATGATATAATGAGCTTGACTCAGTACAGGTTTTATCCAATGATTGCCAGTCCTACTTACCTGCTACTAAAATGTAATATCGCTGACTATGCACATTAAAAGTGAACGGTATCATAACGAAATGCTTTGATACTTAAAAGCAATGTAGTCGGGCTGACAGGACTGTTAGACTCATGAGCTTTGAAATTTGGAACATTGATAAAGCCCCAAGTGCTTGAAGATCCCCATAGATTGAAACGTGGTCAGAACAAAGATGAGTGAATGATTTATGAAGACGTAAATATGCCATGAAATAAGAATTACTCCCTGTATGACCTGATCATATGGCTATATGCATTACGCTGGTAATTAAATTATCTGATGAATGAGGGGATGCGGTGCGGAGCCTGCCGCTAGGTGTCAGAGGCGCGCCACACCACTGGTCGCTCGGGTAGGGAACACCGCTCGAAATGTTGTACCGAGCGAAATACATTTATTTCACCAAGGACCCTTTCGCATGACTTTAGTGAAGGCTATATTAAACTTTGATGCCATTCTCTGTCGGAGTGCCCACGCATGAGCTCTGTCTTTCCTAGTGAGTAGGGCATAGGGATGATACATTGTATTGGATAGTATCCACTACGTGTTTAGAGCGAAGGCGACCAACAAAACGGGATAACTTACTGAGTGGTGATGGGACCCCGTACAATAAGCACTGACTATACATGATGATATTCTTGATTAATGACCTTAATTCCCCAATGGGGAACACTCGGACATGCAGCACGTTGAATGAAATGCGAGTGAACTTTGACCGAGTACCCTCATGTGATCACACTGTGAACATGTGATTGCCTGCACTATGAGAGCGAATGCACTGTTGACGTGAAATACTGGCTTTTGATATTGATGCGGATGAGTTATCATGAACAGACAGCATGGCAGCTTATGATGAATAGACAGCATGACAACAGAAGGCCTAGACCCATGACTAAATCAGGACTTGGCGAGGAGCCCACTTCTTCCGCCTTGGTTGTGCATACCAATTGAGGATGCGGTGGCTCGATTGAGGGAGATCTCCTATTTAAATAATACACCAGCACTTTCGGCAAAACTATGGAGATGTACTTTCCTTGCGTTTCCTTGTATTGCTTGGTTCTTGGGCTCTTTGTAGAAAGTTCTGGTGGTTACGGCAATGTTTTGGACTCTGTTAAGATCGTGAAGAGTTGTTGTCTGTTGCGTTGATGGATGATGAGGCAGAGCTTTGAAGTGAGGCCTTCCGCAAGGAAGACTCACGACTCCCGACATGTGTGTGAACCGTAGAGCAGAGAGTGAAGAGGGACATCATGTCCCAATCTTCCTTGGACTCTACATGGCACAGAGGCTGCAAGCCACAAAGGCAAGAGCACAGAGGAATGAGGATCTGCAGAGGAAGAAACAAGAGAGCCGAAGAAGAGGGAAGACTCCTTGTAAGTAAGTTTTGAGCTGAAATTGGACACACCCCAAAGGTGTCCTGAGCCAATCAGAAGTGACATTTCACATGGTCAAGAGTGTCCTCCGCTCAAGATAATTAATTCATGGCCATTTTTCCAAGGTTTGTCAGTTTCCTGTTCAAAAACTGAACATTTTAATCATGACTTTCGTAAGAATATTATAACTGCAAATAACCTGAAAATACTTCACACCATCATTCTTGAATTTAAGAGACAATCACTTACATACCAAAACTTGAGCATTCTTATGAAATTACCGTTGTAATTCAGTAATAAGGCATGATAAAACTTCCTACTAGTTAGTTTGTTAGTTTTAAACACAAATAACACATTACACATTATGAAAAACATAATTGTAAGGATTATGATCGGGTTAAACCTTGAATGAACATTCTAGGCACTTTGGTAGATTAGGTGCAGGATAAAATTACATTAAAGTACATTTGGAAAATGTATTTGTACATTTTAAGTTATGATCATTAGTTTATTCTGCTAAAGAGAAGTTTAACAGTTTCCAGACTATTCAATCTCTGTGTCCTGAACCAGGTAATGTGACACAGGTCTAAATTTTAAGTGTTCATGTGTTACTTAATGAATGAAACAAGGGGACTTATTTTTTTAGCTGCTGTTTGCAGAATACTAATCAGAGAGGATGTCTCATGACTAATTTGGAGCCTAGAAAACTGGTTATTGTCAGGAAAAAAAAGAGTATTTTAGCCTTTCATGGTTCTTCAGAGCGACAGTTATTTCTCTCTTGGAATGTGTTTTCTAGTGGTGGGGGTTTTCCAAGTGTGTGTTTGGACAGATCTGCCTTTGTTTCTCAAGATGATTAAGTTACTCAGATGGTCATCCTTATCTCATTTAGCTGGGTCATACCAGACTTTAAGGAACCATTTTGTCAGCTCTTAGTTGTATTGCTTTTGAAGAATTTCCAGGGGCCTCTGAGTGTGGAAATGAACAATTCTTTGGCCCATGAGACTGTACACAGATCATCCCATGAATTCTTTAGAGAATACTTATATGTTAAATTGATGAAAACCCCTAAGTGCTTTCACACACATGTAAAACACATAACACAACTGCTCTGTTACTCCACAGTACTCTATGATCAGACAAACACAGAGGTAGATTAAATTAGAGAAGGAAATATAGTTAAAAGTGAAGATGAATTAAAAATATATGTATTTTTCATATGTAATGTTCTAAACACCAGCATTGCACTAGATGACAACCGTCACACAAAAAAATGCAGTGCAGTATGTATACAGCCTTCATAAATTGTTGCAATAGTGTGAACAGAGAAATCTGTTCCTGAATTCTGATAACTTAAATAGTCAAATGGTTTTACCTTGATTAAAGGTCTGTAGTCCTCTTCTTTAATTATACTCACAATATCCTGTTAGTATATTGCCTTTTTTTCTTCCATCAGAGCTGAAGTGAGCATGGATATATTATACAGGAGACCCACTGCATCTTGAGTTTGTAAAGTACTGATCCAGGGATGGTGGAAAGGAGAATGTGGAGAACAAAGTAGATGTTGGCCTTTGAAGTAATCAATAATGGATGAATTGATATTTATTCTCTGATGCTTGAAGAAAAGTTTCAAAGACCAATCTGAATGTTTTCTACTCGTATTACATGGCTCTCTGGAATTTTTGTTTCTGATTGGTCACTCATAGCATTCTACTGTCAATTGTTTTGTATAATATTCACTACATTCTAAATTGACATTAGTACCTGAAAATGTCTCCTACATTGTACTAGTGTCATGTCTCTTGTAGCACTCCAGTCTGATTCTCCTCACATAATCAAATTATTTCAATTAATGTCATCTGTTTATGTATTTATTTTGTAAATAGTCATATAATAAGCGTTATTATGTACAGTCAGCAAATTACTGTTGCTTCAGAATGCTAAAAGTCTTTACTCTGTCCTGATCACCTTGTCTGGGTTTTTTTCCAACAATGACTGGCTAAATTATTCCCAGGTTTGGGCTGTAATGAAATACATGTAATGGCATTACGTATTCAGAATACAAAAATTAATTATCTATTTTCAGCCCCCATTATGTTTTCAAGCAATCTACTCTTTCTATCTATCACAATAATAAATAAAATCAAACAAAGTGTGAATAAAAGAATCAAATGCACCTAATAAAAGTGTCTGTAATAAAAGAGATTAAAAAATTAAATAAATAAAAGGCCTTATTATGGAAATATGACATCAATCCTAGCTAAAATCATTAATACACTTTCCCCTTCTGCCACTCACTCGAAATTGTGTCAATGTAGTGACACTAGGGGTTGGCGAGTGGAATTTGTATGTCACTCCCCCAGACATACGGGTATAAAAGGGAGCTGGAATGTAGGATTAATTCAGATTTTTTCTTCGGAGCCGAGTGGTTATGTATCAGCGAGCTGAATCCACTGCTGTTCCAATTCAACTCTAAAGAAGCGTTTGCTGTAGGATATATGGCACATTCCAGTGGCCTTTTCTCCATCTGCACGTTCAGTGCAGAGCAACGGCCCTGGGTGCTTTTACAGCGCTACAAGTGTGTATTTCACCTCTAAAGAGTATATTTCCTCAATATTGCGGTCGCAGCTTTCCTTCTTCCGGGGGAAAGCCACATTAGCTGTCCCCTCTGCTGGTCCTTCTACCTATGGGAATGAGGTTTCCCTGGTTGACACTGAAGGCGATTCGGGGGCTTTAATGGTTTCGGTTCCAACGTGTAATCCACCATGGACTACAAGTTCCCCGGTACGCTCGTTTGCTCACATCCAGTTCTGTGATGAGACAGGCAGCTTGCCTCTGCCCGCCTAATGTCTCTTTCGGAGCTTGCGGGCTGGATGAGATGTCGATCACTGCATCGGAGACCGCCTTAGTGATGTCAGACGCTGAGGACTCGACCGGGCTGTCGCCTTCGGGTGTGCCAGCCCAGTCTGAGGCCGACGTGGAGCTGAACGCCATGCTTGCCTGGGCTTCCGCGAGTGTCGGGCTAGAGTGGAACCCTGGTTCTTGGGGTTGGCGCCCCACTCGTGGCCACACACCCCTCCATTCCCCCTTCTTTCCGCAGGTGCATGACAAGCTGACAAGGTCGTGGAAGTCATCTATCACTGTCCGAACCCGATCCTTCAGCTCATCCACTCTCATTACCCCCAATGGTGGAGCGGCCGAGGGTTATGCCACGATACCCCAGGTGGATAAGGTGAACGCTGCACACCTGTACTCGTTGACGCCGCCACCTGGTGAAGTCACCCGGCACTCCCTTCCTGAGCCTGTAGGACTACGTCGTCTCTGGCGATCAAAGCCTGCAGCGATGCCGGTCAGGCCGCCTCCACCCTGCATACCATGGCCCTCTTACAGGGCCATCAGGCCAAGGCACTAAAAGAGCTGCATGAAGGTAGTTCTGATCCCAATGTGCTACAAGAACTACGCTCGGCGACCGACCTCGCCCATGGTCAAGGCGCGTGCACTTAAGCAGACGATGTCCACATGGTCCAGGATCACCACCTGTGGCTGTTTCTGGTTGAGATGAGGAACGCGGACAAGGCAGAATTTCATATGTGATCCTTCCATTAGTGCCCCTTGCCTGGAGTTTTGACTCGTGGTTATTGCTTTCCAACACGTCGCACAGGTTGGCCAGAATCATTCGACTTGGCTATGCGATACAATTCAGCAGGCGACCACCCCGGTTCCACGGTGTTCACGTCAGTGAAGGGTGAGAACACTGCCATCCTACGTGAGGATATCATGGTCCTTCTGAAGAAAAGTGCGATAGATCCTGTCCCTCCAGCCAAGGTGAGGCAAGAGTTTTACAGTCCTTAATTCATCATTCCAAAGAAGGGCGGTGGGTTGCGGCCAATACTGGACCTCCAAGTTCTTAACTGGGCCTTGCACAGACTCCCATTCAAGATGCTGATGCAAAAGTACATTTTGAAGTGCATCCGACATCAAGATTGGTTCACTGCATTAGACCAGAAAGACGTGTACTTTCACGTCTCGATTTTACCTTGACACAGACCAATCCTATGGTTCGCGTTCGACGGTCGGGCATATCAGAACAAGGTTCTCCCCTTCGTCCTGTCCCTGTCCCCTCACGTCTTCACGAAGGTCGCAGAGGCAGCCCTTGTCTCATTAAGGAAAGTGGGCATTCGCATACTCCATTAACTCCACGACTGGCTGATTATAACGCACTCTTGAGAGTTACTGTGTGCACACAGGGACCTGGTGCTCATGCACCTCAGCCGTTTAAGACTTCGGGTTTTCTGGGAAAAGAGCAAGCACTCCCCGGTTCTGACCATCTTTTTTCCCGGCAAGGAGTTAGTTTCAATGTTAGCGCGCCTCACAAGCATGCGTGCGCAGTTGGTGCTGAACTGCCTGAACTTTCCCAGGCAGAGAATGGCGGTCCCACTGAAATGCTTTCAGAGGTTCATGGGGCATTTGGCAACCTCAGTGGTGGTCACGCCGCTTGAGTTGATGCATATGAGAAAGCTACAGAAGTCTTCAGAATCGAGTATCTTCAGCCCTCTCACAGACCTTGCATTTCTGCAGGCTGGAGTCCCCCTACAGCAAGTGTACAGGGGTGTCATGGTTATGACGGATGCCTCCAAGTAAGGCTGTGGCACCGCATGCAATGGGCATGCAGCCGCCGGTTCTTGGACAGGACCATGCCTGTGCTGACACATCAACTGCCTCGAGATTCTGGCAGTACAACTCACCCTGAGGAGGCTATTGTCATTTATCCAGGGCAAGCACATGTTGGTCTAGATGGACAACACAGCGACAGTAGTGTATATAAATTGCCAAGGCGGTTTATGCTCTGGTTGCATGTTGCAACTCGCTGGTAATTTCCTCCTCTGGAGTCAGCAGCGACTTGGGTTGCTGCGTGCCTCTCACATCCCTGGCAAACTCAATGTCACAGCGGTCTCATTATCGTGGCAGGTGATGCTCAGGGGAGAGTGGACAGCTGATTTGGAGTCGGTTCGGCAAAGCACCCATGAATCCTCCCACTGCCCATTCTGGTATGCCCTGACGGGAGCTCCACTCAGACCTCATGCCCCTCACGACAGCACCTCCATGGAAAATTCCCCTGAGGAAGGATCTTCTTTCTCAGAGATGGGGCACCATCTGGCAACCACGCACAGACCTCTGGAATCTCCATGTCTGGTTCCTGGAAGGGATTCAGAAGACATAAGTAGTCAACCACATGCTGTGGTAAACGCAATCTCTCAGGCCAGGGCTGCTTCTATAAGGCAGCTGTATACCCTGAAGTGGTGTTCTTCCTGATGCTAAGACCCCCAGAGATGCAGTCAGATCAGTGCTTTCCTTCCTGCAGGAGAGGCTGGGGAGTGGCCCCCCTTTAAGGTGTTTGTTGTCACCATAAGTTTAAAAAAAAAAAAAAAAGTTTTTAGGGAAGCACAAACTGATCATCAGGTTCCTGAGAAGCACGAGGAGGTTGAAACCTCCCAGGCAATGCCTCTTCCCTCATGGGACCTCTCCTTGGTCCTCTGGGCCTTTGGAGAGCCCCGTTCGAGCCCTAGAGTTAGTCGAGTTAAAGGCTGTCTCATTTAAGACAGTCCTACTGACCGTGCTCACTTCCATCAAGATGCTTGGGGAACTGCAAGCGTTCTCTGTCAGTGAAACATGCCTGGAGTTCAGTCCGGAAGACTCTCATGTGATCCTGAGACCCCAAACGAGCAATCCTTATCATTGCTGTGACCGGTACGTGCTTTGCGCATATATTTGGATCACCAGCAGAGATCTAGATGCTCTGAGCAGCTCTTTGCAGCTTTTGTAGACAGCGGAAAGGGAACGCTGTCCCCAAACAGAGGCTTTCCCACTGGGTAATGAACGCCATGGTGCTGGCTTCCCAGGCTCAGTTTGTGAACTGTCCAATGTGAGATCACAAACCGTTAACCCTGGATGTCCTTCCTCCCTTGCCCTCTGGCTCGTGAATTCAGTGGGGGAATTCGTAGTCAGACCTACTACGTGTGCTAATGTGCCCTGTACTGGGGTAAGTGATCCACAGGTGTCGGTTACCCCGGTAACCTCCTTTGATGTATCTTCTGCGGCCTTTTGGTAGACCCGCGTTAACCTTTGGCAAAGACCTCTCTGCTGTGTTTATAGAGCTCCTCCCCATCAAAGGGTAGGACCTATCAATGTGCCCCTTCCATGTGCTGCCCTGAGATCATGTGAGGTATTTGCCACATGTTAACCCCCCCTTCGGGGCCGGGTGTGGTCTCCGTGGGGTCTTTTCCCCCTGAAAGAATAGAAAAGGAAAAGAACAGCTTCCCCGGCGCATTTAATGAGCATTAACTGTAAAGAGAAAAGGCTGTGGCTGATGCAGCCTGCTCCCATACTAGTTACATTTCTTCACCAGGGATTTGGGGAACTCCACAACATTTTTTGGGGTGTTGGGGGAGGGTACACCCAGCCTGAGTGCATCTGTTCTTATGCTCGCAGTAGCCTCCTTACACCTGCATTGGCAGTTCACGTAACACAGTTCAGCTGTTATGGTGTTTCATATAGGGAACACTACTGTCAATACATTGACACATGTCGAGTGAGTGACATCTCGGTTACTGTCGTAACCTCCGTTCCCTGATGGAGGGAATGAGATGTTGTGTCCCTCTTGCCACAATGCTGTTCTACCTGCTGAAATGTCTGGGACCTTGTCTCGGCTCCTCAGCACAAAATCTGAATGAATCCTGCATTCCAGCTCCCTTTTATACATGTATGTATGGGGGAGTGGCATGCAAATTCCACTCGCCAATTTTCATTGGCCTTTTCTCAAAGATTTGAAGATGTTTTGGGGCTCCCAAGAGTGACTCCTAGTGTCACTATATTGACAACTTGTTGTCTCCATCAGGGAATGGAGGTGTAAGCCCGTTTATCGGTCCAATGGCGGTCTCCAATAATACGGGTGAAGGTCTCTGCGCGTTACTGTCTTTCTTTTACTACCACAACCAGATTAAATGAAATACATTTTCTCTTATGTATTACCTCGTTATTTCATCTGACTCCATAAATGAAAAAGGTTTTAATGATATCTGAGCATCATTAAAAGTGAGCGAATGTTTGATTATTCTTTTTAACTCTTCAATTATACTTTACCCGTTCAGACTAGGAAACTATGTCGCTTTGAGGTCCTCGCGTGTTTTCTCTACACTGCGGGTCTCACGATCACAAGCGGCCAGTTTTGGATCATCAAACAGAGGTAATTGCTATATACCTGAGATCGGTCACATTCACGTATACACAATCAAAGATACTTCAGTATAGCCCCCATGGAATTGCATACATTGAATTTAATTGAACGTTTTCTTCAGTAGAGGTCACGGCCACTATTACAGATGTAAGTTGACCAACATAACTTCTCTCGTAATAGCTTTGGATTGGCCATGTCGTGGTTTCCCGCGTACACTTATCTGGAGAAACATCAAATTAAAACAGAGGTAAGACACACCCGAATTTAGATTGGTCAAGCAGCATTAAGCTGTTCTAAACGGAAACACACTTTCTGTCTTTGCAAACCAAGTACACTTGAACTGATGCCAAATATTAGTCGTCACTAATCTGACGCAGACTTGCGGTAACATACGAATCGCTCAATCTGTTTGGGGAAAACAATTTCAGAGTCAGTCAGAATAAAATCAAATGTTCACAATTTATTGACAGGTAACATAACAAGTCCATGGCAGTTACCAGATATAAACTACACACAGTAAACTGTGCGGGATCGTCTGACTACAGAGAACCACGAACGATGTGCCACATCTCCTTAAATACCCAAATAATTCAATAAGCTAACCAAATGGTGGTGTCTGTCCTTCTAATTAGATTTGGGTCCCCTATTGAGTAGGTTCCTGTACATTTACATATAGTAGGTATAGAGGATCTGGGGGAGGGCACACCTTTAAGATGCACACCACATCTCTCATATCTTATAATTTCTTTTTGCTTTTCATTATGGCTGGGAGGATGAGACCAGTTTACCAGGCGCACTGAGACACTTTAAATGATACCAAACATGTTATAGTTACTTTTTTGTACACACTTGACATTGTATAGGTTTTTAGTGAGTTCTAAGTGAGGAGGAGAGGGAGGAGTAGGGGGAGATAATCAGACGGTAGAAGTGAGGTGCAAGCCCCTGCTGACTGCGTCTCGGATGTTGCTGTTACATGTGCAAGAGTTCAAATGTTGATTCTCATGAGAGCCTTTTGTTCTCCCGAGGGGTAGCCCAGACTCGCTGGCACCTTACAGAGGTTAGGACAGTAACTGAGACGATATTGTTGTCACATGACCTATTTTGTTTACTTTCTGGAAGTAGCATCCAGTTATTATCTCAGAAATAAATATGGTTTATTTGCATTTTTTATCTAATCTTGTGTTAAAGTGTATTAGTCTTTGTCAGTCCAATCAAATAATGGGTTAAGAAGATTAAAATTATGTTAAAATATGAAAATGTTGTTGTTGATCAAAAAAATAGTGTTCAACTCCACATCTAATTTAAATATATTAGCTGTTCCGATTCACTTAGATGTTAATAGAGTGCAACTGTCTAATACAAATAATGAAAATACCATTCATATTTTTCCGTAGACAAATAGATTTTCAATGATAAATTATAAACCTTTAAAGACGGACTTATCATGAACGCAGAGGTTGTTTTTTTGATGCGATATGCTTCTGTTTAAGCCCTCCGTCTGCTTTATTTCAACTCATTGTTTAAAAATCATGTTTGCAGTGTTGTTGTCGAAACCAGCTAAACCAAGTCCAGTCTGAGACCAGAGTAGGTCAAGTTCGAGTCAAGACCGAGGCCAGAAGAGGGTCAAGTATGAGTCAAGACCAAGAACGGTGAGGGTCGAGTCGAAACTGAGACCAGGCAGAGTCTAAGACAAGTGTTTTTATGAATATTTAAATAGATTAAAGAACTATAGACACATATCAAATCAAACTCTTTTATTATTTTAACATTTACACTGCTTTACAAATGCAGTATAACTGTACAATAACTAAAATGGGCCTAAAAACCAGACATTAATTTATTAAATATGACAATGTTTATGCAGAAACTGATATAAACATTTACATTTAATTTATTAACTATATTTCATTCACTGTAAGTTAAGCATTTCTGCTTACTTTTGCCTGCAAGATTTCATTTCAGGGTACGTACAGAAACCACTTTTTTTTTTTTCCAGAAACCATTAAATTCTGATGACATTGAGAGAAGAATTTTTGCATTTTCATCAGTATGTGTAGCATTCATAAAACTAATGGCTGAAGCATTTCTAAAAGACTAGAGGCCGTTCAGACCAATAAGGTGCAAAGAACCCAGATAGCACATTTTGTTTGATTTTTAAATACTTTTTTGCCTCAAAACAAAACTTTAGAATGTTTTGATTCACCTCAAAGCTGGTTGCTTTGGTTCATGGATTACAAATCTTTTATGGAGTATTTTACGAAATTTTTATGCAAAAAGTGAATGGGAAAAATACTCCTGGAATCCAGATGGCTGAAAAAGTGGACAGGTAGCTGTTCAGATATGATAATAATGACAAATCACGCATAATTCTTCCAGTTGTGCCTTGCCTATGTATTCTAAAAGTATTCATAATATGTTTGCTTTTTTATATGATGTATTCGGAATACATTACTGAATACATTTAAGAGAATGTATTTTGTATTCAGCCCAGAATACTTTATACTTTAAGTATTCTGCCCATCCCAGATTATTCCTTAGTAAGGAATAGTACACCCAAAAATTAAAATTATGTCATTATTTATTCACCCTCATGAATGAAACACAAAAGGTGTTATTTGGGAGAATGCAAGCCTCACTCACCATTCACTTTGATTGTATGGAAAAAGATGCAATGAAAGAAAATGGTGACTGTTTAATCTCTTTAATGCTAAACACATGTAAACCAATGTATTTTTGTTTATACAACAATTTAAACATTTCTGAACAGTTACTTCTTTTTTATGCTTGTATGTTTTGCAGTTATGCTTCCCTGCTCTCCATCACAAGTAGGCTACACATGAACACATGATCGGTCCCTCATTTGCACTATTACATAATTACATTTTAAATCATCTTAATAATATTGTCATGCAGAACAATCAACCTTAGTAAACTATGGTCTGGTGGAGCATTAAACATATTATTAATGCATGTCAGAAAGCCACAGCACATAATATATATGCCGCCAAGACCAATTACATCCCAGTGCTCCCCCACATTGGTAAATTACAGCTCTGCGTTGATGGGGTTAGGAGTCATGGATGGTCATGAAAACCCTCGGGGTACAGGGGTTAAATTTAGCCCCCTTTCCAGGAATGGTGGCCCAGAGGATGTGTGCCAGGGTGTATGGTGCTGGCTCTCTAGACCTGTGTGATGCTGACTGGCACAGTGACTTTAGCCTCACTAACATGCACTGACAGCCATTCCACCCCCTATGCCCACAGCATCGTAATATGAGAGAGAGAGAGAGAGAGAGAGAGAGAGAGAGAGAGATTTGATTTTTAGAAAAAACTTTAATTAACAAGACAATTTAATCGAATCATCTATACAAACAACTTCAAATTAATAACATATCAAAAATAAGTTCTTCTTCAATTACAGTACAGATGATATTATTATAACACCACTGCAATTTAAAAGACTCTATGTCATTCATTACTTTATAATACTTATATTCAACACCAACCCTAGCTTTTAAAAAAGCTTTAAAAAGAAGTACAACATCTTGACAACGTCTATTCTCCATTCTATTTCTCCTTGTAATGTAAATTGCAAGTTTAGCTTGTCCAACAATAAAATTCATTAACTGCCATTTTATTCTCTGTTTCTGACCATATCTCGATCCCAAAATAAACACATTAAATGTGAAAATTTCCGTAAATCTCAAAAACAGATCCTTCAATAAAACAAAAAGTGTTTCCAATCTAATACATTCTGTAAAACAATGAAAAACCGTTTCCCTGATACCACAAAAAGAACATTTGTCAACAACATCTGCATTTATAACAGAAACAAAAGCATTAATAGCAATAGCTCCATGCAATATACGCCACTGCAAATCCCCGGTTTTCTTATTCAATGGTGGTTTGTATATCACCCTCCAAACTGGCTTATCCTCTTCTTGCAACCCAAACTTTTCTCGCCACACAGTGTCTTTCTTCTCATTTAATGCCACTTTATTAAAAATTTTAACAAAACACCTATACAACAATTTTCCTGCAACCAAACCTAACTCTAAATCATGCAACCCTTTTAAATCCAGCAAAATACCAGACATACCCTTTAAATCTGGTGAAATGACAATTTTTGGAAATGGATCTCTCATATTTGGAACCAGGCTTCCATTACCAAAATTTTGCAACATGATTAATTCTTCCTCTGTTAATCTTCCTTTCCATGTTTTTAAAATGACCTCAGTTTGACGGGAAGACCTCTGGCCTAATGCCGTGGCCAATGCAGACACATCACTTAAGTCAGGTCCTACAAAATCAATTAAGTTTTTTAGTTTAACCATTCCAGAGCCACAAAGCCTTAGTGTTAGACCTGGAAAACACTCATTTGATAAAGCAAAACGAGCTCCTTTGACCAACGGTTTCTCGAACAACCAGAATAAAGAATCTGTCTTTCCATTCCTGGTAAAATTAAAATGACCCCACATTTTAAAAAGTCCACAGTAGAAAGAAGGCAAGTCCTTTAAGTTCAGCTGTTTATGATCCATAAGCATCGGAGTGCTATCCAGTCCAAGTCTCTCAGTCTTCTGTAGGATAATCTGGGCAGTTTTTCTCCACACCAGATCTGCAGGACCAGTTAATAGTCTCTGGATGAATTGCAAGCGAAAAGTTGCTAGCCTACTTGGAAGGTGCACCATTCCTTGTCCGCCTTCTTCCACAGGCAGAAAAAGTACGCTTTGAGGAACCCAATGGAACCGATCCCAAAAAAAATTGACAAACATTACTTGCAACCTGGAAAGCAAACCAGGAGGAGGGTCCACACATGACAGTCTGTGCCACAATGATGAAGCAGTCAAATTGTTAATTATTAAAACCCTTCCTCTAAAGGATAGTTGTGAATGTATCCACTTCCATCTCTTTAATCTACCCTCTATTTTTTCAACCACCCCAACCCAATTTTTTCCTTGCGTTACATTATCCCCGATAAAGACTCCCAGGTATTTGATCCCTCCTTTTTTCCAAATTAACCCACCAGGTAATAATGGTGGACTCTTCTCCCATTTCCCAACAACCAATGCATCACTTTTACTCCAGTTTATTTTGGCAGCAGATATGTTTCCAAATTCTTCAACAATTTTAGCCAAAGTATTTATGTCATTCTGTCCATTAACCATAATCATTACATCATCAGCATAAGCTGATATCTGATGCTGCAAGTTGTTGTGAGGTAATACTAAACCTTCTATTTTAAAACGCAACTTATTCAACAATGGTTCAATTGCTAAGGAGTACAACATTCCAGAAAGTGCACATCCCTGTCTAATGCCCCTACTAACTTTAAAAGGGGCACTCAAACCACCATTGATTTTTAGCATACTTTCAATATCTCTGTACAGCACTTTAATTACTCCAATAAAACCTGGGCCAAAACCAAAAGCATTAAGAGTTTTCCAAAGGTACTGGTGCTCAACTCTGTCAAATGCTTTTTCTTGATCAATGGAAATGAGTCCTAGATTGATACCCAAAAGACCAGCAACTTCTATTATGTCCCGAACAAGAACGATGTTATCTAAAATAGACCTAGTAGGCACACAGTACGTTTGGTCAGGGTGTATGACCTGCCCCATCACCTCTCTCAATCTATTGGCCAGAGCCTTAGAGAAGACTTTCAAATCAGAGCACAACAAGCTCACTGGTCTCCAGTTCTTAATTTCTTGCAAATCGCCTTTCTTTGGTAGAAGAGTAATCACAGCTCTCCTACAACTCAGAGGTAGAGAACCCTCAGCTATGCTCTCATTGAGAACACCCAAGAAATCCTCACCCATCACCTCCCAAAAGGCTTTGTAAAATTCAACTGGAAGACCATCGATACCAGGCGCTTTTCCGCCCTCCATGTTCTGCATTGCATTCCAAAGCTCTTGCTCACACAAAGGCCTCTCAAGCACTGCCTTTGACTTCTCCTGTAGCTTTGGTAAACCCGCATAAAAACTGGCAGACATTTCTTCATCTTCCTCATATTCACTTTCATACAGTTCATTATAGAACCTCACAGCCCTCTGTCTTATTTCAGACGGCGCTGTCAGCTCTTGTCCGTTTTCTGAGCGTAGTGAATGAATATATCGACTCTGGCCATTTTTCCTTTCTAAATTAAAAAAGAATTTAGATGGAGCATCCATTTGCGTGAGATTTTGATAACGTGACCTGACCAAAGCTCCCTTTGCCTTCGTGCCCAGTAGGTCCGCAATACATAACTTTTTGGACTTCAGGGCATCAATCCCACTCTGCTCTCCAGTGATCTCTATTAAAGATTGTAACTCCACAATTTCAGCTTCAAGTCTTTCCATTTTTTGTGCTATATTTTTAGAGACATTAAAAGTATACTGTTGACATAACAATCTAATTTCAACTTTCCCATAGTCCCACCACTGGCGTAGGTTTACAAAACATTCTTTTTTAAATTTAAATTCTTTCCAAAAAAAGACAAAAACCTCTTTAAACTTCAAATCACTCAGCAGAGAGACATTAAAATGCCAATAGGCACTCTTTGACCTAATATCTGCTATAAATAATTTACATGTAACAATAGCATGATCAGAGAAACCAGATGGACTAATTACACAACTTTTCATAATATTAAAATGGTGTTTAAAACAGTATAATCTATCTAATCTGGCCAAAGAAATTAAATTATCTCGAGTATGTGCCCATGTATATTGTTTATCATTTTTATTCAAACGTCTCCATATATCACACAATTTATGTGTCTCAATCAATGTTCGCATAGCACGGCTTGAGGCCTCATGAGGCTCAGCATGATTTCGATCTAGTATATAATTCTCTGTGCAGTTGAAATCACCACCTAAAAACAAATATTCATCTGAATTACAGCTCTGCAAGACTCCACTGAGATTATTAAAAAAACAAACTCTCTCAGGGCCATTAGTAGGGGCATACACATTAATAAACACAACATTGAATTTTTCAAATTTTGCCCGTATAGCAATAAGTCTACCAGGAATTTCTTGTTTCACCTCAAATAAAACAGGAGTAAAATGCTTAGCAAATAAAACAGCCACCCCTCCTCTAGTAGAACTCATATGAGAGCACAACACCACTCCTTCCCATTCTTTTCTCCAATCAGTTTCATTTAGACCATCACTGTGTGTCTCCTGAATGAACACAACATCTATTTGCTTTTGTTTTACTAATTCAAATAACAGTGCTCTTTTATACGGATCTCGTGCTCCATTCATATTTAGAGTGACTACCCTCACTACACTCATTAAAAAAAAATAAATGAGAGAAGGACTCGAAATAAGACGAGCTTCAGTGTGTAAGAGCAAAAAAGACTATATCGTTTCAAATCCATCCTCTGCTTGAAGTTCTGATCTCAACTTTGCAACAAATTTCTTTATTCTATACATTTCTTGAACAGTAAACTGTTCTTCACCCTCGCCTCGCATTAACATCCCCACAGAGTCAACGAACATTTTACGGTCTGGGAAGAAATCTGTAACATGGACGTTTTTCATATTTTTTGTTTTTTGTAAAAAAGACCTAACTTTTCCAAAAGAGTAAGCACTACGCCCACTCCTTTTGTCCATAATATCACTATCGGAATCGTCAGCAGTACTACTTTCAACATCCTTATGTGCATCAACTTGTATTTCTGGCAGTTGTTTTGACTTTGTATCCCCTTTTTTCACTTTGCTCCTTTTCCTCTTAGCGGAAGGCATCTTAAAAAATGCACCATCATTCACATACTCCTCGCTAGCCCCATCATCCATCACCAGATCAACTGTTTTGTCAATAACATTTGATGTTTCCCCCTCTACCATTCCTAAACCTCCCATCCCTGCATCACTTGTTCCAGCCTCTTCTGTATCCCTCATAGCTTCAGCATGCTCGTGCTCGTCTGCTCTAACAGCATCATTCTCCAGTGGAATCTCCACAGCTACTGCGTTTACCACTGTATTTACACCAGTGTCCTCAGTCTGTCCCGGACACAAACTTCTAATGTGCCCCTCCCCTCCACATTTAAAACATTTCATCGTCTCAGAGCTTGCAAACACAACATAATCGAAGCCATCGAATCTAAATTTAAATGCCACATTTATTTCCTCGACTTCACTTTTTAGAACCATGTAAACTTGCCGTCTGAACGAGACTACATGTTTAAGTAAAGGGGATTTACAGCCCAACGGAACTTTTCTCATTTGAGACACAATTTTTCCATGCCTGGATAATTCTGTGATCAGCAACTCATCTTTTATAAATGGGGGGACATTGGACAAAATTATCTTTTTTGCCGGTTGAACTAGAGGCATTACTGGCGTAAAAGTCTCCTGTACAACAATTCCGTTTTGCACCACGCTATTCACTTTCTCAATGCTATCTAAAAAAATCACTACCGCGCTATTCATACGAGACGCTGACATTATGCTGTCGTGACTGACAACATTCCCAACTGCCAAGCTACATTCTTCTACTGAACAATTCATTGCAGTAGCAATTTTAATGCCATGCCTGCGTGAAAGTCGATCATAACTGAGGCGTTCAGAGGACGCCATCGCCAACCAGCACTTGCTGGAAGACTGCGCTCCTCAATTTACCTCAAAAACCGCTACCCTCTAACTTACTTACACACAATAATAAATATATATTTAAAAACTTGTTATTTGGACAACAAACAACAAAGAAATAGGGAGAAAAAGAGAGAAAAACTCACTCTCACCGTAGAAACTCTCACTCACACGCGTCCACTCACTCCCGCATGCGCACACACAGAGAGAGAGAGAGAGAGAGAGAGAGAGAGAGAGAGAGATTTCAAATACCCTTTATTACAATAAATATATTAAACATATAACACATTAAAAAACAATCAATCTTCAAAATGACACTTTATCTTAAAAAAAGAAAAATATAATTAATCTTTAATAATTTCACACAAAGCCCCTTTAAGGCACCAAATCAAATCACAATATATAAGATCATTCATAGATCCATAATAATGAAAGTCTATCAAAATTCTAGACATTACTAATTTTGCAAAGACTGCCTCTAAATTGCTAATATTCTGATCCATTTTTCTTTTCTAGTAGCGTAAATCATAATTTTTGCTTGACCCAATAAAAAATGCAAAAGTTGACAATAATATTGATGTCTTTGCAAATATTTTAAACCACAAATAAAAATCTTTATTGAAAAAATCGAATTAAAAAATGAAAAAGCCTTCCAACCTAGAGCTGTACATTTAATCCATCAAAAACAGTTTCTCTTTGGGAACAAAAAGGACAATCTTCATTAGCATTAGTATCTAAAGCTATAGTCTTCCAGTTCGATTCCATCGCTCGTAGTCTTTGCACACATTGCATTCGAAAAGATGCTGTTCCCTTATCAAAAGCTGCAAAAATTGACTACAATTTATAGCCTCTGTTGGTGACATCATCAGAATGCACCAGTAGCAGGGCTATAAATAGATGTGCCACAAGTGCATTGTCAGATCTTTTGTCTTCAGACCACTCTGTGATGTGGTGTGATCTCAAGCTTCTCAATGTCTGTATTTTCCTCTGTTAGGAGTTAGATTTGTCAGGCAGTGTGTCACTTTCAGACAAGCACCAGTTTTGTTTTGTTTGTTTGGGGGAAGAACATGCTGCTCTTGCGTTAGAGCGAGGCGGGTGTGAGCATTGTGGGTGTGAGCCCACCATTTCGTCGTGGTGCTCACAAATGGATCTGGCTGAGGAGCGAGAGACTGGTTAGTCCCTAGCACTCGCTCTCTCTCTCCAAATCCAACTGGTCCCTCGCATGATCTAGGCGCCTCTTTAGTTCATTAGAGGGACGATGAGTCTCCTGGGACCGCGGATTCTGAGTTGCCTATCTGAGCATTCCTCGCATAATAACAAAGCGGTTGAGGAATTGCTTGAGGTAATTACTCGTGTGGTGGCCAGACTGCAGTTAGACTGGCCGCATGAATAAGAGACCCCCAAACAATCAAATTTAAAGGATAGAGTTCTGTCTGGTGGCCGGGGAGAGGGAACTCAAAATCAGTCTGTCCACTTCTTGATGATCTCCATGACAAGTTGACTCGTTAATGGAAGACACCTTATACTTCCCATGTCTTTTGTGCCCTCAACATCGACATATTCGACTATCGTGGGTGCTACGGCTCAGGGGTAGAGCGGCAGAACATCTGACATTCCCTCAAATGGAAGTATCAAAATTAGTACCCATTTCAGAGAACCAGGCAGCTTGGAAGCTGCCACCGAGTTTTTCTAAGTGGTCCTAAAGACAGTAGAAAAGGCTAAAGAATTCAATTTGTTTGCCGTCCTTCGCATTTCAATGGCGTGGTTCCCACTACCGTTAAACTGGAACAAACACATTTACTGTTACAAGAGCTGCAATATCCTCTGGTCATAGCGGCCATAGAACATGTTCCCCTTCTAGGGAGAGAGTCAGGTTACTACAGCAGATACTTTCTGGTTTCCAAGAAGGATGAGGGATTGCATCCGATCTTAGATCTTCGAGGCTTGAACTGTTTGGTTAAGGAACTCAAGTTCAAGATAGCTGTGCCCGCATCATGACCGAATTCCATATGATCCCTAAATATGTCGTTCTCTGGGTAGGAGAAAATGCTTTTCTTGGCGTTGCAACACCGAAGCAACCAGGTGGGCTAAGACAATATTCCTGTGCTGTAATGCCAGATCTTATGACTGTGCTAGAATCAGCCAGTCATGTATATAATTCAAAATGCGGATGCCCCGGAGTCATAATGGAGCCAGTACATCAAGATCGGTTAGTCACAATCAATCTCATAGACACATTTTAATTTTTCCACAACACAGGAAGTTCCTGAGGTTCGCTTTTGTGGGCGAAGCTTTCCATTACCGGGTTCTTCCATTCGGCCAAGCCTTATCACCTCGCACATTCACAAAGTGCATGGATGTAGTAATGGCTCCATTATGACTCCGGGGCATCCGCATTTTGAATTATATACACGACTGGTATGGTTCTTAGAGATAATAGCTCTCCTCAACAGTCCACCTTGGACAATACTGTAAGGAGGGACTTCCTGTCTCAAGTGAAGGGGACAAATATTATCTGGCCTGAGTTGTGGAACCTTCATGTTTGGCCCCTGAAGTGTTCCAACTGAGGTACACTTGAGTTTTCTCCTGAAGTTTTCTGAGACCATTCTGAGTGCTAGGGCTCCTTCTACTAGAAGAAATTATCCCAATAAATGGAGTGTCTTTGAAAGGTGGTGTTCTGTACTTAATGCAGATCTGTTTAACTGCCAGATTGCTTCAGTTCTGCACTTTCTGCTGAAAAATTACCAGCAGGCACATGCACCGCCACTCTCAGGGTTTATGTGGCCGCCCTATCGGCTTGCCACGCCTTGATCGATGGAGTGCCACTAGGGAAACATCCTTTGCCTACTCACTTTGGTCATGGAGCTAGGCGACTGAGGCCTCCCATTAGGACCAGGATCCCTTCATGGGATTTAGCTATAGTCCTTGAGGGTCTGGTTGAGACCCCCTTTGAAACTCTAGAGTCGGTGTCTGACAAGCTCCTGACTCTAAAGATGTTTATTTTTCTTATGGCTATTACTTCTTTTAAAAGAATTGGGGATTTGCAGGCTCTGTCCTTCTTACCATCCTGCTTAGACTTTGCCCCAGGAATGCCAAAAGCAATATTGCATCCTTCATTCTGACTACCTGCCTAAGGTTCCTTTATGACCATACATCTGGTCACTCTTGAAGCCTTCTGTTCTCCGCTGTTTATAATGCCGGATCAGAAGAAATTTCACAGGCTGTGTCCAGTCTGTGCTCATCAGGCCTATGACCACCGCATCAGGCCTATTTACCTTCGCCAGTGGCATAAGTCAGGGTAAATATTCATCTGCCATGGGGGCCGTAACAAGGGGATGGTGCAGCATCTCGTTCCGCTTTTTCAGGGAACAAGGGTTACAGCAAAGTAACCCGAGACGTTCTGCTCTCCAAATGTACCAGTCCATGTCCTCCTTCATCCTTAGAAAGATATAGAACACTTTTTTGCACCCAGTGCAGCCTGTCCCGAAAAAATAAGTCTATTAAAATTGATTGAATTCTTATTAATACATCTGCTGGAGGATCTATACAATCTAAACAATGTCAAAGATCAGGGGCTACTAAATTATTAATGATCAGTTTTCGTCCTTTAAATTAAATTTTTTGAAGTAAAAACTTCCATTTATCCAGGCACCCTTTTACCTTTTCGCACCTTCAAATTTTTCTTAACAACAATTTCATCTCCTAAAAAACAAACTTGTTATTTACCTTCGCTAGTACACTTTAAACCATCTGGAATATTCGGTTCACCATTTATCCATCTTCCATCTAATACAGCTTCACTTTTTTGCCAATTTACTTTTGCAGAGGAAAGAGTTAAAATCTTTAGTATTTTAAACAGCACATCTGCATTATTCTGACCATTACTTAACACAAAAACATAATCAGCTTCAGGTGATAATATAAAAGTATAAGTGCTTTTATATATGAATATAAGGTGCACACACATCAGTTCTTAATTTATTTAAAAGAGGTTCTATAGCTGAAGTATTTAGCATGCCTCCCATACACCTTAAAAGGAGAGCATATGCCACCATTAATCTTTAATATACTCTCATCGCCACAGTATTTTTTCTTTTATCATTAAAATAAAATCAGAGCTAAAAACAAACGCTGTTAGAACACTCCATAAATAAGCATGCTCGACTCTGTTGAAAGCTTTCTCTTGATCAGCTGATACTAAGCCAAAACCTTAATTGAATTTTTTTCCAGTATCCAAAATATCTCTAATAAAAGAAACATGATCAAAGATTCTTCTGTCTGGCACACAATATGTCTGATCTGGATCAGAATCAGAATCAGCTTTATTGCCAAGTATGCTTACACATACAAGGAATTTCTCTTGGTGACAGGAGCTTCCAGTGCATAACAATACAGAAACAATACAAAAACAGCAGCAAGACATAGATAATTAAAGAAAAAAAAAGAAAAGAATAATAAAAATAAATAATTATACATATACGTACAATAATTCTCTCAGCAGTCCGGACTGTCCTCTGTAGTCTTCTGATGTCTGATTTTGTAGCTGCACCAAACCAGATAGTTATTGAAGTACAGAGGACGGACTCAATGACTGCTGAGTAGAACCGTTTCAGCAGCACCTGTGGCAGGTTGAACTTGCTCAGCTTGCAAAGGAAGTACAACCTCTGCTGGGCCTTTTTCACAATGGAGTCAATGTGTATCTCCCACTTCAGGTCCTGTGAGATGGCAGTGCCCAGGAACCTGAATGACTCCACAGCTGCCACAGTGCTGTTTCCTCCTAATGTCCACAATCATCTCCACCGTTTTGAGCGTGTTTAGCTCCAGGTTGTTATGATTGCACCCGTTAGCCAGCCATTCATCCTCCTTTCTGTATGCAGACTCATCATCATCTCGGATGAGGCTGATGACAGTGGTGTCATCTGCAAACTTCAGGAGCTTGACAGAAGGATCCTTGGTGGTGCAGTCACTGGTGTAGAGGGATAATAGTAGTGGGGGGAGCACACATCCCTGGGGGGCACCAGTGCTGATGGTACAGGTGCTGGAAGTGAATTTTCCCTGTCTCACAAGCTGCTGCCTGTCTGTCAGAAAGCTGGTAATCCACTGACAGGTAGACATGGGAACAAGGAGTTGGTTTAAACTTAGTCCAGAGAATAGCACATAGTCTTCACAGATCTTGAGTGCAGGTTGAGTAGCAGGAGGGGGAGGAGGGGGGTTGCAGAAGGTGTTAATGTATTTGTGAATTGAAGGTCTGAGTGTGTGAGTGGTGTGAGATTGGGCCTTTCGAATCTGCAGTGGAACACATTCAGATTGTCAGCCAGTCATTGGTTCACCACAGGGTTGGGGGTAGGAGTCCTGTAATTAGTAAGTTGTTTCAGGCCACTCCACACTGATGTAGGGTCATTAGCTGAAAACTTGTTTTTCAGATTCTTCTTTTAGCCACTCTGATTTCCTTATTCAGTGTGTTCCTGGCCTGATTATACAAGACTTTATCCCCACCCCTGTAAGCATCATCTTTGGCATGACGATGCTGTCTGAGTTTTCCTGTGAACCATGGTTTATCATTGTTGAATGATAAAAATGTCCTAGTAGGGATGCACATGTCCTCACAGAAACTGATGTATGATGTAACAGTATCTGTGAGCTCGTCCAGGTCTGTAGCTGCAGCTTCAAAAACACTCCAATAAGTGCAGACAAAGCAGGCTTGTAGTTCCAGCTCTGCTTCATTGGTCCATCTTTTAATAGTCCTTACTACTGGCTTTGTTGATTTTAATTTCTGTTGGTCAGAAGAAGATGAAACAGACAGTGATCAGAGAGTCCCAAAGCTGCACGTGGGACAGAGCAATATGCATCCAATATTGTTGTGTAGCAATGATCCAGTATATTCCTGTCTTTGGTGGGGCATGTAATGTGCTGTTTGTATTTGGGCAGTTCACGTGTGAGATTTGCTTTGTTAAAGTCCCCAAGAATAATAATAACTGAGTCCGGGTATTGTTGTTCTGTGTCTGTGATTTGATCAGCCAGCTGTTGCAGCACTATGTTCCCAGACGTGTTTGGAGGGATGTACACACACACAACAGAATAAACGAGGAAAACTCACTATTAGGCTTACAGTTAATAAAGAGCGCTTCCAAATTAGGACAGCACATCCTCTTTACCGTTGTTACATCTGTATACCATTTTTCGTTGATGTAAATGCATGTTCCATCACCTCTTGTTTTCCCAGTTAACTGGGAAAGAGATTGTGCTTTTTGTATCACTGGCCCCAAACTTTGGAACAGTTTACCGGATTACCCCAGGACCGCCCCCTCTCTATCTGTTTTTAAATCGTTGCTTAAAAAATTATTATTTTCGTTTTCCTTCCATTAATTTACCATAAATCATGGTTAAGTTGTGAAATTGCACTTCTACCAATATTTTATTTCTGTTTATTACTGTCCTGCCTGTTATGCCACTGTACATTACTTGGTCAGCCATGTTTAAATGTGCTATATAAATACATGTGATTTGATTCTAGTTAGAATTAACTGTCGATTCACTTAGTATTAACTGTTGATTACTTGCAATGAGAGATATTTCTTTGGCCCCATCTGCGTTGTTACATGGTTTAGCAGGCACTTTCCATCATGTTTCATACTGTATGCTCACATGAGGTTATTTAGTAGAAAAAAGCCCAGAGCTATAAATTATCCAAATGTGGCCTCCAAATCTTAACCTTTTTAGACTTCCAGGCTTTTCACTTTAAAGCTGGTGCATGTTTTTTTTATATTAACATTATTTCACATATCACAGCTTAGTATGCAGTGAAACAGTGCAGTGAAGCAATTCTGTCATTATTTACTCATTATTGACTACATGCCATCTTTAATGAAGGAATGAACTACAATGAAGCATTGCAAGTGATGTAATCTGATAAAAAATTTTAAGTTGTTAATCATTAGTATTGAAACAATATATTTAACATTTATTGCAAAAACTTATTTTATACACTCACTTAGAACTTTATAAGGAATACCTGTACAACTAATTCATGTGATAATCTAATCTGCCAACCTCTGTTACGTATGTAACCTCCGCTACCTGATGGAGAGAACGAGATGTCGTGTCCAAGAAGCGACACTAGGGGTATCTCTTGAGCGCTGAATATGCCTCTGATCTATGAAAAAAGGCCAATGAGAGTTGGCGAACAGTATTTGCATACCCTGCCCCCGGACATACGGGTACAAATGTGAGGGAAATACGCTCGTTCATTCAAGATTTGAATGAGCCGGGAGTGTCCGGCCATGTACATGTACTGCTGACACAGGAGCGGGCAGGTATTTCATATGCACGAGCGACCAACTGTGTTTCAGACTGCACGTACCCTTCCACAATGCCCCAAAAAAGTCGTCTGAATACTTTTGGTTACCCTAGAGAGGAACAAGGCGACGCTTGCCAACTAGGGAACGGGCCAAGCCTGGCTGGGCCTCTTTTCTCTCTATGTTTCTCAGCATAGAGCAAGAGCAGCCGGGGCCCTTACCGCATCGTGGGAAGGGGGTCTTACCCGAATTCCTATTCTTTCAGGGGGAATAGACCCTGCAAAGGCCACACCCGCCCGAAAGGGGAGGTAAAGGTGGCAAAATACATCACATGGCCTCTTCGGTCACATGTGGGAAAGAATGGCACAGTGGTAGATCCAACCTCGAGGAGGGGGGAGTTGCTACAACATGGTGACCGGAGGGCAGTGAAGGACTGCCTAAGGGAGATGCGGGTCAGCTCGTAAGGTGACCGTACCGTGGAAGTATACACAGGAGGAGTCTGCGTAGGAGGCCTGATCTGTGGAGCACCTATTCCAGTAGGGGTAGCCTTGGGTACCCATAGTGGACTGGGTCGGCGAGTTCCTCCGCTGAACTGCGGACCCAAGAGGGCTAGGGAGGAATCGACCAGGAACCTAAGGCGGCGCACTGTTTTACCTCGGCCGAGGGAAAGGGCACTGGATGCAAGTGATTCACCCGGTCAGACCGTCGACATGTACCGAGTTCTACGGGCTTGGACCTGAGAAAACACGGGACGAGACTGACTCAACCCTGAGATTGTAAAACCTCGCAAAGGTGTTAGGTGTTGCCCGGCCCGCAGCTCTGCAAATGTCTGCTAGGGAGGTGCCCCTAGCCAGTGCCCATGAGGATGCCACACTCCTGGTAGAGTGGGTTCGAACCCGTAGGGGTGGTGGTACGGCCTGGGTGTGATAGGCCAACAGAATGGCATCCACCACCCAGTGGGACAGCCTCTGTTTGGAGACAGCGTTCCCTTTCTGCTGTCCCCCAAAAGCAGACAAAGAGCAGCACAGAGTGTCTGGAGCTCTGGGTGCATTCCAGGTAGGCACACAAAGCACATACCGGACACAGCAGTGAGGGGGCTGGGTCTGCCTCCTCCCAGAGCAGCGCTTGCAGGTTCACTACCTGATCTCTGAAGGGCGTGGTAGGAACCTTGGGCACATAGCCCGGTCGAGGTCTTAAGATCACATATGTGTCTGCCGGACCGAACTCCAGGCAGGTGTCGTTAGTAGAGAACGCTTGCAGGTCCCCGACCCTCTTGATAGAAGCGAGCGCGATCAGTAGGGCCGTCTTTTTAAAGAGAGGGCCCTGAGCCAACTGATTCTAGTGGCTCGGAGGGGGATCTCTGAAGACCAGTGAGGACCACCGAGAGATACCAGGAGGGGAACAGGTTTGGCCGGGAGGGATTTAGCCTCCGGGCACCTCTTAGGAACCTGACGATTAAGTCGTGCTTACCAAGGGACTTGCCATCTACTGGGTCATGTTGAGCTGCGATAGCGGCAACATACACCTTCAAGGTGGAAGGGGACAGCCTCCCCTCCAACCTCTCCTGTAGGAACAGGAGCACTGACCTAACTGCACACCTCTGTGGGTCTTCTGCCCAGGAAGAACACCAATTCACGAACAGATGCCATTTCGGGGCGTAGAGTTGCCTGGTAGAAGGGGCTCTGGCTTGGTTGATCGTGGCTACGACCGTGGGTGGTAGACCAGCTAGATCTTCCATGTCCCGTCCAGGAACTGGACGTGGAGGTTCCAAAGGTCTGGGTGCGGATGCCAGAGCGTGCATGAACCATTCATAAAACGCTGCCTGCGTGTGATCGCAGCCCAGGCACGCAAGGCAGCGTTTATGACCGTGAGAGGTGGGGAGAAATCACCACATCCAGAAACTATATAGGGGCGGAAATGACATCTTTATAAAGACGCGTCTTGAAAAGGATGTTCAACGCCGCTGTGTAATGCTCTTTCAGAGAAATAAACACTTTTACAGAGAAAATCACTCTTTCAATGTAACTCTTTCAATTCTCTGCGCTGTCGAAGTGCCCAGGTTCAAACTGCACTGCCGTGCAAAGAAGGAGAAAGCCGCTGAAGTGTGCCATAGATCCAACAGCAAACAGAGCGTCAGAGGAACAGAAGCAGGAATCTGGTGTGTGTGACTCGCAGCTGGCTGCATACACGACCATCGGCTTCGAAGAAAATTTCTGAATGAACGAGCGTATTTCCCTCGCCTTTGTACCCGTATGTCCGGGGGCGGGGTATGCAAATACTGTTCGCCAACTCTCATTGGCCTTTTTTCATAGATCAGAGGCATATTCGGTGCTCAAGAGAGACCCCTAGTGTCGCTTCTTCGACACAAAGTCGAAGTGAGCGACAGATGGGGAACTTCAGTTAATGTTCACATCAATCATCGAAATGGGGAAAAAATGTGATCTCAGTGATTTCGACCATGGCATGAATGTTGATGCCAGGTGGGCTGGTTTGAGTATTTCTGTAACTGCTGATCTCCTGGGATTTTCATGTACAAAAGGTCCCTAGAGTTTCATCAGAATGGTGGCAAAAACTATAAACATCCAGTAAGCGGCAGTTTTGCAGATGGAAATGACTTGCTGATGAGAGAGATCAACAGAGAATGGCCAGACTGGTTCGAGGTGACAGATCAGCTATGGTATATAATAACCACTCAATTGTACAATTGTAGTGAGCAGAATAGCATCTTAGAATGCACAACACGTCAAACCTTGAGTCGGATGGGCTACAACAGCAGAGGACATTTTTAGGACCACTGTTTTTCTAATAAAGTGCTAAGTGAGTTTATACAAATGTACAGCTTAAGTAGTTTGAGAGTATAGTGAGACCAAATCGATTGCATCATTTGCAATGTGTCATGTGAGTGTTGGTTGTGAATCTCTGATTGGTGGATCTCTCTCTCTGCAGGATCATGAGTTGTGTAGTTTTTCACCTACGCAAATTCCACTACTAAACACATTTTAATACACTGGTGGTGTAAAAATTACACAGTTCAGCTTTAACCTGTCCACCAGGTAGATGAGAGACCACCCCTCCTCCCAACAACCAGGTGCTCTGTCTTACCACGTCTGATGTGAGGAAAACTCTACGTAGAGTCAACCCACGGAAGGCTGCTGGACCAGACAACATTCCTGGCAGAGTGCTCAGAGGATATGCAGACAGGATGGCAGATGTTCTTACCGACATCTTCAACATCTCTCTGAGCAGCGCTGTCGTTCCAACGTACTTCAAGGCCACCACAATCGTCCCCATGCCAAAGAAGTCTTCAGTGTCCTGCCTCAACGACTACCGTCCCGTCGCACTCACACCCATCATCATGAAGTACTTCGAGAGACTCGTCATGAGGGACATTAAGACCCAGCTGCCCCCCTCACTAGACCCACTGCAGTTCGCGTATCGTCTAAACCGCTCAACAGACGATGCCATCACCCTCCATCTGGCCCTCACCCACCTGGAAAAAAAGGACTCATACATTCGAATGCTGTTCATAGACTTCAGCTCAGCATTCAACACAATCATTCCCCAGCACCTGATTGGAAAGCTGAACCTGCTGGGCCTGGACACCTCCCTCTGCAACTGGATCCTGGACTTTCTGACTGGGAGACCTCAGTCAGTCCGGATCAGGAACAGCATCTCCACCACCACCACACAGCACTGGAGCCCCCCAGGGCTGTGTGCTCAGTCTACTGCTGTTCACTCTGCTGACTCACAACTGTGCAGCAATGCACAGCTCGAATCACATCATCAAGTTCGCCGATGACACGACCGTGGTGGGTCTCATCAGCAAGAACGACGAGTCAGCAAACAGAGAGGAGGTACAGTGGCTAACAGACTGGTGTAGAACCAACAACCTGTCCCTGAATGTCGACAAAACAAAAGAGATGGTTGTTGACTTTAGGAGAGCACAGGGCGAACGCTCTCCTCTGAACATCGACGGCTCCTCTGTGGAGATCGTCAAGAGCACCAAATTCCTTGGTTCACCTGGCGAGAGCCTCACCTGGTCTGTCAACACCAGCTCTGTTACCAAGAAAGCCCAGCAGCGTCTCTACTTTCTTCGAAGGCTGAGGAAAGCACATCTCCCACCCCCCATCCTCACTTTATTTAGTCTGTGTAGTCTCATGTGGTTCTGTGTTTGTCCTATGTTGTTTTATGTAGCACCATGGTCCTGGAGGAACGTTGTCTCATTTCGCTGTGTACTGTACTAACTGCATATGGTTGAAACGACAATAAAAACCACTTGACTTGACTTGAGATGTTCTTTGAAAGCAAAAATGAGGAAAACAAATATCTGATGTCTGTTTCAGGCTTCCAATAGATCTGCCTTTCAAGCACAAGGGCAGGCACAGGTGCTTGGAGGACTAGATTATTAATGGCTCTGGTGAGCCTTGGACCACAAGGCACTTACCTGTATTCCAAAAATAACAATAAAGCAGACGTAGACACTTTTGTTATTTTGTGCTTACGCCATGCAGACACTTTCTAAGTGTATATGAGAAACGAGACTGATAAAGCACATCAAATCATATTTTAAGACTGCACTCTTGAGATGGCCAGAGCTCTTTTATTGCACACTGTCATTTGCCCACATTAACATCTCCGCACAGTCAGATCTCTTTTGGGAGATTTCCCTATTTATATTCCATTATTTAAATTTTCTCACGAGTGGAGGAATTAATGACTCAGGCTTTCTGATGACAAGCTGCTGTCGCCGGATTCACATAATTAGAATAATCTATCTCTACTGGGGAACATGACTGGTCAAAATATTGGTCCTTTGAGGGGCAAAAAGTATACATACACCAGCAGCTGATTTTTTTTTTTTTTTTTTTTTTTTCTAAGGTAAAGTATTGGAGCCAGAGTGTGATTTTGACAGGCAATTTCATGTCTCATTGCTTAATTAGTGGCAAAAATGGGACTTCGGAATGTTAATTACATTTGATGAAGGCCTGTGCTCACTGCAGAGCGAATTATGAACCTGTGCCACTTTCTGCAGTTCAAAACGGGAACTTAGGATGTCCCAAAGAGAAAGAACCCACTGAGCATATAACAACGGACAAAATCTCTGTTCTCAATCATTAGTCAATCTACTGAATAAAACTGGAGATGTGTTTAAGGAAAAGCAATTCTGTCATTATTTATTTACAGTGTATGCTGTTATGTATGGTAACAGCTGTGGATTTTTTTTTTTTCAAAAATTCTCCTTTTGAGTTCCACAGACAAAAATACATATGGCTCAGGAACAACATGAGGGTGAATAAATGGCAGAATTTTTGTTTTTCGATAAAGTATTCCCTTATGACTAAAAACAGAAATCAAAACACTAACAAAAGTAATTTGAAATGGCTTTTATTTTGTTTCAGACACAATCACATAATCCAGACCACAGAGGGAAAGAACAATAACCTGCTCTCTTAAAAAGAACACACACTAGTTCCAATGCAACAAATGCATAAAATGCATCCTCCATCTTAATGACAGAGAGGTGATAATTATTTGTGCACTGAATTGTTGTTTGTTAATATTAAAATTTTATTAACATTCTGTCAGATTACATCCTGCCATGCTTCAATGAGTAATCTTTATAGAGGATCTCTAGATCAAAAAGTAAGGAGTTTCTTCATGTCGTCTTCCAATACTTTTATCGATTTTGTTATTTCTTGATTGTACCAAGTAATAAACATTGACATCTATCTATCAACAGTAAAATAAAAATTCATAAATTCATTCATTGATTTTAAAGTAAATTTCACTACCATTGTCTCTTTTTAGAAAAAAAGTTAGAAAAAGAAAATGTAATTGATGCAAATGTAAACGCTTCAGAACATACATAGTTTCGCAGCTCATTAATGACAATTGAATAAATATATCCAATATATCTTCTAAAACACTAGTAATTTTAAATATTAGAATATTATCAAAGACCAACAATAACAGTAATTTTGTATGTACATTCTAACCTGTTTTCAGATGTAAAAGGAAACATGTACAACATATTGTAAAATATGTTACAGACAACCATATATAGGGATAGCTGCTGCATCTGTTTTTTGATCATATTCTAAAGAGTACACTATAAGACTTGTTTTATAATGTAACCCAAATCAAATCTATTAAAACTATATATATATATATATATATATATATATATATATAAAGCCACACCATAAAATATCAAATGCCCATTCATCAAACACTCTTAAACAAGCTATCTACAGTTCACACATACATACATTAAAAAACAAATCAAGAACATTTTAATTTTGTAGCACCCTGCCCAAAATGCCCAAATTCCTGTAAGGCCCAAAACCACATTATATTCCAGTAAAACATGTCTTTTTTGCACACAGAAACAATAAATACTACATAAAACATGAGACTTAAAAGTGAATGTGGACAACATTTTCTATAGATTGCATTCTCTTTTTATGACAATACAATTTTCTATTAACTATTAATTTGGCATAATTTAGACAGATATTGCTTATCTTAGAAAGTGACCAAAACTACCGTATTCAGTCATGCACACAACAACTGACTGAGATTAGATACATAAAATTATGGTGAAGGAATTGCAAGAGGAGTGTCACTGGAGGAAGCCATCTCTCCTCCAGAGAGTCAAGGCATGATGGCTGCGTTGAGTCATGATGAAGAAGAGGCTGGGAGGTAGAGCCAGAGATTTTGGGGATGATAAAGGCAAACTTTAAGAGGATATTCAATCTTCTTTTGCAGTCAAGTTGAGAGTAAGACAGTAAAATGAGATGGATGAAGAGAGAGAGAGAGAGAGAGAGAGAGAGAGAGAGAGAGCGAGAGAGAGAGAGAGAGAGAGAGAGAGAGAGAGAGAGAGAGAGAGAGAGAGAGAGAGAGAGCAGGGAAAGAATAGAGGCAGAAAATCCTGTGCAAGCTGATCACAGCTTGCATGACATCAATCCAATCATCGTGCTTTTCTTATGACTCACTGGACACACAGCTGATTTTTTAGGCTAAAAGAAGGAAAAAGAAAGGAAGTTCAGATGATTCATCAAATATCTGCAAAAATATGATATATTTTGTTTTGTACATTTGTTATTTATGTGTATTAAATGGATTGCAAAATTTGCAACACACTTAACACATTGATAAACACTACCGCATATAATACTTGACTGAAATAATTCTCTTGATCTTAAAAATATTTGATCTGAAGATGTATGCCTAAATGTTTGAAATTAGTTTTGTAGGCAACAATATAATTGTGCCACCATATTAATTTATTTCATTATAAAACAAAAATTTAATTAAAAAAAGGTTAAAAAGACTTGGACCAAATAATAATGAAAAGAAGCTAATAAGTGACCAACATAGAAATCCAGTTTAATACAGTTTAAAAAGCATCAGAGCACATGTCTGCAACCTCTAGGCAAAGGGTGACTATTTTTAAGATGCTAAAATATAACACAGTTTTGATTTATTTTGGATTTTGTTTAGTCACAACATAATTCGCATAGTTCTATTTATGTTATTCCATAGTTCCCCGTCTGTCGCTCACTTCGATGTCGTGTCGAAGAAGCGACACTAGGGGTCTCTCCATATTCGGGCCGAATATGCCTCTGGTCTATGAAAAAAGGCCAATGAGAAGTTGGCAGACAGTATTTGCATACCCCGCCCTGGATATACGGGTATAAAAGCGGGGAAATACGTCGAATACATTCAGAAATTTTCTTCAGAGCCAATGGTTGTACTGCAGCGAGCTGCGAGTCACACACCCGTTCCTGTTCCTCTGACGCTTTCTGCTGTTGGATCTACGGCGCACTGTAGCAGCTTTCTCCTTCGTTGCAAGGCAGTGCAATTTGCCCCTGGGCGCTTCGACAGTGCAAGAGCATATTAAAAGTGTGACATTTCTTTTAAAAGAGCAATACAGCGTTGAACGACCTTTTCAGGATGTGTCTTTATAAAGATGCCATTTCCGCCCCTGTGTAGTTTCTGGATGCAGTGATTTCTCCCGAACCTCACACGGTCATAAAAGCTGCCTCGCGTGCCTGGGCTGTGATCACACGCAGGCAGCATTTTATGAATGGTTCATGTTCTCAGTGCGAGAACATAGCCATGGCAACATTGCGGTCACAGCTTTCTTTTGTCATCAGAGAAAGCCACTTCAGCCACCCCCCGCGCCTCGCCTCCTTCCTACGGGATTGGGGCAGGCGCCGCGGACGATGAAGGCAATTTGGGGATAATGACGGGTTCTGTTCGCCGGGTAAACCCCCTCGAACCACCCGCCTCCCCGGCACACTTGCTTGCTTCCATCTGAGCTCTGGATGAGTGAGTTCTCTCCAATGGTTCATGTTCTCAGTGCGAGAACATGGCCGTTCCAGCATTGTGGTCGTGGCTTTCTTTTGTCATGAGACAAAGCCACTTCAGCCACCCCCAACGCCTCACCTACTTCCTATGGGATTGGGGCAGGCGCCGCAGGCGATGAAGGCGATTTGGGGATAATGACGGGTTGCGTTTCGCCGGGTAAACCTCGTCGAACCACCCGCCTCCCCGGCACTCTTGCTTGCTTCAGAATTGGATGACATCACCGCTGCATTGGAGAGCGTTACAGCGCCATCTGATGCTGATGACTTGCCTGGGCCGCCACCTTTGGGTCTGCTCGCCCAGCCTGAGCCTGACGCAAAGAGGTCCGCTATGCTTTCCCGGGCTACTTGATTGGTCCCGCGGGCATGTGCGCCGCTCACAGCCGCCCCCCCCCCCCCGGGTTCCTTTTTTACCGGAAGTGCATGAGTTGAGTAAGCCGTGGCATCCTCGCTCATCCGCTCTCACTACCCTCGCGGTGGAGCGGTCCCAGGCCATTTCACATCCTGCCACGCTACAAACCTGCCACCATGGGCCATGCCCCATCTGCTCGCCGAGGGTGTCCTCCTGCGGCTATGAAACCCCCTGCTCCACCTCAACCTGGGCCCAGCGTTGAGCACACCGCATGAAGCAGATGTCCCCCGTCTCACGGACCCCCTCGAGGACCCGTAAGGCTCCCAGGCGCTCCAGAGACGCTCGACAAAGGGTCCAAGATGTTAGCTCCAGAGATGTTAAGACCGTCCATCCCCTGGTGGAGGGCCGGGAGGAGAATTTTTTTTGTTGAATTTATTTTCACATTCTAAGTAACAGAGCTATTTCCTTTGTCTCTGGGTCACCTGGTCCGCAAATGCCGTTCTCACGGAACTCTGCCGCCAGATCTCAACAGTCCCAGCATGCTGGACACGGACCACCCGCCTTCAGCCACACGACTGTTCCCCGGCCGGTTCCGACAAGTCTAGAGGACACCTATGTTGGACCTCCTCCTCAGTCGCTAACCCTGCCGGGTGTGCGGAGCAAGGTAAGTGCTTTGAGACTTTTCTCAGCACCAGAGCCTCGGGACATGTCTTCGCTTCCCGACGCTGCTTTACCTGCTCCACCCGCTGCGAAGCCCCGCAGGGTATGTCAAAAATAATTGTCCCTTTGGTGCCTCTAGCACAGAGTTTGGACGCGTGGCTCTCACTTCCCAACCCGACTTGCTGTCTGACCCGGACCATCCAACTCGGTTACGCAATTCAGTTCGCCAGGCCTCCGCCCCCCTTCACGGGCATCCGCTTCTCCGCAGTACACGTCGAATATGCAAAGTCCCTGCACGCGGAAATCGCTACTCTCTAACTCAAAGACGCAATAGAGCCTGTCCCTCCAACCGAGATGAAGAAGGGTCTCTACAGCCCTTACTTCATCGTACCAAGAAAGGTGGCGGCTTACGACCGATCTTGGACTTGCGAGTTTTCAACCAAGCGTTGCACAAACTGCTGTTCATAATGCTCACGCAGAAATGCATTTTAACCTGGGTTCGACATCTAGATTGGTTCGCAGCGGTAGACCTGAAAGGCGCGTACTTCCATGTTTCAATTCTGCCTTGACACGACCCTTCTTACTGTTCGCGTTTGTCTGCCAGGCATATCAGTACAAAGTCCTCCCCTTCGGCATGTCTCTGTCCCCTCACGTCTTCACGAAAGTCGCAGAGAAGTCCGAGAAGCCGACATCTGCATACTCAATTACCTCGACGACTGGCTCATTCTGACCCACTCACAAGAGTTACTATGCGCTCACAGAGACCAGGTGCTCAGGCACCTTAGCCGTTTAGGGCTTCAGGTCAACTGGGAAAAGAGCAAGCTCACCCCGGTCCAGAGCATCTCTTTTCTCAGCATGGAGTTAGACTCAGGCTCAATGTCAGCACGTCTCACCAACGAGCGTGCGCAGTCAGCGTTGAGGAGCCTCGCTGCTTTCAGGACAGGCACAGCAGTCCCCTTAAAACTTTCCCAGAGGCTCCTGAGGCATATAACATCCTCCACGGCGGTCGCGCCACTGGGGTTGATGCATATGTGACCGCTTCAGCACTGGCTTCAGACTCGAGTCCCGAGAAGAGCATGGCACTGCGGCACGCAGCGTGTGACGATCACCCCCGCCTGGCACCAAACACTCAATCCCTGGACATACCTTTGTTTTCCACGGGCAGGAGTACCTTTGCAGCAGGTGTCCCGACGTGTCTTGGTCATGACCAATGCCTCCAGATTGGGTTGGGGCGCCATGTGCAACGGGCATGCAGTAGCAGGAAATTGGAAAGGGGCCCTGATGCGCTGGCACATCAACTGCCTGGAGTTGTTGAATGTTTTTTTTGCCCTGCGGAAGTTTCTCCGGTTAGTTCGAGACAAACATATCCTGATCAGGTCAGACAGCACCACTGCAGTAGCGTACATAAATCACCATGGCAGTGTACGCTCCCACCACGTGTCACGACTCGCCTGTGATCTCCTCCTTTGGAGCCAGCAGCGACTCAAGTCACCACTCACATCCCCTGCAACCTCAATGTGATAGTGGATGCGCTGTCACGACAATGCTTGCCCGGCGGAGAGTGGAGGCTTCACCCCCAGTCGGTCCAGCTGATTTGGGAACAGTTCGGCAAGGCCCAGGTAGTCCTGTTTACCTGCCAAGAGACCTCCCACTGCCCGCTCTGGTATGCCCATTCAGAGGCTCCCCTCGGGGCAGACGCACTGGCACACAGCCGGCCTGCGGGGCTGCACAAGTACGCACTTCCCCCAGTGAGCCTTTTGCACAGCATTTTTTAGATGCTGCTCTGATAGGGTCCTTCCACAGATCTGCAAAAGGCCAGTCTTGCAGGGGCCATTATTTATCTTTACAGTAATACAAATATGACATTATGTGTATGTTGCTTAAGGTTCTTCAGGTTGAACTTAGAAATTAAAAAAATCAAAAGGAACATTGTTGTTACTAGATTGTAAGGATGTGCAAAACCATTAGGTCTGTTGTTTGAATGACTAGATGGTGTTAAGGATAATAATGTATAAATAAAGCCACAAGCAGCAATCACTGGGTTCCTAGCACAAGTGAAGAAATAACCAAAATATTCAGAATTGACCGAAATGATCCGTGGATGACAAATAATACAAATTGATGGAATAGATCCTGCCTAAACTAAATTTGTTTAAAATTGGGAAAATGTGATTTGTTACTTGGTTGCTAGTGTAACCCCATCTGGTTGCTAGACAGTTACCAAAGTGATACTTAAAAGGCTCCTTGCTATCTTGAGACAAATGAAGGAAACTGGAAGTCTCTATGATGTTCTGGTGCAGAGATATGTGATTTGTTACATGGTTGCTAGGGTAACCCCATCTGATTGCTTGAAAGTTTCAATGTGATACTCAAAAGGCTACTTGCTATCCTGAGTGAAATTAACAAAACTGGAAGTCTCTACATTATTTTGGTACAGAGATATGTGATTTGTTAATTGGTTGCTAGAGTAACCCCATCTGGTTGCTAGGCAGTTACTAAGGTGATACTCAAAAGGCTACCCTGAGTCAAATGAAAGAAACAGGAAGTGTTTATGATATTCTGGTGCAGCGATATGTGATTTGTTACATGGTTGCTATGGTAACCCCTTCAGGTTGCTAGGCAGATAACAAAGTAAAACTAAAAAGGCTCCTTGCTACCTTGAGTTCAATGAATGAATGAAACCAGAAATCTCTACGATGTTCTGGTGAACAGATATGTCATTTGTTTCTTGGTTGCTAAGGTAACCCAATCTGGTTGCTAGGCAGTTACCAAGGTGATACTGAAAAGACTTCCTCTTACCCTAAATCAAATGAACAAAACCAGAAATCTGTATGATGTTCAGGTACAGAGATATATGTTTTGTTACTTTTTGCAAGGATAACCCCATATGGTTGCTAGGCAGTTACTAAGGTGATACTCAAAATGCCTCTTGCTACCCTGAGTCAAATGAAAGAAACAGGAAGTGTCTGTGATATTCTGGTGCAGAGAAATGTGATTTGTTACATGGTTGCTAGGGTAACCCCTTCTGGCTGCTAGTCAGTCACCAAGGTCATACCCAAAAGGCTCTTTGATACCTTGAGTTCAATGAAAAAAAAAAAGAAAAGAAATCTCTATGTTGTTCTGGTGCAGAGATATTAGATTTGTTACTTGGTTGCTAGGTTAACCCCATCTGGTAGCTAAGCAGTTACCAAGGTGATACTCAAAAGGCTCCTTGCTACCCTGATTCAAATGAATGAAACTAGAAATCTCTACGTTGTTCTGGTGCAGTGATATTAGATTTGTTACTTGGTTGCTAGGGTAACCCCATCTGGTTGCTAAGCAATTACCAAGGTGATACTCAAAAGGCTCCTTGCTACTCTGATTAAAATGAAAGAAGCCAGAAGTGTCTACAATGTTCTTGTGAACAGATATGTCATTTGTAACTTGGTTGCTAGGCAGATTACCAAGGTGATACTCAATAGGCTCCTTGCTTCCCTGAGTCAAATAAATGAAACAGGAAGTCTCTACATTTTTCTGGTGCAGAATAATGTAATCTGTTACTTGGTTGCTAGGATAATCCCATCTGGTTGCTAGGAAGTTACCATGGTCATACCCAAAGGCTCCTTGCTACCCTGAGTCAAATGAAATAGACCAGAAGTGTCTACAATGTTCTGGTGCAGAGATATGTGATTTGTTATATGGTTGCTAGGGTAACCCCATCTGGTTGCTAGTCAGTTACCAAGGTGATACTCAAAAAGCTCCTTGCTATCCTGAGTCAAATAAACAAAACCGGAAGTCTATACATTGTTCTGGTGCAAAGATATGTGATTTGTTACATGGTTGCTAGGGTAATCGCATATGGTTGCTAGGCAGTTACCAAGGTGATACTCAAAAGGCTCTTTGCTACCCAGAGACAAATTAATGAAATTAGAAGTCGCTACGATGTTCTGGTGCAGAGATATTTGATTTGATACTCAAAAGGCTCTTTGCTACCCTGAGTCAAATGAATGAAGCCAGAAGTCTCTGTGATTTTCTGGTGCCGATATATGTGATTTGCTACTTGGTTGCTAGGATAACCCCATCTGTTTGCTAGGCAGTTACTAAGGTGATTCTCAAAATATTCCTTGCTACCCTGTGTCTCTACAACATTCTGATCCTGAGATCCCCATCTAAACATTTTGAATGGAAGTCAATGGGGTTTGGTTTCTAGGGTGCTCTAAATGCTTGCTAGGTCATGGCTAAGTATTTTCCATGATGATTCCTAAAGCCTGATTGCTCACCCGATTAAAACAAGGCAACCCTGATGTCTCTAGGACATTCTGATTCAAAGATATTACACTCAGCCATTTTTAATGGAAGTTAATAGGGCTGGTTGCTAGGGTGCTCTAAATTGTTGCTAGATACAAACCTTAGATGCAAACACGGAATGCAAAATGTTAAGACAATCGGCCCAGCCTTTCCATAGTTAGATCCATTTGAAAGTTTTTTACTTTATCGTGCCACCAAGAGGTGGATATACACAATTGTTTTTTGTGTCCTTAGAATGACTCCATACATATGTGTACCAAATTTGGTGGCAATATCTGATTCTGTTCAACAACAGAATCAGATATAAGTTATAACTTATATCTGATATAAGTTATAACCATTTTTGAAAATTACGCATGCCCATTTTGCCCATTACGAATGTTCTGGCATACCGTTTGATGAAAAATCAAAATGTAAAAATTCCTTTGATAACTTTTCATTTTGGGACTCCAGATAATCTTTCTGCACTCCTTTGGTTTCAATCAGACGAACGGCCTATAACTAGTTAGAAAAAGTAATCTTTTAAAATAATTAAGTATTCTTTGAACGTTTTGATTCACACCAATGGTCCTTAAGGTAAAGTTGTTCAGAATGAGGAGATCCACAATATGGCATGAATAACCTGTTTCTCTGCACAACCCAGCGGTATATACAATGATTTAAATGCATGTAAAAAGCAATAGCACCTCCCGGTGGCCAATTTTTGTCCAATTTTGTACAGACCTCTTGGGCTAAGAGACAAACAGGTGCACCAAGTTTAATTCCAATTGGCCTTATTTAACCTTATATAAAAGCAACTGAAATTGATTGGTCTACGGTGGCCATATTTTTAAAGATATTCAACTCATAGGCTTGATGGCACCTTGGACAAAGACGGTGCATGCAAAAGTCGATCGGACCAACGGTTCCATAGTTAGAGACATTATTGGATTTTTAATTATTATAGCGCCACCAAGAGGCAAAGGTGTGCAATATTTTTTGTGTGTCCTCACAATGAGCCCATACATATGTGTACCAAATTCGGTGATCTCAATCCGTTCAAAACTTATAACCAGTTTAGTAAAATAGAGATGCCCACAATGAATGTTTTGGCATAGCGTTTGATGATACATTTCTTTGATAACTTTTTATAATGGGACTCTGCTGTTTTTTCCAATCGGGCAAACAGCCTAGGACGAGTTCATAAATTTTTTTTTTTCAAACAATCCAAACTAGCCGGAAATTAAAAGGTGAAGCCAAAAATGTCAGATCTTACAAGATTTGCCATGACACAAGGAATCACAGGAAAAAATTATTTTGACAGAATAGACTGTCAACTTAACTAAATTTGTTGAAAATTGTGTAGCAACATTTTGAAGCTGTAAAAAGCACATAAAGGCAGCATTAAATGAACCCACACGACTCCAGTGGCTGAATCTATATCTTTTGAAGAAAATTGATAGATGTTAATCTGTTCACAAATTATAACCGTTTGAGTAAACATAGGCATGGCCATTATGTACGTTTTGGCACCATTTAATGATAAATCAAAATTTGTTTGATAACTTTTCATATAGGGACTGCTGAATATTTCTGCACTGGATGGGTTCTGATCAGGCAAATGACCTAGGACTAGTTCAAATAGCTGCTAAAAGTCCATGTGTTAATGGTGGCTATATTTTTCAAGATATGCAACTGTCCTCATAGACCTTGATGTCACCTTCGACAAAGAAACTACATGCATTTCAATCGGACCAGAGGTTCCATAGTTAGAGACATTATTAGATTTTAAATTATTATTTTAATTATTTAATTATTATTGAGATTTTTTATATATATATATATATATATATATATATATATATATATATATATATATATATATATATATATTATAGTGCCAACAAGAGGCAGAGGTGTGCCACTTTTTTGTGTGTATCATCAGAATGACCCCATAGATAAGTGTATCAAATTTGGTGATAATATCTCAGTCCATTCAAAAGTTATGACTGTTTAAGTAAAAGTGGCCACACCCAATATGTAAGTTTTGGCATACCGTTTGACGATGAAAAGTAAAAAATTCCTTTGATAACTTTTTACACTGGGACTCTGCTGAATCTTTCTGCAGTGGTTTGGTTCCGGTCGGGCGAACGGTATACACTAGTTTGTTAAATAATTTTTTGTTAAATAATCTCAAGTATTTAATGAACATTTTCTTTCACACCAACTGTACTTGAGGCTAAATTGTTCAGAATAAGGAGATCTACATTATGGTATGAATAAAGTGTTTCTTTGTGAAAAAAGCATAATATACAACAATTTACATGTATGTAAAACGCCATAGCACCTTCCCAGTGGCCATCTTTTTTCAAATTTTGCACAGTTCCATAGTTGGAGCCAAACAATTTTAGTGCCACCAAGAGGCAGAGGTGTGAGGTATTTTTTATGTGACCTCTCCTATAGCCCATACATAAGTTTACCAAATTTGGTGACAATACCTCAATCCGTTCAAGAGTTATAAGCATTTTAGTAAAAGTGGCTCACACATTATGAACGTTTTGGCATACCGTTTGATGATAAATTGTAATTGTAATTTTACACACCAATGGTACTTGAGGCTAAATTGTTCAGAATAAGGAGATCTACAGCATGGTATGAATAAAGTGTTTCTTTGTGGAAAAAAGCATAATATACAGCAATTTACATGTATGTAAAACGACATAGCGCCTCCCGGCGGCCAACTTTTTTCAAATTTTGGACAGTTCCATAGTTAGCTCCATTTTAGTTTTTAACCATTATAGCACCACCAAGAGGCAGAGGTTTTTATTTTTTTGTTTCAAACCAATGGTGCTTAAGGCAAAGTTGTTTAGAATGAGGAGGTTTACAGCATGTTCTGAATAGTGTGTTTCTTTTTTTAAATACAGCGGTATATACAACAATTTACATGCATATAAAATGCAACTGCGCCTCTAGGTGGCCTATTTTTGTCAAATTTTGCACAGACCTCTTGGGCAAAGAGACAAATAGGCATACCAAGTTTAGTTCCAATCAGCCTTATTTAACCCTATATAAAAGCTACTCAAAGCTGATTGGTGAATTTTTTAAGATCCGTGACTGTGCTAATATATCTTGGTGGCAGCATGGACAAAGACAGTGCACGCAAAATTTTATGTCGATCGGACCAATGTTTCCATATTTATTATTATAGCGCCACCAAGAAGCAAAGGTGTTCAATATTTTTTGTGTGACCTCAGCATGAGCCCATACATAAGTTTAACAAATTTGGTGATAATGCCTCAATCCGTTCAGAAGTTATAACCATTTTAGTAACATGAACACACCCACTACAAAAGTTTTGGTATAACGTTTGACGATTAATCCAAATTAAAAAATTCCTTTGATAACTTTTCATATTGGGAATCTGAATTGTTCTGCACTGGTTTGGTTCCATCGGGTAAACGGCCTAGGATTGTTTTAAATTTTTTTCTAACAATCCAAAATAGCATGAAAAGGGGGGGGGGGAGCAAAATTCTGTCAAGGGTTAAAACTCTTTGGCATGATGCAAGGAAACAGAGGAAATGGAATTTTGCTTCTAGCCCTTATGGCCCAAGATTTATGGCCTAAAATGTGAATTTTGTTTGTTTTGTTCGCAATAGCGCCACCTAGTATCTGACGGATGTGTGTCTGTACACCTGAGTAGTGGGGAGATTTGGAACCATCCTGCCAAGTTTGGCATCTTAGAGTGGTGGTGGCGTAGTGGGATAAAGCACATAACAAATTATCAAAAGGTTGCTGGTTCGATTCCCACAGCAACCACAAATGTGTCCTTGAGCAAGGCACTTAACTCCAGGTTGCTCCGGGGGGATTGTTCCTGTAGTAAGGGCACTGTAAGTCGCTTTGGATAAAAGTGTCTGCCAAATGCATAAAGGTAAATGTAAGTCTACAACTTACATTTACTGAGTCCCAAACACTTTTAGGGCAGAAAAAAAATAAAATAGTCAAGTAATTTTTATTGCACCTTTCACAACATACATCATTTCAAAGCAGCTTTACAGAAGATCAGGCATTAACAGAAGATAAAACTGTAATATATAATATAATGTCTTAGAGTCATCATTGTGTAGTTTGATAAAATACAATTGTGAATTGTGTTTAAAAAATAAGTAATTAAATAATAATTGTATTTATAACCCCAGTGAGCAAGCTGAATGTGACTGTCAAGGAACACAAAACTCTATAAATGTTGATTAATGTAGAAAAATAACCTTTGGAGAAACCAGAGTCACTGTGGGGCCAGTTCCCCTCTGGCTAACATCATGAATATAATGCCAATATTACTTATGTATAGTACAAGTCATGGTTACAAATTATTAAACTAAGTAAGTGTTAAGGGTCAGAATTTAAAACAAAGATTTGTATGAACTGAAAGATTAATGACTAATGTCTTTGAAGTCCATCCTGGATTAACTGCAGAATTTCACATAGATGCAATTGTCCTTGTTTGTTGGCTGATAAAGGGTTTTATTGGCAATTACTTGATAGTCTGTATATTCCATTATAAGAGTGTAGTCCATCATTAGGCCGAGGTGATGCAGGCAGAGATCAGTTAGGTGCATCGCAGTTCAACCTGGCTGGTAATTTTGGTGATGTCTATCCTAAATCCAAGGTTCAGGCAATGGCATATGAAGAATCCCATGTCTTATGGTTGGAGTTGGCATCAGTTCATCCTCTGAAGTCCATCGTAATAGACTGAAGTATAATAATAATAATAAGAAAAATTATATGAAAATTGGAACAAATATAATAAGGTTCCTGCACCTTCGTTGCTTGGACCCCTAATTAGGCAATGTCAATGTGATCACGATCAGATGCGTTTAAGCGGAAAATACGGACACTAAGCACAGCACTTCAACATGGTAACTAATGGATATTCAATTATAACAACTTATGTGTGTGGCTGTGAGCGACGTGCAGACCCAAGGAACCAATCATCCAGCCGCGACGGCTGTGGGGAGGACGGAGGGTTCCAGTCAGAGCCCACGCTGGCGGCGGACCGGGCAAGCATGTCGGACATCTGAGCGTCAGCCTCAGCCTGGGCGTGCTGGCCTGAAGGCGGCAGCCCAGGCGAGTCATCCGCGTCAGATGCCGGACCGCTCTCCGATGCAGCGGTGAGCTCATCCAGCTCGAGGGGCTCCAGAGGATAGGCAGGCTGGCTGTGAGGCGAGTCGCTGTTGCCTCGAGCCCGGACGGAAGTCAATGAGCATGCCGGGGAGCGGGCGGTTCGTGGGGACGTACCCGGCGAAGCCGTGCTCACTGCCATCCCCAAATCGCCTCCATCGCCAGCCGCATCGTCCTCAATCCCATGGGAAGAAGGAACGATGCAGGGGGCCAGCTGGAGTGGTGTTCCTTCGGTTGAAGGAAAGTCGCGACCGTAACGTTGCCATGGTCATGTTCTCGCAGTGAGAACATGAACCATCCACAAGCGCTGCCTCAGTGTGATCGCAGCCCAGACACATGAGACATCTGAATCGGAGAGCACCCTACCGCATCCAGGAACTACACAGGGGCAGAGAGTCATCTTTAAAAAGACACGTCCTGAAAAGGACATTCAACGCCGGTGTATATTGCTCTTTTAGAGGAAAATACTCTTTTAGAGAAAATCACTCTTTTAATAACAACTCTTAGTTGTGCTGTCAAAGCGCCCAGGGGCAAACTGCACTGCCGTGCAGAGAAGGAGAAAGCCGCTGAAGTGCGCCGTAGATCCAACAGCAGATTGCTCAGAAGAAGAGGAATAGATGTGTGACTCACAGCTCTCTGCATACACGACCATCAGCTCCGAAGAAAATTTCTGAATGAAACAAACATATTTCCCCGGCTTTATACAGTATGTCCGGGGGTGGGACATGCAAATTCTGTCTGCCAACTTCTTATTGGCCTTTTTTTATAGATCAGAGGTATATTCGGTGCTCAAGAGAGACCCCAAATGTCGCTTCTTTGACACAACGTCGAAGTGAGCGACAGAAGGGGAACTAAAGTTTGCAGATTTAGCAACCAGATATGAAACCATTAAATTTTGTCATCTAGTATCAGTTGCTTACACAATTTGAGTTGCATACAGCACAGTATGTGCACATCTTGCAAGTTTCAGTTGGCTTGTGTTAAAATATGATGCTGTTCTGATTTTTTTTACTAGTTCATTGTCTGCTGGGGTGGAAAGTGTACTGAAAAATAATACTCAAGTAAAAGTACTGTTACTTCTTAAAAATGTAATTTGAGTAGAGTAAAATACCTGTCCTAAAAACTACTCAAGTAAGAGTAAATTACTCATTTAAAAGTACTCATGAGTAGTGAGTATTGAGTACTGAGTTGCGAAAACTATGCCCCTTTAAAATAAACTTCTATGCTGCAATTTAGAAATGTAGCACACATACCCTAATTTACATTCCCTTTCATGGCTGTTTGCCAGAAAGAATACAAATATAGGTATTTTATAGGTGTTTGTGACTGCAAACTTTTAAAATACATCACTTATCTATTATACTGTAAACACTATATGAATATGATTTAAAAAGGTAAATAAAAGGGCGACATGATTACAGAAATGTAAAGATAAAAAAGCCATTTTCTATTTCATAATGTATGAAACAATTATATTAAAATCAATTTACATGCAGGGTCTACATTTCACTTGATGCTGACTGAGAGAGATATTGTTGCACATAAAACATGTTCAAAACAATGCAAGGAATTCAAAAATAAATAAATAAATAAAAACACTACAAAAAAAGCGGGGTCACTTGGCACAAGAGCAGTTGTTTGGTACAGGGGCCACATCGGACTTTAAAGGGAGAGTTCACACAAAAATTTTAATTCTTTCATTATTTAGTCACCCGTATGACTTTCTTTCACCAGCAGAACACAAATTAAGATTTTTAGAAGAATATTTCAGCTCTTTTGGTCCATACAATTCAAATGAATGGGTGCCAAAATTTTGAAGCTCAAAAAAATCAGCTTAAAAATAGCCTAATCCATGTGACTCCAGTGGTTAAATCCATGACGTCAGAAGTGATATGATAGGTTGGGTGAGAAACAGATCAATATTTAAGTCCATTTTTGCTAGAAATTCTCCTACCTGCTCAGTCAATCTCCATTTTAACTTTCACTTTCTTCATCTTCTGTTTTTGGTAATTCAAATTCTTCATGCATATCGCCATCTACTGTGTAGGGAGAAATTTTTCTAGCAAAAATGGACTTAAATATTGATCTGTTTCTCATCCCCACCTATCATATCACTTCAGAAGTCATGGATTAAACCTATGGAGTCACATGGATTAGGCTACTTTTATGCTGCCTTTATGTGCTTTTTGGAAAGTCAAAATTTTGCATCCATTTACTTGTATTGTATGGACCAGAGCTGAAATATTCTTCTGTGTTCTGAAGAAAGAAAGTCATAGACAGATGGCATGATGGTGAGTAAATGATGAGATAATTTTCATTTTTGAGTGAACTATTTCTTTAAGTAGCACATGGGGGGACACATTGTCATCCTTTTGAGAGACAATGTTCCACATTGATTTAGTTCTCGTTTCTTTTAAGCCAAGAAATAGTTATGTTCACATTCTTATGCATGATGCACAATTTTCAGATGTTCTGGTTACCCTAAACAGGGGAACAAGGCGACGCCTGCCAACCCGGAAACGGGCCGAGCCTAGCCGGGCCTCTTTTCTCTCTATGTTTCTCCACATAGAGCAAGAAACGGCTGGGGCCATTACACGCATCGAGGGTGGGTAATACACGCATTACCCAGTTTCCTATTCTTTCAGGGGGAAAAGTCCCTGCGGAGACCACACCTTCCCAGGAAGAGGGAGGTAAGTGTGGCGAATACATTACATGGGCCACTCAGGTCACATGTGGAAACAACGGCGCGGTGGTAGATCCAGCCTCAAGGAGGGGGGAGTTGCTACAACACCGCGACCGAAGGGCAGCTAGGACTGCCTAAGGGAGACGCGGGTCCACTCGTAAGGGGACTGTACCGCGAAAAATACACACAGGAGGAAGTCAACGCAGGAGTCCTGAACTGTGGAGCACCTATTCCAGTACAGGGTAGATTTGAGTACCTGCAGTGGATTGGGTCAGCAACTTCCTCCGCTAATTTGCGGACCCACAGGTCTAGGGAGGAGTCATCCAGGGATCCGAATGAATTGGATCTCCTGGGATAGAAAGCGCACAGTTTTACCTCGGTCGAGGGAAAGGGCGCTAGGTGCAAGTGATCCACCTGGTCAATCCGTCAGCGTGTACAGAGGTCTTCCGGCTCGGACCTGAGAAAACACGGGATGATACTGACTCAACCCTGAGATTGTAGAATCTCGCAAAAGGTATTAGGTGTTGCCCAACCCGCTGCTCTACACATGTCTCGAAAATCACTCGGACCCGCAGGGGTGGGGGGGCATGCCCTGGGTGTGATAGGCTAATGAAATGGCATCCACCACCCAGTGGGAAAGCCTCTGTTTGGAGACAGCTTTCCCTTTCCGCTGTCCACCAAAGGAGACAAAGATCTGCTCAGAACGTCTAAAGCACTGCGTGCGGTTCAAGTAGGTACACAAAGCACGTACCGGACACAGCAACGAAGGAGCTGGGTGTGCCTCCTCCCGGGGCAGTGCTTGCAGGTTCACTACCTGATCTGATCTGAAAGAGCGTCGTAGGAACCTTGGGCACATAGCCCGGTCGCGGTCTTAGGATCACATATGTTTCTACTGGACCGAACTCCAGGCAAGTGTCGCTGACATAGAACGCTTGCAGGTCCCCGACCCACTTGATGGAGGCGAGTGCGATCAGCAGGGCTGTCTTTAGAGAGAGGGCCCTGAGTCCAACTGATTCTAGCGGTCTCTGAAGGGCCGCAAGGACAACCGAGAGATCCCATGAGGGTAACAGGCTTGGCCGGGAAGGATTTTACCTCCAGGCGCCTCTTAGGAACCTGATGATTAAGTCGTGCTTACCCAAAGATTTGCCGTCTACTGGGTCATGGTGGGTCGCGATAGCAGCAACATATACCTTCAAGGTGGAAGGGGACAGCATCCCCTCCAGCCTTTCCTGAAGAAATAAGAGCACCAACCTAACTGCGCACCTCTGTGGGTCTTCAGCCCGGGAAGAGCACCAATTTGCGAACAAGTGCCACTTCAGGGCGTAAAGTTGCCTGGTAGAGGGGGCTCTGGCTTGGTTGATCATGTCTATGATGGCAGGTGGTAGACCAGCTAGATCTTCCACGTCCCATCCAGGGGCCAGAGATAGAGGTTCCAGAGGTCTTGGTGCGGATGCCAGAGCGTGCCCCCTTCCCTGAGAAAGAAGGTCTTTCCTCAGGGGAATTCATCAGGGAGGGGCTGTCGCGAGAAGTACGAGGTCCGAGAACCAGGCCCGGGTGGGCTAGTAGGGAGCCACTAGGGTGACATGTTCCTCGTCCTCCCTGACCTTGCACAGCACCTGTGCAAGAAGGCTCACTGGGGGAAATGCGTACTTGCGCAGCACCTAGAGCCAGCTGTGCTCCAGTGTGTCTGCCCCGAGGGGAGCCTCTGTTTGGGCATACCAGAGCGGGCAGTGGGAGGTCTCTCGGGGTGCAAACAGGTCTACCTGGGCCTTGCCAAATCGTTCCCAAATCAGCTGGACCGACTGGGGGTGAAGCCTCCACTCTCCACCGGGGACTTGAGTCGCTGCTGGCTCCAAAGGAGGAGACGACGGGCGAGTCGTGACATGTGGCGGGAGCGTATGCCGCCTTGGCGATTTATGTACGCTACTGCGGTGGTGCTGTCTGAACTGACTAGGACATGTTTGTCTCGAACTAATGGGAGAAACTTCCGCAGGGCAAAAAAAACAGTCAGCAAATCTAGCCAATTGATGTGCCAGCGCAGCGGGGCCCCTTTTCAACAGCCTGCGGCTGCGTGCCCATTGCACATGGCGCCCCAACCAAATCTGGAGGTGTCGGTCATGACCAGGATGCATCGGGACACCTGCTGCAAGGGTATTCCTGCCTGCAAAAAGCAGAGCTCTGTCCAGGGTTTGAATGTTTGGCGGCAGGCGGGGGTGACCATCACACGGTGCGTACAACGGCGCCATGCTCATCTCGGGACTCTAGTCTGAAGCCAGTGCTGAAGTGGTCTCATATGCACCAACTCCATCAGCGCGACCGCCGTGGAGGATGGCATATGCCCCAGGAGCCTCTGGAAAAGTTTTAAAGGGACCGCTGTGCCCGGCCTGAAGGTGGCGAGGCATTTCAGCACCGACTGCGCACTCTCGTAGGTGAGACGAGCTGACATGCCGAGAAAAGGGATGCTCTGAACCGGAGAATAAGTAGGGAGAGAAATTAGGAGGGAAAACAAGACACAAATGCACAAATGAGATCACACAAAACCAAGTGCATTCACATAACACGAGACAAAACTCAAGTGCCTGGATTCAGCCACAGAGTAAATAAATCAAGACATAAGACAGACATAAAACATGTACATGTCAGATGGAAAAAACACAAAACTAAGGGCAGAACCCAGACAATGTTCTGTTTTTTAAGCAGAATGGGTTCAGTCTGAACATTCCTTACACAAAAGGAAACATGTGAAAACATGTTTTCCAAAGAAAGACAGTCCTTGGGATGTAACATAGAAAAAAGTGGATTTTTACCAAGATTGATGAGACAGGGGCCTTTAAAAGATGTGAAGCTTGCAATAAAGTCCCAAATGACAGGGCCACATTAACACTGGAGGAGCTCAAGAACAAAGCAGTAAATATCCTACAATAACCTACTCAATGCCCAAATGACAATCCAACTGAGAATCTGTTAAGTACTTTCAATTTACCAAAATACATCCAATTAAAATTAAAATGAACAAACTTGTGCAAATCTGACAACAATGACAGTTTGATTTAGTTATGTAACAATTTTAAATTCAAATTATTATTTCATCATGATCACACAGGAAATCGACATACTGTTTCCAAATATACTCTGAAATTGACCCCATATTTCTGAATTACTGACAAGCATCATCCCTCACCAGACATTTTTGACATCAATTTGAACATGTTCAAATATCCCTATGGCGCAATCTCTGCAACACTGGTCCCGTGAAAACCAGGAAATTGTCGCTTTCACAAACAATGGTGAGCATGTTTGGGAGGTTGCATATTTGCTCTAAAATTAAATAAAATCTAAAATATATTTTTTTACTAGGTTTTGTGTTTGGATTAGGGTGTAGGGTTAATAAAATATTCCTCTTAACTATTACGTCATTTATAACAAAAAATTCAACTGGCTTTTGGTGCCACCCTGTGGAAGTTTAACCTCAACCACACATCCAGCTTTGGCCACTGGGGGCAGTGTTTCGAATCTCGGTTAGCACAGACCAGTTTCAGCCACAGAACTTTTGCTCTCTTGTAGCCAAATTCATGGTGTTATCTGCCTGATTGATGTTAGTTTCAGTTTTTTTGAATAAAATATCAAAAAGCACTAACAATTAAATGTATATTGTATAATTTGGCAAAATGAGAAAATTGATGAAGGATCTGATTACTTTTGATACACTGTACATAATAAGTAACCAGAAACCAAATAATAGCAGGAAAAACAGGTAAAAGCAATTGTTCTAGACATTTAAACACGGGACATTATGTTGAATTAAGCACCTAATTAGAGTAATGGTTCAACTGATTGCATGGGGCAATAATGGCACCAGCAGAGTTTTAATTACAGCCTTAATCTTTGTCACTCCAGTTTTGTTACAACAGACATGAGCTAAAGAGAGACAAAGAGCCCAGTGAAAACAACACTTCATGTAACATTTTGAAGGACTCTGTTGAGGTTCAGGTCACTTGATACAGTGAGAGGGAGAGGACTGTTTATCTTTGCCTTAGCAGTGAAATACCCCTGATTCCTCTTCAAAGGGCAATTTGCATTTCAGCTCTCACCACTAAAACCATCCTTCATATCAAAATATCAGGCCTCGAAGGGATATACACATAAATTCTGTAGCACACAATCTTTTTAAAACAGTCCAGTAAAAGCTAGGGATACACCACCTCTACCCCCACCCATCTAATAAAAACCACTTGTCTATTCATGGTACACCATCAAGTATAAAGTAAATGAAAATTCCTCCCTGTAAATCAGGGCTCACTCTTTGACCATATTTTCTGTGGCTAACTGTTTCATCATTACTTACTTTGACTATAACTTATGTGGCTTTTATTGTCCTATAACGTCTGTTCTGTGTTGCAACTGTGGTGTCATAAAAATTAATTATTTTCACACAAAATTTCCCTTAAAATAAAAATTTTTTTTTAGAAAGTCATTACTTTACGGGTAACAATTTTAGCATTGATTAACCATTATAGCATACACCTTTTACCTCTCTGAATCTATTTTACTATTAGTCTATTTTAAATTTGTTTAAAATTTTGAATGTATTTAATATTTTTTTACTGTCTGGGGTGTGCAAACATGTAGAAATAGACACTATTTAAATCTGTTGTATTTATTTATTTCTACCTTTATTTTACCAAGTTAGTCTCTTGACATTACAAATCCCTTTTACAAGAGAGAACTGGCCAAAATGGAAGCATAAAACATTATAACAATTAACAAAAAGAACACAAGTAAAAACAAGATACTAAACATAGCTGCAAGCAGCGATAACAGGCAAAAGCAACATGGATCCATTTCCACCCATTGGCTTTCGGTAAACAATGCAAGGTGGAAACATGCATTTGGCATTTGACATTATTCTAAACAATTTTGAAGCAATTTGGGTAAATATTAAAGGTCTATTTTAAAGTACGTTGTAAGAGCCACACTTCTTGCTGCCAGGTGGTGGTGCTATGACCATGACCCAAAATAGTCACATTTATGTTTTAGCCTAAAGACTAAACATACAACATCACAATTTTGATCTAAATCACACATTGCACACAGAAGACATGAGACACTTCCTGTTTCCCATTTGTGCCGTTAATCTAATGCCTCACCATGCCAACACTGTTCGATATATCACAAATCTGTTAACAATTTAGCATCTTCAATGTCTTGGCATAATGTTGTCTAAATGTGGTGACAAACTCATGAATACCCTAGGAGGAGTATTTAAAAGTTCAGCGATTGCAATAATAAAAAAATTATAAAAAATGGACAACTTCCTGTTAGGCAGAGCTAATAACTATAATTATTAAAGTTGTCCAGCTTAATGAGAACTATATTAAGTTCTCTGGAAATATATTATTTTCTTAGAACATTACCCAATGTTGCCCATGCTTAAATCTGACACTGCATGAGTGTCTAGAACGACACGAGGGTGAATAAATGTTGATGAACTAACTCTTTAACAAATGGAAACTGAGCATCAGCCAACAGCTAGTGGGGTCAAATTGATTCAACAATACAAGTCCTGTTTGGAAATTCTGAGCAATTTTGTAAAATGAATGAACTTCCTGTCAATGTCTGAACTTTGTGAGAATACCATCTTGTAAGTATATACACAAGATTATATCTGGTGGTTTACATTTTGATCTCAACTGCAGTGATAGCCATCTGAAGCCAGTAAGCTGCTGTAAGAATCCCCCTAAAATGTCCATGAAGCTGAAATACAACATAATTTTGAGATAAGCTTTAAAAGTGCACTTTTTTCCTTAATAAAAAAGTTTTACTCCTAAAGAAGATAATTGTAATTTTGAAACTATATATAAAGAAAATATATATAAAACAGTGACCACTCATATGACAACCAGTCAAATCAGTCAAATCGGTAATCTTATAAAAGCTGTTTAATTCTACATGGAGAGGGTCATTTTAGGAGGGTCATCATTGACCATGACCAGTCAAATACTACTCGCTTAATCTCAGTAACCACAGTTGGACACTTTCCATCTTGGATTCAGTAATCATGGCTGACTGTGAATAGTGAATTTCTACAATAGCATCTGTAATTTACAACTATTGACTTTGAATGATGCTGCAAAAAGGCCACTAGGTGTCACTGTAAGTCTAACATGAAACAAACAAAAAAGTTGCTCAGTGCACCTTTAAATTCATACATCAGAAGCCAATTATATAAATGAAAGTGCTTCAAATTTGAATTTTACACATTATAGCATCACCTTGTTATAACCAATTAAACTAGTGACTAGTGATAGACTGATATATCAGCCATGGCTGCATTTCCCAAAAGCATAGCAAGCTTAAGTTGATTGTAGAGACCATTGGCACCAATGGTTTCTTTTATCTACTTAGAATTTGATGCTTTTGGGAGAAACAGCCCAGATAAATTAAATGGCTGGCATTAGGTAATTTTGAAACCACTAGCCGTTAACCGTGCCCACTTGTCTGATTAGGTGAAGGAGAATGTGATACTGCTTTTAATATTTTTGCAATATATAAATACATAAATCTCTGTAACAATCTGTAACAATTTTGTACTGGCTCTGGCAATGACAAATATAGAGACGATGAAGTTAAGAACCCAAGTTGAGGCATTGCTGCTGTGACATGGCATGTAGCAGGCTGAGGCATTGCTGTAACATGGCATGGAGCAGGCTGAGGCATTGCTGTGACATGGCATGAAGCAGGCTGAGGCATTGCTGTGGCATGGCATGAAGCAGGCTGAGGATCCGGGGGCAAAAGATGGCGCAAGATCAGCGACCATGACGTTGAACTCGGCAGCCATGATGTAGAACTCTGGCTCAGCATCTGCCTCCCCCACAGTAAACATCGAAGGACCATGGTGGAGCTGGAGGTTTGGAAGACAAATGTGGAGCCTGTGGGACTGAGGAACACAGGAGGGTCAGAAGTTCCCCTTGTCTGATCTTGAGGAAACATCCACAGGGTGGGTAAAAGGGTGGGAACCATCTCCAGGTTCAATAGCTCAGATGTGGCTATGACATGGCATGGAGTAGACTCAGGTGTGGCTGTGATGTGGCATGAAGCAGGCTCAGGCGTGGCTGTAACATGACATGGAGCAGGATCAGGTGTGGCTGTGACATGGCATGGAGCAGGCTGAGGCATTGTTGTGACATGGCATGGAGCAGGCTGAGGAATTGCTGTGACATGGCATGGAGCAGGCTGAGGCGTTGCTGTGATATGGCATGGAGTAGGCTGAGGCATTCATGTGACATGGCATGGAGCAGGCTGAGACGTTGCTGTGACATGGCATGAAGCAGGCTGAGGCATTGCTGAGATATGGCATGAAGCAGGATGAGGCATTGCTGTTGCATGGCATGAAGCAGGCTGACGATCTGGGGCAAAAGATGCAAGATCAGCGACCATGACGTGGAAATCTGGCTTAGTGTCCATGATGTGGAACTCTGGCTCGGCAGCCTTGACATGGATCTCTGGCTTGGCGACCATGACATGGATCTCTGGCTCGGTGGCCTTGACGTGGATCTCTGGCTCAGCTGCCATGAGGTGGAACTCTGGATCGGATGTAATTATTAAATATAATTGTCTTGTAATTTCTGCACCAACTAGCTTTAAAAATGGAATTACTACAGTGCTTCCAACCGTTCGGAGGAGGAGAAGGAAGCCGTTTAAGTTGCCTGAGCCCCAGTCGCTGCCACTGCTCCTGGCCACGGATGCTGTTCCCCAGTCGCTGCCAGCATCACAGGCCACAGTGGCCATTCCCCGGTCACTGCCAGCGCTCCTGGCCCCAGATTACGTTCTTCAGTCACTGCCAGCGCTCCCAACCATGGAGGCAATTCCCCAGTTGCTGCCTGCGCTCCCAACCATGGAGGCAATTCCCCAGTTGCTGCCTGCGCTCCCAGCCATGGAGGCCGTTCCCCAGTTGCTGCAAGCATTCCCGGACACAGCGGCCATTCCCCAGTTGCTGCCAGTACTCCTGGCCAGGGAAACCGTTCCCCAGTCACTGCCAGTGCTACCTGCCACGGAGGCCATTCCCGTGTATTTTGTTGACTGTAGGTGAAAATGGGGGTGCTACAGAGGCATCTTACATACCCATTTTAAAAGGTGGCACTACATAGCCACCCCTACACGCCCATGTGTGAACTTTTTCCCAGCCCTAATGGCCAACAACTCTGATGTGCGTGCAAAATTTCATGAAATTATGCCTCAAAAACACCCATATTTAGGAAGAAATGAATAATAACAATGAATGTGTTGCCATAGCAACACTATTTAAGATATAAAATATCCCTTGAAAATTTTACATCAGCAGTGTCTTGACATTATTCTAAATAATTTTGAAGCAATTCATGTAAACACAAAAAGGCTTTTAAACGTACCATACTTCCTGCTGCCAGTTGGTGGCGCAATGACCATGACCCATAATTGCTGCATCATTGTGGTCAGCCCCCATTACAAAACATAGTGCTGAATTGTCATCAAAATCACACAATGCACACAAAATTTATAAGGCACTTCCTGTTTCCCATTTTTCGCCATAAATGTATTGCTTCGCCATGGCGACAACATTCAAAATATCAAAAATCTGTTTGCAATTAAGTGCCTAAAATGTTTTTGCATGGTGTTGCACAAATTTGGTGCCAGTCATATGAATCCCCTAGGAGGTGTATTTAAAAGTTCAGAGCCTATGATTTTCAGAAAATTCTAAATTAGCTAATAACTGTGAGTACAAAACCGTTATTCAGCTTGATGAGAACTATATATGTACCCATTTTGGTGACAGTAAGTGAAAATAGGAGTGTGACAGAGCCCCCCCCCCCCCCCCCCCTTTCCAGTGCTTGGGCCCTAATAATCTTAAAAAGAACAATAGGGTCTCTGCACTTTCAGTGATTGGGCCCTAATAATAATCCTTAGAACAATAGGGTCTCTGCACTTTCAGTGCTTGGGCCCTTATAATTATAATAATAATTCTTAGAAGAACATTAGGGCCTCTACACTTTCAGTGCTTGGGCCCTAACTATACATTAAAGGGATCATGACATGAGGAATCAGATTTTACTTGATCTTTTGAATTATAAGAGGTCATTGTATTTTAAAAACATGCTATAAGTTTTAGAAATCAAAACTTCCTCCTCACTGCAAAAAGACAATTTCAAGTCAAGTCAAGTGGATTTTATTGTCGTTTCAACCATATACAGTTAGTACAGTACACAGTGAAACGAGACAACGTTCCTCCAGGACCATGGTGCTACATAAAACTACATAGGACAAACACAAAACCACATGAGACTACACAAAGTAAATAAAATACCTATATAAAGTGCACGTGCAAACATGTGCAAAAAGTACGGGACAGTACAATAAATTACTAACAATGAACAGGACAATAGGCACAGTGAGAGACAGTGCAGAGCCGACCAGTACACAGCAGTTCAAAGATGACAGTTTCTAAAAATGCCAACATAACATAATATGAGATAGTGTTCTATGCACATAGCAGTTATTGAGGTAGCAGACAGTTATAAAGTGACAGTAATTAAAGTGCAACTCAGGACATGTATGTGTGTGTCAAACCAGTCTCTGAGTATTGAGGAGTCTGACGGCTTGGGGGAAGAAGCTGTTACACAGTCTGGCCGTGAGGGCCGAATACTTCGGTACCTCTTGCCAGATGGCAGGAGGGTGAAGAGTTTGTGTGAGAGGTGTGTGGGGTCGTCCACAACGCTGGTGGCTTTGTTGAAACCAAGCTGCCAAAACAAATCGTTTTCTGCTTCTTCCATATTGTGAAGTCACACTGTGGTAGACATTTCACCTGACTGCCTCCACTGTAAAGATCAATGCCTACTTCACCTTTAATTATTTTCAAGGCCCCCCAGCAGCAGTTAGCAGTGAGATGACAAGTAGAGAAAGCAGGTCAAGAGCAGAGCGTCAGTCAGAACAGTGAGCATTTACTGTCAAGTCTGAAAGTAGAGGCAGCACCAAAACAGAGGGTCAGAATGAGGGTGGGAAAGTCTCCCTTTTTTATAGATTTTTTATTTTTTTTTGTGCAAAAATATGAAGTGAAATTCAGTCCTCGCCTTAGTGAATAGAACACATAACATATCATTTGAATGTGCTATAGAAAGACTTTGAATTAACATTAACGTGTTGCAAGATATGTGGGCAACAAACCTATTTGTGCTTTATAAATACAGAAAAGGTGTACCAATGTGAAGGGCCATTCAACCATTGCATACAAGATAAAATGATGAGTGAAACCTCCACATCCAGTAATAAATATCAACATACCATGGTAATCTGCATCAGGCATGCAATGAACAAACTTTAGCATTCCTGTATAAAATATCTCCATAGTCAAGAACACTGAAAAAAGTATAGACTTCCATTAAGTCCATACTGTTTATGAAAGAAACACAGACTGAAGCCTGACTTATACAACAATTGTGACCCCATTCCAATCAAATAAATGTTTCTTTTTTGTTTTGCAAAGTGACCCTTTTAAGTAATCATTCACCCTCATGTTGTTCCAAACCCATATTACTTACTTTATTCCAAACAACACAAAAGGAGATGTTAGGCAGAATGTTAGGCTCAGTCACCATTTACCTTTATTGTATGGGGAAAAAATAAACCGTGAAATTGAATGGTGACAGGCTAACATTCTACCTTTTGTGTTCCAGAGAAAAAAGTCAAATGAGTTTCCAACAACATGAAGGTGAATAAATGACAATTTTCTTTTTTTGGATGAACTATCACTTTAAAAGCCACACAAATATGAAGTGATCATGAGTATTTTTAAAACTTCCAGTGATATTGTACTTTTGATTCAGACAACTTTTAAGTCTCACGACTTGCACAGGATAATTCGTGTGTGATTTCAATTACAAAGACCTCTATATGAGCAGGACTCAGTCACTAGTAGCCTGAAAGTGAGTTGACTGCTTTAGTGGTGAGACACTCTTCTCCTGAGGCAATGCTTAAGCAGGCCACCCTGTTACACTTTCATCAGGAGGGTGGGTGTTTCAGGATTGAGACGTCAAACAGTCATGGTATAATATTCTGCAATTGTAACTGGTATATAAAATGGAGGGGGCACAAGGGCATACAATTTGTATTAAAGCTGTAGGGTTATGTACGATAAGCAGCACTTCCATTGTGTAGGGTCCTCAGAATGGACCTGCCCTGACCTGACTTGTTTAGTAATACAGTACGTGATTAGTGTATTTCTAGAGAGCTTAATGATATTGTGACTTGGGTCTCATTCACTAACAATGCATATGCATATGTTTGTGTGAAAAACCTTGTGCAAACACTGCAAAAATCATGATTCATCAGTTAGCTTGGATTATTTTTTCTAAATTATCTAAATTTAGAATAACATTTACAACCAACTTAAACCACATGTATGCAAAAATCTCTCCTGTTCACCTTAAAAAGTATGTTAAACTGAAATGTTTAATTATTAGAAACTAAAGAATAACTGAGTAACCTTACAAGGAGTCTTATTTCAGAGTAAAAAAGGGGATAGGTTCTGAATAGAAATGCAGCTGATCACTTGTAGTCTAGGTATATATAAAAGGTTTTTATTATGTTCCAAATGGTTTTGGGATTATCACTCTTGGCTCTATTTAAAGATCTTGCTGCATGTGCTTTAAGGCAAGAGTATAAGGATATATTTGCAGTGAGTGAAAAATAGTTGTAAAGGTGAGGTTGTGTTGAAAGGCTTTTTTGAGTGTTTTTAAGATGGTTTGGGCATGTATTATGCTAATTACTAACTAAGGACATGCTCCCCCTAATTTAGAATACTCCAAATTCATCAGCATTAGAATGAGGTTAATACTGCTTTCAAGTGCACCTGAGAAGCTCTTAGGGGCTCTATTTTTGTGAGTGCATAAATGCTAAGCGCAATTTTCATACCAGCACAAGTGGGCGTGGATGGGAATGTTTGCATTATCTGTGGGTTTATGCATGCAAACTGTAGGGGTATTGTATGTAAATTAAGTGCAGCAAAGTGCAATTTTCTATTTTCCTGAGAAACATGTTTCAAAAGCACATTTGTTTGCAGTGCTACGTCTAAGCTCAGTTCCTGCATTTAGATTTAAACGATTCCACCAGTAGGTGGTAATAAAGTTAATGCCTAAACTCTGAAAATATGGCGAAACATATCAATGTTGTAAAATCAAACTTTTTTATGAAACAAATATTTATCTGTTAAAGTTTATGGTTTATTTTCAATTACTATCATTATGTTTATTTGAAGTGCAATTGTATTTATGATCTAATTATATTGGAATTTTTCCACCTGTTTTTGTTGTGATTTTTGCAAAAATGAGACCAGTGAAAGAAGTTTGAGAGAGTGAACTGTTCGGACTTAGTTATTTTGATTATAGTCTTCTTTCGTTTGAAGAACATCAGAATTAAATTGCACTTGACACAGCCCATTAGCGCTTTGCACTTGCAATTTTGGCAAACCCACTTAAGCCTAGATTTAATGCATGCTTGCACGAAAACACAAAAACGTCATTGTCATGCCCATTGACTTCGAGTGATTGACTTATGGCATAGCGCTGCACTTAGTGCTAGCATTCTTAAAATAGACCCCTACATCTGAGACAGCATCCATTATTATAACAAGTCATGCATTCAAGTAAAAAAATAAAAACTAAATATGGATTAAGCAAACTAAAACATACTGACATTAAACAACATACCAGTGAAAAAATACACCTGCAACATTTTTATTCTACTTTTATGAATAATGCATGATATTTAACAAATTATTATTACATTTTCATAAAACAAGTGTGAGTTATTAGCTTTACATTAGTTAACTATTATATCTGTCAAATACAAGAAATTAATATCTTTCAAATAAAGCACTGAAATTGAAATAATTTTGCAAAAGCATTGCCTTCAATCATCTTTTTAATTCTACACACCACTTCCAACATCACAACTCGGGTATAGAATTCCGAGTTCCCACTTACAAGTACGACTTTGCTTGGTCATTCATGTGCTTGGAACTCGTAGTTATGATATTATCAACTCCTAAAAAAATGACTAAATGTCCTTTTGATAATAGGGTGCATAAGAACAAATTTATGTATGTACACACCTGCACACATACAGTAACAAAGATTAAGTGTATGCAATTTTTAGTCAATGAAATCCATTGTGAGACTGGTACATTGTTCACCTATAATAAGAAACAACACATACTGTACATGTCTCTGTATTTCGTCTAATATGAGGTTATCTCCTCACACAGAATGAGTCTTCATCTTGTCTCATCACAATAGGAAGCCAAAAGCAAAAAAAATTATTTGAAGACGGTCTCAGGCTATTTGTTATGACTTTAACAAAATCAATACTGCATGTTTTATTGTTGTCTGAAATGAAGACGTTTATTTTACGATGAAAAATTAAGATTACCCTAGGGAGCTTACTTCAATCTCGCTTGCCCCATTTTTAGAAGGCAAATAGCTTGTTGCAGAGAGGATGATGCTGGAATCAAAGAGCTGTCAGGTGGCTGAGCTGTGAGATACTCTCCTGACTTTAGGCTTGCTGAGTAGGAGAATTGTAGGGGGAATCAGATGATGGACAGGAGAGGGACCAGAATGAAAGGATTTCATTAACTAGCAGCAGGGTGAAAGTGGAGATTGGGAAAAAGAATGACTTAATGGTCAGGGGGGATGTTGATGGGAAGTTCATAAGGCAGACATCTTATTGTATACCATCCAGTTTAATTTACTGAGACTCTCCTTCAATCAATTTGGCAGAAAAACAAAGGAAACTGAGGATAAGACAGACAAGAAGAGATCCCTTATGCATCTATTTTATAGCCAACTGCAGTGGCATTTTGTGACAGCTGGTAAATTGATATTTGTAGTCAGGATGTGTTTTATTTAGGGTCTTTTGATTAAATTTAACTTAAGCATGTAGGGAAATATTTACAATCCACCTGAATGCATAAATAACGAGCAAGTACACACAAGAGCAAGAGTGCTGCTGTACTGAATATCAGCATAGCTGTGAACCTCACAATTGTGAGTGTGACGTTGCCTTTATACAGTTATAAAACATAAAGTAACAACCAAAGCTGACTTTATTGTGTTAAAAATTAAAATTTTTGATTTGTCAATGAAAAATGTTCCAAAAGAACCCATATCTGAATAAAGTGTTGCGTGTCTCAGAGCAACATACAGACCAACAGCCTGTCTGGAATGGCTTGATTACAGTTAAAGGTGCTCCACGCAATTATAGCCATTCTGAAACTTCCACCAGCCATTCAATTAGCCACGCCCCCTCTTTCCAAAATACACAGACACACTTTGAGACCATTATATTGGAGCAGATGGAGGGCATGGGGTCGAAGCGTTTCACCGTCCTACCATGATCGTCTTGGGAGAGCAGGACAACACACCGGCACTTATTCAAGCATAAATGAGCTGCCCTGTGAATGCGCAGAATGATTGACAGGCAGAAAGTCTTCTGATTGTCTAAACAAACTATCTGAATGTGGTGTGGCCAGCATACACCTTTTTTTGCAGCTCTTTACAGGGGCTGTTACAGAGAGAGGTTTGATATTTCATGATACCTATTTCAGCGATATCTGATATCTGCATTTTGAAATGTCACTTGGCCAATCAATGTAGAAGACCAGAACTGTTTCTGTGTTCCAAAAAGATATACTTTCATGCTGCATGCACATTTGTGTAAAAAAAGGGAAATTGTATGTTTGTGAAGATGACTGAAGGAAAGTGTGTTTCTGTATGTATAGGAAGCATGCTGTGACTGTGAGGGACATTGATGGATGTAGCAACAGGAGTGTAGTGATGCCATGGTAATGAGCCTGTCAGCTGGGCTTGACCTATTGATACCGAAAGAGAGAAGGGTCTTTCCTTTTATTATTCTGTCCATATCCTACGGCCCCTATTTCCTGTCTTTATGATGAAATGTATACTCTGACCCTCCTTTAGAGCATGACGGTCTTTAGATCAGAATGCTACAGAATTTTTTTTTTCTTCTGGCAACCCTGTTGACTAAAGCTGCATCCAACCAGGGCATAGCTCTGAAAATGACATAAAGGCAGCATAAAATTAATCTATATAGCTTCAGAAGACATGGATTAAACCACTCTAGTCATAGGGATTACCTTTATGCAGCCAATATGCCTTTTTTAGAGCTTTAAATTTTGGACCCTTATGACTTATGTTGTTTGGACATAAACACAGAAAAAAGAAAGTCATATGTGTTTGAGATGGCATAAGGGTGAGTAAATGATGAGAGAAATATAATTTTTGGCTGAACTATTCCTTTAAATTCCTCTATCCATCTTTTAGTTTCTGTCTGTCCTTATAGCCTACTATATACAGTAAATTATTATATAGTCTAATGCCTGCCAAACGTTTAGCAGGTGGTACCTGCTGTATTATATATAAAACACAAATACACACTAGATAAATAGTTCAATATAATTAATTATATAACCATTATTTTGTGTGCAGAGCTGCTCCCTGTGTAGAGCAGTCTAAATCAGTCACTTATGAGGTTCCATTTCAGTTAGGACACCACCTTAAGGCCACCTTTTTTTTTCCTCACCTGGCGATAATATACACTGACCTATAAATTATGAGTGTGTCAGGAGCCACTGCAATTACTAAAACTAGCAACTGGTGGCACTACTCTGAAAGCTGTTTTGACTGCCAACATTAAAAGCTGAATTAACTTGAGGAATAAATAATGAACCAGCAGTAAGTATGTGTTTTTCATTTGCAACAAATGCCTAAAAAACATAAAAAAATAAATAAAAAAATAAAATAATCTCATATGGGTTTTCTTAACATATACGAGATATTGCTGTATCACTGTCTTAAGCAAACTCTCTGATCTTACATGGATTGTCTTAATGAATTAAATGTTGGAGCATTTTTGCCATTGCATTAAATCTTACGTGAGTTTTCTTTTATCTCTAATATAATATATATTGTGGCATGTTTGCATTTGTATAAATTCTTTTAATAAACACCTTTACACATCTTAAGTATTTTTCTTCACAAATATTATTAATACTAATATTAATATTGTAAATTTTAACATTAATATTAATACTATTGATGAGACGTGCAGTGCACTCTGTATATATGTCTTTGTAACAAAGTGCCTTTGCATACAAAAACCTGGTAATGTTGGTTGGGATTTATGTTTATTACGTGGATTATATAGACTTTTGGAGCATTTAGATGTCGTCACATTTAATTCGCAACATGCAGGGTTTTGACATGAGCAAATGAAGTAGATGTACATGGCAATAAGATACAATCAGCATTGTTTAATTTGAAAACATGTTTTAACCAATAATATAATTTTTTACTCTCAATTCTTTCTAATCACCCCTGAGACTGTGTATACATTTCATGATATTACTGTCAGTCAACTTATCCAGTAAATTCAATAGTTTGTAAAAGTGTCTTGAATGTTTTCTTTCTTGTTGAGCAAATAAAAAACACACTCGCTTTCGCTGCTGCAGCTTGTAGAGAGATGCGTTTTATTTTTTCGATCTTTCGATCTCGCTAGAGAACTCGCGTGCTTGTTTATCATATTGTGATTCCATGATTGTTTTTTATTGAACTCGTCAAGTAGGCCTAGCTTTTTTTCTCATCTGTGATGGGCGAAGGGCAGACCAGCTGAAAGATGCTTTGCGCCATCTACCATACTGGGGTAAAGTTGCTGGTCGATTAGCACCACCTATTGTACCCTCTTGAATGTGCTAATGGTGATTACTTGCTTTGCTTTTAATGTGAAAGGGGGATTTTTCTGAGATTCCTTTCACATTATCGTGTTGTGTCTGGTGTGCAAAGGCCTTTAGAAAGCACAAAGGAAATTAACTAGGTTTTAGAATTTTTTTTAGACATTTGGAACTATAATATACATTTGTATTAGTATCTATGTGCCTTGGGAATCAAACCCATGACCTTGGTGTTGTTAGCACTATGCACAGCCAGTGGAGCAACAGAAACCCTAACAGCTAACTGCTACTTGCTCCATCACATAACATACACACTGCTAGAAAGAGGTACTGTATCAGGCTCATTAGGCTTATCAAACAGTGATATGCTCTAAGATAAGCCTGGGAAATTTGTTCTCCTGAATAAAAATACTCTAATTGAGAGTGAAGAATAAATAAATAAACAAACATCTCTTAGAGCTGAATTCTAATACCAAATAAAAGGCTGTTTTGGCAGCATATTTGGCTTGCCGGCCAGCTGTGGGTTTGATTGAGTAGGGAAGAGAAGAGGCAGGGGGTTGATTTAGGCTGTAGGAGACATGGAATGTGTCTGTTGATCAGCAGACTTATCAGTACCCTTATCACGAGTGAGTAATTTGTTTCACCATTCAGAATTTAATTTATTCATGATTTGTGACACACACACATAGGCACACTCAAAGAAACTTTTCTACAGTGATACAGTGATACCACTATGTGGTCATCTCAGGTCATGATGGAAGATCTACTACAGTATACTGTGTGCAAATTACCTTGTTGTTGGACAGTCAATGCAAGATATGAGAGTCAGTGCAAGATATGAGAGTCAGTGCTTTATGCAAATCATTTTCAACACTGCATGATTGCTTTGATAAGATGCACTAATTTTTGTAATCATGCACTAATCCTGTGTTTAAAATTCTCTTTTGGACAGTAGCAGATGGCAACACTTTATAATAAGGCTGTATTCGTTAACATTTCTAACTATATTAGTTTAAGCAAATTAACAATGAACTATACTTTTTCGGCACTTATTAATCTTGGATCATGTTAATTTCAACATATACTATAAATTATATAAGAAAGATTGAAGATTATTGGAATTAATACAAACTGGTAACTAATACTTTTGGCATTAGACCCGTCCTACAGTTCAGCACTCAGATGCTGCTTGAACCATCAAATCCTGCCAGAGGCGATGATGGTAGGGGAACGGAGATTACCCCTGCCCAGGACGGGACCTAAACTGGTGGAGATGGGGTGGAATGGGGGATAAAAATACGAAAGTATGTTAACATTGAGAGACAGCTGACTGGCTTTTAAAGCGGAGCTGTATTGTGATTGGACGAGATGACTGATAGATGAATCCCGATGTCTTCCTGCTAGAACTAAGCTTAAATTTAAATCAGAAAGACCCAAGATTAATGCAATTAATGCAAAGAAAATATACTTATATATTGTGGCGTAACTCCTGTCCTACAGTTCAGTGCTCAGATGCTGCTTAAACCATCAGATCCTGCCAGAGGCGATGATGGCAGGGGAGTGGAGCTTACCTCAAAAGGAATGAAACCTATTTTGAACCTAGCCCCAAAAGAAAATCAAACAATTTGATTAGACTCAGGACAGCCTGGAAGGTGAGAGACAAATCTGAGAAAATAAATTTTTGCCCAGATTTTTGATAATTTTTTTTTTTTAACAAATAAAGAAAGTTAGCAGAGAAACCATGCTTGGGCATGTGAATGGTCCTAGTGAGAAGGCAGATATGATTGTATTGTTTCCTTACTGGAGGATAGACATTCACGCAATAGAAAATTTGTTTGTGCAAGCCCCTGCTTTGCCGTGGAAGGGAATTAAACGGTTTATTATAGACCACATTGTTTTATCACACTTCTATGAGTTGGAACTAATTAATAATGATGTGATGTTTGATCCCGAAGCTTCTGTTGAAGCCTGTCCGCAGCGAGTATGGATGATCCATGACTTGTGAAGCATCAGATGACTGATATTCGGCATATGCTTGAAAGAAGCATTATCTGGCACAGTTATATCCCAAAAGGTAATACGAATGCCTTACTTAACTGCTACTAAATGTTACTTCCCCGACCATGAGCACATATGTAGTAACGGAGCAAAATGACCGAACTGAATTGAAGACTTAAAATAAAATGTACTGAGTTAAACTAAAATAGAGCATAATGAGGAGCTTGAGTTTTGGCCGGAGATGTATTTAATGAACTGTACTTGGAACTTGAGTAATGAAGGTGGAACTAAAATGTTATAAGGCCTAATTAGAAGCTTCATGGTCCTATCACTAATAAAAGAATAAATGGTTAGCAGTGTACGTTATAATACAAATCTCAACATTGTAGATGGCAGAATGACTTCTGATGAATGAAACAAGTAACATACTGTAACTGTATGAATGTAGGAATGAACCCTTTGTTTTGATTGATTATTTCTTGTATTGGCAGCAAATGCATTGTGCTGTTAAAGAAATGTGGAAGTGTGATGAGCAAGGTGTCAGAGGCATGCAGCAACAATTATACTTCCCCTTTAAGGAAACACATATGTCAAATGTGAGAAAAGAGAACACATGCGATTTAACATGATAGGAGCGCAAATGCCACAAAAGTATATCCGATATTTACGGCTATAATCAAATACCATGAATTGAAGTACTTGTGTGCAAAGATGTACATGAGTTAGGAACCTGCTTCCACAAAAGGAGGACGGACACTCATGCATGCAAACACTGAGGTAAAATTGAGGAATTTGTTTTTGAGTGATGGGCCACCATGCTGTGGAATGCACAATCACCTAACATGATCGGTGAGGTCCGAATGCTCCAGTAAAATGAATATTGTTGATGAAGCAGTATTGATGCATTAGACTTATGATGAACAGTGAATTGAGAACATTGGAAGCAGAAGGCTGGAATCCCATCTACCACCAGCTATTTGCATTGATGATTGTTCCCCAAAAGAAGAACAGACTGAGAAATTTGCATATTTTCCTGATATTGTGATTGTTGGAGAAGTGAGGCATGTAGTCTGACGTATGTGTCACTCGCATGCACAACCTAAAACACGAAAATATGCAAACAATAAGAGACAGCTAACCAGCTTTTAAAGTGTAGCTGTATTGTGATTGGATGACATGCCTGATAGATGAATCCTGAGGACTTCCTGCTAGAACTACGCTTCAATTTACATTTCTATGTTATAATTAGTTAATATATTATAAACTTACATGAACTAACAATGAACAACAGTAATATTATAAAGTAACATGAACAAAGATTTATTTTTACTTTAGTTTTTAAGTTCATGATACTTAATGTTATTTAATAATTTTAATAAAAAGACCCTTTATGTAAAGTATTAAGCCCTGTTTATACTGCCAGCGACATTGTTGCTTGATATTGCTAGTCCATTTACAGTATGTCACTAGTGTATTCTTACTGCTGTCACAGTTAACATTATTTGTTCTTTCCACTTTAAAAATTAACATTCAGCAGGGGAGAGTGTTTTTACACAACCTGAAGAAGTGAGCAATGTGGCATATCATGAACAAGATTAACAATCTATCACTGTATGACTCAAACTCACTCAGAATGTCCAAAATGTCCAACACATCATTGTAATTTTAAAAGGAATAAATGTTTTATCAGAAAGATTTGCAGACGTAAGTGAATTTTAAGATGACATTTATTTGATGAATATAAAACAGAAAAGTAATGTCTCTCTTTGGTGTAGGCCTGGCTGGCGGTCCAAATAATTTGTACTCGGAACCGTCCTATCCTGCCGGAGATAGGAGGCAGGGACGAGGAGCCTACCCGCAGTGCAGGACAGGACTCAACTGGTGGTGGTGGGGTGGTAGAAGTTGCCGTGTTAGCACACTGAAACAGCAATGTAATAGATTGTGAGCAGACTTATAAGGCAATGGCTTACATGTGATTGGCTGGGAATTACCCAGCTAATAGTGCAATGATGTACAGCTGCTAGTCTTCCCTCTAGAACTACGCTGCGCTTACATTTCTATTAGGAAGCCTCGCAGACTTGAGTGAAATTTAAGATTACATTTATTTGATGAATATAAAACAGAAAAGTAATGTCTCTCTTTGGTGACCAGTCTGGCGATTCGAAGAAGTTGTACTCGGAACCGTCATATCCTGCCGGAGATAGGAGGTAGGGGCGAGGATCCTACCCCCAAAAGAGAGAATTGTAGAATTCTACCCCCATAGAATCCAGAGAAGATCAAGTCAAGTACGAGCCAGACTTGTGTTCATTCTGAAGAAGAGGGGAGAGAAAAGAGAAGTGAACACCTAGATTTGATATGAAATGTGCAATATCTCTGGCATGAGGTATTGCATAAAGGTATTGCAACCTTTGCAATAGGAAAAGCCTTGCAATAGGGAAAGCGGTGCGTTTTTTTTCTTCTTCTTCCTCCTTGAGTTTGATTTTGTCCTTGTGAGTTTTTTTCCCTTCTCCTTGGGTTTGATGTTGTCCTTGTGTGTTTTTTTTTTTTTGGTCGTTGAGTGTGACTTTGGGCACTCCTCGAGGGCCCCGGTTGTGCAGAATTTTGCTTAAGACAAACAATGTGGTATGTGGCCCTACATTAGGCCAGCGTTGCTGTACAGTATCTTTGTTGAAAGATAAACAACATGTGATTATGAAAACACTCTGACGAGGGAAGAGTTGTTTGATGGTTATCTTTGCCAAGGTGAACAGCATACATAAAGCCATACGATAATGGTGATGATTTCGGGCAATACCCTGTTGAAAGGTATCCCATTATACTGTGAGCTTTCCAGCAAATGCGGCTGGCTTGTACAATACCTATGCAAAGGAACCATGCTTGAGATTATGGAAGCCCTGGCGAGGAGGATAGACATTGTTATGCGCCATCCTTGCAAACAGTAGGCAATCTTAGATTGAATCATTGTGTAGGGAAGGATGTGCTGGGAGAGAGCCACCAACCACCACCAGATGGGCATGAAAATTTATGGCTGATGGAGAGTTGAGCTTGTATGATGATTTGGGTTAGGTCGACTATATTTCAGGTAGGATTAGTAAAACCAGCGCCCGAGCATCTTGACGGTGGATTCCAGTATACCTCGAAGAGCACCAGTAGAAGCTGCTCCAATGCGAAAGGATTACCCCGAGAAGACATGACGGGAAAGACAATAACCAGTGGCGCTACATGGAAGCTAGGGATGGAGTAATGAAGTTGGAGTGGTGTTACCCAGCTAATGGTGCGATGATGTACAGCTGCTAGTCTTCCCGCTAGAACAATGCTGCGCTTACATTTCTTGCCACTAAAATCAACATTCTGCAGGGTAGAGTGTTTTTACATCAACTGCAGCAGTGTTCATTGCATAATTTCATAAACAAGATAAATGATCTATCAATGCATGAATCACACTCGCTCAGAATGCCGACAATTTCCTACATGCTGTCCACACATCTTTTTTTATTTAAACATGTATATGGTTAGAGGCAATCTTTTTGACAATCTTGCACATCTCATCGCCAGCGGTCGCTTGTGTTGTTAGATGTAGCTCTTCTCTCATTATAAATGAAAGAGTTTGTATCTCTTTGTCGATGTGTGTAGCTGGTAGTGTGTACTGGGCTTTACTGAGCAGATGTTTGATAAACTTCCAAAAGATTATATTGTAGCAGCTCATTTACTGTACATTTATGTTATGTCAGATTTTATTTGTATAGTGCTTCTTTACAGATTTCAGCATTATTAAAAATAGTGCCTTAATATACCCAGCGAGCAAACCAAATGCAACAATGGCAAGGAAAAAAACTCCTTACCTAAAGATGTTTTGGTATATGAGGGAGAAAACCTTGAGAGGAAGCAAGGCACTTTGGCAAGGCACAAAACACATAAAAAAAAGTAAAAAGAATAAAAATGTCCTGTTTCATTCAAATACTGTAAATACCTGGTAAAGAGATGACCTAAGGACACCGACAAAACTCATTCTAAACACGAAGCCATGTAGTAATGTAGTGTTAATTCATGTGTTTGAATTTGAATGTTTGTTTCAATATGCATGTCTGTTTGTGACAATAACAATTTGTGGAGATGATCTTCTTTAAATGCCACCTAGATAAAGATCAGCAGGTTGAGTGCAGAACACCAACAAAACATATTCTACTAGAGCACAGGACAGGGAAGACATCCAATATAATAGTAGCCGATGATAACAAGTCTGGACATCTGAGAGCTACTGCAGATGGAAGCCGGGCTGCTTTTCTGAAGTGCATTAGATTGCAAATTTTTCTCTCCATGTTTTACAGTTGCAGATTTTGTCTAATGGTGGGAAAAGGAGAAGGATTTCTAATTGCCGACCTCGAGCTGACTGTTCATTCTCAATCTCAGTCAAATATATTACTCAAATCTCAGTCTTGGATGTACTCCTAATGTTTGTATGGCTAATGACCTGCATGGGTGTGTAAACAGAGAAATTGGGTTCAGTACAGAAACTATGCAGTAATTGCTTCAAACAGGCTTTGAGTTGAGTGCTGAAAGAAAGAGGGAAGCTCAAAACAAACAGACTGACTGCCAAGTCAAAACACAAGCTGAAGCTGAGCAAGACCCATAAAGGCAAGAGCACTGATAAATTAAGCAAGTTACACTGATGTCAAGATTACATGTATAGTTCTAATACTTTAGAAAGTTGATATGTCCTGTGGTGTGACATGCTCAAATCTATCTAAAACCATTTTAAACACCATATAGCTAATTATTTTTTAATCATTATGCATGCAGTTTTCATGACCTCATATTAAATGAGAGACTACACATAATATTGTACTGTACTTGTAAAAATGAATGTCACACCACAGAACCATTTAAAATTAACTGGTGAAGATTACAAATGTTGAAATCGTGACCAGATACAGGATCTAAAATACATACTTTCCCTTATGTACATTCACATAAATTTTAAATTGAAAAAAAAAGGGTCATTAACATATTAAACATCAACTACCAACATACTTTTACAAGTCTAAAGTCCTAATGGGAACACTCCCTCTACTATCACTAGGTCACACTAGGCTTTGAACACTCTTGTCATGCGGTAGGGCTTCAGGTGCAAGTAAATAATACATTATGAATAACAAATAATATTATATTTAAATGATTATAGTTAAAATATATTGGCTATTCACTTTTCTTCAGCAGTAAAACACACAGCTTTGAAATATGTATTCTGTATATTAGCCAAGAGTTCAACATGTGATGTTTTGATTTTCTATTGGTCACACATCCTCTCGTCATATAGATTCGCAGGTCAGAGTTTGCCAAACTTGAACTCTTATACTTAGTGGAGCACAAAATATCTTTGCATGAGCTTGTGCTTCAGGTCTCCCGTGTTCAGATGCATTTGAATGGGAGGGAATAGAGTGCAAAGTGTTGTTTGACCACCACTTAAAGGGATAGTTCACCCAAAAATGGAAATTCTCATCATTTACTCACTCTCATACCATCCCAGATGTGTATGACTTTCTTCCTTCTGCTGAACACAAAGGAAGATTTTTAGAAGAATATCTCAGCTCTGTTTGTCTATACAATGTAAGTGAATGTTATTCAGAAATCTGAAGGTCCAAAAAGCATAAAAAAGCAGCATAAAAGTAATCTATAAGACTCCAGTGTTTAAATCCAAATCTTTAAAAGAGATATAACTTTCACATCTGAAAGTCACATTTGGAACCTGTTTAGTTTCACTTTCACATCTGAAAGTGAAAGCGAATGTTGCGATTTTTTGCTAGATTTCTGGCCACCATTCACTTGCATCGAAAGGATCAACAGAGCGAAGATATTATTCTAATAATCTTAAATCTTAAACTCAAAAACAATCTAAGAGCGATCCAAAAATGCTCTGGAACCTACTCCTGCTTCCAGAAAATCTGTCACCATTTGCTTGCACTGTTGCAGTGGATGACTTGAACAATGGGGAGAACATGAGGTAATGGGATCGGGAGATGATGCAATCTGGAATCAAACTCACGTCATCTATATGTGCATCACAGGTAAAAATTACATGCAAATGTAATAACCACTTGGTTGTGGCCTCTAATACTTGTAGTAGTATACCTGTAATGTACATTTGCATTATGTATTTTCTTTGTTCGGTCAAAAATTTAATTAAACAGTGTTTCTTATACATTAGTGGTACCATTAATTGCCCCAACAAGTCAGTTTATGCATGAGATATTTGTGGGCACTTACTTGTTTTGGTGCTTGGAGCCCTGCAGGTGTGCATGATACTGCGCCACTGAATTCAGTGTGACACTGCAGACATCACATGTGCAGCATCGTTTAAGGCCTACAGAGACAAAAGACACACACAAATGTGTGTTTATTAGCCAGTACAAATGCACATAATATGATTTTACTTTATTCTCTTTAGATTTACAGGGACAGTGAACATACATGTAACATTTCTGTAAATGTGACAGTTTAGCTTTATATAGCTAATTTTCAAACATAGAAAAAGGATACAAGAGATAAAACAACAACAATATAAAATTAAACATAAAAACAGGAATCAGAATACTTAAAACAAGACACTATCATACAGATATGCACATTAATGGCAATAATTAAAACACATTCATTCAAGATTAATGGAACATGGCAATCATAGTATGGAAAACTGAGAGAGCAGCCATTCATCTGTGAAAGCTCAACTGTCATGTATGTCTTTCAATGACATCGTTATGACAGTTAGAGGACATTAGGAGAACATGAAAGACACAATAGAAGGATGAGAGGAAAGATGGAACTTATGGCCAATTATGAGAACATTTATTATTTCACTAATTCGACAAACTGGCATGAAATATAAGGAAAATAAATGCATTTGAATGCATATTAAAAATACATGAAATTCACACTTCTGGTCTCCCGTGTTCAGATGCATTTGAATAGGAGGTAATGGAGTGCAAATTGTTGTGTGACCACCACTTAAAGGGATAGTTCGCCAAAAATGGAAATTCTCATCATTTAATCACTCTCATGCCATCCCAGATGTGTATGACTTTCTTCCTTCTGCTTGCCGAGCTACTTGAAATTTTGTGCTAGGATTGGCATAAAGTCACCTAGTAGCAATGTGATGGATTGGTGGAGAGCATGTCAAGACACATGAAAGCTGTGATTGAAAACGTATTGTTACAGATGTAACCTCTGTTCCCTGATGGAGGGAACAAGACATTGTATCGATGTAGTGAATCTAGGGGTTCACTCTTGAGAGCCCCAATCACCTTTGCTTTATTCAGAAAAGTCCAATGAAAATTGGTGAGTGGAATTTGCATGCCGCTCTCCGTCCTGGACATATGGGTATAAAAGGAGATGGGGTGCACCACTCATTCATATTTGTGCTGAGGAGCCGAGAGAGATCCAGCCATGTCAGCGGTTGGTTCAGCACCGTGGTAGGAGGGACACAACATATTTTTCCCTCCATCAGGGAATAGAGGTTACATCTGTAATCAAGACATTCCCTGTCAGTCACTCACTCGACATTGTGTCAATGTAGTAACAGTAGGGGTTCCAATACGAAATGCCGTAGGCGCTGAGCCATGCCACGAAGTACGGAGAAGCGGACACAGGCAAGCTGCTGCGTGCCTTGCAGTGAGCGCTCGACAACGTTGTGACCTTCGAGTTAGGTAAGGTGTCTCCCTGATCCTGTTAAGGGTGGGATAAGGCACTTACCCGAGGAGGCTACAGGTGGTGGCCTTTCCTGATTTTTGTATTAAGAAATTTCCCGCTGAGCACCCACTAGAATAGCCCTGGGGAAGTGCTCTTCCCTCTCAAGCAGTGAAAAAACTGTGGAGACCACATCCTAACGGAGGGATGTTACATTGTGGAGAATATCTCAAATGGACTTACAGAAGGGGAAGTTCACATATGGAATGAAGCCACTGTGAGGACCCTATCTATGGAGAGAGTACACAGCAACAGTGGATGAGGCAGAGCGAAGCTCTGTCGAGGGGAAACACAGGGTTCACCTGAGGGGAAATCGAAAAGTGGAAATGCCTCATACGGGATTACCAAGGGGGAATCGGCACCTATGGAGCACTGAGCCCAAGTACGTGTGCTCACCTGAAAAGGGGCATACAACGAGAACTGGGCATGGCTTGCATCATTTCTCCGCTGAGTTCGTCACCGAATAGTGCTTAAAAAATTCAAGTGTTCACCAGTTACGGGGAACTGTTATGGACAAGATCCATATATAGCGCATATCATCACCTTGAAAGAGGAAAGGCGCAAATGAAAGTGATACACCTGACTGGCTGCTCAGCCTACGTGTTGTTAGCCCATAACACTTGGGTCAAAACCGGTTCTATGCAGAGGTTGTAGAACCTTTCAAAAGTATTGGGTGTAGCCCAATCCGCTACTCTGCAAATGTCTGTTAGAGAGGCAATCCTTGCCAGTGCCCATGAGGATGCAACACATCTAGTGGAGTGTGTACAGACTCCAAAGTGGCACGGCAGGTCTTGTGAGTGGTATGCCAAGGAAATGGCATCCACAATACAATGGGTCAGCCTCTGCTTGGAGACAGCTTTCCCCCTCCAAAACTGACAAAGAGCTGCTCCAAGCATCTAAAGCTCTGCGTGTGGTCCAGATAGATACACAGGGTGCAAACTGGATACAGCAATGACAAGGCTGGGTCTTTCTCCTCTGAAGGGTGTGCTTGCAGGTTCACCACCTGATCCCGAAAGGGAGTGGTGGGAACTTTGGGCACGTAACCAGGCAGGAGTCTCAAGATAATGTGAGAGTGCACCGGCCTGAACTCCAGGCATTTGCTGGCGCAGAGAGCACCTGCAGGTCCCCAACCCTCTTGACAGAAGTGAGCGCCACCAGGAGGGCCATCTTCAGAGAAAAAGTGCTGAGATCGGCCTGCTCCAGGGGCCAAAGGGGGCTCTCGGTAAGGCAGGTAGAACCACAGAGAGAGAGATCCCAAGAGGGAATCAGGTGCAGCCTAGGAGGATTCAGTCTACTTGTGCCCTTGAAGAACCTAGTGATCAGGTCGTGCTGCCGTGAGGGTCGCCCATCCAGTGTGTCGTGATACTCTGTTATAGCAGCCACATACAGCCAGATCCATCTCTGTGGATCTTCCCTGCAGGAAGAACACCAATTTGTGAAGAAAAGCCACTTCAGAGTATACAGCCACCTCATAGAGAGGGCTCTGGCCTGAGTGATTGTGTCTATCACCACTGGCAGAAGACCTGCTAGGACTTCCGAGTCCCATCCTGGAGCCAGACATGGAGGTTCCAGAGGTCCGGCCATGGGACCTGGAGTGTGCCTTGCCCCTGAGTGAGAAGGTCCTACCTCAGGGGAATGCCAAGAGCATTAGGTCTGAGAACCAAGTCCGTTTGGGCCAGTGCCATCTGCTGCACGGTTGAGGACACCTGGGAGGTGAGTGGCTCACAGAGACTTCAGCTTCTGCTGACTCCAAAGGAGAAGGCAGCAGGCGAGTTGTTAGATGTGACGTGAGCGTACACCGTCCTGGCAGTTTATGTAGATCTGAACATGGGCTGAAAGTTTGTTAGCACTGTGGTGTGATAGTCATGTGCTGGGTGCCGTGGCACCATGCCAACCTCAGAACTTGATTCTGTAGCCAGTGCTGGAGCAGTCTCATATGCATCAATCCGAGGGAGAGTTCTGCCACCGAGGATGCCATATGCCCCAGGAGCCTCTGAAATTGTTTCAATGGCACCGCTGCCTTCCACCTGAAGGTTTTCAGGCAGACCAGCACAGAGTGTATATGCCATCATGGTGACCAAGAAAAGAGATGCTCTGCATAGGAGAGAGCCAGCTCTTTTGCCAGTTGACTTAAGTCCGAGTTGGTTGAGGTGCTGCAGCACAAGGTCCCTTTGCACAAACAATAGATCTCGCGAGTGATCTAGGATCAGCCAGTCATCGAGATAATTGAGGATGCGAATGCCCTTCTCCCTCAGCGGGGCCAGGGCAGCCTCTGCGACTTTGAAAAATGGAGGACCTTGTACTGGTATGCCCATCCCTTTAAGGCAAACCGAAGAAAGGGTCTGTGTTGAGGAAGGATCGACGGGCAGGTGTCGCCTTCCTGTGGGAGGATCTTCTTCTCAGAGACAGGCATGCAGGCTTCTGGGGTGGAGAATCCAGGGCCGATGCCGTAGGAGGACAGCTGCACCGTAGATGGTGTGCGGGAATTCGGAGGCCTAAATGCTGCTGAGTCGCTCCATGGCAGAATGTGTTGGATGGTCTCCATCTTCTTTTCACCATTGAGAACTGGTGAGTGAAGTCCTCGACAGTGTTGCCATAGAGCCTCCCTTGGGAGATGGGCACATCAAGAAAGCAAACCTTCTTGGCGTCACGCATCCCCGCAAGGTTGAGCCACATGTGCCGTTCTTGGACCACCAAGGTGGATATCATCTGGCCCAGGGCACGCACTGTGACATTCGCCACCCGTAGATTGAGGTTGGTTGCGGTGCGCAGTTCCTGCGTAAACCCTGTGTCGGTCCTACACTCATGCAGATCTTTAAACGCCTTGGCCTGGTGGACCTAGATGATAGCCATGGTGTGCAGGGCGGAGGCGGCCTGGCCCACGGCATTGTAAGCCTTTGCCAAAAAACTTGGAAGGGAGCCTTGGTTGTTTCCTCCAGGTGGCTGCACCCTGTGGGCATAAATGCACTGCCACAGCATGCTGTACCTATGGAAGCTCGACATATTGCTTAGCTGCATTGCCGTCGAGGATAGTTAAGATGGAAGAGCCGGCGAAGCGTGTACAGGCAGAGAAAGGTGCCTTCCACGACTTTGCGAGCTCCTCATGCACTTCCGAAAAGAAGGGTCCGTTACTGAGGTTGTAGGTCGTAGGTAGGTCGCGCTCTGAGCCTAGAAACCAATCATCCAGCTATGAATGCTCAGGGTAGGGCGGAGGGGTCCACTCTAGCCCGATGTTCGCAGCTGCCCAGGCAATCACGGCTGCCATCTCAGCATCTGCCTCATCCTGAGCTCTACTGCCCGAAGGCGGAGGCTCAGAAGAATCATCCTCTTCTGAAAGTAGAAGCCCACCCTCTGATACAGCGACGATAACTCATCCTCATCCCGAGCCCCGAACTAGACATTAAATCCACCCTGAGGCGGACTGCCTGCATTGCTCGTAAACTCTACCAGGCAGAACAAGCATGCTGGAGGGTGGGAGGACCGTGGGGATTGACCCGGCGGAAACACTCCCATATCCACATCCAGATCGCCCGCAATGCTCGCCAACCCCCACTGTCTGAGTTTCAACCCAAGATGGACCAGGTCCATCTCGCAGTGGCTCTCTGCTTCACAAAGAAGGAAGAGAGCCATGACCGCAACATTCTCATGGGCATGTTATAGCCCCTCCACAAAAGCTGTCTCAACATGCTGGGGAGGCGCTTCTTTTTTAGAATATACTCTTTTACACCCCTGGACTCAGTCGCCGAAGCGACTAGGGGAAGCACAGCATGTGCGAAGGTGACTGCTGATATGTGCCGTAATTCCAGCAGACAGCAAGGTTATGGGACGAACACACAAATGCGGTCGGAATAAAGCAAAGGAGATTGGGGATCTCAAAAGTGAACCCCTAGTGTCACTACATCGACACAACTTCGAGTGAGTGACAGACAGGGAATCAGGGTTATTGCACTAAATATTGATTTCTGAACTCTTTCCAAGTTAAACAATTAGTATTGTGTTGTTTAAAAAGAAATATGAACTTGTTTTTTTTTTTTTTTCCTTATTCAAGGTCTGAAAACACAGCATCTTTTTTGTTATTTTGACCAGTTGTCATTTTCTGAAAATAAATGCTCTAAATGACAATATTTTTATTTGAAATATGAGAGAATTGTTGTCATTACTTTATAGAATCAAACAAAAATGTTTTGATTTTACTCACACACATATCTATAAATAGTAAATCCAGAGAAACTGATAATTTTGCAGAGGTCGCTTAATTTTCTCCAGAACTGTATATGTTTTTAGATTTTATTGTTTCGAAAGTGATTAATTAATCAGAACATCCTTTGGCTCTATCTTTGCCCACAGCTTCCACCATGCTAAGCTGAAAGCACAGTGGTCAATAAGCCCTTATCATGTCATTCCTGAGAAAGGGAGGACTAACTGAGGAATGAGATAATGCTGGTCTCCATCTCTCTCACCACGGGTCACTGCTCGGCTGTGTTTTGCAGTTCTGCCTGATCAACTCACCTTATTACTGTACTCCATGGGAATATGTGTAAGGAGAGAATCAATTAAATAAACCTAATTATAAAATTGTCAACCCTTTTTTATTTATTTATTAATGCTTTTTAAGAACAACTATTAAATTACAATGGAAGGCCTCTCCATGACACTAGATCCATGTATAAGGAAGGGGGAACGAGGCTCCTCTGTTCTCTTGTGTGTGTCAAATGACATAAATATTTGAGAAGGCCATGTGGCTTGTAATGCAGCATGGGTTACTGATGTTTTGCACCCACAAGGCCAAGACAGAGGGAAGCCAAGAACCGTGTCACTTTTGTCCAGATACATTATAAGGAATATGAGAAGAAGAAAACGGATGATGAAACAAAACAAGACTTTGAATCACTATTTGCGTTCTGTTGACTTTGGAATTTAAAAAAAACTTGTGACTAATGATGTGGCACAGCAGCACTCAGGCTTCTCCATCCACGTAGTGTTGGCTTGCACTGTTATGGATTAAGTGTCCTGTGTAATTGCTATCATGTTGCACTAATGATATTGCAGGCTGAAAAATGGCATTTGCGATCTCCTCTCCAAATTGAGTTAAGCCCATAAACAATGTTCAGAGGAGAACGGCATAGAGAAATTAAAGTCTTATTGTTTATTCATCATTATGCTTTTATCCATTCTCTTACATCTAGATTGTGCTGCCTCTGTTGATGTGCACTTGATCTGTATTACAGCTGGCTGGCAAAAAGACAGTGACAGACTGGGAGCAAAGTCATCCATGTTCATGTCCCTGTTATACCCAAGAGTCTAATTATTTCTGCTGTTGGGCAGCCAGCAAGGGTTTAACACCATTTCTAATCATATCAGCAACATTAAAACTGGAAACAACTGCAAAAATGTCTTCACCTCCACAACTTTTTAATGTACGAAGATCATGGGTGGGTAGTAATGTGTTACATTTACTCTGTTACATTTACTTGAGTGCATTTTTGGGGGAAAATTAACTTTTAGAGTAGGTTTAAAAGTGGGTACTTTTTACTCTCACTCAGTAAAATTTGTTTACTTTTACTTTTTTACAATGGGTGGCGTTACTGTCATTACATTACTGGATTTCATTTGAATTAATGTGTAATTTATTGAGAGATTATTGAATGGAATATGTCGTGGGGGTACAGGAAACTATCGCAGCAACTTCAGGTGGAATAAATGTATAAATCCATGTAAACATCCAAGTTAAGAGAAAATCACTGCTATTCGCATGATTGACAACTGGAGCGTGTACAGACAGTATTTCTGCGCGTGCACAGTAAGGTGCACTTGGCACGCGTGTGTGAGATGTGCGGGCACGAGGCAGTTGTGGTGACAAGAGTGGCTGTATCCACAATTGTTCTCTCATTCACTATTTCCTATATAGTGAATGTCAGTTAGTGCACTATATCTCAGCAGTAAGTGAAAGAAATTAGTGAATTTGGACATGAGTGCCTAAAGTGAGCTCTTGGGCTGGTGCAGAAACGTCACATATGAAATTTTTAAATACTTGGCTTTTAAAACGTACTTGTTATTCTTATTAAATAATATATTAATACAATAAATCTTCATTCTGTTTTTCATTATTAATATATATATATACTGTGTGTTAATATAAAGAGTAAACACATTTGATCAAATAAAGAGAACATTTTAAAATGTATCTGTATGTTTTGTCTCTCTATATGTTGTTATTTTAATCCAGTAATGATTTGTCAAAAAGATATTTACTACATTCAGCATGAAATAAAACATTGCAGGAGGGAAGGAAGCAGTAAACTCCCAGCTCGTACGTCTTCCCTGTGGTGGATTATGGGCAATTAACCCATAAGTCATCGAGTGTACTTAAAATGCACACTTGAAATTAGAGTGCATTGTGGGTAAGAATGAGTGAACAAAGAATTAAGTCACATGAGCAACTTAAAATATTTAACGCTGGAGTGGAAGATATCAAACAAGGAATCAATTCAACAAAATTGCAATAAAAGAACCGACACATAATGAACAAAACAGGAGGGTATTTATACAAACAAAGGCAGATGATGGAATCAAAGACAGGTGGGGATGATAGGAAACAGATGGAAGTGATGAGGGCAGTGCACAATGGGAAATGTAGTCCGGGAGAAAACTTCAAAATAAGAGTCATTGGGAAACATGAGGGAGACAGATTTTGACGAATTTAGGAAAAATATAGAAAATTATTCAAAAGATTATCATTGATATTGAGGATTTTTTTTTTTTTTTTTCAGATAAATATTTATATTGTTTTATCACCCAGCCCTAGTTTGTGGCATCACTACATTTAGTTAACTACTTCCCAACACTGGTACGATCTGTCCACAATTTTTTGAGTCTCAGGCTGTTGATCTCATTCTTAACAATGTTTTTAGCTGCCTTATTTTATTCTTCTCTTCCTCGTCCTCTCTGCACACATACTCTTTGGTACTGACCTAAAGGTGGTGTGGTGTTGCCACAAACTCTTGGGGCGAATTCCATCTGGCCTTTTGACAGGCTGCCTCTCAAATGTTTTTTGAAAAGGTGAAATAATGGAGCAATGCCCGAGCTTCCATAAATGTTAGCCATCCATTCCGCTTGTTGCGCTGCCCATGGAACACATGAGCAATGAGGAGCCAACCAGGGCACAGCACCAATGAAGTCTCTCTCATCTGTGTCGCCCTTGTCTCAGATTTATTACTTTTAGCACAGAACATCCTCTGAGTTGGAATAGAGGAACCACAAGTGGAATAAATGAACAAAGATTGAATGTTGCCGTTCTGCTATCTGTCTTGACATCCCCTTCAAGCCATATCTATTATGTGGCTGAAGATATATCTTACTTTTCAAAATGCACACAATATGCCCACTTTCCATGTTCTACAGTACATTGATGCACATGAAGACTCCCTCTTAAAAAGAAATGTTGGGATTTCAAGGTAATCATTTTTCTATAAATTCCAAATAGCATTTTTTTTTAATAATTTTGTCGAGAATGTCATTCAGAATATAAAAAATACTTATTAGATGAAATGGGACCAATAGGCCTGGATAACACCTTGCATAATTCCTGGAGCATGATAAAGTTTAATGATGCCTTCAGAGATATCATCACTTTGGGCTTCTGGTCTCGTCAGGGATCATAAAACCACTGAACTGGGACATGCCCCTTCTTAATTAGATTCCCATCTGTCTATCATACAGTTTATTGAATGTAGACTAATTGGAATAATAACTGCACCATTAGTCACTATCCATTACATTTTGATGAGTCATTTTCATTTTCCCATCAATAATTATACAGAACACCAGGACAGACTGGCAACAACTGGGATTTCAACAGACACTTATGTATAACAAAGATGTTCTAGAACAGCCAGCTTTAAACAGGCTAGAGTTGAGCACTGGCTAAAAGTTTTACTGATAGCATTCAGCCACATTGTATTCCTTCCTGACAGGGGCATATTAAGTTACCGTGCAGCCATGGGGCTCACTATTCCATAGGTGAAATTTTCCTGCTAAGAAATATAAATTTAATTGATTTGATAATATAAAGGAAAAGGGCACCACTGACAGCAGTTAAGAGGGGGAGCAAAAAAAAAAAGTGATATAATAACCTGCATAGAGCATCAAAAACTAGCACAGGTGCAGAGATACTAAGTATTTTTTTTAAATGTTTAATAGCATAAAAGCATATTTAAATGCATAAATATTTTTCACATTTAGCAACAAAGTAAATTGACATAATTGTTAATAGTTGGCTGCTCGGCCAAGTCGAATTATCTATCTTGCCCGTCCATTCAGTTCACCACCTGCTGATCCGTTCGCTTTTAGAGAAAATTGCTGTACACAATTATTTGAAAGATGGTATGCTTGCGTTGATCATTGGATCTAAAAGTGTGGGTCGTGTCCACAGAAGACTGCCAATTTCACAAATATCATTCACTTTGACATGTTCAAAACATGTGTGAAAATATATGCAAGAACCAATGAGTGCAATTTAATTTCCTCCACAAGCCTTATTTATACTTTTGCCTGGCGCTGCAGTGCATCTTGTGTGCAGCTCTTATTTTGCAGATAAGAAGCGGAAAACATCGTCCGCCCTCCAAACAGTGTGCTGAAAGCAATTACTTCTGTCATAAGCACTTCACAATCTGATGAGAATGCTGAATTTTCTGCTTGATTCAGTTCTTTAATCACATCATTATGTTTAACTCAGTCTTCAAACTGATTGCAAATGGTTATCGCATGCATTCATTGTGGCAATACTGTGGCTGGGTAAGCAAAATTGTAATAAATAGTTGGATTTTGATTAGGGCGTCCATATGCTTCTCTATATTCAACTTATAATTTAAATTATTTTAAACTGACTGAATGCTGTTCACAACACTTTAAACTGTCATTTAATGGATAAACTTCTGACACACTGAGTCACATGACACAACAGCATGGCATTGATTTCTGTGAAGAGTTTCTATGGGCAAAAGTGCCTTTGGTAAAAACCTCTAAGTTTTTTCATTGAAACATGTTTGGGTGTAAAGAGTAGCATCACTAGTTCCCCTTCTGTCACTCACTCGAAGTTGTGTCGAATGAAGTGACACAAGGGGTCTTCCTGGGACGCCAAACGTACCTCTGAACTTGAGAAAAGGCCAATGTCAAGTTGGCAGACAGAATGCCCCGCCCCGGACATATGGGTATAAAGGCAACGACTGTCAGTCAGAATTTTTCTTCGGAGTCGAACGATTGTGCAACAGCAAGCTGAAGTTCACAACTGTTTCACTCACCTCTGTCAGCGAAAAGCAGTGATGTTGGATCTATGGTGTGTATCCAGCTGGCTTTCTCTCTCTCTGCACGCTGTGCAGTCCACGCCCCTGGGCGCTTCAACAGCGCTTTTCACTGCTTTAAAGAGTGTTCTCCTCCTAAAAGTGTTATATTTTCTCTAAACGAGTTTGAGTTTTCCACTCAGAAAAGAGCAATACACAGCGGCGTTGAACGTCCTTTTCAGGATGTGTCTTTTTCAAGACATGCTTGCCCGGGCTGCTGTGAGCGTGGGCTTGGACTGGAACCCTCCGTCCTCCCCACAGCCTTTGTGGCTTGACGACTGGTACCTCGGCTCCGGGCGCCGCTCACAGTCACGCCGGGAAGTGCACCGGAAGTGCATGACGAGCTGACGCAGTCATGGGGGGCACCTTTTACTGCCCGCAACCGACACCTCCGCTCGTCTGCTCTCACTGCGATGGATTGCAAGGCAGTCCACGGGTACACAGAGGTCCCCCAGGTGGACAGAGCGGTTGCAATCCACCTGTATCCAGAGAACGCCGCCACCTGGCGAGACCACCCGGTACTCACCTCCAGAGCCTGTAGGATGACGTCATCATTGACCTCCAAAGCCAACAGTGCTGCCGGACAAGCCGCCTCCACCCTGCATGCCATGGCTCTCCTGCAGGTCCATCAAGCCAAGGCACTCAAAGATCTGCACCTGGGTAGTCCCGACCCCGGTGTGCTGCAGGAACTGCACTCTGCCGCCGACCTCACTCTCAGAGATACGAAGGTCACAGCGCAGGCACTAGGCTCGAGGGCGATGGCCACCCTCATGGTCCAGGAGCGCCACCTCTGGTCATGTCACGGTTTCTCAACTCCCCGTCTCCCAGCTCGGCCTCACCGAGGGCATCCCCCTGCAACCAAACAACAGACAGCTCCGCCTCAACCTGAGCCCAGCGCTCAGCCCCAGCGTCAAGCACCTCGCAGGCGGCGTACGACATGACCCCCCTGCAGGCCGGCGTTGACGAGTTCTGAAGATGCCTCTCTAGGACCTTTTCCTCAGTCTCTAACCCGCCCCCTGCCGGGTGCGCGGAGCAAGGTATGTGCTTTGAGACTTTTCTCAGCACCCAAGCTTCGGGATGCTCTTCTGCCTCCCGACGCACTATTACCTGCTCCCCCCGCCTCGAAGCCCCACCCTTTATGTCAAAAGCGATCATCCCATTAGTGCCCCTCACACAGAATTTGGATGCGTGGCTTTCACTTCCCAATCTGTTGCGCTGGCTGACCAGACTCAAGTCCTGGGATGTAAATATCACCCCTTCTTGCCATCAGACTTTCAACCCTTGGACAGACCTCTGCTTCCTGCGGACCAGAGTCCCCTTGCAGCAGGTGTCCAGACATGTCGTGGTCACCACAGACACCTCTCAACAGGGTTGGGCCCTTGGACAGGACCCCGGCTGTGTAGGCACATCAACTGACTAGAGTTGCTGGCTGTATCTCTTGCCCTACTGAGGTTTCTCCCACTAATCTGGGGCAAGCACATCTTGATTCATTCAGATAGCACCACGATGGTAGCATACATAAATCACCAAGGCAGCGTGCACTCTCGTCATATGTCACATCTCGCCCGCCATCTCCTCCTTTGGAGTCAGCCACGACTCAGGTCTCTGCGTGCCACTCACATCCCTGGCAACCGCAACACGACGGCGGATGCACTGTCGCAGCAGGTTTCACCAAGTGGAGAGTGGAGACTCCAACCCCAGGCGGTCCAGCAGATCTGGACTGATTTGGCCTAGCACAGATAGATCTCTTTACCTCCCAGGACAACTCCCACTGCCTGCTCTGGTTCTCCCTGACAGAGCTCCTCTCGGGACAGACGCGCTGGCACACAGCTTGCCCCAGGGGCTGCTTAAGTATGCATTTCACCCAGTGAGCCTTCTTGCACTGGTGCTGTGCAATATCTGGGAGGACGAGGAACTGGGCATCCTGGTGGCTCCTTACTGGCCCAACCGGATCTGGTTCTCAGATCTTAAGCTCCTCGTGACAGCACCTCCCTGGAAAATTCTCCTGAGGAAGGACCATCTTTCTCAGGGACAAGGCACCCACTGGCACCCGCCCCCAGACCTCTGGAACCTCCACGTATGGCCCCTGGACGGGATGCAGAAGATCTAGTGGATCTACCACCTACAGTCATAGACACGATCAACCAAGCCAGAGCTCCCTCCACCAGGCAACTTTACACCCTAAAGTGGCGCTTGTTCATGAATTGGTGTTCTTCCCGAGCCAAAGACCCGCAGAGGTGCGCAGTATGGTCAGTGCTTTCATTCCTACAGGAGAGGATGGAGGGGAGGATGGAGGGGAGGCTGTCCTTCTCCACCTTGAATGTGTATGTGGCTGCTCCCGCAGCCCACCAAGACGCAGTATAAAGAAAGTCCCTAGGTAAGCACGACTTGATTATCAGTTTCCTGAAGGGCGCCTGAGGACTGAACCCTCCCTGGCCTATTTTCTTGGGATCTCTCAGTTGTCCTCTCGGGCCTTCAGAGACCATCCTTCGAGCTGCTTGATTCAGTTGAGATCAAGGCCCTCTCCCTGAAGACGGCCCTCCTGATCACGTTAGCCTCCATCAAGAGGGTCGGGGACCTGCAAGCGTTCTCTGTCAGCGAAACCTGCCTGGAGTTTGGTCCGGCACATTCTCATATCATCCTGAGGCCGCGACCGGGCTATGTGCCCAAGTTTCCTATGACCCCCTTCAGGGATCAGGTCTTGAACCTGCAAGTGCTGCCCTGGGAGGATGCAGAACCAGCGGAAAGGCAGACGGCGGAAAGGGAACCCCGTCTTCAAACAGAGGTTAGCTCACTGGGTCGTTGATGCTATTTCCTTAGCTTATCACACCCAGGCCATTCCCGCCCCCTTGCGGGTTCGAGCACACTCCAGTAGTGGGCTGGGTAACACCCAATACCTTTGCCAGATTTTACAATCTCAGGGTTGAGTTGGTCTTGTCCCGTGTTTTGTCAGGACCGAGCCGATAGAACTCGGTAATGCTTCACAACTGACTGGGTGTTCCGCTTGCACACAGCGCCCATCACCAAGTTGATCCAGTGTGCCTTTTATCCCAGGTTAGCCACTACGCGTCGCTCCCTAGATACTCTCCTCCCTATCCGTCTGGCCGGCAAATTCAGCAGAGCAATTCAAGGCCAGACCCACTACGAGTCACAGGTGCTCTGTACTGTGGTCGGGCTCCACTGGCTTAGTTCCCTTCTCAGGCAAACTCCCTGTGATATATTTCCTGCGGTATGGACCCCCTGTCGGTGGACCTGCGTTTCCCTTGGGCAGCGCCGCTAACCCTGTCACCATGCTTGTAGAGTCCCCCCTCATTAGGCTGGACCTACCACCGCGCCACTCCCATGTACGGCTTCACAACCCTCGTGGTGTATTTGCCACATGTTACCTCCCCCTAGATTGGGTAGGATGTGGCCTCCGCAGGAACTTTTCCCCCTGAAAGAATAGGACTGGGAGAGGCAGCCTTCCATGACGCATCTGATAGTGTTAAGATAGCTCCAGCCGTGCACATCCTATGTGAGAGACATAGTGAGAGAAAAGGCTGTGGCTGTCGGGCTTGCTCCCATGCTAGTCATGCAGCACATGTGCCAACTTGACATTGGCCTATTCTCAAGTTCAGAGGTATGTTTGGCATCACAGGAAGACCCCTTGTGTCACTTCATTCGACACAGTGTCTTGTCTGGTTACAACAGTAATCATGACATTTTGTTTGATATGCCCCTGCCTCAACCATCCACTAATCTTTGGTATGAATTGGCCAGCATTTACTACTTTATTGAGGGAAATTTGTGTGGATGGGTCCTGTAATAAAATGTCTTGGTGTGTGGTTTGCGATTCACTGGCTGGGGAGGCAGAGGCGGGGCCGTATACGTTATATCCTCGCATATCCTTATTTTTTAATTATCAAGGATCGGTTGTATCGAGTGACACAGTAATTGTTAGTACTGATGAGCTGTCGGGAATGTTATTCCAGATGGCTCATTATAATACAATGGCGGGTCACTTAGGGCAGGAAAAAACACTGAACTGTCTAATGGCCCATTTCTATTGGCCGGGCATTCATGGGGATGTCCACAGGTGGTGTGAATGTCAGCTGGTGAATCCGCCGGCCACCCCAAGAGAGCCATTGTGCCCTCTTCCACTGATTGAGGTCCCCTTCGAACGAATTGGTATGGACCTCGTTAGGCCATTAGAGCAGACAGCATGCGGGACTATGCAACGTGATATACAGATATCAAGGCTGATCAGTGAAGATTTCTTTCGGAATCCCCTCTCGGCAGATAATTCTGTAGAGTGCCTCTGCAACACTACTTGCTGAGATTTTGCGCAAAGGCACTCTTCAGAATAATCTCCCAAATGGGATTCCGAAATAAATCTTCTCTGATTTCTAAATAAATACATTTCTAAATAAATAACTAAAATAAAATAGAAAGATTGAACCATTTATACTGGTAAGTATTTATAGGATTTTTTAATCCAAATCAGCAAATAGAGTTGGATACAATGAAAGAAATCTACATCATGTTTGTGTATCATCCATAGGGAATTTGCAAGCGTGATATATTATCAGCCTTTATGAATTTTTGAAATTTTGTGCGGCTATAGGTTACTAATATAAAAGAGGAGAACGGCATACTATAACCCACCTTTTTTGTTTTCTCCAATGTGAACGGTGAAGTTTGTAAATTTATGGGCCACAAGTCTTTTTATTTCCACAATGAATATTTGCTTGTGGTAGCTCATTGTTACTGTAGGCTACCTCCCGCACTCACGGTCATTCACATCATCTGTAATTTTCTGTATTTGTGATCAAGCTTATTATAGGCCTATTTGACAAAATCCATCTTTCTTGTAAATGTTAGCCTATGCTCATAATGGAGTGTTATTGGAGTAATGAAAATGCTGATGTCCTGACTTTCAGTGAGAAAAAAATGCTCCTCTGTTGTGAGTAAATTTCACCGTTTTGCTTCTATTCCGCAACACTCCCGTAAAGTGAGTCATGTTCACTGATCGGGACGACTGGGACCACAGTCGGCATCGGTGTATATTGTGCACTCTAACATAATGTTGCACAGTGTGCCATGGCGATATCAATGCGTTCATATCTTACAGTCTGACAAGCAAGAATCTTAAAGGACTATTATAAATCGTACAGTGTGCACCCGCCTTGTAAACTGTGAGAGACATGATGTGGGTGACTTGACTGAAAGGTGCAGTATGTAACAATTGTCATGTAATATTCACCTTTTGGTTGACTGAGTGTGCCGCTCTGCAGGTGTGTTTGGTCAACACGGTGAAACAAACCCTGGCTATATCTACGACATCATGGGGAGCTACAACTGCTTGCAGACAGAGTGTGCATTTATATCTGTTTTGTTATTTGTATTTATTTATTTTATTCATTGCATCACAAAGCAAATTCCACAGACTCGTCTGGACTCGGAAAGAAATCCTGAGGCTGTGAAAATTCCAAGTCCGTTAAAATTGGACCCATGACTCGGACTCGTGTCCGAACTCGAGTACCCCAACTCTAGTAACTGCATAGTCCTAGGAGTTAAAAATTTGATCTGCAGAACAGTCAAATAATATCTCCAAACTTGTCTTTCCAATTAACCAGCAGGAGAGTGTTTTGTGGAATTTGTCACATGTGCTGCCTGACTGGCTTGGTGAAAAGAAACTCCCAAGAAAAGAGCCATAATCACTTCTGAAATCACATCGCTTTGCATTATATCAGCATTCTCCATCAGAATGAGGGCATCTAAACAGACTTAATTAGATTACACTGTTGATTATAATACAAAATAACTATGCATAATCAAATTTCTCAAGTTACCACACTGCTTTGTTCAGAACTTGTCGAAAACCTCAGTTTGGACCTTACATTTTGGACCTGCATTGAGAGGTTTTGTGGAACACTGCAGCTCCCCTTTGAATGAGTACATTAAGTACATAGAATAACTAAATAAAATCATGCACAGTTACACATTGATTTAAATATTGAGCAACCCAAACACTGTCAGCATGAATACTGTGACATGATAGCCTTCCTCCACTTTCTAACAGAGTGCTGCATGAGAGGAGAATAATCCTGTTTCCTACCTCTCCTTCTAAATGACTGTAGATGGGCCCTCTAATGAGTTGGTTTTTAGAAGTGTGCAGTGTTAAGTGTTAAAAGAATGGGATGGTTAAATGTGATGGTGAAAATAGCAACTGCACACTCGTACATGAAAATAAATGACTGAGACTGAAGAGGGAAAAAAAAGAGAATCAGAGAAAATGAGAATTCTCTTTTAAGCACCGCTGCAACAGCCATACACATTAATGGTGCTGTCACACTACTAGACTTTGTGCTTCATTCAGTTCCATTCAAACACATCTAAATGTGGGAGGCCAGAAATGCAAGTTTAATTTGAATTTGGAACTTGAATTTGGATGATGAGAAGGCATTTGACCAATAGAAGATGGAAAAGTTACACACTGACCTCTTGGCTCAGTTAAACAAATTACATAATTGAAAGCTGTGTGTTTTTATTGTTCCAGGAAAGTGAGTAGATTACTGTATATATTTTAACACTTTGAATATAATATTATTTGACATTTTTATTTGACATTATAGCCTGTTCGTTGCAATGTCCAAAACAATTTTGCATGCTCAAAGTCTAGTCTGACCACCCGCCCCATCTTTGGGCACTGATCACACTCAAGCTATTTTTTGAATGTTTAATTTTTATTGCATTATTTGGTGGCAAAATGAAAGTAAATGTCACTTTAGGAATAAGTACAAGGAGTACCACACCCTGTGTAAGAGCTGTTGAGTCTTGGTCTCACACAAATCAGAAGACACTGCAAGGAACCCCCGTAAGTGTCACCCTTCTTAAAAGCTATAAAATATAGAACTAATATGCAGTACTCCCTTTGTGTCAATAGAGAGATTTTGCAATTGAAACCCGCAGGAATAGAAAATGCTGAAATGCTATGCACACACACTCATACACATTTACAAGAACCATACAGACACAGTGCTCAATTTAAAAGCTATGAATATTTAATTTTGTTGCATTCTTCAAAGTGTGACTGCTGCCTCCCTCTCTGATGCTCTGAACATCAGACAACACATAGCAGACTCAGATACAGTGTATGCAAGGAGAAAAGGAAGGCCACAAAATATCTGAGGAAAGTGAAAGAAAAACAAAAGGTTATGGATAGTGACGGGAATCAGCAGGGATCGGGTGATGCGATATTATAATGAAATCTGAGTTGTGGTACAAATATATTGCGATTCTTTGTTTAGTGAATCACAATTTAAAAAATGTGATATTTTACTCACTTGTTTCTCATTCATCTTCATTGGATTGCAGTGCTTTGCACAACAAACTTGCTTGCTCTGAGTTTGCATTTTGGTCTTTTTGTTGACCTAATATTGCAGTATATTTTGTCTTACAAAAAATATAAATGTGAAAACATTTACCACTAATGAGCATTAATAACCTATCCTGCAAAAGCAGTATGTCAAATGTGTAGGATGTCTGAAACGTCAATGTTCATAATACAGTAGGCTAATAATATTCAGATGACATACTGCATCTGGTGAGATGAGATTCTGAAGTGTGCAACCAGTGGACAACTTTGCTAAGGCCACAGAACTGAGGAGCAATCAAATTCGGAAAAATTAAATGAAATGCCAATATGGAAGTAGTATGTCCAGTAAAGTATTTATACTACACACTGGCATAAGTAAACTCTTCATCAAATTCAGTAGATACTATGCAATAACAGGAATTCTGACTCAGGCGAACAAAGGCACATATACTAGTATACTATACATTGTAGCACTTATACTACTTGTGGCATTGTTTTAAAATTAGATAATTTAGGAAAATAAATGAATAAAGAACATCACGTGCAAACCACACTCATGATTAGTTTAAACCAATCATCCGTGCTCTTCGACGAGATGAGATCTCCTAGGTCAAGAACGTCAATGATGTGCACGAACAGGAGAAATATCACCAAATGAACACCTTAGCAGAACAAACATGTCAGAGCATTTTGTCATAATTTTTAGGTGAACTAAAAGAAGCCTGTTCACCCAGTATAAATTATACTTGAGAGACAAAGATAGAAGCCTATCTCTTCACATGAAGCACTAGCTGAAGTGTTGTAGGTGCTAACACTTGGTTTGAAAGATGAGCCTGCCACCAGAAGCACCCCAGCCCAATGAATTAGGCAGCAAATTCTCCTGCAACATTTCCCTCTTTGCCAAAGAACACACTCTGTCTCTCTCACACTCAACCTGCTCTGGCCGTTAGGGTGGATTGCCACATCATTACTAATTGATAATAATGTTGGAGAGAAGCCATCAGAGGCGTGCAACTGAACGCTGCTCTGTCTGCACTGACATTTCCTGGCTGCAGTAATGACTTGGTGACATTAGTGGGAAACCTTGCAAGGCAGACAGTGCAAACGGGCAGCCAAGGGAAAAATTGCAGAGATGTTCAGCCCATCGTTTTTCCCTCCATAACACAGTTAGGAGGAAATGTATATAAAAGATCAGCTGTGGCTGTTTTTCTGCAGGTCCATTTGGTCCAGGCATTCATGGTGCAAAAGTGTCAAGGCCCCGATATACTTCATACAAAACTGGATAATGAACTGGTATGATGTAAATTAGAACATGGCCAAAAAGAAGGTGTTTTGCATTTGTTTCGATGGATTATAACAGCTTGTCTGGGTGAACATTTAGAAAACTTCTTTCCGGCTGCTAAACATCTTCTTACTCCCATTGGTCCACATCACAGTAGGTGTTCTGGACCTCCACCTACCTTGACCCTACCTTGGCCGACAGCAAATTTTCATACATTGTTCAGTCAGTCAAGATTAGTCAATATGAACATATGAACAGTGTAGTTATTAGCGAGCTGGGGCAAATTTACCTACATATGTACGATCGTTCACGTAGAGACATTTTCCAAGAAGGAAAACTGTGAGGGACTGCAGAAAATTACATTTTTGCTTACCTGTTTGCTCCAACAGCAAAATTGAAAATCAATGATTATGGTTTCACAGGTTTGCAAAAGAAGATAAAAATATACAGCGCTGGATAACAACAATAAAAAGAGAGAAATAGGCCAAATTTTCAGTCACTCCCTCAGCAGCTGTGTTAGAAGGCTCATCGCAGCTATGGTAACTGATTTTTTTTAAACGTATTCCAGGGTAATATAATACAAAGTACAATGTTATAAATTTACAATAAATATAAAAAAATTAATTGGATATATATAAAAAAAGTTGTACTACATTTACTTTGTTAAAGGTGGAAACGCGTCATAACAGGCCTGTGAAAAATGTCCATCGGTGCATATCATGGCCGTGTATAAGTGTGTTAGTGCGTTAGTATCATGAATTTAGAATGTAAACAAGACAAATTCTGCATTTTCTACTGCACATACTACTCTAAACATAGTCTTTCTAGCAGGTCCGTCCACTGTCAGCCATCTTTGGAATGCTCTCGAGAGGCTATTTCTAGTCATGCCAGTGCAGCTCCTATCTACTTGAATGGAGAAAGACCAAATTCTCAAAAACGGTTGGTCAAAATTACAATCAAAGGACATATTTCAAATCAGCAAAAAACTGTGATTCTTTACCTCATATTATGCAAAAAAAAAAACAAAAAAAACAAAAAAAAAAAACATTTTTCCCAGCTTATATACTGTAGGTAATGTGCATGCACATTCTAGCGCTGATTGACAGGTGATGTCTGTATCTAAAAGGTGATTGGCTCTTTTAACTGTAAGGCGGGACTTCCTTTCTACATCTGTTGACCATTGGGCTCTCAGAGCCCCTTGGTTGAGCATTCCAATTTCTCCCATTCATTTTAATAGAAGTGGCCCATCTCTGCTAAATAATCTTTGCTTTAAATCATTATTGAGTGGATAAAAAAAGCATCTGTTACTGATCTAGTGTGAATTCTACTCATTGAATAAGGCATAAAGTCATTGATAACACATTATAATGTCACATTAGTTAAGGATTTACATGTAGTCTATTGCGTCTTTATATTTAAATGTATTTATATTTTAACACCTTCCACAGCAGTGTGGAGTCTCAATGTTCGCAAACAGTATACTGTTGCTTGGCTGTTTCAAATGTATTTTTACCCCTGAATGAAGATCTTCTCTGGAAGTATATTGGGGCCTTTGGGGTGTGATAGCAAATGCAAATTGAAAGCATCAGAAATGCATATTAAAATTAATTTTTTTTTTTTTTTTTTAAGCTGTAACTATTTGGAAACACTGTAGTAAAAAGAAAATCTGAAAAATTAGGGTTGACAACTTTTCACCATGCAAATACGAGATGCTAGAGTATTTCGAGCATTTCAACACGGGATGTTCACCATCCTACCGCTTCAATATGTGAAACGATGCCTTTAATAAAGTATGTGTGGCAGCCTTAATAAAAATATGTAAAGAAAAAAAAAAGATAATTTCAACAAAATTGTGTATGATGATATTTGTTTTTGAGAGATTTTATCTTGAATCTATTAATCTGACAAAATTTTGTCAATGGGATAGAAATATAAACTTCATTCACAATATATTCTCTGAAAACAAGTCTTATTATCTTACACGATTTTCCTTCAAGTAAATGTATATAGTTTTTAGGATGTTTCATGTATTTAATTATTGTTTAATATTTATTTATGTGTAATTATTTGCATAGCTGAAATTAAGTAATAAGTTATTGTTAACAATAAGGTTCCATTCGTTAGCATACGTTAATGCATTAGCTATCATGAACTAACTATGAACTAAATATTTTTACAGAATTTATTAATCTTTGTTATTGCTAGTTCATATTTCTTTAACTAATGTTAACATATATAACTTTTGATTTTAAACATGTATTACTATATGTTGAAATTAACATTAACTAAGATTAATACTTTCTGTAAATATATTGTTCTTTGTTAATTCATGATGAATAATGTTGTTAACTTATGTTAACAAAATAGAATGTTTTGGTAAAGTGTTACTTTGTTATCAATATCAGTTATTTTTGGTAACATGTAATGGTGTGGTACACGGATGTGGTAAAGTAGAGCTATTTCTGTTTCTTTAATATGTACTGTATATGAAAATATGATTCATATATAAATATAAGTATATTAATATAAAACATTTATGAAATGGAAACATCTGAGGCATAACATACATGTGGAATTGACTTGTGTTCGCTACATGATATTGGTAAGTGAATAACTCTCTCTATCTTGAGAGGCATTCCTGAGCTTTTCTCATCCAGCACTCAGCCTAATTGTTCTCAGCTTTAATCTTGTTCTGACAGAGTCAGAGTAATAGTCATTATGAGCCTGGCCAAGTCTCCAGTGTGTCTTCCATTAACAAGTATAGTCTCATTTCACCATCCATCACTGTAAGCTGTGGGAAACCTTCAGTCAAAACAAACTAAAACCCAACCTCAACTCAGTCTCAAAGTGGCAATCTCTCCAGAGCTTTGAACTCTACTGGATTTAGCCTCTTTAACTCTGACTGGAAATATCCCATGTTATGTAATAACATGCATGCTTTCAGCTGTAGATGCCCTCGTTGCAATGACCACCTCGGCTGAGAGGAAATGTATTCGTATTGACATTCGTAATGTGTGCGATGAGACAATTGGAGAGCACACTCTCCATCCCTGTAGAAATTAATAGCCTGTATCGAAGTCTCAAGCTACACAAACCTATTGCTGCTTTTATTTTTATTCTGGAGAGGAGGCAGGGGAAGAAAGAGACACATTGAAGAGTTATAGGTTATATTGTATTATGTGAGGTTTCATTAATTTATTAAGAAATTGGGCCCCATGGTACCAACTATCACTCTAAGAGGGGAATAGCCTTCAATAAAACCTAAATTAAACTACCAGAGGAAAAGAGGTAACTTTCTGTGACCTCACAGTGTGGCAGTGAGCACTCACTCTACAAGGTGTTATGGTGTACAAAGAGGCTTTATAAAAAGTCTCTTTAACAGAACTACAGTTACTTCAGGACTTTACAGTATCAAATGAAAGGGAGTGGACATTTGATATTGCTGTGCACTGCATAAGAGACCAGTCCTAACAAATTCACAAAGAAATATTATAGCAAATTTGTAGTTTTTTAAATTTAAAGCAAAGTTATAACAATATGAATAACAAATATTTAATATTTTGTAGTATTTCTAGGTAAATAATCTAATGTAACCAAATCTGTGACAATAAACATGTTAACTTTCTTCAGAAAATCTGATTTCCTTGTATCCATTGAAGCACAAGATGCTCTTTGGAATATTCTGAGATCATGCTGGACAACATGGATCATCAGGTTTTGTACAAAGTTATAGTGGAGAACATTTTCCAATTCAACTTTTCACTCAAATAGTGGTAGCACATTATTTTGCAGTTCTGTTCTACATTTACGTGCTATATATTTACAAGTACAATAAGTACTAAGTACTTAACATAAACCTAACCTTAACCCATATTAAGTACATGTAGTTACCTAATATTGCTTAGTACATTCTTGGGTAAGTACATTCTAAGTATATTGAAAGTACATGTACTGTAAAATAAAGTGCAACCCAAATAGTTATGCTGTAAAAATAATTTGAATTGAATATATAATATAACATAATATCAGAGATATAAATAATATTTTTTGTTGAAATGTTTTGTTGTTGGATGTCTGAATGTTGCTTCCAAATATAAAATGTTAACATTTTACAATAAAGTTCCATTTGTTAACATTAGTTAACAACATTTTTTAACTTGAACGAACAATAAACAAAACTTTTACAGCAATAATCAATCTTGCTTAAAGGTGACGTAAGCAATTTTTTCATGGAAAGGTACAAAAAAAAATTCCTACTCCATGAGAGATTTTACTTAAATAAGTGTTGTAAGATATCTTACCTGTTTCTGTGACAGCTATAAATGATGCTTTAAACCTGTCAGTCATTTAGCATGTTCTCATAGTGTTGTAGCTGCAGCGAATTATTGAGACATAATGTTGTTCATAAAAGTTGTCAGTTGAGGGCGCTATTTTGCTGCTGTTGTTTTTAACAACCGTTTCTGTTGTCTTAATAAAGCTAATGCATTAACAAATGTTAACTAATGGAATAAAACAATAAAAAAAGCCCTATAACAACAAATGTACAAAAAGCATATAAAACGTCTAGGTTACGTATGTAACCTCCATTCCCTGATGGAGGGAACGAGACGTTGTGTCGAAGAAGCGACACTAGGGGTCTCTCTTTAGCACCGAATATGCATCTGATTTATGAAAAAGTTCAATGAGAAGTTGGCAGACAGTATTTGCATACCCCGCCCCCCTGACATACAGGTATAAAAGCAGGGAAATATGTCGAGTTCATGCAGGATTTTTCTGAGGAGCCGGAAAAGGTCTGGCCACCGCAGTGGCTCGGCTCAGCAACATGGCCGGGAGGACAAAATGTCTCATTCCCTCCATCAGGGAACGGAGGTTACATATGTAATCTAGACATTCCCGTCTGTCACTCACTTCGACGTTGTGTCGAAGAACCGAAACTAGGGGTCCAATTTAAATCACGCCATGCGCTGAGCCGTGCACGTGTTCTGCTGACACAGGAGCGGGCAGGAATTTTACATGCAAAGGTGACCAGCTGTGTCAGACTGCAGACCCCAATGCCCCAATGGTTACCCTAAACAGGGGAACAAGGTGACGCTTGCCAACCCGGGAACGGGCCGAGCCTAGCCGGGCCTCTTTTCTCTCTATGTTTCACCGCATAGTGCAAGAAAAGGCTGGGGCCCATACACGCATCGAGGGAAGGGGGGTCTTACCCAGTTTCCTATTATTTCAGGGGGAAAAGACGCTGCGGAGACTACACCTACCTGGAAGGGGGAGGTAGAGTGGTGAATACATCACATGGGTTTATACAACATGTGGAAGGTGGCACGGTGGTAGATCCAGCCTCAAGGAGGGGAGGAGTTAATACAACACGGCGACTGGAGGGCAGCTGGGACTGCGTAAGGGAGATGCGGGTCCACTCGTAGGGGGAAGGTACTGTGGAAAATACACACAGGGGGAGTCCACGCAGGAGTCCTGACCTGTGGAACACCTATCCCAGTACAGGGTAGATTAAGTACCCGCAATGGATTGGGTCGGCAAGTTCCTCCTCTGAACTCCAGACCCTAAGGGCTAGGTAGGAGTCCTCCAGGGATCAGAATGAATGGGATCTCCTGGGAGAGAAAGCACACAGTTTTACCTCGGCCGAGGGAAAGGGCAATAGGTGCAAGCGATCCACTCGGTCAGTCCGTCAGCGTGTACCGAGTACTACCGGCTCAGACCTGAGAAAACACGGGACGATACTGACTCAACCCTGAAATTGTAGAATCTCGCAAATGTATTACGTGTTGCCCAACCTGCTGCTCTACATATGTCTGCCAGAGAGGGGCCTCTGGCCAGTGCCCATGAGGACGCAACACTTCTTGTTGAGTGTGCTCGGACCCACAAGGGGGGTGGGGCATGGCCTGGGTGTGATAGGCCAATGAAATGGCATCCACCACCCAGTGGGAAAGCCTCTGTTTGGAGACAGCGTTCCCTTTCCGCTGTCCACCAAAGCAGACAAAGAGCTACTCAGAACATCTAAAGCTCTGTGTGTAGTCCAAGTAGGTACACAAAGCACGTACCAGACACAGAAACGAAGGGGCTGGGTCTGCCTCCTCCTGGGGCAGTGCTTGCAGGTTCACTACCTGGTCTCTAATGGGTGTGGTAGGAACCTTGGACATGTAGCCCGGTTGTCGTCCTAGGATCACATATGTGTCTGCCGGACCGAACTCCAGGCAAGTGTCCCTCTTGATGGAGGCGAGCACGATCAGCAGGGCCATCTTTAGAGAGAGGGCCCTGAGTCCAACTGATTCTAGCGGCTCAAAGGGGGGTCTTTGAAGGCCCGCGAGGACCACCGAGAGATCCCAGGAGGGGAACAGGCCTGGCCGGGAAGGATTTAACCTCCGGGCACCTCTTAGGAACCTGATGATTAAGTCATGCTTACACAAAGACTTGCTGTCTACTGCGTCGTGGTGGACCACGATAGCAGCAACATACACCTTCAAGGTGGAAGGGGACAGCCTACCCTCCAGCCTCTCCTGCAGAAATAAGAGCACTGACCTAACAGCGCATCTCTGTGGGTCTTCAGCCCAGGAAGAGCACCAATTTGCGAACATGCGCCACTTCAGGGCGTAAAGTTGACTGGTAGAGGGGGCTCTTGCATGGTTGATCGTGTCTACGACGACAGGTGGTAGACCAGCTAGATCTTCCGCGTCCCGTCCAGGGGCCAGACATAGAGGTTCCAGTGGTCTGGGTGCGGATGCAAGCGCGTGCAAGTCCCATCTCTGAGAAAGAAGGTCTTTCCACAAGGGAATTCGCAAGGGGAGGGGCTGTTGCGAGGAGTACGATGTCCGAGAACCAGGCCCAGGTGGGCCAGTAGGGAGTCACTAGGGTGACTTGTTCCTCATCCTCCCTGAACTTACACAGCATCTGTGCAAGAAGTTTCACTGGGGGAAATGCATACTTGCGCAGCCCCAAGGGCCAGCTGTGTGCCAGTGCATCTGCCCCGAGGGGAGCCTCTGTTTGGGCATACCAGAGCGGGCAGTGGGAGGTCTCTCGGGAGGCAAACAGGTCTACCTGGGCCTTGCCGAATCATTCCTAAATCAGCTGGACCGACTGGGGGTGAAGTCTCCACTCTCCACCGGGCAAGCATTGTCGTGACCACATTGAGGTTGCCGGGAATGTGAGTGGCACGCAGTGACTTTGGTCGGGTGAGTCGTGACATTGGGCAGGAGCGTACGCCGCCTTGGCGATTTATGTACACTACCGCGGTGGTGCTGTCTGACCTGATTAGGACATGTTTGTCTCGAACTAATGGGAGAATCTTCTGCAGGGCAAAGAAAACAGTCAGCAACTCCAGGCAATTGATGTGCCAGCACAGCGGGGACCCTTTCCAACGGCCCACGACTGCTTGCCATTTGCACATGGCACACAACCCAATCTGGAGGCGGCGGTCATGACCAGGACGCATCGGGACACCTGCTGCAAGGGTATTCCTGCTCGCAGAAAGCAGAGGTCTGTCCAGGGTTTGACTGTTTGGCGGCAGGCGGGGATGACCATCACACGGTGCATGCCTTGGCGCCATGCTTATCTCGGGACTCGAGTCTGAAGCCAGTGCTGAACGGTCTCATATGCATCAACCCCAGCGGCGCGACCGCAGCGGAAGATGCCATTTGCCTCAGGAGCCTCTGCAAATTTTTACGGGGACTGCTGTGGCCGGCCTGAAGGTGGCGAGGTATTTCTGCACCTACTGCGCACTCTCGTTGGTGAGACGTGCTGACATTGAGACTGAGTATAAGACAATGCTGAGAAAAGAGATGCTCTGAACCAGGGTGAGCTTGCTCTTTTCCCAGTTGACCTGAAGCCCCAAACGGCTGAGGTGCCTTAGCACCTTGTCTCTGTGAGCGCATAGTAACTCTCGGGAGTGGGCCAGAATGAGCCAGTCATTGAGGTAATTGAGTATGTGAATGCTGGCTTCTCGGAGTGGGGCAAGGGCTGCCTCTGCGACTTTCGTGAAGACGCGAGGGGACAGAGACATGCCGAAGGGGAGGACTTTGTACTGATATGCCTGGCCATCGAACACGAACCATAGGAAGGGTTGGTGTCGAGGTAGAATTGAGACGTGGAAGTACGCATCCTTCAGATCTGCCGCTGCGAACAGACACGAGTAAGACACAAGTAAAGATGTGTCCAATGAATGAATGAATTCAACAAAAAATTCTTTGTGGTCTGCTTACCAGCTAACGTCTTGGTCCATGAGTCAATCATCTCAGGAGTGCCTGGGAGCCTTCCGGGTCCTCGAGGGGGTCCGTGAGACGGGAGGGGGCATTTGCTTCCTGCGGGGGTGCTTGACGCATGGGCTGAGAGCTGGGCCCGGGTTGAGGCAGAGCAGTGCGTTTCTTCACCGCAGGAGGACGCCCTCAGCAAGCAGACGAGGCATGGCCCATGGCGGCAGGTTTGCGGCAGGGCAAGATGGCCTCCGTCTGCTTCTTCACCATGGAGAACTGCTGGGCAATGTCCTCAACGGTGTCGCCGAAGAGGCCGAACTAGGAGACAGGGGCGTTGAGGAAGCGTACTTTGTCGGTCTCACACATCTCAACCAAGTTCAGCCACAGGTGACGTCCCTGGACCACGACTTTGGCCATTGCCTGCCCAAGTGACTGCCCTGTGACCTTCGTGGCTCTGAGGGCGAGGTCGGTCGCTTAGCGCAGTTCCTGCAGCATGTCGGGATCAGGGCTACCCTCATACCCTCGTTCAGTGCCTTGGCCTGGTGGACTTGCAGGAGGGCCATGGCATGCAGGGCGGAAGCGGCATGTCCGGTGGCGCTGTAGGATTTAGTGGTCAGTGAAGACGTTGTCATACAGGCCTTGGAGGGGAGCAAAGGGTGACCCCGCCAGCTGCAGGGTTCCCGGGGCACAGGTGGAGCGCAACAGCCCTGTCTACCTGGGGCTCTGCCATCGAGTGTAGCGAGAGCGGATGAGCGTGTGGCTTTGTGACGAGTGGAGAGGGGTGCCCTCCAAGAAGACGTCAGCTAATCATGCACTTCCGGGAAAAACGGGACTGGTGGGGGGATGCGGATGTGAGCGGCGCGGAGGCCCCAGGGACCAGTCATCCAACCGTGATGGCTGTGGGGAGTCCGGAGGGTTCCAGTCCAGCCCCACGCTGGCAGTGGCCAGGGCAAGCATGCCGGACATCTGTGCGCAGCCTCGGCCTGGGCGTGCTGGCCCGAAGTCATCCGTGTCAGACGCCGCGCTCTCCGATGCAGCGGCAAGCTTATCCACCTCGAGCTTCAGAGGATAGGCAGGCTGGCTGTGAGGCAAGCCACTGTTGCCTCGAGCATGGATGGGAGTCAACAAGCGTGCTGGGGGGTGGGTGGCCCGAGGGGGCATATCTGGCGGAGCTGCACCCGCTGTCATCCCCAGATCGCCTCCATCGCCAGTCACATCATCCTTAATCCAGTGGGAAGAAGGAGCAATGATGGGGGCGGTTGGAGTGGCGTGTTTTCTGTTGAAAGCGAGCCGTGACCGCAATGTTGCCATGGTCATACTCTCACAGTAAGAACATGAACCATCTACAAACGCTGCCTTGGTTTGATCACTGCCCAGACACATGAGACAATCCCTGAAGCAGAGAGCACTCTACCGCATCCAGGAACTACACGGGGCGGAAAGGCATCTTTAAAAAGATGCGTCCTGAAAAGGACGTTCAATGCCACTGTGACCTGCTCTTTTAGAGGAAAATACGTTTTTACGAGAAAATCACTCTTTTAATAAATTCTTTTAAGTTTCTGCACTGTCGACGCACCCAGGGGCAAACTGCACTGCTGTGCAGAGAAGGAGAAAAGCCACTGAAGTGCGCCGTAGATCCAACAGCAGTCAGAGGAACAGGAACAGATGTGTGACTCACAGCTGACTGCATGCACGACCATGGGCTCCAAAGAAAATTTCTGAATGAACTCAACGTATTTCCCAGCTTTTATACCCGTATGTCTTGGGGCGGGGTATGCAAATACTGTCTGCCAACTTCTCATTGGCCTTTTTTCATAGATCAGAGGTATATTCGGCACTCAAGAGAGACCCCTAGTGTCGCTTCTTCGACACAACGTTGAAGTGAGCGACAGATGGGGAAGAGTATTTACATACATGTATTCCATTTCTCATTAGACCTGATTTACCATATGATGGCAACAGACCCCATCATTTCAAGTCTAATTACTGTATATGGTAAATTTTGCGATAACACATTACCAATACCAAATGCGGTTATGCAGCTACACTAGCTAATATCACCATCATTCCTATTTTCACCAAGGACTTGGAGGACAGTAAAGCAACTGTTGAGGTGAGGGTGTGGTCAAGCGGCCATCTGGGAGAGAGAATTGTGACAGTGTTCACAGTGACAGTTGGGTGAGATAAAAGACAGCCCAGTCCAGAGAGAGAGGATGAAGCCGACTCTGTGGGAAAGTGACAGCTGAAAATCAAATCTTCAAAGTGTTTGCTGAAAAGCATATCTTTTTATGTTTATTATATTATGCTGAAAAGAAAAGTTTGTTTACACTGAAAAGTGTTGTGATTAAAAGTGACTTACTTTGGATTGTTCACCTGGCTCCCCCGTGCACATTGCACACCCCACACTATCCCACTGTATAACAGGACCCATCCACACACAACCCTTTTAAAAATTCGGGACATCGGGCGGTGGAACTGGACCCACTCTGATATTTTTGGTAGTCAGGAGATGAAGTTCTCCAGCACCACAAGATCAATGGCATACCCGACATAGCTGGGCTTCTCAGCCAGCACCCACAGCAGGAAGGCGTCACGGAGCTGTTGAGCAAAAGTAAATGGGCGACCGACATCACTTAGCATCAGGGATTGAACCGCTGGCAGTGCTCTCCAGGACTGTGGCCGACCCACTGCAGGATGGCATTCTTCAGCTCGGGGTACCTCAAGAGGTTTTCAACCGGGAGCTTTTGGGCCGTGAGTTGGGCCTCCCCGGTCAGCAGCTGTAAAAGGTGGACTGCACATTGTGCCCACAGCCATTCCAGAGTTTAGGCAGTGCACTCGAAGAGCTCCATAAAGGCCTCCGGATCATCTTGCACCCTCATCTCCGCAAGCAACACATGGGGGTTTGCTGCTGCCGGGGTCACGGAGTGTGCCCCCTCCTGAGGCACCAAGCTCTGCAATACCTGTCGGTCCTCCTCTTGGCCTTGAAGGAGTGACTCAAAATGCTGTTGCTGCTCTGCCCGCAGATCCAAGAAGGCCTGGTGTTGAGCCTGGTGAATGCTGGCGAAGGATCAGAACACTTCCTCCAGAGGCGAAGATGACTCCATAGCAGCGTATTATTTCTCCTTGTACCAGGTTTTGGCACCAGTGTATCAAAGGTTTGTATTTGGATCAAAGGAGGAAGCGGGAGCCGGGTGAATAATCCAAAATATGTCACTTTTAATCGCAACACTTTTCAGTGTACACAAATGTGCTTTTCAGCATAATAAAATAAACACACAAAGATACGCTTTTCAGCAGTCACTTTAAAGATTTTCTTTTCAGCAGTCACTTTCCCACAGACTCTGCTTCGTCCTCTCACTCTGGACAGGGCTGTCTTTTATCTCCCCCGACTATCAAGTCAAGTCAAGTCAAGTCAAGTGGTTTTTATTGTCGTTTCAACCATATACAGTTAGTACAGTACACAGTGAAACGAGACAACGTTCCTCCAGGACCATGGTGCTACATAAAACAACATAGGACAAACACAGAACCACATGAGACTACACAGACTAAATAAAAATACCTATATAAAATACCTATATAATACCTATATAAAGTGCACGTGTAAAAACGTGTGCAAAAGTACGGGACAGTACAATAAATTTCTAACAATGAACATTACAATAGGCACAGTGAGAGACAGTGCAGTGCCGACCAGTACACAGTAGTGCAAAAAAGATGACGATATCACTGTGGACATAGAAAAGGTAATTAGTCACAATTCATCTCAGGTGGATGTCCTTACCGCTTTCTCTCTCCCCAGATGGGCGCTTGACCACACCCTCTCCTCCACAGCAACACAAACCTTTATCGTTCAATATAGCCTCTGCATTTAATGAGCTAACAGCACAAGCTACCATGCAGCCAAAAACTGCATTGGAGATAGGGTTAAAGACTCTGTACCTTTCATCTCTCCCATGTCTAAAGTCTTTCCCAGTTGTTCCAGAAGGTCTGCTCGTGCTGCGTTCTTCTTGTGCTTTTTACCATCGTAGTGTTGCTGTGCCATTCCAGGGTTGTTAAACCAAGCATTACACAGCTGACAGTAGCGATCAGAATCCCGGTGCTGACGTGTGGAGCTCACAGGTGAGCTTTCTGATGAAGGTGTCTTCACTGGACTAGGTGGCACCTCTGAAAAAAACAAAACAGCAAAACATGGAATAGATCTTAGATACTACTTCATATCTGAGTGCAACAGTAAAAAATGCTGGCAAGGTATGATGCAAATTTACGAAGGCCTGTCATCTATGAAGTTATTATACCTGTACAGTATATTACATCATTCAGTAGCAAGATTATTCAGCTTGACCAACTCCAAAATATTGGGCTAGAGATTGGGCTAGTCATGATATTTTTGACTCCCTATTCCTATCACACTCTCTGAACATGTCGGTTGCAATTGCTAGATAACTTTGTGGACCTCTTCTTTCTCCATATGAGCAAGCCCCATGAAACAAACTGCATGTATTTATTAAAAAATTTGTAAGGTACATTAACATTAACATTAACACCTCCTGCAACCCCCCTCCTCCCCCCTCCTGCTACACAACCTGCACTCAAGATCTGTGAAGACGATGTGTGCCGTGTCTTTGGGAAGCAAAGGTCAAGGAAGGCTCCAGGCCCAGATGGCATCTCACCAGCGTGCCTTCGTTCCTGTGCTAACCAACTGGCCCCCATCTTCACACAGATCTTCAATAGATCACTGGAGCAGTGTGAAGTCCCATGCTGCTTCCCTAAGAAACCTAAAATCACAGGACTTAATGACTACAGACCTGTCGCCCTGACATCTGTGGTCATGAAGTCGTTTGAGAGACTGGTGTTGGCCCACCTGAAGAACACCACTGGACCCTTTCTGGATCCCCTTCAATTTGCTTATCGAGGAAACAGGTCTGTGGATGATGCAGTCAAAATGGGATTGCATCACGTCCTGCAACATCTGGACAGACTGGGGACATACGCAAGGATCCTTTTTGTGGACTTCAGCTCGGCTTTCAACACAATCATCCCAACCATTCTCCGGACTAAGTTAAACCATCTCCCTGTTCCCACCTCTACCTATCAGTGGATTACCAGCTTTCTCACAGACAGGCAGCAGCTTGTGAGACAGGGGAAATTCACTTCCACCACCTGTACCATCAGCACTGGTGCCTCCCAGGGATGTGTGCTCTCCCCACTACTCTTCTCACTCTACACAAATGACTGCACCACCAAGGATCCCTCTGTCAAGCTCCTGAAATTTGCAGACGACACCACTGTCATCTGCCTCATCCGGGATGATGATGAGTCTGCATATAGAAAGGAGGTTGAATGGCTGGCTGTCTGGTGCAGTCATAACAATCTGTAGCTGAACACACTCATAACGGTGGAGATGATAATGGACTTTAGGAGGAACACCCCAACATTGTCCCCCCTCACCATTCTAAACAGCACTGTGGCAGCAGTGGAGTCATTCAAGTTCCTGGGCACTACCATCTCACAGGACCTGAAGTGGGAGATACAGATCGACTCCATTGTGAAAAAGGCCCAGCAGAGGTTGTACTTCCTTCACCAGCTGAGGAAGTTCAACCTGCCACAGGTGCTGCTGAAACAGTTCTACTCAGCAGTCATTGAGTCTGTCCTCTGCACTTCAATAACTGTCTAGTTTGGTGCAGCTACGAAATCGGACATCAGAAGACTACAGAGGACAGTCCGGACTGCTGAGCGGATTATTGGTTGCCCACTATGCACTTCCAGAGTGAAGAAAAAGGCTGGTAAAATCACTCTGGACCCCACTCACCCTGCCCACTACCTTTTTGAACTGTTGCCTTCTGGCCGGCGCTTCAGAGCTCTGAGCACCAGAACCGTCAGACACAGGAACAGTTTTTTCCCTCAGGCTATCCATCTCATGAACAATTAAATTGCCCCATTGAGCATTAATTATGTGCAATACACAGTATAACTCTATTTATATTATCCAACATATTCAATTCTGCCATTACTTACATTGCTCTGTACATAATATACTGTATTTTGTTCTTTATAATCAGATTGTAATAGATTTGCACTATGTGTGTGTATGTGGGCATGTATGATGGTGAGTGTATGTACGTATGTATAATTATTTACTTTTAGTCTTTTTTGTCTTTAATTACCTATGTCTTGCTCAGAGTTTCCGCTAGAAAAAAATGGTGCCGGTCAAAGTGACCGGCAGAGGTTTCGTTTTACGGACATTTTGATGATATGCCGGTCAAATATCGCCTCTTAATTAGTCAAGTTGAGGAAAACTGGAGGCAGGCTATGTAACTTAAAAAATGACATAATCAGGCCGTATAGAATGCAACATGTTTATTAGCCTAACTTTCAAATAGACGGAAAAAAAAACATGAACGTCCGATTGGCGTTTCACATTCATTGTTTAACAAACCAATCCCCCTTCCCCACATCAAATATCTGAATAGTAGCCTATTGTTTTTACTCAAGCGAACTTAATTATACACTCTCAGTATGTCTCATTTAGCTGGTAACATTTAAATTGGCCACCGTGAAATGACTCCTTGTCAAATGAACTGGAACAAACAAATGACTAGGCCTATAACATTGTCTCGCGTCATTTTAGGCTACTTTTTACGCTGTTTTGCAGTGCTGAATTGTGCAGCTGCCGACTTAAAATCAAAACTTCCCAGTGTCTCTCCACAACTTGCAATGCGCATAAGCCGCGTAACCTTGTTCTCCGCAAGGCGACTTCGCTGCTTCGTCTTGATCCGATTCTGCAGCGAGAACCCCCTCTCTGCAGGAACACTCGAGACCGGGATTACACAGGCTATCTTGGGAAGCTTGGTCCACTCTGGATACATTTTAGGCTTATTCTCGAATTCAGATTGTGTTAGGGGGGCGGGATTATTAGGCAATTTTAATCGGACAATTTGACCGGAGAGATTTAATTTAGTCGGACATTTCATTTTTTTTCCGGCCAATGTCCGGTAATTACCGGACAACGGAAACCCTGGTCTTGCTGCTGTTTGTTTGGTATTGTTTGTATTGTTGTGCACTGGAAGCTCCTGTCACCAAGACAAATTCCTTGTATGTGTAAGCATACTTGGCAATAAAGCTGATTCTGATTCTGATAAATATACTGAATAGTTGCACCTCTTTTGCACATGGTATTTCAGCAAAAAAAAAAAAAAAACAGCACCTTAAGCACTATTCGGATGGGATTATTTTCCAGACATATATTAGAAAGTGTATATTATACAGGAACTATTAAACATGATCATATACTGTATCTGTGATTTATAAAAAGAAACTGACAGGAATATCTGGCTAAATACAACTGAACTGGTGACATTAACAAGCCTGTAATCTTATATTAAACTCTTGAATTATATTGACAATCCCTCTACATTATCAAATTTTATTTGTCCCTCCAGAATACTGTATATGTTCCAAAATGTGGGGCTCACCTACACTAATTCTGCACAAACCATAAATAAAAAAAAGAAAATTATGTGCATATGCACCTTTCTAATTTTCCTAACCAAAAGAAAATCTGCTAGTTTCTTTCTTTTCTGAATGGGTAAATAAACTCTCGAAAGCATAAAATGCTTGAGAAAAACATCCATCAGTTCAAACGCAACAGCCAGCATTATCTGAAGTTGTGAAGGGCACATAACTAATCCTGTCTGAAATGGCGCTTTATTCACTAACCACCAGTAGTCCAGTTAAACTAGGCACTAAAATGCGGTGAAATAGCACTGAGGATTGTGTATTTAAATTAAGTTATTGTCACATCGATTGGAAATTGAGGTGTGCAAATTGCCTTCAGTGCAAATTTTGTGGGCGCAGTTGTGGCATTACCTAATTTTCATGTTTCTTTAAGTGAATCAGGAGCTAAAACAACGCAGACAGTGCATGGAAAATTTTTTTTGGTTTTATTCATGGTCACCATTGACCATGAGGAAACTACAGTCCAAAATAGCTTCTGATCTTGACTGCAAAAACACAATTACTAGTATTTCATCTGTCCCTCTATTTGGCTCTGTCTTCTAAATATCTAAAAAACTGTTGTCATAGCCCTTAATAGTAAGATGATACTTTGTATTGTTTCCGACAAACCTCACACTCAAAGACTTGCTTCTGTACTCCAGACCAATTATGTTATTTGGATGATGGTGTCATCAAAAGTAAAAAAAACACTAAAGAATCATAATGCAGTGCCTAACAATCCGTTGCTTTGGAAACCCTGCCATAGACAAAGTTTAGAAAAGTTCTGTTCAACATCTACATCACATCCTATTATTTAGCTGGGAGAAAATTTGAGAATGGACAACTTTGTGTCTGAATGTGTCAGTGTTTAGGTGTCATTAACCTAGTTTCCATCCACTTTTCACGCATTTTTGTTATCAACAAAGTGAAAATGCGTAAAAAAAGTTTTGCACATTTTTCCGTCTTCTGCCAGTTTCCATTCAAATAGCTTTTATCGCTAAAAATGGTGTGCATGATGACATCATGCTTAAAATAACATTTTGCTGCATAAGTTTTGGTTTATCGCATAAGAAATCTGCCCTTAAGCAGTTTCCATGTGTGGTATTGCTAATTGTGTTTTGGTAAAATGGGTAGAGTATTGAGACAATTAATTGAAATTAGCTAGCTTCCTGTCAATTTAATTTCACAAATAAATGTAATCAGAAGACGAAGAATTGCAATCAAAGGGAGTAGTTGCCCTTCTGATTGGACTGTAATATTTGTACTGATATTGTGCCTATTGTGCACCAAGTAGTGGGGAAACTTTCGATCTTGGCATAAGGACCACCCATCGATGTGTACATGCTGTGTGCACAGCTATTAAAGAAATAAAATATGCTGTGTAATATCAGGGTTTACAAATATGATACATTCCTGATATTCAACAGGCTATTTTATAGTATTGGGCTATAGGCAACATTATGTTAGTGTTCCAAAAAAAAAACACTGAATCTTTTCTCCTAGTATTGTGCATTTATTTTTTAATTTAAAACATGTTAAATTCTATGTGTATTGTATTGTGGGCTAATTCCATGACTACCGTCTATTATTTTTAATGGTGTGGAAAAGGAACTTTAATAGATAAACAGATTAAATTAATCACAAAGAGTCGCCATTAATTTGTTCTCTGTGCACTTGTCGATGACAGGTGCATGAAAGATATTTGTGTTGGCACTCCTGGAAGTGTGACACAGATTTGTTTGTAGCATCAGATCTGTGCAGGTATGCCATTAAGACCAATCCATAACAGTGCGAGAAATGCTTCACATACAATAAATTGGCTTTCAAGGAGTTATACCTTGTCACCATGATTAAAACAGGCAAACGATTGGGGTAAATTCTGTCATGTGACACATTTTTTGTTGAGATAATAGGCATTAACTCTAAAAAATAGTTTCCAAACTAGTTTTTAATGACATTTAAAATATCGACTAAATCAGTAACCTTTTTGATGTGCTACACTTTTTGTCACAAAAAACCCTTGGATGGAAATGTAGTTATTGATGGTTGGAAATAAACGGAACCCACCCAATATCTAGAACACAGTTGTGTTACATATACACTGGCTGTTCCACTGGAACATGGCTTTACATAATGCTGAAAATAGACTGGGAAGTCAATTACCAATTAAAACACAAATGATTGGGGCATTTGACCCATTTGACCATTTTTCAATAGCATAATTAAAATGCAGCATGTCACCCATTTGCAATACGTCATATACTGACCAATTATGGCTAATAATTACAGTATATCATCAAATCAACATCAAATGCAAAAGTAGCTGTATATAATGCACAAGATCAGGCCTAGGCATGGCATACTCTAGAATAATATGAAATGTAAAAAAATAGTGGAATTAACACCACCACATTGTCCCTTTCAAGGAAGTTTTTGCATAGAGCCTTGGCTAATTTCTTACCCTGCTATATACAGAACTTAAAGTGGTTAACACATTTTAAATTAAGGTACAATGAGTGAAGAAATGGCAGAGGCTAAAGAGACTCAATATATACTTCCTCCAGTAAGCTCTGATTTATCAGCATATTTGTAAACACTGGGACAACCACAAACAAAGGAGTGTTGAAAAAAGCCCTTGTTGTGCCAAGAAAATTATACCCTGCCAAAATGTGTGCATTATTCCTGCATTAGGTTTTCCACTCTTTTAACTCTGTTTTTCATAACAGTTTAATAAACGTTTAGTTTTGACTAAATGTAATTTGGACAATTAACAACCACTCCTGCAAAAAAATGAAATTTGTTACAGTAAATTTAAATGTTATTTGATATTTAAATGTAAGGAAGATAAATGAGGTGCCACAAGAGAGTGTGACAGCACAGACAATAAGCACATTTCAATAAAGCTTAATCTAGTTAATTTTTGTCTGACTGCCTTTTTTCTCTTCTTTGTAAATACTGTTTATTGTGGGGCTAATCAGTTTGCTGCAGTATAAAAAGACAAAATGGTTGCGTGTCAGTGGAGAACAATGGTTGTCTTTAGATAATAAACAAAATGATATAGTGTAACATCCAAATTCGGGCTGTCGGTTTAACATGTTAATTAGGTGTGATTCATTATAGAAAAAAATAATGCGTTCCAAAAAATTAACACAATAAATCATGTCCCCAGACCATAATATGGAATAGTCCTACCATTGGAGCAATTCAAGCTTGAAGTACCTCCTGTTTTCTCCAGGGCGCGGTAATCAAAACTTATACGGAGGCATGCATAGCTTATACAGAGAACAAACCACACTTATCAACAGTAGACAGCACAAGATGAGAACACGTTCTTATGTTCAAACACCAAAATCAGGGATCCCAAGATATGTTTTTCTAAATTTAAAATTTTGTTTAACTTGACACAGCGACTTAAATAGGTATGTTTATAACGCAAAGCAACCAAAGTGAGACGCTCCAAAAACGTCCGTCTGACTCAGGAGTACATTGACATGTCCTGAGGCAAGCCCTAAAAACAAATCTATCTCTGACAGATTGACAAATTAAATTCCTAAATGGATTGCTATGAACTGTAGGCCAAATATGGGATTATGTTCAATAATATGGAAATAAATAATATATTGCTTACTAAAGTCAATTTTGGTTTTGTCATCAATTCTTTACTCATCTGCCACTATAATGTAATGCATTTTAATTATATTAATTACTATTTTTTATATGTTATAATATATATTTATATTTGTATATATATATATATATATATATATATATATATATATATATATATATATATATATATATATATACACCGATTATATTGATATATTGAATTGTTTTTATTTGAGGGGCTTTCTCAGCAAATATGTATTATATGCGATTCATTCGATTAATCAGAATACAATGTAATTAATTATATTACAAATTTTAATTAATTGACAGCCCTCATTCAAATACAAATTTCTTCAAAGTGACAGGAAAATAATGGCTGCAGTTATTCGACAGTATTAGAAAGTATTTGACAGATTTTTGCAGTGTAACACTATGGATATTAGCAGAATCCAGCACTGAAACAGTGGACTATTGATTACATGCTTGTGTTTAAGGAATGACAACCATCTATCCATCCATCCATCGTCAACCGCTTATCCTGTGTACAGGGTCGCGGGGGGCTGGAGCCTATCCCAGCTAACATTGGGCGAGGAATGACAACCATCAAAGGGAAAAAAGGCCAAGCAAGACCAAGACTATCCCTGTTCAATACAAGATAACTGTGCTTTATTTGACTGCTAACACTTTAAAAGTGGGATACTACACATGAAGTCCCTAACAAAGTTATGCAAGTGTGTATGAGTGTATGTGGAGTCCAAACAGTTCGTAATATGTCTGGCATAAAAGCACAGCTCTTTTTTTTTTTTTTTTGCATTGTTCACATTTAAACATGATATAGGTATAGCACATATTTAATAATGTTATTCATTAAACAAGTTCAATTGATGCAAAAGTTCATGTCAAATCTTCATTAACCAACATCTTCTTTATTTTAATTATATTTTTATGAGTGTAGAGTGCAACATTTTTAACCTTGCTGAGACAACATAACCTATGACGGATGAAGTGGCTCAGTAACTGCAGCTTGGTGGTTTGGTCCCAGCAGAAATATCACACAGTGATTTGCTGCACATATAGGGGGCACATTTAAAAGACTAACAGTAGAAATATTGAGCCTCCACAAAAATGATAAATACATTTATACATTTATATATTCCAGTCACAGTCCTAAAAACACAATCACTCACTATCACTAGATTCCTAATGCAGGCGGCACTGTTTTGACTAATTTAATTACTGTTGCCAGACTTCTGTCTTAATAGTCCCTCTGTATTGTCTAAATTAAGTTCTGTGCCACGGGTATGAGAAGCCTGTGACATAAATTCAATCATACCAGTAACCAATTGACTTAATGTTTTTATGTTCACCAGGTTTTGCCACAACCTCATTCATAACTGTTACTCCCTGCTCTCTTTTTGGGCATGAAACTAGCTCTTTCACACCATTTAGGTGTCTCATTAGCACATTACTTCTGGCTCCCCATTGTGCCTCCTATTTTCATGCTCAGGGAAGAGTGACACCCATGTCTGATACCCAAAAGGCAGATACACCTCCATCCTTCCATTTATTCACTGCCCTTTGCCTGCACATGGTTGCTGCAGTATAAAAGCACTTTAAAATCACTTAGAAGGCTCTCGAGTATCTCTAGTTAAGGAAAGGCTATATATAACGGGAATAGAATTAGGGACAGAGGAGGGGATAGCAGGCAGAGAAGAGTGAAAGCTCATATAAATAGAAAAAAATATATATTTTCATAATGCAGTTACTGAAATAAAGTCTTGTAGAATTAAGAGGAAAAACAAGTTAATGGCCACTTGACAGCAGTTGTTCTTTGTTACATGGACAAAATTCACTATAACAAACAAAAGTCTAACACCAGGCAGGAGATTTAAAACATTCATGAGGCTCTCTGAGAGGAACTAACACAAAAACTTTAGATAACTCCAGGTGACTTTTCTGCAATAAAGGGATTGGGAAAAGCAAGGATGAGTCTCATTTATCAGGAGATTTACTGCAGACATCTGGCAAATTTGGGAGACATAAAGATGGAGAGCGACTTTCTAAAAGATAAGTTATCCAAGTATTAGAACAGCACAGGTGTTATGAACAAATATTTGAATTCCATTGGTTTCTTTGCAACTATGTTGTTAATTCCAAATATACCCACAGGACATCTGTATACTTATTTCCACATTTAATTGTTGGGAAAATTCTGCATTTATTTTAGTAAATTGTGAGATATAAAGCTGAAGGTATGGTAGCTGAAAGCAGGAGTGGAGGAACTTTTTAAAAGATGGTTGTTTAAACTCTGGCTTAAAATTGTTAACTTAAAAGTTTATAGATTACAGAATTAATTTCTGTCTCAAGAAGGACTGCAATACCAGTGCCATAAACCCAAAGTTAATTTTCATAATAATAATAATAATAAAAATAACTTTATTTCGATAGCACCTTTTAGTAATTTAGCACAAAATGCTTCACAAAACTCAAAATTCAAAAAGTAGTAAATGCAAGTCTATACAAATCATTTTTTTAACGACACTTAAAAAAAAAACACAAATTCAGCAGATCTAATATCTGCAGGGTGTTCCATAACTGTGGGGCCTTCAGTACAAAAGCTCTATTACCTTACGTTTTCTATCTGGATATTAGAACAGCCAACAGTTGTTCAGAACATGAAGATCTAAAGGGGGACACAAACCTGACATGGCGCATTCTAAAATTTGAAAAGATTGTTTTCTATGAATGTACACACACCAGCGTCTGTCAGAATTGTGTTTTCCATAAAATTCAACCACAATCATTATCAATGGACATGCACTTCCGGTCAAACTTTTGAAAAACTTGACTTAAATGTTGGTGTATGTGTATGAAAAAAAAGGTGTATGATGAAATGTTTCAAATTAGTTTTGTAGACAAAAATATTAAAAATATATTTGTGCCACCATATTAATTAATTTCATTACAAAACTAAAATTTTGGAATTTTAATTTTGAAATTGAAAAGCAGCCAGTAAGTGCCCAACATAGATGGCAACTCCTTCAATACTGTTTAAAAAGCATCCCAGGGTGAAACCACAAGACATTGGTTGAGAAAATGTCAAGAGTACATGTCTGCAAATTTTAGGCAAAGGGTGAATACTTTGAAGATGCTAAAATATAACACAGTTTTGATTTATTTTGGATTTTGTTTAATGTCCTAACGGTGACGCGGCGTGGCACTTCTCGTCCGGTGTGTGACCGCCTTAAGAGGTTTAACTGTTTCGTAAGTTCTTAAAGGTTTTGCTTAATAATCTGGCACCAACCCAAGTAATGTTTTATATAAAATCTTCTCCACTGATTGTAGCCGTGCTAAAAATGCATTGATTTAAATATGAAAACAGGGAATTACACTAATCAAGGTGAGAAGAATTAAAAACATGTACACTATAAGCTTCTCTGTAGCCTTGAAACTGAAGACATGTCTCACCTTGGAAATATTCCTTTACTGATAAAAACAAGACTGAACTAACTTCTTAACATTATATTCAAAATCTGTATGAAAAGAGGAGCCAAAATTTCTCACCACCTGCTGAATTTTTAGGACCACCTGATTAAGTGTTGACTCAATCTGACTTTGAAAAAAAAAAATGGTGACCAATAATAACAACCTCTGTTTTATTACACAGTATTTATTACATTAGTATACGTTATTACACAGTAGCCTGGAATACTCGATTCTGATTGGTCAATTGTGCCATCTGGCGGTCTATTATTGCTCTGTAACCAACGAAGCTCCATGTATCAGACCGCTCATCCGGGTCCTTGCGAGCCATCTCTCTTGCTTCTTTGATCACTGTGCGATCTCTTCAAGAAAGGTAATAAAATATTTATAAACTCAAATCAATGTTTTATGACCATTTATTTGTTTATTTGGCAAGTGGTCTTGTAACAGGCTGAATAACGGGTGTTAAAAAGTCAATTTCACAAAAATAAAACCACAAACAGAACTCCAACGCAAACCAGAAGTTGATTTCAGCTGTTCAGCAATTTCTCAAATTACATAATTTCAATGCAAATCAATATTTTATGTCCATGTATTTATTTGTTTGATTAGTAGCCATGTAATAAGTGGGATAATGTGCAGTCAGCCAGTTTTTATCGCAAAATAAACCCCTTCAGGGTGATACAAGACTCCACCACTTCATGTATGGGTCCTGATCACCCTGTCCTGGTTTATTGTGCGATAACTGTATATTATCCCTTACTTAACTGCAGAAAATTACATGACATCCAAATTTATATATCTGCCATAAAAGTATAAAGAACAATTAAATTAGTCAGATCATTGGAATTCAATGACAAATACAACTGTAAGTCATCTGCATAGCAATGTAATCCAGATGTCACTTCCTGTTCCTGTTGCTGACGACATGCTGCACAAGTGTTTGTAGCTTGATAGACTGCTTAGCATTGCTTATTCTTAAATGTTCACAGTTTTATCTTTTACCATTTTACTGCAGGCTTCAGGTTATTCCTCTTTTCTACTGTTTCATCTGTGTGTATTATACCGCGTGCAACCATTTCTCTTGTTTTTTCGTTCTTTTTTCCAATATTTTCCACTTGTCTACATCTCTCGTCTCGACTGTGTTCAATCGTTTTATCCACTGTGTTTTACAAGGATTATTGCATCAATCTAAAACATCTGCTGTTTAGAAACCACATCGATCTCAAACCCTCACCGCTCAAGAACATCCACAATCTCAACAACAACAAACAATTGCATAAAGTCATGGCATCCACTCATGTTATTGCTTCTTGCAATACATGCCACATGTTTACTATAGCTTCTTCCATCAGCAGTGAAGTGTTTAAATGCGATAAATTTAAGGAATTAGTTAAGCAGACAGAGAAGATTAATGATTAAGAGACACACATCCGAATGCTAGTGGAGAAAGGGAAGCCGGAAAATACTGTTTGAAATGTGGGTTGTACAGCAAGCAACACAATTTGGTTCCAGCTGTAGAGCCCACACAGCAGGGCAATTGGGCGATGTCTCACTGGCATACTCGCTCAGCAAAACGACACCACTCTCCCATTCCTGTTAGGGTTTCCACACTCAGTTATGTACCCACTGAGAATCATGTTGAAAGAGCTCTAATAATTTGTGATTCAATTGTAAGAAATGTGGAAATAGAGACTCCAGGCAACATTGTTAAATACTTTTCAAATCAAATTTACATGTTCTGGCTAATGCTAAATGTAGATTTTCTAAAATTGTTATTCATGTCGGCACTAATGATTTCCGGTTTCGCCAGTCGGAGATCACTATAGGTGTGAACTTACAAAAACGTGTCAGACACTGTAAATGCTTTGGCCCCCTCCCTGCTCATTGAGGTTTATAGTAGAGGTTTATATTGATTAGAATCAATGTTAACTTTTTAATCCTTTAAATCAACAATCACCAAAGATAACCATCAATTATTAAATTCAATAGGATATTTATATTATCAAAGGATTAATATCGCCAGGGCACCACCCTGGAATCAGGGACTAATAACCAGACAGTATAACAGTCACTATATTAGATTGTTCTCTTAGGAAAATCGACATCAGGACCACATCGACATTCAAAAGTAAACAATAAAGGCTTGAATCTGAGCACCAACATCCCCTGCTAGCCTTTGACAAAGGTGTATGCAAACAAACCAAAACACTTCTCTTTGAAATATAATGTCTCGGTTACTGTTGTAACCTCCGTTCCCCGAGGGAGGGAACGAGACGTAGTGTCGAAGGAAGTGACACAAGGGGTCTTCTCGGACGCCGAATAGTACCTCTGAACCTGAGAAAAGGCCAATATCAAGTTGGCAGACAGAATTTGCATGCCCCGCCCCAGACATACGGGTATAAAGGGAAGCGGGGCAGCGAATGCCAGTCAGGATTTTGCACTGAGGAGCTGAAGGATGACGCACGGCCATTTACAGTGCTAGGTCTAGTGCCGTGGCAGGAGGGACACTACGTCTCGTTCCCTCCCTCGGGGAACGGAGGTTACAACAGTAACCGAGACATTCCCCTTCTGTCACTCTCTCGACCTAGTGTCGAAGGAAATGACATAAGGGGTCCATATAAAAACGCCACGCACTGACCGTGTGACGTGACTGTCAGAACAGGGGCAAAGCAGGCTATTGCGTGTTAGAGGCACCTGAACCGAATGCACGTTGCCCTCCCCAACACCCCTCAAAGAGTTTTAGCATATCCACCTTAGGTTTTCCCACACCCCTGGGGGAAAAATGTATTACATGCTAGCATGGGAGCAAGCCCAATAGCCACGGACTTCTCTCTCACTATGTCTCTCACATAGGATGTAGAGCGGCTGGGGCCCAACCTATGTCGGGGAAGGCGGTCATCCCCGGGAGGGGGGAGCAGGAGAGCCTGGGCGGTGCTGAGAGAAGACTCGAAGCATTAACCCTGCTCCACGCACCCGGCAGGGGGCGGCTTAGAGACTGAGGAAGAGGCCTAAGGAGGCGTCTTCAAAACTCGTCAGCACCGGCGTGCTGGGCGCTGAGGCAGGACCGGAAGCAAGGTAACTGTCCGGCCTGCAGATTTCCTATTTTTTCAGGAGGGGAAGACCCTGTAGAGGCCACACCCTGTCCAGTCTTGGGGGAGGTAATGTATGGCAAATACACCATGAGGGTTGTGAAGCCGGACGTGCCTGAGGGAAACGCGGGTCCGCCGAGAGGGGGACCATACCGCAGAGAATACATCACGGGGAGTTAGCCTGAAGAGGGAACTATGTCCGTGGAGCCCAACCCCAGTACAGAGCCCTAAGACTCGTACTGGGTCTAGCCGCGAGTTGCTCTTCTGAATTCACGGGCCAGAAGGCTAGGGAGGAAAAAAGCATCCAGGCAGCGAAGCTCAGTGGCTGACCTGGGACAGAAGGCGCACTGGACCACATTGGTGAAGGGCGCAAGATGCAAGCGGAACACCCAGTCGGTTGTGCCGCGTTACCGAGTTCTACCGGCTCGGACCTGACAAAACACGGGACGAGACCGACTCAACCCTTAGATTGTAAAATCTGGCAAAGGTATTGGGTGTTGCACGCTGCTCTGCAGATGTCTGCTAGGGAGGTGCTGTGGCTCAGTGCCCATGAGGACGCCACACTTCTAGTGGAGTGTGCTCGGACCTGCAGGGGGGCGGGCACGCCCTGGGCGTGATAGGCTAAGGCAATAGCATCAACGACCCAGTGGGCTAGCCTCTGTTTGGAGACGGCGTTCCCTTTCCGCCGCCCGCCAAAGCAAACAAAGAGCTGCTCAGAGAATCTAAAGCTCTGCGTGCGGTCCACAGAGGTACGCAAAGCACGCACAGAACACAGCAACGAAAGGGCTGGGTCTGCCTCCTCCCGAGGCAGTGCTTGCAGGTTCACAACCTGGTCCCTGAAAGGGGTCATGGGAACCTTGGGCACGTAGACCAATAACATGAGAAAGTGCCGGACCGAACTCCAGGCTAAATGGGGGTCTCTGAAGGCCCGAGAGGACCACTGGGAGATCCTAAGAGGGAAACAGGTTAGGCCGGGGAGGATGTAGTCTCCGGGCACCTTTCAGGAACCTGATAATTGAGTTGTGCTTACCAAGGGACTTGCCATCTACTGTGTCGTGGTGGGCTGTGATAGCAGCTACATACACCTTCAGGATGGAGGGGGACAGCCTCCCCTCCAGTCTCTCCTGCAGTAATAGAAGCACTGACCGAACTGTGCATCTCTGTGGGTCTTCGGCTCAGGAAGAACACCAATTCGCGAACAAACGCCACTTTAGTGTGTAGAGTTGCCTGGTTGAGGGAGCTCTGGCTTGATTGATCGTATCTACGACAGCAGGTGGTAGATTCACTAGATCTTCCACATCCCGTCCAGGGGCCAGACGTGGAGATTCCAGAGGTCTGGGTGCGGATGCCAGAGGGTGCCCCGTCCCTGAGAAAGAAGGTCCTTCCTCAGGGGGATTTCCAGGGAGGGGCTGTCACGAGGAGCATGAGTTCCGAAAACCAGGTGCGGGTGGGCCAGTTAGGGGCCACCAAGGCGACCTGTTCCCCGTCCTCCCTGATCTTGCACAGCACCGATGCAAGAAGGCTCACTGGGGGAAATGCGTACTTGCGCAACCCCCGGGGCCAGCTATGTGCCAGCGCGTCTGTCCCGAGGGGAGCGTCAGGGATTACCAGAGCGGGCAATGGGAGTTGTCCTGGGAGGCAAAGAGGTCGACCTGTGCCTTGCCGAATCGGTCCCAAATGAGCTGGACCACCTGGGGGTGGAGCCTCCACTCTCCGCTGGGCGAAACCTGTCGCGACAGCGCGTCCGCCGTCGTGTTGCGGTTTCCAGGGATGTGAGTGGCAAGCAGCGACCTGAGTCGCGGCTGACTCCAGAGGAGGAGATGGTGGGCGAGTTGTGACATATGACGAGAGTGCACGCTGCCCTTGTGATTTATGTACTCTACCGTCATGGTGCTGTCTGAGTGAATCATAATGTACTTGCCTCGGATTAGTGGAATAAACCTCCGTAGAGCAAAGATAACAGCCATCAACTCTAGGCAATTGATGTGCCAATGCTGCTGAGGACCTTCCCAGGTGCCAGCGGCAGCGTGCCCATTGCACACGGCGCCAAAACCCAGTCAAGAGGTGTCTGTGGTTACCACGACATGTCTGGACACCTGCTGCAAGGGAACTCCGGCCCGCAAGAAGCAGAGGTCTGTCCACGGGTTGAAAGTCTGATGGCACGTGGGGGTGATTATCACACGATGCGTGAAGTGGCTCCATGCCCATCTCGGGTCTCGAGTCTGTAGCCTGTGCTGTAGCGGTCTCATATGCATCAACCCAAGCGGGCGTGCTCGTTGGTGAGACGCGCTGTCATTGAGTCCGAGTCTAACTCCATGCCGAGAAAAGAGATGCTCTGAACCGGGGTGAGCTTGCTCTTTTCCCAGTTGACCTGAAGCCCTAAACGACTGAGGTGCCTGAGCACCTGGTCCCTGTGAGCGCATAGTAACTCTTGAGAGTGGGCTAGGATGAGCCAGTTGTCGAGGTAGTGGAGTATGCGGATGCCCACTTCCCTTAAGGGGGCAAGAGCGGCCTCTGTGACCTTCGTGAAGACGTGAGGGGACAGGGACAGGCCGAAGGGGAGGACCTTGTACTGATACGCTTGGCTGTCAAACGCGAACCGTAAGAAGGGTCGGTGTCGTGGCAAAAATAGAGACGTGGAAGTACGCGTCCTTCAGGTCTACCACCGCGAACCAATCTAGCTGTCGAACGCAGGTGAGAATCTGCTTCTGCGTGAGCATTTTGAACGGGAGTCTGTGCAAAGCCTGGTTGAGAACTTGCAAGTCCAAGATTGGTAGCAACCTGCCACTTTTTCTGGGTACGATGAAGGGCTGTAGAGACCCTTCTTCATCTCGGCTGGAGGGACGGGCTCTGTCGCGTCCTTGAGGAGCAGTGTAAAAATCTCTGCTCGTAAGGCACTGGCTTGTTGGCTGCACACTAGAGTGGAGCGAATACTGCTGAAACGAGGCGGGAGCCGAGCGAACTGAATCACGGAGCCGAGTCGGATGGTCCTGGCCAACCAGCGCGATGGGTTGGGAAACAAAAACCACGCGTCCAAGCTCCGTGCGAGGGGGACTAAGGGGACAATCACATTTGACGTACCGGGCGGGGCTTCGCGGTGGGGGGAGCAGGTAATGATGCGTCGGGAGGCAAAAGAGCGTCCCGAGACTGAGGTGCTGAGAAAAGACTCAAAGCACTTACCTTACTCCGCACACCCAGCAGGGGGCAGGTTAGAGACTGAGGAAGAGGTCCCGAGATGGTGTCTTTGAAACTCGTCAGCGCTGGCCTGCCGGGGTTGGACAGTCGCGGGGCCGGAGGCGAGAGAGCTGAGTCCGGGAAACCGGGACTGGAGAGATGTAGGGCCGGGGTGCCGTGAGAATGGCACACACCAGCTGAATAACCCAGGGAGTGAGTGAATCTCTCTTTGGATACCGCAGCCCGAAGGCGGTGCAGCAGGTGAAAACAAGGATTCTCTTCCCGGCCCTCCACCGGGGGACCGAGTGGTCTTGAAACCATCTCCGGAGCGAACATCCGACTGCCTGGGCTGTCTGTCTCAGGAGCACTTTGGAGCTTTTCTGGTCCGACGCTGGGGCTGAGAGCTGGGCCCGGGTTGCGGATCTACCTGTTGTTGCTTTCTGGTCGCAGGGGGGATGCCCTCGGCGAGCAGGCAGGGCGCGGGCGCGCTGACTGGGTGGTGACGCGGCATGATGTGAGAAACTGCCCCCATCTGCTTCCTCACCACCGAGAACTGCTGGGCAAAGTCGTCGATGGTGTCAATGGAGGCGGGGGCGTTGAGAAATCGTGACTTGTCAACGCCATTCATCTCAACCATGTTCAGCCAGAGGTGGCGCTTCTGGACCACGAGTGTGACCATCATCCACCTGAGTGCCTGCGCCATGACCTTCGTAGCTCTGAGAGCGAGGTTGGAGCAGAGCGCAGTTCCTGCAGCACATCGGGGTTGGAACTACCCAGGTGCAGATCTTTGAGTGCCTTGGCTTAGTGAATTTGCAGGAGAGCCATGGCATGCAGGGCGGAGGCGGCCTGTCCAGTGGTGCTGTAGAGTTTTGAAACGTCATTCTACGGCTCTGGAGAGGAGTACCGTTCAGTCCTGCCAGGTGGCGGTGTTCCGCCATCCAGGGTAGTGAGAGCGGACAAGCGGAGGGCGGTTCCAACTGCGTTGGCTCGTCATGCACTTCCGGGAACGATGGAACCAAGGGGGGGCCTCGCGGCGGCCCGGGAAAGCATAGCGGACATCTGTGAATCAGCCTCAGACTGGGTGAGCAGACCCGAAGGTGGCAGCCCAGGCGAGCCATCATACGCCGCTGTGACGCTCTCCGATGCAGCGGCGATGTCGTCATCCAATTCCGGGGGCTCAAGGGAAAATGCCGGCTGGCCGGGAAGCGAGCCGCACTCTTCCCAAGCTCGGACGGAAGCAAACAAGCGTGCCGGGGGGGCGGGTGGTTCGTGGGGATGTACCCAGCGAAACTGAGCCCGTGGTCATCCCCAAATCGCCTTCCTCACCAGCCGGGTTGACCTCAATCCCGTGGGAAGAAGGAACAATGCGGGGTGCGGCTGAAGTGGCTTTCTCTCATGACAAAAGAAAGACATGCCCGCAATGTTGCCATGGCTATGATCTCGCACTGAGAATATGAGCCTTTCATAAAACACTGCCTGCGTGTGATCGCAGCCCAGGCACACAAGGCAGCTTTTATGACCGTCAGAAGTGGAGAGAAATCAACCGCATCCAGGAACTACACAGAGGCGGAAAGACATCTTTAAAAAGACGCGTCCTGAAAAGGACGTTCAACGCCTGCTCTGTATTGCTCTTTTATGAGTGGGAACTCAAACTCTTTTAGAGAAAATATACTCTTTTAGGAGGAGAACACTCTTTCAAACAGAAAGAAGCGCTGTAGAAGCGCCCAGGGGCGTAAACGGCACAGCGTGCAGAGAGAGAGACGCCAGCTGGAAATCCACTGTGCGGATCCAACAGCAATGCTTCTTGCTGATAAAGGTGAGTGAAACAGGAGTGTGTTTCAGCTGCTTGCGGTACAACCATTCGGCTCCGAAGAAAAATTCTGACTGGCTTCCCTTTATACCCGTATGTCCGGGGCGGGGCATGCAAATTCTGTCTGCCTTGACATTGGCCTTTTCTCAGGTTCAGAGGTACTATTCGGTGTCCGAGAAGACCCCTTGTGTCACTTCCTTCGACACTACGTCTAGAGAGTGACAGAAGGGGAACAAAGTTTATTGATGCAGAGTCAATTAATAATCAATACAATGCAAGCAATCAACTTCCGACTTACAACTACAAACTAAACAGTGACATGATTAGCTATGGTAACAAAAATAAGCCTATAACACATGAGAGGAATGTGAGTGTGTTGGTGTGTGTGTTTGTGTGAGAAGAGAAATATTCTTTCTTCACCTATGCAGGCAAACGGATGACGATGCGTATTGCTCAGCGATCTCCTTCAGATCCGTTAGAGTGTTCGGTGGAACCCTGAGTAATCTCAAATCATCCAGCGAGATAGAGATTGTATGGCCACGGTTTCAAGCCATACGTTATTCTTTGTGCAACGAGGCTACTCCTGAGAGCAGCAAAGTTGGTGGAAGCAATGCATAGAAAAATCTTAGAGGTATTTCTACTCCCGATGACATCATGGCTGAGGGGCATTCTGTCATGTGCCTCATCCAATAGGGGTTGAGAATTAGATCCTATATTAGATATTAGAGATAGATATTATCAGGAATCAAGGAATACGTTTCCACTGCTGGGCCGAAGATACACAACTTTATATTTATTCTAAACCCAATGAAAATTGGGAAGTCAAAGATTGGATGGCCAGAAATTTCCTTCTACTCAATTCCAACAAAACAGAGGTACTTATGATTGGAACAAAAACCTCTAAAAAATAAGCAACTAAAATATAATTTGACTCTCAATGGATGTACTGTTACACCGTCTTCTACAACAAAGAACTTAGGTGTTATATTTGATACCAATCTGTCCTTTGAAAATCAAATTTCCAATGTTTGTATTCTTCCATCTGAGACATATTGCTAAATTTTGACACATGCTCTCTGTTGCTGTTGCCAAAAAACTAATTAATGTGTTCATGACCTCAAGACTAGATTATTGTAATGCATTACTGGGACGATGTCCAACAAGTTCAATAAATAAACTTCAATTGGTTAAAAATGCAGCTGCCAGAGTGCTGACTAGAACCAAGAAATATGATAATATTAGCCCTATTCTATCATCATTACATTGTCTACCTGTTAAATTTCGTATTAATTAAAAAATTCAGTTAACTACATACAAAGCTTTAAATGGTCTAGCGCCACAGTACTTAAGTGACCCTCTGACACTGTATTCCCATCATGTTCATTACGATCACAAAATTCTGGCTTGTTAATAATGGAGGTAAATCCATTTTTTTATTTTTATTTTTTATCCCCTTTTCTCCCAATTTGGAATGCCCAATTCCCACTACTTACTAGGTCCTCATGGTAGCTCGGTTACTCACCTCAGTCCAGGTGGCAGTGGACAAGTTTCAGTTGCCTCTGCTTCTGAGACTGTCAATCCATGCATCTTGTCACGTGGCTCATCATGCATGACACCACAGAGACTCTGCTCATGCTACTCTACACAATCCATGCACAAATTACCATGCACCCCACACAAATTACCACATACCCCGTTAGCAAGAACCACTTAACACTGTATATACAGAAAACAAAATTGGCCCTAATAGGGGTCCTTGTGGAACATCCCAATTAATTTTTGAAGATAATTTATCTAAATGTATCTAATCTCCAACAGACACTATTCAACAAATAAGAAAAAACTATATAAAGCCATCCCAGATATTCCCACCCAGTTGCAGTTAAATCAAGCAACACTAAAATGGAGCACTCACCAGAGTTCTCTGTCATCAATAAGTCATTGGTATCCGTAAGAAGTGTAGTTTCTGTACTGTGGTTTTCACTAAAACCTAAATGAAATTTCTCATAAATATTGTTTTTCTTCAACCCTCCAACATTTGCTTAGCTACAGCTTTCTGTATTATTTTTTAGATGAAAGATCATTTTGATATTGGTCTATAGTTATTAGCAACAGAAGAATCTAATGAGGGCTTCTTCAAAGAGGCTGAACTATCGCAGTCTTTAACTTTAAAAACATCCTGACACAAGCAAGCTATTTACTATATACTAACAAAGTCGGGCCTAAAGTAAAAAAAACTTCCTTGAAAAGTCTTAAAGGAACAACATCTGTATGGCAACTAGATGGTTTCAACTGAAGTACAATTTTATATAGATCATGCACTGAAAAAGGTAAGAAAGAATCCAACAGTCTCCCTACAACTCGACACATTTGTCCACACATGATAATGGAGGAACAATTGATGCCCTTATGTTACAGACCTTACAATCAAAACAAAAATGATAAAAACATGTTACAATCTATCTGGCAAAATGTAGCACTACACACAGGGTTGCTCAGATTATTAATTGTATTGAATAAAACCTAATGCTATGACAGATAGTAGTTATTTACTGTCAATCACTCGACATTGTGTTGATGTAGTGACACCGACTCGGCTATGCGATTTAGGTCGCCAGGTGCCCACCCCGGTTCAGCGGCATCCAGTTTACCTCAGTTCCACCTACGTGTGGAAATAGCGACCCTTCTACGGAAGGATGCGATAGAGCTTGTCCCTCCAGCAGAGATGAAGAAGAGGTTTTACCTCTTGACCGGGCTATGTGCCCCAAGAGGACGCATCTATTTGGATCTCAAGCACAGCTTTAGACGTTCTTAGCAGCTCTTTGTCTGTTTTGGAGACAAAGTATGTCTGTTTCCAAACAGAGGATCGCCTACTGGGTTATTGACGCCATTGCTCATATCATATCACTTTGCATATAATTTACCATATCACACCCAGGGCGTGATGCCCCCCTCGGGGATACGAGCACACTTTACGTGGCCTCCTGGGCTCTGAACAATGGCGCCTCTTTAGCAGACATCTGCAGAGAAGCGGGCTGGGAAACTCCCAACACCTTTGCAAGGTTGGGATTCATATATCCAGGTTGAGCCAGTTTTGTCCTTTGTGTTGTCAGGTACGTATAGGTAAATTTGCGGGACAACTGGCCGGCTGTACCGCTTGCGTATAGCACCTTTCCCCACCTGGAGGTGGAGCCATGCACTTTTTATCCCCCAGCAGTGTTCACAAAGTCGTGGACCCTGGATGTCCTTCCTCCTTAGCCCTGTGGTAGGCAAGTTGGCAGAGAAACTCAATGCCAACCCAGTACGTGTGCTAAATAGGCCCTGTACTGGGGTAGGTGCTGTACATGCATGTAACCCTGTGGGATGTATCTTCTGCAAGATGGTTTCCCGTCCCGTTTGTTGGTAAACCCGCATCTTGAAACTGGAGTTTCATACAATTTCCACACTGAATCTCATTCTTGATCCTGTAATATATTTGTATATTCTACATACGTATATATATGTATATATATATATATTGTGGCAGGGCGGAGGGTGGGTCGTGATTTCGCACACCCAGCCCCTAATCAAGCTAATCAAGCCTCCGAGAGGAATAAGGACAGCAGTGCGACACAGAGAGAGCAACTGTCCATATATACTTTATATTATATTCACTTTTATTTTTATTCAATTTGTTTTATTATCATATCTGTCTTGTTGCTGTATTGTTTGTGCACTGGTTAGCTTCTGTCACCAAGACAAATTCCTTGTATGTGTAAGCATACAAGTTTTTGAACACATACAATAGTAACAGGAAACTAAAATTAAAACTAAAATGAACTGACAGCTTCTTGAATACACATGTTTTAACAAATAACAAAATGTATTTTTCTATTAAACTAAAAGGTCTCGACTGATTTCATACCAGTTGTACTGTGTGTCTGAAAAACAAATTAAAGATCTTATGGATAAATTAAATTGTAGGTTCCTCAGATAGCACATCTGGTACCCAGAAAGAAATAACAAAATACAGTAGAATTCACTTTGAACATCTGATGTTCAAAATCTAACTTCAATCTGGAAATAAAAAGGGATTTTTAGGATTTTAACAAATGTAAGAGCAGAAACCTATGATGTACAATGAAATATATTTAATATTCTGCATTATTTCAAGGTCACTAATAAAATAAACACATTTGTGACATTAGTGACAATGTTAACTCTTTTGTACAAAAGGCCAGATTTCAAAGCTAACTTGAAAAATTCTACTTTTCACTTTTATAGATATATTGATGATTTATAATTAAAAATGTGCATTATTGCAAAACAAAAGTATTTTCCCATTTGACTTTGGAACCCAGCTATTAACATTCTTGACCAGAGGCCAAACATTTCCTGTATTACAGAAAGCAATAGAATAGGAAACCAGACCTAATTGCAAACCACTCTGCTGAGTAATTTGATAAGATGGATGTAGAAGTCTCAGATGTCATGTATAAATGAGCAAATGTACATGTAGGTCAATACATGCAGCCTTCCAGTGGTTTCCCATTTGTCTTAGTTGGAACAGCAGTGTTTCCCAGGAGATGAGCTGGGCTCTGGTCAGTGGCTACATTCAGCCATGTCACTAATGTATGTTATGCAGAAATCAATAAGAGTGACCCGTGAATTAACTGGTTTTATCTCTCACACAGACTGTGGTAGAACCACTCAGATCATAGTCCCACACACACAAGAAGTGCTCACATCTTAAAACCACTAGCAAGAAATATTAATTTCTTGTATTTACAGGCTTCTTGCTGTCAAGAGGCAAGAATTCATATTTGAGGGTTTTTAAAAGCTTCTATGAATAAACTAATTTGTTAACATTAAAAATTACAAAGATACTGACTGTCTAGTAGAACAGTAGAAGTAGAAAATTTCAATCCACATGTACTCAAGCCTAACCTAATAATGCTGCCTTCAATTGTAGTCGGAGATATTTTAATTACGAGTTTAGAGCACATGCATAACCAAACAAAAATCAAATTTGCAAGTGGAAAACTCTGAATATTCAGGAATACCATATACACTGTAAAAAATATTTAATCTTTTAGTTATTGTAACTTGAAATGTAAAGTTAGAATAACGGTCCTTGATTGACAGAGATAACTCAATTATCCAAGTTTTGGTTGCCTGTACATGTGATAAGTTATTGAACTAAGAAAAACTATTCAGCTGAAATCAAAAATACATGTCAAGAGATCTATTCAGATACAGATTCAGAGAGTATTCAGATACACAGGATGCACTATGGCATGAAAAAAATATGCAAATATCATTGTTCCTGTCTTACTTTTCATTTTTATTTACTATTTGCTGATTTTATTTATGCTGTTGGTTGTTGTATTTGTTGTCAATAGGAAACCAGACCTAATTGCAAACCACTCTGCTGAGTAATTTGATAAGATGGATGTAGAAGTCTCAGATGTCATGTATAAATGAGCAAATGTACATGTAGGTCAATACATGCAGCCTTCCAGTGGTTCACAAAGCAACAATTTAAAGCTCATCTTTTTATTCATTGATGTGTTTGATGATTGTCACCATCACTGTGATTTCAGTGTAGCGTTGAGGCTCTTTCTCCTTGTCAAACTTACGTCTAAATATGTAAGCAATTTATCATCAATGGCACTTCTTTTTATCTCATAAAATGAGATGTTTCCTAACTATTATAGTTCTCAATAATATTACATAATAATAAGTTATTGCACTTAAAAATGTCTTCGAACTGAATTAGAAGAAATTCAAGTTTACATTAAAAGTCATTTATCTCAATTAACATTTTATCTAATTTATCTCAATCTAAAGTTATATTAATTTAAGTCAACTTTATGTTCTGTTTAAACATTTTCCCACTAAAGTTTACACAACTAAAATTGTTAATGGGATAGTTTACCCAAAAATGAAAATTCTCTAATTATTTACTCACCCTTATGCCATCCCAGATGTGTATGAGATTGTTTCATTTGCTAAACATAAACAAAGATCTTTATAAATATATCTCAGCTCTTTAGGTCCTTGCAATGCAAGAGAAAGGTGGCCAAAACTCTGAAGGTCCAAAAAGCATTAAAGCAGCGAAAAGTAATCCATACGCCTCCACAGAAGCGATAAGATGTGAGTGAGAAATAGATTTATTTATGTCCACTTTCTTTTTTTTGAATTTAATATCCAGTTTCACTTTCAGATTCTTCTTTTATTTTTGGCAATTCTCATTCTTTGTGCATAACACCACCTACTGGACTGGGAGAAGAAATTATAGTAAAAAAGACCTTAAATATTGATCTGTTTCTCACCCACACCTATTGTTAGCTTCTGAAGATATTATTTAACCAATGGAGTTGTTTGAATAACATTTGGATATTATTTTTGAAATCTTTTTTTGTGTTTTGTAGAAGAAAGTCATTCACATCTGGAATGGCAAAAGGGTGAGTAAATGACAAGGTCAGGTAACACAAACACGTTCCCCTTCTGTCACTCTCTCAACGTTGTGTGAAGGAAGTGACACAAGGGGTCTTCTCGGATGCCAAATCGTACATCTGAACCTGAGAAAAGGCCAATGTCAAGTCGGCAGACAGAATTTGCATGCCCCGCCCCGGGGATACGGGTATAAAGGGAAGCTGGGCAGCGAATGCCAGTCAGAATTTTTCTTCGGAGCCGAATGGTTGTACAACAAGCAGCTGAATTTCACTCCTGTTCACTTACCTCTATCAGCGAGAAGCGTGGCTGTTGGATTCGCACGGTGCAGTTCCAGCTGGCGTTTCTCTCCCTGCACACTGTGAAGTTCACGGCCCTGGGTGCTTCGACAGCGCTTCTTTCTGTGTAAAGTAGTATATTTCCTCTTAAAGTGCTTTTCCACTCACTAAAAGAGTCACAATGGCGTTGAAAGGCCTTTTCAGGACACATCTTTTTCAAGATGCCTTTCCGTTCCTGTGTTGTTCCTGGATGCGGGCAATGTTTCTCCAAGAACGACGGCCACAGATGCTGCCTCATGTGCCTGGGGAGTGATCACACTGAGGCGGCGTTCGTGGATGGTTCATGTTCTCATTGTGAGAACATGACCATGGCAATGTTGCGGTCGCGGCTCTCCTTCCTAAAGGTGAATGCCACTTCAGCCGCCCCCCGCATCGCTCCTTCTTCCCACAGGATTGAGGAAAACCTGGCTGGTGTTGAAGGTGATATGGAGATAATGATGGGCTCAGTTTCGCCGGGTAAATGCTCATAACCGACCTGCTCGCTCGTCTGCTCTCACTACCCTGGACAGCGGGGCGGCCCACGGATACACAGAAGTCCCCAAGGTGGATAGGGCGGTAGCGATCCATCTGTGCCCAGAGAACGACGCCACCGGGCGGGACTGCCCGGTACTCCCCTCCAAAGCCTGTAGGGTGACGTCATCTCTGACCTCCAAAGCCTACAGTGCCGCTGGACAGGCTGCCTCCGCCCTGCACGCCATGGCTCTCCTGCAGGTCCATCAAGCCAAGGCTCTTAAAGATCTGCACCTGGGTAGTCCCGATCCCAATGTGCTGCAGGAACTGCGCTCTGCCACCGATCTCACTCTCAGGGGCACGAAGGTCACGGCGCAGGCACTCGGGCGGGCAATGGCCACCCTTATGGTCCAGGAGCACCACCTCTGGCTGAACATAGTTGAGATGCATGACGTTGACAAGGCTAAGTTTCTCAACGCCCCCGTCTCCCAGCTCGGCCTCTTCGGCGACACCATCGACGACTTCGCCCAGCAGTTCTCAGCGGTGAAGAAGCAGACAGAGGTGATTTCACACATCATACCGCGACACCACACATCCAGCGTGCCCCGCCTGCTCGCTGAGGGCGTCCCCCAGTGACCAGACAACAGGCAGCTCCGCAACCTGGGCCCAGCTCTCAGCCCCAGCGTCGAGCACTTCGCAGTCGGCGTAAGCCCCCCGTCTCCAAGACCCCTTCTTGGACCAGAAAAGCTCCGAAGCGCTCCTCACCAGAGATACCAGTGTCAAAGATGAATTTCTGTCCAGTTAATCTGAACAGACAATAAAGTCAAACAAAGACCACTCCATCCCCTGGTGGAGGACCGGGAGGAGAATCTTTATTTTCCTTTTGTTTATTTGCCGCACACCCCTCAGGGGTGCGGTACCCAAATACTCAATAAAAGAGCGATTCCCCCACTCCTTGTGTTATTCAGCTGGTGTGCGCCATTTTCACGGCACCCCGGCCCTACAACTCTCCAGTCCCGGTTCCACGGACGCAGCTCTCTCGCCTCCGGCCCCGCGGCTGTTCAACACCAGCAGGCCAGCGCTGATGAGTTCCGAAGACGCCTTCTCAGGACATCTTCCTCAGTCTCTAACCCACCCCCTGCCCGGTGTGCGGAGGTAGGTAAGTGCTTTGAGTCTTTTCTCAGCACCCCAGCCTCGGGACGCTCTTTTGCCTCCCGACGCATTATTACCTGCTCCCACCTGCCGCGAAGCCCCGCCAGTACGTCAAATGTGATCGTCCCGTTAGTCCCCCTCGCACGGAGTTTGGATGCGTGGTTGTCATTTCCCAATCTGTCGCGCTGGTTGAACAGGACCATCCGACTTGGCTACGCGATTCAGCTTGCCCGGCTCCCGCCTCGTTTCAGCGGTATTCGCTCCACTCTAGTGCACGGGTTGTGACCAATCTTGGACTTGCGAGTTCTCAACTGTACTTTGCACAAACTTCTGCTCAAAATGCTCATGCAGAAACAGATTATCACCTGCATTCGACAGCTAGATTGGATCGCGGCGGTAGACCTGAAGGACGCGTACTTCCATGTCTCCATTTTGCCGCGACACCGACCCTTCTTACGGTTCACGTCCGACGGGCAGGCGTATCAGTACAAGGTCCTCCCCTTCGGCCTGTCCCTGTCCCCTCGCGTCTTCACAAAGGTCGCAGAGGCCGCTCTTGCCCCCCTAAGGGAAGTGGACATCCGCATACTCAATTACCTCGACGACTGGCTCATCCTGGCCCACTCTTGAGAATTACTATGCGCTCATAGGGACCAGGTGCTCAAGCATTTAGGGCTTCAGGTCAACTGGGAAAAGAGCAAGCTCACCCCGGTCCAGAGCCACTGGGTTGTTGATGCTATTGCCTTAGCAATATCACATCCAGGGCGTGCCCGCCCCCCTGCAGGTCCGAGCACACTCTACTAGAAGTGTGGCATCCTTGTGGGCACTGAGCCACAGCACCTCCCTAGCAGACATCTGCAGAGCAGCGGGCTGGGCAACACCCAATACTTTTGCCAGATTTTACAATCTAAGGGTTGAGTCGGTCTCATCTTGCGCCCTTCACCAAAGTGATCCAGTGCGCCTTCTGTCCCAGGTCAGCCACTGAGTGTCGCTGCCTGGATGTTTTTCCTCCCTAGCCTTCCGGCCCGCGAATTCAGCAGAGCACCTCGCGGCTAGATCCAGAACGAGTCTCAGGGCTATATACTGGGGTCGGGCTCCACGGGCATAGTTCCCTCATCAGGCTAACACCCCGTGATGTATTTTCAACGGTACGGTCCCCCTCTCGGCGGACCTGCGTTTCCCCCAGGCAGCCTCCTAAGGCCTCTTCCTCAGTCTCTAAGTTGCCCCCTGCCGGCTGCGTGGAGCAGGGTTAATGTTTCGAGTCTTATCTCAGTACCACTAGCCTTGGGACACCTGCTGAGCCCTACAGGCTCTCCTGCTCCCCCCGGGGAAAGACCGCCTTCCCCGACTTAGGTTGGACCCCATCCACTTTACATCCTATGTGAGAGACATAGTGAGAGAGAAGGCCGCGGCTGCTGGGCTTGCTCCCATCCTAGCATCTAACACCTTTTTCTCCCTCAGGTGTGCTAGAAAACCCAAGGTGGGTAAGCTAAAACTCTTTGAGGGGGCGTTGGGGAGGGCTACGTGCACTCGGTACAGATGCCTCTAACATGCAATAGCCTGCTTTGCCCCTGTTTCGACAATCACGTAACACGGTCAGTGCGTGGCATTTTTATATGGACCCCTTGTGTCACTTCCTTCGACACAACGTCGAGAGAGTGACAGAAGGGGAATGTCATAGTTACTGTTGTAACCTCCGTTCCCCGAGGGAGGGAACAAGACGTTGTGTCCCTCCTGCCACAGCACTAGACCTAGCACCGTAAATGGCCGTGCTTCATCTTTTGGCTCCTCAATGCAAAATCCTGACTGGCATTCGCTGCCCTTCTTCCCTTTATGTCTGCAAATTCTGTCTGCCAACTTGACATTGGCCTTTTCTCAGGTTCAGAGGTACAATTTGGCGTCCGAGAAGACCCCTTGTGTCACTTCCTTCGACACAACGTCTCGTTCCCTCCCTCGGGGAACGGAGGTTACAATAGTAATCATGACGTTTTTTACGTTGTAGTTGCGAAGGTGAAAGGGGCATTTCCACATGAGGAAAACAATTTCAATTTCAGTGCTTTATTTTAATAATTTGTTAATGTGCTTATTGTCAACTATTGTGAAGATAATGACTTACCCTTTGCGATTTGCTTCGTGCAAATTTTTATTTGTTAGATCTCATGCATAAATAAATCATAAGTTGTGTTTAAGTAATGTGTGTTTCAGACTTCAATGTGTGACATGTAATGATAACAACTGTTCAACTCTGACATAGGAGTTTTCTAGATGCTCTTGAATAAGGGTTGCCTGGCTGACAATCGGATCCGATATTCTTAATATTTCAAATGATCGAAATAGTTATTTTATCAGATCTGATTGCTGATCAATTTTAAAATGCTCTCAGTTGTCTCTGATTCCGCCGCCTCTCTCTGAAAGATTACTGCTTGTAGTCTGGCTCAATGTCCTGCCCACAGTATTATCGGATTGGTTATATGGTTATAAGTAGATAGCCAATCAACACAGTACTCCTTATTCGTGGGGGTGAGGTGGGAAAGACAAAAGCAACGAGAGAAAGATGCATCATTGAAAGGACAAGCTGGTTTCAATGGTAAGAATAAAGATACTGAAGTTGCAATAAACCACGGTCGGTGTCCAGACCCTGGATTTGTTCAATCCGGACTTCCTGATATAATGACAACGGTTGCCCCATCTCACCGTTTCTACACTTTAGGTTAGCAGCATGACAAAACAACGGAGCTGTGCTCTTTGCATCTCTCCACCAGCTCGTGACATTAGGTGCCGCATAAAGTTGCAGATGCTATTATTTTAATGACAGAAGTCCATAGCGGAGAAATACAGTGAGCAGCAATATTGATCTTACACTTAAATACACTGCAGAAAACTAAAAGGAAATGGTAACAATGTGTCTGATACGACCAATCTTGGACTTGCGAGTTCAGCTAAGCCAGTTTTATTGTGGTTCCAGAGTTCTAGAAAGATTTTTTCCATCTAAAATTATATTTATTAAATTAATATTGTTAATGAACAGAGATTTTTGTCAAAATGAATCAGAGATAACATCATCTTTGGCATGAATGGCAAGAAAGACAACCAAAACTTATGATGAACAACATTTCCATTATTTGATAATCAGCCCATTTATACTTAACTATTTTTTTCTCATTTTACAAAGTACTAATGAGTATCAGTATCAGTATCTGTACTGGCCAGTATTGATATCATTATGCCGACTCTAAAAAAAGAACACAAACACATTTCGATAAGATTACATTTTAAAGCAACATGTTTACAGCTTGTCCACAGATTGTTAGAGCAATGTGAATCCTACGGAGTTTAAAGAGAACTCCTCCCTGCTCAGTTAAGATGGGCCTGAGCTAGTCTGCTTCAGTATGCCACATGTCAGAGCGATTGATGGTCTGCCTCCATCCCCTTTTGAGTGGGACACAAGCCTCGTCTGTCTCTAGCCATCAGACGCAGATGGCACAGCTAATGATGGCATCAGTCAGTGACAGGAAACACAGGAGGAACTAGCAGAGAGAGAGAGAAAACGAGTGATAGCTACACAGAGGACAGAAGACTACAGTGGCAATTCATTTTTATTGAAAAATTCAGGTTCAAAATCTGATTATGACAAAACTGAAACCTGAAATGTAAATTAGCATGACAACATGCAGTATCATTAAACTGTATTATGCTCCATGAGATTACCATTCTGGCAGCATTGTTTCACTAGACTGTAACAGAGCTGGCCAAGTGCTGGCCTCAGGACACAAAAAGTGCAAAAAAGTGGGCATTTTATTTCTTTTCACTTACAAACCACTTAGTGGTATGCAAAAGAACATCTCAAATAGAAAAAATAACTATCTTGAGGAAATAAGAAAAAAAAAAAAAAAAAAAAATGGGTAAAAATCTAAACAAAATACATATTGAATCAAAATGTAAGTTCTTGTCCTGAGAAACACTGGTCAAACAAAAAAAGGATGAAAAAAAGACCAAAGAAAGATCTGTCAGAAACATCTTTCTAAATATTTTATATATACATGGTTGGTTCTACCCAAAACTTAAAAGAAAGATTAGTCCTAAATAACAGTTTTTAACAATGGGAAAGAAAATTACAAAAACAAATCCCAAAATAATATACATAATGTTGACATAAACAGACATAAGCATAATCAAACTAACTAATAACTAATAGATGAATAATAATAGTAACTATTGCAATGATGTGAAGAGATAAACATGGTACCCTCCTTCCTGCCTGAAATGGTTTAGTCCAATTTCCAGCTGGAGTGGCATAAAAAGTGAGGCCAAAGCTCCAGAGCTCTCTTTACGTGCTTATGGGCAGAAATGCTGCAATCAAGGTCACCCTAAAAACTAAATTTAATAGAACAAAGCCAGTTACCAGTTAAAAAGTGCAATGTGCTACATGCCAGTCATGTGGACCATGGAAGAAAATTGTCAATATTTCAACAGTTTTTACACACCAAGTTAAACTGTGTGCCCATTAGTTCTCATCAGTTTTACATGCATGTTGGACAATCTGTGGCTCTATCTCAAGTGTCATTTTTGTGTAATTAATCCCAAACACTGGTTGTGATGTGGTGTGCCTCCTAACTATGCCATATGTGGTTCAGCTGTCCAGTGAAGAGTGTAATTAATAAACGCTGGCCGTTTGGAGGCACTGTTGTTAGAAAAGCTGGTGACTAATGGATGTTAAAAGGAACTGAGAGCCAGTGTGGCGTGCCATACCATGTGCCATTGGGCAAAAGGCGGGGTACACCCTGGACATGTCACCAGTTCATTGCAGGGCCACACATAGACAGACACACACTCACACTCACATCCACACCTAGGGCAATTTTTTTGGAAACACCAATTAACCTAGCCTGCATGTCTTTGGATGGTGGGAGGAAGCCGGAGCACCCGGAGAGAACCCACGCAGACACGGGGAGAACATGCAAACTCCACACAGAAAGGCCGGGGCAACCGGGGTTTGAACCCACGACCTTCTTGCTGTGAGGTGACAGTGCTAACCGCTGCGCCACCGTGCCACATATTTTAACATTTTAAATATAATATTATTTGTTATTTGTAATGTATTATACTGTATACTTACACCAAAAGCCCTCCTGCATGACATCATATCCTGGTCTGTTGTGTAGTCCGAAAAAACAAATTGCACGTTCAAAGCCTAGTGTGACCACCCCTAAAGACATCACATTCTTTCATTGAGTAGTCAATATTGCCTAGGGGACAAAAGTAGACATTTTTGTAGGCATAGAGTGAATTTTTTACAGCCTTCCCCCATCCCCAAGTGTTTTTCTGCTTGTGTCAGGGAAAACATTATGCCACTATTGTGCTGTAAATGGATAAAAAACCTAACATGGACCAGCATTATGTAGCGCAACAAAGTACTGCAATGATACAGGAATCATGCCAGAATTGGCACAGACATAGACAAAAATACAGTGTCATGATAGCATTCTCATAGAAAGTCAAACTTCTAGTTTTCTTCCATGCTTCCAGCTGGTTGCTTATGTAAAGCTCCTTTTATGATGTCTTGGACAGATAGACGGACGCACATTCACACACGCTGTACAAGCACACACTCTCCCTCTCTTCCACCATATTTTTGGGACAATTACCCATCCTTTAGGCAAGCAGGCATTGAGCACTGATTCACAGTGCAAGGCTGAGAGAGTCCCGCTCTTTCAAACGCCTGACCTGATCGTGCAGCCACACACTGCTGAGGAATACACACACAGCCCAATCCAGCAGAGTGCCTCAGACACAAACACACTCCCTGAGAGCAGCACAGAGCTGTTTTTTTTACCTAAACAATCTAACGTTAAGAACAGATACTGTATTTTTATTAACATGTTTCAATATTTTATAGAAAAAAAGAGAAAGAGTTTGAGAAAATGAAACATATTGTGGCATTAGGTCAACAAACCGGCCAAAGTGAAAACTCAGAATTGACTAAGAATACAAGTCTTTTACTTTAATTCGTAAAGTTGTTTTATTTAACTCAGCATGTTTACATGCACAGCAATATGCTGATAACTACTTCAGCATATTACAAAAATAGGCAACGCAAGAAAACGTCTCGTTACGTATGTAACCTCCGTTCCCTGATGGAGAACGAGACGCAGTGTCGAGGAAGCGACACTAGGGGTCTCTCTTGAGCGCCGAATATGCCCCTTACGCCTTTATACCCGTATGTCCGGGGGCGGGGTATGCAAATACTGTTCACCAACTCCCATTGGCCTTTTTTCATAGATCAGAGGCACATTCGGCGCTCAAGAGAGACCCCTAGTGTCGCTTCTTCGACACGACGTCGAAGTGAGTGACAGACGGGGAACCATGTTTACGTGAGATTTTAAATGATCAGATTATTCTCTAGATCTGATGTCAAAACGTAATATGTTTAAGATTTTGCATGTAAACATGCTCACTGACCAGCCTAAGCTTTATGCTACTTCTATAGCTATACAATGAAGCAGGAAGTTCAGTACTCTTTGCGCAAATCACAGAATTCCAATAAAGATAAAAAAACAAGTAAAAGATTGCATCACATTTTGAATTGTAATACACACAAAAAATAAGAATCCCTATATTACTGTATCACAACTTAGATATTAATAATATTGTATCGCCAGGTCCCAACTGATTTCCATCCCAAGTGTGTACTAGACTTACCTTTGGCTGTTATGGCAGGCTGTTCCCCCAGCAGCAGTTTGAGCCTCTTAGCGTGGATCTTGCCTTGATAATGAGACTGTGCTACCACCGCTGAAGTGAAGGACATGTTACACAGTGTACAGCACTTGTTTTTGTCCACGTCTCCATCCTCACTGCCCTGCAAAACATCAGACACATTCACTAAAGTCAGAAGGTCGTCAAATCATGTGCATTGGTTGAAACAGGGAATAAACAGTTTTAAGTGCTTTGCTCAAAATGATAAGTGAAGCAATACTGATATTGCTGCACCAAAATAGTAGACTTTCTGTTCCTTACCCTGGAGGTCAAACCCCCAAGTAATGCTTGAGTGTAAATGTGCAGTAAATGTAACTGCAATCTCACAGAGTGAGGAAAGAGTGTGAGCAAGGGAGAAGGAGAAAGCGCAAATGTCTCTGCTACATTGCGATTGCTTCTGTTGATCCTGGTGGGATTCAAATGGATGTGATTTCACTGTAATGGGGCCAGTTTGATTGAACCATCACAGACAGAAAGTAAAGACCTCCGACTGTACTGCATGCCATAAGATCTATTACACATTTTACACCAAAGACCAGCAGTGCAACCTGCAGGGCCATTTCACATGACTGCCTTCATTTCCCCAGCAGCATATGCCTGCTTGGGGTGGAGATCCAACAAAAACAAACTTCACAAACTAACTAATGTCCTCCACAATACCCTTTACTGCCATCTCAACCAGTGTTGAGGAGAAACTAACTAATGCAATGCTACAGTAGCTGTTTTCAATTTAGTGTATACTTTCAAGTAACAAGCTACTTTTTCCAATAAGTAGCACTTTTACATCGCACTGTAGTGTGCATGCAGCTCTTTCTCATATGTCGCATTAGGAAGTCCAATTAATTTTAGTGAATCAGTTTGTTCTGACTGTTCATTTAAATAACCTGGTTCATTCTTGAAGCCTTACGCTGATTTTTCTGTGAAGCACTTCCTTTTTATTTATTTTTGTAGCAACAAATTCACTATGCAAAATACTGCTTAAGTTATATAAATTAGAATGTTTCATCTTTTTTATTATTAATAAAAGTAGAAATATAGGGCAAATTTATCTTTTCAAGTTTAATGCTGTCAACCTAACTGAATATCCTAACTTGGGCTGTCACAATTACTCGATTTAATTCAAATTACTAGATAAAAAAATTATTTGATTACACAAATAAAAAACTAAGGCAGAAGTGTAAAAGGCACCGCCTGAACACATAATGACAAGAGGTGCCAGCTGTGTAAGAGCACTTCAATTTAGAATTTTTCATTTTTTTTTTTTTTTAAGTTGTCAGTTGACCTGAAAAACCATAATATCACATCAGCAATGCAACAGCACTAAAAAGAAGACATTCATTTTTCACTAGGTAGACTGTATGCCATTTGGAGTGCTGCGTCCAGATGCAGGAGAGGAGTTGAGCCCTTCATTGCCGTATGGGACACCCTGAACTCATTGAAATGCACTCTACACCTATTTATCTACACAATCATTTGCAATGAAGCAACATAAAATAATGTCATAAAAAAGACATCCATCAGACTTGATTATAGTTACACACAGTGACAAATGCACAAACACTTTCTGCTCAGTAAATCTGACTGAATCCAGACGATCTAATAAGGTTATTTTCAGCAAATTGTGGTTTGTCTTCTGTTCTGTGTACATTACAATTTTAATGTAAATGTGATATTCCTCCTCATGTAAATTAGAATTCATGATGATTTAGTTTGTAATAGTTTGCAATGCCCTACGTCTGTCGTTAAAGCCACAAAGCTGCACGTATCGGGTCTCCAGACAAAATATGAAACAAGCTTACCTGAGGGAGTAACAGCTAGTCTTCAAAAATGTTTAACAGCATTTCCTCAAGAAGGAACTAAATGTCCAGATGCTTAAAGGCATTTTACACGGTACATGGCAAGCAACAAGCTTTTGCAATCTAGGCAGTATTTATTACAAGCGCAAAGATCCCTGCTACTGCTTCAGCTCAGCACAAGAGAGTGAAAACATCTCTAAATGATGCACTAAGTAATCACTGTAAATAGTCTATTGTATTCCATGTTGCATGTAAGTGATGGTTAAAAAAAATAAAACAAATTTAAATTGTTTTTCTATCTCCATAAAAACTATGAACATAACTCATCCTAAATTGGTGTGCAGACATTGTTTCCGAAAAGGGAACATATTTTATTTCCATGGCCTACTTTCCCATATGAGAGTTATAAACTGAAATGGGCAGAACATGATTAACTAGTTAATGAAAAAAAATGGATCTTGCAATAGAAATAAAAGTTGGACACACCTGGAGTGTCTTTTAGCTTGAATTATATATGTATTTTCATATTACGTTAATTATCAGAATAATCATTAGATTACTCAATTAAAAATATAATCAATATTGACAGCCCTAATTCTTACTGTTTTTATGGCAGATAAATATAGCTCTGATTGCATCTATAAATTATATTCTTAATTAATTATAAATTTTAGCTTACTGTCGAGCCTTTCTTTCACTAAAATACAAATTTTTAAGCTTCCATTGTGAACTTTTCTTGTTTTTGGCCTCTTGGGATAGATGTTGCTTATAGGCATTGTAGCTGTTAACAGTAATTATGGATAGTGACTTTGTTTTGATAGTAATCAAAAACAATGGTTGCCCTACAGCTCAGTTTCCAGCTCTATAAATAAAACAAGGGACTTATTAGCATACATTTTCCAGCAATTTTGTTCATTTGCCACAGAGCCTTGGATGGTAGGAAGGCCAAACTGATATGACACATGTGGAGTGCAAACAGGATTAGGTTGTGCTTGGAGGCATTCTTACACACAAGCATCCGTGCATGCAAGCGCGCACACACACACACACACACACACACACACACAAACACAAACTCACTTTCTGTATGAGCATGAAACACTATCTTCCTAAACCTAAACTACAAAGCGGAACTGACTGCATTACTAAAGGTGTGTTTGATATTCTTAAACAGTGGTTCTTAACAGGATTTTATTCAGGACCCAGATTTTACATTGGGCATTAAGTGGCGACCCAACACAGTATCAATAATTTTGTAAAACAAAATAATAAAAAAAAAAACATCCTTAAAATTAAACATTGTGATTTATGAATATTACCATGAACTGCATAGGCCCAACAATATTCACAGGAACAGTTTTTTTCCATCTCATGAACAATAAAATTGCCCCATTGAGCAATAATTATGTGCAATACACAGTTTAAGACTATTTATATTATCCAACATATCCACTTCTGCCTTTACTTACATTGCTCTGTACATAATATACTGTATTTTTGTTCTTTATATAACAGATTGTAATAGATTTGCACTACATGTGTGTATGTGGGTATGTAGGATGGTGAGTGTATGTACGTATATGTATAATTATTTATTTTTAGTCTTTTTTTGTTTTAATTACCTATGTCTTGCTGCTGTTTTTGGTATTGTTTGTATTGTTGTACACTGGAAGCTCCTGTCACCAAGACAAATTCCTTGTATGTGTAAGCATACTTGGCAATAAAGCTGATTCTGATTCTGATATTCAAAATTATTAACATGCCATAGGCGGAATCAGAAAATGTTAAATTTTAGTCCCTAAATGTCTTATAATAACTCTAAATAATATGCATAAACCATGTTTTACCTTGCTGCAAGTGAACCAGTATTTAATGTAGTCTGCATTGTAATTTTTTTCACTTTAGCTTTATTACCTTGCATTTTACCTTACCTTGCATGGATTTTGAGGATAAGGGCATGTCATGCAAACTGCCTACGTTGAAATCTACCTAATTTGGCTAGCTTCTGAAATATCATTGAGTTTGGACACAGTCTTTCTCATGTCAACAACACAAGATTTACAATTTTCCCCCTTTTAAAAAACTCAAATGCATAATTCTTTTAAATTTTATGGTTAGTTGCATTTTATTATTTGCATTTAGCATTTTTTTATTTAATTTTTTTAGCTCTGCTGTCCACATACTAATCAGCACAGGCTTGCAACCAATTGTTGAAAAACTACTGTTGGAGGAAGCAATCCGAAACAGCAATAAGAAGTCCTTTTGTCTTCTCTGTTTGTAAGAGGCATTGAAGCCTCACACACAGTGCTAATAGAGTGAGCTGAACACACAGCACACACTTCTCAAAAATGACCTTGCTCTGTGCTCCAATATGTGTACTGTACATAAAGTATATCCATTACACCCCTCATCTGCTCTGAAAAGCAGAGTCAACCACACAATCTCTCTGTGAATGTACAGTGCAGTCAGAATAATTTGGTCATTCTATACATAATGCTGCAAAATGAAATATTTTTCTGGTTTCTGGTCATTTTTTTACTTCATGAAAGTATTCTTGTGAAATGTACAATTTTGTTAATTAATATGCAATTAAAAAAAAAAAAAACAGACTGCTAAACAAAGTTTCTGACTTCATTAAGATTACGTTAATACAGATTATACATTGTTAAGAAGTCCATGTCCATAGCATGCTATTGCATGCTATTCTATTTTTTATCAATGTTTTAAACTGTCTGAATTTGTTTAATAGTACACAAGCAAACACAACACCGGCAAGTTAACAACTTGGAGACTGGATGCCAGGGATATTAGGTAATTATACAGTTTAGTGTTATTATTCAAAAGTGAGGAGAAAAGTTATGGAAATTTCAGTATATAAAGCCAGACTCAAACTCACCTCTCCCACATGAGAATCACTACTCTACATGTCTGAAACATTAACCACAATGTCATGATTCCGGAAAATACTAATCTGTTTTCTTCATGCTTAAGATAATAAGTATAATTACTTTGCAAGTGATATAAATGAATGCTGCAATTAAGAAATGTTTCAATTCAGTGAATATAATAGGTTCCTCTTTTTCAACTTTGTGCATCCCAGGGCTACCATAAACTGCAAATGATTAGACATACTGTATCCGCATCAAACATGGTCTCCTATACAACTATTAGAAATGGTTATTTAATTCCTGAGATTGGCTTCTATGCAAACAGCCTTTGAATAATTGGGTGACTGTGCTGTTCAAACAGAACTCTTAAATTAACTGCTGAAAATAAAATCATGGTGAACTCCTATCTAGAGTACAGTCTACAGTCCATTGCCCTTTCTTCAATGGGTGCACATTATGTTAGCGCTTAGAGTGAAGCATATGTCACATCTTGTTCTGTCAATGCTTGATGTTGCTGTTGCCCACATGCTAACTTACTCTCTATGAACCTGAACTAAGATCATACTGAGCACAATATTTGAACTACAGGGTTTAAACAGTCATGGATAACCTAGATTTTAAAATAGTTTTCCAGAACTGGAAAAGTTATGTAAAGTCCATGCACATGTCTACATAATATACATGTATCTAGTTATGCCATGCACATAGAGCTTGTGAAAAACAAATCTTGTTTGCAAGCCATAGTGACATCTGATTTGTAAACCATTTTTTTTTTTTAAATAAATCGTTCAAACTGGTTCACAGATTTATTCACAAATCAGTCTGCATCAAAATTATCTGAAAACATCCTTATCAAGCAATCATAAACAACTTAAAAGTTCATGTAAAGACATGGATATTCATTGGTCAAAAAGTGTGGGAACAATAAAACTAGTAGTACTAGCATGTCTATCTTTTGGTGGTTCATTCAAGAAATTCAAGCAATGAATGATATGCAAATTACAGTAGGCCTGTAATTTGCATATCTCTGCAGTATATGTGAGTGTAAGTGTAGTTCTAGCAGGAGACTCACAGCTGTACATCATCACACTATTATCTAATTACCTCTTAGCCAGTCATACATCAGCCATTGCTTCAAAAGCCCGCTTTCATTCTACCTCTTTGCTGTTTCAGTGTTCCAACATGGAAACCTCCTCCTCTCCACCGCCATCAGTTGTGTCCCATTCTGCACGGGGATTGCTCCATACCCCCCTGCCTCCTATCTCCGACAGGATCTGACAGTTCAAGTGGCAATCTCATCGGACCACCAGAGATGGGTCTTGCGCCAAAAGAGAAATTACAATTGTGTTCAATATTATTTAATCAAATAAATGTAATTTCAACTTAACTTATGTCTGTTAGTCTTCCTGATAGAACCTATAAAGTCAATAAAAAGTGACAAATGACTGCCAATTGCCAAACTAGGCAGAGATACAACTGTTAGGAGTCTGAGTGTGTTCATCAGGGCTGTGATGGAGTAATCAGTATGCTGATAACCATCTGATTGGAACAGCAGAACTAGCCTCTGGAAAATAGATGCTGAATCTGTAATTGCTGCTTAAACACCAAAAGAAGAGAAGGAGATACAGGCGATCTGCACACAGTGGACCTGGGAGTCTCTGAAGGAAATATACAAAATGGGTATTCCTGTATATTTTTATACTAAAACCAAAAATGATTATTTATATATCTCTTATATATGTTTTTTACTTTAAGCACCTCTCTTTTGAGGTATTTGAAATTGTGTCTGTTTTTAAGTTTTTGATCTGATTCCTTACCCTCTGCAGCTCTTTTATATGAAATATATGATCCAAGAGCTGGGTAAAAAAACAAATTAACAATGAAAGACCTCTGTTCTGCAATTGTGTCTGAACCTTGAAGGCAGTAGTTGTGTTGCTGCTGAAGGCCCTCTGGGGGCTTTAGGGAGATTGCTTTGGTGTAAAACCTTTGAGGTTTAATTCTGTTTACAGTTTGAATGCTGTGCAGCAGGGGTATTGCTTAGTGCTTTCAGAATGCTGAAAACCAATGTTACAACCAGGCAGTGTGCTTCAAACTGGAGTAGATGTGTTCATTCACTGTTAGGGTTATTAAAGGAATAGTTCACCCAACAATGAAAATTGTTATTTACTCACCCTAATGTTATTTCAAACTAGTATGCCATTACTATGAACTCTTATGAATGCATCAAGCAAAGCAAGGGCAATTGTGAAGATTTTAAGTGAATAATTACTTTAATTCCACACTGTTCCTCACATAAAGTTATTGTACTCTATGGTTTTAGATAACCTTTGATAATTTTATGGTGCTTGTCCATCTTTTTTGAAGCTTGAAAGCCACCATTCAATATAAATGCATAGACAAGGATGACCAGCACATCACTTCTATTTTTGTGTTCCACAGAAGAAAGTTATACAGGTTTGGATCGGCATGAGGGTGAGTAAATAATGACAGAATTTTGTTTGAACTATACTTTTACCTTGATATTTCTTATAATAAATATTTTTCTTTCAGCAAGAATGGGCAACTGTTCACTTTGAGACAGAAAACAATTAAAAAGTTCAGAACTCAATCTAGTTAGCATCTCCAAGACAGGATGCTTTGCCAACCAATGGAAGCACAGTACTAACTGGGCTGTCAGACAAAAACAGATCAGTCAAATTCCAACATAATCTTAAAGTTGGACTATGTTTGAAGTTTTGGTTAAAAATGAACAAATTGCCATTATTTATTGAGTACATAACCATTGTCCTTACCTTACCCTGATTCACTATGGTAAACATATAAAATGAATTGTATTTTGAGCTGTCGGGTTCGATTTAGCACGAAATCGTAGGATTATTATGTTCATCCTTGCGTCATTACATCATGTCCACACATATAGGAAATAAGAGCCACCTCACTGATGTTCCGGCTGGAGAAACTACAAAGTTCAACACAGTTAAGTAACACTCCCATAGTTCAGGAAAGCATTGTTGCAGTCTAGATGTATGTTTATCTGTTATCCATTTGGCGAAGTTATTTACCTGCTATAATGCTTGGATATGTTTTCTGGTAGGGTTGTTGAAGCTTATATTGCTTGTCATGTTTTTATGAATCGAACATTACTCGTGTGTTAACTGATCATGATGTACAATATCTACATTGTCCAGTGAAGTTACCGTGACATGTTTAATATGTGTGACTTCTGAAATTGATTTATTGACTGTAGCATTGTTACCGGAGAAGCCAGTATTTTAACTTAGCATGTTTCCTAATTCTCGAATGACATTTTATGGGCATTTTATGATTTAGTACAGTAAAAATATTACATATAGCACCTTTAAAATACATAAAAAGGGTTCACATATTTAAGACACTTGTCAGCCTTAAATACAGTTTATTGTTTTTGCAGCTTCATGCCTCAACCAGTAGGCTCCATTTTATAGTTATTAAAATCATAGTGCTGGAATGCTAGATTATTAGATATTTGCTTTTCAAGACATGAAATGGTTTCATGTGTTTCAAACAACTTATTGGTTGACAAGAGCATGAAACCTTTGAAAGAGACATTAAAAACATTTTTTATAATAATGGCAAAATTAATAAATGACCATTAATAAATATATTAATACATTTCAAAATTTTATTTTAAGGACATTATAGTTTATTTTTGCATGGCAAACAATTCTGGTACTGTGTTGGGTCACAATATTTTGTCTAAAGTAAACTTGGTTCCTGAAGCACAATAACTTGTGAACCACTGCAACATAAGCCAGAGCATATGCAATCATTGCCAACTGATGAAATGAATAGGGATTTTAAGATGTCTGTAGATAGTATGCAGAAACGGCAACATAAACTGAGATCTACAGTAAACTAAATATACAGAAAAGAGGAAACTGTGCTAGTGTGTCGCTCTCATGTATTCCACACATAGTCACTGATCTGTCATTAACAAAGACTCAAACAAAATAATGTAGATCCAGGCTCAAGTTCCAGCTCACTTCCTTTTCTCTACTTTCATTCTAGTTATCCACAAGTGCTCCATCTACCCTCCTTTCCCCTGAAAACATGAGCCCCGGCAGGGGTTGATTTAATCACCGCTAATTAAAGAGTAAGTATCCGATGGGCTATTCGATCAGCACAGAAGTTGTCCCAGGCTGCTAATTGTATCCACCGCAATGGCCTCTGCATTGAGTTACAGTGCTAGAGACTTGGGGAGAGATTTTTTTAAGTGTCCTTAGGGGACCATGTAGCTATTAGTAGCCGCTGTAGACAGCTGATTTGTGTTAAACAGACGGATGGGGCCACAGATCTTCTGTACGATCCATTGCTGTTTTATTAGGCATTGAGAGAGCAGAGCACAGCTTGTTACTACCTGTCTTCTTACTATCTCTTGATGCAGGTAGATTTAGTTTAGAATGTATAATTCACTAATACGCGGCTGTGGCTCAGGAGGTAGAGTGGGTTGGCCACTAATCGCAGGGTTGGTGGTTCGATTCCTGGCCCACATTACTCCACATACCGAAGTGTCCTTGGGCAAGACACTAAACCCCAAGTTGCTCCCAATGGCAGGCTAGCACCTTACATGGCAGCTCTGTCGTCACTGGTGTGTGTGTGCGAATGGGTGAATGAGTCACATTGTAAAGGGCTTTGAAAGGTTAAAACAGTACTATATAAGTGCAGACCATTTAATACCTTGAAAACAGAACAGGTCTACACTTTGAAGCGAGCTGTGCTTACAGAATATTTATTTAATTAAATTGCAGCTTAATAAAGACACAATGCATTATCACAATTTTGATTTTATTTCGATTAATTGTGCAAAACTAGTTGATTTCCTCAAACTTCAAATGCTTGTTTGAGCATCCCGACCAGCCCGACATAGCATGTAAAGGTTTTCTTGACTGATGTTTTCCAAGAATAACTTGTGGAAAAGATGAAAGCATGGTAGCATTGTATTTGATAAAAGGATTTCCTCGAGAAAAACCATGGCATGTTAAAAACTTGCATTTTTGATTTTTTTTCTTGTTTCAAAACATTGCAACAATATCTGAGAGCAGCACTGCACATGCAACAGTAGTCACGTAGAGCTCATTGATCTTTAAATATCAAAAAGAGCAATGTGGTAGAAAAATAATTGCTTTCAGTTCCACTCTACTCCCGCAGTCCCACTGTGAAAAGTGCTGATTCTGAACACTGTCTGCCTCCTGACTCTGGGTTTTTCCTCTATCACATCTTTAGGTATTGACAGAAAAAAAGGTAATCATAAACATTCCATTTCTTGCACTTTTTTGTTTAAAGAGGATTGCTTTTAATATGTGCATTAATTGATAACTGATAATAGAGTGTAAGATGATTCACTCAATAATTAAGTGGAGAAAATTTTGCCTAAATATTAAAAAATTATTAATTTAATTTTAATTTTTTATTTTAATTTAATTGCCACACATTATACATACATTTCTGCATATATACAGTGAAATTATTTATTTTTCACATATCCCAGCTATGCTGGGGTCAGAGTGCAGGGTCAGCCATGATTCGGCGCCCCTGGAGCAGATAGGATCAAGGGCCTTGCTCAAGGGCCACACAGTGGTGTCTTGGCGGTGCTGGGGCTTGAACCCCCAACCTTCTGGTCAGTAATCCAGAGCCTTAACCGCTGAGCCACCACTGCCTAATTTAAACTTATTTAATAAAAGCTAAATGTATGGGTATTAGACATGAAAAAAGCTTCATTTAGAAAGCTGACCTGCAAGGTAACTTGCTAAACTCCATCTAAAACTATATTAAATAGCATTTTGCATATTATTATAATCATTATATTTTGTATGCATTATTATTATTATTATTATGTTAATTTAGGACGTTAATTGAGCGACTACACAGAATATTTTTACTTTTAAGAATTTGTTTGACACTGCGTGGCCATTTACATTAAGCCATTTATATTAAGGCAGAAAGGTGACCAGTCATGCTTTCCCTTCTGCATTAATATAAAATTCTACCTAAAATCTTGATGTTGATAAAAAAAAAGTTCTTAGATATGTTATGCATTAACTACTCATATGCAGTCCATCAGAACCATTACATACAATATTAATAATAAATTTTTAACCTATGATCTGTATCCATTTACAAGCAACATATCCACCTCATTAACACGAACTTCAGTGGGTAATGCCACATAACTATCCTTAGGTGACAAGCTTCATCCAGTCTAGTCTGAATACAGAGCTTATTGATTGATACAGCAGATGGCAGATGGAGTTCACTGACAGCTTGACCATCTGTTCATTGTTAATATCGATCTAATACAAGTGCAGTGTTCACTCCAAGAAATCAAAAGTACACAGTCTTCTGAAATATTTTTCCCAACACAATAGCAATCACCTTAAGTATACCATAACTGCTGTGAGGTCCTTGTTAAGCATACAGCTGCCCATGTCCTCATCCCAGTTTGTCTAATGATGTATACAATTGCAGTAACCATCAACACATCAACAAAGGTATAAATATAATTTAATTCTGATTGCATCCCACAGCCAATGGCTATGATTTCTCAATCTCTGACTCTCACATAAACTCTTAGATGAGGCCTCCTGTTGTGAGAGTTTTGTTGGTCTGTTTGGAGGCAAACTAAAGAACATGTAACATCTGCAGAAATCACAGGCATCATAGACTGTCTCGGCACAGCAGAGAGAGGAAAAAGCTGATCCTAGCAACATTCACACAACCCTGTGCTTATGAACCTTTTGTTTTATTTGAATGTCCCTTCAAACATGACAATAAGGCAGAAGTCTGCTTTGTCCTACTGAGAATTAGAGCACATAGACTATCATTTCAGCTAGACTCAGAAGATGGCTAATGAGTTAAGTTAGACTTTAATCAAAGTTTCATGTTTGTTTGTTTGTTTTACTAAACTGGCAGATTTTTAACGATGGCAAAGTAAATATCGCAGTGTATTTAATGATTTAATCATTGTTATATCAACTTTAGCTTCCATTTAACTTTTTAGTTTGTTATATTTTCTTATATCTTTTTTTATTCTTACTGTATAAGTTATATCAGCAATTGAATTAAAAGTACTTGAAAGCATGAACTGAACTTGCTACAGGTTGTAACTTTGGCACCAATATGATTCTCTTTCATTTTATTTGCGGCCATAAATGTAAGTTCCCTGTCTGTCGCTCACTTCGACGTTGTGTCGAAAAAGCAACGCTAGAGGTCTCTCTTGAGGGCCTTTCACATCTCTGATCAATGAGAAAAGGCCAATGAGAAATTGACAGACAGAATTTGCATGTCCCGCCCCCGGACATATGGGTATAAAGGGAGGGAAATGAGTCTGTTTTATTCAGAAATTTTCTTCGGAGACGATCGGTTGTGTATGCAGCGAGATGTGAGTCACAGTCTGTTTCCTCCCATCTCTGAGCAATTGCTGTTGGATCTACAGCGCATATCAGAGGCTTTCTTCTTCCCTGCACGGCAGTGCTGCTTGCCCCTGGGCGTTTGACAGCGCAGTTAAATGAGTTATTTTCTCTAAAAGAGCAAATACACAGCAGTGTTGAATGTCCTTTTCAGGATGCATCTTTATAAAGATGCATTTCCACCCCGGTGTAGTTCCTGGAACTCTCCACTCCTGACGGCCACAGACGCTGCCTCGTGTGTCTGGGCAGCGATCACACCGAGGCAGAATTTGTGGATGGCTCATGTTCTCATTGCGAGAATATGACCATGGCAACGTTGCGGTCACGGCTTTCCTTCCTCAAAAGTAACGCCACTCCAGCCGCGCCGCCCCCCCCCGCGTCACTCCTTCATCCCATGGGATTGAGGACGACCCGGCTGGCCATGGAGGCGATTTGGGGATGGCAGCGGCCTCGGTTTCACCGGGTATGCCCTCGCGAACCACCCGCCCTCCAGGACGCTCGTTGACTTCCATCTGGGCTCGAGGCAACAGCTGCTCGCCTCACAGCCAGCCTGCCTATCCTCTTGAGCCCCCTGAGCTGGATGAGCTCACCGCTACATCGGAGAGTGGTCCGGCGTCTGACGTGGATGACTCGACTGGCCTGCCACCTACGGGCCAGCACACCCAGTCTAAGGCTGTCGCCCAAATGTCCAACATGCTTGCCCAGGCCGCCATCAGCGTGGGGCTGGACTGGAGCCCTCTGTCCTCCCCACAGCCTTCACGGCTGGATGATTGGTTCCTCGGGTCTGCGCACCGCTCACAGCCCGGAAGTGCATGATGAGCTTACGAGTTCATGGAGGACACCCTTCTCCACCCGTCAACAAGCCTCTAGCTCATCCGCTCTCACTACCCTCGATGGCGGAGCGGCCCACATGTACACAGCGGTCCACCAGGTGGACAGAGCGGTTGCGATACACCTATGCCCCAAGAACGCCGCCACCTGGAAGGGTCGACCTGTGCTCTCCTCCAAGGCCTGTAGGATGATGTATTCACTGACCTCCAAAGCCTACAGCGCCACCGGACAAGCCGCTTCCGCCCTGAATGCCATGGCCCTCCTGCAAGTCCAGCAGGGCAAGGCACATAAAGATCTGCACTTGGGTAGTCCTGATCCCAACGTGCTGCAGGAACTGCACTCAGTGACTTACATCGCCCTCAGGGCCACGAAGGTCACAGAGCGGTCACTCAGGCAGGCGATAGCCACTCTCGTGGTTCAGGAATGTCATCTGTGGCTGAACTTGGTCGAGATGCACGAAGTGGACAAAACACGCTTCCTCGACGCCCCTGTCTCCCAGTTCAGCCTTTTCGGCGACACCAACGAGGACTTCGCCCAGAAGTTCTCAGCAGTGAAGAAGCAGACGGAGGCCATATATGACATCATGCCTCACCGCAAAGCTGCCAGCACGGGCCACGCTCTGTCTGCTCGCCGAGGGCGTCCACCTGTGGCTTCCAAAAAAACAAGCAGCTCCGCCTCAACCCGGGCCCAGCTCTCAGCCCCTGCATTGAACGCCCAGCAGGAAGTGCATGCCCTCAGTCTCACGAACCCCTTTGAGGACCCGGAAGGCTCCCAATCGGTACTGAGACGGATGACACAGAGACCAAGACGTTCGCTCCAGAACTGGTACGAAAACCACTCTGTCCCCCGGTGGAGGGCCAGGAGGAGAATCCTCAGATGAAATAAGTTTATTTGCCGCACCCCCTTCGGACTGCGGTACACACATTCTCAATATAAGAGCTATTTCCTTTGTCTCTGGGTCACCTGGCCCACAAATGCCGTTCTCACGGCACTCTGCCACCACACCTCAACAGTCCCAGCATGTTGGACACAGACCTCTAGCCCCACGACTGTTCCCCGGTCGGCCGGTTCTGACGAGTCCAGAGTATGCCTCCATGGGACCTCCTCCTCAGTCACTAACTTTTGCCCCCTGCCGGGTGTGCGGAACAAGGTAAGTGATTTGAGTATTCTCTCAACCCCAGAGCCTTGGGACGTGCTTTTGCCTCCCGACACCACATTACCTGCTCCACCCCGAAGCCCCGTCGGGTACATCAAAAATAATCATCCCCTTAGTGCCCCTAGCACGGAGCTTGGATGCGTGGCTTTCACTTCCCAATCCGTCACGTTGGCTGGCCAGGACCATTCGACTCGGTTATGCAATTCAATTTGCCAGGCCCCCCCCTTCGTGGGCATCCGCTTATCCGCAGTACACGGCAAAGATGCCAAATCCCTGGGCCGCTTGGGTTGATGCATATGAGACCGCTTCAGCACTGGCTCCGGACTTGAGTCCCGAGATGAGCATGGCACCGTGGCACGCACCGTGTGGTCATCACTCCTGCCTGCCGTCAAATGTTGAAACCCTGGACAGGCCTGATATATTTCCTCTTTGGCCAATTTGTTTCTTGAGCATGTTGAGAATCGCCTGCTTGCATGAGAAGCGACTGAGACATGTAAACGACCAGTCATAGTTCATTTTGTTGTTACATGCCATTGTGTTACTACAATAATAGAAAGGTGTGCAACACAGTGTCATTTAAACGGTCCGCACATCAGAGCTGCAACAGACGCATTTCATTCTCCCTCTCTCTTCTCAACAGTTCCCTCTAAGTCTTGTCTAATGATAAAAAGGCAAATATCAATAAAACTAATATCATATACCATCTGCAAATATGTGAATATCTCGTTTAATCAGATGTAATAAACCAACCTCAGCAGATCCAGCATCCTGTGGAACGCTCCTAAATCTTCCTCTGAAGCATGATTTCTAACAGTCTCTCCTCAACAGTTCACTGTAACTTTTTCTAATGATAAAAGGTAAATATCAATAAAAATTCTATTATATATACTGTCTGCAAATATGCAGATATCTTGTTTAAAAAGATGTAATTCATGAACCTCATGAAAATCCAGCATTTTATTCCCGTCAAGTGATCATCTAATATCTTCCTCTGAAGCGCGTATTCTATCAGCCAGTATCAAAAACTTCAGGATCAGTATCAAAAGATCCTCTGATTCACAAATCATGACGGTCAGTTTGTGACAATCCAAGCAGGTGATCCGGACCGTTTAAACTGTCAGGAGATTGCTACTCGCACTGGATCCGCACAAGCAGGTGAGTGCAACTTCAAAGCAAACGCACTTCACATGTGCTATATGTAAATGTCATATTCACAGTTTACTGTATGTACAGTACAATTGGTTTGATTCTGTATTTTTTTTGAAAATGCAATTGCTAACATGGACATGCAATCCATGGTTGCTGGACTACTGTGTGTACTGTTATTTCCTTCTTCCTAATATATTAACAATTTCTTCATGTGCAAATAAATTACTAAAATTTGATGACTAAACAGAAATCAGAAGAAACTGCTATCTACCATTTAAAATAAAACATTATTTTTTTTAGATTATTTTTTGCCAATTTAAAGTTTAGTGTGAAATTGTGTAAATATAGTGCTAAATAAGTTTATTCATCGGCCACCCTGCTCTCTGAATATCAGCTTCGGTCATTAAAAAACCCATATCGGTCGATCACTTGTTGAAATTGACTCTCAAATCCATGCTTGAACACAGGCAACCTCACCTTTTGACTCAAAGTGACAAGTGAAAACAAGATGGATCAGGACATCATTCAAACTCATCTTAAGAACAGGCTGTTGTCTCCTTTTGATGGAAAGCTGGACTGACGTGCTATAGTTCTTGAGTTACCCCTACATTCATCTACAAATAGGACACCAGTCACTGTAAATATTCTCTGCACTGACAGACATACAGTAGAGATCAATGGCTAGAAAAGCCCATTAAAAGAAAAGGCTCAGTACCCCAACCTTTGAATGATTCAGGGTATGAAGTAAGACAACAACTATATGCTGTGATGTAGCCCAACTGAAATGCTAGCACAGTCATTTAGGAATACATTAGACAGGTGTCATTTTTTAACAAATAAGATGGGATACCTACATCATCTGTTCTGAGCTTCTTAGCCGGACATCCTCCATCTACCGGGTGCAGCATGTAATACAGACGCACTTTGTTTGCATGTTTCCGGCTCTGAAAGGGAAGAACAAGGAGAAAAGTTATTTCAATATTTAGAGTTTATTAGTTGAATACATAATCAGAGTCAATCATTAAGTTTTATAGACTTAGAATGTGTAATAGTTAATGGTTAATTTATCTGTATTTGCAGTTTATAGTTCTTGGAAAAGATTTAAAAGCACTTTTTTTTAGATGGTCAGGCTGAGAGAACAGCTGGCTTCCCAGCTAAACCAGCTAAGCACAAGCTTGGCCAAACTGGGAGAACAGCTACTGTAAAAAAGAAAAACCTGTTAAATTTACAGTAAAAACTGGCAGCTGTGGTTGCCAAACATTCACTGTAAAAAAATATAGTGGCCATGTTTCATACATTAAAGGATGTCGTTTTGGTGCCTGCATATTTTACAGTTCACTACTGTAAATATAATTACATAATATAATGTTTCAACCTACTGGAACTACAACAATCTGCTTAGCACATTTAAATATACTGTTCCTCGTCTGTCGCTCACTTCGACGTCGTGTCGAAGAAGCGACACTAGGGGTCTCTCTTGAGCGCCGAAAGATACCTCTGATTTATGAAAAAAGGCCAATGAGAGTTGGTGAACAGTATTTGCATACTCCGCGTCCGGATACGGATATAAAGGCGAGAGAAATACGCTCGTTCATTCAGTAATTTTCTTCGGAGCCGATGGTCGTGTGTATGCAGTCAGCTGCGAGTAACACAACTGATCCTGCTTCTGATCCTCTGACGCTCTGCTTTGCTGTTGGATTTACGGCGCACTACAGCGGCTTTTCTCTTCACTGCCGGCGTGCAGTTTGCCCCTGGGCGCTTCGACAGCGCAGAGTTGAAAGAGTTCCCTTCAAAAAGAGTTATATTTCTTATAAAGAAAGAGCAATACACAGTGGTTTTGAACGCCCTTTTCAGGGCGCGTCTTTATAAAGATGCCATTCAAACCCTGTGTAGTTCCTGGATGCGGTAGAGTGCTCTCCACTTCTGACGGCCACAGGCGCTGTCTTGTGTGTCTGGGCGCAGATCACACCGAGGCAGCGTTTGTGGATGGTTCATGTTCTCACTGCGAGAACATGACCATGGTAACATTGCGGTCGCGGCTCGCTTTCAATAGAATGCATGCCACTCCAGCCGCCCCCCGTATCGCTCCTTCTTCCCACGGGATTGAGGACGATGCGGTTGGCGCTGGAGGCGATTTGGGGAGGGCAGCGGGTGCGCTTCCGCCGGGCACGTCCCCTCGGACCACCCGCCCCCCGACACGCTCGTTTACCTCCGTCCAGCCTCGAGGCAACGGCGACTCGCCTCCGGGCCGGTCTGCCTATCCTCTGGAGCTTGAAGCCGATGAGCTCGCCGCTCCGTCGGAGAGCGCGGCATCTGACGCTGACTCCTCCCCTGGACTGCCGCCTTCGGGCCAGCAGGCCCAGGTTGAGGCGGATGCACAGATGTCCGACATGCTTTCCCGGGCCGCCGTCGGGGTGGGGTTGGACTGGAAACATCCACCCTCCCCACAACCGTCACGGTTGGATGACTGGTTCCTGGGGTCTGGGCGCCGCTCACAGCCACGCCCCCCCCGGTCCCGTTTTTCCCGGAGGTGCATGACGAGCTGACGTCTTCATGGAGAGCACCGCTCTCCATCCATCAAAAGTCGTACCCAAGAAAAGCGGCGGCTTACGACCAATCTTGGACCTGCGAGTTCTCAACCGAGCGTTGCACAAACTCCCGTTCAAAATGCTCACGCAGAAGCACATCTTAACCTGCGTCCGGCATCTAGATTGGTTCGCAGCGAAAGACCTGAAGGACGCGTACTTCCACGTCTCCATCCTGCCCCGACACCGCCCCTACCTGCGGTTCGCGTTCGAGGGCCAGGCGTATCAGTACAAAGTCCTCCCCTTCGGCCTGTCTCTGTCCCCTCACGTCTTCACGAAAGTCGCAGAGGCAGCTCTTGCCCCGCTCCGAGAAGCCGGCATCCGCATACTCAACTACCTCGACGACTGGCTCATCCTGGCCCACTCGCGAGAGTTACTATGCGCCCACAGAGACCAGGTGCTCGGGCACCTCAGCCGTCTGGGGCTTCAGGTCAACTGGGAAAAGAGCAAGCTCACTCCAGTTCAGAGCATCTCTTTTCTCGGGATGGAGTTAGACTCGGTCTCAATGACCGCACGTCTCACCAAGGAGCGTGCCCAGTCAGTGTTGAACTGCCTCGCACAGTGGTCCCCTTAAAACTTTTCCAGAGGCTCCTGGGGCATATGGCATCCTCCGCGGCGGTCGCGCCGCTGGGGTTGATGCATATGAGACTGCTCCAACACTGGCTCCGGACCCGAGTCCCAAGACGAGCATGGCACCGCGGCACGCACAGGGTAACAATCACCCCCGCCTGCCGACAAACATTCAACCCCTGGACAGACCTCTGTTTCTTACGGGCTGGAGTACCCCTACAGCAGGTGTCCAGATGCGTCTTGGTCACGACCGACGCCTCCAGATTGGGTTGGGGCACGGTTTGCAATGGGCACGCAGCCTCAGGCCGTTGGAAAGGTGCCCAGCTGCGTTGGCACATCAACTGCCTCGAGTTGTTGACCATCCTTTTGGCCCTGCAGAAGTTTCTCCCGTTAATTCGGGACGAACATATCCTAGTCAGGTCGGACAGCACCACTGCGGTACATAAATCGCCAAGGCGGCGTACGCTCCCGCCTTATGTCACAAATCGCCCGTCGTCTCCTCCTTTGGAGCCAGCACCGACTCAAGTCGCTGCGCGCCACTCACATCCCCGGCAACCACAATCTGGTAGCGGACGCGCTGTCACGACAACGCTTGCCTGGCAGAGAGTGGAGGCTTCACCCCCACTCGGTTCAGCTGATTTGGGAACGGTTCGGCAAGGCCCAGGTAGACCTGTTTGCCTCCCGAGACACCTCCCACTGCCCGCTCTGGTATGCTCGTTCAGAGGCTCCCCTCAGGGTAGATGCACTGGCACAAAGCTGGCCGGTGGGGCTGCGCAAGTACGCATTCCCCCCAGTGAGCCTTCTTGCACAGGTGCTGTGCAAGGTCAGGGAGGACGAGGAGCAAGTCACTCTCGTGGCTCCTTACTGGCCCACCCGGGCCTGGTTCTCGGACCTCGTACTCCTCGCAACAGCCCCTCCCTGGCGAATTCCCCTGAGGAAGGACCTTCTTTCTCAGGGACGGGGCACACTCTGGCACCCGCACCCAGACCTCTGGAACCTCCACGTCTGGCCCCTGGACGGGACGCGGAAGATCTAGCTGGTCTACCACCCACGGTCGTAGCCACGATCAACCAAGCCAGAGCCCCTTCTACCAGGCAACTCTACGCCCTGAAGTGGCGTCTGTTCGTCAATTGGTGTTCTTCCCGGGCAGAAGACCCACAGAGGTGCGCAGTTAGGTCGGTGCTCCTGTTCCTACAGGAGAGGTTGGAGGGGAGGCTGTCCCCGTCCACCTTGAAGGTGTATGTTGCCGCTATCGCAGCTCACCACGACCCAGTAGACGGCAAGTCTCTGGGCAAGCACGACTTAATCGTCAGGTTCCTAAGAGGCGCCCGGAGGTTAAACCCCTCCCAGCCAAACCTGTTCCCCTCCTGGGATCTCTCGGTGGTCCTCGCCGGTCTTCAGAGATCCCCTTTCGAGCCGCTAGAATCAGCTGGACTCAGGGCCCTCTCTCTAAAGACGGCCCTGCTGATCGCGCTCGCCTCCATCAAGAGGGTCGGGGACCTGCAAGCGTTCTCTACTAACGACACTTGCCTGGAGTTCGGTCCGGCAGACACTCATGTGATCCTAAGACCTCGACCGGGCTATGTGCCCAAGGTTCCTACCACACCCTTTAGAGATAAGGTAGTGAACCTACAAGCGCTGCCCCGGGAGGAGGCAGACCCAGCCCTCTCACTATTGTGTCCGGTACATGCCTTGCGTGCCTACCTTGAACGCACCCAGAGCTTCAGGCGCTCTGAGCAGCTCTTTATCTGCTTTGGAGGACAGCAGAAAGGGAACACTGTCTCCAAACAGAGGTTGTCTCACTGGGTGGTGGAGGCCATTCAATTGGCCTACCACACCCAGGCCGTGCCACCCCCCTTACGGGTTCGGGCCCACTCCACTAGGAGCGCGGCATCCTCATGGGCACTGGCGAGGGGCACCTCCCTAGCAGACATTTGCAAAGCTGCGGGCTGGGCAGCACCTAACACCTTTACGAGATTCTACAATCTCAGGGTTGAGTCAGTCTCGTCCCGTGTTCTCTCAGGTCCGAGCCCGTAGAACTCGGTACACGTCGACGATCTGACCGGGTGAACCGCTTGTTCCAGCGCCGTTTCCCTCTGCCAAGGCAAAACAGTGTGCTTTTGTCCCAGAGGCCCTAGGTCCCTGGTTGATTCCTCCCTAGCCCTTCGGGCCCGCAGCAGTTCAGCGGAGGAACGTGCTGGTCCAGTCCACTACGGGTACCTCCGGCTACCCCTACTGGAATAGGTGCTCCACAGATCAGGCCTCCTACGGGACTCCTCCTGTGTGTATTTCCGCGGTACGGTCACCTTACGAGCTGACCCGCGTCTCCCTTAGGCAGTCCTTCGCTGCCCTCCGGTCGCCGTGTTGTAGCAACTCCCCCCTCTTCGAGGTGGGATCTACCACCGCGCCATTTCCTCCCACATGCCCAAAGTGGCCATGTGATGTATTTTGCCACCTTTACCTCCCCTGCTGGGCGGGTGTGGCCTCCGCAGGGTCTTTTCCCCCTAAAAGAATAGGAATTCGGGAATAAGACCCCCTTCCCTCGATGCGGTAAAGGCCCCGGCTGCTCTTGCTCTATGCTGAGAAAACATAGAGAGAAAAGAGGCCCAGCCAGGCTTGGCCCGTTCCCTAGTTGGGAGCGTCACCTTGTTCCCCCCTAAGGTAACCAAAAGGATGCTGACGCTTTTTCGGGGCATTGGGGAAGAGTACGTGCAGCCTGAACACAGTTGGTCGCTTGTGCACGTGCAAATACCTGCCCGCTTCTGTGTCAGCAGTACACGTACACGGCTCAGCGCATGGCGAGTTTTGAAGTGGACCCCTAGTGTCGCTTCTTCGACACGACGTCGAAGTGAGCGACAGACGGGGAACGTCTCGGTTACGTATGTAACCTCCGTTCCCTGATGGAGGGAACGAGACGTCGTGTCTTCCCGGCCACGTCGCTGAGCCGAGCCGCTGAGGTGCCCGGAACACTCCCGGCTCCTCAGAAAAATCCTGAATGAACGAGCGTATTTCTCTCGCCTTTCTATCCGTATCCGGAGGCGGAGTATGCAAATACTGTTCGCCAACTCTCATTGGCCTTTTTTCATAGATCAGAGGTATCTTTCGGCGCTCAAGATAGACCCCTAGTGTCGCTTCTTCGACACGACATCTCGTTCCCTCCATCAGGGAACGGAGGTTACATACGTAACCAAAACGTTAATCTCCAGGTAACACAGATGGTAAATTAAAAGGCCACATGATGACTTAAATGATTAATTGTCAAACAAATTATTGTGATTATGACAATTAATTTTCTGTTTTTTGGGCTTTCATGATTAGGATTTAGGGCTTTCACAATTATGAAGATTAATTGTGATACATATGGTTATGTGTAACGCTTTGGTGTGTGCTGGGACTCAAGGAGGATAGGAGACGCAGGAGTAGGAACTTTAAATCGACCTGTAAAAGAAGTACACATGCTGGAGTAGGAGCAAACACTGGAGTAGGAGCAAACACTACAATACCAACATTACCATTAAATCAAGGACTGACAAACAATGAACAGAACTAGAAGGTCTATATACACTTGGAACGAGGGAATGACATACAGGTGTGGATAACAATGGAGTGATTAGGGCAGTGACTTGTGGGAAATGTAGTGAGGGAGAGAATTTCAAAATAAGAGTTCTAGAAAAGGATGCAGACAGACTGTGACATTATGCTTTTGTCATAGGTGTATGTGTGCTGCATAAACCTTAAGAAGTAATTTATTAATATTTAAGTTTTTCATGATTTCCTTTAAGGTTTTAAAAACTTATGAATGACATTAAAAATAATATTTTATCGAGGCTACGGTCGCGGGGACGGTCGAGGCTACGGGCACTGGCTCTGGGACGGTCGAGGCTACAGGTGCTGGCTCGCTGACCGTGGCAGGCATGGGCTCTGGCTCGCTGACCGTGGCCGCTACTGTTGACTGCCGTAGTGAATCGGCCACTGGAGACAGGACAGGATTAGCCCCCCCCCAAAAAAATTATTTTGGGATGTTGGACAGTGTAGAGTTGCCTTGGTGACAGGGGCCGTGGAAGGCTTGCAGACAGGGGCCGTGGAAGGCTTGCAGACAATGTCCACTGTGGGAGGAGGTCCCAAGTCCTCATCCTCCACACCCACAGTAAAAGGAGAGCCGCTGAGTTGCAGTTCCACCTCCACAAATTCACAGAGCGTCCAGTGAGGACCCGCCGGAGGCATCCGCTCCTTCAGTGCACCATTTAGACCAGCTCTGAAGAAATAAACTAGAGAGCTGTCATCATAGTGCACCAAAGTCGCAAGATGCAGAAACTCACGCACGTGATCCTCGACTGGACGATCTCCTTGTTCGAGGAGGATTTGCACCGCTGGTAAATCCATAGTAGGTCAGTCCTTCTGTAATGCTTGGGTGTGTGCTGGGACTCGAGGATAGGAGACACAGGAGTAGGAACTTTAAATACTTTAATAATAAACACAGGAGAAGTACACACGCGGGAGTAGGAGCACACGCGGGAGTAGGAGCACACGCTACAATACCAACATTACCATTAAATCAAGGACTGACAAACAATGAACAGAACTAGAAGGTCTATATACACTTGGAACTAAACGAGGGAATGACATACAGGTGTGGATAACAATGGAGTGATTAGGGCAGTGACTTGTGGGAAATGTAGTGAGGGAGAGAATTTCAAAATAAGAGTTCTAGAAAAGGGTGCAGACAGACTGTGACATTATGCTTTTGTCATAGGTGTATGTGTGCTGCATAAACCTTAAGAAGTAATTTATTAATATTTAAGTTTTTCATGATTTCCTTTAAGGCTTTAAAAACTTATGAATGACATTAAAAATAATATTTTAAATATCAAATTATTTCAAAATACTTAAAATATGTATCTAAGATAAGATAGTCTTGGTCCATTTTGCATTTACACAGTTGTTGTTGGAACCCAGCCTACCTGAATATCTATTATATTATATTTTATTATTATTATATTGTCTTTAACACTGCGTGTATGAATCCACAATAACAAATAACATTAGCCATTACATGATTGTTAAATTAAAGTGAAACCGGAGCTCTTCACTAAAATGCTTGTTTCCCCGTCTGTCGCTCACTTCGACGTCGTGTCGAAGAAGCGACACTAGGGGTCTCTCTTGAGCGCTGAAAGATACCTCTGATCTATGAAAAAAGGCCAATGAGAGTTGGCGAACAGTATTTGCATACTCCGCCTCCGGATACGGATATAAAGGCGAGAGAAATACGCTCGTTCATTCAGTAATTTTCTTCGGAGCCGATGGTCGTGTGTATGCAGTCAGCTGCGAGTAACACAACTGATCCTGCTTCTGATCCTCTGACGCTCTGCTTTGCTGTTGGATTTACGGCGCACTACAGCGGCTTTTCTCTTCACTGCCGGCGTGCAGTTTGCCCCTGGGCGCTTCGACAGCGCAGAGTTAAAAGAGTTGAAAGAGTGATTTTCTCTGTAAAAGAGTTTATTTCTCTGAAAGAGCATTACACAGCGGCGTTGAACGTCCTTTTCAGGACGCGTCTTTATAAAGATGTAATTTCCGCCCCTGTGTAGTTTCTGGATGCGGTGATTTCTCCCCACCTCTCTCGGTCATAAAACACTGTCTTGTATGCCTGGGCTGCGATCACACGCAGGCAGTTTTCTTTTGTAATGAGAGAAAGCCGTTTCAGCCGCCCCCCGCCCCTCGCCTCCTTCCGACGGGATTGACGCAGGCGCCGCGGGCGATGAACACGATTTGGGGACAATGACGGGCTCTGTTCGCCGGGTAAACCCCCTCGAACCTCCCGCCTCCCCGGCACGCTTGTTTGCTTCCGTCTGAGCTCGGGATGAGCATTCTCTCCAATGGTTCATCTTCTCAGTGTGAGAACATGGCTGTTATAGCATTGCGGTCGCACGGCTTTCTTTTGTAATGAGAGAAAGCCACTTCAGCTGCCCCCCGCGCTCCGCCTTTTTCCTACGGGATCGGCGCAGGCGCCGCGGGCGATGAAGGCGATTTGGGGAATATGACAGGCTCTGTTCGCCGGGTAAACCCCCTCGAACCGCCCGCCTCCCCGGCACGCTTGCTTGCCTCAGAATTGGATGACATCACCGCTGCATTGGAGAGCGTTACAGCGGCATCGGATGCTGATCGCTCGCCTGGGCCGCCACCTTCGGGTCTGCCGCCCAGCCTGAGCCTGACACACGGAGATCCGCTATGCTTTCCCGGGCTACTTGATCGGTCCCGCGGGCGGGTGCGCCGCTCACAGCCACGCCTCCCCCCCCCCCCCCCGTTCCTTTCTTCCCGGACGTGCACGACGAGTTGAGCAAAGCCAAGGCTTCTTCGCTCCTCCGCTCTCACTACCCTCGCGGTGGAACGGTCCCAGACCGCTTCCACTCTGCACACCACGGCCCTTCCTGCAACCAATGCCAGGCCAAGGCACTTCAAAACTTGCACCTTGGGTAGTCCTGTTCTTGATGTGCTGCAGGAACTGCGCTGGATGACCAACCTCGCCCCCGGGCCACGGAGGTCAGAAGCGCCGGCACTCGAACAGGCGATGGCCACCCCTTGTGGTCCAGAAACGCACCTGTGGACTGGACCTGGTCGAAATGCGGGAGGCAGACAAGGCACACCTTCTCTCACACCCCCGTCTCCCAGCTCCGTCCATTCGGCGCCACCGTTGACGACTCTGCCCAGCAGTCCTCAGCGGTGAGGCAGACGGAGGCCACTGCACATCCTGCCCCGCCGCAAGCCTGCCGCCATGGGCCATGCCCCGTCTGCTCGCCGACGGGCTTCCTCCTGCGGCTATGAAACACCCTGCTCCGCCTCAACGGGCCCAGCTCTCAGCCCCAGCGTCGAGCACTCCGCAGGAAGCGGACGCCCCCGTCTCACGGACCCCCTCGAGGACCCGGAAGGCTCCCAGGTTGTCCATAGACGTTTGACCCAGGGACCAAGATGTTAGCTCCGGAGGCTGGTAAGACCGCTCCGTCCCCGGTGGAGGGCCGGGAGGAGAATTTTTTCTTGTCGAATTAATTTTCACATTCTCATATTCTCTGTAATGAGCTATTTCCTTTTGTCTCTGGGTCACCTGGCCCGCAAATGCCGTTCTCACGGCACTTTGCCCCCAGATATCAACAGTCCTGGCTTCCTGGACACGGACCACCCGTCTTCAGCCCCACGACTGTCCCCCGGCCGGCCGGTTCCGACGAGTCTAGAGGACGCCTACCCAGGACCTCCTCCTCAGTCGCTAACCCGCCCCCTGCCGGGTGTGCGGAGCAAGGTAAGTGCTTTGAGTCTTTTCTCAGCACCTCAGCCGCGGGTCGCCTCGTCGCCGCCCAACGCTGCCCTACCTGCTCCGCCCTGATGCGAAGCCCCGTCGGGTACGTCAAAATTAATCGTCCCTTTGGTGCCCCTAGCGCAGAGGTTGGACGCGTGGCTTTCACTTCCCAACCCGTCTCGCTGGCTGGCCCGGACCATCCGACTCGGTTACGCAATTCAGTTTGCCAGGCCCCCGCCCCCCTTCATGGGCGTCCGCTTTTCCGCAGTACACGGCGAACACGCCCACTCCCTGCGCGCGGAAATCGCGACTCTTCTGGCCAAAGACGCGATAGAGCCTGTCCCTCCAACCGAGATGAAGAAGGGTTTCTACAGCCCTTACTTCATCGTACCCAAGAAAAGCGGCGGCTTACGACCAATCTTGGACCTGTGAGTTCTCAACCGAGCGTTGCACAAACTCCCGTTCAAAATGCTCACGCTTAACCTGCGTCCGGCATCTAGATTGGTTCGCAGCGGTAGACCTGAAGGACGCGTACTTCCACGTCTCCATCCTGCCCCGACACCGCCCCTACCTGCGGTTTGCCTTCGGGGGCCAGATGTATCAGTACAAAGTCCTCCCCTTCGGCTTGTCTCTGTCCTCTCGCGAGAGTTACTATGCACCCACAGAGACCAGGTGCTCAGGCACCTCAGCCGTCTGGGGCTTCAGGTCAACTGGGAAAAGAGCCAGCTCACTCCAGTTCAGAGCATCTCTTTTCTCGGGATGGAGCTAGACTCGGTCTCAATGTCAGCACATCTCACCAACGAGCGTGCCCAGTCAGTGTTGAACTGCCTTGCCGCCTTCAGGCCAGGCACAGCGGTCCCCTTAAAACTTTTCCAGAGGCTCCTGGGGCATATGGCATCCTCCGCAGCGGTCGCGCCGCTGGGGTTGATGCATATGAGACCGCTCCAACACTGGCTCCAGACCCGAGTCCCGAGACGAGCATGGCGCCACGGCACGCACCGGGTAACAATCACCCCCGCCTGCCGTCAGACATTCAACCCCTGGACAGACCCCTGTTTTCTTACGGGCTGGAGTGCCCCTACAGAAGGTGTCCAGACGCGTCCTGGTCACGACCGACGCCTCCAGATTGGGTTGGAGCGCCTTTTGCAACGGGCACGCAGCCTCAGGCCATTGGAAAGGGGCCCAGCTGCGTTGGCACATCAACTGCCTTGAGTTGTTGACCGTCCTTTTGGCCCTGCGGAAGTTTCTCCCGTTAATTCGGGACGAACATATCCTAGTCAGGTCGGACAGCACCACTGCGGTCGCGTACATAAATCGTCAAGGCGGCGTACGCTCCTGTCACATGTCACAACTCGCCCGTCGTCTCCTCCTTTGGAGCCAGCACCGACTCAAGTCGCTGCGTGCCACTCACATCCCCGGCAACCTCAATGTGATAGCGGACGCGCTGTCATGACAACGCTTGCCTGGCGGAGAGTGGAGGCTTCACCCCCACTCGGTTCAGCTGATTTGGGAACGGTTCGGCAAGGCCCAGGTAGACCCCTCTGCCTCCCGAGAGACCTCCCACTGCCCGCTCTGGTACGCCCGTTCAGAGGCTCCCCTCGGGGCAGATGCACTGGCACACAGCTGGCCGGCTGGGCTGCGCAAGTACGCATTCCCCCAGTGAGCCTTCTTGCACAGGTGCTGTGTAAGGTCAGGGGGGACGAGGAGCAAGTCACTCTCGTGGCTCCTTACTGGCCCACTCGGGCCTGGTTCTTGGACCTTGTACTCCTCGTGACAGCCCCTCCCTGGCGAATTCCCCTGAGGAAGGACCTTCTTTCTCAGGGACGGGGCACGCTCTGGCATCCGCACCCAGACCTTTGGAACCTCCACGTCTGGCCCCCGAACGGGATGCGGAAGATCTAGCTGGTCTACCACCCACAGTCGTAGCCACATTCAACCAAGCCAGAGCCCCTTCTACCAGGCAACTCTACGCCCTGAAATGGCGTCTGTTCGTAAATTGGTGTTCTTCCCGGGCAGAAGACCCACAGAGGTGCGCAGTTAGGTCTGTGCTCCTGTTCCTACAGGAGAGGTTGGGGGGAAGGCTGTCCCCATCCACCTTGAAGGTGTACGTTGCCACTATCGCAGCTCACCACGACCCAGTAGACAGCAAGTCTCTGGGTAAGCACGACTTAACCGTCAGGTTCCCAAGAGGTGCCCGGAGGTTAAACCCCTCCCGGCCAAACCTGTTCCCCTCCTGGGATCTCTCGGTGGTCCTCGCCGGTCTTCAGAGATCCCCCCCCCGAGTCGCTAGAATCAGTTGGCTCAGGGCCCTCTCCTGAAAAGACGGCCCTGCTGATCGCGCTCACTTCCATCAAGAGGGTCCGGGACCTGCAAGCGTTCCCTACTAACGACACTTGCCTGGAGCTCGGTCCGGCAGATACTCATGTGATCCTAAGACCTCGACTGGGCTATGTGCCCATGGTTCATACCACGCCCTCTGGAGATCAGGTAGTGAACCTACAAGCGCTGCCCCGGGAGGAGGCAGACCCAGCCCTCTCACTGTCGTGTCCGGTACGTGCCTTGCGTGCCTACCTGGAACGCACCCAGAGCTTCAGGCGCTCTGAGCAGCTCTTTGTCTGCTTTGGAGGACAGCAGAAAGGGAACACTGTCTCCAAACAGAGGTGTCTCACTGGGTGGTGGATGCCATTCAGTTGGCCTATCACACCCAGGCCATGCCCCCCCCTTACGGGTTTGAGCCCACTCCACTAGGAGCGTGGCATCCTCATGGGCACTGGCGAGGGGCACCTCCCTAGCAGACATTTGTAGAGCTGCGGGCTGGGCAGCACCTAACACCCTTACGATCTCAAGGTTGAGTCAGTCTCGTCCCGTGTTCTCTCAGGTCCGAGCCCGTAGAACTCGGTACACGTCGACGATCTGACCGGGTGAACCGCTTTTTCCAGCGCCGTTTCCCTCTGCCAAGGCAAAACAGTGCGCTTTTGTCCCAGAGGACCTAGGTCCCTGGTTGATTCCTCCCTAGCCCTTCGGGCCCGCAGCAGTTCAGCGGAGGAACGTGCTGGTCCAGTCCACTACGGGTACCTCCGGCTAGCCCTACTGGAATAGGTGCTCCACAGATCAGGCCTCCTATGGGACTCCTCCTGTGTGTATTTCCGCGGTACGGTCACCTTACGAGCTGACCCGCGTCTCCCTTAGGCAGTCCTTCGCTGCCCTCCGGTCGCCGTGTTGTAGCAACTCCCCCCTCCTCGAGGTTGGATCTACCACCGCGCCATTTCCTCCCACATGCCTAAAGTGGCCATGTGATGTATTTTGCCACCTTTACCTCCCCTGCTGGGCGGGTGTGGCCTCCGCAGGGTCTTTTCCCCCTGAAAGAATAGGAATAAGACCCCCTTCCCTCGATGCAGTAAGGGCCCCGGCTGCTCTTGCTCTATGCCGAGAAAACATAGAGAGAAAAGAGGCCCAGCCAGGCTTGGCCCGTTCCCTAGTTGGGAGCGTCACCTTGTTCCCCCCTGGGTAACCAAAAGGATGCTGACGCTTTTTCGGGGCACTGGGGAAGAGTACGTGCAGCCTGAACACAGTTGGTCGCTTGTGCACATGCAAATACCTGCCCGCTTCTGTGTCAGCAGTACACATACACGGCTCAGCGCATGGCGAGTTTTGAAGTGGACCCCTAGTGTCGCTTCTTCGACACGACGTCGAAGTGAGCGACAGACGGGGAACGTCTCGGTTACGTATGTAACCTCCGTTCCCTGATGGAGGGAACGAGACGTCGTGTCTTCACGGCCACGTCGCTGAGCCGAGCCGCTGAGGTGCCCGGAACACTCCCGGCTCCTCAGAAAAATCCTGAATGAACGAGCGTATTTCTCTCGCCTTTATATCCGTATCCGGAGGCGGAGTATGCAAATACTGTTCGCCAACTCTCATTGGCCTTTTTTCATAGATCAGAGGTATCTTTCGGCGCTCAAGAGAGACCCCTAGTGTCGCTTCTTCGACACGACGGCTCGTTCCCTCCATCAGGGAACGGAGGTTACATACGTAACCGAGACGTTCTATTTATATATTATAGTTTGGCACAAACCTCCGCAGACACATCGCTTAAAGTCCAGTTCTGAAACGGTTAATCTTAACACACTTTTCATGAACAGCATGCAGTGCGGTCCGCTGTATGGCTCAGAGAGACAATTGGAGTTAAACTGAATTACACACTAAAACATGGCATCCTTCCCTTATTTGGATAGTTAAATATGATTGGAATATAAAGTGCACAATAATCGCAGTTAGATTAAATAACCGCGATCAGATGATTATTTAAGAATTGTGACAGGCATATAAAACACCAATAGGGCACTACGTTAATGCAATAAACATTAACTAATCAAAATAAAATGTACCATAAAACACACCAATGAACATAACTGATATCAAAGTTAGGAAGAAACATACTGTAGCTATTTAAAGAAAATATAATCAAACTTGATGGGTCAGGTAGAGACTTGGGAATGCAGTAATTTTTAGTTTACCGGAAAAGTACATGTATTGTCTTGTTAGACATAATATAAATGTTCTCATTTGTAAGTCGCTTTGGATAAAAGCATATTCTAAATGTCTAAATACATTTTCACTGATAACTAAAGGGTAAATCATACTTTTTACTTCCAAATTATTTTTTTTCAATGTGCAATTTAAGGTAATTACCAGTCAACAATTTTTAACTGTTTTTTTTTTTTTTTTTTTACTGTAGCAATTTGTATTGATTTTCTGTTAAAATGACAAAAAAAAATTACAGCTTGACCAGGCTGGGGGACAAGTTTAAACAAGCAATGACCAGCAAACCATCTTAGGATGGTTTAAGCTGTTGGTTTTCAGCAGAAATGAATTTTGGGGAAGAAATTACCATTTTGTCTAAACAGATATATATATATATATATATATATATATATATATATATATATATATATATATATATATATATATATATTTTTTTTTTTTTTTTTTTAGATGAATACAAATGTGGTCATGGGACTGTAAAAAAAAAAAGACGCGAACTGGAGCAGGGTTTAGGGACTGAGTGAGAGGAGAAGTAGGTAAATCAGAAGTGCCCATTTTATACACAGTCCAATAAATAATTACCATGGCTGGCATTAAGTGAGTGTGGAGCCACAAATCACCAACTCATCAGTTACTTGGATTTAACGGCACTGCTTTCAGAGAGTGAGCTAAATCAATCCACTGCTCAGTTTACCTGAAAATGATGTTGTTTGACAAGAGGGCAATTGAATTTCATCCTCAACATAAAGGACGGAAATTAAGGACATTGAGTGGCAATGGGATGATCTGCATTGAAAGCCACTTATGGTCACCTAAAGGAGTGCTTTTCTTAGACTCTCTTAGAAAATGACACAGACCTGGATAAAACAGACCTGATTGATTTAAAATGAATGTGGTTGAAAAACATTATCTGTCACCTTGTGTTTGTAGATTGTCTGAGAGAATCATATTAGTCTGGTCCTCATATTTCTATTCTCAAGAGAGTAACTATGGAAAGAGACCAAGTATGATCGAGAGACAGATGGAGAGTAGAATTCGGAGTTATTGAGAATGACATACAATGGGAGAAAATTAAATAACTTAATGCCTCTCCAGCATCTGTGGGAGTGAAAAAAAAAAAAAATTCTGTCTATAATTTCCTCTTAGTTTCCCATATATTCACAATAGTAAATTGAACCTGTACAATGTATACATTTAATCAGGTAGCCATTGAACTTGTGTACGCTCTCTTTGCCTAAAAATTGTATTTGCTCAGTTTGCAAGTAAGCCGGTTTTACTGCAGCATGATATCAGTTTTTTTCTGAAACCCTCCTCCTCCCCAGCTACACTGGACTAGATCCACATAAATGCACGTGCTTACCTGTGCTTAAACCCGGGGGCCCACGGCAGCAGTGGGGCCCCGAACTCCCAGGGGAGGCCCAGTCGACATTCTCGGGAGTGTGCATGTAAACGCATTCTGCGGGAGACACTGATATAAACATAGAGAGGGTGTACAACGGCTAAACCTGTCCACATAGCGCAAGATCATTGAGTGAAAACGTCCCGCTCTGATGACTGACAGGGGCCCAGCGAAACGATAATCCCCGGGGCCTAGGACAACATTAATTTGGCCCAGAATGTGCAGAAGTATGTCATACATGCTTGATGCAGTATGTCCTGTGTTTATCTAACTGTGCAATAGCAGCAGGATGTCCACATTTCCTCAGTATGTCTGCGTATTTTCTAGCAGTTGCGAGTATCCATACTTGCTCTGTAGCAGCAGAAGCAGCTTAGCAGATCTAGTCTGCCAAGGCCAATATCCTATCAATATGTCATACCCAAATATGTCATACCCACAGAAACATGCTAAAAAGGGAGTTGTCATGACAAAAAATAACAGACTAACATGAATAACATGACTATAAATATATATATATTTAGAGTTAAATTATAGCATTCAAAATTTTTGCACACTTAAAAATATTCCTGGCAAAAAGTAATATTGAAACAAATGATTTAAAGTAAATGTATTCTTTGTCATTTAACAAACTGTATAATACCTTTATGTTGTAATTTAATGACACAGACCTAACGATTTAATCGCGACCCTCTTACTCAAAGACGCGATAGAGCCTGTCCCTCCAACCGAGATGAAGAAGGGTTTCTACAGCCCTTCATCGTACCCAAGAAAGGCGGCGGCTTACGACCGATCTTGGACTTACGAGTTTTCAACCAGACTTTGCACAAACTCTCGTTCAAAATGCTCACGCGAAAACACATCTTATCTTGCGTCCGCATCAATATTGGTTCGCAGCGGTAGACCTGAAGGACGCGTACTTCCACGTCTCAATTCTGGCTTGACACCGACCCTTCCTACGGTTCACGTTCGATGGGCAGGCGTATCAATACAAATTCCTCCCCTTCGGCATGTCCCTGTCCCCTCGCATCTTTACGAAAGATGCAGAGGCAGCCCTTGCCCTGCTCCGAAAAGCCGGCATCCGCATACTCAACTACCTCGACGACTGGCTCATCCTGGCCCACTTCCGAGAGTTACTATGCGCTCACAGGAACCAGGTGTTCAGGCACCTCAGCCGTATGAGGCTTCAGGTCAACTGGGAAAAGAGCAAGCTCTCCCCGGTTCCGCGCGTCCGCTACCACATTGAGGTTGCCCGGAATGTATTATTAGCCAATGGCTTCTAAGTCATTTTTTTGTCTGGAGCCCTGCTGAAAGATAGATAATGCTTCATAGTCTCATTTCAAAGTGTAAAGTGAGGCTGTTTTTTCAAGCTCTACACTCCACAGTGACGAGTATTGGGGTTATTTTTGATGTTATGACACTTGAGGGATAATTTGACCTGAAGTGTTCTGTTAAGTACTCTCAACTTATGTCCTTATGGGAGTCTTGGGGGTAATAATTACATGGAGGGGTAGATAAAACTCTCAAATAGTGAGGTAAACTCAGATTGGGGTTGTACTGTCACAGCAATAGATTTTGAAGGCCACAATTTAGCTCAAAGCCAAAAGCACATGATGTTCCAAACCTCACTGTCACTTGGCCAGAGGAAAACATCAAGCTCTACACATGGGTAAGCACAGGGGAAAATAACTGGCAAATAGAGAAAGCTGTCAAGACTCATTACAATAAAAGTACCCACACTCCAATGGTAAAGGACTGTTTGCTTAGATGTTTCCTTCAAAATAGAAGATGACCCTGTCTATAATGGGATGAGACTCCAGCTCCCTGCAATGCAAGGTCTATTCAACTGTGTCTGACTCAGTTTCACCAACATCATCATCTTACCATGAAAAGTACAGTATGTATAGTGATGATGCTGCAAGTTCTAACACTTTTGTTAGACACTTTGTTTCTCATTTACCTTAGTCTGCATAGAAAAGCAGTTAAGTTGTTGTAGAATTGTTCTTTTATCTAATGCAGATTTTAATGGATTCATCAAGCACAAAGGAGAACGGATAGCCTTTGGAGATAACAACAGCATGTGCCATCAGGAAGCACAAATTAAAACCAGTCAAAAGACAGTCTGGTGGGGTGCAGGCTGCTCACCTTAATGCTGACACATGTTATGCCGAGTTTACACTACATGATTTTAGGCCTGATTTTCACTCGCCGACAGGTTTGTGGAGATCACCGACAAAAGCCCAAAATTATAGGCAAATGTATGAATTATCAAAGACGCAATTTGAGAGAATCACAAACGCGTAGCCGATGTCAGCGAGAGGTCTAGCATATTAAATATCTGGACCTGTCTGCGATTCCAAATCGTGCAATGTAAAATGTGTTTTGACCGAATATATCTGCAGCGTTGACCTACATCCAATGAGAGAGCAAGAATCGGGGCAAGGGAAGTTTCAGTGGGAGGAGTCCTGATGTACCTGCAACATCAACTAGCATGGCTGCTGTATCAAGAAAGTCTTATTGGACCGAAGAAATGGAGGAAAAATGTGTGGAACATGGGCAAGAGCACCAGTGCCTATTTGATGTTTCATCTGAACTGTACCACAACCGGGTGGAGAAAGAGAAGAGTTGGAGAGAAATGGCCAATTCTCTTGGACAGTCAGGTAAGCAAATAGGTAGATTTTGCAGTAAGAGTTACTTTTTCATATTGTAACCAATAAAATATATGATGCCTTTAGGTGATTAAAAACATACACATCATATTCTGAAATGCATAACATATGATCATGCATTTGTTTTCGTATCTCGTATCACTTCTCACATACTCTGTTGTGAAACGTAATATGGAGTCCTGTTGCCGATTCCTCGTGTAATTTGAAAACTCTATGACTTCCATGACAAGACAGACAGTTGTGTGATATGAACGGTACCACAATCCGACATCTTTGAAAGTCGTGAAGTGTGAAGGAGTCATTAGAGGAACCCCAACCAAGCACTGAATAGACTTTGTCTTGTAGATTTTCAATCTAACATCTTAATTCAAAGAAATAATGTTTAAAATGGAAAAGTCCAATTTATTCTACACAGTAAATCCAGTTTCATAAAAAAAAAAAAAAAAAAAAAAAAAAAAAAAAATTGTGAGGTGTTCACATGTTGCTCTAGGGTTTTGTCAATACTGATTTAGTGCATAGCTACCTTGCACTATTGCCACGGTTTTCAAACTGGGAGGCGCATGTCAGGGTAGGCATGTAGATTGATGATAAATTAACCAAGTAAAATCAAAAGATACATAAATACAATACAAATTTATTGTCAAGATAAATGAAAATTAACAGCTTAATGGACCATAGTCCAGCTTAATAGACAGTAGCTTTATGGTGTTATAATTATTGATAATTTTGATAATATAACACTGGAGGAAAATACCTTCAAATAAGGGGCCAGAATATACAGCTGTTTTTAGGCATATGCTGTCTTGTTAATTATTAACTACACTATTGTATAGGCCTATATACAACATTACTTTATGGGGGGGGGGGGGGGGGGGGGCTTACTGTTTAAGACTTTGAAAACCCCTGCACTATTTCAAACACTATTTGGTACAGTTTTGAGCCATAGAAATGACCAAGGGATTCCAACTACGAAAATGATTACGCACATTTCTATATTGTTTAAAAACAACAAAAACAAATCAACAGATCAAATATACCACAAAATGTACAGTTTTCAACAAAGCACTGATCTAAACAAAGTGAGATAAAAATCTAAAAAACCCAATATAACCTTAATGTGTTGGATGCAATTAAGGCATGTCATAAAATATAGATATTTCAATTACTGATCAGCATGTTAGTTTATTTATATTTTTTTGAGGCATCAACATATTAGCAGACGTTTAAATTAGATGTCAAATTTGTGTGTTTTTCCAATTCACTCAGTTGGAATTCTGTTTAATGTCTGGCCTAAAAGTGTTGGGAGACCACAAGGGGCTGATATAACATTTACTGAAGCAGGTCACAAGGCAGAGGTATCACAACATAGAACGTGTATTTTTGAGCTCCTTGCACAGGACGCATACTGTCCACATAAAAGTTGCAAAAGTTTTTGTACTTCTTTAAGAATGACAGTGACGTTGATGAGGTTTGCAGGTTAGTGTATGAAACTGGTTTAACTGTGCATACTGAATGATTAGAAATCATTATGCAATTTCTCTGTATCAATCTTTGAAAAAGTTTCATTCAAGATATCGAACCAAAAAAAGACATACTTGTAACTGAAAATACATTGTGTAGGCTGTATGAAAGATGCATATACAAAATACATCTTCCACTGGATAGAGTAAATAATCTTTGTCCTTTGATAATGACTTAGGTCGAATTTACACAATTAATGCAATTTCTCAGGTATTCCTACAAATGATGGTGCAGAAGACAAACTGATTTGCCAGTTAAAATCAGATGATAAAATCAGTTTCAGACAGTAAGACGTAACTTGGACATTTAGAAATTGTGGTGCATGGTGAACCAAAATAAGGATCAAAGTAGACAAAATTTGTTTATTAGCAATGAGAATGTGGCTTGGATATGAAATGACAAATTTGGAAGAAAACAGATTGGATGAAGAACGTTTTAATGGTAGAATAAAGACTTGTGAACTTTATGCTCTGGGGGAATAAGCATGAAGGCAGAAAAAAAAGAGCTTCACAAGACTTTACATGACTTCACAAGACCTCTTTCAAAAGATCAAAAGAAAGAATCAGCAGTGGCAAGGAAGAATTATGCTACAGCTTGAAGCATTATTTGTAATTATTCTACAATAATAACAAATTAATAATAATTAAATATTTTGCCAGAGAATTGGTATTTAAGAATAAAATCCATTGATATAAAAAAGTAACATTTAAAGTCATCAAATGCTTTTCTGAATGGATGGAATGCTTTGTGTCTTCGATAACAATCAATGTAATTGTTTGTGTATTTTACAATTTTATGACAATTGAAAGGAAGAACACAGAGGGGTGAATTCACAAAACAGTTGCAGCACTGTTGTGCGTTGTATTTCAGAGCAAAAACCTGTGTCTTATTCCCTAACCATCCACAATCCAGGATGTATATATAGATGCGCTGTGCAGTTAATCACACTTACTGTATTTTAAAGAGCTAATTCTGGTGCCTGGATCGCAGTGGTGGTATGATGCTGTAGCACTCAGAGCTAGAGTGCCAGATGGGAAACATGCAGATTTGTTGGGTTGTGTTTGCACCATTACCTAATTTGCATAATTAATTTGAGCGAATCAGGTCTTAGTTGCAAAAATATCCCTTGAGTTAAGAAAACCCTTAGTTATAATTGTAAGGGAATTGTCACTAAGGGTTTTCTTAACTTAAAAGAATATACCTGGTTCACTACAAGTTAAGTTTATACATTTGTGGCATAATGTTGATTACCACAAAAATTATTTCAACTCATTCTACTTAAATAAAAAAAAAAGAAGAAAAGCACAAATTTAGGTTACAGTGAGGCAGTAACAATAGAAGTGAATGTGGACAATTTTTGGAGGGTTTTATAGGCATAACTGTGAAACTTATAATATTATAAAAGCACTTGCATAAATTTGTCTGTAAAAACTCATGTATTATTTGAGCTGTAAAGTTGTTTTCATCATCGTTTTTATAATCATTTAAGGGATTACAGCATTATGACGTCAGGGTCATATTGTTTGCATCTTGTTGTTATAATTTTGAAACAGTGTGTATTTTAACATTTACAGACTGGCCCCACTCACTTCCACTGTAAATGGAAATTTCTGTCCAGATTTAATTTTTTTTCAAAGAATAGACTAAATATTTTTTGGGGGGAAATCATCATTATGCCACAAATTCTGTTGATTGATCTTAACTTGTATTAAACCTGGAATATTCCTTCATCGGGTCTCTTGCAACTGGACTCAGGTGCTAAAACAACATAGACAGCACATGTAAATGAACAACACTATCAGCAGGCCAAAATTCCCCCCAGAAAATCTCTACATTCGCAAAAAACTTTGTTACACTGTACCAGCCATGGCTCGAGGTCCTTTCCTGATCCCATTCCTCTCTTCTCTCCAGTCATTTTCTGTCTCTCTCTTTCTTCTCCCTGACTATTTCCCTCTCTCCCTCCACTTTCAAAAATAAAAAAACTTTGTGGTGAGCCGGGTGTGGCCAAGCAGTAAGAATGGACGCCTGGCAGAGAATTAGCAATCAGCCAGCAGAGAGATAAAGAGGAGAGAGAGAGATGCACGAAGCTGTGTGTGTGTGTGTGTGTGTGTGTGTGTGTGTGTGTGTGTGTGTGTGTGTGTGTGTGTGTGTGTGTGTGTGTGTGTCTTTATGTTAATCATGTATGTTGAAAAGCAGCACATGTATTGAATGTGATGCTGAAAAGAAAGCTTTTGTTACACACTGAAAAGTGTTCATAAAATGTTTGATGTGGATTGTTCCCTGCTTCCTCCTTTCCACATTAAGAACCTGGTCTGTTACATTGGTTCCAAAACCCGGGACTGGAGGAAGACCCGCCATCATGAAGAGGATTGCAGCGCAGAGGGAGGGCTCGATCCGGTGCCACTGGATTAGTGCATCAGCTGGTGACCGAAAGGGGTGGCTGAGGGGTCCAGTGCCATCGCCTGGCATCACTGATGGGAGCAGTGCAGCTGGCTGAGGACCGTCTGGCAGCGTGTTCAGGGACCGGAAAGGTTTTTTTTTTCCTCTCTTCTCTCTCTTTCTACCCTCTCCCTCATCCTGTTTGTGTTCCCAGGAGGCGGGGAAGAACATCCGGTAGTGGATCAACCGAAAAGGAGTAGGTCAGGCCAGATGGCACCCCGGCCTGAGTCAGGTGATGGGGGTATGTGGCGAGCTGGCCGTGGCCGAGCAGTAAGAACGGACGCCTGGCAGAGAATTAGCAATCAGCCGAGAGAGATATAAAGAGCTGCTGGAGTACCAGTTCGAGAGATAGAAAGAGAGAGCTATGTATCTGCCTGTCAGTGTGAAGTGGCTGCTGAAAAGCTAGTCTTGTGTGTACTGCTGAATAGCAGTGTGTTATGTGTGACACTGAAAAGTGGAACAACTAATTTCTCATTGTGTCACTGAAAGTTGGAAAAATACATGTCTATGTGGATTGTTTACTCAGTCCCTGCTTCCTCCTTTCCACATTAAGAACTTAAGAAATTAAGATTAGCCACAAACTTAAACTTAATTGCTATATTTTATTACTGTACATGTATACTGTAGTAATCATTGTTTTTTGTTTTTTTTCAAACAGTGAATCCATGAGGGGGCCTGGGTAACTTGGCAAGTAAAGACGCTGACTACCACCCCTGGAGTCGCAAGTTTAAATCCAGGGCGTGCTGAGTAACTCCAGCCAGGCTTCCTAAGCAATCAATTGACCCGGTTGCTAGGGTGGGTAGAGTCACATTGGGTTAACCACCTCATGGTCACTATAATGTGTTTCTCACTCTCGGTGGGGCGCATGGTGAGTTGTGCATGGATGCATCTGAGAATAGCGTGAAGCATCCACACAAACTAGGTCTCTGTGGTAATGCGCTCAAGAATCCAGGTGATAATATACATGGATTGACGGTCTCAAACTCCATCACCCGGGTTGAGGCAAGTCACCACACCACCACGAGAATTTAGAGCATATTGGGAATTGGACATTCCAAACTGCAGAGAACCCTCCCATGGTTTCATACCAGTTAGTGCCCTCAGTGGCAGAAACAAACCTGTGTAATCACTGCAGAAGGACTTGGAATGAACAAAAAAACATGTATGATGCATTTATACTTTCTGAAGCTGGTGCATGATGGATGCATATGCATCCAACAATTAAACAGAATGGATGCAGCTCATCACAGCACTGACAAAATAACCGTTTAAACATTGGACTATGTAATTGCATAAACCATGACAGATGCATAATGCAATAAAAGTAGAGCTGTAAGAATTAATACGTTAAAGCATGCAACTAAGTATGTAAAAAGTTTAACATTTTTATGTTTCTTAATTGCGATTTAAAATGGATTTACCATTAATACAGCATAAACACTTGTGTGAACCTTTGTAATATGTCCGCCTTGAGTCATTACACTGACGCACGCTTCATAAACAGCGCTAGAGCCCTTCAAGTTGAGCCTACAAGCTTAGTATATAATAGCATAATGTGGCGGTCCCATAAGTTGCATCCCAAATTGCACACTTCTGCCCTAATCTACTCCATTTTGTAGTGTAAATAGTAGAGTAGTATGTTTACACTGAAAATGCAACACAAAGAAGTGCACTTTAAGTACCCAGATGATGCACTTTTTCAACCGTCAAAACGAAGTGTAGAATGTTGAACACTTCATGCACTCAGTGCACACGGCTTGCCATACATAGTGGAAGGGGCGGAGTTACCTGTCTGCACTGCTCGTCTAACAAAACAGTTGTAAATAATGAAAAATATAGCACCCAGCAAAACTTCAGTGGATACTGCACCTTACAAATGTGAGTTGAATGCTTTACCGCTGTGTAAGCATGTATGTTGTTTAAGATACAAGTGTTGAACTGAGGTTGGCTAACACGGTAAAGCTAGTGGCAACACATCACGTGCACTTGAAATGTCACTCCCATTAGCTGTTAAACGGTGAATGCAGTAAAAAAGATAAGTGGTTCCATTTAGGATGATAATACACATTGAAAATACATACACTACATGGTTGAGTGCATAGTATATTTTGTAAGTGTATACTGCATAGTGTGACGTTTGGGACACAGTTAAACTTTCTATCTATAGTCATTCTACTGTCGTAATACTCTCCAATTATAGAGCCACGGAGGTTGATATCTCAGTAAATAAAATAATCTGATAGATAAAATGATGGATAAAGGAGCTCTTAGCTATATTTGATGTAGAAAAAAAAAGCCCAGATGGGACTTGTAAGGCACATTTTAATTCCACAGAAGCAAGTCAAGTCATAACTATCACCAAAACACAGAATGAGATGTTTTTGTCTGGATGTGCTTTTCATGGTCATAGAATCATGAAAACAGATTCATGATTGCTGTAACAAAGTATAGTCACAGTCTACCGGCAGAATAATATTGTGGAGGATGAGAGTTTAAGAGATTTAATGCCCACAGCAATGAATATGCAACCTATGGATAAGATAGTTTTTTCAATTACTCAATCTCCCACTTAGAATTTGGGAAAATGGAAAAGTCCAATTTATTCTACACAGTAAATCCAGTTTCATAAAAAAAAAAAAAAAAAAAAAAAAAAAAAAAAAAAAAAAAATTGTGAGGTGTTCACATGTTGCTCTAGGGTTTTGTCAATACTGATTTAGTGCATAGCTACCTTGCACTATTGCCACGGTTTTCAAACTGGGAGGCGCATGTCAGGGTAGGCATGTAGATTGATGATAAATTAACCAAGTAAAATCAAAAGATACATAAATACAATACAAATTTATTGTCAAGATAAATGAAAATTAACAGCTTAATGGACCATAGTCCAGCTTAATAGACAGTAGCTTTATGGTGTTATAATTATTGATAATTTGATAATATAACACTGGAGGAAAATACCTTCAAATAAGGGGCCAGAATATACAGCTGTTTTTAGGCATATGCTGTCTTGTTAATTATTAACTACACTATTGTATAGGCCTATATACAACATTACTTTATGGGGGGGGGGGGGGGGGCTTACTGTTTAAGACTTTGAAAACCCCTGCAATATTTCAAACACTATTTGGTACAGTTTTGAGCCATAGAAATGACCAAGGGATTCCAACTATGAAAATGATTACGCACATTTCTATATTGTTTAAAAACAACAAAAACAAATCAACAGATCAAATATACCACAAAATGTACAGTTTTCAACAAAGCACTGATCTAAACAAAGTGAGATAAAAATCTAAAAAACCCAATATAACCTTAATGTGTTGGATGCAATTAAGGCATGTCATAAAATATAGATATTTCAATTACTGATCAGCATGTTAGTTTATTTATATTTTTTTGAGGCATCAACATATTAGCAGACGTTTAAATTAGATGTCAAATTTGTGTGTTTTTCCAATTCACTCAGTTGGAATTCTGTTTAATGTCTGGCCTAAAAGTGTTGGGAGACCACAAGGGGCTGATATAACATTTACTGAAGCAGGTCACAAGGCAGAGGTATCACAACATAGAACGTGTATTTTTGAGCTCCTTGCACAGGACGCATACTGTCCACACAAAAGTTGCAAAAGTATTTGTACTTCTTTAAGAATGACAGTGACGTTGATGAGGTTTGCAGGTTAGTGTATGAAACTGGTTTAACTGTGCATACTGAATGATTAGAAATCATTATGCAATTTCTCTGTATCAATCTTTGAAAAAGTTTCATTCAAGATATCGAACCAAAAAAAGACATACTTGTAACTGAAAATACATTGTGTATTTTCTCAGACTCCATCACCAGGGTTGAGGCAAGTCACCACACCACCACGAGGATTTAGAGCATATTGGGAATTGGACATTCCAAACTGCAGAGAACCCTCCCATGGTTTCATACCAGTTAGTGCCCTCAGTGGCAGAAACAAACCTGTGTAATCACTGCAGAAGGACTTGGAATGAACAGAAAAACATGTATGATGCATTTATACTTTCTGAAGCTGGTGCATGATGGATGCATATGCATGCAACAATTAAAAAAACAATTAAAAAACATTGTAGAATGTTGAACACTTCATGCACTCAGTGCACATGGCTTGCCATACATAGTGGAAGGGGCGGAGTTACCTGTCTGCACTGCTCGTCTAACAAAACAGTTGTAAATAATGAAAAATATAGCACCCAGCAAAACTTCAGTGGATACTGCACCTTACAAATGTGAGTTGAATGCTTTACCGCTGTGTAAGCATGTATGTTGTTTAAGATACAAGTGTTGAACTGAGGTTGGCTAACACGGTAAAGCTAGTGGCAACACATCACGTGCACTTGAAATGTCACTCCCATTAGCTGTTAAACGGTGAATGCAGTAAAAAAGATAAGTGGTTCCATTTAGGATGATAATACACATTGAAAATACATACACTACATGGTTGAGTGCATAGTATATTTTGTAAGTGTATACTGCATAGTGTGACGTTTGGGACACAGTTAAACTTTCTATCTATAGTCATTCTACTGTCGTAATACTCTCCAATTATAGAGCCACGGAGGTTGATATCTCAGTAAATAAAATAATCTGATAGATAAAATGATGGATAAAGGAGCTCTTAGCTATATTTGATGTAGAAAAAAAAAGCCCAGATGGGACTTGTAAGGCACATTTTAATTCCACAGAAGCAAGTCAAGTCATAACTATCACCAAAACACAGAATGAGATGTTTTTGTCTGGATGTGCTTTTCATGGTCACAGAATCATGAAAACAGATTCATGATTGCTGTAACAAAGGATAGTCACAGTCTACCGGCAGAATAATATTGTGGAGGATGAGAGTTTAAGAGATTTAATGCCCACAGCAATGAATATGCAACCTATGGATAAGATAGTTTTTTCAATTAGTCAATCTCCCACTTAGAATTTGGGAAATGTTTAATGTTACTTGAATTGGTGATATTTTAGTGCATTTCTTGTTAAAGGCTTTGTTTGTAGAATGTTAATAAAGCACTATATTGCTACATATTGTTTTATTTTCACACCTATAATGGAAAAAAAAAAATCATTTTGACAAGAAAATTATTTTTATATATATATGTCTCAAATTTCAGCACTTTCAATATCTGTGATTAATATCAAGATTAACTACAAAATATTACACGATTAATCACAATTAAAACTTTTAATCGACTGTCAGCACTAATTCAAAGAAATCTCAAAATAAAATAACTTGGACTGCGCTTTATACTGTGTACTGTATGCTGGAAAGCAACTGGTTGTCTTTATTAAACATTAGCTTTATATAACTGGCTTTGTTCTCAGGTCAGTATTATAAGAAAAAAAGAAGTCATATAAGCTGACAATAAATTAATTATAATGTACAATATGGGCTATTTCACCCACAAATGATGACTAGCTTTAAAGCAATCCAATTACTGGAGCCTTTTCTTTAAGTTGCTTTTGAAAGAGATGCTGTGGGTGGAAAATTATTTTGTTTGATTAGACTTGTGCATCTAATTATTTGTTCAAGTTTATTTTAAGGTGTTCTGATTACCACAATCAGAAAAGCAGCAAGAAATCTCACCGGGATTTTTTTTTATAACTCTTACAGTTGTATGGCCAACAAGAACATTCTAGCTTAGCCAACTGTAGAGGAGCTAATTGTGGAAGCCAAATTTAGAGCAGCAATTTAAAGGCCTTACTGATCCTCTGTTAGGTAATAACAGAGGAGATGTGTTTAAGTGGGCTGTGCTGAATCAATGTCAGACCTCTTGAGGCTCAGGGGTGAGTTTAGTTTAAACGCAATACAAGATTCATGTTTATAAAGTAGTGTATGTTCTATATAACCTGAGGGAATGTATCCTGTATGACATATCATCTGACTGATTTAAAGTTTTCAAATCACATTTATTTTAATCCACTTGTCATCAGTTTCTTTGCAGCTTGGCTCTCAAACAAAATATCAATGTTTGAAGCAAATTTATCCCACTAAATTTAACATCAATTTGATCACAAGAGGATGCAATGAAGTTCAAAGCCAGAGTGTCTTTTCAATATAAAATATTTTGTCATATCCCAACTTAATATGCAGAGAATTTAGGTGTGCATGATGTAGGTTAATTTCCCTGAAATGTGTCAACTCTGTGGCTCTTTGACACTATCAAAACATTGCTGTTTGCTTAAGCATCCCGACTAGCTCAACTAATAACATGAGCTTTGGGGCAGGACTATCTGTTTTTATGACCAATGGCAGATTGGAGAAGTCTTTGGGAAAGATGTTTAAAATGAAAATAATCATTATTTTTGCAATTCCACTTGGTGAGGCCAGTGGCGCATACATTTTGGAGTGTCCAAATGACTCATATCAATACTTAAATGCATTGCTCAACACTAGCATCAAGTGTAGCTTTGACCTACAAATGAAACGTGCTCCACAAAACTTTATGTTTTGATTTTGGTGCTTGCATTGCCAATATGTCATCTGAATTGTCCATTTAATCATTTGCTGTCACTTCAAAAGGTCAGTGGCAACAGGGTGAAAGTCAAGCTAGTTTGAACCTTAAGGTCCCTCCAATCTGTCCAAAAATAAAGTGTTTTTCCATTTGTTTCAGTGGTTTGTAACAGGTTGCTAGGGGGGAATTTTAGGAAAAATTAAGCTTCTTACTGCCATTGGTTCACATCATCATTAGGTGTGACCTGGAAATTCACCTACTTTGAGGCAGAGAGCTAATTCCTGTTATGTCAGTTAAAATCACTCAACATGAACACATTTAATTAGTCTACAAAAGCAATAAAATCTACTCAAATACGCTTAGGTGCACATTCACTCATGTGCCAACTACAGCAAAAGCCATTCACACAACTACCCAAAGTAAAATATGCCTTATTCTTTTGTCTGTATTCTGCCCATTAACAGTCTTTTATACACCCATTTTGCAGTAGTATGAGTGTCATCGTGAATTACAATAACAGAGTGTAATTGGCACACATTATGGCCACATATAGTACGTTAGCATATTAGCTCCATTAATTTAGAATATAAACAAGACAAATTACACATTACCTACTGTATATTTATTATTTTAAATCATCATCAAGTAGTTAAAACAGCTTCTTTTACAGATTACGTGTGAATTCTACTCATAGAATGAGGCATGAAGTAATTGATACACTTTTTTTAATGTCATGTTAGTTGATGTTTTGCATGCAGTCTTGAGAATTCTCCTATTTAATGCACCACATTACAACGCTTGATGGAAGCGCAATGTGTGATGCCTGCAATAACTCTGACGCTTCACTCCATACAGCATAATGTATTAAGCAGCACTGACATTAGTTGTGTGGAAGCCTCTTTGCACACATCAGCTTTAAAGTAAAAAACAGCTATTTTCAGTAATATTTTACATTTCTCCGTCACACTCCTTTAAAAAGCTAAATTAGTCACTGTAATAGTTGCCAACTTAAATTATGCCATGAAAAAATCACATTAATAATTCCCAATCTCATCTATATCAGTGTCCTTTAGTTCTAACTCTAAGTGGTCTCATCAGAACCAGAGACACACAACACATCTTGAAGAGGAGGGTCCAGGACGATGAAAGGGAGGTTTGCCCTTGAAGACTGATAATATCGCCATGACGAAGCGTAAATAAGAGCCTGCAGTCTTCCCGCTTTGCCTCTCATACATATGTAAGATTAGAAAATGCTGATCAGAACTGCATGGAGAAAACACAAGCCAAGGGCACACAAACAGACAGAGAGCTAAACAACAAAATGAAATCAAAGATCCAGAAGCAGCTCACCACAGAGATTACACCCCATGGGAGACACAGGCCACAGACCTCAATTACTGCTTTAAAGAATCCAAATAATTTCTATTTGCTTTATATAATGCATACCTGCTGTCAGTAATTCATATTTAGAAAGAAAAAAAAAATCTTTATGCATAGCGTTAGCAGTCATAACAGCAAAGCAAAGGTGAAAAGTAAACGGATATGAGGAATCTTTAATATCATTCTGTTCCAGATGCTTGATTTTAAAATTTTGAATATTTTGAAATATTGGCCTGGAGCTCAGCAATAATCTCTATCAGACCTGTACCTGTGATGTTCTCACAGAACTTGGTAATAGTGCAACCACACAAAAGGGCATGATATAACCTTGAGAATTAGCACATGCATACAGCAGGGACCCTAGATCAGTACCTTGTGGACTATGAAATAAAACTAATGCCTGAAGCGTTATTCCTGTCCATGATTTTCTAATGCATTAATAATGTCCCTTTTAATACAGCTGCTGCTGAACTGTTCAGTTCAAATATGTGAATTCTCCCTCCCCTCTGTCTCTCTCTCACTCTCACTAACTCTTTGGATCTCTCTCTCTTTCTTTCTGTCTTTTATGTTTCAGGAGTGTGGATTAAAAGCTCATTGCAGAGGGAAAAATTGTGCTTTCAGCATAATTTCTAAAACCATGATCTGAGCACCAAACCTCCACAGATGTTTTAACTCAAAGCAACCTCTACAATTCAGATACCGAAACATTTGAATGCAAAAAGGTAATTGTAGTTTTATTTTCAAATTAAATTTAACACCAAAAATATTTTTGACAAAAAAGACTGAATAGATGATATACAGATTCTGGATACAGAATTATGTAAATTAATAATTAGAATAATAACAATGAAATACTAAATGAAAGTTTGCATTGTTTAGTTTAATGATTAAAATATGTGGTGCACATAAGACAATCACACCCTTTATGTCCTCTGTTGATACTGAATTTCAAAAGCACACCTTTATCCTTGTGCGACCCCCGCATCCACATACACTCAGAATGATGCAAGCACAAAAAACATCCAGTTAGCATTCTGGAGACAGAAATGCCTTGTTGCTAAACGAGGTAAACAGAGAATGGCCAAACTGGTTTGAGCTGGCAGAAAGGCTACCATAACTCAGATAACCACTCTGTACAATTGTGGTAAGCGGAATAGCATCTCTAAATACACAACATGTCAATCCTTGAGGCGTATGGGCTACTACAGCAGAAGACCATGTTAGGGAACTTTATTAGGACCATAGTGTTCCTAATTAAGTGCTTAGTGAGTGTAGGGTCACGTCAACAAATCAGCAGCTTTTAACAGTTTTAAGCCATTTACCCAGCATCCTCAAATACAGCACGGATAGGCCTACTGTACACTTTGCACAACTATACTCCCACATGCAATCCTGCCAAATGATTCACTCGGCACTCTCACACCAACAAAAACAGAATTAATGTTTTAGATTCACCAGCAAACTAGCTTCCTGTTGTACTCCATGACTGTCTGGGCAAATACTTTATTTTCCAGACTGGGCTAGTTAAGATTACAGATCTGTTGACAAGTAGACATATCCCTCTCTCTTCAGTGACCATCGGGATACACCTTGTATAGCTAAGATGTTTTTCTTCTCAACACAGATCAGGAGAGATGCACGCAAGTCAACAATGAGGAAGTGGTGTTCAGGTACCATTTAAACACTTTATTCAACAAAATAAGCACTCAAAGGAATCATATTCACACTCTAGCATGGGCACTGCTGTGCAGCTCTCTCTCCATGCCTCCTCTGGTGCTGGCTCCTCTTTTATCGCTCTTCCATGATCAATACAAGAAGTGACAGCTGTTAGTAATAATAATCACCCAGCGCTGAAGCCTTACCACTTTCCCTCTCACCAGAATAATGCTCCACCATGCCCCCACCCCCACACTATGTTACTCAGAATGGTACCAAAATTTAAAAAAATCCAGTGAGCAGCAGTTCTTTGAACGAAAAAGCCTTGTTGATGAGAGAGATCAACGGAGAATGGCCAGACTGGTTTGAGCTGACAGAAAGGCTGTGGTAACTCAGATAACCACTCTGTACAATTGTAGTGAGCAGAATAGCATCTCAGAATGCACAACACATTGAACCTTGAGGTGGATGGGCTACAACAGCAAAAGACCACATCAGGCACTTTATGAGGACAATAGTGTTCCTAATAAAGTGCTCAGTGAGTGTATAAGCAAGAAGATAATATCGAGAAACTAACAATTTAGACATAATATTGTATTTTTTTTTTTTTTTTGCCTTGCTAATGGAAATAGTTCCAAACTAAGCCAAAGTTATAATAAGTATCAGCAATCTTAGAATGCTGCTTATCCAATCAGATTAGAGGACCAGAACTAACAAATAATGATGCATAATATTCCCAGTTTTGTCTGGTGGTCAAACATTACTGTTATTATGAGACATTCAATCAACCTAAATATTACTGATAATGTTAGTATATAGTGTTAAAGGAATACAAGTTAAGCTCAATTAAGAGCAATTGTGGCATAATGACGATTGCCACAAAAAAAAAAAAAAAAAATCATTTTGACTTCGAAAAATCGAGGTTACAGTGAGGCACTTACAATGGAAGTGAATGGAGCCAATTTTTGGAGGGCTAAAGGCAGAAATATGAAGCAATTTTATAAAAGCACTTATATTAATTATTTTGTTAAAACTCATGTATTATTTGAGTTGTAAAGTTGTTTAAATCATATTTTATGGTTTGTTGACATCACATCGTCATGGCAATGAAGTTGTAAAATTGGCAAAAACTTTACACAGAAAAGGTTAATAAGTGATTTTATCACACTAAATTCATGTTAACACACATATTGTTTATGTCTTGTGGCTATACTTTTGAAACATTGAGTATTTTATCGTATACAGATTGGTCCCATTCACTTCCATTGTAATTGTCTCACCTGAAATTTTTTTTTTCCTTTGTTTTAAAGAAGTCAAAATTAATTTTTTGTGGTAATCAATATTATGCCACAAATGCTCTCGATTGACCTTAACTTGTATCGAACCCAGAGTATTCATTTAACATGCATGTTTACAATGAAATTTAAAGACTTAAATGAATGTGTACTATACTGTCTCATGGCCTTATTTATATTTTCACTCTGCATCAGCTCTTTGGTGTGTTTTGGTGTTGCATATAGTGTTTACTTATTTAGGCTGGTAACTGAAAGGTTGTTGGTTCAAACCCCAGAGGGAAAATCCATGAATTACCATTGTGCCATTGAGCAAGGCACTTAATACCTAGGTTGCACTGTAAGTACACTGCATGTTACTTTGGATGAAAGCATCTAAAAAGACTAACATTAAAACAAACAAAAGGGCAGAGATTTCTACAGAAAGCAGATCTCACCTCATAATGTGCAACTCTCTGTGACTCTGAGATGAGCTGAGCGCTGCACACTTTGCAGTAACTGTTTGTGAAAAGGCCCTGGTCCACCTCTGTTGACTTCATCTGGATAAAACAAAAACAGGATTTTAACATTTCGATAAATTTAAATAAGATTAATGGATCTGATAAAAGTAGAAAAAAATGAACACTCTGCATTGCTCTTAAACGCACATTAGAATAAACAATGCACTGTCATTAAAAAATGTCACATGAACCATTCATGAAGACATTGCTTCTGTCATTTTGATTATTTCAGAATGTGTCACATTAAAACAGTGTACGAGCAACAGGACTTGACATGCTTCTGGATTTCACTCCTAAAACAGCCTATAACAGACTGAAAAGGTTTTTAAGCAACAGAAGAAAAAATTACTTCATATAATTACCGAAGTGAAAATTATAAATAAATTCTGTTAAAGGTGTTGTAAGCATTTTTAGTTTTTTAAGGAATGATACATTTAATGGCATGGAAATATCCCTACCAGACAGATATCCCTAATTTGGTTGTCCAAAAATATATCTCACCTGTCTCTATGACACTCAAATATCAGATACCTTTAAGGCTCTTTTTGCCTGTCAATTATTTTGCATTTTCACAGGGCAGCACATATACTGTGTGGGAAGCAGGAAGCTGAGACAATGGTAGCTGAAGTAGATAATTAGTTAAATAGCATATTCAGCTTCGTAAGCGGTTCATAGTTTGTTGAGTGAAAATTAAATTTCCAAACTCTTGCATTTGCATGCAAACGAATGGGAGTCTGACAGAAGTTTCAGAATGGCTAGCATCACTTGCAGCACATTTAATGGCAATCCATTGCAAAACTCAATAATAAAATACATTTTCTCAAAGTTCTTCAAAACTTTCAGATGATAAGTGAGCAGGTCAAAAGCTCAAGGGCCTAAAATTCCCATATTAGTTATTTGATGGATGCAGTTGGGTACAGGTAGTGGGGAAAAAACTAATAAAGAGATTAAGGAACAGTAGAAAACCCTTTGCAATAACTCAGACTTTAAACATTTCTTCTGAGGGAGAGAACCGCTACACTTAGACTACAGGGACTGTACATTTGTCAAAAGCTAGACAGAACATACTATTTACATTTTCAGTTTTTGTAAATATTAGTTGTGCAAAAGATTTCTGTTATTTTTTGCTGGATTCTGTGCTAAGAGATCTATGGATGTTTCCTGTTGGTAATACTGATCACTCTGTAATTGCCCTTTGTACAGTCATAGACCAATTAGAGTGTCTTTATTACTACCAATTACTCACAGCTGCAGAGATGAGGAGATAAGGCTTTAAAAAGTCACTAGGACAATGCCACTATGTAGCTTAAAGAAAGGAAATGCAGCAGGTGGAGGGCTGGTGTGTTGAGTAGCTGGCATCTTTGTCTGTTGTGTTTCATTAATCCTTTATTTCCACAAACCATTTATCATTGTTTTCCCCTTTGTTTGCTCCTTTCACATACCCAGCATCTGAAATTGCATACTGTCAGAGAATGTACTGTATTTGATGAAGGACGCACTTCTCAGCCGATAAAACAGTACGTTTTTTATGTATGCATCTTAGTATGAATAGATTCCGGACATACTTCATCCGGGAACATGGGTATTGACACATGACACTAATATATGATGTAATAACAACAACAACCAGGATAATAATATTATCTGGTTTTGCAAAAAAAAACAAAAAACAAAAAAAACACAAGCAACATTTAAGCACAAGGAACAACATTTTTGCTATATCAATTTAACCTTCACCCAAGGAAGGAGCCAAGGGAAAAAAGTATTTAATTCAAAATTCTAATAGACATCTAAATGACAACCTTCAACCTTTTTATGATGTTTTTTTTTTTTTTTTCTAGAAGATATCAATTTATGGTCAGTCCTGCTTTAAATGGGCATTACTATTTCTTCATCACAATTCATTTTAATTCAAAAGTTTTTATTAATAGCTTTACACAATCTTTACATTTCAATGTAATAAAAATAGTTAATTCATAACATTTTCAGTCGATTCAATAAATTCAAAAACTTTGTTATAGTAACTTCAAATTGTATAACTTTATTTGCTTTAAAATGCATCAAAGCATTATTCCATTAACAAATGGGAACCTCAGCTTTGCACTTTCCTTCATTTCTATCAAATAGTCATTCCCTCTTATTAAATCTCTTAATATTTTTCAGACTTGTATATTTGAAAAAAAGAAAAGAAAAATACTACATGATTGATTGTGTGTCTGTGTGTAAAATATTTATGATTTTTTAACCCTTCCGTGCAGTTGTCAATCAAGTAAAACTGTAGCACTTAGCGGGTCAAATTGAATTGTTAAATCGCAGTTTAGCTATCCCAATTTGCTAATTTTACCCCCCAACAACTGTTTTATCATCAACAACCAACCAATAACAAATTTACAAAAGTAAAAAATGCTTTTACATTGGAATATATGTATGTACAGTGTGTGTGTGTATGTGTGTGTGTAGTTCTTATAATGGTGGAACAAATATATTCCATGACTAATATTGTTTTATCTTGTTTTCAAACAGTTCTAGGCTCTGGTGACATTTTGACACTGCATTACAAATTTAAAATGCAAGTTTTCTGGCATACTATAGATTTCTCATACGTCTATATATATGAATTATGTCAAACTGACCTGTAACAACTACTTTTTATAGCGTCATTTATAAATATATAAAATTAATAATTTTAACATTGTCAGATCTAGGGTTGCAACGGTATGAGATTTTCACAGTACGATAATCGTCTCAGAAAATATCACGGTTTCACGGTATACGGTATTACACAATTATTATTATCAGTTACAATGACCCTTAAAGTTGGTTTAACAAACAATTTTAGAATTGAAACTTAAAACTTTTTTTTAAAATGTGTAAAAAAAGTCTCCCTTTTGAAAATTAATAGAACAAATAAGAAAGCCAACAGAATTATAATAATAAACCAAAATATAAACATGAAAAAAAAATTAACTTTAACATTATTATAACTAAAGCATGTTAGCATAGCATGTTAAATTAACTACTAAATGAAAAATAACATCAGCTGTGTGAGCTTTTAAAGTAATGTCCTATGATTATTCATAATTAAAATATACTGTTGGTGCGCGACAGTGCAGCCAGAGTGCTCCTGTCTGTACCTTTAACTCTAATAGTTCTCAACTGGTTTTGCTTCAGAACCCAGATTTTACATTGGAAATCAAGTGGTGATCCACCGTTGGAATTTTTTTTACCTGTATTTAATGTATCCTGGGTCGCATTTCCTTTTATGTTGCATAGATTTGTTCATGGTTTTCAAGTACAAGAGCATGCATCGTGACATTATTTTTGTTATTGATGTCAAAAACAAAAGCGACACAAAGTGTCCCCTCCCCCTTTTTCAAATTGAAGAGCATATTTACTTATATGAGCCCATTCTTGTCCCGTTTGTTTCCTAATTTCAAACATAATTCAAACAGAACATACATATTACACAGGAGGAAAGGCTCCTCATTACCATGGATATATCAGTGTAGCTAGTCTTAAATAATAGTAATAATAACAAATTATAGTATTTATGAAAAAATAAATACTAGGTGAAACACATTGTGAAACTTTAACTACAACTGCCACTGTTGATATAAAATAAGGTCTAATAGATTCTACCTTTAGATTATTTCATATGAAACTATAACATTTTGTCAAAATATAAAAGTTACTTTTACTCATGTAAAATCGTGAAACAATTTGTAAAGGTGATGATGCATAATGAAATAAATAATAATTTGCACATAGCAGTGTTGCTCTTTTCCTCCTCAATGCTGTCTGGCATGTTAGGGCTGCCTACTGTTTGAGAGGTTTGACTTCCTTCCGAATTTAAATTAGTCACATCAGTTTTGAGGTCTTCACTCCGCAATATCGAGGGAAGCCCGGTTGTTGCATGCATGCGCCAGAGAGAAGCTGGTTCCGTTACACTCGTGCAAAAGTGCCGATTAGAAGCCTTTAGCTGATTGCGAGATTATCATTAAATCTGCCTCGGCAGTCCTATATAGGCTGTCACTTTGATGGCCGCCAAAATATCTTCAATTGGAGAACCATGGCATTGTTCTTTCCCTTCTGTCCACGACTCAGTCCGAAAAGACCTGTGACCCACCAGTTGAGAAACACTGCTTTAACTCACACACACACTCACTTATGCCAGACCCCCTTGCCTTGCTTCTCTCTGACATTTTCTCAGCTGCATGTGTGTGTGTGTGTGTGTGTGTGTGTGTGTGTGTGTGTGTGTGTGTGTGTGTGTGTGTGGCGCAAGTTGATGAGTCTGACAGGCAGACGATAGATGAGCATGTACAGGTGAGATTCTCCAGCCAGTTATTCCCTCAATACCATAGATAAGCAAATGTACATGGTATGATAATCGTCTATTTTCATACCATGCTGTACCGTGAAACCGGTATACTGTGAAACCGGTATACCGCTGCAACCCTAGTCAGATCCAAATCACCTCCATTGAGATGGAAGGTATTTCAGACCGAAAAGTTGGAGTTAAGTTGATGTAAATCAGTGTTAAAAGTCCAAACAGGTCAAAGTGACTGTAAATGCATTCAAGAATTAAGTAAAAAATACTAATTATTGTTTCAATGTCTATTAAGGAATCGATCAAAATATCACCATAACTGTCCACATTTGTCAGTTACAGCCCCTCTCAACTACTCTTAGCCTGTGTTACCTTTGGGGTTTTTCTACCCTTTACATACATATAAATCATATTGTCATGTATTTTGAAAAAAAAATTGGCATTCATTTAGTTCTACACTCACCTAAAGGATTATTAGGAACACCTGTTCAATTTCTCATTAATGCAATTATCTAATCAACCAATCACATGGCAGTTGCTTCAATACATTCAAGACAATCTCCTGAACTCCAAACTGAATGTCAGAATGGGAAAGAAAGGCGATTTAAGCAATTTTGAGCATGGCATGGTTGTTGGTGCCAGACGGGCCGGTCTGAGTATTTCACAATCTGCTCAGTTACTGGGATTTTCACGCACAACCATTTCAAGGGTTTACAAAGAATGGTGTGAAAAGGGAAAAACATCCAGTATGCGGCAGTCCTGTGGGCGAAAATGCCTTGTTGATGCTAGAGGTCAGAGGAGAATGGGCCGACTGATTCAAGCTGATAGAAGAGCAACTTTGACTGAAATAACCACTCGTTACAACCGAGGTATGCAGCAAAGCATTTGTGAAGCCACAACACGCACAACCTTGAGGCGGATGGGCTACAACAGCAGAAGACCCCACCGGGTACCACTCATCTCCACTACAAATAGGAAAAAGAGGCTACAATTTGCAAGAGCTCACCAAAATTGGACAGTTGAAGACTGGAAAAATGTTGCCTGGTCTGATGAGTCTCGATTTCTGTTGAGACATTCAGATGGTAGAGTCAGAATTTATGGCCTACCTGAGCATTGTTTCTGATCATGTCCATCCCTTTATGGCCACCATGTACCCATCCTCTGATGGCTACTTCCAGCAGGATAATGCACCATGTCACAAAGCTCGAATCATTTCTAATTGGTTTCTTGAACATGACAATGAGTTCACTGTACTAAAATGGCCCCCACAGTCACCAGATCTCAACCCAATAGAGCATCTTTGGGATGTGGTGTAACGGGAGCTTCGTGCCCTGGATGTGCATCCCACAAATCTCCATCAACTGCAAGATGCTATCCTATCAATATGGGGCAACATTTCTAAAGAATGCTTTCAGCACCTTGTTGAATCAATGCCACGTAGAATTAAGGCAGTTCTGAAGGCGAAAGGGGGTCAAACACAGTATTAGTATGGTGTTCCTAATAATCCTTTAGGTAAGTGTATATTTGCCATATATTTTATCAAATTTATAAAGTTTAACCTATATCCTATATATAGCAACATTATGGTTTGAGCCTTAATCTTTGATGGCTGATCAGCTCCCTTTTTCCATTTGTGTGATGCACTGAAGTTAGTGAACTGCTGCCACAACAGCATTGACAGGGCCCACCCACCCATGCCAAAAGATGATAAGGGGGAGGGTTGAAATCCTGTGGGGACATTGAGCTTTTGTCCCCCATAATTAACGTTTTTTTTCACCCAAACAAAAGGTCTAATATATGGTTGAAAAGTCAGAAGAGCCACCTGACTTGTGGTTATCTGACGTTTATAAAATCCAGCATTTGAACATGACATCTCCTCAGTGGCTGAGGCATTATGGAATAGTAAAGTGTCCAGTCGATCCGCACTTTAGAATTTTGCTGGAAATAGTAGGTCATCTGGGTATTTCTCACTTACTGTTTAATGTATACAGAGGATTCTGACATACTACTCCATTGGCATACTGTTTTTGGCATACTATATTGTAGGGAAGTATGAATATTTAGACACAATGATAGAATATCTTTTTGGTTTTTGGCTATGACTAAACGCAATGATTTTGCTAGGTTTATGCCTTATACACATTATCATTTTTAGTAAGTGCTTTCAGAAGCAGTATGCTGTATATGAATTTGTGTTTATATTTTATGAATGGAAATTCCGTTAGGAAAGCTCAGAAAAAAACGCTTGAGGGGTGACATGTTTTTCTGTGTACACGCGTGAATACGCTGTTGTCAGCGCTCTCAGAGCGGTTCACATTAGAGGATTGGGTCAGTTTTTCAAGTATGACTTTTTCACATACTTTAGTAATTTAGGAAAAAAATATACAGGCAGATGAGTTAGGGACTGTTCATACAGAATGTTTTTTGTCCGCATTTACTCTGTTTTTCCTTTGTTTCCTATGTAAACACTTGGTACTCATATTTTTGTATTATTATTATTATTATTTTGCACCTCAGCTCTTGTTGGATGCCAGATTAAGACACTGGGATTTTTCAGTGGTTCAGTGTGCTCTGATTTCAAATGCTAATACAAATGTGCAATTTGCCTAAGCCAGAATAAATAAACATACTGAACAGTTTCCAAATATAGCTGCTTTATTACACTAATTGGTTCATAAATAGGCACAAGATAATTACCATATTCCATTCATTTGTATGTAATTATTATAAACTTTAAACAGATGTATTAAACCAACCTAACACAACTTCAGCGGATCCATCATCCTGTGGAGCGCTCATAAATCTTCTGAAGTACGTATTCTAACAGTATTTCCTCAACAGTTCCTTGTAACTTTTCTAATTGTAAAAGGCAAATATCAATAAAACCTGTATTATATACCATTTGCAAATATGCAGATACCTCGTTAAAACATAGATGTATTTCATGAACCTCACAAAAACCCAATTTTTTTTTTTTTCCCCATCGATCACTAATCAAATATCTTCCTCTGAAGCGTATATTCCATCAGCTAAAATCAAAAACTTCAGGATCAGGATCAAAAGTTCCTTTCATTCACAGTTCCTGACGATCACTCAGTGACAATCCAAGTAAGCAATCCAGGCTATTTAAACTCTCAGGAGATTAAGGCTTGCACTGGATCTGCACGAGTATGTGAGTGCAACATATAACTACTAAAGTCTCCAAAAGCCTTGCTATAATTAATAGAGTTAAATATATCCTTGATTATAATGCACTCCATACCTTGTATTGCTCTTTAATACAGCCATATCTAACCTACTGTGTAGAGGTATGGGGCAATAATTACAAAAATGTAATACAGTCACTTTTTTTGCTACAGAAAAGAGCTATACGAAATATACACAAGGCCACCTATTTTGAACACACAAATCCTCTCTTTCTTAAATCAAAGTTATTAAAAATGCAGGATCTTGTAAAATTATATAATGCACAGTTCCTGTTTAAAGCATATCACTATTTATTACCTGTGAACATTCAAAATATGTTTTCTCATAAAGAGAAGTCGTACAGTTTGAGAGGATTTGGATACTTTGTGGTCCCAATCACGGGTTCCACCAGGAGGAGTTTTTCTATGTCTGTATGTGGGGTTAGTTTGTGGAATAATCTGGGGCTTGAATTAAAGCAATGTCAAAGCATTCACAATTTCAAACGTCTTTATAAACAAAAGGTCTGGTCCCATTAAAGTGACAATGAGGTTTGATTGTATTCATGTTGTGTGGAGTGTTGGAATAGTTGTTATTCACCCATGTGGTATTCTATCTACCATTGTTGGTAGCTGTTCGTCATTGTTATGTACCCTTGTGGTATTCCGTCTACCATTGTTGGTATTTGATAATCATTGTTACCTGAGGTAATATCTGTATATTATGAAAATGTATGGTATGTATGTGTGGTTTTGCACTCGTGCAACTATAATACTGTTTCTAAATGAGGTATCATTATTACTATTATTTTTTCTTTTTTTTTTCTCTTTGAGATTATTGAAGAAGGAAGCAGCTATTTTTGTTTGTATAAATTCTTTGATAGATCGGGGTGGGGTTTAATAAGTTTTACTTCTCCCCACTCCATTTCAATCATAAGTGTATAAGTTATTATTAGTATAATTATTATTATTGTGTATCTTTTCTGCTGTTACACTATTTGCTTGAAATAAATAATTAAAAAAAAAAAAAAAAAACTTCAAGGCTGCATCTGAATCTAGGAAAATGCTGCCTTCGGAGGGTGTATACAGAGATACGATGAAAATAAGGTGCGTTACAAACTGTTCGGAGACCAGTTTCCTTAGGCGTTCCATTCATGCAAAACAGAAGTCAGTTAAGTCATTAACTTGTTAAGGCAGCAAGGTAGCAAGTCAGCTTCCTATGTATTTGAATGCAGCCCAAGGTAAAAGCGTGTCATTTGTGCTATAAGTAAATGTCTTATTCACTATGCACTATTTGTACAATTGGTTTGATTCTATATTTTTGGAGAAAATGTGATTGCTAACGTGGACATGCCATCCATGGTTGCTGGACTACTGTGTGTACTGTTATTTTCTTCTTCCTAATATATTAACAATTTCTTCATTGCAAATAAATTACAAAAATTTGAAGACTAAACAGAAATCGGTAGAAACTGCTATCTACCATTTAAAACACAATATTTTTTATTAAAATAAAATATTTTTTTTAGCAATTTTATGCTTGTTATTTACAATATTAAATTGTGTGATTTATCAGCATTGTATCGGCCTATCGGCCACCCAGCTCTCTGAATATTGGCATTGGCCATTTAAAAAACCCATGCCGATCGACAACTAGTAAACAATAGCCATGTTTCTACTATCGGGCCAAATGACGGCGTGCTAGTGCATGCAAGGGCCTGTTGCGTTTCCACTGTCACTTCCGGGGCTTCATCGTGCCTCCTCTGGGCTTTCTTGTGTTAACCCTAGCCAAACAAGGCTAACCAGGGATTGAGGTGGGTACAATGTCAAAGGCAGAGTTTCACCAATCTTGACAAGATACGTATCAGGTGCACAATGGTACAGGTACAGGAAATTTTTTTTTGAATAAATGCAGGAACAGTACAAATCTGTTGAAATGCACAATGAACAAAGCGGTGCCCAAAGAAATACGTTTCCATGGTTCGGTGAACTTTCACAGATGGTGTGCTGGGATATCGTCCCTCTGTAAGTGTAGAGAACACTGGGAACTTCATGGCAGTTACAGTCGATGAGTTGTTATTGCTAATTTATCTTGTTAGCTAGCTAATGTTTGCATTTGATATAAACTCAATATTCCTGAAAACTAGATGACATGATACCTCAGTTTGAGCTCCTCTTTTGCTTGTGACGTTGGCACCAGCTATTGGCCCTGGTTGGCCAGTAGATAGCCCTGACTCGCACTGGCCCGATAGTGGAAAAGCAGCTATTGATCTGCTTCTTTGTGAGAGCATGAAAATACTAAAACACATTGACATAATATTTTGTCTGAAAGGTGTGATGAAAGAAAGATCATGAAATGTGTGCTCATCTAATGGATGAGCATGCTCCTGATCACAAAATGTTTCTCTTATTTCATTCTCTCTCATTCATTTTCAGTGGTCGGTCATTTTTGACCACGAACACCACAAGTGTGACAAAAAAATATATATATCTTTTGTACAAAATAAAAACATTTTAATACAAACTTCCTGGTTAAACATTAAAGCACACTATAATCAAAAAATATACATTAGCCTATTTTTAAGATTTGTCCATTTCAATTGAATAACAAATTTCCATCTAATTGAATTGCCTAATCTTTAACTAAATACAATTTATAAATCTTACAAAATGCAAGTTTTATAAATTACATTTTATTCAAGACTATTCAATTCAATTAGATGGAAATTTGTTATTCAGTTGAAATGGATCAATCTTAAAAATAGGCTAATATATTTTTTTGAGTGTAGTGTGATAATAGTACATAATAATTTCATATTCTATTTAATATTGCCAAAATGATCCACATATAATGCTTTTTTTCATTCAAAAAAATAAGTAGCATAAGCTCAGGTCAATGAGGCCTACAATCAGTAAGTTCCAAATAGAAATACAAAACCTGTGCTAATTCAAAGAAAATGAAAGCTGCAAGCAGCGATGGATGGGAATTTTTTTTAGCACTTAAATGTTTTTAAGAGTGTATCACAGTGTAAAACAAGTAGGTGGCCCTATGACTATAACTAAATATTGGCATATAGAAGCATTCAGGCTTCATGACTCTAACAAAATATGTAAAGTTTGGAGCAGATTGGACATTTTATGTTTCATAGCGAAACATCAAACTTTTCAGGCCACCATGGACACGCCGTTCAAAGAAAACTAGCAATTTAGCATCGCCACGGTCTTAAGATTAGTCTGACCGAATATGGTGTTGACTTGAATTAATCTCAAGGAGGAGTTCATTAAAGTACAAGGCCTGGAAATGGCAAAAACTGAGCAAATATTTTAGAATAAAATCACAATAGCTGACTTACTGTTGGGTTTAGGATATGGTTCTAAGACACTTTTTTGTTACATATGCCTGCCAATTTTCTTATGTGTAGGTAAAATGTAGTGTGAGCGCTGATTTGTTGAATTTGTAGGTGGCATTATGGAGCCATTTTGCCACAATAAATTCTAAAACCAGTATCAGATGTACAGTTTCCCCACTTTTGAAATGTGTGAAAAGTTTAATGAGTTTTCGAGCATGTTTAGGCATTAAAAATGTGACTCGTTTCATATCGAACTTTGTCAGGTCCCCACAGACACGCCCTTTAACAAAAACTCAAAAGCTTAACATCACCAATGCCTTTAGATTAAGACTGACTAAATATAATGTTGATCTTTGGGAGGAGTTTGCTTAAGTATAAGACATGGAATTAGCTGTTGCCAGTAGGTGGTGCTATGACTAAAACTGAATATTGGCACCTAGATGTATTCAGGCCGGGAATATTATCAAATTGTGAAGTTTGAGGAAGATTGGACATTGTATGTATGAGTTATAACAACTTCCTGTTTCATGGCGAAACATCAAATTTTGTCAGACCGTCACAGCCACAGCGTGTAGTGAAAACTCAAAAGCTTCGCAATTTTGCATCGCCAAGGCCTTTAGATTAGAAAAACCAAATATGAAGTAGATCCGATGAACTCTCTAGGAGGAGTTTGTTAAAGTACGAGGCCTGGAAATGGCAAAATCTGAGCAAAAATTAAAGAGAAAAATCAAAATGGCTGACTTCCTGTTGAGTTTAGGGCATGGGTCAAAAATACTTTTTTGTAGGAATTTGCATATTACACATGTATACCGATAATAAATGCCTAGAAGAATAATAGGATCCTCGCATCATCAGTGCTCGGGCCCTAACAAGTTGACAAAAAGATCTACAGTAATCCAATATTTGGTAATAATAAGCATAATGAGAGATTTATAAACAATTTTGAATTGGCCTGGCATTTTTGACCAGGTAGGCCACAAGTGTAACAAAGTGGGATATGAAATAAAAAAAATTAAATAATAATAATAAAAAAAAAAAACATTGTAACATTTTGATACCCTGTGTGAACAAAGTCAGAAAGTTTTAGTCTAACATGATACAATTATCTAGCATTTTCAGGCAAAAGAATATAATCTAAGGGTAAAAATGATCGGAAGACAACACCAAAATCTGCATCAGATTTACAGTAGAGCTCCAGGTTAATCTTAAATACTACTCCTGGAACAGCTGCTCAAATCTTTAAATTCAGATTCTGACATTACATCACATAGATTAATGCAAGGTCATTGTGCGTAACATTGAAAGAACAGTATGCAGCGATATATGGATCCTTCACTTAGTCTTTCAGCCTCACTCCATTTTACCCATCCTAAAAGAAACTGCAATAGATCATCATACAGCAACTTTCTCCACACACACACACACACACACACACACAAAAAAACTGTCAGTAGACATGTTAAGTTCAAGACAACAAGTCTGCATCGTTGTGTCCGGAGTTGCTCTGGGCAACACAGAGATGCCACAATGCCATAAGCTGGCACAGATGAAAATAAAATTGTTTAAAAGATAACTCGGCCTGCCGAAAAATAGGGGAACAGAGCGAGCAAATACAAGGGGAAAGATAGAGAGGGATGAAAAGAAATTGAAAGATGCATGTGGGAAATGGAGCACTCTTCTCTCCCTCTCTCTCTCTCTCTCTCTCTCTCTCTCTCTCTCTCTCTCTCGAGGACACTGTGGATAAATTCAGCAGAGCGAAAAAGGCAAAATGCTATCACTGGAGTCCAAACACAATCGCTCTGACAAATACTCACACACACACACACACACACACACACACACACACATATGCACACCTAAGAAACAATTGCATTATTAATCAGTTTGAGGGCATCACAGAGATATGGATAGGGTTGTCTGAGGGTTGAGACGTTTGCTCTCATATGCAGAGAAAGTTGTCCATTTATTGCCAAGTAAATGTGATTTAAAGACAACGCAATCAAAATTGCCCCTAATAACTTACATAATATTACTGGTTTTATTGTGCACGATTCATCAGTAAATATGTTTGTTTCATCAGAATGTTATAACTTTGCATGTAAAACAACTTATTACTGATATAACAGAAGCCACACAGTCAGGAAAAAATATTAAACAATAATGTCATGGTCTACTGTGTTTCGATCCAATAGAATCCTAATGGATAAAATCAACTCCTGTCCTACATTATTTCACACTGAATATGTTTAATGAATGATGATAATAATGAAAGATGTTTCTTGTAAATCATTCAGTTGTTTCAGAAATAAAGACTAGACAAACCAGCGTGCCTGTCACAAACTATATTCCACGCTGTGCACACTGACAGATGATTTGGTCTTGTTGAACATGAGAGGACAGAATATAGTTTTGACCAAAGGTGGGTGTGTGTGCGTGCGTGCATGTGTCCACAATGATGATAAATAGGGATGTCATAAAATATTGACATATTTATTATTGATCGCACGTTAATTTATTTGATAAATTTTTGAGGCTTTCATTTATTGGCATCAGCAAATATTTTAATTAGAAGCCTAATTTGTATGTTTTCATTTCACTGCTAGTTGCATTCCATTAAATGTAGAATGACAGCTTTAGTATACTACTATTACTATTACTATTACTATTATGGTATAATAGTGGTATACTACCACCACATAACATTTCCTAAAGCTAGCATGGAAGAGGCATACACACATTAACAGGTATCACACACTTCTTCAAAAATGAACAGTGACGCTGATGAGTTTGCAGGTTAGTGTATGAAACTGGTGTAACTGCACAAACTATCAATTAGAAAAGGCTTTATTATGCAATTTCTCTGTACAGTTGAAGTCAGAAATTTACATACACCTTAGCCAAAACATTTAAACTCCGTTTTCACATGTTCTGACATTTAATTGTAGAAACCTTTGCCTGTCTTAGGTCAGTTAGGATCACTACTTTATTTTATGTATAGAATGTGAAATGCCAGGATAATAGTAGAGATAATTATTTATTTAATCTTTTATTTGTTTCGTCACATTCCCAGTGGATAAGAAGTTTACATTCACTTTGTTAGAATTTGATAGCATTGCTTTAAAATGTTTAAATTGGGTCTAACATTTTGAGTAGTCTTCCACAAGCTTCTCACAGTAAGTTGCCAGACTTTTGGCCCATTCCTCCAGACAGCACTGGTGTAACAGAGTCGGGTTTGTAGGCCTCCTTGCTCGCACACACTTTTTCAATTCTGCCCACATAATTTCTATCAGATTGAGGTCAGGGCTTTGTGTTGGCCACTCCAATACCTTTACTTTGTTGTCCTTTGCTAACCATTTTGCCACAATTTTGGAGGTATGCTTGCGGTCATTGTCAATTTAGAAGACCTATTTGAGACCAAGCTTTAACTTCATGGCTGATGTCTTGAGATTTTGCTTCAATATATCCACATAATTTTCCTTCCTCATGATGCCATCTATTTTGTGAAGTGCACCAGTCCCTCCTGCAGCAAAGAACCCTCACAACATGATGCTGCCACCCCTATACTTCACTGTTGGGATGGTGTTCTTCAGCTTGCAAGCCTCACTCTTTTTCCTCCAAACATAACGATGGTCATTATGGCCAAAACGTTAACAATTCTCCAAAAAGTAAGATCTTTGTACCCATGTACACTTGCAAACTGAAGTCTGGCTTTTTATGGTGGTTTTGGAGCATTGGCTTCTTCCTTGCTGAGCAGCCTTTCAGGTTATGTTGATGTAGGACTTGTTTACTGTGGATATAGACATTTGTCTACCTGTTTCCTCCAGCATCTTCACAAGGTCCTTTGCTGTTGTTCTGGGATTGATTTGCCCTTTTCCACCAAACTACGTTCATCTCTAGGAGACAGAATGCATCTCCTTCCTGAACGGTATGATGTCTGAGTGGTACCATGGATGAACCAGACTTGTGGAGGTCCACAATTTTTTTGTCTGAGGCTGTTTTCTTTAGATTTTCCTATAATGTCAAGGAAAGAGGCACTGAGTTTGAAGGTAGTCCTTAAAATACATCCACAGGTACACCTCCAATAGACTCCAGTTAGCAAATTAGACTATCAGAAGCTAATTGACTAATTGCATAAAGGCTTGACATAATTTTCTGAAATTTTCAAGCTACTTAAATGCACAGTTAACTTAGTGAATGTAAACTTCTGATCCACTGGAATTGTGATATAGTCAATTAAAAGGGAAACAATCTGTCTGTAAACAATTGTTGAAAAAATGACTGGTGTCATGCACAAAGTAGATGTCCTAAATGAATTGTGAAATCTGAATAATATGAAATCTGTGGAGTGGTTAAAAAATTAATTTTAATGACTTCAACCAAAGTGTATGTAAACTTAGATGCTCAAGATGTTGCAGAGTATGGCTGCCGTTCTCATTAGAATAAGATGTCATGCAAATCGATCCCCGCTACCCTGTATTTTACAGGCAAATGTTCAGTCTCTGGACAACAAACTCTGTGAGTTGAGAGCGCAGATCTATTTACAACAAGAGACAAGGGACTACTGCATTACATGCCTTATTGAAACTTGGATATCTGCGGAGATTCCAGACTCTGGCTCAGGTAGTAGAGCAGGTTGTCCACTAATCGCAGGGTTGGTGTTTCGATTCCTGGCCCACACGACTCCACATGCCTATGTGTCCTTGGGCAAGACACTAAACCCCAAGTTGCTCCCAATGGCAGGCTATCATGGCATTGCATGGCAACTCTGTCATCATTGGTGTGTGAATGGGTGAATGAGATGCAGTGTAAAGCACTTTGAATACCACTAAGGTTAAAAAGGCGCTATATAAGTGCAGACCATTTACATTTACCATCGAACCCATGGGGTTCTCAGAGCACCAAGCGGATAGAGCAAAATATCTCTCAGGTAAAAGCAGAGGTGGTGGTGTATGTTTTTTGATCAAGAAATCCTGGTATGATCAGAGGAACGTAAATTCTATCGTCTTTCTACTCTCCTGATCTGGAATTTCTCACGCTTCTGTGTCGACCATTCTGGCTACCGAGGGAATTCAAAGCTTACAGGCAGAAACTGAAACAGGAAGCATCTGCCCTCAGAATGATCCAGTGCAGGTCGGACCAATCAGATTCTATGCTACAAGACTTTTGATCATGCAGACTGGGGGACATTCCAGTCCGCCTCTGATAATGACATCGAGGTCTATGCTGACACCGTAATGTGTTTCATCAAGAAGTGCATAGAGGATGTTGTACCGACCAAAACAATACGGATCTACCCTAACCAGAAACCGTGGATTACTAGCGATGTTCATCCGACACTTAATGCGTGGAACTCAGCTTATAATTCTGGGAATGTGGAGGAGCATAAACAAGCCAGTTATGCCCTCTGCAAAACTATCAGAGCAGCCAAACGCCAGTACAGGGACAAGATTGAAGGTCAGTTCAACACTGTTGACTCTAGAAGCATGTGGCAGGGAATTAATATCATCACAGACTTCAAAGGGAATAAATACTCTGCTGTGAATACTGCTGCCTCTCTCCCGGATGAACTAAATACTTTTTATGCTCACTTCAAGGGAAATAACACCGCCCTCGTGGAGAGAGGAACCACCACATCCTCACATGGTTATACACCAGCACTGTAGAGAGCATCCTGACTGGTTGCATCACTGCCTGGTACAGCAACAGCACTGCCCTCAACCGCAAAGCCCTGCAAAGGGTGGTGCAAACTGCCAGACACATCATCGGAAGTGAGCTTCCCTCCCTCCAGGACATCTATACCAGGCAGTGTGTGAAAGCTTGGAGGATCATCAGAGAATCCAGCCATCTGAGTCATGGGCTGCTCTCACTGCTACCATCAGGCAGGTGGTATCGCAGCATCAGGACCCACACCAGCCAAGTTCATGACAGCTTCTTCCCCTGAGCAATCAGACTTTTGAACTCTTGATCGATCATGATACATATATCAGTACCAAACTTTATTAGCCTTAAACTGGACTCACATTTTCTACTTCTCTTAATAAAACACTGGCAACAGACAATCAACCGACAGCTGTATGTCAACACAACACTTCATATTTATTTCCACTGATTACTGTACATGGGGGTACAGTGTATGTTTTATTGTATACAGTTTTCTTATTTTGTGTATACTGTATATTTTATATTATTATTATAATTGTTTTATACAGTCTTCTTATTTTGTGTATACTGTATATTGTGTAACAGATGTGTAAACTGTGTTGTGTAAATCAGATGTTTATTTTAATTGTCATACTGCTATATTGCTTGGAAGACTTTTACCCATTGTTGCACTTGTGTATATGTTTGAGTGACAATAAAGGGATGTGATTTTGATTTGACTTCAACCGGATGTATATTTGAAGAGGTTTCATTCAAGCTGATAACCACAAAAGACTATCTTTCTATGAAAGAAATGTATACACAATGCATCATCCAATAATGACTAGAGTAAATATTCCAGGCCTTTTGATATTGATTTGGGTCGAAATATGCGAGTTGAAGAATTTCAATGGAGCTGCAGAATTTTTTACAGCCTTCAGATACGAAGAGTCCACTATGTGTGCCTTCATAGAAAATTATTGTTTCGAATTTTAGAACTCGCCATGTCGAGTCACACTTTACCAAAGTTTTGTTGAGAAATATGTTTGAAAAGACAAAGACTATTGTGCAAAAAGCAGCCCTATCTACAGTATATCTGAACTCTCTCAAATTAGTCTCTCTTACTTAGAACACATAATTTGTGCAATTATGAAAAATATTTAAAGGATGGCTAAATTAAATACTTTTTCTTCCTCTAGTCAACATATGTATCAAAAAAGATCATAAGAGTATCATAACCCTGCTGAACCAAACCAGCCAGGACCAGTATGGAAATTTGTGCTGTTTAAGCAGGTTTGTACTTTTCAACAGTGAAGACATCAAAACAAGTTGTGCAATATTTTAGCGAGAATATAAGCCTTTATAGCTTTAAACAGACTACCTTGCATTGATTGAAGCAAAAGTTTATGTTATGTGTTCAAATAACATTTGACTATTTTCTCCAGTGATTTGCCAAAAGGCTAAAAAATGGTGCTGCTGAAAACAGAAGCATGCTAATCAAGTCTGAGGGAAGTGACCAATCCCTGCTGGTGCTGAAAATATGCATGCACACACACACCAGCGCTTGCTGCTGAGTAATGTCCTAGTTGAGCTTTTTAACATTCTGAGGCAACACTTGAGAATGCACAGAGAAAATAAACTAAATGAAATAAAAAAAGAGAATCTGTATGTCTTCTTTTCAAATCAGAAGAATTACCATAGATGGCGGGTAGCCATGGTGAAATGACTCTCATTGAAAAGAGAAAGTTTGGTGTTTAGATTACCTTGCAATGCAAAGCCTATATGAAATCAACAATGATTTAGAAAAGATATCATGGAATGTGCTGCAGTCATACATTGTGACTGTGAAAAGCCATGAACTGATGGATGAAGGGTCTCAAAGTAGGGCTGGGTGGTAGGACGATGTAATCGGATATCGACGATGTCTTACAAAGATCCCGATTGCGAACAGATGATGATCAACAATATCGGGAAATGGCAAAAACATGGATCTGGGAAGTTGACAAATATATTAAACAGTGGCCAGGATGTGAAACTAGCACCCACCACCCGCAGAAATGCGACAAGGTTGAATCCAGTTTGCAAGCCCCATGTCCAAATGTATTTCATGCGTGGGTAATTTTGCTCATCTACCCGCAACAGGAAGGCGACCTGTCTCTGTGTGACACATGACAAGACATGCTGTTGAAATACACTTTATTATATTTTGAAGAACAGACAAAAGAATAGCTGTCAATGCTTGTGTCTCATTCGATGTTTGGTCAGAGGTGTGCAGCAGGAGCCTGTCATGTAGAACAAGCATGTAAAGAGTTTTCACTGTTTTTTTTTTTTCTCTGTTTCATTCATTTAAACAATGTTTGCAAGAATAATGTTCTCTATAAGAATGCTGAACATTATCTCTGATCATCTTGGGAGGTGCTGTGTGTCTAATTCACTTATTTCCTTGCAGTTAGGATGCTTTGTGAACACAACTCTGCAGGTTCAGTAATATACACTACTGGTCAAAAGTTTTGAAACACACTCATTCTTTATTAAATTTTTCACATTTTAGAATAATAGTAAAGTCATCAAAACTATGAAATTACATAAAATGGAACTATGGGAATTATGTTGTGACTAAACAAAATCCAAAATAAATCAAAACTGTGTTGTATTTTAGCATCTACAAAGTAGTCACCCTTTTTCTCAACCAATTTCTTGAGGTATCACCCTGAGATGCGTTTTAAACAGTATTGAAGGAATTCCCATCTATGTTCGGCAATTATTGGCTGCTTTTCTTTATTATTTGGTCCAAGTCATTAATTTCAAAACCTTTTTTTTGTTTTGTAATTAAATAAATGTATGGTGGCACAATTATATTTTTGTCTACAAAACTAATTTCAAACAATTAAGCATACGCCTTCAGATCAAAAGATTTTTAAGATCATGAGAAACATTTCAGTAAAGTGTTTCAAAAGTTTCAAAAGTTTTGACCGGTAGTGTATACCGATATAATGTATTATTTAAACAAAGACAAAAGTGATTAAAACATAAAGCAATTCACCTTGAACCTAGGTTTGTTTAGGCAGCATTAACTGCATTACCAAAATGCAATAAAACTTGGGCTGTCAATCGATTAAATTTTTTAATTGAATTAATTACATGGTGTCCCGATTAATTAATCGCATACAAATATTTGCCGAGAAAGCCCCTCATATAACAATAATTCAATATATAACGATTATACATATTTATATCAATATATAATTATACATAGTTATCATTAAATATTTAAAAATGTTTTATATATATATATAAAATATTCAGATAATAAAAATGCATTACATTCTTGTAGCAGAGGAGTTAATCATTGATAAGGCCATACAAAAAGCGGCTTTAGAATACAATGTATTGTTTACTACCATATTATTGAACATAAGTCAATCATTGATATACAGTTCACAGCAATCCATTTCACAAGTGAATTTGTCAATCAGTTGGAGATTTATTATGAGGGCATGTTTAAGGACCTGTCAATGTACACATGCTTCAGACATTTTTTTAAATTAATGCTTACAAAACTTTTACATCTAGAGCCAAGAGGTATATTAAAACAAACAACAACAAAAAGGAAAATTGTTTACATATTTCAATAAACTTTACAGCTTTCTTGATACTCACATTGGAAATTGTTCTTAGGTTTTGCTGAACCTCTGAATTAAAAATTAAAACTAATGTTTTATAACCACCATACTTACATTTAAGAATACTAAACTTTGCCAACAAAAGCAGAAAATTAATCAAATAATATTCCTTATGAAGCGACATGTCATAGCTAAAAAAAATGAATAAAACTTTTTCAAAACAAAGTTGAAAGCTGGGAATAATATGATCTCCAACAATCTTGCAGAAATCAGACAAGTCGAGTAGGAACAACTCCAAAATAAATGAAAAAATTTTTCCGCCTGCAGACCACAAAATGTACAGAATATATCGACATCACAATTAAATCTCTCTACAAGACAATAATTAATGGGGTAGTACTTATAAATAAGTTTGAAGGAAATTTCTTTGATTTTATTCATGATTAGATATTTATGGGGTAATTTCCGAATTTTGCACCATCTCAATCCAGCCACACCCTGCATCAGACATGCTTGTGTAGCGTCTCGGGTGTGTTGCATCATAAACATAAAATGTTTAGGTCACTGTGTCAAGTTAAATAGTTTAATCCTCTTAAAATCTTTAATCTTTAAATGCATCTTGAGATCACTTAGACCGCATTTGCGCTCCTTCAAGTGATTTGAACGCAAGAACAAATACTGAAGTCTTTTCTTCACTATATAAACTACACATTGCTCATACAGCTGAAGTTTCACTTACTACCCTCTGGAGTAAACAGGTGGTAGCTTGCATTTCTCAGGAATCTTCCTTATTATGGTCTGGGGGAAGTGCAATTAAATGCGTTATTTTTTTTTTTAACGCGTTATTTTTGTACAATTAATCGCACATTGTTTATGTTATTCATGTTTCAATAAGTTTCATATATAAAAAAAAAATCACAGACCCTCAGCAGGGGTGTTGACGATGTAATCGGATATCAATATTTGGCCAATTATTGCAAAAATATTTTTTACATATCGCCCAGCCCTATCACAAACCAGATGTTGTTTGTTGAATTAGGCCTAAAATAAGAACTCCAAAGCTTTACTTGTCAAGACTGACTGTGCAGATTATCCATGTATTAAGCTAACCCTTTAATAATTTACACTTTTTCGACTAAATAAAATAAACTTAACATTTGATTCTGGGTCAAATTTGAATGGTCAACATTTTTACAGTATACTGTATATTTATATATTAAATATAAAAAAAAGTGGTTGGATGTTACCTGGTATTTTCATTATATTTTCATCTTAACTCATTTTTTAGACCTAAAAAATATCTTTTGTTAAATTCAATAAAAGCGATACTTCTAGACAGCAAAAGAAGAATCAACTTCATAAGAATTCTTCATGGGAAATTGTGACAAAATCAGTACAAAATCTCAAAGACAAGAAGCAAGACAAATGATTCATGAAAATGAGCATAGTGATAAAATAAAGATGTGCATCTCACAGGAGCTCTGGAGTTTTTCATTATCTTTTCAAGAGCAGACAAAAACACATTATGATATCAATTTACAGCTGGAACTAACAGAGAGTTGGACTTTAAAGTGTACAATATCAAAGCCATGTTGCATGAAACAAGATACTTTGTGACACTTTGCAAAAGTTATGCATCCCTCAAATGGGTCTATTATGCAAGGCAGCCAAAAGACAACAAAACTTCAGTACAAGGAATACAAGCCCTTTAGAGACATTTACACTAGAGCTGTCGAAATCTACAAATTAACCCATGTGATTAATTTAAAATGTTTAACACATTATTTAGTTTTACATGATTAATGCATTTACCAATTTGACATTAGATTCTGACATTTTATTCAGCTCTGTGTGAGTTCTTAACACTCGCTGGAACAGGGCGGATCCTTTGCAATGTGTATTGTCAGGGGACATTACACTGAACTCGGATAAAGTATCATTACGTGAGCAGCGATGGCACTTGGAGCAAAATAATATGTTCTCTGCAGCACTTTTTGATGTGGAGTCCAAAACGGCATCATGCGACTTCACAATTCCTGAAGCAAAGTGGATAGCCATGATTATATTTTGCTGGATGAGGATTTAAAAGATTCAATGCCCATTGCAATGAATACTCAACCTATAGGGACTAGTTCTTTCACATAGTCAACCTTCCACTTTAACTTTTGGAAATGTTTAATGGTACTTTAATGGTACTTGGTGGTATTTAAGTGCATTTATATCTAAATACTGTGGAATACTTTGTTTTGAAAAAGTTAATAAACATTATTGTATATTGTTTCCTTTTCTAAGAAGGAACAAAATGAATTTTGTCAGGAAAAGAAGTATAGGGCCCTATGATTTCCGCAATGAGTAGAACACAGACGGAATTAATTAATATTAAATGTGGAATGTCACTGAATTACAATTATTATATGTCCTAGTGTGATGAGTACAATACAGAAGGCTGAGATTTAATTAAATAAATATACAGTCTGAATGTGCAGCACATTTCGAATGAAAAAGTGAGAAACCGGCTGCTCATACACTGATAAAACCTCATCATAAGCATATCACGTGCGTTCTGTGTTTAATAGATTACAGACAGCAGAGCACACATTAAGCTTGAAGTGCCTCACTCAGACTATATATTTATATCATTAAATCGCAGCCTTTAGCTGTTTAATAGGCACATTAAATCCACATAGCGAATCTGGAGGTGTGAAGCTTTCGTCAAAAACATACCAACTCAAAGTGCTTCATTCGACTTTCCACCAAAATAAAAGCTCAATTTAACTAGACCTGTGAAATTGAAGAAAATGTGACAGAAATATTATACTACTGTATAATAAAGTGTAAAATTCGAGAGACTTCCGGTTAAAAATGCGGTGTTAGGACGCACGGTGTCTAAGCTCCACATTATTTCATGTAATTTTTTCAAATAACACCCTATTTGTATCAGTACGTTGAATTCATTACATTCTTTATGCATTTTATAAACAACCCGCCTTTGGAACTTTCACTCAAAATTAGCAACTCTACGAGGACAGGCAACAGCAACTGTCTCAAGTTCAACATGCGCAGGCCAGTCAAGAAAGTAGCAAGATGGTGGATATTGTTCCCGCATCCACACAGCTCACAATAGAGTCTTTAAAGGATCTCGAAAAATTCGGGGAAAAAATGACTGGGGAGTTCGTTGCAATTTTAAACAGCTCTCTGGAACCGATCAGGTCTTCAATCGAATCAATTGGTGCAACTCCAACAACACAAGCAACAACCTTCAGCGAGATGGGAACGGGACTCTCAGAACATAGCGACCGAATAACTCAAACATGATGTAAACGCTCTTCAATCAAAACTGACAAGCATGGCAATGGAAAACACGGCGCTTATAGCTAAAGTAGAAGATCTGATATCTTGCTCAAAGCGCCATAACATACGAGTGGTTGGCCTACCTGAGGGCATTGAAGGAAAGAATGCAAGGGAGTTTATAACCAACCTGCTCTCTGAACTTCTCGGCAACTCCCTTGCAGAGACACCGGAGCCGGATCGTTCTCATCGCACTCTGAGGCCCAAACCCCGTACAGGGGAAACTCCACGTCCACTGATCATCAGATTTCATTTTATTTCATATATTGTTAAGGAAGTTGTCATGAGTTGGGATAAATCTCATAAAGACATTTCTTCCGCTTTACCGCAGTACACGGCGAAGATGCCAAATCCCTGCGAACGGAAATCGTGACTCTCTTACTCAAAGAGGCGATAGAGCCTGTCCCTCCAACTGAGATGAAGAAGGCTTTCTAAAGCACTTACTACGTACCCAAGAAAGGTGGCGGCTTATGACCGATCTTGGACTTGCGAGTTTTCAACCGGGCCTTGCACAAACTCCCGTTCAAAATGCTCACGCAAAGCCACTTTCTAACTTGTTTCCGGCATCTAGATTGGTTCGCAGCGGTAGACCTGAAGGACACGTACTTCCACGTCTCAATATTGCCTCGACATCGACCCTTTCTACGGATTGCGTTCGATGGCCAGGCGTATCAGTACAAGGTCCTCCCCTTCGGAATGTCCCTGTCCCCTCGTGTCTTTAAGAAGGTCGCAGAGGCAGCCCTTACCCCTCTCCGGGAAGCAGGCGTCCGCATACTCAACTACCTCGACGACTGGCTCATCCTGGCGACGACTGGCTCATCCTGGCCCACTCCCGAGAGTAACTATGCACCCACAGGGACCAGGTGCTCAGGCACCTCAGACATTTAGGACTTCAGGTCAACTGGGAAAAGAGCAAGCTCACCCCGGTTCAGAGCATCTCTTTTCTCGGCATGGAATTAGACTCAGTCTCAATGTCAGCGTGCCTCACTAACGAGAGCGTGCAGTCAGTGCTGAAATGCCTCATCACGTTCAGGCCGGGCACAGTGGTACCCTTATAACATTTCCAGAGGCTCATGGGGCATATGGCGTCCTCCGCGTCGGTCGCACCGCTCGGGTTGATGCATATGAGACCGCTTCAGCACTGGCTCCAGACTTGAGTCCCGAGACGAGCATGGCGCCGCGGCACGCATTGTGTGGTCATCATCTCCGCCTCTGACATGTCCTGGTCACTACCAATGCCTCCAAATTGGGTTGGGGCACCGTGTGCAATGGGCACGCAGCCACAGGCCGCTGGAAAGGGGCCCTGCTGCGCTGGCACATCAATTGCCTAGAGTTGTCTGCTTTACTTTTTTCCCAGCGGAGGTTTCTCCTGCTAATTCAGGGCAAGCACGTCTTGATCCGATCAGACAGCACCACCAAGGTATATGCGGTGTACGCTCCCACCACATGTCACAACTCGCCTGTCGCTCCTCTATTCGAGCCAGCAGCAACTCATGTTGCTGCGTGCCACTCACATCCCCGGCAACCTAAACATGGTAGCGGACGCGCTGTCACGGCAAAGCTTGCCCAGCGGAGAGTGGAGGCTCCACCCCCAGTCGGTCCAGCTGATTTGGGAATGTTCGGCAAGGCACAAGTAGACCTGTTCGCCTCCCAAGAGACCTCCCACTGCCAGCTCATATGCCCGAACGGAGGCTCCCCTTGGGGCAGATGCGCTGGTACTCAGCTGGTACACAGTGCTGCGCAAGTACGCATTTCCCCCAGTGAGCCTTCTTGCACCGGTGCTGTGCAAGGTCAGGGAGGACAAGGAACAAGTCACTCTAGTGGCCCCCTATTGGCCCACTTGGACTTGGTTCTCGGATCTCATGCTCCTCGCAACAGCCCCTCCCTGGCAAATTCCCAAGAGGAAAGACCTTCTTTCTCAGGGATGGGGCACCCTCTGGCATCAGCACCCAGACCTCTAGAACCTCCACGTCTGTCCCCTGGACGGGATTCGAAAGATCTAGTTGGTCTACCACCTACCATCGTAGACACGATCAACCAAGCAAGAGCTCCCTCTACCAGGCAACTTTGAGCCCTGAAGTGACACTTGTTCGCAAATTGGTGTTCTTCCCAGAATGAAGACCCACAGAGGTGCGCAGTTAGGTCAGTGCTCTCATTCCTGCAGGAGAGGTTGGAGGGGAGGCTGTCCCCCTCCACTTTGAAGGTGTATGTAGCTGCTATCACAGCCCACCACGACACAGTAGACGGCAAGACTTTGGGTAAGCATGACTTAATTATCAGGTACCTAAGAAACGCCCAGAGGTTAATTCCCTCCCGGACAAGCCTGTTCCCCTCCTGGAATCTCTCAGTGGTCCTCTCAGGCTTTCAGAGACCCCCATTTGAGCCGCTAGAATCAGTCGAACTCAAGGCCATCTCCCTGAAGATGGCCCTCCTGATCACGCTTGCCTCCATCAAGAGGGTCGGGGACCTGCAAGCGTTCTCTGTCAGCGACACCTGCCTGGAGTTCGGTACGGCAGACACTCATGTGATCCTAAGACCTGGACTGGGCTACGTGCCCAAGGTTCCTACGACTCCCTTCAGGGACCAGGTAGTGAAACTGCAAGCGCTGCTCCAGGAGGAGGCAGGCCAAGCCGCTTCGTTGCTGTGTCCAAATGCTGTCTCCAAACAGAGGCTTTCCCAGTGGGTAGTGTACGCCATTACATTGGCCTATAACACCTAGACCGTGCCCCCCACCTTAAGGGTCCAAACACACTCGACAAGAAGTGTTGCGTCCTCATGGGCACTGGCCAGAGGCACCTCCCTAGCAGACATATGCAGAGCAGCAGGTTGGGCAACACCCAATAACTTTACGAGATTTTACAATCTCAGGGTTGAGTCGGTTCGTCCCGTGTTTTCTCAGGTCCGAGCCGGTAGAACTTGGTAACACATTGACAACTGACCGGGTGGACCGCTTGCACCTAGTGCCCTTTCCCTGCACTGAGGTAAAACCATGCGCTCTTATCCCAGGAGATCCCACTAACTCAGCTCCCTGGATGACTCCTCCCGAGCCCTCTGGTCCACGAATTCAGCGGAGGAATTTGCCGACCAAAAACCAATGAGGGTACTAAATCTACCCTGTACTGGAATAGGTGCTCCACAGGTAGGGCTCCTATGTGGACTTCCCCCTGTGTGTATTTTCTGCGGTACGGTCCCCTTGCGAGTGGACCCGCGTCTCCCTTGGGCAGTTCCCACTGCCCCCTGGTCGCCGTGTCTGTAGCAACTCCTCCCTCCCAATGAGGCAGGATCTACCACCGTGCCACTTTCCACATGTGACCTAAAAGCCCATGTGACGTATCTCACCACTCTTTACCTCTCCCACTCTGGGCAGGTGTGGTCTCCGGCAGAATAGGAACCGGGAAAGATCGCCTTCCCTGATACGTAAGCTGGCCCCAGCCGTTTTAACTCTATGTGAGAAACATAGAGAAAGAAAAGGCGTGGCTGGCGCAGCCTGCTCCCATGCTTGGCACGTCGCCTTGTTCCCCCTATTGGGGGTAATGAACCAGAAGGTTTTGACGATTTTATGGGGCTTTGGGGAAGGGTACGTGTTGTCTGACACAGTTGGTAATTTTGGCATGTAAAATACCTGCCCGCTCCTGTGTCAGCAGCCCACGTACGCGGTTCAGCACGTGGTGTGATTTAAATTGGACCCCTAGTGTCGCTTCTTCGACACAACGTCGAAGTGAGCGACAGACGGGGAATGTCTAGGTTACTGTTGTAACCTCCATTCCCTGATGGGGGGAACGAAACGTTGTGTCCTCCCGGCCACATCGCTGAACTGAGCCACTGTTGTGTCCGAACCTACTTGTCGGCTCCTTAGAAAAATCCTGAATGAAACAGACACATTTCCCTCCCTTTATACTTGTATGTCCAGGGGCGGTACATACAAATTCTGTCTGCAAATTTCTCATTGGCCTTTTCTCATAGATCAGCGATGCGAAAGGCGCTCAAGAGAGACCCCTAGTGTCACTTCTTCAACACAATGTCTTGTTCCCTCCATCAAGGAACGTCTAGGTTACGTATGTCACCGAAATGGTCCGGCCACAACAGTGGCTCAGCTCAGCGTCGTGACCAGGAGGACACACGTCTCGTTCCCTCCATTAGGGAACATTGATTACATACGTAACCTAGAAGTTCCCCGTCTGTCGCTCACTTCGACATTGTCATCAGCATCAGACGCCGCTGTAACGCTCTCCGATGCAGCGGCGATGTCATCATCCATTTCCATGAGCTCAAGGGAGCGGCCGGCTGGCCGTGAAGTAGGCCACACTCATCCCGAGCTCGGGGGAAGCAAGGAAGCGTGCCGGGGAGGTGGGTGGTTCAAGGGGAACCCGTCATTATCCCCAAATCGCCTTCATCGCCCAATCCCGTAGGAAGGAGGCGAGGTGCAGGGGGGCGGCTGAAGTGGCTTTCTCTCATGACAAAAGAAGGCCGCAACCGCAATCCTGCCATGGCTATATTCTCGCACTGAGAACATGAACCATTCATAAAACACTCCCTGCGTGTGATCGCAGCCCAGGCACGCGAGGCATCTTTTATGACCGTCAGAGGTGGGGAGAAATCAACCGCATCCAGAAACTACACAGAGGCATAAAAGATGTCTTTAAAAAGACGCGTCCTGAAAAGGACGTTCAACGCCAGCTGTGTATTTGCTCTTTTAGAGAAACTAACTCTTTTAGAGAAAACAACTATTTTAACTACGCTGTCGAAGCACCCAGGGGCAAACTGCACTGCTGTGCAGAGAAGGAGAAAGCCGCTGAAGTGCGCCATAGATCCAACAGCAGAATCAGCTCAGAGGAAGAGGATCAGGTGTGTGACACGCAGCTCACTGCATACATGACCATCGGCTCCAAAGAAAATTTCTGAATTAACTCAATGTATTTCCCCACTTTTATACCCGTATGTCCGGGGGCGGGGTATGCAAATACTGTCTGCCAACCTCTCATTGGCCTTTTTTCATAGATCAGAGGCATATTCGGCGCTCAAGAGAGACCCTTAGTGTCGCTTCTTCGACACAACATCGAAGTGAGCGACAGACGGGGAACGGAGGTTACAACAGTAACCTAGATGATCTTTAGTCCAAATACTGTAGCTGCAGATACACCATGCTCTGTTTTGGATCCCCTTCAGAAGTATACATAGAGTCAAATTTAAGCATTTTCAAAATCTGTGATTAATTACGATTGACTATGAAAAATCATGCGATTAATCACGATTACATATTTTAATCGACTGACAGCGCTAATTTATCTGGATGCAAATCCCAGCCTTTTTCACCCAAACAATACAGAACATCCTGAATAACTCCTCATACTTTGTAAATCGGGGTGAGATAAGATACCACTCAAGAAAATAAGATAAATAAAGTGAAACAGCGAAAAATAGCCTTGCACTGCTCAGTTCCTGCCTGTTCTCATTTGCTAATCTTTCTAATGTTTTGTTATATATTTGTATAGTTATTTAGTTTCCCAGACAGGTCTTTGTAGTGCTTATGGATAATTCAGAACTTTTGTACAGCATGAGCAGAAGGAAAAGTAATGCTGCTTGACTTCTCACCATTTCTGCAACCCCAGCAACAGTTTTGTACACCATTGGTCAGGTCCACTTGTGATCCCCAATGGCCAGCTCTTGGTTTAAAAACAAAAAAGTGACAGGATGGATTCTTTTACACAGCAGATGCCCCACCGGGCACAAGAACAAAGTACCTCTCTTTGGTGGACTCATGAATATTGGATGCTTCTTGGACATGGGCTGTTATGTGGATATAGTACAAAATGTTTTTTCCACCATCCTACAGAAGATAATGGTATTATGTGTCCAGGGGACATAGAAAACATATGCTGTGGTGTGCAGAGGACCAAGGAGATGTGATAGAATGTATTCTAGCAAGATAAAGGAAAGAATGACAATCAATAGTAGCGACCTGTTTCCGACACCAAATAATAAGTTAGTCATGGTTGGTGGATTAACATGGAGTAAATTCTGACTGCTTTGTTTAATAATAGTCAAGAGTATGAGTTTATCCAATGATTATGTGGCCATGCTACAACAACTAGAACTGGGTGTTCAGATATTCTATTTGTCATTTATCGAATTTTGTACTTTATGGGCGCTAGAAATTACTGTCACATTCCATGATTTTGAGTACAAATTGGTGTTTTATTAAACATTAGTAAAAATAAGAATTAAAAGATATCAAAGAAAATGTATCTAACCTAAAATTAAGAGCATGAAATGTAGGGGATTTTGGCCTGTTCCATCACAGAGGTCTTGTCCTTCTTCGATGTATACAACAATTACTATCACACAATGTCAAAATTTGGTTAAAATTTATATTTAATTTGTTGAAGTAAAAAAAAAAAAATTTTGCTTCAATGTAGTAATGAAAAAAGGCGTAGAATAAAAGACCTGCCTTAGGATTTTAGGAATCCATATTCTCTTGTTCAATTGCTATTATTAATTACAAAAACAACATTATTACCCTGCCCCGACAATAACCCAACATCTAACTAATTCAAATTCTATGTTGGTGAGCTGTGCCTGTTTATAAACAAATAACAATATTTAAAATAGTTCACTCATTTGACATTTTTAGTCTTAGATATAGTGCACAACCACATCTTAACATAATTGCTGGTCATCTCAAAGGAGAAATATCTTCCTAACCTTTCGTCGAGTTGTCCACTTATCCCCCCCCCCCTTTACCTTCCCAGACGGTGTACACTGTTTCAGTGTCAGTTAATTTCTCAGGCACATAGCTCATTGCTTCTTTCCTGGGGCTAGCTGAAGGTCAAACACCATTCTCCTACTCTGTCGCTTTAATTGGAAGTCTCACTCATTAATATGGACCTCGTGTGAGCAAGAAAGAAACCAAGAGGGACAGTAACGTAGCTCTACTTATGATGCTTAAACTGTAAAAAAAATAGTCTTAGTATTAAAACGATAGTTTTGTAAGAGATATGCAGTTATACACCGATCAGTCACAACATTAAAATCACCTGCGTAATAATGTGTAGATCCTCCTCATGCCACCAAAACAGTGCCAAACTGCATCTCAGAACAGCATTCTGAGATTATAATATTCTCACCACAATTGTACAGAGTGGTTATCAGAATTACCGCAGACTTTGTCAGTTCTAACCAGTGTGGCCATTCTCCGTTGACCTCTCTCATCAATAAGGCATTTCCGTCCACAGAACTGCTGCTCAATGGATGTTTTTTTTTTTTTTTTGGCACCAATCAGAGTAAATTCTAGAGACTGTTGTTTGTGAAAATGACAGGAGATCAACAGTTACAGAATTACTCAAACCAGCCTGTCTGGCACCAACAATCATCCATGTGATTATTTAATCTGCCAATCCTGTTGCAGCAGTGCAGTGCATAAAGTCATGTGGGTCAGGGGCTTCCGTCAATGTTCACATCAACCATCAGAATGGGGGAAAAAATGCAATTCAGTGATTTGGACTGTGGCATGATTGTTGGTGACAGATAGGCTGTTTTGAGAATAATATCTTTAACACAAATATTCTGTTTATCCAACAGACACACTGTAGCCTAGTCAAGACCCAAGTTCACATAAATATGACACAGTCTCCAGTGTCTAACAGTACAAACATACAATCCTGGCTAGCCCTTTACACACATGAACCAAGGATGAATTTCCACAATATCAAACTAAACATATATGCCTATCAAGAATTCTGGGAAAACAAAACAAAGCAGACTAATCTGCTATAGATCCCTAAAAATATAATATAAATAAGCTGAATACCTCTGTTAGTAATTTAACAGTACTGTTAGAGACACCAGGCTAAGTGTAACGTTCCATGTGGTCTCTTGTTTATGTACCTTCACTCTTAAGTTTCTGGCATCTTTCACACTCCATATTGTCTCGTTTATGTACCTTTACTTTTAAGTTTCTGGCACCCATTACACTCCATATTGTCTTTTGTTGATGCACTCTTATTTTGAAACCATTCTTATGTTCCTGTTTCCCAGTCTTGTCATGTCCTGTTTTCCCTCCTTGTTCATGTGTCTGGTTTTCATTGGTTCATTGTTTGATTGCTTTATTATCAGTTCTAGTTTTGTCATTGGCTTTAGTTAATCACCTTATTATCCTGTTTAAGTCCTGTTTGTCCATTGGCTGTTATTTCCCCTGTTCATGTATTTAAGTCCTCATGTTTCCCTTGTACCTTGTCAAGTATTATGTGTTGTAACCCTGACCCCTGCCTGATGTCACCATGATGTTTCTTAGCCTTAGCCCAGCCTGTCTAGTCCTAGCCTTAGTCCAAGCCGTAGCCTGTCCCTGTTCCAAGTCCTTGTCCTGTTCCTGTTTCACCTACAAACTTCAATAAAGCTGCACTTGGGTCCTACTCCTCGCCTTCATCCTTGCCTTGACTGCCTCCCGATCGTTACAGAATACTTGACCCACCATGGACCCAGCAGCCCTGACAGCTCAGCAGGCAAGTTTCCAGCTTCTCTGCCTCAAACAAGAGGACTGCCCAATTGAGGCCCACGTCTGTAAGTTTCTGGAGCTGGCAAATTTATCAGACTTCCCGGATTACCCCTTGGTCGTCTTCTTCAGGTCTAATCTAAACAGTCAGATTAAGGAGCGGTTGCCACCAGCGACCCCCTGCTGGACGCTCCTCGACTTCCTTGAGGAGACACTGAAGATCTGTGGCTCGCCTTTCACTGTGGGTGTTGCGGAGGAGGACGCTACCTCTCCTCCCACAGTGGTCACCCCCCAGCCTTCCATAACTTGTTCCTCCATGCCTGCCACGGCCAGCGAGCCCACGCCTACCACGGCCAGCGAGCCCACGCCTGCTACGGCCAACGAGCCAATGCCCACGCCTGCCACGGCCAACGAGCCAATGCCCACGCCTGCCACGGCCTATGCGTTGCCAGCCTCGTCCATCCCAGCGCTAGAGTTGCCAGCCTCGTCCGTCCCAGCGCCAGCGTTGCCAGCCTCGTCCGCCAGGAGGAGGAGGAGAAGAGGAAGGGCTTCCGCTCACCAGTCTCCGCCTTCCTCGACCGTCCAAGAGCCAGAGCCAGCGCCAGCGCCTGTAGCCTCGACCGTCCAAGAGCCAGCGCCAGCGCCTGTAGCCTCGACCGTCCAAGAGCCAGCGCCAGCGCCTGTAGCCTTGACCGTCCAAGAGCCAGAGCCAGTGCCTGTAGCCTCGACCGTCCAAGAGCCAGAGCCAGCACCTGTAGCCTCGACCGTCCAAGAGCCAGCACCTCCTGAGCTTCCCAGAGCTCCGCCTCCAGAGCTTCCCAGAGCTCCGCCTCCAGAGCTTCCCAGAGCTCCGCCTCCAGAGCTTCCCAGGGCTCCGCCTCCAGAGCTTCCCAGGGCTCCGCCTCCCGAACCACTCAGGGCTCCGCCTTCTACGGCTCCGCCTCTCGAGCCTCCGAGACCACAGTCACCTGGGCCTTCCACGCCACAGTCACCTGGGCCTTCCACGCCACAGTCACCTGGGCCTTCCACGCCACAGTCACCTGGGCCTTCCACGCCTCCAGAGCCTTCCAAGCCTCCAGAGCCTTCCAAGCCTCCAGAGCCTTCCAAGCCTCCAGAGCCTTCCAAGCCTCCGCCTCCAGAACCAACCTGGACTCCGCCTTCCATGACTCCATCCCTGGAGTCCTCCTTGTCTCCGCCTACCATGGCTCCACCTACAAAGCCTTCCGAGGCTCCAGCCGCTTCCCCTGTGTCTCCTCCCAGGCCTTCTGACCCTGCCTTGTGGCCTTCTCCCAGGCCTTCTGACCCTGTCCCGTGGGCTCCTCCCAGGCCTTCTGACCCTGTCCCGTGGGCTCCTCCCAGGCCTTCTGACCCTGTCCTAGCCCTGTGGCCATCCCCTAGACCTCCTGACCCTGTCCTAGCCCTGTGGCCATCTCCTAGGCCTCCTGACCCTGTCCTAGCCCTGTGGCCATCCCCTAGACCCCCTGACCCTGTCCCAGTCCTGAGGCCTCCTCCTGACCCGGTCCCTGCCCTATGGCCGCCTCCCTGGCCACCTGACCCGGTCCCTGCCCTACGGCCATCTCCCTGGCCCCCTGACCTAGTCTCGACCCCGCAGCTGCCTCCCAGATTTCCCGACCCGGTCCCCTCCTTCAAGTCGTCCCCTCGGTCCCCTGGGCATCTGCCTGTCCTCCTTGGTCTCCTGGCCGCCCTCTTGTTCTGTTATGGTCTCCCTGTCCTTGTCTTGTTTCTCTGTGCCCCCTTGTGCTTCTTGTTTGCCTTTCCTTTTTTGTTTTGTTAGGAGCGTCTGGAATCTGCTCCTTAGAGGGGGGCTCCTGTAACGTTCCATGTGGTCTCTTGTTTATGTACCTTTACTTTTAAGTTTCTGGCACCCATTACACTCCATATTGTCTTTTGTTGATGCACTCTTATTTTGAAACCATTCTTATGTTCCTGTTTCCCAGTCTTGTCATGTCCTGTTTTCCCTCCTTGTTCATGTGTCTGGTTTTCATTGGTTCATTGTTTGATTGCTTTATTATCAGTTCTAGTTTTGTCATTGGCTTTAGTTAATCACCTTATTATCCTGTTTAAGTCCTGTTTGTCCATTGGCTGTTATTTCCCCTGTTCATGTATTTAAGTCCTCATGTTTCCCTTGTACCTTGTCAAGTATTATGTGTTGTAACCCTGACCCCTGCCTGATGTCACCCTGATGTTCCTTAGCCTTAGCCCAGCCTGTCTAGTCCTAGCCTTAGTCCAAGCCGTAGCCTGTCCCTGTTCCAAGTCCTTGTCCTGTTCCTGTTTCACCTACAAACTTCAATAAAGCTGCACTTGGGTCCTACTCCTCGCCTTCATCCTTGCCTTGACTGCCTCCCGATCGTTACACTAAGATAAACCCTTAGACAAAAAGTCTAGACATGTATAGGGAAGGCAGACAATAATGGTGAGGTTTAAATCGAAAAGCATAAACTAAAATGCAAAAAACAGAAAAACTTCAGAGACAAATACAAGCCACACTTCCAAAAATAATTTACCCACTAAATCACAATGATGTAATGTAAGGGAGGATGAGAGTGCAAACCCCTCACACCTGACTGAGCTATCACTCTAGCCAAAAGCTAAGGAAAATATCAGGGTAAAATTAGTCTTTTTGATTTAATTCTACACAAATCGTGCTTTGCAGTTAATTTTTCACTGTGTTAATTCAGTTCAGCCCATGTACTGTAAGTTTCCAGGTGCTCGACCAAATGTATTCTCTAGGTGTTAGGATAAAAATGAAGCTTGAACAATGCCAATGGTTATGCAGTGTCACATTTGATTTGAAGCTACCTTACATTGCACCTTCAGTATCTGCATGGTGCTTTCATTGATTCCCAAGCCTGTTCAAGAATATGGCATACTTTGTTATAAAACACTTTTTATTGGCAGAGTAATTGAAGCTCTCAGTTATACAATTATAATAGGTTTTGTTTTATTACTAAAGCTCGATTAAGGCTTTAATATGGACTATGTCTGGCATTTTCCAAATTATACAATTAGTAAATTTATGAATTATACAATTCCTTTTCTTAATCATACTAGAACCCCACAGAATCAGATAATAAATTAAAACTATGGAAGGGTTCAAAGAAAGGACACAAAAATGCATCCTTTCTCATCACTCTTCAAAAGCTATTAACTCTTACTGCTGATAATCAATATAAGACTCTTTAATATGAGCAATACGTTTGATAATAAATGGAAGAAAGATGGCTTCAGACAACAATTTTATTTTTTTCTAATTAGTTTATTGAATATAGGTCACAAAATGTTTATTTTTAGTAAATGAGATCACTACACTTAAAGTGTTTTCACTTTCGTTCAGAAGTATTTATACTGCATTAAAGGATTAGTTCACCCAAAAATAAAAATTCTGTCATGATTTACTCGCCATTAAGCCTTTCCCTTTGCATGTCTTTCCTTTTTCAGCAGAACTCAAATTAAGATTTTTATAAACACATTTCAGCTCTGTATGTCCATACAATGCAAGTAAATGGGTGCCATTAGGCTGCTGGCTGTTTGACGGTCCAATAGGCATATTTAGGCAGCATTAAAGTAATCCACACAACTCCAGTCGAACAATTAATGTCTTCTGAAGCAAATCATTAAGTTTGTGTAAGAAGCAAACAAATAACAAAAACATTTTAATATGTTCCATTGTGCATATCGCCACCTACTGGGTAGTGAGGAGAATTTATGGTAAAAATTGACTTAAATATTGATCTGTTTCTCACACACACACTTATCATATTGCTTCTGAATATATCGATTTAACAACTGAAGTCTTATGGATTACTTTTATGCTGCCTTTATGTAAATTTTTGGTATCGATTAATTTGCATTGTATGGACCTACAGAGCTGAAATATTCTTCTAAAAACCTTTGTTTGTGTATTGCCATAAGTAAAGTCATACACATCTGGGATGGCATGAAGGTGAGTAAATGATGAGAGAATTTTCATTTTTGGGTGAACTATCCCTTTAAGCAGATTTCTATAAATATTGTTGATATTAAGTCTATGGGGGTCTTACTATCCCTCAACCCTGCTGCTTAATTCTTCCGAGCAGAATTGGAAAAATTCAGTGCACACTGTGGGATCTCAAAGATAATATCATATCCCTGGGCTTTGGCAAGGCATTTTCCTCTCTATAAGCTTCTCTGGAATCAGGGGCTTTGAGTCTCCCAGTGGATAAACAGTATTAGAGAGGCAATGGCCTGTCACTTCTGGCTCTGGATTTATGATTCCCTGGTCACTGAGAGAACCACATTTTCTTATCAAGTTACAATAAAACATTTTTAAAAGTACGCCTGGACTGATCTTATTATAAAATGCTATATGGTAAGTTTGTTATTATATGAACAGCAGCTCAATTATTAAATCTCAATTATTATGATTCCATCACTCTGTTCTTCGATGCAACAAACAAACTCTGACATTTAAGACACTCATTTACTGTGGATAGGACAGTCCACAAAGATGCAATTGATCAAAGTATGCATCTGTAAGCAGAGATGGGGGACTCGAGTTAAATGACTTGACTCAAGTCGCAGATTTAAGGACTTGTGACTTGCTTGTCTAAATGGAGAAAATGACTTGACTTGACATTGACTTGAGAACCGGCGACTCGAGACTTGAATTGACTTGACTTGAACTGCATGACTCGACAATGACTTGAATGTTTTTTATTATTATTATTTTCAATAACTTATAAACAGTAATTAAATGTGTTTAAAATATTGTGACATCAATTAATTCATATGCAAAAATGTAAGCCTGAGAGCACCACTGATCTGCATCTAACAAAGTGCCAAAATGGCAGATGATTGTTGAGTTCCCAAAATAATCTCCTTTGGATATAAAGATTTCGAATTGGACCGTGTGAATAAAAAAGATTTGCCAGATGCACAATTTGCAATGCAAAAATATCCGATACAACCACCACAACCTCAAATTTCATCAGACATTTCAAAAACCACAAGCAAAGTTAAGTGAGGCAGGGCAGAGGGTGGGGCCAGGTGATGATTCTACACACCCAGTCTCTTATCAGGCTAATCAAGCCTCCGAGAGGGATAAGGGCCAACAGGTCTTCTTTAAGGTAAAAAATCGGCACTGGGGGGGGGGCGCGCTTTAACATGCACCTGATTTCTCTCTCCCCTTTATTTTGTAGACTGGATGTTGGCGGTGGGGGCATGTGGTGTGTGGACGTGGTCATGTGTCGGTCTGCGGGAGAGAGAGAGCTGTAAGGCTTGTCACCTGGTTCATAATTAAGCCTAACACCTGTCTCTTGTTACATAAAAGACATAAAAGGCACGCCGAGTGTCCAAAGAGGGAGAGAGAGAGAGAAGCCGATAGTGCTTTCCTTTGTTTATACCTTATTTTGATTCCGGGGGGGGGGAGGGAGAGAGAGAGAGAGAGAGAGAGAGAGAGAGAGGCTGAAAAATTAAAGACACAAACACACACATGACGGACATGCCCGTAAACGATCTCTCTCTCCTGCACCATCTTCCGCAGTCGCCCCTTATCCCTCTCGGAGGCTTGATTAGCCTGATAAGGGACCGGGTGTGTAGAATCATGACCCGGCCCGCCCTCCCACAGTAAGTAAATCATTTAGTTATCATTTCATTATCCATAAAGAATAATATGTAAAATTACTGTTCAAATATTTGTAAAATAAACAAAGTGTTGTCAGTAAATTAAAATTAAAGATTCACAATTAATCTCATGTTTTGTAGCGCGACAAGTTTGAAATGACCCGACATTGCCTCTAAGTCAACAATATACCATAACCATTTGTTGGCAATATAAAAACATATCAGGTAGATTTGCAATCACAATACTTTATTTAAAGCATGACAAGTAGTATAAAATATACAGAATGACTTGTGATGAAATCCAATTGCTCTAATAGTGATTATGACTTCTGAAGACTTTAACTAAAGCCCTTGAATGTTATATGTATGACTATTTTATATAAATGTATCACTGAAGGGAACTTCAGAAAAGTTTAGATGGAATTTTCTTTTCATTTTACCTCTGTATAATCCTAATAAAGTATTGTTTATAAGGGCAGGGCTGCTTTGTGTACAGGCGTTACCAGGGTAACAGCTATATTTCTGCTGCATAAGCGCCACCTACTGTTAGAGAGCGAATTTGCATTTTCATTCAGCCTGTCTGCCGTTTTTGTTAGATCAATGTGAAAATCTGACCACATTTTTACACAGCACATGCAGTTTTTTACATTTTAATCGGTTAATTCTAAACATTTGGATGATAAGTTGTCTAGAAGTATCCACAGTATTTTTAATTGCCCACTATAAAAATACTGTGCATGTTCATTAACGCAATTTACTTATATATATAAACACTCATTAGGACTTGACTTGCTTCATTTGTCTGCACTGCACTTGAGACTTGACTCGAGACTTGATGGTTAAGACTTGAGACTTACTTGTTACTTGAACATGTGTGACTTGCTCAAACCTCTGTCTGTAAGTGTGACAAGCTCCTAGGAGGCTGAGATGACCTCTTACACAGGATTCAGACATACCTTTTCTCGAAAAATGTAAACCACCCACCCACCCAGGGCTTTGCATATTCACTGCCCCTAATAATACAGAGCAAACGGCTTAATTTTAAAAGTGTGCCATGAAGCAGCATGCATGTGAATGCTGATGAGAACATTTGAAATTAACTTTAGAATTGTTTTACTCCCTTATCACTGAAAAGCACACTGTAGTGGGATGGTTCAAAGTATGATCCATCTATAATAAATGAACAGAGTAGAAATTATGCTGTTATATCTGGTATTCCTCTCTCTCTCTCTCTCTCTCTCTCTCTCTCTCTCTCTCTCTCTCTCTCTCTCTCTCTCTCTCTCTCTCTCTCTGAACTGTTTGGTGCTGGCTAGTTAGGAGTCAGAAAATGTTAATTTGTAAACACGATTATAATTAAAGACGAGCCTCTCCATTCTGCGTGGGGAAAACAGTGTCAAAAAAATTAATGATTAATTTATCTTACTCTAATCTCTCTTAACAATGGTTTATTAGCCAATAAGCATTTTAGAAAGTACAGTTATGTCAACAATACAAGATTATCTTATATACTCCAGTGTCACTTATTGTAACATTTATTTTTTTCTATTCCGCTAATATGAGACAATTCAAGAATTTAACACCGCATACTCAAATAGGCAAGTCTACATTTTAATAGACATTAGTGGCTTCTACCATTCCACAAGCATGCAATTACTGTAGATTTGTAGATACTGTAGACTGTTTACTAAGTACTCTACATCAAATATCAACTTTAGTCTGTACTATACAGGGTTAACAAGAGGAAAGCCTTTTATGAAAACAATCTGCATTTGTGTCACATATTTGCACTCCCAAGAATATGAAAGTGCATTGTTCTGTACAAAGATGATATAAGCAGCACCTGGGGAAGAAACTTTAAAGGGACAGTCTCACTTTCAAAGGCAACAAATAAAAGACAGTGTATAAATACTAAACTTAAACACTTTTGAAAAAGAAAATATGCCTGCTTGTGCATTAATTTGCAGCGTCAAGCATGTAAATAAATACATCTATAAACAGTTGTTCTTCAATGCATATACTACAAAAAGCATAAAAACAAGAAACAAAATGCAATAAATTAATCTTAGCTTGTGGGCATGACACTTATGTTAAGAGTTCATCAAATTTACAAAAGCTGTAAAACATAAAAAAGTTGTAATTCACACACATGAAACATTCTCCCCTTTTATTTTAGTAGTACACAGTGTTCCTGAGCAAGTTCTTGTTTAGTGTCAATTTAAAGGAATATTCTGGGTTCAACACAAGTTAAGCTCAATCAACAGCATTTGTGGCATTATAGTATTTACCACAAAATGTATTTTGACTGGTATCTCCTTTTCTTAAAAACAAGGCAAAAAAAAAACAAAAAAAAAACATCTCAGTTACTGTCGTAACCTCCGTTCCCTGATGGAATGAGACATTGTGTCGATGTAGTGACATTAGGGGTCGCTCTTGAGAGCCCAGAACGCCTCAGATCTTTGAGAAAGGCTAATGAGAATTGGCGAGTGGAATTTGAATGTCACTCCTCTGGACATACAGGTATAAAAGGAGCTGGAATGCTCATTCTCATTCAGGTTTTGTGCTGAGGAGCCGAGACAAGGTCCCAGCCATTTCAGCGGCTAGTATAGCATTGTGGCAAGAGGGACACATCTCGTTCCCCCATCAGGAAACAGAGGTAACCGAGAGGGCCCCCATCAGGGTACGACAGTAACCGAGACATTCCACTTCTGTCACTCACTCGATGTTGTGTCGACGTAGTGGCACTAGGGGCCCCTATAGAAAAATGCCACAACAGCTGAACTGTGTTACGTGAACTGCCGCTGCAGGTGCAAGCAAGCTGCTGAGTGCGTACCAGCAGGTGCATCAGACCGCACATAACCTCCCCCAATGCCCCACAAGATATCACGTAGTTCCCCACACCCCTGATGGGTGGAAGAGTCGCAACTAGCATGGGAGCAGGCCGAGTCAGCCACAGCCTTTTCTCTCTATGTTTTCTCTCCACAGAGTATTAGATTCAGCTGGGGCCATCTAACGCTATTATATGCATCAAGCAAGGTGTTCTATTCCTTTCCTATTCTTTCAGGGAGAAAAGACCCCACAGTGACCATATCCTGCCCGAAGGGGAGGTAATGTGGCAAAATGAGCTCACCAGCCGCACATGGAAGAGGCACGGTGGTAGGTCCTACCTCGAAGGGGAGGGAGAAGCTCTACAAATACAGCGACCAGGGCCCGGAGACGTGGGTGTGCCAACAGGGAAACTGTACCATGGAAAATACAACACAGGGGCTGTGGAGCATCTATTCCAGTACAGGGCATATTAGCACCCATAGTTGGTCTGGTTGCGAATTCCTCTGCCGAATTCGCGAGCCACAGTGATAGGAAGGACATCCAGGGTTCACGGTTTTGTGAACTTGCATGGGAGAAGCAGCGCACGTCTTCGCCTCACATAGGGGAAAGGCAATATACGCAAGCGATACACTCAGCCAGCTGTTCCGTATTACCAAACATACCTGTTCGTACCTAACAAAACATGAGACGAAACCGGCTCAACCCGGAAAATGTAACATCTCGCAAAGGTATTGGGTGTTGATCAGCCCGCTGCTCTGCAGATGTCTGCTAGAGAGGTGCCATTGGCTAGTGCCCACGAGGATGCCACACTCCTTGTAGAGTGTGCTCGTATTCCCAAAGGGGTGGGCATGGTATGGGCCTTGTATGCCAAAGCGATATTATCCATGATCCAGTAGGTAACCCTCTGTTTGGTGACAGCGTTCTCTTTCCACTGTCTGCCGAAGCAAACAAAGAGCTGCTCAGAGCATCTAAAGCTTAGCGTACGATCCAATTAGATGTGCAATGCATGCACCGGACACAGAAACGACAGGGCTGGGTCTGCCTCCTCACGGGGCAGTACTAAATGGCTCACCACCTGATCCTTGAAGGGGGTCTTGGAAACCTTGAGCACATAGCCAGGGGTCTCAGGACGTGAGATTCTGCCAGACTGAACTACAAGCAAGTGTCGCTGACAGAGAACGCTTGCAGGTCCCCAACCCTCTTGATGGATGTGAGCGCAATCAAGAGGGCCATCTTCAAGGAGAGGGCTTTCAGCTCAACTGACACTAGCGACTCTAGCGACTCAAACGGGGCTCTCTGAAGGCCCAGGAGGACCACGGAGAGATCCCATGAGGGGAATAGGTGTGGCCAAGGAGGATTCAGACACCAGGCACCTCTGAGGAACCTAATGATCAGGTCATGCTTCCCTAATGACTTACCGTCCACCGCATTGTGGTGGGCCACTATGGCGGCCACCTATACCTTCAAGGTGGCTACCTCGTGATCGTGTCTACCACTGTCGAAGGTAGGCCACTTAGGTCTTTTGCGTCCCGTACAAGGACCAGATGTGGAGGTTCCAGAGGTCTGGGTGTGGGTGCCAGATGGTGCCCCATCCCTGAGAAAGAAGGTCCTTCCTCAGGGGAATTTGCCAGGAAAGTGCTGTCGCGAGGAGCGTGAGGTCGGACGCATGCCAAAATGTGTTTCTGCTTCAGTATCTTGAATGTGAGTCTGTGTAAGGCCCGGTTCAGAACTCAAATGTCCAAGATTGGCTGCAACCCTTTCTTTGGCACGATGAAGTAAGGGCTGTAGAACCCTTTCTTCATCTTGGTTGGAAGGACAGGCTCTATCATGCCCTTGGGCAGAAGGGCCAAGACCTCTGCTCGCAGGGTGGCGGCGATCTTGCCCTACACAAAGGTGAAGCAGACGCCGCTGATCCAGGGCGGGTGCCTGGCGAATTGAATCACGTATCCAAGTCGGATGGCCCTGGCCAGCCACCGCTACAGTTTGGATAGTGATAGCCATGCGTCCAAGCTTCGGGCAAGAGGATTGTGTCTGACTTACCTGGGGTGGGGCCTCATGCTGGGGGGGGAGCAGGCAACGCCACGTCAAGGAACGTTTCATCCCGAGGCGGCTGTGATGAGGGGAACCTCGAAACACTTACCTACATCCGCGTACTCGGCATAGGGCGGGTTTGCGTCTGAGGAGGAGAGCTTCTTGGGACATCCTTGAGACTCATCACAAGATGTGTTGTATGGCCTCCATTTGTTTTTTCACCAGAGATAACTGCTGGGCAAAGCCCTCAATGATTTCGCCGAATTGACTGATCTGGGAGATGGGTTGAGAAAAGCGAACTTTGTCGGCATCCCTCATCTCGACCAGATTCAGCCACAGGTGGTGCTCCTGGACCACCAAAGTGGACATCGCCAGCCTGAGTGCTCACAGTGACCTTCATCACCCAGAGGGCGAGGGCGGTCGCTGAGCATAGCTCATGCAGCACATGTGGATCAGGACTACCCATGTGCAGCTCTTTTAGTGCCTTGGCCTGATGTACTTGCAGGAGGGCCATGGCATGCAGGGTGGAGGTGGCCTGTCCAGCAGCACTGTAGGCTTTGGTTGCTAGAGACAACGTAGACCTACAGGCCTTGGAGGGGAGCACCGGACAATCCCGCCAACCACCTTATCCACCTGAGGGAACTCTGTGTACCAGTAGTGAGAGCACCTGAGAGCCGCAACCGCAATGTTGCCATGGTCATGTCCACTAACGCTGCCTCAGTGTGATCGTGGCCCAGACACATGTGGCAGCACCCGTGGCCGTCAGAGGCGTGAGAGATAACGAAGGCATTTTATAAAAGGCATTTTTATAAAGACACATCTTTAAAAAAGATGTTCACTTCAATGTGCTGCTCTAATAGTGGAAAATATGCTCTTTGCAGAAATATATACTCATTTATTAGCACTGTCAAGGGGTGTAATCTGCACTAATCGTGCAGAAGGAGAGAAAGCCGCTGGAATGCCCGTATATCCAACAGCATACACATCTTTCAGAGGTGAATGGAACAGCAGTGGGATTCAGCTGGCTGATACAAAACCGCTCAGCTCCGAAGAAAAAAATCTGAATCAGAGTGGGCATTCTAGCTCTTTTTATACCTGTATGTCCTTGGGAGTGGCATGCAAATTCCACTCAACAATTCTCATTTGCCTGTAAGTGATAATACATTGACTCAACGTCGAATGAGTGACAGAACAATAAAAACCACTTGACTTGACTTGAGAAGGGGAACCTAGGTTACAGTGAGGCACTTACAATGGAAATTAATGGGGTTAATTGGTAAATGTTAAAATACTTCCTACTTCCAAATACTTTCAAAAGTATAGCCACAGGACATAAACAATATGCATGTTAAAATGTTTTTAGTGTGTTAAGATCACTTACTAGCCTTTTCTGTGTAAAGTTATAGCCAATTTTGTAACTTTGTTGCCATGACCATTTAAAGTCAACAAACCCTTAATCCCTAAAAAGACTGTAAAAGTTATGACTCAAACAACTTTAGAACTTAAATAATACATTAGTTTTTACATAAAACTTAATGCAAATGCTTTTAAAAATTATTAGCTTCACATTTCTGTCTTTAAATTGTCCCATTCACTTCAATTGTAAGTGCCTCACTATAACCTTGATTTTTTTTTTTTTTCTTCTTTGCTTTTTCTTTTTTAAGAATATATATAATATTTATGTGGTAATCAACATTATGGGTAATCAAAATAAATTATTTGATCTTCCAGTGAGACAGGTAGGCAATGGCACAGGTAATGATCCTACAATTGGACACTGTACTTTTAATAGACACTACAAAAAGCTCATCTCAATAAATGACACAGATCACAACAGGTGAATATGAAGATCAAAGCACACTTCAATGAAATCTGACACTGCCTGCGTCAACGGGGTTCTCGGGATTATACAGTGATAAATCATATATAATTTTCGGTCAATTTAACAGCTGTCAGGTTGACGAAACCGAGATCAATCTGTCAAGACACGGGCTATCAGAGTGCCTCGAGCCATCGAAATGTCCCTTTTCCAGCGTTACCCATGGTTCTCGCAACAACAAAGACCAAGAAAATGACATGCTGGCTGCACTGATTTGGGTTGCGAGCGACTGTTGAGATCTGTCAAACGAAACGTTATGATTTTATGGAGTCTACAGTTTCTGGTGTTGCACAACTGTATCGCTCATCCTGTAAACATAACACCACGCGACACATGTTGTCATCATCGTGCTCGTGCCACAGTCAATAAGTCAGAGAAAGTACAACACCGCCGTATAATTTTAGAGTACGAGGGGTCCAGTCCAAAACGTTCCTCATGTGTTTGACAAGTATCTTGAATACGATATAACGGTTAAATAAACTTAATTTTTAAAAACATACCTGAATCTCTAAGCTGTAGCCCTGGTATAAATGAGTTGGGTACACGGTTAGCTGGTGTTGCACTTGGAGAGAGAAGGTGTAATCCATTGACTGTGTGATGTAAGACGCGTGTGTAGAATAGAGGATGCTCGTGTACAGCAGCTACCTGCTGTTCTTTAGTTCAATTGCAGAGCATTCTCCGCCCCGCTCTCATCCATTGGCTGAATGACTGGAGTAATGTTTTTTTCTGCAGAACTGTCTTCACAAGCTGGGATAGGTAATATGGCTGTAGTGCACAAATGAAAAATACCAGGGAGAAGATGAAGCTGAATTGTACTGATTAAGCCGTAGCCCCACAGCAAACAGAAAAAAAGTAAATCAATTTAAATAATCTTATTAAGGTCTTAATAACTTCAATTTTCATATCCCATAGCAGGATAATTTATGTCTTGGTCTTTCCCTCTGTTTTATTTTGTATTTTATTTTTTCTAAAATAGTCATAAATAGATACAGTGTCCATCTCTGGGCTGTTTAAAGGAAAAGTTCACCCAAAAATAAACATTCTCTCATAATTTACTCGCTGACATGCCGTCCCAGTTGTGTATGACTTTCTTTCTTCTGCTGAACTCAAAGATTATTTAGAAGAAAATCTCAACTCTATAGGTCCATACAATGCAAGTGAATGTTGGCAAAAACTTTGAAGGTCCAAAAACCATATAAAAACAGCATAAAATAATCCATAAAACTACAGTGGTTAAATCCATGTCTTCTGAAATGATAAAAGTATGGGTGAGAAACAGATCAAGATTTAAATCATTTTTACTATAAATTTTTGTTTTCACTTTCACATTCACCTTCATCTTTTGTTTTTGGCTATTCACATTCTTTGTGCATATCACCACCTACTAGGCAGGGAGGAGAATTAATAGTATAAAAGGACTTAAATTTTTGATAAATTTCTCACCCACAACTATCATATAGTTCCTGAATATATGGATTTAACCACTGGATTCTTAAGGATTACTTTTATGCTGCCTTTATGTGGTTGTTGGACCTTCAAAGTTCTGGCCACCATTCATTTGCATTGTATGGACCTACTGAGCTGAGATGAATCTTCTAAAAATCTTTGTTTGTGTTCAGCAGAAGAAGGAAAGTCATACACATCTGGGAAGGCATGAGGGTGAGTGAATTAATGAGAATTAACATTTTTGGGTGAACTATCCCTTTAATACATTTCCATGTCCAAATACTTACCTTTAAAAATCTTGGTCCTAAAGTTCTTACACACCGCATATTTTGACTCTGAAAAATCCATTGACCTTAAAGTGAAATTTGATCATGATTTGAAGTGATGCCAGACTGTGTGGGAAGCAGTTCATCAGCATGACACTAAAGGGAATGTGCCCTTAGGCTAGTCAACTTAGCAACAAAAGCAAAAATTCTCTTTTATTAAGCAGCCCAGCTCGTTGATTCAGGTGCCCACACATCTGTTCTTGTCCAATTAAAATGGAATAGTTTTACATAAAAATAAATGAATATATAAATCATGACTTGAGGTTTAACCTTGGATCTTGTGGCATAATAGACCCCTTGAACTTTAAACATGCTAGATAAAACTAGATTTTGTTAATTCTGTTCAGTATTGATTCTGTTATGGTTTGCATATTATTGCCATAATTACATCTGTGATGTAGTCTGTCATTAGTGATATGTCTCTATATGGTTTATGAAAGCATAATAAAATGCCTAAATGACTGTGCAACTTATGAACAGGCAGCACTGCCCATGGGTATTCATAAACCAACATATTATCACAATTTTGGCATAGTCATTACAGAATAAATGGACCAGACAACTATCAGAGAATGAGAATGTGAAGGACACAGGTGTCCTGAGGATACATTCATGGACAGATAAAGGGCTCAATTGTGTTTGCACCAACGCAAATGTATCTTCCTTACCCTCAGGGAATATGGTTTTTGACAATAAAGTAGGGAAATCCTTGGTTCGGTTGTTTTTGCTATTTTTGTGACCGGTGCTTGGGTTTGTTGCCTGCATATTTCACAGAAAAAAAAACAATTACAAGCTCAAATCTGATTGGCTGGTTTCTCCACATAGATTTGAATTAATTCACCTTTATTCATATTTGCAAGCTACCCATTTGCAACAATAAGCACTTACAAAAAAAATAACTAATTGCTAGATTTCCAAAAGTTTACGGTGTTCATAGCACTGAATCTTTGAAAGTGTTTTTTTTTTTTTTTTTTAGGCACTTGGGAAATTCTTGAGTACAACTGTACATTCCACTTTATAATAATCAGTACTTTTGGATGGACAAAATGTTGAAAACCCTGTGGGTGAGTAGATGGGTGGCAGAATTACTATTTACTCATATAGATGAAACTGTATGGTTGTTGTTGTTGTAGTTGCTATGTCTTCTAGGACTTATTAAAATGACTTATGCATCTTGTTTAAAAGCTTTGTTTGTTAATTTTCAGTTCAAAGTACACCAAAAGCAAGCACCCATCATTTTAAATATAATGACACAAGTTCTTGTTTGGAGCAACCCAATCATATTATAGGAAAAATGGCTTAATCAGTTCTCAGCATATGTATTCCAACAGCAAACTATTCAGAGATTCTGGGGAATGCCTGGGAGGAAAATCCCCTGTGGATTGTATATTCTATTCTTCCATTCTCGTTCCATTCTTAGGCTTGTAGCTGGCTGCATTCAAATTTCTATCAGCTCATTTAAATTCTCTACAAGAATTCTGGGTAAATAGGCACATAGAAGCTGTTTGTTACTGTGTTACTTTCACTGTTCAATGGCCTCACCATCTCATATCATAAATCACAAAAGCAATCAAAGCAGTCATAGTAGATTGGAAGTGCAGTGCAATGTAAGGAGGCTAAAATGGTTTAGGAAATTTAAAAGTATTTTAAAAGGGAGAGGGAGTGCTCCCTGAAAATGGAGAATGTTGCATAATGGAGCTCTAATTATTGCTCCATAATGGACTGAAATAGATTTTGTTAATAGTTCAAATATAAATTCCATAGGTAGTCAATTAAAGGCAGATAACATACAGTTTTGTTTGCTTGTTTTTGTATTTCTTCCAGCATATTTTGGCTTTTTCTGTTTCTGTTCGTAGACATGAAATAATAAAGGTTTATACACTGTTTGGAACAGTTGCTTTGTGCTGAAATTAGTTTGTGCATCCTCTGCTGGCTGCTGCCAGATCCAAATGTGACATGTCAGGAGATATGTTTTGGCCCCAGCCTAAGGTCCCTAACAGATGACAGCTATGACCAGTGACCCAGCCATGTCTCTAGGTTTTTTTATTTTTTATTTTATTTTGTCAGCTGGGGATTATTGAATGGTCAAGTATTTTTGTTTTGCATTAGGTTAAGCATTGAGCTGTTAAAATGTGTTATTGTTTTTAAGGAGAAGTCTATAAGGATTGATAAACTGTAATTACATTGTAATTATATTTAACATGTAAATCTATATGCAATAATCCATTGAAATCAGGGTTTCACACAGCTTTAAATGCATTTGTTTGCTCAGTTCTGTACATTTATATACATTTTTGAAGTGTTTGTCATATGGCACAATCTATAGAAGATGAGAAGAGAAAAGAAAAGAAAACACGTGGAGACCAGGTTTATACCTCCATTCAGGCTTTAGGAAAATGCACATTAAATGTCCGGCTTTTGTTCTGCTTCACAGCCACTGCACAGCTTTTTGCCGGAGCACACACACATTTTCACACATGCACGCACGCGCACACACACTTTCACATGCATGAACTCACACATAAACACACACTCTGACAGGCGCACACATACCAGTTTTCAAATGGCTGTGACTGATGGAGGACCAAGGTCACCTACAGTGAGCTTCTTCCTTAGGTAACTCCAATCCCCTAACACAAACACAGAGAAAAAAGAGGAGGGATGGGGAAGGGGACTGATAGGCCATACTTTCTCTAGGGAAATTTTCTATACTTAAAGATGGACATGCAATGTGTGGCTGCTGCGATTTGTAACAGCAATGGATTTTATCCCATTTTTATCCTTCATGCTTTGCAGCTAAGCTTGTCAAGCAGGATTTAGCAGACTGTTCCACTGCACAACGCACATAAAGCCATAACAATTAAAACACATTCAACAAATTATGTAATTTTTTTAATGACTTTGACACAAAAGATGTTTCTACAGAGAAAACAGACCATTTAAAGCAGACATTGGATCTATTAAGGAGTTTATTATCCAATATGTTTTTCTCCAACACCCTTTTTGGTGAATACACTTGTCAAATGTCAAAAAGTGAGAAGTTTGTTTTATAACAATTGATTTAAGCAGAGAAATGGTTAGTGGTACAGTTTGACCTCAAGCTAAAACATAAGTGATGTCATGTTCAGTTTACCTGGGAATGTTTAGACCAGTGGTTCTCAACTGGTGGGTCGCAAAAAAAAATAGGTTCTGATTGGATCGTGGACAGCAGGGAAAAAAACAATGCTAAAAGTAAAATGCAACTAACAATATGAATGTGCATATGAATGGGAGGAGAGAACGTTACACTTTCCACACACAACCCTTTTTGTTATTGACCTCAAAGTGTGTGCATCGAATCAAACTTTATGGTATTTTAGTGCAAATTCATATGCCACCTGTTCAAAGCCATTCAAAATAGGTAGGAATTAGGCAGGTTGTGTGACAACCCCTCATCCTCAAACCATGAACAAAACTATGCAGGATTAAAGAAAAACAACCCACACTTCATTAAATATGGGTTACATATGGATTGGTGCCGTGTTGGGTCGCCACTTAATGTCCAATATAAAATCTGGGTCATGAAGCAAAACCAGTTGATATCCACTGGTCTAGACATAATTTTCTGCAATGCTTGAAGAGGTTTTGTGCTGATCTGAAACTAGTTTCCTCTTGAATGATTTTGGCCTGGATAAGGGAAGCTAGTTTTAGATTAGGCCTAGCAAATAAATGCAACCAGAACCTTGAGCCCTGAAGTTGTAAAAACTTCTCTTAATTCAGTTTTCAATATAAATGTAGGAAGTCTTATGGTTTATTCTGATGGGCTGTCAGTCACTTATGCACAGGCATTTTCAAAGTTTGATAAGAGGTAAGGGTGAATGCATATGGCCATGGAAATTATGTGAGGAGATGTGATTTTTCTTCCTGTGACACCATTCCAAGTGTACAGCAGTAGTGCAGTAGAATCAGGCCTTTGTGAAATAGATATGGTTAGGAAAACAGAAGAGTTTTATCTATGTGCTGACTTTAGAGTAAAAAAAAAAATTTCTCTCTGGATAATTTTAAGCACTCGTTTGAGAAGATATTTAATTACAATGGAATTCTTGTGTAACTTTTAAAACAACAAAATCAAGTGGTTGTGAGCCATTTTCTATTGGTTACTCACATTTTCTGCCTGTAAAAGTCACCTAGGACTGCTTTTATTATCGCTACCACAAAAGCAGGATAACAAGCAACCTGGTTTAAAATGGGAGCAGAAATCCTCAGACTCTGCCAGGAGATCCTGCAAATGTGGCGCAAATCTACCATTTCCTCACATTTTCTACCTGACAAAGTCACCTGGTCTGCTTTTTTTTATCACTACACAACAAAGACTGGACAACAAGGAACCTTTTTTTTAAATGAAATCCTCAGTCTCTACAAGCAGAACCTGCAAGTGTGGCAAAAATCCTCCCCTAACCTCATTACTGGACTAATACATACCAGTTTGAAATGTGTCATATGATGTGTTTGCACAAATGTTTCCCCTGGATATATACAGTGAGTTAGTAAAAAGGCAGATATAGATGCACATAAACTGTACATTTTCTTACAGTAGTATATCTCATCATCGTCTCTAACAACTTAAAAAGAGCATGGGAGATTTGAGATCACTGTGGGCAGAAAGGACCAGGGCTTTTCAAACTATCTGCCCACAAACACCCACAGATCAATGTGCCTGAGAACAAATACAGCATCCATCAACTAGACACATGGGGGTGTGCTGTTTATGTTAGAGGTAGAATCTGTTTAAACTGATCAAGTACAATTTAAAAATAATCAGTTTAAATACATTGCGCCCCCTGTAATTTGTTAGTTTACATTGTATTTTCATATTCAATATTTCATATTTAAAAGATTCAGGGTTTGCTCTAACAGTGGGTTCTTTCAAATGAGTGTGTCTCCCTCATGTGGTGGTCTACAGAAATCACTATTTTGCTTGAAGGTAGGCACAGTTTACCATTAATTGCCATTATTCCAAGCAAAAAGCTGTATACTAAATAATGTTGCAAAACTGGACTGTTAAATATATTAATATACTGAATCCATATTTAATGTATAAAGAATAACATACAAATCAAACACACAGTCACACATTTGCAGATGATATACTGTAGATTTGTTATCTACTAACAGCTGAATGGCAGGACCTCATAACACACAGCAAACCATCAGGCACCGATTAGGATATTTTGGTGGTGACACAATGGTTGCTTCCACGCAGAGCAGTAAAAACTGGAAGGAAGAAAATACTTAGTGCGGATTACGACAGCAAAGTGTTCAGGGATTCCCTCTTTACACTTCATCTTTCATTACAAACCAAAGCTCTCTCTTTCTCTAAACCACAATTATGGTCAGACTCCATTTAAGCATAGGATCTGGAAAAAATATGAGGTGGAAAACAGAGTGAGGCATTCTGGGAATGCATGGTGCTTGCACTTAGAGGAGGAAGCCAGAGCCAACAAGGGGCTGGCAGAGAAGTGCATAATGGGAGCCAGTCTTGCCCAGCGGGATGGAGAAGAGCCAGTGACTGTGCTGTTAGTCTTGGAATCCCTCACCGTCACATAATAAAGCCCCCCTCTTCCTGCCAGATGGAGTATCAGATTTAGGTGTAAATGTCCAACAACGTCTCACCTCCTTGGACATTGGACATTTATAGTGAATGAAAATGTCTCTTTTGCCTGCCAAGCAAGACCAGCTATTTTTTACAAGCTACATGGCAAAAGTAGCTTGCTTCATTTATGATACTTCAATTTGTTTATTAATATAAACTATTTACAATATCATCTACAAGTTGCTCTAATACTTTGATTGTTTTAAGGTAAATATTGCTTTCATCCGGAGATTTTTTTGTTCTCTGTGTTCTGCATCTATATTTAAAGTATCCCACAAATGTTTTAAGAAGCGCGATTCAGAGTGTAAGTAAGCTGTCCAAATGATTCAAACTGACTCGCCAATCAATTCAGGTTGTTTTGCGAATCACTTTGACACAAATAAATTACTCAAAATAGTGATTAATTCATGATTCGTACTCTTTGAACAGCCGGCAGGAAATAAGACAGTCAGACGACTGAAATAATCTGGCTAGAAATGTTTCCTAATATTTTCATAGATGTTTCTGTGTTTTGTCTTGCTGGTCGTGGATTTCTCTTTTTAAATTTCTTGTTGACATATATGAATTATGGTTTGTTTGCCGACCATATGACACACATGTTTGTCAGGATTTGAACACGGTTTTCGCTGTTTCCAAGTTTCACCTCAGGTTAAGGGTATAGTTCACCCAAAAATGAAAATTCTCTCATCATTTACTCACCCTCATTCCACCCTAGATATGTATGTCTTTTTTAATGCAGCATCTTAACTCTGAAGGTCCATACAATGCAACTGAATAGCCACCAAAACTTTGAAGCTCCAAAACCAAATAACGGCAGCAGATAATTAATACATAAAACCCTAGTGTCCAATAGGTTTTGGGTGAGAACAGACCAAAATGTATCTCCTTTTTCACTGTACATCTTGCCATTGCAGTCTCTAGGCATGATCATGATTTGAAGTTTGATTAAACTTCCTAGTGCTTAACACATGCAAAGTGCTAGATGGCTCTAGGAAGTGTAATCAAGCTTCATTCATTCATGATCACCAAGGAGACTGATGTTAAGGTTTATAGCAAAAAAGGAGTCAAATTTTAGTCTTTCTCACCAGAATTTCCTTTTTTGGGTGAACTATTCCTTTAAAAGAGGGCTGTACCACAAAACTTGTTACAGCACAACAGACTTTTGCATTCAGTTTGTATTAATGTTTAAATTTGTATTTCTCTTTCACACATAAGTGTCATTAAATCTTCTAGCCCTCACCATGACAGTTCATAACAGCACTATGGCAGACAATGGCCAATATCTTACCCCTATATCAAAGCACATCTATGTTGGTATCCACTTTTCTCCAATAGAGGGAGTCCTGAGTCGTTGAGACTCTGGCACACTCTAGGGAAACTTTGATTCTCCAAAAGGAAAGAAAAAAAATTACAAATCTGAGAATGTTCTGTTCTGTTTTTTTATTATTAATATATATATTTTTTTAAAATAAAGGCAACCTAATGTTCTGTAAAATTTAGAAACAAAATAAGGTATTTTATGATGGTTATCTTTCCTCACTCTCTCACTCCCTGTCTGAATATCCATAGACACCTTAGAAAGATGATAGTTCTCCATCTCCAGGTTGAGCACAAAGAATCATTGTCCAGAAAAATGCAGGTATGACTCTCCTTGGAGCTTATTAGCTTGAAAGTAATCTCATTCCATTTTTTAATGAGAAGGAAATGTTTGGGTTGCTTCACGCAGGACGTGTTTCAGTCGTGTTTTATTACATCCTAAGTCCAGTATTCTGGACTCTGGATTCTTAAAGCATTCCATTAATTTATGAGAGAGCATGTGAAACGTAATGGATATTTTGCATTGATATATAAGCAGTAAACAGATATTTATACACTTCATGTGTACTGGTAAAATAGACATTTCCCATATTTAATGCTAAATTTAATCTGGACCCTATTAAAGGAATAGTTAACCCACAAATGAAAATTCTCTCATTATTCAGTCTTTCTTCAGCAATACACGAATACATTTTTTTTAGAAGAAGACAGAGCTCTGTCAGGCCCTTATAATGGAAGTACATGGTGCCAGCACTTTGACGGTCCCAAAGTCATATATAGGCAGCACAAAACTAATCCACACGACTCCAGTTGATCAGTGAATGTCTTCTGAAGCATTATTAACTTTTTAAAAAGTGCTTCCTGCCAGCAGCTGACGTGAAGCATGACATAAACGTGTCATCAATTTCACAAGAGAATTCAGAAGTAGCGCTTATTTACAACAGAAGAACGAATGTCACACGAGACTTCAGCCAATTTAAACAGCATCAGAGCCCTGGATGGAAGCGCCGATTTACAGTTAAAAACTTTTTAAGTATCGACTTGTTTCTTACATCGATTCACTTCAGAAGACATTCATTGTTGACTACTTTTGATGGTTTACTTTTATGCTGCCTAAATGTGACTTTTGGACCGTCAAAGTGCTGGCACCCATGTACTTCCATTGTAAGGACCTGACAGAGCTCTCTCTTTTTCTAAAAATCTTCATTTGTGTTCTGCTGAAGAAAGATAGTCATACATATCTGGGATGGCATCAGGGTAAGTGAAGAATGAGAGAACTTTCATTTTTGGGTGAAATATTCCTTTAATTAAAATTTCTGAAGATATTATCTTAAAATATAATCTCTACCACAAAAATATCAGGTGTCTCTTGCCGGTCAGAATCTGTCAACCATTTTGCACATATTACTGTGAAAGAAGTTATCTGAACATTACCATAGTGATGCTTGAGAATGCATGGTAGTTAATTTACTGGCACTGTGTGTGTGTGTGTGTGTGTGTTTGAGTCAGAGTTTGTTCAAGTATGTTTACAATAAGAATAGATGTTCGTACTTTATATGTGCGTAGTATAAAACACACTCTAAACATGACTCCCCTCTAAAGCTCCGCACTAAAATAAAAAACCCTGAGCCATAAGTGTGTTACTGGTGAACATATAGCAGTCATTTCTATGTGGGAGCTGGGGGAGAATAATAAACAATAGTGGTCTGAGGTGCCTCAAGAGTAAGCTCCCCTTGGCAGATCTGGGAGGCGCTTTATAAATTAGAAATGAGTCTTGTGGCCAGATGCACCAACAATAGCTGCTTGAGCTGCTTAGCTGGCAAACCCTGTCCTCCCACACCCCCACCCCTTCTCCTTTTCTGTCCCTGTCTCTCTCTTTCTCTCTCTAGAGCCAAAACCCCCTCTCCTTGGTGTGTGAAGGGTTTGGGACAGCTTGAACACTGAGAAAAAGCTAATCTCAGTCTCTTCTGGAGACAGCTCAAAGTCAAAAAGTATGTTGGTTAAATGCAAAGCAAGATAAAAGCAGGTCATACAGTATAACATATTATAGGACATACAGTATTCAATTACTGCATATTTCCCTCAGAGTGTAAGCCTCTTAAACTTAATGCAACATGTTTCAATAAAAAGTCAGTTAACGTGTACATTTATGTCTGCATTAATGCTTCCATTTTAATTTCCCTGGTTACTTAACACTTCATTACTCAATGTAAAGTTTATGACAAATTTCAAGAGAGTTACCCTTAACCTTCTTTCCCCATCTGGGTTTTGGGAGGCTTAAAGGCAAGCATTTCAGGTAGTAATTTACTTTTACATTCATGTTTCCCGTAGGGTCTTGCTATACCCAGAGGAATTCGACAATAGCAACACTGACCCTTAAGCTGAAAATTCTTTCTTTCTTTCTTTTTTACTTCTTTGCAAACTATACATCAATACACAGAAACCTGTTAAATATGACCCTGGTTTGCAAAATATGACCCCCCCAGCAAACAAGAGACTTGCATCTTACACATGAGAGTTGTAACAAATACAGTGAAAAACACAGAACTACTAAAACAATATTTAATTTTTTTTTCCCCCACAAGCTAGGCTTTATGATGATTTCATATCAGCACTGGTCGAAAACAACATTTTTGAGAATACAATGCACCTTGCATTTGATGTGAACGGGTTTAAAAGGTATAAAACGAGAGTTAAACTTAAAAATTGTATTTTATTACAGAGTACTATTCAAGCATTCTGTGGGGGCCATGCCATCTGTATCAGGGCTTCCTGTTCTTCTATTCTATTCTTTTTGCAATAAGAATGTTTGGAAGTTTAAAATGTATATTTCCAATTTACACACTAAAGTTGAAGATATAAATAACCATCTTAAGACAATTTTTTTTGTGAATTATCTTAAGAGCCTAAAACATTTGCACAGTAATATATATATATATATATATACACACATACACTCACCTAAAGGATTATTAGGAACACCATACTAATACTGTGTTTGACCCCCTTTCGCCTTCAGAACTGCCTTAATTCTACGTAGCATTGCTTCAACAAGGTGCTGAAAGCATTCTTTAGAAATGTTGGCCCATATTGATAGGATAGCATCTTGCAGTTGATGGAGATTTGTGGGATGCACATCCAGGGCACGAAGCTCCCGTTCCACCACATCCCAAAGATGCTCTATTGGGTTGAGATCTGGTGACTGTGGGGGCCATTTTAGTACAGTGAACTCATTGTCATGTTCAAGAAACCAATTTGAAATGATTCGAGCTTTGTGACATGGTGCATTATCCTGCTGGAAGTGGCCATCAGAGGATGGGTACATGCTGGCCATAAAGGGATGGACATGGTCAGAAACAATGCTCAGGTAGGCCGTGGCATTTAAACGATGCCCAATTGGCACTAAGGGGCCTAAAGTGTGCCAAGAAAACATCCCCCACACCATTACACCACCACCACCAGCCTGCACAGTGGTAAAAAGGCATGATGGATCCATGTTCTCATTCTGTTTACGCCAAATTCTGACTCTACCATCTGAATGTCTCAACAGAAATCGAGACTCATCAGACCAGGCAACATTTTTCCAGTCTTCAACTGTCCAATTTTGGTGAGCTCTTGCAAATTGTAGCCTCTTTTTCCTATTTGTAGTGGAGATGAGTGGTACCCGGTGGGGTCTTCTGCTGTTGTAGCCCATCCGCCTCAAGGTTGTGCGTGTTGTGGCTTCACAAATGCTTTGCTGCATACCTCGGTTGTAACGAGTGGTTATTTCAGTCAAAGTTGCTCTTCTATCAGCTTGAATCAGTCGGCCCATTCTCCTCTGACCTCTAGCATCAACAAGGCATTTTCGCCCACAGGACTGCCGCATACTGGATGTTTTTCCCTTTTCACACCATTCTTTGTAAACCCTAGAAATGGTTGTGCGTGAAAATCCCAGTAACTGAGCAGATTGTGAAATACTCAGACCGGCCCGTCTGGCACCAACAACAATATCACGCTCAAAATTGCTTAAATCACCTTTCTTTCCCATTCTGACATTCAGTTTGGAGTTCAGGAGATTGTCTTGACCAGGACCACACCCCTAAATGCATTGAAGCAACTGCCATGTGATTGGTTGATTAGATAATTGCATTAATGAGAAATTGAACAGGTGTTCCTAATAATCCTTTAGGTGAGTGTATACCTGTATATGTTATCATTAGGTGGCCTACATTGACAAAGATATAAAAAGTGGGCAATGACAATCATGCAATATCAAATATATCATATTTGGTATATGTGATATCAAATGTTGTTACTTTTCCACTAACCAAAATGCATGCTGTAATGTAATGAATCACTCTGATTACTAAACTTAATCTCAGTTCAATGTTACAGAAATGAAATATATATTGTCATCCAATTATGGACTTTTTTCATTTCTGTCAAACAACAATGAAGTTTGGTAGCTTTCGTTTACCTTGAACACAAGTTATTGTCTAAAGTATTTTTATAAACTGGAACTTGTGATGAATGGCTATGCTACACATATTTTAGTGAGACAAATTGCCTATAGTTCACTCCAATGGTTAAATCCATGACTTCTGCAGTGATATGATAGGTGTGGGTGAGAAACAGATAAATATTTAAGTCAATTATTGTTAGAAATTTGCCCAGTAGATGGCAATATGCATGAAGAATGTGAATTTCCAAAAACAAAAGAAGAAGAAAGTGAAAGTTAAAGTGGAGATTGACTGAGTGGGGAGAAGAATTTCTAGCAAAAATTGACTTAAATATTGATCTGTTTCTCACGCACACCTATCATGTCACTTCTGAAGACATGGATTTAACCACTGGAGTTACATGGATTTGGCTACATTTTTGTGATTTTTGGAGCTTCAAAATGTTTTTACCCATTCACTTGCATTGTATGGACCAATTTGTGTTCTGCTGATGAAAGAAAGTCATACACTTGGCATAAGGGTGACTAAAAAATTAGATCATTAAAATTTTTGTGTGAACTCTCCCTTTAAAGCCCGATGAGGCCCCTGTACCAAACGACTGCTCTTCCACCTCTATTGTGCCAAGTGACCCTGTTTTTAAGTTAATTCATTTTTTTAAAAAATTTTTTTGCATTCCTTGCATTGTTTTGAACAAGTTTTATGTGCAACAATAACTCTCTCAGTCGGCATTAAGGGAAATTTAGACCCTGCATGTAAACTGATTTTAATGTAATTGTTTCATACATTATGATATTCAAAACACACTTTTCATTTCTGGAATCATGTCGCCCTTTTATTTTATAATTTTTTTTTAATCAGATTCATATAGTGTTTACAGTATCATAGATAAGTGATGTATTTTAAAAGTTGGCAGTCACAAACACCTATAAAATACCTATATTTCTTATTCTTTCTGGCAAACAGCCATGAAAAGGGAATGTGTGCTACATTTTTAAATTGCGGCATAGAGTTTTTATTATAAAGGGACATAGCTTTCGCAACTCAGTACTCAAAACTCACTACTCATGAGTACTTTTAAATGAGCTACTCTTTTACTCTTACTTGTGTAACATATGGCACTCACACACAGGAATAGTGTTAAACCCGGAGGTTGTGTTTATTGAAAGAGAGTGTTAAGGAAAGGAGGACTTTCAGAAGTGCGTGGAGCTTGGGGTGACGTCACTGGAGTGAATGAGCGTGGAGCTGGAGAGTGATCGCAGAGCTTGGACGAAGCGTGGAGATTGGGGTGACGTCACTGGAGTGAATGAGCGTGGAACTGGAGAGTGAGCGCAGAGCTTGGACGAGCGTGGAGCATGGGGTGACGTCACTGGAGTGAATGAGCGTTGAGCTGGAGAATGAGCGCAGAGCTTGGACTAGCGTGGAGCTTGGGGTGACGTCACTGGAGTGAATGAGCGTGGAGCTGGAGAATGAGCGCGGAGCTTGGGAGATAGTTGAGATACAGAGATCGTTGAGCTTCCGAGATCTCCGCTGGAGTAAAAGGAGCGAGGAGCTTGAGTTAGGAGCAAAGGAACGTGGAGATAGGAAGATAGACAAAGGAGCGTGGAGACAGGAAAAATCACAGGAACGAAGGAGCGTGGAGATAACCCGATAACAGGAACGAAGGAGTGAGTCTGTATACGATAAACGAGTAAGGAGTAACGCTTAACGTTTAACGAGACCAGTCCAAGAGTGAGGGGAGAACAGAGTATTTAAAGAGTGGAATGGAAACAAGAGACAGGTGCAGGTGATTAGTGATTATTGAAAAGGGAGAGTGAAGCATAAAAGCAAGAAAAGACAGGGAGATCTGTGACAACTTGATTCATTTTTAGGACAGGTACTTTTACTCAAACCATTTTTTTTTTTAAGATGCAACAGTACTTATAATTGAGTACTATTTTTCAGTACTGTTTCCACCCCTGGCTGCGGGACTATTGGCCCGATGGTGGGAACACAGATCAATTTTGGTCTCGTAGCTTGAAGTCCAAGTCCAAGTTAATAGCACTGACTTGCACTGGCCCGATGGTGGAAAAGTGGCTTATGTCAAGTGGGGGCCAATTAGCCAGGTATGTGATCTGAAAGGTGATTGGTTGCACCTGAGCAAGTGTGTAATTTTTATTCTTAGATTACTTATCTAAGTATCCGTATTAGGCTAATCAAGCCCTCCACCGTGCCACATTTATGTGTAAATACATCTGGCAAAGGTTAGATTGAATATATTTAAATTTCCATGGCGTAATGTGACAAATAATAACGATTTTGACAAGGCATGAGGACTTATTCATGTAAGATCTTAAAATGTAACAATGTTTTGTTAGGCCTCTCAAATGGATCCATTTTCAAGATTATTATGCTGGCATCATCATATTACAATTGCATGGGTTGTTTACCTTTGCGTCACATGGATAACCACAAAACTATTATTGCTAAACTGCTCCCAGATTCCAATAATCACCAACATTTTGAATGGCATGATAAATGGGAGAAATTCTTTGCAGAAAATATTTTATAACAGTAATAAACAAAAGGCCAATCAGTGCTTTCAGTCAGTCATCTGTACCAAGCCATGACTACAATCTTCACATCTACAGGAATTTCAGCCAGGTCATACTTGTGTCCACTTCTCAAATATCAGACTTGCTGGAAATATTAGACCTCCCACATAGCTCCAGAACACCACTGTGTTAGGTATAACTGTGTTGGCCAGTGCATGGAGAGAAGTAGTATTTTAAAGTTTATATTATGCCTTTTTGATACTTTTTTAAAAAACTGCAGGAGTTTATCAACATTTATGTTGTCAAGATGTTGCCTGTGGTCTATTCCTGGGAATTATGAAGCAAATTTCCTTGAAAAGAAGAGAGGAGTCAGAAACAAAACAAGGATAGAGCTGACTGAGAGATGCAAAACAGCTACATATTGCACATAATTGTATGTAGATCATGATTTTCATCCATATTTTCATGTGTTATGATTGTAAATTTTAATAAAGTCAACTGAAGGTATGCAATTATGGCATGTTAACAAACACTAATTAAAAGCAGAAGGTGTTGTCTGACCTTTGAAAACAGAGTGAGAGTTTTAATCATAGATTGTTTCCCAATAAGGAAAACTACATCCTGACTCCTTTTCCAGGCTTTTGAAGACAGCTGCAACAACTATGACAGGGATGAAACCACATCTGAAATACATTTTGCAATACTAAAACCACATGTCCAAAGATTGGTCTTGGTATTATTCCTGCATTTTTTCATTCTTTCATGCTTTTTTCTGTTGACATGCACAACAAAGTAATTTGCTTTTTATATATTACCAGTGTTAACAAGAACTTACCCTTTATTACTGAATTTTTACAATAGCTCTGAATTTCAACATTACATCAATGTGAGGTTATGCAGTCCCGGATATGATTGATTCAAGCTCGTTTGATGGTCAGCCGAAGTGGTTTATTGTTACTGGAAAACTTTAATCACTGTAACAAAATGTTGTCTTGAGGAAGGCAAGAGCACTGAACCAAAAATAAGGATATGTCTCTTTTGTCATATGATCCTGCAGAACATAAATGGCAAAAGGTGAAGAAACATCATCAACTTATCAAAGCATTTGTCGTGATTAAAAACAGTGCTGACAGTGCATTATTTTTGGCTGAATATAGTTGGATTATATATGCCATCAAACAAGACCAACACTGTTAAATCAAGCTGACAGCTGAAAAATAAGAGATTTGACAGCATTTGTGTTTCTGCAGGGTTAGAGTTGAAACAAATTAATAAAGAAAAGAATGTCTATGGTCGAGGTTATTCACAAAACACCACAAAGGTAAAACTGGGCAAGAAAACAACAATTATGTGTATTTGGCAGTCATGGCTAAAGGATGCATACAGTCTAATTAACTATGACATTCTATTGTACTCATCCATGCAATTGTTTCCAGTGATGTGTTGTTTTTTTACACAGGCTACTCAGACCATGGCCTATAAATCATCTGCAACATGGCAGTTAAATTGCCGTTTACTGGAGAGGTTGTAAACATTGTTGATATAAGATGTTTGCAAGAATCCAGACATGAGTAACATGTTAAAAAATAATAATATTTGAAACAAGAATGAATACTGCTATTCATTAAAAAGTATATAGTGAAAAATTATTTAACTTAATATTCATGTACTCTTTCTTCTTTCATTGTACTCATGTGCTCAAGAGCAAAATGTTGATAGTATGGTTTAGTGTGTCAACCATTTTGGAACTTTTGTGACCTTTTGTGTTTGACTGTACGTTTATGAGAACCGTTTTGCAATCACCTCTAAAATTAATAGAGTTCTGGTAGGGTTTTCGGGCAGGATTTCATTTAGGGGAGTCTGCACTTTTTTAATGACTTTAAACAATAACTGAACACTGAAATGTGCAAAATGAGTAATAATTGTGTTTTGGAATGGCATAATAATGCTGGTCATGATGTTCTGTACAGTACATACAGTATTGACAAGTGAATGTAATGAATGTTATACGTTATAATAAAGTTTTCTGAAAATAGCAATTACAATACAATTTGTTCTGTTAAGACTGAAAATAGCATGGTGTGCAGAAGGCATATACATTTTTATAGTCTTTATTTAATATTTGTGCTAGAATTTTATGTACAAAATGATAGCCAACATAAAACAATGGAAACAGTAAATCTAATAATGCTACACCAAAACAAGATCATTTTAAAACAAAAATTAAAATAGAAATCTTATGCAGTGCACATGCCTTTTTAACTGATTGGTGACATGCATTTCAGACAAAGCTTTGGGCTGAATTTCAATAGATTTGCAATTAAAATTCTTAACTAAAACTTCCTTAACTTTTCACCAGCATCATTATCAGCACTATACATAACAGTAACAAGCTGTGGGATTATATGGAAAATGTACTGTACTGATAAAATAAAAATCATTGTTATTATGAATATTGTTGATGTTATGCTATGTGCTATGACTTAACTTGGTCAGAAAACATATAGTGTGTTTACAGTAGATAAAGTATAGGCCTATGTAAACAGTATTCTAACATCAAGCAGAATCCTTAATTAACCCAATAATTTGGGACTGGGCAATTCAACTGGTCATAAACATGACTTTAACAGTGCAATAAATGTTATGCAAATATATCTAATCACTTGCTAAAAACAGACTTATTCACCAGAGTCAACAGCGAAGTTTGATGACTGTTAGATTAGTTCATGATCACAGCATTGCATGGACGAAAATAGAATACCATTGTGTATTAAACTTGGGGTAATTCTAGGAACCAATTACATTCAAAATACCTTAAGAAATGGCTCAATTGGTTTTATATGGACTGCACTTAATACATTGTGTACAAATATTTTACCAATAAGTTGTGAGCATCTTGGGCAGAGTGCTACTGACTGAAAATCTGTCATGTTCTAAAATATTTTTGTGGCATAATTAAAAAAGAAAGGAAAAAAATCAACAATCAATTTCTGTCAAATTCTGATAATTTCACAACATGTTATGAACAGTTACATATATGGATATATACAAAAGTGATCTGTTGGTTTTCGTGGAAAGCTTGTCCACTGAACTGTATCATTCATTATCTCTTCAGTTACAGTCCTAAACAGCACAGATCCAAGACACTTTGAATGTTGATCTATAAAATACATGAGAAATATATATATTGTATATAAACAATGAAAAATAGAGCAATATTTTGGGTTGCCAGGATGTGCAAGTTCATATAGTAAGTGGCAATTTTGAGAATGTTTATTTAAAGACATTCTCGTAGGCAGGGCACTTGTGGCTATTGAGTTTTTTCAGTGTCTTTTTGAACTCCTTGCTGGATTTGTCCCACTTGTGAATGCCAGTGAGAAGGTACTGTTTGTCCACTCTGCGGCCCATGATGAGGTATGTGTTTCCAAGATTTTCTAGCTGTGCACAAGGGCAATTGGCTCCATTCTTCAGATACAGTGTGAGCTTCTTAATGTCTTCCTTCATCAAAGTGCCCAGCTTTACAGGCTTTTTCCTCTTCTGCAGGATCACCTTGCGATCCATGTTCTCCTGTTTGACCTCCTTGATCTTGGTCTTTATGGCTGAGGATAAAGAAAAAGAGAACTGCTATCAGCTTTCTGAGTGTAATATTGTCTGATGGGATAGAAGCGAGACAGAAGATTACATCATACTGCCAGTAAATATTTGTTTTCTGGACTTCTTCATATAACTCTCAAAGTTCTTCTTTTTAGTGCCATAATTACATGGAGATTTTGAGTTTCCTGGAAAAGCCCCCTCAATGTTTTTTTTTTGTTTAAACACTGCTCCTACCTACTGCATCTGTTGTGGTCTATGATATTGCAAACCTCCATATAAACTTACATTGGACTATGCAGTGCTGAGACTATACACAAAGTCATCAAATCCCCCAGGACATGTGCAGGGCTGAGAGAGGCCAAGAAGGGTTTTGGTTGCAAGGGGTATCGCTGGCAGGTCCCAAACGTCCAAAACCATTAAAGAGAGATTAGACTGCTAAGTAATGCAGGGAGTCAAAAGAGAGATGAAGGAATGGAGAAAATATTAGGAAAAGATGTAATCAATATCAGGCCTTTATTCTCTGCCAATGGTCTCAGGGCAAACCCATAATAATATTGGTCTCTCTGTCATGAACTCTTGTCAAGTCTAAGAGACAGCATCAATATCCATGCAAACCAACATGCTCTCATAATGCATTTTATGCATTTGGCAGACGCTTTTATCTAAAGCGATGTACAGTGCAATTATTACAGGGACAATCCCCCCGGAGCAACCTGGAGTTAAGTGCCTTGCTCAAGGACACAATGGTGGTGGCTGTGGGGATCGAATCATGGCAGTATTCCTTTCACAGGGGGCAAGAATTTCACAAATTGCAACTTCATTGCCCTCTGCCCCTCCAGACGTAACACGCTTTGTTCCTTAGAATACCTCCCTTATAAGCAATTATAGATGGACACCTTGGATGCAGGTGAAATTATCTCCATGGACTAACAGCACGATCAGAGAAAACTGTTAATTTATGAAACATCAAAAATAACAGAATAAAATGTGGTATTTCTCTATTACCTTGGTGTGGTTGGTAAAACCAATGCAAAAATGCAATAAATAATTGGCTTTTTTCCTTTTACAGTCATAGCAGTAAATATGAGGATTTTAGTAGGGAAAACTCTGACATGACAGCTCTCTTGGTTTAATCTTATTCCACATTCTTAGATTTGTATTAATCTGTCTGTTCTTTTAGTAAACTCTCCTTAACCTCTAAATCTTTTAATTTCCTTAACCTTGCTTTGCTCAGGCACAAGTCATCTCCATGGTGGTCCTGCCACAGTCAAGACTTTAGTGGATATTCAGATGAATTTTTCTTGTTCTGGGTAAACAATTAAGAAATGTGCCAAGCGTAACATCTTATCAACATCAGTGGTCTAACATCAGTAACCCTTCAGTGAACTTCAGGCACTCTGCCACCATCTGAAGAATTTGGTCCAATTAGCAGCCTGATTCCAAAGACCCGTGGAAAAACAGTAGGCACCTTTATTGAGATTTACTACTAATTATGCTTTAACAACATGATCAGTCTCCATTGGCTGTCAGTGAGGAGACAACAATGAAACTCCCTTATATCCTTTTTAACCTTGAATATATATATATTCTCTGAAGCCTGGAGCAAGCAAACACAATTCTCGATCATTTGCCAAAGTGAGTTGTGTTTGAAATTAAGTCCCAAACAGAGACCCCTTTTAAGTCAAAAGATGTTGAGAGAGTAGCACTTAACACCCAAAAGACATAAAGTAATTTAGAAGTTGCATGATGGAATGGTCCTCTGTGTAGTTTTTCCACTTATATAGCCATAACCTCATATCTCACACCTTCTCGCTACTAATGATGTTGTAGAAATATGGCAGATGCTTCCTGGTATTATAGGTGCACATGGTAAGGATTAAAGCTTGATCAAAAGTCTATAAAGGGGCTTAGTGTATAATGAAATAAAAAATGGTCTGAAGGTTAAAGAATTATTCAGTCAGAACAGAAAGATCTTTGCCTGCCTCCCACAACCACTATATCTTAGTTCATATCCAGCTTTAATTCCACAGTGAACTGCTTTTGCACCTTGTGTTTGTGAATGTAATCATCACAAACGCAGGAGCATGGATACAGTTAAATACCTTTAGATGTGGCTTTACTACTAATACGTGTAACACCACAGTTTCTGAACAATAACAATGAGAAAGGTATAAAAGTGTTAGTCTCATTTGTTCTCTGTAATCCAGAGACTCGAAAAGGGCAAGCCACGATAAAGCTTCATAAATCAAGCTGTGCGAGATGCCTTTCTAATCTCACTTAAACTGAAAAGACATTATGAGTAAACAAGGGGGTGTTGAAGAGATAGTTTACCCAAATTTTTTTATTCTGTCATCATTTACTCACCCTCATATTGTTTCAAACCTGTATGACTTATTTCCATGGAACACAAAAGGAAATATTAGACAGAATGTTAGCCTCAGTCAGCTTTCACTTTCATTGTCTGGAAAGTAATTGGTGACTAGCTGGGATTCCATTCATGTATTTCTATGTGCATTTTGGGATAACGCATAAAAACTGCTGGATGGAAACACCAAAATGCAAATAAAATCTCCAAAATGTGCATAAAAATCATATACGCTCACTTGAAGTGGATACATTTTTTATTTGATAAGAAGAAATGCGTAAAAACTATGTTGGAAGCAAATTTACAAATAAACTCATTGAATTTATTAGGAATACAAGATCACACATCAGCACATCAAAAAATATATGTGATTGAATCACTTGTTCACAACTGCACTAACCAGCGGACCAATCATCGCATCCTGAAATAACAGTGTCTAAAAAATCAAAGCCTGCTTAGAGTTTGCAGAGCAAATAAGTAAAATACACACTTGAACCGTGCCGAAGAGTTTATTGACAGGTTTATAGACATTTAAAAATAAGGATGGAGGAACGTACACACATAGTGCTCCCAGAACTTTGATGCTCCCAAACATGACAGTTTTGTCCATGTGCTCTAAACCTTAGTGTTTTATTATTCATTTATTTATTAGAGTCACTGTGGCAACAATTTCTCAGAAAGTTACAATTATGTGCTTTTTAACACGCAGCTTTATTCGTACATTGTTTTTTGGAAAAGTACATTTTGCAACTTGGATGGAAAGATAGCTAATGATGCTTCACAAGATTGCCTTTTGTGTTCCACGGAAGAAAGTAAGTTATACAGTTTGGAACAACCTGAGAGTGAATAAGGATTGAAAAAATAAAAATGAAAATGAATTTTCAGATACAGATTTTTAATCTTTGGGTGAACTTTATCACATACCACTCTGAAGAATGTTCTTAAATAGTTTCATATCAGTAGGGCTAGACTATCTTGTGTACAAAGAAACGTCTAGGTTACGTATGTAACCTCCGTTCCCTGATGTAGGGAACGAGAGGTTGTGTCGAAGAAGCGACACAGGGGTCTCCCTTGAGCGCCGAATATGCCTCTGATCTATAAAAAAGGCCAATGAGAATTAGACAGACAGTATTTGCATACCCCGCCCCCGAACATACGGGTATAAAGGCGGAGAAATACGTCGAGTTCATTCAGGACTTTCTGAGGAGCCAGAAATGGTCCGGCCACCACAGTGACTCGGCTCAGGGACATGGCCGGGAGGACACAACTTCTCGTTCCCTCCATCAGTAAACGAAGGTTACATATGTAACTTAGATGTTCCCCGTCTGTCGTTCACTTCTACGTTGTGTCGAAGAAGCGTCACTAGGGGTCCAATTTAAATCATGCCATGCGCTGAGCCATGTACGTGTACTGCTGACACTGGAGTGGGCAGGTATTTTACGTGCAAAGGTGACCAGCTATGTCAGACTGCATGTACACTTCCCCAATGCCCCATAAAAGTCGCCGTAATCCTTCCGGTTACCCTAGTCAGGGGAACAAGGCGACGCTTGCCAACCTGGGAATGGGACAAGCCTAGCCGGGCCTCTTTCCTCTCTATGTTTCTCGCATAGAGCCAAATGGCTGGGGCCATTACACGCATCGTGGGAAGGGGGTCTAACCCAGTTTCCTATACTTTCAGGGGGAAAGACCCTGCGGAGGCCACACCTGCCCAGGGATGGGGAGGTAAAAGTGTCGAAATACATCACATGGGCCACTCAGGTCACATGTGGAAAAATGGTGCAGTGGTAGATCCAGCTTCAAGGAGGGGGGAGTTGCTACAACACGGCGACCGGAGGGCAGCTGGAACTGCCTAAGGGAGACGCGGGTCCACTCGTAAGGGGACCATACCGTGGAAAATACACACAGGAGGAGTCCATGCAGGAGTCCCGACCTGTGGAGCACCTATTCCAGTACAGGGTTGATTTGAGTACCCACAGTGGATTGGGTTGGCGAATTCCTCCACTGAATTGCGGACCCACAGTGCTAAGGAGGAATCATCCAGGGAACCGAATGTACGGGATCTCCTGGGAGAGAAAGCGCACAGTTTTACCTCAGCCGAGGGAAAGGGCGCTAAGTGCAAGCGATCCACTCAGCCAGTCCGTCAGCGTGTTTACCGAGTTCTACTGGCTCGGACCTGAGAAAACATGGGACGAAACTGATTCAACCCTGATTGTAAAATCTTGCAAAGGTATTAGGTGTTGCCCAACCCGTTGCTCTACATATGTCTGCCAGGGAGGTGCCTCTGACCAGTGCCCACGAGGACGCAACACTACTTGTTGAGTGTGCTCAGACCCGCAAAGGGGGGCACAGCCTGGGTGTGATAGGCCAATGAAATGTCGTCCACCACCCAGTGGGAAAGCCTCTGTTTGGAGACAGCGTTCCCTTTCTGCTGTCCACTAAAGCAGACAAAGAGCTGCTCAGAACATCTAAAGCTCTGCATGCGGTCCAAGAAGGTATGCAATGCATGTACCGGACACAGCAACGAAGGGGCAAGGCCTGCTCCTTCCAGGGCAGCGCTTGCAGGTTCACTACCTGGTCTCTGAAAGGTGTGGTAGGAACCTTGGGCACGTAGCCCGGTCGCAGTCTTAGGATCACATGTGTGTCTGCCGGACCGAAATCTAGGCAAGTGTCGCTGACAGAGAATGCTTGCAGGTCCCCGACCCTCTTGATGGAGGCGAGCGCGATCAGCAGGGAGGTATTTAGAGAGAGGGCCCTGAGTCCAACTGACTCTAGCGGCTCGAAGGGGGGGTCTCTGAAGGCCTGTGAACAACTGAGAGATCCCAGGAGAAGAATAGGCTTGGCAAGGAAGGATTTAACCTCTGGGCACCTCTTTGGAACCTGATGATTAAGTCGTGCTTGCCCAAAGACTTGCCATCTACTGCGTCGTGGTAGGCCACGATAGCAGCAACATACACCTTCAAGGTGGAAGGGGACAGCCTCCTCTCCAGCCCCTCCTGCAGGAATAAGAGCACTGACCTAACTGTGCACCTCTGTGGGTCTTCAGCCTGGGAAGAACACCAATTTGCGAACAAGTGCCATTTCAGGGTGTAAAGTTGCCTGGTAGAGGGGGCTCTGGCTTGGTTGATCATGTCTACGATGGCAGGTGGTAGACCAGCTAGATCTTCCACGTCCCATCCAGGGGCCAGACGTGGAGGTTCCAGAGGTCTGGGTGTGGATGCCAGAGCATGCCCCATACCTGACAAAGAAGGTCTTTCCTCAGGGGAATTCACCAGGGAGGGGTTGTCGTGAGGAGTATGAGGTCCGAGAACCAGGCCCGGGTGGGCCAGTAGGGAGCCAATAGGGTGACTTGTTCCTCGTCCTCCCTGACTTTGCACAGCACCTGTACAAGAAGGCTCACTGGGGGAAATGAGTACTTGCGCAGCCCCGAGGGCCAACTGTGTTCCAGCGCATCTGCTCAGAGGGGAGCCTCTGTTCGGGCATACCGGAGCGGGCAGTGGGAGGTCTATCGGGAGGCAAACAGGTCTACCTGGGCCTTGTTGAATCGTTCCCAAATCAGCTGAACTGACTGGGGGTGAAGCCTCCATTCTCCACCGGGCCAGCGTTGTCATGACAGCGCGTCCGCTACTACATTGAGGTCGCCGGGGATGTGAGTGGTGCGCAGCGACTTTGGCTCCAAAGGAGGAGACGATGGGCAAGTCACGACACGTGGTGGGAGCGTATGCCTCCTTGGCGATTTATGTACACTTCCGCGGTGGTGCTGTCTGACCTGACTAGGATATGTTTGTCTCGAACTAATGGGAGAAACTTCCACAGGGCAAAGAAGACAGTCAGCAACTCTAGGCAATTGATGTTCCAGCGCAGCGGGGCTCCTTTCCAACGGCCCGCGACTGCGTGCCCATTGCACACGGCGTCCCAACCCAATCTGGAGGCGTCGGTCATGACCAGGCGACCGCCGTGGAGGACGCTATATGCCCCAGGAGCCTCTGGAAAAGTTTTTATGTGCCCGGCATGAAGGTGGCGAGGCATTCCAGCACTGACTGCGCATTCACATTGGTGAGACGTGCCAACATTGAGACTGAGTCTAACTCCATGCCGAGAAAAGAGATGCACCTGAGCACCTGGTTTCTGTGAGTGCATAGTAATTCTCGGGAGTGGGCCAGAATGAGCCAGTCATCGAGGTAATTGAGTATGCGGATGCCGGCTTCTCGGAGCGGGGAAAGTGCTGCCTCTGCGACTTTCGTGAAGACGCGAGGGGACAGAGACATGCCGAAGGGAAGGAGTTTGTACTGATACGCCTGGCCGTCGAACGCAAACCGTAGGAAGGGTCGGTGTCGAGGCAGAATTGAGACGTGACAGTACACGTCCTTCAGGTCTACCGCTGTGAACCAATCTAGAGGCTGGATGCAAGTTAAGATGTGTTTTTGCATGAGCATTTTGAACAGGAGTTTGTGCAAAGCCCGTTTGAAAACTCGCAAGTCCAAGATTGGTCGTAAGCCATTGCCTTTCTTGGGTACGATGAAGTAAGTGCTGTAGAAACCCTTCTTCATCTCGGTTGGAGGGACAGGCTCTATCACGTCTTTGAGTAAGAGAGTAGCGATTTCCGCGCTCAGGGATTTGACATGTTCGCCGTGTAATGCGGAAAAGCAGACGCCCAGCGTAGGGGGGAGGCCTGACAAACTGAATTGTGTAACCGAGTCGAATGGTCCGAGCCAGCCAGCGTGAAGGGTTGGGAAGTGAAAGCCACAAATCGAAGCTCTGTGCGAGGGGCACCAAGGGGATGATTATTTTTGACGTACCCGGCGGGGCTTTGCAGCGGGGTGGAGCAGGTAGTATGGCGTCGGGAGGCGAGGGTGCATCCCAAGGCTCTGGTGCTGAGAAAAGACGCGGGGGGGGTTAATGACTGAGGAGGATGTCCGGTAGAGGCGTCCTCTGGACTCGTCAGAACCGGCCTTCTGGGGAACAGTCTTGGGGCTGAGGGCGGGGAGTCCGTGCCCAGCATGCCGGGACTGCTGAGGTGTGGCGGCAGAGTGCCGTGAGAATGGCATTTGCGGGCCAGGTGACCCAGAGACAAAGGAAATAGCTCTTTTACTGAGAATGTGGGCAAATGTGGGTACCACAGCCCGTCTAGGTAAATTCAACAAAATATTCCCCTCCTGGCCCTCCACCGGGTAAGCAGACCGCTCCGGAGCTAACGTCTTGGTCCCTGGGTCGGTCGTTTTAGGAGCGCCTGGGAGCCTTGCGGGTCCTCGAGGGGGTCCGTGGGCCGGGGGCGTCAACTTCCTGCGGGGTGCTCGACACGTGGGCTGAGAGCTGGGCCCAGGTTGAGGCAGAGCAGGGCATTTCTTCGCCACAGGACGATGCCCTCGGCGAGCAGACGGAGCATGGCCCATGGCGTCAGGTTTGCAGCGGGGCAGGATATGTGAGATGGCCTCCGTCTGTTGCTTCACCGTGAAGAACTGCTTGGTAAAGTCCTCGACGGTGTTGCCGAAGAGGCCAAACTGTGAGACAGGGGCGTTGAGGAAGTGCACTTTGTTGGTCTCACACATCTCGACCAAGTTCAGCCACAGATGACGTTCCTGGACCACAGTGTGGTCATCGCCTGCCCGAGTGACTGCGCTGTGACCTTCGTGGCTCTGAGGGCGAGGTCGGTCAATGAGCACAGTTCCTGAAACTCGTCGGGATCAGGGCTACCCCCGTGCTGATCTTTCAGTGCCTTGGCCTGGTGAACTTGCAGGAGGGCCATGGCATTACGGGCGGAAGCGGCGTGTCCAGTGGTGCAGTAAGCTTTGGCAGTCAATGAAGACGTTGTCCTACAGGCCTTGGAGGGGAGTACAGGGCAACCCAGGTGGTAGGGTTCTCGGGACACAGGTGGAGCGCAACAGCCCTGTCCACCTGGGGAATTGCCGTGTACCCGTGGGCCGCTCCGCCGTCGAGGGTAGTGAGAGCGGATGAGCGAGTGGCTTTGTGACGTGTGGAGAGGGTTGCCCTCCATGAAGCAGCTGTGAGCAGCGCAGAGCCCCCAGGAACCATTCATCCAACCGCGATGGCTGTGGGGAGGACAGAGGTTTCCAGTCCAGCCCCACGCTGGCGGCGGCCCGGGCAAGCATATCGGACATCTGCGCGTCAGCCTCAGCCTGGGCATGCTGGTCCGAAGGCATCAGCCCAGGAGAGTCATCAGCGTCAGATGCCGCGCTCTCCGATGCAGCAGCGAGCTCATCCAACTCGAGCTCTAGAGGATAGGCAGGCTGGCTGTGTATTGCTCTTTTAGAGGAAAAAACTCTAGTAGAGTAAAACACTCTTTTAAATAACTCTTTTAGTTTTTGCGCTGTTGAACCGCCCAGGGGCAAACTGCACTGCCGTGCAGAGAAGGAGAAAGCCGTAGATCCAACTGCAGGCAAGCGTCAGAGGAACAGGAACGGGTGTGTGATTCTCAGCTAACTGCATACACGACCATTGGCTCCAAAGAAAATTTCTGAATTAACTTCTCTGCCTTTATACCCGTATGTCTGGGGGTGGGGTATGCAAATACTGTCTGCCTAATTCTCATTGGTCTTTTTTTCATAGATCAGAGGCATATTCGGCACTCAAGAGAGACCCCTAGTGTCGCTTCCTCGACACAACGCTGAAGTGAGCAACAGACGAGGAACCAGACTTTTTAGGTATGTTTTGCAAACATTTATACATGAGATTTAATTATATGTTACAGAACATTAAGCAGCCACCTTAATGTTACCATTTCGTTTCTTTTCTTTTACAAAACCAATCAGATAATGTTTCAGTCTCAGATGTTCGAAATAAGTACTTCATTCTTGACAGCTTTAGTAAATATTTGATAAATATGATATAAACAAAGAGCATATCTCAGAAATCATGCGGTCACATTCAGTGTTCTTTCCAAAATGACATTAATAATTTTGATAGAGGAAAAAAAAAAACACAAAAAAAAAAACAGTGAAAGTCAAACTAATGTCTTTTCATTTCTTTTGTGGTAAACATTGCTTATAAAAAACCTTTTAACCATTTGTCCCTGGTCTTTGACCTAGCAGCCTCTGTAATTTCAGAAATGAGACAGGTCCACAGCCAGCTGTAATGATGCCATAAACTCAGTAGGGAGAGTTTGGGCAGAAACAATTCACAAGCACGGCACCTGTGGCTCAGGGTAAGCTCCAGTCAAAATGGTGCTATACCATACAGTTTTACTACAGGAAAGCCAAGCATGCATCACTGACCACAGGATACACAACCAACTGAAGTATCCGAATGCTGTACAGTACTGGAGAGATCAATTGAGAGAAGTCAATAAAACTCTGTCTATAATTTGGGTCTTTAAACATCTACTGTATATCTGAGTTCTGTTACCATTCTCTTACTATCTACTGTACATTCCTTGAGTGTTCAGGTCAGTTCAAAATATATATAGCAACAGTGTGTACACTCAAAAAAAATATTTTTTTGTTGCTTTCGAAGCTTTTTTGAGTTGGGACTACATTGATGCTTATTGTGGTGTTCATGTAGCGTTGATGAAACTGGGCAGGGGATTTCCATTACCCAGCATGCCTTGCATTGGCTTCAAAAGCGAGATTAAATATTAAGTGTTATCTTATATGTTTTTGTGCAAGATGAATATAAAGGGGGATACTTATTAGTGTATAATGTTTTGTTATGTTGATATTTAGAAGAGATTCAGTAATTAGAGTTTTAGGCTAACAATGAGGTCACACACGATATTGATTCTCTCGCTTTGCAGGGAAAATGCTGTTTTAACTATAGCATAGTGCTTCTCATTAGCATGTATTTAGTAATTAGTAAATAAAGAAATTAAAGAGATTTACTTGCATTACATTGACACATCTGGTTTTGTTGCGGTTACCTAATTCAATATTATTTTTACACAAAGTGTTTGTGTTGAGATTAAATAGTAATTTTAAATTAAGAAAACTAATTTCAAAAGCATGGAACAACTGTCCATGACTGAATCAAATTCAGCCAAAGAGCTATTTTCACACACTGGATTGAGAGAATGTTCTATACATTAAATTCATCACTTTAAAGCAATACTTCTCTGTGTGAACCCTGTCTTGTTTTAGTCAGTCTATCTTTGTCAGTATCCTGGAAAAGAATGTAGTAATAAGGTCAAAGAGAGAGTGTCAGTGGGGTTGGTTTACATAAAGCTGTCCAGAGAAAGACTACTTTCCAAAGATTACTCATTTAAACCCTTGAATGAAACTTTATGGTTTTGTCAGAGGCTAACCAAAACCAGCTTTTGTTTTCTTCTTCAGAGGGAAGCAGGAAGTCACTTTTGCACTGCTCTCCTTTTGTTGAGGTAACTCCTGCTGTGATTGGTATTAATAGCTGTAGTTACAGGCTCATTTAAAAGTCATTGTTGTTAACCATCCTCAAATCTAACTAAAGAAAATTTAATAATTTAATTGTTCTTGATAACAGACAAATTACGGAATGGCAAAGAACCCACATAACCAAGAGATTGATTTTGTAGTAAAACAAATAAAATATATTTGTAATTGATTTCCATAGGAACAAGAGAGGTTACAATAAAGGAGATTCTACAAAACGTTAACATTGCAAATCTCTCGCACCGGTAAGGCGATAAAGACAAACATTAGATTGTGTAAGAGTGATCAAAATCCACTTAATTGTGAGCAGGAATCAGTTGGAAATTAAAAAAATGTACCCAGCTGTAATGGATAGACTGATTTACCCCAATGACCAAAGAGTAAACTCACACTGTGTCAATCTCTGCCCAGAGGTCGACCCCTCTGTCACATCCAGACAGGAGAGCAAACATCCCAATTTAGAACTGTTAGTAACAGCCAAATAAAGACTTTAAGGGCATCTGCAAATTACCTCAATTCATTAGTTAAACAATTGTGGCCTTTCAAAGGACAATCCAAACCATGACAAAGATTTACAAGGCTTAAAACATTCTGCTGCTGCTATTTAAGTTTAAAACCATTGCATTGTTCTATTAAAAGTGTGGATTTGGCAGTCAGGACAGTCAGGAAAATATGTTCCAAAACAACAAAATAGTGATCCAGATCATTCTAAAAATGAAATTAAATATCATTCTGGCACTCAACATTTATGGCTACAGAAATTTATGACTCAACATGATGTCTTTATACTGGTGGACCTCATCTTTAAACTAAACTAAACTAATATTAATGTATAAAATGTATTCTCCCCCATTGCTTAACCATGAGACAATAACTTGGCAACACTTTACAATAAGGTTCCATTCATTAACATTAGTCAATGCTTTAGGTATCATAAACAAACAATTAACAATATATTGTTCACAGCATTTATTAATCTTTGTTGAAGTTAGTTAATAAAAATACAACTGTTCATGTTAGTTCATAGTGCATTAACTAATGTTAACAAAATTGTGCTTTTATAAATGTATTAGTATGTTGAAATTAACATAAACTAAGATAAATACAAATATAAAAGTATTGTTCATTGTTAGTTCATATTAACTAATGTTGTTATAATGTTAACAAATGGAACATTATTGTAAAGTGTTACCAATAACTTTATCTGTAGATTACAAAAAACAACAAACCACAGTAGATCTTTACAGCTGTACAATATGTAAAAAATACATAAATAAATGTACGGTTCCAAGAAGAAGAAATAAGCGATTTGTTTTTGTACAAGACTATGTGGTACTGGCTTTTCTCTTAAGCTAATATTTCAGTCTTAGCTCTCTTGGAATATCATGGCAACTCTGTTTCCAGAATACAGAAGACGGGAGGTGAAGAAAGGCTGCAGTGTTGGCACACTTAGTTTGAATGCAAAGCAGCATGCATTGGTGTGTTTCTCTTTGTGTAAGTATGTGTGATATGTATTGATGTTCTTACCAAATTCACTGGCACACATTTTCTCCAAAATAGCATCCATTTTCATTTCATTGTCACAAGGAGGGCAAACTGGAGAGAATCCTAAATCAGAGAAGATATGGAGAAATTCACTATTGGTATCAAATCCCCAGTAATTGTGACCAAATGTTTTATCTTTGTTTCTTTATTTCTTTTTTTTTTTTTTGTCTACTTTTGAGTTTTGTCCTACTTTTTTGTGTCTGACTTTTTGAAAAGTGTGCAACTGGGAAGCATTCACTGTGCAGTTTTCTTTACAAAAGAAGGGAAATGACACGGAAATTCTAACTTCTTCAATCTCCAATTATCTGGCCAAGAGATTTTTTTTTTTATTGTTTTTCTTTTTTTTTATAAAAGGACTAACATCCTGCACTTTAAAATTGAATGTATACCCTTTGCGTTTTACCTGCTCTGTCACTAAAAGTTTAAAACTAAACCTGTAATATAATGTATCAAACATCATACACATCACAATATATGCATGTTCATTTTTATACCTGTCTTTTCATGTGGTAAATTAAAACAAAAAAATACGATATGTGGTATTTACAATTGTATATAAACTACTGTTACAAGTTATGCAGGTAAAACAGGAGGCACAGGACAACACCCCAATAACTGGAGCTGACTGTATTTAGGACAATTATTGTGCCATGGGTGCGCCCCTATAATCATGGAAAATGGGAAATTAACCCTTGAATATAAAGTCTGTTAACAGATACCCTTTTATAATATAACATATTTAAAACTTTTGTAATAAAAGTCAATAAAATGTCAACCTAATTATCATTATGATGGTAACAGAACCACTAGGAAAAAGAATGTAAACATCAGGATTTTCAACAGGATGCAACTCTTCTGTTAACCTTATTTGTCAAGACATTGATTAAGTTTTTTTTTTTTTTTCATTTGCATCATTTTAACAGATTATTGTGAAAATTGCACCCAGGTGAAAATAGCTTGTAAAGACAGCTGCTGGCAATTAATTCCAAAGTGACACATTTTTATGTCACTACATTTCTTAGATAACAACCTGTCAGTGAATTTGGCTTAAATGGAGATCAAAATTGTGCAAAAACTTTACTGATTATTTCGCTTTTATACTTATGATAATTATATCAGCAGTACACTGAAACTGCCCAGTGAGAAATAAAACTAAGAGTTCAAATTTCAGTGGCTCTTGTTGAGTGTTACTTTCTCCACGGGCATTATTATCATGGAATCACAAGAAAACAGTGGACAAATGGTGGACTTCGCTGCTAGGGAGAGGAAATGCTTTCTTCTTTTTAACCCGGCACTGCTTGAAGCTTACAGTGGGTCGATATGGGACAGAGTGTGTAATGTACTTCTAGCTTTGTGTTCCTTTGACCATACTGCTGATACCATGTGATTACAGCTGATAGGGTTTTTCTGGGGTGTTAAAGCTTAACAAGAAACCTGTCTACATGCTTTAAACTTTTTGTTTGCCACCATGGCAATGATCTCTCACCATGGACTTTGTGGGGCACATCGTTTTCGCATGCACTCTGTTCATTCTAAATCATCATATTATAACTTTGGAAATGGAAATTCCCTTATAATTTATGAGCCATTTACATAAGCCAGTTGTACTTCCCCTTGACATACAACTTTAGAACTTGTGTCTTTCCATTGGGAAACTTTGACTGGTGCCAAATACCCTTACTTAACTGGTAAAGACTTGCACACAACTAACACGATATTCTGAAATATGTAAATTTCCTTCAAATTACAGGGGAGGATTTTAATGGTTTGTTGAATTAGGGATATGGTACTCAAAATGAAACTTTCTTATTTTGTAACCATTGAAAATTGCAATTTTCTGCTTAGGTGCCACCAGTAAATAAAAACAGCTGTTCAAATAGTTCTCCCTATCTCTCTCTCGCTCTCTGAATAACAGTATATCATCTTGCATTACCTTATGAAAACCCATGTTTACAGGCACAGCAATACACCACAGAAGGGAGGGTTGGTAAGAGTTTTGCTGTTGTTGTATTGAAATAATTAAATTGCCAGAAATAATAGGGTTACTCCTACGTACAGTAATTCATTGTCATTTTAAGTAAATTTGCTGCTTGCTTACAGTATCTCTTTACAAAGAGAAACAAGACAAAATAAAAATATTTATTGAAACAAAATAGGTGCCGTAGTTTCAAAATAAAGCAAATAAAAAGATATGGTCCGATGTTGGAACATATCCCAGTGTTGTCCTGGAATTCAACTAACACCCTAAAATCAATTGCTACCAGCTGTTAAACAAGCAAACACTTGAATTAATCTATCATGCTTTAACGAGAAGCTATATTCCGCTGTTTCTTCTACAGTTGTTTCTCAATTAACAATGTTCCTAGATATGTTCCTAAATACTTAATCAAATCAGTCGTTTCAACAGAATTAGTGGAAAACGCAAGGTAATTGAGATCCTAAAAGGAAACAAATGGTGTGATAACGCTAGCTGAAAACCCCCAAATGGACACTGGTCCCTGAAATAACATTGCAACTCCTTTTAAAAAGTTTAAGTGTTAGTTCTCACACACAGCAAAAGGTGACAGGTTGTAAAGTGGGTAAAGTAATACTAAATGTATAAAGAATGCACTGAAACAATCTGTATAGCCTTACACCCTTGCTTGTCAGGGATAAAAGTGCCATCTTTAAATGAAAAATATATACAGATATAAAAAATATGTATAATAATATATATGCATATATTTTTTTTCTTCTTCATGTGCTGATAAAATTACACCTGATATAAATGAATATGGTCAAAGTGATACTTTTCATAATTTGTTATTTGAATTTACCAATGGGTTTGGAGGCCTCTGTGGCATTGGGTGCACTGATGCACACATCTTCTTGAGGAAAGTTCTCGCAGGTGAGCATCTCAGGCCAGGGGAACCCAAATGCCTCCATTATGGGGGTGCAGCCATCACGCACATTTTCACAGAACCAGCGACATGGGTAGATGGGCCTCTCTAGGCATACAGGGGCAAAGAGAGAGCACAGAAACACCTGTGTGCCGGGGTGACAGCTTTTGTGCACCAAGGGCACCCAGCTCCCAGCTTGTTGCTTGACCTCAGCCATAGTCTCGTGTTCTAGTAAATTAGGCAGCAACATATCGTTGTAGCCCACATTGTGACACAGCTTCAAGTCATCTGGGATCTTCACACACTGTGGAGGCTTGTCGTAGATGCGGCCACTGTTGTACAATTCTGACTTCCAGCTCAGGTACTCATACTCCGATGTCTGGCCCAATGAGGCCAGTGGCATTAACAATGCAATGAATCTCCAAAGGAACAAAGATGCAAGTGACTTCATTGTGAACTCCTGTTCAGGATCCCCAGTCAATGCCGCCACCAAAGCGGTGAGCCTTGGTTGAAATTAAGTCTTCTTTGTCTAGAAAAACGCAAAGTTGCCGAATACCTCTCAATTGTTGAAGATTTGAATGTAAAAGTTTGAAAGTTGTGGAAACTGCCCCTCTGAAGCTCCTTCTAACTGTTGTTGACTCAGACGACTGACTGCCAATGCAGAGTTGCTTGAAATGCGCTGCGCTGAGAGACAAGAAGAGACTGAGACTGCCTTGTCGACCAATAGGAATCCTTCTACACCTTTTGGTTCTCATGTGTCAATCAAAGTATTGAATGAACGGGAAATATCCCCCGCCTGCGACTCTCTTCTCCCTATGGGACCAGACCTTTAATAACATTTCGATAACGTTTTTCGGGGCATTGAAATTAGTTAGTCGATGGTAATTCGGCAGGCTGCTGATAATTATGTTTAACATTTTCTGAAAAGCGAACGAAGATCCATTACCTGAGAAAACATTACCACCGAAAAGTCTTGTTAATTGCGTGTCAATTCGTATTAGCCTATATTACTCCCATTCATAGATAATTTTTTTTAGTATATCACTATTATTTTTGTTTTCGATGTCTCATTTGTATTTCAACGATCCGGTGAACTGAAAATTAGGTGTGAAATCGTCCAACACAGCTTAGCTCTCCTCGAGTAGTTGTTTTGCAAATCACTTGGCGAGATAATGAAGTCCGAAGACAACTCAAAGCTTATTACTTCCCCCCGTTGTCAATCCATTTTAAAACGACACACGGCCATTACACTTGTCTAGAGCATTTCAATTTAAACGACCCTATTGCCGAATATGTGTCCATTGCTTTCACGCGTTTACATTTACAGACCTTTTCTGACGAAAACAAAAACACTGATAGTTCATCATCTCCGTATTGTCATGACTGCCGTTTAAAGAAATTTTAACAATATACTACAATTAAATTAACTTGCAGTTTGGTGACAGTTGAACTTTCTTTCAGTTTTCTAGACTACACATTTTCAGTTCACCTCAAACCATTCTAATTAATATGTACACATGCCCCAAAATATTAAGTAGCCTATAATATTAAGTATTCATTTTATAAAAGTATGTGTTCATATTATATAATATTTCTGTAAGGGGGTACTTTTTATATATTTTACTTTGTCCCATTGTCCATTTACATAATTTAATGTAATAAACTGTAATCGGTAAAAAAATATTTTGTACCCAGTGGAGAACCAAATGTTGTAAAGCATGGTGAAGAGGAATATTAGCTATAGTTAATCCATGCCTTACTTTGATCTACCTTTATTATTCATTTAGTAGATGCTTTTATCCAAAGGGACTAATGAGAAACATAGAAAGCAATGTGTCATACATTCTGCAGTATCACACTACTAAGTTCTCAGAGTTGCTGGAATAGTGTAGAAGCGAGCACAGAAGAAAGAGAAAGACAAAGTTTTTTTTCATTATTATTATTTAATTATTAATATTGGAAAGTGCAATTATTGTGGTTTGGTTAAGTGCTCTGGGAACAGATGTGTTTTCAGCTGGTTTATGAATGTTGAGAGGGTTTCAGCAGATCGTGTGGAGGTTGGAAGCTCATTCCACAACAGAGGAACAGAGAAAGTGAATAATCGTGAAGTGGACTTTGCGCCTCTTTGCGATGGGACCACCAGGCGCCTCATTCATTGACTGCAGTGAGCGAGTGGAGGAGTGAATTGAAGAGGGTTCCATTCCATTGGTTGGTAAGCCAGTCAAAAGTACATTCTGCCTTACAGTTCATGCTTGTTATTTATTGTATTTTTTAAATTAATCTCAAGTAAACAAAGATAAACCCTAAATATTGTTGGCTGGCTTACATAGACTAACATATCATGATTTGGTTTGCTAGAAACAAATGATATCGTAGCCTAATGTGTACCATGCTCCATGTATTCAGGCAACTGAGAGACTAAATATTTTGACAGAGTTCTTTACCTAGAGAATCACCATAGGCTTTTTGAGACCTTCATTTATATAACATGGTTTACACAAACACACATTTATGCATGTTCACATAACATGAAAGACTATACAATATGTTTCTATGAACATGTCTTGAGAATATGGCTAATGTGTCAGATGAGACTGCCCTTCAGTTATGTTAAATTAAACAACATGACATGGCCTACATGAGGCTGAAAATATATGAAGGATTTAGAGCTGAAAATGCATCACAGTTTGGAAAAGGGAGCGCATGCTTATCTGAAGGAACACCGTGATGCCCTCAATACACCTTTCACCAGTTCTCCTGCCCACTCTTTGATTGATAAAGGGTAAAACGTATGTGGCTTGCCGTCCGCAAAGGAGGGGCTCAAGGAAGAGGCTCAACTTGAGCCTCTCGACTGGAGGAAGCTATAAGGCAGTAACTCTTAGAAGATTGAGGACAGAGATGGGGAGGTGGAGGGATGCTGGACACAGTGGAGACTCCCAGCATGTTGAGGCTCATGCTACTCTCCGCGATCCATGCACTTACCAAGTGCCCCATTGAGAATGAGAACCACAAATCACGACCACAAGGAGGTTAACCAATGTGACTCAACCTTCCCTAGTAACCGGGCCAATTTGGTTGCTTAGGAGACCTGTCTGGTGTCATTCAGAACACCCTGGATTCAATCTCGTGACTCAGTAGTCAGCATCAATACTCGCTGAGCTACCCAGGCCCACTTTGGCTGGGGGAGTTTAAGCTTTCTCTTAAGCTGAATAAATGAATCCCTTTTCTGTTTGTATAGTCAAGTCAAGTCAAGTCAAGTGGTTTTTATTGTCGTTTCAACCATATACAGTTAGTACAGTACACAGCGAAACGAGACATCGTTCCTCCAGGACCATGGTGCTACATAAAACAGCAGAGGACAAGAGACTACACAGACTAAATAACATACCTATATAAAGTGCATGTGCAAACGTGCAAAAAAGAACGGGACAATACAATAAATTACTAACAATGAACAGGACAATAGACACAGTAAGAGACAGTGCAGCACCAACCAGTAAACAGTAGTGCAAAAAGATGACAGTTTCTAAAAATGCCAAATGTAAAAATAACATACTATGAGATAGTGTTCTATGCACATAGCAGTAATTGAGGTAGCAGCCAGGTATAAAGTGACAATAAATAAAGTGCAACTCAGGACAATTGTGTGCGTGTCAAACCAGTCTCCGAGTATTGAGGAGTCTGATGGCTTGGGGGAAGAAGCTGTTACACAGTCTGGCCGTGAGGGCCTAAATGCTTCGGTACCTCTTACCAGATGGTAGGAGGGTGAAGAGTTTGTGCGAGGGGTGTGTGGGGTCGTAGAGACCAGCAGAGTGAGACCAGCATAATGATCAGCAGTTGACTGAGCACACAGCCCTGGGGGGCCCCAGTGCTCAGTGTGGTGGTGGTGGTGGAGATGCTGTTCCCAATCCGGACTGACTGAGGTCTCCCAGTCAGGAAGTCCAGGATCCAGTTGCAGAGAGAGGTGTGAGGTGAACCCAGCAGGTTCAGCTTTCCAATCAGGTGCTGGGGAATGATTGTGTTGAATGCTGAGCTGAAGTCTATGAACAGCATTCGAACAAGTCCTTTTTATCCAGATGGGTGAGGGCCAGATAGAGGGTGGTGGTAATGGCATCGTCTGTTGAACGGTTCGGACGATACGTGAACTGCAGTGGGTCTAGTGAGGGGGGCAGCTGGGTCTTAATGTGCCTCATGACGAGCCTCTCGAAGCACTTCATGATGATGTGTGTGAGTGCGACGGGATGGTAGTCGTTGAGGCAGGACACTGAAGACTTCTTTGGCATGGGGAGGTGGACTTGAAGCACGTTGAAACGACGACACTGCTCAGAGGGATGTCGAAGATGCCTGAAAGAACATCTGCCAGCTGGTCTGCACATCCTCTGAGCACTCTGTCAGGAATGTTGTCTAGTCCAGCAGCCTTCTGTGGGTTGACTCTACATTGAGTTTTCCTCACATCAGCCGTGGTAAGACAGAGCACCTGGTCGTTGGGAGGACGGGTGGTCTTCCTCGTCACCACATCGTTTTGCACTTCAAACCGAGCATAGAAATCTTTCAGCGCATCTGGAAGGGAGGCATCTTTGTCACAAGCAACTGATGTTGTCCTGTAGTTGGTGATGGCCTGGATGCCCTGCCACATGCGCCGCATGTCACCACTGTCCTGGAAGTGACTGTGGATTCTCTGGGCATGTGCACGCTTTGCCTCTCTGATGGCCCGGGACAGTTTGGCCCACACTGTTCTTAGAGCTGTCTTGTCACCTGCTCTGAAGGTGGAGTCTCGGGTCCTCAGTGGCGCGCACACCTCCGCAGTCATCCACAGCTTCTGGTTGGAGCGTGTGGTGATGGTCTTGGAGAAAGTAACATCACCAATGCACTTGCTGATGTAGCTGGTCACTGATGCTGTGTATTCCTCCAAGTTGGTAGAGTCGCCATATGTTGCAGCCTCCCTGAACATGTGCCAGTCAGTACACTCAAAACAGTCCTGAAGAGCAGAGATGGGTCCTGCTGGCCAGGTTTTCGCCTGCTTCTGAAGCAGTTTTGTGCATCTGACAAGTGGTCTGTATGCTGGAATTAGCATAACAGAGATGTGGTATGAGTAGCCGAGGTGGGGGCATGGCTCCGCCCAGTAACGTGCCTGGGATGTTTGTGTAAACAAGATCAAGCATGTTCGCCCCTCTCATTGCAAAGTCCACATACTGAAGGAATTTAGGGAGCACTGTCTTGAGATTCGCATGGTTGAAATCTCCTGCGACAATAAACAGTCCGTCAGTGTGAGCATTCTGCAGATCGCTCATAGCCCCATACAGTTCACAGAGCACTTCCTTAGTGTTAGTGCTGGGGGGAATGTAAACTCTGGAATGTAAACTCTGATTGCCTGATGTCACTGCGCATGCGTAAACCTTCACAAAAGCTTACTGGGATAACTCCGTCGAATTGATCCCCAATCCTTGATTTTCTTCTTTCACATTTGTTCATAAACCTAAATTTTAAACTTTACAAACGTGTGAACATATCTCCGATACTAGTCTTTATAAAAAACAATCAGATTTCTTTGATATCGCTACTTATATCCAACTTTCCGAACTTCCGTTACTATTCTTAGCCCGCTAGCACTGCACGCGTGGTCTCTCGCCTATCGATCGTCTTACTTACACCTGTATAACTGAAAGCTATAATTCGCCATTATAGCACATCTGCTATAATGGCGAATATAGTGGATGTGTGTCTAACTCTACCTCTGTGTGCAGGTGAAGACACCTTTGAACTACATTCGGTGCAGTTGGAGCTGGAATCCGTCGAGAGGCAGATCCACGACCTGCTGGAGAGACAGGCCGAGCTGCGAGATCGGCGGTCCGCGCTTGAAGCATCACGCGCAGATGCTCACAGGTCAGTGGTTCATAATTTTTTGACTCCGACCTCGTCTACTCCGTGTGTTTCTCTGCACAGGACGCGATCCTCCCTGGCTTCATTCACTCCGGCACCGACACATCACCATGGACCCTGGGTGATTCCACGGCGGAAGACGCGAGCCAGGACCAGACCAAGGACCTCCCCACCCCTCCCGGCTTTCGAGATCTCCACCCGGAACCGCTTCTCACCTCTTCGCGAGTCGGAGCGCGACGACGCCGTGATCATCGGCGATTCGACCGTCCGTCATGTCCGCGCTATCTCTGGCAAAGGTAAGGTGCGCACTCACTGCTTTCCTGGTGCTCGTGTTCTTGATGTCTCTACGCAGGTTCCCGAGATCCTGAATGGTGACGAGCGCGTCGGAGCTGTCGTGCTGCACGTGGGAACGAACGACACCAGGCTGCGGAAGACGGAGGTACTGAAGAAGGACTACAGGAGCCTGATCGAGACGGTACGCAGCACTTCGCCAGAAACAACGATCGTCGTGTCTGGACCGCTTCCCACGTACCGACTAGGACAAGAAAGGTTCAGTAGATTATTTGCTCTAAATGAATGGTTAATGTCATTGTGTAATGAACAGAGACTGCTCTTTGTTAATAATTGGAATCTGTTTTGGGAGCGACCTAGGCTCTTCCGTGCTGATGGCCTTCACCCCAGCAGAGTCGGAGCGGCTGTTCTGTCGGACAACATCTCCAAGACGCTACACACCATATGACTAGTAAGTCAAAGTCCAAATCACAGTATTTGCTGTCCCAACTTAATTGATATAAGTACCAATGTAGAACATTATATAGAAACTGTGTCTGTTCCTTGTTTAGTAAAGCCAAACAATACATCTACTGTAGGATCTAGGAAAAATCTAATTGTAATTAAACCAGAAAATCTCAATATCAGTGAACAAAAACAATTTCTAAAGCTAGGTCTTCTAAACATTAGATCGCTCACACCTAAGGCGGTTATTGTAAATGAAATGGTCTCAGATAATAGTTTTGATGTATTTTGCCTTACTGAAACCTGGCTTAAACCAAATGATTATTTCGGTCTAAATGAGTCTACTCCGCCAGGATACTGTTATAAGCATGAGCCCCGTCTGATTGGTCGTGGCGGCGGTGTTGCAACAATCTATAGAGATATTCTTAATGTTACTCAGAAAATAGGTCACAGGTTTAATTCGTTTGGAGTACTTGTGCTAAATGTTACACTCTCAGATGTAAGAAAAAAATCCCTATTATCTCTAGCCTTGGCTACCGTATATAGACCTCCAGGGCCTTACGCTGATTTCCTAAAAGAGTTTGCAGACTTTCTATCAGATCTATTGGTCAATGTCGATAAAGCAATAATTGTTGGAGATTTTAATATACACGTAGATAACACAAATGATGCGTTAGGGGCTGCATTTACAGATTTGTTAAACTCCTTCGGGGTCACGCAAAACGTCAGTGGTCCCACTCATCGCCTAAATCATACGCTAGATTTAATTATATCATATGGAACCAATCCAACCGATATAGATATTATACCGCAAAATGATGATGTCACTGATCATTACATGGTAACTTGCATACTACGTACCACTGAAATCTGTCATATTGCGCCACGTTATCGACCAAGCAGAACAATCCTTCCAACCACAATAGATAGATTCTCAAATAGCCTACCTGATCTATCTCAGCTGCTCAGTGAACCCAAACAAACATATGAACTAGAGGAAATGACTAGCAGTTTGAGCACCATTTTCTCTGGTACATTAGATATTGTTGCACCAATTAGATTAAAAAAGTTTCGAGAAAAAACTAGAGCACCATGGTACAACAGTGCTACGCATGCTATCAAGAGAGAAACTCGTAACTTAGAGCGTAAATGGAAACAAACTAATTTAGAGGTCTTTAGAATCGCGTGGAAAGACAGTATGTCACGTTACAAAAAGGCTCTAAAAACAGCCAGGGCTGAGCACCTCCGCAAACTAATAGAAAATAACCAAAATAATCCAAGGTTCTTATTTAACACCGTGGCTAGACTAACAAATAAACAGAGATCACCTGAGCAAAATATTCCGTTACAGTTTAGTAAAACGTGAGAAAATAGAAAACATCAGAAACACAATTGTAAACACAACTGTTAATGTACAATCTTTTATGGTGTCTTATGACTCACCCTCAATTATCGCCCCTCAAGAACAACTACACCACTTTACAACTATAGGACAGGAAGAGCTAAATAAACTTATCATTGCATCTAAACCAACAACATGTTTACTAGATCCAATACCCACTAAACTACTGAAAGAAGTGTTACCTGTAGTGGAAGAGCCTCTTCTCAATATTATTAACTCGTCTTTATTTTTAGGTCATGTTCCAAGAATATTTAAGCTGGCAGTTATAAAACCTCTCATTAAGAAACCACAATTAGATCCAAATAACCTAGCAAATTACAGACCCATCTCAAATCTTCCATTTATGTCTAAAATATTAGAAAAAGTTGTGTCCGCTCAATTGTGCTCTTTCTTGCAAGAAAATGATATCTATGATAAATTTCAGTCAGGATTCAGACCGCATCATAGCACAGAAACTGCGCTAGTTAAAATTACAAATGATTTACTTTTGGCTTCTGACCAAGGCTGCATCTCAATATTAGTTCTACTCGATCTTAGCGCTGCGTTCGACACTATAGATCATAAAATACTCTTGGATCGACTACAAAACTACACTGGTGTTCAGGGACAGGCATTAAGCTGGTTTAGATCGTACTTATCAGACCGTTACCATTTTGTCTGTTTAAATGGGGAAAAATCAAAAATAACGTCAGTAGACTATGGAGTGCCACAAGGATCTGTGTTAGGCCCTCTATTATTCTCAATATATATGCTGCCACTTGGTAAAATTATAAGAAAACATGGAATTAATTTCCACTGTTATGCTGATGACACTCAATTATATATCTCATCACGACCAGATGAAAACACTAACTTATCTAACTTGACAGAGTGTCTTAAAGATATAAAATGCTGGATGACGTGTAATTTCCTGTTATTAAATTCCGATAAAACGGAGGTATTACTTATTGGTCCAAAAAACTACCCACAAAATCCCTTACAATACAACTTTAATTTAGAAGGATGTCCTGTTACATTATCCACTACAGTAAAAGACCTGGGTGTTATACTAGACCGCAACTTGACTTTCGATAATCATATTTCATCTGTTACGAGAACAGCCTTTTTCCACCTTAGAAACATTGCTAAGCTACGTAACATGCTATCTGTTTCTGATGCAGAAAAGTTAGTTCATGCATTCATGACCTCGAGACTAGATTACTGTAATGCTTTATTAGCTGGTTGCCCTGCATCCTCAATAAACAAGCTACAGTTAGTCCAAAATGCAGCCGCTAGAGTTCTTACTAGGTCAAGAAAATATGATCATATAACACCGATTTTAACATCTCTACACTGGCTACCTATTAAGTTCCGTATCAATTACAAAGTATTACTACTGACCTATAAAGCCCTAAATGGTTTATCTCCGGTGTATTTAACGGATCTTCTATCGCCATACAATCCATCGCGCTCTTTAAGATCACTAAATTCAAGGCTTCTGGTCATACCTAGGATATCTAAGTCCACTAATGGAGGGAGGGCGTTCTCACATTTAGCTCCTAAACTCTGGAATAGCCTTCCTGATATTGTTCGAGGCTCAGACTCGCTGTCCCAGTTTAAAACTAGATTAAAGACGCATCTCTTTAACCAAGCATTCACATAATGCTTACTTTTTATACTACTGCTGAATCAGTTATAATGCATTAATATTATGAACATCAGCTATGCTAATTATTTCCCATCTGCTTTTCTGCTGTTATCTCGGGACGCCAGTCCCGAGGTAAATAGCGTTCGTCAGCTCCAGTTTGTATCCAGCCTCTCACGGAGACTTCAGATGCCCCATTACCATGGACTACGATCTTGAAATGGGATACATAGACTAACTATTGCCAACAAAAGCCTTCATCAGCCAAACAAGGACAATTGCATCTAAGTGAACTTCTGGAATTTAATCAAGGATGGACTTCAAAGACACTGGTCACTAATCTTGCAGTTCAAACACAATCACTGTCTAAATACTGACCCTTAGCACTTAATAAGTTTAATAATTTTTTAAATCATGTTTTTTAACTATAAATAATTCTTATTTACATTATTCATGATGTTAGCCAGAGGGGAACTGGCCCCCACAGTGAGTCTGGTTTCTCCCAAGGTTATTTTTCTCCATTAACCATCATCTTTTGGAGTTTTGTGTTCCTTGCCACAGTCGCCTTCGGCTTGCTCACTGGGGTTATTAATACAATTATTATTTGATTATTTTTAAACACGATAAAGAATCATATCTTATCTAATTCCACAACAGGGCTCCAAACAAAAAAAAAAAAAAAAATCAATTAAGGAGCGATTGGCTCCTATAGGGGGAAAAAAACAGGCGCCAAATTTTTTTCATTTTTAACTCCTTCCATTCCTTTTCGTCCCGCAGCTCGCTAACAGTGTAGTCTGTGGAGCATTCTTCGCAATTTTGTGATCACGTGCATTTTTTATGCTTGTTACTGTCACCGTGTTTTCTAACAGTCTCTTTTTTGAAATGGTTAGTTCCTGCAATGAACTCCGTTTTCCCCGCTACTTCTTTGATATAAACTTTTGTAATGTATCTCGGGAAATGTAATGCAAATTTTAAAATCAAAGGGAGTAAACTTTTACTGTCGCCAATGGCGACCTTGACAGAAATTACACTCACAAATAAATTTATTTGGTCACAAATGCGACCATTTTTAGTCGCAGTTTGGAGCCCTGCACAAGGATGATGATTTATCGACTTTATAGACATTACATTTTTATCGTCTGTTAATGCTGAACTTCTGTAAAGCTGCTTTGAAACGATGTGTGTTGTGAAAGGCGCTATACAAATAAAATTGACTTGACTTGACTTGACTTGGATATGATAACAGTGGTGAATTCCTGTGGTAAATAAAAAGGTCTGTATCTAACAGTCACAAGCTCCACCAGCGAAGAGCAGTAGCTAGAGACTAGCATAGAGTTCTTGCACCATTTCATGTTGATGTAAACACACAAGCCACCACCGCGAGTCTTACCGCACAGAGCTGCATTTCTGTCTGCACGAAAAGAGGCAAGCCCGTCTAGCTGAATGGCGGCATCCGGAACTCTGTCACTGAGCCACGTCTCTGTGAAAACAAAGACGCAGCAGTCTCTAAACTCACGTTGCGTAGCCTGCTGGAGTCCGATGTAGTCCAGTTTATTGTCCAAGGAGCAAACATTTGAGAGCAGGATAGATGGGAGAGCCGACCAGCTAGGGTTTGTTTTTAGCCTAGCATGAACACTTCCGTTTCCTCGCACACCGCTTACAATGTCCTCTCCCCCGGCCACCGGCATCAGGCGATGCCGAGGACTGGAGGCCTGGTCTCCGCAGCAAGCCGAGTTCATGTAGCGCCTTCTGCAGGTCATCATGCAGCTTGGTTGTTGAATGAATTCTATATTTGAGCAGTGTCTGGCGATGGTTGACACGAACACCGGTTGCTCAGATGTCCATGTGCTGCAAAAGTTGGGTTATGTAACAAAAAGTTGAGTGCTTCTTCGCCGCCATCTTGGATGTATTAGCTCTGGTATGTGTGAAAAAGAACTTGATCAAGTGCAGTGCTGCCAGCTTTAAGGATATCTAAATAACCATTATGGTCTATAAATTAAACATTGTAATTATAAAGCTTACAAATCAAAGCCACAATAGCTTTTTTACCCATTACTTGGAAACTCTTGCACAAAGAACAACTGAAGTAGAAAGAATTAGGTCAGCTGAGGCATGAAATTCACCAGACATAGAAACATGTGTTGCGGTGGCTCTGTGACTTCATGTATGAGCGGAGACATTTGTCCGGATCTGTTGCCTCTAGGCTCTCATCTTTGGCCATTAGACCTTATGCATAGTGGTTTCCTAAGCCACAATGGAGATCATTGTCAGTAAAATGCACATGCAGGTATACGAAAGGTATAATCTTATACCAAACATAGCACCTAAACACAGCAATTTTCCTGATTTCTAAATGCAGGAACGTGATAATGCATATTGGGAGGTCTTTGTCTCCTTTCCTAAAATTTCCTACCCATGTGTGAAAAATAAGAATTAAGTTACTCAAATATTCGCATTATAACTAATTAAACTATCTTCATCGGAGTTCCAAAGAGTAGCCTGTGTATGTTAAAATGGTTTGCAAATGTGGGAATATGCATGCCATTTTTTTTTATGTCTTATTCCACTTTTATATAATTGAAGACTAGGAAAACACTGACACCTCCTGGGTAATTTACAACACCATAGACATTTTACACCAAACTGTGAGTGCTTGCCTGCATGTGTGGCAAAGCGTATGACTACCATTTACTGATAACTTGAACTTTCAGGTTATGATGTGGAAACAGAGAGAGGTATAGAGAGAAATTGCCATTCCTTTTCTTATACTCCTGATAATTTGGGCTCTTTTTACATAACACATGTCAAGTTATAACACATGCTCTCTCTCCATAATCACTCAGGAGGGAGAGAACAGACTGTTTTACTAAAGAGAAAGACTTACTGCCTGAATTTACATGCATTCAGTTTCTTGGCCTGAATGGCAAGGTTTACTGCTCGCCTTTCATGACTGAGCTGGACTCATAAACTGGTTGCTTAATTTGTATCTTTGTTAAGGCTTGTCAAGACACTATAAATGAGTTGAAGTAGAGTGTCATCCTTGTGCGTTTTGGGGGTTGGCTGCTCTGTAAATCTTTAATTTTACAGTTTAACTACAAATTAATTATAGCCAACTCTGTCAACTTGATTACCAAGGTGGGTCATAGCAACTATTCTGTTTATAAACAAACAAGTACTTAATATGGGAGTAAGGGTAGCCAGAGAATAAAGTAAATGTTTGGTGAAAAGGAAAGTATGAGATTTAAACTTCCAAGCTCATAAAATTTTAGTTAGAATGTCAGACCAAATTTTTTTAATCTTTTGAAGAGGGCTCACCCACCTCAAGCCAATCTGGGTGTGATGTATGTTAAATTGATTTTATCAAGAGATGGTATTTCAGATATCCATGTTTAATTGTGCCTAGCATTTTCTTTGTCTTTTTTTTTTCTTTTGGAATACAATTGCCTCTCTATGCCTTTGGTATAAAGAGACAATATACCAAGCACACTGCACTACATGCCATCAGAAAGTTTGCCAAAAGCAAAAAACAGACTCTCAACAACGCTCAGACCTTCACAATGTTCTCTCTAGCCACAGCAAGGGATGACAGATTGAATTACACCAAGAAGAAAAGAGGAAAAAGTGAAGAGCAAAACAAACAAGCTGCTACTTTTCTTTCACAGCTTGAAACCAATGAAAGCAGACTAAATCTTTTTGCCTATGCAAACCCATATAGGGGCCTGTCCTGTTTGTGTCACACTAGTGTACTGTTGGTAACATTGCAACAGATAACCACTCTAGTTTACCAGTTATTTTCACACAACTATGATATCTTCATATAAACTCACAGGTGTGATTACCAGCTTGCATTTTGGGCAAATCAGCTCATATATTGTCCAGATATTGTCTGGTTTTATCTCCTTCTTTTCTAGCTTACATTAAATCAGTATGACAGTGTACAAATCGGAGTCAAATTAAGCAGATTAATTCTGTAGAAAAATACGAGTGCATTTAATCCTCTAAGCCAGTTGTGAGCCTTACCATCGGTTTATTAGGTTTTAGATATTGCACGTGAGAACATTTTTCACTGATTAGACTTCATCTCTCCAAGGAGGTTTTCATATTGAAAAGGATTTGCATTCCAGTGAAGAACAGAGCAAGCAGAGACTTTACCAAATCCATGACAAAACATCTTAATAAATACTGGGAACTGTTTAGCTGTTGGTGAGGGGATACTGGAACTCAGAACCATTTTGACATCAATCTGTTTATAATTACAGAAACTTCATGCCACCAAAGCACACACATTTTCCTCCACTTTATTTTACCGCTGAAACATGTTTACATCTGTAAATAATATACAGCTGGTTTATTGTTGTATTTCCTTCTAGAGTAGAAGTGCTTCAGTATTCCTGTGAGATTTTTTTGCTTTATTTTTTATTTTAATGGGGCTAAACGTAATTTTTTATTTTATTTCTCCACTACTAAGAATGTGTGGTTGTAAAAAATATAAACCCCACAATTAGTTTGTCCCTATTTTTCCACCAATCTGTTTTGATCTGTTACATACATACATACAGTGCTGCTGGCTTTAAGGATATCTAAATAACCATTATGGCCTATAAATTAAACATTGTAATTATAAGGCTTACAAATCAAAGCCACAATAGCTTTTTTACCCATTACTTGGGAACGCTTGCACAAAGAACGACTAAAGTAGAAAGAATTAGGTCAGCTGAGGCATGAAATTCACCAGACATAGAAACATGTGTTGCGGTGGCTCTGTGACTTCATGTATGAGCAGAGACATTTGACCAGATCTGTTGCCTCAAGGCTCTCATCTTTCTTTTGCACGCTACTCAACATGATGCTACACAGGGCTCTCCGGACATGCTGTTTAACATCAGTGCATATAAACCCTTACATAAACAATGTTTCACAGACAAATAGACTGTCATCTCAATGCATTTAATTGTGAATAACCGATCGCCAGAGACTATTAGCATTTGAAGCATGTACATTTCTCCAAATCTTCCACTTGAACCACTGATAACTGAAAGAGTTCAGTGGATTTATTTTATAATCAGGTGAGATGTGTGCTCTGAAATTTGTGCTCTTAAATAAGAGATTATTTAATGTGTTTACACATAAATGGCACAAAATTTGATGTACAATAGGTACACCTGTACACATACTTATTCATTTGATTTATCAACCTATTGTGTGGCAGCAGTGAAATGCATAAAATCATGCAGATATGGGTCAGATGCTTCAGTTAATATTCACATAAAAAATTTGAAAACATGAGTGATTTCGACTGTGGCATAATGAGAGAGGTCAATGGAGAATGGCCAGACTGGTTTTAGCTGACAGAAAGGCTACGGTAACTCAGATAAACACTCTGTACAATTGTAGGGAGCAGAATAGCATCTCAGAATGCGCAACACGTCAAACTTTGAGGCAGATGGGCTACAACAGAAGAAGATCATGTCGGGCATTTCAATTGGATCATAGTGTTCTTAATAAAGTGCATAATGAGTGTATGCCCATATGTAAATAGCAATCAATGTTGATCATTTGTAAAAAATATGGGAATCTTTCCAGCTTTTTGCATTCTTTTTTATTCACACATCAACCTTAATGTGGTCTCATCAGGAACCTATTGCACTTTAATGAGATGCATGTTGCATATAGTTACTCCAACCACCGAATAATCTGTCCTTCCAGAACCTCCACATTTTAGCCACAAGTCTTTCCCCTGTTTACAGCATTCTGGCATTTGTGCAATAGATTTTCTACAACACATTATATCTATAGGAGTTTGTCCAATGTGCTAAATAAAAGCAAACAAGCATTTAAGATAGAACCAAAAGTAAAAGAAAAGTAAGAACGGAACCTAAACCTCTTGTGATTTTATATCTGATGATTTATGATGACTCTCTGTAGTATGTGACTGTTAGACTTGCATGTATGGTATATCAGAGTGGACACATGATTAATGGTAGATCCAGGTGCTGGCAAGAGTGAAGTAGAGGCCAGGAAAGGGAGGTCACCTGCCTTATGGCAAACTTCCCAAAAAAGGGTTCTGTTCCTTGCTTAAAGAGACACACTGGATGTGACAGGAAAAGGGAGGGTTTCCCAGCCCGCAAGCTTCATGGGAGAGCTGCCTCTGCCAGCGCACAGCAGGTCATCCTGTCATCTCAACTGACTGTCAAAATAATGGGAATTTCAGCAGACCATGGGCAAGGTAAATGAGGTTCTGATCAGACTTGTCTGGTCAAGATTGTTCCAATTATTGCACACAATCACTTTAAATCTTTACATTTGAAAATGTTTGCAAATATAAATGTTTGGCAGTGATATCAAGAATTTCTCTCACCCTTGAGAGCTTATTCCTGGGAGAGTATTGCAATGCGCTGGAAAGCTGTTAAATCCAACATGGGTGAGTGACTATAGGACAAATGCCTCGTCAGCACTTTTCAGCATATCCAGAGAAAGCTAGTGGGCTATTTAGGGAAAGGGGCATGGACAAAAATGGTTGAAGGAAAACCCCAAACAAAGGGAAAGGCATTTTGTGGGTGAGCACTGTGAAGTATAGAGAGATAGACAAGAGGTCAGCTACACGCTGCTTCTGTGTGAGGAGCCCCTTCAAATTTGAGGTCAGACACAGAGATTGACCTATGACCTCACAGTTCACATCTCCTCATAATTACCTTTTTGCAGCAACCCTCCTGCTATCCATGGCCAAAGACAATGTAACAATTTGTCTTTTCAATTGTCTGTCACTCACTCTAGCCAAGAGCCTTTCAGGGGTTGTATATGGTTTCTTTCTCCATTCCTATTTATTTATTTATTTATTTATTTATTTATTTATCTATCGTGAATGGCAAAAGTGGGGGTTGTCTGGACCCTGGAAAAATGGGCCCTTTGTCTAAGCTGGATTCACATCCTTCTCACTTCATGCTTATGAGTCTAGGGCTACACAGACTCTACCCCTGGGACATTTCATGGTGGTTTTCTATTTTCCCCAAACTCATCAATAAGGCTTTTATTTCCCTTAAATCATACCATGTGAAATAATGAGGGGTAATTTTCTGGATTTCAGAACTTATTTTCTACCTAATTTTTTGTGCAATCTAATTAGAAACATATTTGTGAAGCTTTTGTTTCCCTCCTTTATACAAACAAAATGTTCTGCATACTTTATTTGAAGCAATACACTTGTTGCTTCTGTCTACAGGTAGGTTACAATGGGGTTAAAGGCCTCTCGGGGTATAAGGCATATTTGATTTGATTTTCTCCCAAAACACTAAATAGCAACAAAAACTACCACAGTACTTTCCTTTACACCCGTTTGTTACTATGCACTGCAACATTTTCCTGATCCATAAAATCTTTGCGTACAATGTCTAAAGACAGAGATTCTTGCAAATTTACATAGCTAATGAAAATCCTTGAAAATTATCACATTTATTTTGAGCCAAAAAATATTTGTCATTTTCAGTTTTGTTCAAGTTTTTTAATAACTGTCCAATAAGTGAAATTATAGCATTTGTTGTAAAGAGGCCCCTTGTTGCAGGGGCTTAACATAAAACACATGCTTTTCTTAAGTGGGCTCACATTGACTGATCCAATTACAATGGATATTCATTTGTTTATAGAATACTTGAAATGTTATGAAATGCCAAATGTGAATGAAATGAACAGAAACAGTTTAACTCTTTTCTGAAGAGGATATTTTGAATAAGCATTGTTATTTCCTTTTAAACAAAATATGTTGCTCGATTACTAATTAATAAAAATAAATGCACTTTTTCAGTCCTGATACAAATTTTGACCATAAAATAAAGCAAATTTTTCTTTAAGGTTTGCCCTTAGACCTATAGCAACCTGGACTACATTTCCAAATTGAGTGTAATAGCCATTTGTTTTTTAAATAGAGTAAACAACATGGTTACATTAATCTCACTCTATGCTACATGGAGGATCCCTTAAGAGCCATAATGATTCATTATTGCATCACAGGAAAAATATACTTAGTTACACAGGGAGTTCAGATAAAAGGGGAACGTTTTGTTAATCCATTTTTCTTTGCTTGTATCAATATATGCATTTTCAAATGAAAGTAATTAGAAGAGAATGAAAAACAACAGGATTGTTTGTTTATACAGCTCAATATGCTCTTAATTGAAACAAAATATGAATCAAGAAATTGTATAAAAATGGCAGGATATAAAGCCGACACATACTAAATCTGTCACATTAGGAAAAACATTTTCTTTCATTTTCTTATCCATCCTTCTTACAAAGATAAAATATTTGCCTTTCAAATATCAGACAAATTACATTTATACAGTAATTTTTGCAAATACTATATTTCATTTCTCTCTCTCTCTCTGTCTCTCTCTCTCTCTCTCTCTCTCTCTCTCTCTCTTTGTTCCATTTCCTCCCTCTGCCACTTGTTGAAATGTATTGGTTTGTTTTAATTCACATACTTCCATTTATGGTGATCCACAGATGAAATATAATCAGTAAAGAGGACTGTCTTACAGTAAATGTCTTGGAAAATTTTTACCTTTCCTTTCCTTTCCAAAGTTATAAATCAGATGTAGAGATAGAAAGGATTGTCATCAGAATTGCTTATGCTTTCTTACATAAACAGATTTGGTGTGAAACTTTTCCGTAGTGTTGCCAATATATCTCTAATATAGTTGTCTACTTGTTCCTAACTATCATCATAAATGTGAACAGAGTGTATACATTTTTCGATAATGCCCATGTAGACGTTTCCTTACAGAGTCTTACACACTTTCAAATATTAAATGGATAAATACGTAAATGAAAATTAAATATTTTTACAGACCAACCCTGGTGAAGGGGTCTAGATGATGAGCAGGCAGAACAATGCTTTGCCCTTGTTTGGAGAAGAAATGGCTTTAAGGTATAAGGGCATTCCAGAGAAATGTCTGGTTCAGACACTGTTCAGACATAGTGTCTCTTTGCTACAGATCTAAATAACAAAAAAAAAAGCTTATTTAAAATAAAATTAATATGATTATACTGAACATGCTGTATCTACAACCCTAATGCCTTTAGTGATGAAATCCAGAGGTCAGAAAATATGTTTTGAATTTAGACCATTTAATATTTATTGGTTTTGGAGGACAGAAACACTTCTTACTGAGCAGGCCATTAATTTTAACTTTTTAACTTTTTTTCAACAACAAGAAAACCTTGTTTCTCATGAACCACAACATTTTTAGAACAACACATGTGATAATGGTTTTGATTTAATTTACTTTTTTTATGGGAGAAAGGCCAGTGATTCATTGTAAGTACAAAATGTTGGCAAAAGTAATAACTAGCTTTTCATCTAAATCGTCTAAGGTAGTGTATCATACCAATTCCTACAGAATTCTATTAAACTTGAATGTAATAGAGCTTAAAATGTATTGGAGCTGTGATTAATTTATCATTTACAGCATTGGTCTAGTTTTTACCGTTTTACAAACAATCAAGGGATGGTATACTACTGAGAAAATTGGTTTACACACACAAATGCACACAAAGTCATTTTCCCTGTAACTGGTTGATTAACTGCTTTTATAGAGATGTGTGCAACATGAAGCCATTCACCTCTGTTTCAACCATGCAACTTAAATTAAATTCATTTGTTGGGTACAACAGGACATGAACCCACAGTGTCAATGAAAGTCATCTGCAACCTATATTATTATAGCAAGTACAGTTTGCCATATTCTTTACCAAAATGTGAGAAACCTTTTGAAGTAATATGTTTGAGAAATGGCCACATTTATATGAACGATTTTAAAAGGTTTAAAAGGACAGGATTTTGTACAAATAATTTCTGGTTTGAGGCAAGGTTTTGACCACAAGTCTATTGCCACATCTTAAGTTAGAATAATGCAGACTTAGCATTAGCCTAAAGATTCAAATGGAGAAAGAAAGGAGCTGGTGGTTTGAACAAGTATGTAATGACTAAAAAGGAATCAAATGAAACGAATTGATAAAAGAGACTCTAAGTAGGATATTAAACAGCTAATGAACCATAAGAGGCAAGCTTTGCTTCTCTTTAACGCTTACCACCTTCATGAGACTATATTACTTCTTAGTGGCAAAAGTACAATAAATGTATTTAGAGCACTTTTTCTAGTCTCATTCACAAAAACGTCCAGGTTATGTATGTAGACGTTGTGTCGAAGAAGCGACACTAGGGGTCTCTCTTGAGCGCTGAATATGCCTCTGATCTATGATAAATGGCCAATGAGAAGTTGGCAGACAGTATTTGCATACCCCGCCCCTGGACAAACGGGTACAAAGGCAGTGAAATATGACTGTTTCATTCAGGATTTTTCTGATGAGTCGGAAATGGTCCGGCCACAACAGTGGCTCGCTCAGCAACGTGACCGGGAGGGCACAATGTCTCGTTCCCTCCATCAGGGAACGGAGGTTACAGAGGTTACGGAGGTAGAACTCGCAAGTCCTAGATCGGTCGTAAGCCGTCGAATTTCTTGGGTACAATGAAGTAAGTGTTGTAGAGACCCTTCTTCATTTCGGTTGGAGGGACAGGCTCTATTACATCTTTGTTTAGAAAAAGAGTAGCGATTTACGCGCAGGATTTGGCATGCTTGCTGTGTACTACGGTAAAGTGGATGCCCGCGAAGGGGGGTGGAGGCCTGGTAAACTGAATTGCGTAAACGAGTTGGGTGGTCCGGGCCAGCCAGCGTGATGGGTTGGAAAGTGAAAGTCACGTGTCCAAACTCCGTGCTAGGGGCACCAAAGGGACGGTTATTTTAGATGTACCCGGCGGGACGGAGCAGCGGGGCAGAGCAGGTAGTACGGTGTCTTCGCCTCCTGAGGCTTTAGTGCTGAGAAAAGACTCGAAGCACTTACCTACCTCCGCACACCCGGCAGGGGGCAGGTTAGTGATTGAGGAGGAGGTCCGATGTAGGCGTCCTCTAGACTCGTCAGGACCGGCCGGCCGGGGAACAGTCGTGGGGCTGAAGGCGGGGGGGTCCGCGTCCAGCATGCCGGGACTGTAGAGATCTGATGGCAGAGTGCCGTAACCCACTTTGCGGGCCAGGTGACCCAGAGACAAGGAAATAGCTCTGTTATTGAGAATGTGGGTACCTCAGCCCCGTATGGGGGGGTGGCAGATGAAATAAATTCAACAAAAGATTCTCCTCCCGGCCCTCCACCAGGGGATGGAGTGGTCTGCTTACCGGCTCCGGAGCTAACATCTTGGCCTCTGGGTCAAGCATCTCAGGAGTGCCTGGGAGCCTTCCGGGTCCTCGAGGGGGTCCGTGAGACGGGGGGAGTCTGCTTCCTGCGGTGTGCTCGACGCTGGGGCTGAGAGCTGGGCCAGGGTTGAGGCGAAGCAGAGTGTTTCTTAGCCACAGGAGGACTTCCTCGGCGAGCAGATGGGGCATGGCCCATGGCGGCAGGCTTGCGGCGGGGCAGGATGTGTGAAATGGCCTCCACCTGCTTCTTCATCGCGGAGAACTGCTGCGCGAAGTCCTCGACGGTGTCGCCGAAGATGCCGAACTGGGAGACAGGGGCATTGAGAAAGCGAGCTTTGTCGGTCTCACGCATCTCAACCAAGTTCAGCCACAGATGACGTTCCTGGTCCATGAGTGTGGCCATCGCCTGCCCGAGTGACTGAGCTATGACCTTTGTGGCTCTGAGGGCGGGGTCGGTCGCTGAGCACAGTTCCTGCAACACATCGGGATCAGGACTACCCCTGTGGAGATCTTTGAGTGCCTTGGCCTGGTGGACTTGCAGGAGGGACAGGCGTGCAGGGTGGAAGCGGCATGTCCGGCGGCGCTGTAGGCTTCTTGTAGACGTCAATGAAGACGTCATCCTACAGGCCTTGGATGAGAGCACTGGGCTAGGATTTCCGGGGCACAGGTGGATTGCAACAGCCCTGTCCACCTAGGGAATCGCCGTGTACACGTGGGCTGCACCGCCGTCAAGGGTAGAGAGAGCGGATGAGCGTGAGGCTTTGTGACGAGTGGAGAGGGGTGCCCTCCACGAAGACGTCAGCTCATCATGCACTTCCGGGAAAAACGGGAACAGGGTGAGGAGAAGCTGTGAGCGGCATGCAGACCCCAGGAACCAGTTATCCAACCATGATGGCTGTGGGGAGGACGGAGGGTTCCAGTCCAGCCCCATGCTGGCGGCTGCCCGGGAAAGCATGTAGGTCATCTGCGCATCAGCCTCAGTCTGGGCATGCTGGCCCGAAGGCGGCAGCCCAGGGGAGTCATCTGCGTCAGACGCCGCGCTCTCCAATGCAGCGGTGAGCTCATCCAACTCGAGCTCTAGAGGATAAGCGGGCTGGCCGTGAGGCGAGCCGCTGTTGCCTCAAGCACGGAATAATGATATATGTCCAAAAAACATGGTAATGGCATGGTATTTTTTTATGTTTTGTGTTCAAAAGTCTTTTTAATCTCCTTTGTTGGTAAAATCGTCTCGGGTTACTTAAGTGTAACCCTTGTTCCCTGAAAAAAGCGGAACGAGATGCTGCGCTGAGAAAAGCGCTGCTTTGGGAACATCTTATAGTTGTGACCAGCTGTGAATATGTGTGCAACACGTCAATGAACATTGACCGGAATTTATAAACTCTGCCGGTGTAATCATAGGATGCACCTGGGGCAGGGTTATAAATAGATGCGTCACCGGAGCATCGTCAGGTATTTTGTCTGAAGAGCAGTCCCGGGAAATCCCAGTGCGGCAGTGCATCTCGTTCTCTTTTTTCAGGGAACAAGGGTTACACTTAAGTAACCCGAGACGTTCCCTTTACAAAAAGCTTCACTTATGATGCTGCACTGAGAAAAGCGATTTGGGAACGAGATTACCCACGCCACCGCACTGTGGCTGTCCGGACCCCCTATGGTTGTGTAGTGTGCTCACAAGAGCGTGAGAGGGCTCAGACATGAGCTTGAGATGTCTCGGAGTGGCATAAACATCCAAACTGTAGAATCTAATGAATGTGTGCGGAGAGGACCAGCCTGCCGCATCACAAACATGCTGCAGAGGGACCCCTCTGGCCAAGGCTTCAGAGGAGGCGACCCCTCTGGTAGAGTGAGCCCTGATGCCTACAGGCGAAGCTTGAACGCGCGCCTCGTAGGCTAGGGCAATAGCATCCCTCACCCAATGCGACATAGTCTGCTTGGTGGCGGCCGCCCCCCTGTTGCGGCCCCCATGGCAAATTAATAGTTGAGCTGACTCAGGGAGAAGTAGAGGAGACATTGCGCTGTTCATAGAGGCAAAGAAGTCCTCTTCTGCCCTGTAAAATCTCACCCAGATTTTTTCCAAGTGGAGGGAGCCCTAACACTTAAAATGGTAACGATAACCTCAGGTGAAAGCCCTGTGTCCCTCAGTTGGTACCCTTCAGGGGCCAAACATGAAGGTTCCACAGCTCGGGCTGGGGATGAACTATTGTCCCCTATGCATGAGACAGAAGGTCCCTCCTGTTCGGAATCGCCCAAGGCGAGCCGTCGAGGAGAGACATTATTTCCGAGAACGATACCCTGTTCGGCAAGCGCGCCGCTATCAGTAAGAGGCAAGACCCTTGCTGGCAAACTTCGGCAAGCGAATTGAATTCTGTAGCCTTTTTCTACTGTTCTTAGGACCCACATAGAAATGCTTGGCAGAAGTTTTCATGCTGCCAGGTTCTCTGAGATGGGTATTAATTTTGACACTTCCTGTTGATGGCATGTCGAGTGTTCCACGTCCTGGACTAAGGCAGGAAACATCGATACACCCAACTTTTCGTTGGAAGCCTTTAACTACAGAAACACCAGAGGTGGCGGGAATGGAGAGGTTCTGTGGGGGTACCGGGAGGGGCGAAGTGGATGATACACACGCCCCATCCCGAGGGGGGCTACCCCCACAGGGCTGGGTGCAAAACCGTCAGGGTTTTCTTTTGAAATAACTGCCCTGAGGTCTTGAACCAGCCCCCTGTTTTTACGAGGGGGAGCACGATTCACCACACCTAGTTTTTGAGCCTCCCGTCTAGGAGGACCAGAATGGGGCCGGGTGGCCGACTGCCCCTCCCCCCGAGTGTGGCGAGGAAGAAAATGCCCGAAGGCTTCCTTGTGACTTTTTGCCTACTGGAACCTGGTGATAGCTACATTCATAGCATCAGCAAATAAGCCAGAAGGAAAAACCGGGGCATCGAGAAGGAAAGTTTTGTCCCTGTCTCTGATGCCCGATAGGTTAAGCCACAAGTGTCTCTCCGCCTTCCCCACAAGTGTGGAGGTGGTCCTGCACAGCTTTGTGGGGAGAGTGGGTCTCTTTAGCAATGACGCCTAGCCAGGCGAGAGATAAGCTGCAAGTGTCTCTTCTACCGGCTGCATAACCGAATACTTCAACAGATTAGCCTAGTACGCCTGTAACACTGCCATAGTGTGCAAGGCAGCACCAGCCTGACCTGCTGTCTGATAAGCCTTCCCCACAAGCGTGGAGGTGGTCCTGCACAGCTTTGTGGTGAGAGTGGGTCTCTTTAGCGGTGATGCCGAGCCAGGTGAGAGATAACCCACAAGTGTCTCTTCTACCAGCGGCATCACCGAATACCCCCGAGCCTCAGCACCCACGATTAGTTGAATATTTCAACGTCGAGAGCATGAAGACACAGGAAGTACAAGGATTCCTCCATGGATGATAATATCGTTATGGAGGTCATAGAAGAAAGGAAGGGACTGATATAGCGTTCCCTGCCCCCTTTTTTTATTTCTTTCAATTTTCTTTATTATTTTATTTTGGCCACCAGACAGAAATCTGTCTGGTCTGTCAGGAAATCAGCTGGATCTGGAGAGAGCGAGCGAAAGGGACGAACCTGTCTCTCGCTCCTCAGCCAGATCCATACGAGAGCCCCATGAATGAAGTGTGGGCGCTGACTCCCGGAAGTAAGCAAGGCGAGCGCTAAGCATTTTGCCCTAAAGCAGATCTCAATGCTCGCACCCGCCCCGCCCCAATGCGAGAGCAGCATGCTCTTCTCCCAAACAAATGAAGCAGAACTGATGCGTGTCCCTCTCGGCCATAGAGCAGAGACAGGGGGGGTGTCTCTTAATTCCACAGCTGCTTTATTATTATGCGCAGGATTTACAGAGGTTCAGTGTCCTCATGAACCAAAAGGTGCCGAAGCGCGCTTCAGGCTTACGAGGATCAGCTGGATCTGGAGAGAGCGAGCGAAAGGGACGAACCTGTCTCTCGCTCCTCAGCCAGATCCATACGAGAGCCCCATGAATGAAGTGTGGGCGCTGACTCCCGGAAGTAAGCAAGGCGAGCGCGAAGCATTTTGCCCTAAAGCAGATCTCAATGCTCGGACCCGCCCCGCCCCAATGCGAGAGCAGCATGCTCTTCTCCCAAACAAATGAAGCAGAACTGATGCGTGTCCCTCTCGGCCATAGAGCAGAGACAGGGGGGGTGTCTCTTAATTCCACAGCTGCTTTATTATTATGCGCGGGATTTACAGAGGTTCAGTGTCCTCATGAACCAAAAGGTGCCGAAGCGCGCTTCAGGCTTACGAGGATCAGCTGGATCTGGAGAGAGCGAGCGAAAGGGACGAACCTGTCTCTCGCTCCTCAGCCAGATCCATACGAGAGCCCCATGAATGAAGTGTGGGCGCTGACTCCCGGAAGTAAGCAAGGCGAGCGCGAAGCATTTTGCCCTAAAGCAGATCTCAATGCTCGGACCCGCCCCGCCCCAATGCGAGAGCAGCATGCTCTTCTCCCAAACAAATGAAGCAGAACTGATGCGTGTCCCTCTCGGCCATAGAGCAGAGACAGGGGGGGTGTCTCTTAATTCCACAGCTGCTTTATTATTATGCGCGGGATTTACAGAGGTTCAGTGTCCTCATGAACCAAAAGGTGCCGAAGCGCGCTTCAGGCTTACGAGGATCAGCTGGATCTGGAGAGAGCGAGCGAAAGGGACGAACCTGTCTCTCGCTCCTCAGCCAGATCCATACGAGAGCCCCATGAATGAAGTGTGGGCGCTGACTCCCGGAAGTAAGCAAGGCGAGCGCGAAGCATTTTGCCCTAAAGCAGATCTCAATGCTCGCACCCGCCCCGCCCCAATGCGAGAGCAGCATGCTCTTCTCCCAAACAAATGAAGCAGAACTGATGCGTGTCCCTCTCGGCCATAGAGCAGAGACAGGGGAACACGCATCGTTTGCCCTGATTTTCAGTCATTTTTTCTTTGAAGAGAAAAGAGAAAAGGTTCACTGCGCACTGCCTAACAGATTCTAACTCCTAACAGAGGAAAGAAAGTTTGACAGGCTCGTGATAGCACACAAACACAGAGTGATCTGAAGACAAAAGATCTGACGATGCTCCGGAGACGCATCTATTTATGACCCTGCCCCAGGTGCATCCAATGATTACACCGGCAGAGGTTATAAATTCCGGTCAATGTTCATTGACGTGTTGCACAGATATTCACAGCTGGTCACAACTATAAGATGTTCCCAAAGCGCTTTTCTCAGCGCAGCATCATAAGTGAAGCTTTTTTTAAAGTGAACTTTACCTGCAATGCCATTCAAACTGTACACGTGTTGAACTTAATGAAGACCTTCTTTAACACTGGCAAAAAATAGGACGCATTTGCAGGTTTGATTTCCATTGAGTGTAGATCCACTGCAACCAGCGTTATCTTTATTTTTCTTATTTTAAAATATTTTGTGAGCATGTTATTGATGATTCAGGAGCAGAGAGATATCGACAGCATCCAGGAACTCTACAGGGGCGGAAGGGCATCTTTATAAAGACGCGTCCTGAAAAGCAGTTACAAATGATTCAGCAGTGTGCATGTGAGCTTTGTGAGTCATTAAGATTTAATTTCAAACCAATTCAGGCCGCTTTGCTATAATGTATGACCAGTTCATTGTAAAGAACCAACTCAGTTGAGTCATTCATAACTGGCGACAGTAAACACCAGTGTGATGTATGATGTAGTGTAGCTTTTGTCAATGGTAGGCTACGTGCTACCTAATCAAAAATATAGCTTCGCTACTGAAAACCTAATTGATTTAAAAACTAGCAAAGCTACCACCTCGCTACTTAGTTAAGCTAATAGCTTTGCTTTTTGTAGCGAAGCTGCCCAATCACTGTTTAGGACTAGCTAAGTGCAGAATATGTAAAACACATGTTTGCCAAAATGTTTTAACAAGTTTTGTGCGGTTGCATAGACAGTTGCAAAATTATGATTTATTGAGTATTATTTCTGTTACCATTGGACAGCATGCTTGCCACGTTAACGCATGAATGATCAACAAAAAATTTTTAAGTCAGAAGATGCTGCTTAATACAATTTATCAAAACACAAATTTGGAAGCAAGGAAGAAGCTGTAATCTTTCAGAACATAAAACAGACTTTTGGTTTATACTCTGGTAAATAAAAAGAAAATGTGTTCCAGTTGTGCATCTATATTTATTAGTCTCACAGTTATAAATCTCATTTTAAAAGGAACCAGCTGGCATATCTACATGGCCATGGGGCAGCAGCCAAAACCCAGGGTAGACCTTGTCTGTAAATCTATCTATACTTTTCACATCTATAAACAGTCAGATTGGTAGTTTAATGCTTGACTCTGTATAGGTTATTCAAGTGTGAAAAATACTGGACAGGGTTGAACATGTAGAGATGGATTGACCTGTGAAGAAGATCTGTTCTTTTTTTCAGAACATCTCATTTTGCACTGTATCAAACAATTTGTTAAGTTTTTCTTGGGTGCAGACTAATATTGTGAGATCCACAACAAGGCTGAATTCAATGTTTTCATATTGATAATTGTCTCTATAAACAGTTATCAATATGATATTTCTCCCTAAAAGATTCTGAGGGGAAAATATATGATGCAATGTTAGACACTGCAGTATTCTGCTTCCTGTGAATTTGAATGGCCTCAGGTAATGTAATTCAAAATATAGAATTATTTGTATTTTTCCATTAATTCCCATTTTCAGATTAATCGTAGATATACATGTAGATCTTGCAAAAACCCAATTTTTGTTGTAAACTTGTTTTCTTACTTTCTCAGCTTTTCGTCTGTGTTCAGCTACACTAGGCCATCATGACATTTGGCATTTGACAATTTACTGTTGGACTTGAGCCATGAACTGCTAAAAGGAGTTCTGTGCTTTCTCTGTGCCCCAAATTCTCTACATCTGTTGTCCATCATATTTTTTTTATTTTTTTTTCCCACAAAGCTACCATTTTAAAGTGCTCAAACACATCACTATGTTTCTGTGATGCAACAGTTAGCTGTCAGTTTGTTACCCAGATCTATGAGATAACATTTTATACATATTTACAAACAACAGGTTTTACTCATATAATATTTAATGTGTATTAATTTAAGCACAAATATGATGTTATATTATTTTTATCTGTTGTTTTCACCATTCACTGCTTCACTGTAGTAAAAAAAAAAAAAAAAAAAAAAACGTGCAAATCACATTTTTATGTAAAAAATCAGTCTTTGTGGAGTATGGAGTCGCACACATGCTACAAATACAATGTGAGACATATTGCAATGAAAATTGCAACTGCACTGCATTATTGTGCTCTTATATTTCTCATTCAACATTTGCATAGCACTTTCTGACATCCGTAGCACAGATATGGTACTACAACAATAGAGCTTTCATATCCCGTGGTAAAATCAATAGAATGTTGCATTATTTAGCACTCAGATTAGACTGTATGAAAAAGAATCAATGAATTGCATATCAGTTATTTACTACTCTTTTTTTTTTTTTTACTAAACAGTATGAATGATACCTCTTGAAAGTGATCCTTAAAGGTATAATTCACACAAAAAGGAAAATTATGTCAATTATGTTACCCTCATGCAATCACAGATGTGTATGTCTATATCTAAAAAAAAAAAAATATCTCAGTTTATAGGTCCATACAATGCAAGTAAATGGTGACCAGGCCTTTAAGCTCCAAAAAGGAGATAAAGTCAGCGACCCAGTTGGATTTAGGTGAGAACAGACCAATATAAAACTACTTTTTTATTATGCTGGCATAATGTTTCACTTCATGTAAGGCTTTAATGTGACACTGCACAGGAGAGCAGCCCCTCAAAGAGATGGGTCGTACGGAACACACAAACACACACACATACACACACTAAAATAGTACTTGACTCTCAGGTGAAGCACTTCAGTTCCCCGTCTGTCGCTCACTTCGACATAGTTTCGAATTAAATGACACTAGGGGACTTCTTTGAAAGCCTTGGTTACCTCTGAACTTAAGAAAAGGCCAATGAGAAATTGGCAGACAGAATTTGCATGTCCCTCCCCTGGACATAGGGGTATAAAAGGAAAGAATTATGTGTCTGTCCATTCAGATTTTTTCTTCGGAGCCGAGCGGTTGTGTGATCAGCAAGCTTAAGTCACTTACTGTTCCACTCATCTCTGTAGAGCGTATGCTGTTGGATCTACACGGCAGTGCAGCTTTGCCCCTGGGCACTTCGACAGCGCTTCTAAAGAGAATGTTTTCTGTAAAAGAGTTTACTTTCTCTAAAAGAGCAATACACAGTCCGGGTAGATCCCCACGAACCACCCGCCCCCCGGCACGCTCGTTGACTTCTGTCCAAACTCAAGGTGAGAGCGGCTCACCTCATGGCCAGTCTGCTTACTCCCTCAAGCCCCCAGAGCAGGATGTTGAGTTCGCCATTGCATTGGAGAGCGTTCCGGCGTCTGACGTGGAAGACTCGACTAGACTGCCACCTTTGGGTTGGCACACCCAGTTCGGCTAATGCCCGGGCCACCATCTGTGTGGGGTTGGACTGGAACACTCCGTCCTCCCCACAGCCTTCACGGCTAGACGATTGGTTCCTTGGGTCCGGGAGCTGCTCACAGCCGCTGCACCAGCGTGGGCCATGCTCCGTCTGCTCACCTAGGGCATCCTCCTGTGGATTCCAGATGACAGGCAGCTGCACCCCAACCTGGGCCCAGCTCTCAGCCCCAGCGTCGAGTGACCCCCCCATCTCCCGAACGTCCTCGAGGACCCGGAAAGGCTCCCAAGCATTCCTGGGACGGATGACCCAGAGAACGAGACATTTGCTCCGGAGATGGTAGACAGACCACTCCGTCCCACAGTGGAGGGCCAGGAGGAGAATCTTAATTTAAAGGTATTTTCTTTGCTGCACCTCCTTCGGGCTGTGGTACCCACATTTTCAATAATAGATCAATTTCCTCTTTTCCTCGATCACCTGGCCCGCAAATGCCGTTCTCACAGCAATCCGGTGGCACACTCCATCAGTCCCAGCACCCCGGATGCGGACCTCTCGCCTCCAGACCCACGACTACTGCCCCCCGGATGGCTGGTTCTGACAAGTCCAGAGGATGCCTGCACAGGACCTCCTCCTCAGTCACTAACCTGTCCCCTGGTGGTTGTGCGGAGGTAGGTAAGTACTTTGAGTCTTCTCTTAGCACCAAAGCCCCGGGATGCGCTTCTGCATCCTGATGCCACACTACCTGCTCCGCCCCGCTGTGAAGCCTCACCAGGTACATCGAAAACGATCGTCCCCTTACGACCGATCTTGGACTTGCAAGTTTTCAACCGGGCCTTGCACAAACTCTCATTCAAAAGATGTCACATAAAGACACATTCTATCTTGCGTCCGGCATCAAGATTGGTTTGCAGCAGTAGACCTGAAGGACGCGTACTTCCACATCTCTATCTTGCTTCCGACCCTTCCTACGGTTCGCGTTCGATGGCCAGGCGTGTCAGTCCTCCCCTTCGGCATGTTCGTGTCCCCACATGTCTTTACGTATGTCGCAGAGGCAGCCCTTACCCCTCTCCGGGAAGTAGGCGTCCGCATACTCAACTAACTCGACGACTGGCTCATACTGGCCCACTCCCGAGAGTTACTATGCACCTACAGGGACCAGGTGCTCAGGCACCTCAACCGTTTAGGGCTTCAGGTCAACTGGGAAAAGAGCAAGCTCATCCTGGTTCAGAGCATCTCTTTTCTCGGCATGGAGTTAGACTCAGTCTCAATGTCAGCGCACCTCACCAACGAGCGCGCAGTCAGTGCTGAAATGCCTCACCGCGTTCAGGCCGGGCACAGCATATGGGGTCCTCCGCGGTGGTCGCGCCGCTCGGGTTGATGTATATGAGACAGGAGTCCCCCTACAGCAGATGTCCTGATGCATTCTAGTTACCGCAGACGCCTCCAAATAGGTTTAGGGTGCCGTGTGTAACGGGCATGCAGCCGCCAGCTGGGTTGGTACATCGACTGCCTAGAGTTGCTGGCTGTAATACTTGCCCTGCAGAGGTTTCTCCCACTAATACGGGGCAAGCATGTCTTGATTAGACCAGACAGCATCGCTACGATAGCGTACATAAATTGCCAAGGCGGCATGCACTCTCGTCATAGATCACTACTCGTCCGCCGTCTCCTCCTTTGGATCCAGCAACGACTCAAGTTGTTGCGCGCCACTCACATCCTGGGCAACCTCAATACGGCAGCGGACGCGCTGTCACGATAAAGTATGCTCAGCGGAGAGTGGATGTTCCAACCCAAGGTGGTACAGCTGATTTGGGAGTTGATCGACAAAGCACAGATAGACCTTTTCGCTTCCCAAGAGACCTCCCATTGCCCTCTCTAGTACTACCTAGCGGAGGCTCCCCTCGGGACAGATGCGCTGGTGCCCAGCAGGCCCTGGGGGCTGCGCAAGTATGCATTTCCCCCAGTGAGCCTACTTGCATGGGTGCTGCGCAAGGTCAGGGAGGACGAGGAACAAGTCACTCTGGTGGCCTCCTACTGGCCCACACAGACTTGATTCTCAGATCTCATGCTCCTCGCAACAGCCCCTCCCTGGCACCCGCGCACAGACCTCTGGAACCTCTACGTCTGGCCCCAGGACGGGATATGGAAGATCTAAGGGACCTACCACCTGCTGTCATAGACATGATCAACCAAGCCAGAGCTCCCTCTACCAGGCAACTTTACTCCTTAAAATGGTGCTTGTTCGCAAATTGGTGTTCTTCCTGATCTGAAGACCCGCAGAGGTGCGCGGTCAGTGCTCTTATTTCTGCAGGGAGGCTGTCCCCCTCCACCATGTTCCTTAGAGGCACCCAGAGGTTGAGCCCTCCCAGGCCATGCCTGTTCCCCTCATGGGATCTCTCCGTGGTCCTTGCAGGCCTTCAGAGACCCCCGTTCGAGCCGCTAGAATCAGTCGAGCTCAAAGCCCTCTCCTTGAAGACAGCCCTCCTGATCGCGCGCACTTCCATGAAGAGGGATGGGGACCTGCAAGTGTTCTCTGTCAGCGACACCTGCCTGGAGTTCGGTCCGGCAGATACCCATGTCGTCCTAATACCGCGACCGGGCTACGTGCCCAAGGTTCCTACGACCACCTTCAGGGACCAAGTAGTGAACCTGCAAGCGCTGCCCCGTGTGGAGGCAGACCCTGCCTTTTCGTTGCTGTGTGCAGTAAATGCTTTGCGTACCTATGTGGACCGTACGCAGAGCTTTAGATGTTCTCAAGCAATATTTGAATTTTTTCAGAGCTATTGTCAGTAATTAAGGTGTGCCAACAATCATAAATGTAAACAACAATGATATCTTAAAATAATTGTGAGGTTAAAAAAAAAGAAGAAAAAAAAAATAGGTATCACTCAGTCAAAGTCTGTAAATGTATTCAGAAAACAGCACGAGGCACACTTGTGTGTTATATTACATTTTTATAGGTTTAGGTTCTGTTTGCTTGTGGGGTAAGAAAATAAACTTAATTCAAAAAGGAAAACAAGTGCATTTTTCTTACCATATTTGTAGATTTGTTCTTTTTTTAAGCATAGATTTGACAACAATTTTACAGATTTCTTTGATAACAAGACTTAATATCTTCTGTCATTTTTGCATTGAGATCTTGAACAGATTATTTTTGATATGTGGCATGGAAACAGCATACATCCTCACTGACTGACCAGTGTGGCCCTCTGCCTTGATTTATGTTGGGAAAACACAAAAATATGGCACTGTAAATCTTTCTCCTGAGTGGTCATTAAGATCGTTACTGATTGTTCTTTTAATTTATGCACATTTAAAGGTTAGAAATACATTCAGATGCACAATGGACGTTCAAGAATTAGGAAAAGATATACAGATAACCAGTCTGAGGGTGGTCTTTTAACACATGCATTTTTGATTCATGACAGCTGATTTGTGCTAAAGTCACATTAAAGATGTAGTTTTTGAATATTATCATGTCAAAGCAATGTTTTGAAAATGAAAAGTAAATGAAAAAATGAGTGAACTTACAGTGAAACAGAAGCACAATCTTTCAAGACTTTATGGACTTACTTCAAAAGACAAATATTTTTGTAAACAAGGGAGAGACATGCCCTTGATATATGCCCTACATTACGGGATTTTTTTGTGTCCCTCAAACATGTTTGCATGTGTACAGTATGTTTGTAAAGTGTTCAGGGCTGCAATTTGAACATTTTTATATCATGCATATTTTAGAAAGACTATTTGCACTAGGTGTAAATAGCAGCTGCCATACAGCGCAGCTGTTTACACCCGAATAGTCTGGTGGAAACAGAAATTTACGACATACTACTAGTTTCACTGCCTTCCTTTACAAAAATTAGAGTTTTACTACATTAACCATAGTAAAATCATAGTAACCACAAAATTAAACATGGTTACACTATATTGCTGTAGTAACACCTTGGTTAATAACATCAAAACTATTGTTTCTGCCAAAAACATGGTATCAATATTACTATTGTAAAACCATTGTTAATTTTCATAAGGGTTAGTCTCCTGAGCCTTTGCAAAATGAGCGATACAATCTACATGCGACCGATGCCGAGCTTTAGGAGAAAGCCATCACCCCTCTCACATTTCACGCTATACCACAATGCAATAGTATTATAGATACTATTTACACCCTAGTGCAAATAGTGGCAGACACTATTTGCACCCCTATTTAAATTCTTACATACAGCATAGTGGCATCACTGTAGCATGTTTATTGTGTTTATTTAGAGTTCCACAGACACCCTACACCAACCCCTACCCCTAAACCTAACCCTAAAACATCTAACACTATAGCATCTATAGTTATTTGCATTTTTTTTTTGTTGTTGTTGACAGCTCTTTATTCTACTTTTAGAGTCTGATTTAAAATTACATGCAGTTCTCCTCATAATTCTCCTCTTTGTTTTTTTTTTTATTTGTTTTGGTACTTTCAGTTAAAAAAACAATCCTCAATCAGATAAAAAGCCCCTTGAATTACATAAATTGCTGTTTCAATTCTGCACAACAGATGTATAACATAACATTTATATTTGATTGGGTGAAAACATTTATTAAGTATCTGTATTTTTCACAGATGAAAACCAAGATTTAGTGTTTGCATTTGACAAGGACTGAGTACCAGCATGTTTTAGCTTTAAACAAAACCTGATATTGTGTAACAAGCTACTTTATTTTCTGCACTGTTATTTCAAGTTGATTTTTAAAGGTCTGCTGTCTTCTTTTTTCACCCAATTTGTCTGTCATCATCTGCTAAAGGCAAATACTTCACTGAAACATTTTGTAAATCTTGGCTGGTAAACTTTCTCAAGGATTAAGTACAATGATTTCTTTATCAGTTGAAAGACAACGATGTTTTTAAGGAAATCAGTCATCCAAATATTCAACAAGACAATCTCCTGGTTGAGCATTAAACTATGCATGGTATAACTTCACGTCTTTGTGGTTGAGTCCAGGCATAATTAATCTTATCAAGCCTGTCTGCCGTGTTATGCATTGCAATGCTGCCCTGCCCTACAATGTGCCTAAACAGTATTGCGAACCACTGTTTATCTACAAATCATCATATATCATTATCATTTCATTTAGACACCTATCACTAAATTATTTTTGTGTTACTATCTGACCATCAATTCTACATCTGTCCATTACAATTTAATGAGGAGAGAGGATGTCTTAATCAAAATTGCTAAAACAGGTTGATGAAACATTATCTTAATGGAGGCATACATGTCTAAAACTGCCTTACCCTCTAATTAAAGGAGTTGTATACAGCTCTTTATGTGTACAACACACACTTAATGCCCAACGTTGTGATCCTCATTTGAACCTTCACCCCTGAATGCAGAATGTTCTAGATAAGATAATGTCTGAATCTTAAATGCAAACCTGGGTGTTCTCTGTGTGGCAAAGCCAGAAGGTTTCAGCACCATTGCATCTGAAGAATGAGGGACGGTGCATTTCTCTAAACTTCTTTCAAATTTACTTAGCATAACACAGGAAATGTTGTGATTTTCCAAACAATATGACAAGTTTCACACCATGAATTTCTATACCAGTCAGAAATTGCCATTCTAGCTTTGCTAGTTTAGACTTGGATACCTTTTATGTGCTAGTCTCCAATATCATTGTTATCTAGCCACTTTTGATTTAACATTGAAGTTCTGAGATAATTCAGAATAATCAAAGAAAGGGAGTCCTCTGGTTCCAAAAGAGAAAAACAGCCAATGTTCCTTCAGGAGGAGAGTGAGCTCACAAAGATTCACATTGAGATTGCTATGGAGAAGACATTGAGAGGTTGTTCAAATATGTTAGGACTTGTAGAATCTCTGGAGAATTGAGAAGCAATTATAGCAACTGAATGAGATGCCCTTGCATATTCTATACTTGTTGGCCTTTGTAGAAACTGCGGTTTGACACCACTTTTATTTATTTTTTAATATTAGCTTTAGTTAGGTAGCAATTAAGCCGGTTTAAAAAAAAATACTATTCCATTAAAATATTCAGCGACAGTAGGTCAAACGCTATTCAGCTGAAATTGCTGTGCTTGCCAAACTCCGAACTATTGCCCCAAGTGGCCGAAGCAGGAAATGTTTTTGTAACGAATGCGCACATGCAAGCTTCAATTTATGGCTGCAGAGCTCCAAAAAGTGGCAAAATTTCATTTTGTCAGGGTACAGGGTTCTGCTGCGTTCCATTCAAGTTGGATGTGGAATATTCCTACTTGATATCTCCAAACATAAATGCATGCCATTCCCAGATATTCTGAACTGCAATGCTTCCATTAGCTTAGCAGGGGTTTGACTTTCATTAGATATATCTCCTAGCAACCCAACTGATATACAGTGCTGCAGCACTAGCATATGTGCTTCAGGTGTGCGAATATCAAAGAGATTATAACGCTTTATACTCCTGTTTCTGCAAGCATTTGTTAAACAAGCTTTAATATCATGTAATGTGGAAACAAACTTAATTAATCAATATTAATTAATAAAGTAAATGTTTATCACTTACTTTGTATATCTCCCTGAGTGTCGACATGTTTGTGTGACATCATGCCCATGCATCTCCACGAAATTTAAAGTTTAAAAATGCATTTAAAATTTCTGCACGAGCCTACAAGTTGTAATTCTGACTTCAAGATACATTCCATTGCACTTTTCCTAGTGAATGGATCGCAGCACTACTTTTCAAAACTTGATCCGACACTGAATGCTCAAGCAGCCTAATTTACACTAGAAAACTCCTGATGTTGCTATAACAATGCAAAAAGCACTTATAAATTTACTTAAAGTGAAAATCAGTCCTCCTTTTTTTGTTTAATTATCTAAGCAATTACACAGTCATTCAGAATATATCTTGTTTTTAAATCCAATAAGGATCTCTTTCTCAATGGTGATAGTGGAAGTGATGAGGAACTCCTGCTTTTTGCTTTCAAATTATGTACATCACTTAAAGCGTGATTGCGTCTCTCAAGGCCAGCTAGAAGGCCTCGACCGGGACATCCTAAAGATCACACACACCAAGAACAAATAAATCAATCTGATTGGCTGATGAATCTGACAATCTGACTTTAGTTGCTCATTCATTTGCAATGTTGAAAGGCTGGAAGTTGGTGGAGCTTAGACTCACCCGCTGCTTCTGCTAACGAGATCGTCTGTGGGCATGTGATTTGTGAAACAGCTGTCACACTTCGCTTGTAAGAATCAAGGAATAAATTCTGACTGTATAAACTTCTCGTTTTTCTCTCTATGTTTGTAGATTAATTAAGAGCAGAAAGTGATTAAAAATACATTGACAAAAAGGTTATTGATGAAAAAGGAAGGATGAAAAATATTTATTTATTTGGCATGTTTCATTCGGGCTTCCAGCTGTTCAGAGCAGATCGCATCGCGGAGTTAACGGGGAAAACGAGAGGCGGTGGAACATGCTTTTACATCAATGAAAGTTGGTGTACAGATGTAACAACGTTAAAAAGGATGTGCTGTCCTAACCTGGAAGCGCTCTTTATTAACTGTAAGCCGTTCTACTCGCCGCGGGAGTTTTCTTCGTTTATTCTGGTGAGTGTTTACATTCCTCCAAACGCATCTGTGAACATAGCACTGCAACAGCTGGCTGATCAAATCTCAGACACAGAACAACAATACCTGAACTCAGTTATTATTATTCTTGGGGACTTTAACAAAGCAAATCTCACACGTGAACAAACAACACATCACATGCCCCACCAGAGACAGGAATATATTGGATCACTGCTATACAACATTAAAGGACGCATATCGCTCTGTCCCACATGCAGCTTTGGGACACTCTGATCACTGTCTGGTTCATCTTCTCCCAACCTACAGGCAGAAATTAAAATCAACAAAGCCAGTTGTAAGGACTCTAAGGATGGACTAATGAAGCAGAGCTGGAACTACAAGCCTGCTTTGACTGCACTGATTGGAGTGTTTTTGAAGCTGCAGCTACAGATCTGGATGAGCTCACAGATACTGTGACATCATACATCAGTTTCTGTGAGGACATGTGCATCCATACTTGGACATTTTTATCATTCAACAATGATAAACCATGGTACACAGGAAAACTCAGACAGCTTCATCATGCCAAAGAGGATGCTTACAAGGGTGGGGATAGAGTCTTGTATAATCAGGCCAGGAACACACTGAATAAGGAAATCAGAGTGGCTAAAAGAAGCTACTCTGAGAAGCTGAAGAACAAGTTTTCAGCTAACGACCCTGCATTAGTGTGGAGTGGCCTGAAACAACTTACTAACTACAGGAATCCTACCCCCAACCCTGAGGTTGACCAACGACTGGCTGACGACCTGAATATGTTATATTGCAGATTCGAACGGCCCAATTTCACACCCCACACGCACTCGGACCTTCATTTCACACAAACATTAACACCTCCTGCAACCCCCCTCCTCCCCCCTCTTGCTACACAACCTGCACTCAAGATCTGTGAAGACGATGTGTGCCATGTCTTTCGGATGCAAAGGTCAAGGAAGGCTCCATTCCCAGATGGCATCTCACCAGCGTGCCTTCGTTCCTGTGCTAGCCAACTGGCCCCCATCTTCACATAGATCTTCAATAGATCACTGGAGCAGTGTGAAGTCCCATGCTGCTTCAAATGCTCAGTTATAATCCCTGTCCCTAAGAAACCTAAAATCACAGGATTTAATGACTACAGACCTGTCGCCCTGACATCTGTGGTCATGAAGTCGTTTGAGAGACTGGTGTTGGCCCACCTGAAGAACATCACTAGAAGAACATCTGGATCCCCTTCAATTTGCTTATCAAGCAAACAGGTCTGTGGATGATGCAGTCAACATGGGTTGCATCACGTCCTGCAACATCTGGACAGACCGGGGACATACGCAAGGATCCTTTTTGTGGACTTCAGCTCGGCTTTCAACACAATCATCCCAGCCATTCTCCAGACTAAGTTAAACCAACTCCCTGTTCCCACCTCTACCTGTCAGTGGATTACCAGCTTTCTGATGGACAGGCAGCAGCTTGTGAGGCAGGGAAAATTCACTTCCACCACCTGTACCATCAGCACTGGTGCCCCCCAGGGATGTGTGCTCTCCCCACTCTTCTTACTCTACACAAATGACTGCACCACCAAGGATCCCTCTGTCAAGCTCCTGAAATTTGCAGATGACACCACTGTCATCGGCCTCATCCGGGATGATGATGAGTCTGCATATAGAAAGGAGGTTGAACGGCTGGTGCAGTCATAACAATCTGGAGCTGAACACACTCAAAACGGTGGAGATGACTGTGGACTTTAGGAGGAACACCCCAACATTGTCCCCCCTCACCATTCTAAACAGCATTGTGGCAGCAGTGGAGTCATTCAGGTTCCTGGGCACTACCATCTCACAGGACCTGAAGTGGGAGATACACATCGACTCCATTGTGAAAAAGGCCCAGCAGAGGTTGTACTTCTTTCACCAGCTGAGGAAGTTCAACCTGCCACAGGTGCTGCTGAAACAGTTCTACTCAGCAGTCGTTGAGTCTGTCCTCTGCACTTCAATAACTGTCTGGTTTGGTGCAGCTACGAAATCAGACATCAGAAGACTACAGAGGACAGTCCGTACTGCTGAGCGGATTATTGGTTGCCCCCTGCCCCCCCTTCAAGAACTATACACTTCCAGAGTGAAGAAAAAGGCTGGTAAAATCACTCTGGACCCTGCTCACCCTGCCCACTACCTTTTTGAACTGTTGCCTTCTGGCCGGCGCTTCAGAGCTCTGAGCACCAGAACCGTCAGACACAGGAACAGTTTTTTCCCTCAGGCTATCCATCTCATGAACAATTAAATTGCCCCATTGAGCAATAATTATGTGCAATTGCACATAACACAGTTTAAGTCTATTTATATTATCCAACATATCCACTTCTGCCATTACTTACATTGCTCTGTACATAATATACTGTATTTTGTTCTTTATAATCAGATTGTAATAGATTTGCACTACATGTGTGTATGTGGGTATGTATGATGGTAAGTGTATGTACGTATATGTATAATTATTTATTTTTAGTCTTTTTTTTGTTTTTAATTACCTATGTCTTGCTGCTGTTTTTTTTTTTTTTTTTTTTTGGTATTGTTTGTATTGTTGTGCACTGGAAGCTCCTGTCACCAAGATAAATTCCTTGTATGTGCAAGCATACTTGGCAATAAAGCTGATTCTGATGTTAGGCCAGCAGTGAAGGCTTTGCTGGCCTTGAGAATTCACCACTGGTGTGATTCAGACCAGGGGGTGAGGAATTGGCTGGTTTCACAGGTCCTTGTTTGCACATGCTGGTAGATGCTGTAACTATACCACCCGTTGGCAAAAGCATGTTTCTCCATTGACAGCCATTCAAAAATGGGCGTGTTTTATGGCGAAATAAGGTATTTTCCAAGAATCATTTTGATTAAAATTATTTCATTACATTATAGCACATCATCATATGGTGACGGATTGTTTTTGAAAGGCTCTTAAGCTTAAAATTGATTTATATTTTTCCCTATCTATTCCCATTGATGAGTGACCAGTCACGTGACACCCGATTCCAGAACTGAGCGCCCATGAGCAAAGATGGCAGCCTCAATTTTGCAAGCTTCCTGAGAACTCTGTGCCAGCTGAGCACAGTCATAGAGATGAATGGGGATGCTAACGGATAGCTCTTTCCAGGTATTTTATAGCTCCGTGATTTAGAGTTCAGCTACACCAGGTTTGTGTCAGGACAAGTTAACGTGCAGCCTTTAGACTATAACGTTTTCCAATCTAAATTTAGCTTAATTAATCAGCATGTTAGGAGCCTTTCATAATAAACAAACAGATTTTCGTTCTAATTTTGTGAAAATTAATCATAGATGTCATCTTGGCATATGGTGGCAAGACCTATTTATATTTAAATAAACAGTATTTGAATGCTTCACTGTTGTTGTGTAAAACATTTTGTTTTTAACTTAGTAGATTCTCACTTTAAGGAAAATATAAAAATGGTCCATTCAGACTTTTACATATTTATACATTTTCTCTCAGGGGAATCCCCTGGCACGAACCCCCATATTTTTGTCGTCAAAAGGCCTCCTATGTCCCATACATGTATATTATGAATGTAAAAATATTTAAACACAAAAACTGGACTGCTCTTATTTAGCTTCAAAACTAACTGTTTATGTCAGAGTACTGGAACTTTTGGTAGCAATAAGTTGACTTCCTGTGTGATCATGCAGCTACTTTACCTGGTCTTCTCAAAGTAATTTATTACCTAAATTAAAGATTCCAACAAAGCCAGTGTACATTTAATTAACATTTAATTTATTGTAACAAATTATAGAACATAAATTAATAATAAATTTTTTTGTTTTTACTTCAGATTTGTTAGCTAGCAGCAGCAACATACTGTAAACTGACTGCTATGTGTTACTTGTTTCAGAGAGTGCATGTGGGATTGAGGGTGCATAGCTGCAACCAGACTCTTCATTCCTAGTTTCTTTGGGAAATTTAAATCAGAAAAAGAACTATACCTAATTTAGTCTCATTTATGAACATTTAAGCCATTTATTTCCATATTCCAAGTGTGGTCTTTGCCCCTTACTGGTTTAAATTGAACTAGAGATTTATTGTTGAACAATGTGGCTCACAGGCTTTCTGAGATAGACCTCTAACATCTAAAAGTAAAATCTTGGAAAATGATCTGTCGGCAAAAAGTCTCCTACAATGTATATAATGGACATAAATTGCATTTACGTAAAGCTATCTAACATTAAAATAAATTGTCCCCGTTGTCTCAGAAACAATGACACAAGATGTCTTGTGTATAATCTTAAGAAACTGCCAACACTAACTTGAGTTTCACTGTAGGCTAATATTTGTTTTATATGAGATGTGTATCATCTGAAGAGTATAGCCCTGGACAGTAAACTACTGAATGCTTTAAGGAGAAAAGATTACATAGACATTAATCTTTACATAGGAATTATTGCCAAGCACTCATACACATACACTGCCCTATTTGGATTTTATATTTAGAGTCATATGTGGGTGCCCAGAGAGAAAAAGTACTGAACCACTGCCACATACAAACAAAGATACACGTCCCGGTCACAAAAATTTATTTCGGAATGCAATAGGCTACTAGTGAACTTGCGTATATGTGCAGTAACCTATTGTATGCTACCTTGTGTCAACTATTTAAAAAATGCATAGTATGTGAAACAGTACACAGTATGCAATGATAAATTGTTTCAAACAATAATATACTACATGTTTGTTGGACCTCATTATGTTGCACTTTTAATAAAGTGAATGGCATTCAGTTATCATGTTAGAAATAAATAAAGGTAATTTGACATTTTTAGTCCAGTTTTGTGTCAAAATATTTTAGCTTTTAGCTGTCCTGTCAAATAATGAAGCCAGACAAGGAGATGTTGTGCATAATATTTTTGGGGGGGGGTTAATTTGTCACTTGAAATGGAAGATCAAGTTGGGTGTAGTTGTAGCATTCATTGTATGATACAGCACCCTGTACAGTGTGCTTGGGTTGTTTACTGCAAATGTTGGCAAATATAGTAGGTCATGTGGGTATTCCACGCACACAGAAAATGTGCATGTTGTGCACAATATACACACTGCAAAAACAGTAAGAGTTGCATGTACAGCATTCAGCACATAACCCTTGATCTTCATTACTTTAGGCCTTTTCTTCAGGATTTGAAAGGCCACTTATCTTTTAGTTCCTTGAGGACCCTCTAGTGCATAAAGTGTATAGCAGCTAAAATGTGTTCGCAATATTACAATGCACCACAGGAGGGTGCAATGTAGAAGAAAGGCATCTTCACACTGCAAACAAGTTCCTGCTAAAAGCCATGAACATAGGAATATATTTGAAATATCCATTATTTTTCTTTGCCAGATATTTGTTTATTACGGTACATTGCATACATCCATGATTTTTACATCCATCCAAGTAAGCATAATATAAAATAAGCTGATATGTTCCCTCAAAAAAACAGAGGATAACATGATTTTAGCACCATTGACAGACTAACACATGAAAGACATTCCACACTGAAAAAGCAAGAAATTTGGTAATAGCATTTGAAATCCTGTCTTAAAATACGTTATTTAATACTTGTATGATGACATATTAAGAATGCTCTTTCACAAAGGGTTGGAAAGGCTTGCTTGTGATGTTAATTCCAGTCAGCTTCATAGGAGTTACAGAATGGAGGGCATACATAATTCATAACAATTGTCCACAATAAATGACCATAAGTCAACTTAAAAATAAAAAGGCAATACAAGAAAATGAAAATAGAAGAGCTTGCACAGGGTCATCTACTACTGGTATGCTACAAAACATTTTCAATCTGATTGGTTGGATTTAAGTATACTCCTATGAGTGAAGATTATTGCTGGCAATACTGAAAAGCAATAATATAACAAAATATTATTTCAAAAAATAGAGATGAAATAGGACATTGTTTGAAGATATTGTAGGGCTCATCATATATTTTTAATGTTCCACTGTATCGGATATGTTTTTAACTATAAGGCACTTAAATAACAATTAATAATATATCTATAAGCAAAAAAAAAAATAAAAAATTATAATAAAATCAACCTGCTTTTCAGAATGCCAAAGTATAAAGCTGAAATGCATATGACACTATGAAATGAAGGAAATGGTCTCTTCAGGCCTTTATTTGTATATAGTTTCATGTAATATTAAAGGAATAATTCACCTAAAAGGAGTCAGGAATGATAATTTGCTGATAATTTACTCACCCTCAGGCCATCAGAGATGTATGTGTTTTTTTCTTCATCAACACAGAATTTAAGACTTTTAGGATTTCTTTTCAGGCCTCATACTTTAAACAATGCAAGTGAATGTACTGTGAATGTAATTTTTTTGACGGTCCACAATGCATATTTAGTGTGCTTCCGTGCTTCCTGCCTCCTCCTCCTCCACATGGCGTGTGACCTTACCAACAAGCTTACGTCATGAGCGCGTCACAGATGTACGGAAGTGAACATTTGTAGTTAAAAGCATAGAAGTATTGTTTTGATTCTCAAAATAATCAATCGTTTGGGTTCAGAAGAAGTTTATTTGTCGACTGGAGTCATGTAGATAATTTTGATGCACCCTAAAAATGCATTTTTGCATTGTTTAAAGGAGGAGGGCTGAAATGAAATCATAAAAATTCTGTTTTGATGAATAAAGAAACTCGGATACATCTTGGATGGAGTAAATTATCAGCAAATTTTCATTTTTGGGTGAACTGTTCCTTTATGTCCCATCACTTTATCAGAACACTCACAAAATGACCTAAACCACAAGTCTTTTCAAGTTAAAAAAAAAAAGTGCACCAGAGTTCCTTTCATGTCTGATGTGAGGTCACTTGAGTATATCCACAGTTTCATCCTCGACACCAGCAGCAAACACGAGGTTTGAAGGAAGTTTCAGAATCATTACCAGCTCAGTGGTGCCATGGAAAAACTACTTTTCAGTCTGTTAATCTGAGCCAAAGAGCTGTCTTCAGAGTCATTTACTCCCTGCTGAAAAGACCAGCTTAAACCAGCATGTTAAACTAAATGTTCATGTTGATCCATACTGGTTCATACATGCTAGGGACCAGTACCCAAAATACAACATATGCTGGTGACCAGCAATACTGGCCTTTTCAGCAGGGCTGTCTCAAATTTGAGTTATTGATTGAAAAACTGATGATCAATCAGGACAGTGCTGGCTTTGAGCACGGTTGAAGTAGCACCACTGAATTACTGCTGAGAGATGAAAGGTTCTCTAGATAGGTGTAGTGGTTCAGGCCTCTTGGTATTCTCACTGGTTGGCCAGGATTTCTGCATGTTTCTCAGCACCCCTGTTTGTTTTACCTGTGAGTCACCTGGTTGTTGAGCAAGCCTGGGAAATTTTCTTCTGTCTCTGCACTAAAGGAGCCTCCTACAAAGATACACAGAATCATGGTCTCTCTTACTACAGAGGAAGCCAAGCATGACGTGCCATGCAGTCACCGTTAGGAAAGCTATAAACCATAGTTTTACAAGCTACCCATAACTGAAATTAATTAAACTACATTCAAGCTACAAAAAAGTAGTTAGCTCCACTTTAATTTATTAACAAAAAGTAGCTAACTACATTGAAGCTATTTCAAGTGGAAAATACTTAAAATATATAACAATTAGATGATATGTTTTATTATTATGTATTTAATGAAAAAAAAAAATAATCCCACTTGATAGCTAGGGTGACCTTCAAATAGGGTAAATTAGGGTTAGGGGGACAACATTAAATTGAATATACATATAGAGTCGAAATATTGTAATTAACGGCCACAATGAACAAAGTATTACTTTAAAAAAAAAGAAGAAGAAAAGAAAAGTGACTTCTGGTGTCTTTAAAGGAATGTTCCGAGTTCAATACAAGTTAACCACAATCGACAACATTTGTGGCATACTGTTGATTTCCACAAGAAATTATTTTGACTCGTTTAAAGAAAGAAAAATCAGGGTTAAAGTGAGGCACTTACATTGGAAGTGAATGAATGTGAAACTTATCATTTTATAAAAATTTACATTCATTCTTTTGTTAATACTCATGTATTATTTGAGCTGTAAAGATGTTTAAATCATGATTTTTTTAGGGTTTGTTGACAATACATCGTCATGGCAACGAAGTTGTAAAATTGGCTATAATTTTACACAGAAACGGTTAGCGAGCGATTTTATCATATTAAATTCATGTGAACACTCTTATTGTTTATGTCCGATGGCTATACTTTTAAAACAGTGAGAAGTCTAATGTTTACGGTTCGGTGCATTCACTTCCTTTGTAAGTGCCTCTCTGTTACCTTGATTTATTATTATTTATTTATTTTATATGTATAAAGAAAAGGAGAGGCCAGTAAAATTTATTTTGGTGGTAATCAATATTATGCCACAAATGCTGTCCCTTAACTTGTGTTTAACCTGGAATATTCCATTAAGGCTTTGCAGGGACTCAAGTAAATTAGTGAATAATTTATGTGAACGAGCTCATTTACATGACTTGAGCCATCCGAACAAACCAACTCACTAAAATGAACTGAAGTTCCTAACACTAAATATAAATGGCTTAAATAGAAATTCCCTTAAATAATAAGGCTGGGTAAAGTAAGTTGTAAATGTTTACACAGTGGTGCTGACAGGTGCTTTGCACTGGGGCCTGTAAGATCAAAGTTACGCCTCTAGTTTTCAACAGTGTTTTAAGGTGCTTACCTATATGGCAATTATGCATCCATATATGGCGACCATCATATCGACATCTGCATTTGACAATGTTATTGGTGTAATCTGACTCAGCAACCTCATATTTGGGGTTAAGTACAATCTGTCAAAAAGAGTGAGTATACTGTAATCGCAGTGTGTTGAACCAGCTTAACACTTTTATTCAAAAGAATCTCTTTGGTACTAAAGAAACATTATTGACATTATTACCTGGAATATGTAGTCTCCGGGTTTAACATCTGTAATGTCCACCCACTGGCAGTCAATATCATGTCTGTATGTATCCCAGCAGCCCACTGTGATACCCTGCTCACCAAAGTTTGCGCACTCATATCTCTTCTCAATTCCTGACAAAGTAGAAAAACGCAGCACAATTTGATGACATTTTTTGTACAAGTTATTACATACCTACAGAAACATAAAATTAAAAACAATTACAATAATAATACATATTTAGATTGAGGTCAAATTGTGTTTCCAATACAAACATTGCAAACTGAAAACATGAATGTATCTTCATCCATACCTTCATCACATTCTGAGTCCTCCAGACAGAAGCTTGCTTTGTGTCCCTCTGCCACCTTGGTGCCATTTTGACTAAGTAGGTCATAGTGGGTGAAGACTTCCATACTATGATAATGTCTGGAACAGTGAAATCAGAAAATTATTTCTTCTTATGTAATTTAATCTTATGTCATATTGAAATAGCATGGATAAAAAATGTATAGTTTGAACTTTCCAACCTAAACTGCTTTGATAAGAGCAGAAGTTTGAATAAGCCTATATGTGAAGCTTACATGTGTATTTTGAAGCCTTGATAAGGGCATGTGATATAAGAGAAGGTAAATTAGTGTTTAATGTATGAGAAATTCAGATTTATTTTAATTTCAGTACTATTGAAGAATGATGACAAAGGTTAAAAAAATTGCTCAATTAGACCTAAATTAGGTACTTCCCATGATTACGTTAACAATTCTTGGTATAGAGAGCCACATCTCTTGGCTATACCTATTAAGTTTATTATCGTACATTAATTACATCAATCTATACTCCGGATAAAACTAATTTAGTCTATTGTAAAATTCTTCAAATGGCTTTTATAGATTAGATTTGAGCTCTACTTCTATCTTCTTCACCAGAGACCTCTTTTTGACTCCTAACCTGTGGCAGTCATGCCAAACCCAGTTGTCTCTGGAGGCTTTGGGTCTGAAGTCAGTCTGTCCATTGTTGTGTATCTGGGAGGAGAACCGGAGAAGGCGGCGATAGGAGTTGGCTGGCGTGGCGCTAGAGGTGGAACCTAGGCAATTCTCCTCATAGGCACACTGTAACATGAACATGAGACGGTCCTCTAAGTATGTGGTCTGTTCCACTACCTGAGGGTTCAGCACCAGGTCTGGAGCAGCTGGTGGGAACAATAAAGACATGTTTACAACAAAGTTCTAATGAAAGGTTACAGCATTTTCAGTGTTCTTTTAATGATCTATTTGCATGTGTTTCTTCATGGTTTTTAATTCCATGTTTTATGAGAAACAGGACAAACGGACTAATCGAGATCATTAATTGGGTAGTTATTACACAAGAAGCTACACTCTAAACTTCATGCTAGATACAGTAATTCACAATGCAAACCTATCACAAGCTTGCATGTTAGTTTTAGCCATGTGACCAGTAGAGGTCAGTGTTTCTCCAAAATCTAATCTCAAAGAATCACTCCTAAAGGCAAAAATGCAAAAGAAATAAATAAAGATTATGAATACATGAACACAAGGACATCTGTATTTGAATAATCTTACTCTCAGAGCAGGAAACTCCAGCTGCAAAGCGTCCTCCACCTGTAGGGCAGCTGAGATATTCTCCATGATGCAGACAGTGGGAGAGGGACATCTCTGTTCCTGCACACCTCACCCCACTCATTACCACTGCATCTGCATTCACTGCACCGGGCCAGTACCAGGTCTCCTACACAAACACAAAATTACAATTCAGTTCAGGGCAAAGTGATTCTTCCATCTAGGGTTGCCACTTTTGAAGATTTAAAATAAGGGACACTTAAATGTTGGGCTCACGGCCCCTAACCACATCCTCCACAGTTTAAGCAATAAAGTTAATATGCACTATTAATAAAAATGGGGTGAAGGCTGGATATTAAACTGAGATAGGAGAAATAAATTAAACATTGAAAATATTAGACACTTGAAATCAGATTAGTTACTGACTATCAATTATTTTAATAACTTTTAAGTACATTATAGGGTTATGCTTATTTTAAATATATTATGTAGAATACATGAATTATGGCCCTGTATCATGTTATTGTGAAGGAGAAATGTGCAGTGCTGAGCGTGTGACTTGTGTGTAGTAATGAACAAGGGTAATTAGTAATGTGAATACTTTTTCAATTAAATAAAAATTAAAGTAATCTGATTACAATTTTAGAGAAATAATTAATATTACTATTTTTAAATAACTTTACCAACACTGGCTGTTTTATTCTATATAGAGAGAGTGCCTCATGGGGGCTGCCATGTTGCAATCACATGACTAGCCAAATACTTCTTGCTTAATCTCACTAACCACCCTGTTATTGGTCACTTTCTCACTGATTTAATGAATCCTGTCTAACTGTGAATAGTACATTTCTACGAAGGCATCGGTGACTGAAAAATATTGCTTATGAATTATAAATCCAAGATGACATGGACAAAAACGTACTGATTACACCCCAGAACAGGGTTTTGAGGGAAAATCTTAAAATTAAAAAACAAAATTACCACAAGATGGTGCTATTGCCAATCAACCTGTTAAAACCTCGGGGACGACTTTGTTCTAATCGAGATAAGTTAACAAATCAATGTCAATGCAGAGTCAGACTCGGAACACTAAACAATGATACAGGATTGCAAGGATAGTTGAACTTAAATACATCAAATCCAAAAAATTGTTCTCTTTGATATCATAATCTACACTTAGACTTGAGTTGCTTACACTGTAAAGCCTTTCCACTTTGAACTATTGAACTATTTAATCTATAATTCACATAATTCACAAACCTTACAAAAAACCCATACTGTTTAAAAATGTCCATTCATAAATCATTTGTCATCAGAACAGTAACATCTTTAAAAGCAGACCTCTCCTCCTTTTTCCAACCCCTCAGGCAATCATCTATTCAGTTCTTTCCTATCATCTATTAAAATATCCATTTGATGAAGAGATATAATTTACTCTTGGAACAGAAGGTATTTAACTCTCTTAAATGTTTTCCAGGTGAAACAGTTTCTTTAATTCTATCAAACCAGAAGGGAGTAACCGTTTCTCTTGGCAACAGCAAACACAGACATCTATAACTGTCACAAAGCATGCATTTAAAATTGTGAATCTGTGGAAAACAGACATGTCTTCAACAGCTGGTTGTCCTACTAATAACAGTCATTCTTTCAATGAGTAAAAGTAACATCATTCTCGTACATTTAGCTGAAGTCCTAACTTTTGGATCAAAGCAGAGTGAAAAGTATGGCACATCAAAGTTTAACTGAACTGGGATTTATTTCAAAACTTCAAATATACTACATACGTTTCCTCGCAGTAACTCATTTTTTCCAAGGCTATAAAAGAAAGAATTCTGTCTTGGAATCAGCACAAGTAGAGAGAAACTACACTGCAGGGAAACCACCAAAGAACATTTAAAAACAGGACATACTTTATGGACATATTTGAAAAATAGAATCACAGGACATTCTTCAGAAAGAAGACTCAGCTGCTTTGTTTACAATATCCCATCTGTTTAATGATAGATGCAATGTCATTAGACTAGATGAGGTGCCTAAGGGACGAATGCTGTGATTTCTCATAAAAATCAGCAGGAACAGCTAATGGACACCATGTTGTCACAGGATGGTCAGTAAAAATTAAATTGACCTGAAACATTCCAGAACTGATATAAACTTGTTTTGAAATAATTCATTTACAAGTAGGGCTCTCTCAAGCATTTGCTTATTCAGAAATCACAGAGGGACATTGCTGAAATACTTTAAGCCCACACCAAATTATTTTATTCCAGTAAGCCTTCCACCATCTCTGCTTACACAAAAAGTGAGTTCATAGTGCAGAAATGAAAATGTACATAATTATGTGCCTCCTAAGATGCCTGGTTTTGCAAGACACATTTTAATGATACATTTATTAAAATTCATTCAATACAGAAAAGTATCAATTGTAGCAGTTTAAAATAATAGAAAACCATTTAACCTTAAAATGTGTTTGCTATGTGCAGTATATTTATGCTCTAAGACTCGTTACTCCTCTAATTGTACCTCTATTAAATCTAAAGCTTTAATAAAGGGTTATTAAAGTGCAACTTTTTTCATTATAAAATACTTTCTCCAATCCCAGCTTATTAAGTAGAGACAACTATAAGTAAGCCATTTTCTTAAAAACTGTAAACAATGTGCATCTGTGGTGCTACAAAAATTCCTCTGCTTATTTTGAGCGGCCCGTCCAGCCTGACAATGCAACATTGGTTAGACCATGTTTGTTTGATAAATGGAAGACAGGGGAAGTGTTTGGAAAAGCTGTTTGAAAACCATGTTGATTTTTTTGCAATACCCTTCAGTGGTACTAGTGGCATAGAATACACACTTCAGCTTCAGAGTCAAATCACCTGAGCATTTCGTATCAGGAGCATTACTTCTAACGTGCATGGAGATGCTGCCTATGTGTCCCAAATCCTTCACTTATGAGGTTCCATGTCAGTTAGGATGCTGCCTTAAAGGGCAGCTGTCTATATAGGCAGGAGGAAGCTCACTAGGTTTTGGAACAGATCCCAGATGTCCATTTGTGATGAGATATTGAGAGGTAAAGCGCTGTGGTAAACATACCTGGAAAGCGTTACTTGCAAAGCCCAGGCCCAGTTGTCTGCAGACGACCATGGCCTCCATAGTGCCCCAGCCAACACCACACACAGTGCCCCACACCAGAGAGCCGTTTCGCTCCATTAGCACCTCAACACGGCCTTCAAATGGGTTACGACCTCCACTCAACCGCAACTGCAGAAAATTAAGAGCAGTTATTGGTTAATCAATTTATCATCAACACAACCAGTGTGGCCATGTTGTACTACTCGCACAGACTGCAAGAGAACAGTGACTTCTTACCCTCTGTTGGAAGCCCATAGCGGGAACATTGCACCGAACACCTGCATCCTCCTCATGACTGCAGCCTTCAGAGTCTTTATCCATGTTGAAGTGGCACTCCGTGACAGACTTCTCAAAGCCAGAACATTGAACCTCATTCATATGTACAGGGCCCATTCCTAAAAATTAGACAGACACATAAGGATGAGACATAAGCCTACCTCGTTGGCTCTGTCATAAAACATACCTAAAGATATATGTGTATATGTATATATATATATATGCACACACTGTTGAGACAAAACTTTATGACCACTCACATGTGAAGTGAATAATGTTGATCATCTCCTAACAAGGTCTGGATAGATTAGATGGTAAGTAAACATGAATGCAGGAGAAATGGGCAGGAGTAAAGACCTGAGTTACTTTAACAAGGGCCAAATTGTTATGGCCAGAGACTGGGTCAGAGCATTTCTGAAATTGCAAAGCTTCTGGGGTGCTCTCGGTCAGCAGTGGTGAGTCCCTACTGACAGTGGTCCGAAGAGGGACAAACCGCAAACCGGCGACAGTGTGTTGTGCACCTAAGGCTCATCGATGCGTGAGGGCAACAAAGGCTATCCCGTCTGGTCCAAACTGACAGAAGGTCTACTGTGGCACAAGTCACATTTTTTTTTAATGGTTATGGGAGGAATGGGTCACAACACACAATGCATCACACCCTGCAGTGTACGGGGCTGCATAGGCGCAGACCGGTCAGAGTGCCCAAGATGACCCCTGTCCACCACTGAAAGCACCTACAATGGGCACACAAGTGTCGGCACATGACCTTGGAACAGTTGAAAAAGTTTACCTGATTGATGAGTCTTGTTTTCTTTTACATCACTTGGATGGCCGTTTACGTGTGCGCCATTTACCTGGTTAAGTGATGGCACCAAGATGCACTGTGGGAAGATGACAAGCAGGTGGAGGGAGTGTGATGCTCATGAGCAATGTTCTGCTGGAAAACCCTGGGTCCAGCCATTCATGTGGATGTCAATTTGGCATGTGCCACCTACCTAACATCATTGCAGACCAGGTACACCCCGTCATGGCAATGGTATTCCCTGATGGCAGTTTGAGGTCATCCTCATTCTGTAGGATAATGCGCCCTGCCACAATGCACAAATTGTTCAGGAATGGTTTGAGGAACATGATGAATAGTTCAAAGTGTTACCCTGGCATTCAAATTCCCCAGATGTTGATCCGATTGAGCATCTGTGGGATGTACTGTACCAACAAGTCACAATTTTCAGGACTTGAAGGATCTGCAGCTAATGTCTTGGTGCCAGATACCACATGACACCTTCAGGGGTCTTGTAGAGTCCATCCCTTGACAGGTCGGTGCTGTTTTGGGGGCACGCGGAGGACCAGGTGATTAGGTGATTAGGCAGGTGATCATAATGTCTTTGCTCATCAGTGTATACATACAAAATATTGTTTTAAAATAGACTATTCCTTTTTTTCATAGTTTACTTCAATAATCTGTCTACTAAACTTTAAATTTGTTAAACAACAATTGTTGCATATGTAATTGAGTGAAAGTAATAATTAATATTTTTCAAGAGAGAGTGATTTGTTTCATTTTCAACCTGTATCAAAGGTTCAGAGTCAAATCACCTGAGCACTTCGTATCAGGAGCATTATTTCTAACATGCGTGGGGATTTACCCGCTGTATGCCCCAAATCGCCTTCAACGCCAGCTGCGCTCACCCCAATCCTGTAGGAAGGAGGCATTGCGCTGGGGCGCCTGAAGTGGCTTTCTCTCGTAAGGAAAGAAATCTGCGACCGCAACATTGCCATGGCTATGTTCTCGCACTGAGAACATGAACCATTCATAAAACGCGTGTGATCTGCGAGGCAGCTCTTATGACCATCAGAAGCAAAGAGGCTGGCCCCGCCCTCAGCCCTGCCACAACATCTTTAAAAAGACGCGTCCTGAAAAGGACGTTCAACGCCTTGCTGTGTATTGCTCTTTTATGAGTGAAAATAAACTCTTTTAGAGAAATAAAACTCTTTTAGGAGGGAGAAAACTCTTTTAGACAGAAGCACTGTCAAAGCACCCAACGGTGTGGGCTGCACAGCTTGCAGAGAGAGAAAACGCCACTGGAAATGCGCCGTATATCCAACAGCAGTGCTCTGCCAAAAGAGGTGAGTGGAACAGTAGTGAGACTCAGCTTGCTGCTGCACAACTGATCTGCTCTGAAAAAAAAATCTGACTGACAGACACATGCCAGTTCAGAGGTACACGAGGCTCCCAAGGAAGACCCCTTGTGTCACTTAATTTGACAGAACGTCGAGTGAGTGACAGAAGGGGAACTGGAAATTCAACACTTTCTTATTGACACAAGATGGTAACAGTAGAAAGGGAAATTAATAAAACTGCAGCTGAACGTGTTCATTGTTCAAAATAAAAGCTTGTATCTGATTTACTATGTTACTAAAGGCGTCTTTACACAGCCTGTTCTATGCATGCTCAAAAAATTATGTGTTAAGATGCAATGACATAAAAGTCAGACTTGCTGCATTCCATTCAACTCAGAAAGCTGGGTTTTCCAACTTCCTAAAAGGAAAAGTGCAATGGAAGGACACTTGAAAACGGATGCGAAATTTTAAACTCCACCGGGATGCAGGTGCGTGATGTCACACAAATTGCACCCAGGTAGATTTACAAAACAATTCATAACCATTAACTTTTATTAAACAATATTGATAAATGATTCAAAATTCCTACATTACATGACATTAAAGCTTGTTTAACAAATGTTTGTAGAGACAGGCATTCAAAACATGGTCAATTATACTCTCTTTTGATAATCGTACACCTGTAGCACTAATGCTAGCGCTGCAGCATTGTTTATCAATTGGGATGATGGGAGAAGTCTCTGGTGACAGTCGAGACCCCTGCTAAGTTAACAGGAGCATTATAGTTTTGTTTCATTACATGTCATCTTCCGAGCATCTGGTAATGGAATTGAATGCCTTTATGGAAGGAGATCAGAGATATCAAGTAGGAATATCCCACATCCGGGATTTGAATGGAACGCAGCATAAATTATGTCAGCTCTGACCCACCTCAACCCAGACATATCAGTGGCAGTTCTGATGCTGCTTTGATTTTGTGTAAATAAAATGCAGCATCAGAGCAGCCTAAAATATTTTTATTGTCATGATATAGCATATATTTCATAGTTTAGTTTCACATTTAAAAGTATAACTTCATATTTTTATTAGGAGTTCATTATGTCTAGAACCTCCAGATCCAGCTGGGACAGAACAGTTAATTCAACTATACGCACCTTGTCCAAGCTGACCTCCAGAAAGTGCCTCCTTGGCACTCCCAAAACCAAGCTCACGACACACCACAGTAGCTGATAGAAGGTTCCAGTTATCATCACAGATCGTGCCCCATTCTCCATTCTTCAACACCTCCACACGTCCCTCTCCAACCACAGCGCCACCTCTGAGACGCACCAGGGGTTGCTGTGAAGTGAATGACAGAAAGGGTGAGGGAGGGAGAAAGACTGAATGACCTAATACAATGTATTATTACTTAATATATAATATTAATATTAATTATTACTTAATATAATATACAGATTTTTCTTTTATGGAAAAAAATTGGTACTTGTATTCACCAAATCGGCATTCAACTGATCACTATGTATAGTCAGGACATTAATAACGTGAAAAATTACTATTACAATTTGAAAAAAAAATCAGAGCTTCTTCAGAGTTCTCATCAAAAAATCCTCCATGTGCAGCAATGACAGCTTTGCAGATCCTTGGCATTCTAGCTGTCAGTTTGTCCAGATACTCATGTGACATTTCACCCTACGCTTCCTGTAGCACGTGCCATAGATGTGTCTGTGTTGCCAGTCACTTCGCATGCACCTTACAGTCTAGCTGATCCCACAAAAGCTCAATAGCGTTATCCATAACATTCTTTTCCAATTATCTGTTGACAATGTCTGTTTCTTTGCTCACTCTAACCATTTATTTTTGAAAGTTTCAAAAGTGGCTTTTTCTGTGCAATTCTTCCCATAAGGCCTGCACCCCTGAGTCTTCTCTTTACTGTTGTACCTGAAACTGGTGTTGAGCAGGTAGAATTCAATGAAGCTGCCAACTGAGGGAGGACATGTTAGGTGTCTATTTCTCAAACTAGAGACTCTGATGTACTTATACTCTTGTTTAGTTGTACATCTTCCACATCTCTTTCTGTCCATGTAGAGCCAGTTGTCTTTTATCTTGGAAGAATGTAGTGTAACCTTTGTTTGAAATCTTCATTTTTTATGGTAATTTCAAGCATTGAATAGCCTTCATTCTTCAAAACAATGATTGACTGATTACTTTCTAGAGAAAGCTGTTTCTTTTCTGCCATTTTTGACCTAATATTGACCTTAAAGACATGCCAGTCTATAGCATTCTGTGGCAACTCAAAAACAAACACAAAGACAATGTTAAGCTTCATTTAACGAACCAAATAGCTTTCGACTGTGTTTGATATAATTGCAAGTGATTTTCTAGCACCAAATTAGAAATGTATCATGATTAATCAAGGATAGGGTATTGGAGTGATGGCTGCTGGAAATGGGGCCTGTCTAGACTTATAACTTTTTTTAAATAGTAATGGTGCTGTTTTTTACATCAGTAATGTCCGGACTATACTTGGTGATCAGTTGAACGCACACTTTGGTGAATTTAAATTCCAATTTCCTTCTGAAACAGCAAAATATTTACATTCTTCCAAACTTTTGGCTGCCAGTGTATATCTTCATCAAGTATAAAAAAATGTATATACTGTACGTACACTCACTAGGCACTTTATTAGGAACACCTGTACACCTACTTATTCATGCACTTATTTAATCACCCAATCATGTGGCAGCAGTGCAATGCATAAAATCGTGCAGGTACAGCTTTATTTAATGTTCACATCAACCATCAGAATGGGGAAAAATGTGATCTCAGTAATTTTGACGTGGCATGATTGCTGATGTTTTCAGTATTTCTGTAACTGCTAACCTCCTGGGATATTCATGCATAACAGTCTCAAGAGATTACTCAGAATGGTGGGGGAAAAAAAAAAAAACCTTCAGTGAGTGGCAGTTCTGTTGACAGAAATGCCTTTTTGATGAGATGGGTAAACGGAGAATGGCCAGACTGGTTACCACTCTGATAACCACTCTACTAGTAAGCAGAATAGCATATCAGCATAGGCAACACATCAAACTTTGAGGCAGATGGGCTACAACAGCAGAAGACCATGTCAGGCACATTATTAGGACCATAGTGTTCCTAATAATGTGCTCAGTGAGTGTATTCTTCTTGACAATGAAAAAAAAAATCCATGTACACTTCAACACACTTTGAATTCTGATCACTCTGAACCCACTGCCCACGCTGAACAGTATATAACAAGTCACAGGCAAGCTCCCACATGGACTGTTTGAATGTATAATTTGGAGAGGATGATGTACTCTTTGGGTAAAATTTCTGCCAGCATAAAGCTTTTAAGACTTAAAAATATTATCTTCTCCTTGTAACTAAAGTATTTTTGACTGCTGATATTGCCACACATATTTTTCTAAAGAGATAGTTTAACCAAAAATAAAAATTATTTTACCATTTATTCAACTTCATCTAGTTCCAAACCTGTATTATTATTATAATTTTTTTTTTTTTTTTTTACTTAAGTGGAACACAAAAGCAGAATGTTAGCCTCAAGTCCCATTCAATTTAATTTAATCTTTTTTCCATACAATGAAAGTGAATGCAAACATTCTGCCTAACATCTCCTTTTGTGTTCCATTGAAGAAAGAAAATAATATTGGTGATTAAATGACAGAATATTTATTTTTGGGTGAACTATCTCTTTACATATGAGATACTTTCACTGTAAAGTAACCACTTAGTCTAAATTCAAATTTATGGTCACCATGCTGGTAAAAGGCGTTGTGCTGTGTTCGTGATTGAAGAGGAAATGCATCATCTGGCTCAGGTGCTTACCTCTTGTCTGAAAGCCTTCCTGTAGCCTGCCATGGGAGTTGGGGCGAAAGCTTTGCCAGGGATGCAGCTGACTACCACTGGACTGCCTTGCCCACACATGCTATTAGATTTTAAGGTGAGAGTGTGGCCCAGCTTGCAGCTAGACAAATGTGCTTCGTTTCCGGTGCAATTTATGGAGTAATCCCAGTATGATGGCTTTCTCCTGCGGGCAAACATCCTGAGAAACAGTTTATAACAGGAAAGGGGGGTAACTTAAAAGGTTGAGTTGAATAACAATATTAATTGTTGTTATTACATACACAGTACCCCTGTCTAGGACCTATTTGCAATTGGAAGTTTTGATGGATGTTTCATGACTCTGCAATCTGCATAAAATATTTGCTACACCGTAAACATTAAAATGCAAAAAAAAGAAGCACTGATTCATATACATTGAAGTGATGTTATATATCCCACTAAGATAGATTTTGCTCATTCTATTAAGAGCATATTTAATGTGCAATGCTATGATGACTACACTGTGAAAAAGTCGGGTGTTCATAGAAAAAAAAAAATTCAAACCACAAAACCATATATTTTTCAGTGTAGACCTGTTTGAACTCTATAAAAATGCATTATTCCAATTTACCTGATATGTTTGTTACTTTGACTTTAAAGTACAGTATATTGTAATAGAAAAGCTGCATCGAGAGATGCATTACTTAAGCTCCTGAAAGTGATCATTTAGAAATAGTAAGTAGACCAAAAAGATAACGAATATAAGAATTTGTACAGTGTACATTTCCCTGTTAATCTATATTAGTAACCAAAGTCTTTAAAAGACTATCACTACTACTTCAACTATTGGGCAAACACACACATAGGTTTTTGGAAGACACAACGAAAATTATGACAATTTTTTTATCCCACATATTTGATTTAATCTACAGATATAAAAAAAAAGTTAAGATGCAAATCTTGTTTGCAATTAAAGATTGTTTGAGGGAACAGCTGTAGGGAGAGCTGTTACTTTCAGAGTCAGATTGATGCTCTTGCATCAGAGAACACTGGTTTCTTGTTCCAGCTAGGGGTAGACCTGTATTATTTATAGAACCCAGTCATACAAGATCTTCTGAAAGGATAGTCCAAGTTTTCTTATGAAAGCATGGTTTATAGCCACAGGGCAGACAGGGGTAGTTGAAAGATGCCCATTTTGGTTGCAAAATAGAAAATAAATACTAAAGCCTTTGGCTACGTGTCACCCCTCCCCCCAACATCAAGCACTGATTTTAGAGAACAGGCAGTGCCTGCACATTTCATAATGCTCGACATGTGCTGGGAAGCATGTAGCATTTCTGATGAGTGTGGAAAGCCCTAGACACTGAGAACACACCACCAAGACTGTATAAAACTTTAATTTCCATTTAGTGATTTCTCATATAAGAGATTAATTACTTGAAAGTGTATAGCTCACAAAGATTTATGAAGCTCTTGTGAGTCATACATTACAAACCCAGTATGGAATGTACCAGTTTATTAAAAAACAGTTGTACATTTCTATCTTTCAAATTACTACCTAGCTTCACAGGCATTCTGCAAGGATTGATTTGCATGGAGAGTCACAATGGTCTCACCAGTGACTTTCTTGCTGATGTGATCCAAGTAAGGTTCAATTTCCCAGACTTGTTTGAGGTAGGCGGTAGTTTCTCTGACCAATGCTGATGGAAAAACAGTATGTATATCTTTGTCATTTCCAAGGGAATGTTTTCTTTCAGGCTCTCTCCTTAAAGCTAATAGATTAAGATGTATCTCTCTCATCAAAAAATTACTGCTGATGATGTGTCAGCCTGTTTACTTGAAGAGTGTCAACACATCACATGGCTAGATTTGAAGCAGGATAGATGGAGCAAGTTCATTTTATCCATGAAGGTTTTGATAGATTTATGGAAATGGCTGTATGCATTAATTGAATGCCCTGAAAACTGATAAATAATACACAGTGAAAATCTGTTAAGAATTAATTAACTGATGTAGCACATTGAATTAAATATATTCTTTGTTCTATTGTTGGAATCCTGGGATGGATTTCCACAGGCAACAAGACCATCTTTGGTTTCACATGAAACACTTTGACATGTGAAACATTTAGCAGTGTACATTCTGATTGAGAATAATAATAAAAAAAAAAATATGGAAGTTCATGTTCATTAGGGTTCCATTTTATTGTCTGTGACTGTGGCAGATAGTTCAATAGATTGGGATTTACAAGGATGCCTCTACTGTATTTAAAGTGATGCAATCTTTAATGTTTCTGGGGTCACAAAAGTAACTTTTTAGTATAGATATGTGATAGTAATGATAGTATTTAACTAACTGGGGCCCAGGTCAGGAAGCAGACAAACTGATTATTCTGAACGTCTGCTAGCTGCCTTGAGACATCACACAGGTCACATAAACTACAACACATAGAGACTGTATCACCTAGATATCATATATCATATAGAGACACTGTTCCCCAAACTACCAAACACAAAACCCTAACTAAATCAATTAGAAAAAAATTGATTACGGTCAAACATAACAAAACAAACAAATTAAAGTTAAACATCATATAAAGATAAACATTAGATATCTTTCTACCAAAGCACTAATTGTAAATTAAATTATTACAGATTATAGTTTAGATAAGCTCTGTTCGACTGAAACCTGGTTTAAACAAGATTAATATATTTGTTTAAATGAATCTACTCCCTTAGGTTATTGTTATAAACATGACCTTCGTCTGAAGGGTTGAGGAGGAGGTGTCGCTACAATTTACAGTGAAGTTTTTGGTGTTACTCAGAGGGCAGGATATAAATGTAAGTCTTTTGAACTAATAATGCTTAATGTGACACCGTCAGATATAAATTAAAATACTCTGTCATCTTTTACCCTTGCTACAGTATATAGATCACTCGCACCTTACGCCTTACTCTGGTTTACTTTGTGAATTTGCAAAATTTTTTATCAGATCTTGTAGTTATTGTAGATAGAGCTTTAATTGTTGGTGACTTCAATATTCACATAGATAATGAAAATGATACATTGGGATTAGCATTTATCGATATTCCCAACTCTCTTGGAGTCAGACAATATGCAACAGGACCAACTCATCACAATAATCATACGCTAGATTTAATTCTGTCATATGGAGTTGATGTTGATAATATAGAAATTCTGCCACAGAGCGATGACATCACAGATCATTAACTCATCTCTTGTATGCTGCGATTATCTAATGTTACTCAATCTACACCATGCTATCGTTCTGGTAGAACTATCGTTTTGACCACAAAAGATAGCTTCACTTATAATCTTCCAGATCTATCTCATACACTCAGTAAATCCCAAAGACTAGAAGAACTTGAAATAACAGAAAATAGCCCTGCACCATGGTACAATGATCACACTCATGCTCTCAAGAGAGTGGCTCGGAAAATGGAGTGCAAGTGGAAGAATACAAAATTAGAGGTATTTCGTGGTGCATGGAAGGATAGTGTCTGTAGCTACAGACAGGCACTAAAAGCTGCCAGGTCATCATATTTTAGCAAACTCATAGAAAATAACCACAACAATCCTAGGCATTTATTCAGTACTGTGGCTAAATTGGTTAGGAATAAATTCTCAACAGAACCAGATATTCTGTCACAGCCCAATAGTAATGACTTCATGAAATTCTTTACTGATAAAATTGAAATAATCAGAAATAAAATTGGAGTTATGCAGTCATCTGTCATAGCACCTCAGAAAACCTTGTCTCGTAATTTTCCTCACGTGCAACTTCAATCCTTCACTGTCATAGGTCATGAAGAGCTAACAAAACTTATCAGAACATCAAAGCTACAACATGTTTGTTAGATCCAATACCAACCAAGCTCTTAAAAGAGGTATTCCCTGTAATCTCAGAACCTCTTCTTAAAATTATTAACTCCTCACTATTCTTAGAACATGTCCCAAGAAACTTTTAAATGGCAGTTATCAAACCGCTTAAGAAGCCACAACTTGATCCTGGAGAACTGGCTAATTATAGACCGATTTTAAATCTCCTGTTTATGTAGAAAATACTAGAAAAGGTAGTATCCTCCCAAATATGTTCATTTATACAGAGAAATAGTATATAAGAACAATTTCAGTCAGGATTTAGGCCTCATCACAGTACAGAGTCTACACTTATCAGAGATCCAAATTACTTGCTCTTATTATCTGATCGCAGCTGCAATTTCACTTCTAGTGCTTTTAGATCTAAGTGCTGCATTTGACACAATAGATCAAGACTTTCCCTTGAAAAGGCTAGATAATTATGTTGGCAGTTGTGGAGATGCATTAGGATGGTTTAGGTCCTATTTAGCAGACCGCTACCACTTTGTCTATGTAAATGAGGAATTGTCAAATCAAACAAAAGTAAAGTATGGTGTGCCACAGGGATCAGTTTTAGGGCCTCTGATTTTCTCCATGTATATGCTTCCCCTGGGAGATATTATCAGGAATCGTGGAATAAGTTTCCACTGTTATGCCAACGATACACAACTTTATATATCATCAAAACCTGATGAGATTTTACAATTCTCCAAATTAGCAGAGTGTATCAATTAAATCAATGATTGGATGGCCAAAAATTTCCTTCTACTCAATTACGTCAAAACAGAGGTACTAATTATTGGACCAAAAACCTCTAAAAATAAGATGCTAAAATATAATTTGGCTCTTAGTCAAGTACTTAAGTGACCTTCTACCACGCTATATTCCATCACATTCATTACGATCCAAAATTCTGGCCTATCATATTCATATTTGGCTCCTAAACTATGGAATAGTCTCCCTAACACTGTTCTAGATGCAGACACACTCACGCAGTTTAAATCTAGAAAAAAGACTCATCTATTTAACCAGGCATACACCTAATTTATCCTTCAGCTCACAATTATGCTGCTTTAGTTAGGTCTGCTGGAACCAGAAACATCCATCATGATCTATAACTCTGCAATAAATTGAATGGCATGGCTATGCTAATATTATTTTATTTGTTTCTCTAGCTCAACCTCGGGACTCCTATCCTGAGGTCACCAGATCCAGCTGTATCTGGCTCCATTTTTGTTGGACTCCACTGCTACATGTCACTGTGTGATGATGACTAATAGCAGCCGGTGCCAGCCAAACATCACTTTAGTCTATTACAATGGACTTCAGAGGATGAAATGATACCAAATCCAACCATAAGATATGGGATACTTCATATGCCATTGCCTGAACCTTGAACTAAGGATAGACCTCACTGAAATTACTGGCCAGGTTGAACTCGCAGCACCTAACTGATCTCTGCCTATATCACGTTGGTCTAATGATGGACTAGACTCTTGAAATGGAAAACATAGACTATCAATTAATTCCCAACAAAACACTTCATCTGCCAACTAACAAGGACAATTGCGTCTATGTGAATTTCTGCAGTTAATCCAGGATGGACTTCAAAGACATTAGTCATTAATCTTACAATTTGTCATGATTCACTGTTGTCTGCCTTGTGTTTAGCCTCTGTCATCTATTCCTCACGGACTACATTTCCCATAATCCCCTGCCCTCATCACTGCCAGATGTCACTGATTGTTTCTCACCTGTGTATCATTCACCTCATTAGTCTTTGTGTATTTAAAGCCCTGTTGTTTGCTCACTCCTTGTCAGTTTTTTTTTTTTTTTTTTTTTTTTTAAACCTCCTGTTCTTGACCTATTCCCATTGTTCATGTTTTCTCTGTTCCTGTGGTTTTCCCCATCATGGATGTTTCTTTTGTTACCATGCTTACACCGTTAATCTGTACTTTGTTTATTTTATTAAATACTTTTAAGCTGTGTTTAGATACTGGTCCTGTGACCTCCCTCCTTGTAACACAGTTCATACAAAATCTATGTTTAAACACTGACCCTTAACACTTACTTAGTTTAATACATTTAGACCATGACTTGCACTATACATAAGTAATATTGGCATTATATTATTCATGATGTTAGCTAGAGGGGAACTGGCCCCCACAGTGAGTGGTTATTTTTCTCCATTAACCAACATCTTATGGAGTTTTGTGTTCCTTGCCACAGTCGCCTTCGGCTTGCTCACTGGGGTTATAAATACAATTATTATTTAATTACTTATTTTTCATCACAATTCGCAATTGTATTTTATCAAACTACACAATGATGACTCATAGGCATTATAGATATTGCAGTTTTATATTCTGTTAATGCCTTATCTTCTGTAAAGCTGCTTTGAAACGATGTGTGTTGTGAAAGGCGCTATACAAATAAAAATTAATTGACATGACTTTTTCTTTTATGCAGAGCCATGAAAATCACAAAAATTATAATTAAGCTATATTCTAAAGGAATATGTGCACAAATTACACTTCCATTTCAACTGCAAATAAATTTAGTACGCACTTGTACACACGGGTATTGTATTTCTTCTCTCCAGGAAAGCCGAACATGCCACAGATAACCCTGCTGTTCATCTGACTCCATTCTTCATCACAGACCTGCTTCCACCGGCCTTCATCTTTCACCTCCACATAGCCTTCTGTCACTGGGATACGTTTACGATATGATGACAGGATGGGACGTATACGAACATCCTCCACCTGAATGTTCAGACTCTGAGGGGCAAAAGAACACAGGAGTTGATTCTTGTATTTGGCAGATTTAGTAACTGTGTGTCATCAAGGTAGTTGAGCATTCAATACAAAGCATTTACAGACATATGGATAGCTTAAAGTTTCCATTTGGTCTATGTCAGCGTATTTCCAAGTTGTGAAACTCTCAATTGGACACTTATATACAGCCACTGTAAACTCAACCAGTTTTACAATTTTTCACTTAATTATAAGCATCGTATCAGCAGGACTTTTTGACCTGCTCAACCTTTGAAAAGCTTCCAACAGTTATTACCTTCAAGCCAACTACAATTCACATCTGTGACGGCTATAAAAATGCATTTAATGGCCTCTGACGCATAAAGTGGATGGAATAAAAAGGAAAAGAAGCACATATAAGAAAGCACATATAGAAAGCATATAATATAATCCTAGGCACGTCAGACAATCATGCAAAGGTGTGTAGTGGAAATTATTTTTCCCACTTTACTGGAGGGTATGGAAAATTTATGCACAGCAAAAACATTTTATTTATATATCTGACCATGGTTAAAGGCAGTTCAATATGGCTGTATTTAGGCCTAAGTGTCCAGTCTATACCGGAATGAATCTGAATAAATTCTGTATAAACCTCATGGCTATATGAAAAGCTTTTGCAGCAGATCTACATTCCTTTGCAATGAGACCATGTGGGTTGAGTTCTGACAGACTGTACAAAGTTGCTGTGCTAAGCATATCCACCTCCATCTCCACCTACAAAGCAATCTGCAATGCTGAAAAACATTACTTTTCTTAGTGTCACCTTTCATGAAGTGGTCCCCGCTTGGCGACTTGGTTAGGGGAATCTTTCCTTTGCTTTTTCCTGACCACATAAAACAGAAAGTAAGGGGGTAATTGCATCTTTCTTAAGAAACTCAAGCTAGTACTGTAATGTAAGCTGAAGCCAGAGAGTCTCAACTAGGAATAAGAATGTAGTTGTGAATGAACATGTGGCTTACTGAAAGGGTATCCTTTAATGTATGAGTGCAGAGCAATTATATATGTGGGTTTATTCCAGCATGGATACACTTGAGAAAAAGTACTAACTACATATTTTCAGAAGAAAGGAAATAATTTATCCTAACGTAAAACTGAATGAGTTGGAGGGAAAGGCAAACTCAGCATTTTAACAACATAACTGAGTGAGGAACAAGCTGCTAAATATTTCTGTAAATCAAGAGATTTTTTTATGGAATGGTCAGTTTTTATTTCAATATCCAAGACTGAGCTGTTGTTATATCTGCAGGTTCAATGGACAAATGAAGAACTATGTGTTTCCAAAATCTAAATCTGACTCTATGGTCAGCAACAGAAATCAAAATATAGCAGCGGTTTCCCTGACATGGCACAAAATCAAGTAAACTATTCACAAACAGCTTTTGTTATTTAACCCTTGTGCAACCTTCGGGTCATTTATACATTTTTCATTTGAGTTTTTTCGATCATTAGTTTTAATGCCAACAGCATAAATTTTGTCAAAGGTGTGTATTTTTTGGGGAATTTGGATATTTCAACCTCAGTTCCTATAATATATCTATAATATACTGTGCACACAATATAGTTACACTCAGGACCTTCAGGGCAAAAATATACCCTTTGAAACCCTTTAAAGCTGCAATATTTTATCCCAGTGCCATTAAAGCATAAAACATGAATTCTATGATATTATGTTTTCATTCCAGAGCCCTGGCTTCAAAATAAAAAAATAAAATATTCTCCACCAGATTGCTCCATTTTTCTCATGTTTAGCCTATGGAGCAAATACAGGCCAATTTAATAAATATTGCAACTAAAATTGTGTGGGTGTGCTGGTGTGGCGTTTTGTATGTGTGTGTGTGTGTGTGTGTGTGTGTGTGTGTGTGTGCGTGCGTGCGTGCGTGCGTGCGTGCGTGAGTGAGTGTGTGTGTGTGAGTGTGTGTAAAAAAACAACAGTGGCATTATGTAAAAAAATAAAACAGCCATTTAAAGGGTTAAAATCCTGAAAATGAATGAATATTTGGTAATTATGTTAAGGACTGATGTCCGTTAAAAAAATGTACATTATTATTATTATGGAATTCTTTTGATGTGGACATCTTTGTCTTCTAAGGACCTCTGAGTAACTTTTTTAAATTGATGCACAAGGGTTAAGCTACTGTTTGAGGCAACACAGCATTTCCAATCCAATTTTTTTTTAAAAAAAACATCAGTAGGGCAAGAAAGCATCCTACACACTGGTATCTTAACAAATAGAATCATGTATTTTTACTTAAGTAACTGATAGTCTATTTGGTATGCTGCAAACAAACAATGAGTGTGATAAACAGTGAGGCGTACCAGTGCTTTTAAACTAAATATCAGCAACTGTGAATGCCACTTGAGAAATCAGATTAGAGGACCAGAACCAACTTCTGTTTTATATATATCAGCATTGTTTGATATATTATAAAAATAGATTTTCCATGTTTCATATAAGTGTAACCCATATGACACATACATTTTTTCATGATGGAAGGCACTGAATACTTTTTTACTCAATCAGTGACCAGTGCACATATCTGAGTTACATGGTTTTAAAATTAAATCTTTTCTAAATAGGGTGTCACTTTTCCTTAAGGCAACACATGTAATGTTTCAAAACAGGTTGGAAAAAAAAAAACACTTGAGGTGTGATGTAAGAAAAAAATATGTCCTAAACATATGTGGATTGCTTCTAGGTAACTAGAAGAGAAGGGGACTTTGCAGCTATAGGAAAGAAAAATACGGCAGCTTGAATATCGATTTGTGAAGACTTGTCTTTCTGTGGATGTAAGTAACCATCTCTAGAGACAAGTTTTCTTTCAAAAAACAAAACAAAACAAAAAGAGAACCTTCTACTGCTCGTACAGGAGAAGGAGTCAGAGGCACAAGTGGTGAACCTGACAGGCATTATTCTGCTGGCCAGAAAAGACATTTTGAAAAGGAAAATGTCACAGAGCCTATGCTGTTTTTCCTTTAAAATGAAAAGGGCAGCAAGAGAGTATGTTCTAAACTCTTACAACAAAATAAATAAATAAATAATCAAACCCCTCCAGCCTACAAAAAGAGTTGTACATGTACTACTAAAAAGGAGGATATCTCACTCTTTAGAGATTTGTATTCTTTTGTGTGCATTCTTACTCCTTATTTGCAAACTTTACCTATTGGTCTATGACTCCTATTTTTAAAGGACTAGTTCACCCAAAAATGAAAATTCTCTCATTATTTATGCACCCTCATGACATCCTAGATGTGCTCGACTTTCTTTCTTCTGCTGACACAAACAAAGATTTTTAAGATAATATCTCAGTTCTTACAATGCAAGTGAATTGTGAAAGTGAAAGTAAAAGTGGAGAATTATGGTAAAAAATAAAAGGGGGACTAAAATATTTATCTGTTTCTCACCCACATCTGGCATATCGCTTCTGAAGATATAGATTTAACCACTGACATCATATGGATTACTTTTGTGCTGACTTAATGTGACTTTGAAGCTTCAAGTGTCTGGTCACCATTCACTTGCATTGCATGTGCCAACAGAGCTGAGATATTCTTCTAAAAATCTTTGTTTGTGTTCAGCAAAAGAAAGAAAGTCATACACATCTAGGAAGGCATGAGGGTGAGTAAATGATGAGACAAATTTTTTTGGGTAAACTATCACTTTAAGAGATTGTTTTGTTTTTGCTCTTTGCAAAGACATTAAAAAAGCCTTTCTGATGATGGAACACTCACTCCCCTTCCCCGACTCAAATTAGAACAAGGTTTTAACCAGGGACTGGTTATGTTTTTCATTTCAGTTCATTCTGTGCAAAATCTAAAAAAAAATGACGGTTTAGAAGTTCCGCAGCCTCATTTCCAAAAGGTTACCAGTTAGAACAAAATAAAAGAATGGTTAGTAACATTCTTTTTAAAATGACAATACTCTGCTCTAAGTGTGGGTGAAATACCAGTTGCAGTCTTGCCATATCTTGCAACAGAAACAAGCAACCTGGTCTGGAAAAACAAGCCCCAAAAAAGCCACTTGCCTCAAGCTATGATTTTTCCATTTGGGTCAAAAGCAAAATAAATATAAAAACCACCAGTAATGATTTCTTGACAAGCGAAATGCAATGCAACAAAGCACTGAAGACCAAGCTAACAAATTCAAGTCTTACTATAGGAATGATAATGTTTTTGTGCTATCAGAGATTATGCTTGCTATTTCAGTAAAGTAAACATCCTGTTAAATGTAGGAAGTTTAATTCACCAAAACTATGTAACTTGAAATGGAAGAGCAGAAAAGAGATAAGTGTAAGAGTAAGTGATGTCCTGCTAATTGAGTAGACAACAGAAAGATGAAATTATGTGCAGTGTAGTTCAAGGGACATTCTGGGTTATTTTCATCCTAATATCCATGGACAGCATCTGTGGCATGCTATTGATTACCATAGACAACAATTTCAACTCATTGCTCAGTTTGTATATATATATAAACTAACAATGGAAGCCTATCTTCTTCTTCTTTTGGCTGCTCCCGTTAGGGATCACCACAGCGGACCATCTGTGATCCTCATATCTGACTTAGCACAGGTTTTACACAAGATACCCTACCTGACACAACCCTCAGTGGCTGGGGGACTCTCACTCACACCTATGGGGCAATTTAGAGATTCCAATTCACTTAACCTGCATGTTTTTGGACTTTTGGAGCTGACAATGGAAGCCTATAACCAAGAATATTTCTTTTAACCATTTTTTGTCAAATGAAAGGGGTGAGATGGCACCTAAGAGTGGAAAGTTATCAATTCAACCTTTGAATCGTGTACAAAAAAGATACAGGGAACTGGGTGGAAGTGTTGAAAGTAAGGTTTATAGTTGTAAAATATGTGAATATCTGTGAAATGCTTGAAAAAGAACCTGTAGAGTAAGAATAATTAAACGTTCCAGGACCAGTTCCAGAGATGAGGCCATAGAACAGATTAGTCACTAAAACAATAATGATTTGTGCTTCTGAGTGGATCAACAGCATCTGTCTGAGCTGAAATTCTGGTGCTTAATAAAACCAAGATGTTAAAATGATGGGCTTATTATACAAGTAAAATAACCAAATGATTTCTAAAAAGCATTTCTATCAAATCCATTATCGTAAAATTATGTTTTTAATAGTCCTGTTGAGCGTGAACCCAATATACACTTCATATATTAGTATGTTGTATAAAATAGCATTACACTTATGCATTTAGCAGAGGCCTTTATCTAAAGTGATAATGCATTTTGTGTATAGACTTTACCAGTACTGTATGTGTGTTCTTGGGAATTACCTTGGTGTTGCAAGCACCATGTTCTAAAAAGTAACTTTGTTAACCCTGATGAAGTCCTGTGTGCCGAAACGCATCTGTTTTTTGTTTTTTTTTAAATAAACTTCTTTTTAAGTTGCTGTATTTATCCACTTCATTTGTACTTTGCGTTATCCATGCACATTCATTGTTGGTGAAGATGTACCAGAATCATTACCCAAATCTACCATCTTGAGCCACAGGAACTAAACTAGTTCCTGCGAAACTTGTAGGGATGTCATAAAATATCAATGTATCAAATATTGATTGGTATGTTATTTTATTGATACATTTTTGAGGCATTGATATAGTAACATCAGAAGTTAGACCATTCAATTCACTGCCAGTTGCATTAAATTCAATCTACTCTGACATAATAGCTGTAACGATGCTGGCAGGCAATGACAGGTAGACGAAGAGATGACGGTAAAGTGATGAACGCAAGTGCAGATTATTTCCAAAATGTGTTATACAAAAACCCTGAATAAAAACGTGAATCAAAACAAATCATAACCATGAATGACTAGACTTGAAATTACTTCACTAAAACTTGACATAAACAAAACATGACTTGACTGGACTTGACTTGACTACACAAGATACAAAAAAGTTACATACACATTACCTGATGAAGGACAATGGAAAGCATGAGAGCTTAAATGCTTGGACATGGGAGAACACAAAATGAACTTAAACCAATGAAAAGACAAGACTAATAACAAAGTAATCAAACAAGGAACCAATGAAAACAAGACACATGAACAGAGGAAACACATGACAAGATCACATGAGGGAACAGAAACTCGATTTTCTAAATAAAAAACATGAAAAACGTGAACCAACAGAATAAACATGACATTTCCCCCCTCTAGGGTTGGCTCCCGATGCCCCAAAACATATTACAGTTAATTAGAGAGCAGTCTGGGGCTTGGGTGAGACATGGCATGGAGCAGACTGAGGTCCGGCTGTGACATGGCATGGAGCAGTCTGGGTCTTGGCTGAGACATGGCCTGGAGCTGACTCTGGTGTGGCTGTGAAATGGCATGGAGCTGACTCTGGCATGGCTGTGACATGGCCTGGAGCTGACTGGCATGGCTGTAACATGGCCTGGAGCTGACTCTGGCATGGCTGTGACATGGCCTGGAGCTGACTGGCGCGTGGCTGTGACATGGCCTGGTGCAGACTGGCTCATGGCTGTGACATGGCCTGGAGCTGACTCTGGCGTGGCTGTGACTTGGCATGGAGCTGACTCTGGTGTGGATGTGACATGGCCTGGAGCTGACTCCGGCATGGCGGTGATATGGCCTGGAGCTGACTCTGGTGTGGCTGCCATGACTTGGGGCAAAGTCGTGGAAGGTCGAGCCGTGGGAGGCTCGCAACTAAGAGTCCTGGATGACTGGGAAAAGACCTCAGTGGCCGTGAACATGAACAGAGTCTCTGGAGCAACCTCTGTGGTCATGAGCAATGACTGAGTATCGGGAAAGACCTCTGTGGTTGTGTATATGGGCAGAGACTCGGAGATGACCTCTGTGGTTGTGGACATGGGTAGAGACTTGGAAACAACCTATGTGGTCATGTACATGGACAGAGACTTGGAAACAAAAGTCTTTCTCCTCCTCCGGGAGGAAGATCATTGTAGTGGAAGTTGGCAATGCTGGCTCTGGGATGGACGAGGCTGCCATGCTGGCCCTGGGATGGACGATTTTCACAATGCTGGCACTGGGATGGATGAAGCATGTTGGCCGTGGAAGGCGTGGACTTTCTTATTGGCCATGGCAGGCGAGGGTATTTGCTCGTTGGCCATGGCAGGCGTGGGCATTGGCTTGTCGGTCATGGCAGGCATGGGCGTTGGCTCATCGGACGTGGCAGGCGTGGGTTCATTGGCCGTGGCAGGCGTGGGCTTTGGATCATCGGCCGTGGCAGGTGTGGGCGTTGGCTCATCGTCCGTGGCAGGTGTGGGCTCATCGAACATGACGTGGGATGCTGGCTCATCGACCATGACGTGGGATGCTGGCTCGTCGACCATGACGTGGGACGCTATCTCGACGGCCATGATGTGGGACACTGGCTCGGCAGCCATGACGTGGGACACTGACTTGGCGGCCATGACATAGGATGCTTGCTTGGCGGCCATGATGTGAATTTCTGGCTTGGCGGCCATGACGTCAACTCTGGCTCGGCATCTGCATCCCCCACTGTAAACATTGAACCAATGATCTGCATGGTGAGGTGGATATATTGAGCCAGATTGAGGGGACTGTGACCGGCAGGCATCAAAAATAAGATTGGCTCACTCAATCCAAAATGGAAACAGTCTTTGAGGGCGACCTACCCCACATATTCTTCCAAGGATCGAGTCCCTGGACACAGGCTCAAGAGCCGAACTGCTGGGTTAATTATGGGTGGTCAGATATAACGATGCTAGCAGGCAATGACAGGCAGACGAAGAGATGATGATGAATGAACCCAAGTGCAGTTTATTTCCAAAACATGATATAAAAAAAACCCTGAATAAAAATGTGAATCAAAACAAATCTTAACCATTAACGACTAGACTTCAAATAACTTCACTAAAAACTTTACATAAACAAAAACTGGGCTTGGCTTGAATACAAAAGATAAAACAAAGTTACATACACAATACCTTATGAAGGACAATGGATAACATGAGGGCTTAAATGCTCGGACATGGGAGAACGCATGACAAAGATGACTAATGACAAGACTAAACAAAGTAATCAAATGATGAACCAATGTAGAGGGACTACTGAGAGCATCCTGAGCAACTACATCACTACCTGGTTTGGGACATGCACCATTTCGGATCGCAAAGCCCTGCAGAGGATAGTGAGGACAGCTGAGAAGATCATCGGGGTCTTTCTTCCCTCCATCAAAGACATTTACAGAAAACACTGCTTCCGCAAAGCAACCAGCATTATGGATGACCCCACACACCCCTCACACAAACTCTTCACCCTCCTGCCGTCTGGCAAGAGGTACCGAAGCATTCGGGCCCTCACGGCCAGACTGTGTAACAACTTCTTCCCCCAAGCCATCAGACTCCTCAATACTCAGAGCCTGGACTGACACACACACACGTGTAATGAGTTACAGTTTAATTATTGTCACTTTATACCTGGCTGCTACCTCAATAACTGCTATGTGCATAGAACAATATCTCATAGTATGTTATTTTTACATTTGGAATTTTTAGAAACTGTCATCTTTTGCGCTACTCTGTACTGGTCGGCGCTGCACTGTTTTTGTCCTGTTAATTTTTAGTAATTTATTGCACTGTCCCGTACTTTTTGCACACGTTTGCACGTGCACTTTATATAGGTATGTTATTTAGTCTGTGTAGTCTCATGTGGTTCTTTGTTTGTCCTATGTTGTTTTATGTAGCACCATGGTCCTGGAGGAACGTTGTCTCGTTTCACTGTGTACTGTACTGAACTGTATATGGTTGAAAGACAATAAAAACCACTTGACTTGACTTGACTTGACAATGTAAACAAGACTCATGAACAGGGGAAACAAATGAAAAGATGTCATGAGGGAAAAGGAAATCACATGGCATGATAACAGGAACTAGATTTTCAAAATAAAAGACATGACAAATATGAACCAACATAATAAACACGACAATAGCTTTTGGAGAACACAAGGGGACCACATAGCATTTACTGAAGCTTTTGGTGACATTGATTAGGAACAGATATCACACATTATGAGCTGAAAGAAGGATTTTGTACTTTACCCAGAATTAACAAAGTGACGTTGATGAGTTTGCAGGTTAGTGCATGAAACTTGTGTAACTGTGCAAACTGAACGATTAGAAATAGCAACGTTTATTTAGCAATTTCCCTGTATGTAGCATAGGTCTTTAATTCAAGCCATCAAACCACAAAAAGTGGTTTCACATAGTTGTAACTGAAAATACATTGTGTAGGCTCTACAAAATTACTTATACACAATATATCATCCAGCAATGCCTAGAGTAAATAATTTATGTCCTTTGAAAATTATTTGGGTCAAATTTAATGAGAAACTATGCAAGTTGAGCTCTGTGGCACTGAAGAATTTTTAACAGCCTCTGGAGATGGCGAGACCATGGTGTGTGCATATTTACCTTCATAGAAAATAATTGTTTCGAATTTTAGAATGCACCATGTTGTCTACAAGATGAGTCCAATGCACAACCCACTTTAACTTACCCTGCCGCTCACACTTTACCAAAGTTTTGTTGAGAAATATGTTTGAAAAGACAAAGACTATTGTTCAATGAGCAGACCTATTTACAGTATACCTGAAAAAATCCCAATATATATTGATAATCATATTGAAAATCTTCTGATTCGTGAGAACAACATCGATCCCAAACATGTGTCTGTTTGGTCCTTGTTTTCATCTGCTTTCATGTGACCAAATCTCCCAGGATCTGATGGAAAAGTTGAAACAGGTTTTGATTGCCTGTTGCTTTATGTAGTAAGATTCAGATAAAAAAAAAACTGTGTTCATTCTCTTCCATGTAAAGAGTTCAGTAAATAGAGTTACCAGAGGGTAACATACTTGGCTAGTACTTGAGGAGGAACATCTTGTTCACTCAAACTGAAATTAGGTTGTAGAAAAATTCACTGAACAATGATGGTCACAGATCTGTCAAGCCAGTGCCTTAACTTGTGCTGTAACAAGTCATCTACAACCATGATTACAGTGGTCACTGCATATTTTAGGGACATAAACATTTGCCTTGTTTTTTTAATGCTAAGACTGCGTTTTGGATTGGCTGAGAGTAGTACAGCATTCCTGACAAAATTATTCACAGGTTTTGAAAAGATTCTAAGTGTAAAAAACATATTGCAATGACAAACACTTTGTGACAACTGTTATTCCTGATTATATAATGAAAGGTAAGATTTCAACATATAACTACTGTGATAATTTTGCGCTCACTTTTCCCCCCAAAGGCTCGCCTTCAGCAGCTCTGGATATGTCCTCTCTGCAGCAAACCACACTAACATGACCTCACTCTTCCCATTTTAATGCAAGGTTGTCAACAGTAAGCTGACTATAAGCATTCCCATATGAGTTAAATGTGTCCAGTTCATTGTGGTGAAACTCCCTGTGATTTAACTGCCTTAATATGGAATCTGTGCAGGCTATCAATAGACAGAAAAGCTGACTCTAGCTGTCTCTCCAGGTCTCCCAGCAGGAGACTACCAAATAAAAGCTGACACTGTCTAGATTTTCCTTTTAAACCCCTACTTGATTCATATAATCCCTACCTGCTTGTGGAGGCGGGGGCGTGGCTGAGCGCTGTGGAGAGTGAAGAGGGGGAAATGAGTGGAAAAGGATTGCCACCTGTGCTTAAAACCTTGTCTTGTGTTTCAGTGAGGAGCAATTGGGGATTTAAGGAGAAAAGAGAGGGACAAAAGGGAGAGAGAGATTTAAGGACAAAAGACAAGGGAGAGAGAGAGAGAGAGAGAGAGAGAGAGAGAGAGAGAGAAACACACATGGCCGCTGTGTGTTTGTCTGTGTGTTTATGTTTGTTTAAGTTGACTTATGTCATTAAAGTTATGTTGAATTCTCTGCCGGTTCACACCTCCTCCTTGCCCATCGTGTGAATCGCATTATATTGGTACCAATGCCTCACATTGTTGAACTGCTCAATCAGTTGGGTGCGGCTCATTTTTATTCGATGCTGGATTTAACAAAGGGATATTGAAAGATTCCCTTCACTACCAAACAAAACAGCTTTTTCCACTCCGTTCGGCTTACACCAAATCGTTACGCTTTTGTTCGGTTTGTTTGGGGCCCCAATAACGTTTCAGCAGCTCTATGGACAAGGTCTTCGCCCACACGCTGCGTATGCGTGTCTGAGTGACATTATCATCTATAGAAATGATTGGCAGCGGCACATCTACCATCTGAGGGCTGTCCTGAAGTCGCTCACGGCAAATCCAAAGAAATGTGCAATTGAGCGGGTGGAAGTACGGTATCTGGGATTCCACTTGGGTCACGGACAGGTGCGCCCCCAAATTGATAAGGTCTGAGGCCCAAGTCTAAAATTGGGGTGAGACAGTTCATGGGGTTGGCTGGCTATTATCGGAGGTTTGTGCCGAATTATTCGGATGTTACCAGTCCGCTGAATAATCTCACTAAAAGAGAGTGCCAGACTCCAACAGGCTTTCTTACAAGTAAAAGCCACACTCTATGGCAGTCCACTGTTACATTCCCCTGACTTCTTTCTCCCTTTTGTCTTACAGATGGCTGCAGCAGACAGGGGCTGTGTTGTCCTAGTTAGGGGAGGGTGAGAAGTGCCCCGTGCTGTACATTAGACAAAAACTCTTGGTAAGAGAGACTAGGTATAGCACGATAGAAAATGTGTGTCTGGCCATCAAGTGGGCAGTCCTCACTATCTGATACTACCTGCTTGGGAAGGCCTTCACCCTCTGTTCGGACCATAACCCACTCCAATGGCTCCACCGCACAAAGGATTCTAAAGCGCAGATCACTCGTTGGTATATGGCACTACAGCCCTTTAAATTCATGGTGGTCCACAGGCCAGGGGCGCAGCTGGCTGTGGCTGATTTCCTCTTTTGGAGCGATGGAAGGGGGGGAGTCAGTTTGAGACTGGATGATGCCCCGGCCTGAGTCGGGCGGTGAGGGTACGTGGAGGCATGGCTGAGCACTGTGTTGTGGAGAGTGAAGTGGGGAGATGAGTGGAAAAGTATTGCCACCTGTGCTTAACAATTGTCTTGTGTTTCAGTGAGTAGTAATTGGGGCTTTTAAGGAGAGGAGACAGCGGCAGTCAGTAGAGAGAGAGACACACACACACACACACAGCCACAGTGTGTGTGTGTGTGTGTGTGATTGTGTATATGTCTGTGTGTTTATATTTTCTTATGTCATTTAATGTTATGTTGACTATTCTGCCGGTTCCCGCCCCCTCCTTCCCCATCTTGTGAATGCCGTCACATTGCTATCTTAGAAAATCCTATATTGGAAATGAAGAACCTCAAATTTTTTAATTTAATACATTTGTACAATAGCATATGGGCTTCCATTTAGGTTTCCATTTGACTTAACACAGAGGATATGTTTCCACAATCTTCTTTGTCACATCTTCTAGAAAGTCTGTCTGAATTACTGAATCTAAAGTTTGGAATAACACTTTGTTTACAGGAGCTCCTGTCTTGAAATACTTATTTGCATGCTTAATGCATTCTTTGTAGATGACACTGCTAACTCATCAGCAGCATGTGTATGTAAAGAGAGAAGACGGCCAGAAGATTCACAGGAATTAAAGGGATCGCTCACCCAAAAATGATAATTATCTCGTAATTTATTCACCTTCATGCAGTCTCAAACTCAAATGACTTTCTATCTTCTGCGGAACACAAATAAAGATCATTTGAAGGAAGTTTGATGTGTTTTTGTACATCACTGTATCAGTGGGGTCCAAAACTTTGATGCTCCAAAAAGGACATAAAGGCAACATAAAAGCAATCCATATTTACCCGACTCAAGTGGTTTAAATGTAATATTTTGGTCTGTTTCTCACACAAACCAATCATTTAATTTCAGAATATGTTGATTAAACCAATTGATTTGTCTTCATTTCATTTTATGCTGCCTTTATATCTTTTTGGAGCTTGAACATTTTGGAACCCATTGATTACATTGTATCCAGGGTTTGAAATGAAATCTGTGCACTCCACAGATGTTATGAGAGACATATTTACATTTATGCATTTGGCAGACGCTTTTATCCAAAGCGACTTACAGTGCACTTATTACAGGGACAATCCCCCTGGAGTAACCTGGAGTTAAGTGCCTTGCTCAAGGGCACAACGGCTGTGGGGTTCGAACCAGCGACCTTCTGATTAGCAGCCCTGTGCTCTGCCACTACACCACCACCACTCACATATTTAGTGCTTATAAAGCGCTGAACACAAGATGAATACAATTACATTTGCTTCAGCAGTGGCTCTGAGTCGCCCGACATTTACAGAATTTTTAATGCAGGAAAAATCCATAAAACATCAACGCCAAAGTGGCTATTTAGATTGACAAAGTTATCCACTGATTTTTACCCCCATTTGCTGGGTTGGTGGGTGTTATTTTCGAACCCTGATTGTATGGACAAAAACAAACACACATCATTCAAATTATCTTTGTTTGTGTTCCGCAGAAGATTTCCACAAAAATGTTTGGGGTGAACTATCCCTTTAAGATGAAGCTATGTAGCACAAATCTGGGTACTGTAAATATTTTAGCTCTGACATCAAGGAGGTATTTCAAAATTAAATTTTTAATATGCCTGGCAATCAAGCAACTTAGATCTAGGTCAGAAAGTATATAGAAAAGAATGAATCAAGTGATTGTAAATGTGTCCAAATGAAGAAGAAAAAACTACTCTAGTTTCAAACAATAACACAAGAAACACATCTGCTTTGAATGTACTTACATTAATGTTGTTGGTTAGGGTGCTGACAAACTTAAATCCTGGGATTCTCTTGTCGCTGCAAACCACCCCGACATCTTCAGTATGCTTGCAATCAGACACGCCAATGCCATTAGATTCACACTGGGCCAAGCTCTTCTCCTTTCCCGTGCAGTGGACATTGTCAAACCAGATACGACCTGACAAACACAGGAAGTCAGTTAACTGCATACATAATATAGAAGTCCCCAATTCTCCAGGTAGGCTGAATGTTAGCTTGGGTCACTATAATTTTTTTTATTGTGTGTAAAAAGATGTAATATATGTGTATAGTGATTGAGGCTAACATTCTGCCTAACATCTATTTTTGTATTCCAGTGAAGAAAGAACAACATGAGGGTTTTAAACAACATAATGTTGAGTAAACAATGCCAGAATTTTCCATTTTAGGGGAACAAACCATTTAACATCGGATGAGTTTACAACAACAAAAATGTCGACTATATTTACTCTACAATGAATTGCAAAAATCCCATTCAATTGAGAAAAGCATCAGTTTCACATTATGTCATAGCTGTTCTGAACTCTGCAAACACACCTTCTCCTTTCCCATATTTAGATGATGGAGACCAAGAGATTGCCTCTAAGTAACCCAATTCTCTGCATACCACTTGGGCAGCATGAATGTTGAAATCATCATCACACACAGTTCCCCACTCCCCTTCATAGAAGACCTCAATACGCCCTTCGTTGTGCTTGCGTTTCTCCCCTGCCAGCCGAAGTTGTATCCTGGGCGTATCTGCAGGAAGCTCTGGAGCTGTGTAAAGATCTTGCACAGGGTCCTGGTAGCCCGGAGGGTAACCCAAGTGCTCATGCTGTGCGTGACTCAGTCCCCATACACACAACAGTACAGTTGACAAACACCAGAGGGGCAGCATAATGATAGAGGCTCAAAAGTTTGTTATTGCCTGTAAACAAGCAAAAGGCAACAGAAAGACATGTTTAATGCTAACAGGTCACACTTTTGCACATTCTCATTTATCTTAAATCAAATGATCAATCAAATTAACTTTTATCAATGTCTTTTGAGCATGTGAGCACACATCAAATGATGCTAGTCAAAATCAAAGAGTGCAATAATGAGGACACAGGGGCTTGTTTACATCCTGCTGTGGCAGAATATTCATGTATATTGCAATTAACCTAAGCAGGAAAAATAAATAATTCTGTTTGAAATCACTGTTTAAGTATAATGTTCTTAGCAGAACTACAATATAACTGAGAATAATTATGTTTGACTGTTGTTTAAATTTGATTAGCATGTTAGATATTCTCTTTCAGTGATACAAGAGGATGAAGGGTGAATATGCTGAGGGTGAATATATATGGTTACTGGTTTCCTATCTGAAAAACAAAACCCCACAGTATATACAAACATATAAAGTGGATTTATAGGGCGAGAAACAACAATTAAGACTTCAAGACTACCTTTTTTGAGCTTCCAACAACCACTGCTATGTAAGCTGCCATGTCAAAGGTTTAAAAAATAATCATGTAACCTGCTTCAAAGGGTTCCCTCAAGATTTCCATTCAAAGATTAAAGAGACACTTCAACAAAGACTCTGCCTCACATTTTTTTCAGTCTCTTTCACTCACTTTCACACTAAAAATATACAAGTTATATTCTAAAATGCACCAACATTGTCAAGTGAGTAACAATAAACTAAATGTCACCAGAAAAAATGTTTCTGAGCCATTAAAACAGTAAATCTCAGGAGTCCTAATACATGTGGCAAACAGACATGAACGCGGGGAACCTCAATGAATTAGCCAACATTTCCATTCCCTACTCTACAGCAGCCTAACGTGGCAGTTTGTTACACAAGGAAGCTATGCAAAGCATATCACTTTGTCCAAATTGAGGGCTGTTCAAAAATATATGTGTGGCACATCTTTGTTCATCTGGACGAGAGATTGTTTGATGTCTCAATGGGGTTCTGGTCACATTCCTTTTCCTAAAGACATGGGTCTTGTATTGTTAGTATTTTGCACCTCCAGACAGCAAGTCCCCTGACTATCATCCGACAGGATAAGGGTTCACAAGTCAAATGGACCTGTGCAATTCTTCCTTAACACAAGAATCCATTGTTTTCTGTCTGAACCAGCAAAAAAGTCACAGAACACTTTTGCCAGGGTTGTGATGTTTGTCAACAACAATTAAAGTTAAAGGAATATTCAGATTCAATACAAGTTAAGCTCAATTGACAGCATTTGTGGCATAATGTTGATTTCCAAAAAAAATTTTAATAATTGACTCGTCCCTCCTTTTCTTTTTTAAATCGAGGTTACAGTGAGGTGCTTACAATGGAAGTGAATGGGGCCATTTTTTGGAGGGTTTAAAGGCATAAATGTGAAGCTTATGATTTTATAAAAACACTTTCTTCTGTTAAAACTCATGTATTATTTGAGTTGAACAGTTGTTTAAATAGTCATTTACACCGTCGTTTTGGGGTTTTAGGGTTTGTTGACGTTGCATAGTAAAATTGGCTATAACTTAGCACAGAAAAGTTAAGTGATTTTATCACACAAAAATCATGTGAACACACATATTGTTTGTCTTGTGGCTATATTTTTTTTAAATACTGTGTATTTTAATGTGTAAGGATTGGCCCCATTGCTTCCATTGTAAGTGCCTCACCCAGATTTTTCCTTTGCATTTTTTTTTTTTAAGAAAAGGAGGGAGGAGTAGAAATATTTTTTTTGTGGTAATCAGTATTATGCCAAAATACATGCTGTCCATTAAGCTTAACCTGTATTTAACCTTTGTCACTACGTCCATTTTCGAATATTAGGGCTGTTCATCCAAGAAATGTTTTCCCTCCCGTGTGTGTGTGTGTGTGTGTGTGTGTGTGTGCGCGCGTGTGTGTGTTTCTCTCTCTTGCAAGAATGCCGCGTTTTAGACGCTGTGTCGAGTAAACAAATACCGTCAGCTTTTAATATCGCGTCTCGAGACATCGATTCGTTGCATTGCGTCTAGTTTTTTTGGCGCAAGAATGCTTTCGCTCTGAACGCCCCCTAATTTATCTCCATCAGCCATAAACTGCTTGTTCTTGCATCCACTGACTCAAGAATGACGCCATGCATATCCATATAGATACATTGTTCGTCATCATGTATCTTACAAGAAAACGTGCTGTACTGTAAAACAGAATGAAATCATGCCAGGATAGCCAGTGCATCTCTTTGTCTAGAGCTGTATAACATATTTTTCTTTCGCGTAAAAAAAAGCAATGAAACAACATAATTTGATAAAGTAAAACGATATTGGCTTACTTTTGGTGCAAATTCACAGTGGAAGAATACTCCTCGTAAGTACAATGTGAATTCTTGCTTCTCTCGTTTGTTGCACATCCCCTAAACTTTCACTGGATATCTACTGCAATTTCAGGAAAGTCGAAACAAAGTAACGCCTTGTTGAACTGCCCCCCTCACGCCCACCACTGTGAGCTGGTGACCTCATGGACTTCCAGTCGAACTCAGGCACATAACTGGATTTTTTTTTTTTAGGAAACAGGCATACGTGCGTAAATAAAAGTTCGCTGGAAAACAGCTTAATTCGCTTGATTAACATCAAGTATTAATTAATTTCCCACCGCGACAAGAGCATTTTGGGTGGCTTGTGTAAAGTCTTTTTTGGAAAGGGGCCACACAAAACTTTGTTTACATGCTATAGGCTACTTATAAAGTTGTATTTATTAGGCAGGTTTTGTTGGTTAAGCATAAAGAATGAACTAAGTTAAAGTTTTTGGTGGGGACGAGAGTATTTCACTATATGTCACTGAGACGAGCATTGTTCGTGAAATGCTGTACTCATGTGGGACATAAGCGCAAGTAAAAAATAATTTAAGGTGTATACCACCTTGTGATGCCATGCCACCTTGTGGATAACGGTACACCTAGGAGTAAAACACTAAATCAGTGCAAGCATAAAATTACACTTCACTTGTAAGTCAACGCTACCTGTATAATGAGAACAACAAACTTTTTTATTTTTTCAAATAATTATTACAATTATAAAATTTAAAACATAATGAATAAAAACACCAGAAAGAAATAATACATATCAAATAATATACAGTAATTGGGATCAGTCAGATTTCTGCTCTCTCTCTCTCCTTCTATCTTCTTAAGCTCCACCTCCTAGTCCTAGTTCCAAAATCATTAGTCTTATCCTCTGCACTGTTCTCAAGCACATCTCTGGTTGAAGGAACAAGAAAAGGTCCTTTGGTTCTTTCAGAATGAGTAAATTAGCAAACTCTATCATTTATGAATTAATTTCTAAAGTCTGGATTCTGGAAGAATGGATGCTTAATCAAAATTCTTCATTTTTCAGGGTCCGGGCAGGGTAATAGGGACTGCCTGGAGGATGGTAATCGAGACAGCAGGTTATGTCTCAGAGATAATAACTCGCTCCATGACTGCTTGCCTGCTTTTATTTTTGTGCTCTCCACCTTTCTAGGGAATGCTCTGGTGTGCACTACTGTTGTGCGATTCCATCATCTTCGTTCCAAAGTGGCGTGCTGGTAGTTTCCTAGGCTCTGTCAGGTCTCTTAGTTGCCTCTCTTGTGATGCCATGGAAGGCAGCTGCTGAGATTGTGGGTTTCTGGCCGTTCTGCAATTTCTGTGAATTATGGATTGTATTTGACATTATGTGCTCCACTGCCTCCATTCTTAAGCTGTGCATCAAAGTGTGGATCGTTTCTGGGCTATTGCTAGTCCATTTAACTATGAGCAAAAATGACAAGGAGGGTGGTGTTTGTAAAGATAGGAGTGGCATGGAATCTCTCTGTTCTGATCTCATTCATTCCTGCAGCTGAGTTGGTGTTAGTGTTTCAGTAATGTCAACAACTGTAAGATCTATTATATTCTACTGTTTTAAATATTCTTTTCATGAAGCTCATATCCACTGCAATCATAACTATTTCTGCCATGACCTCTGAATAAGGCCTGATTTAACTGCAGAGCAACTCTTATTAGTCAAAGCTAACATGTATTTCAGTTCTTCACATATTATTTTCCTCACTTTCTTTTTGGCAATACTAATTTACTATTACTTTATGTGCAAATGACATCTCCATTATGAGATGCTATTCTGCTCACTACAATTGTACAGAGTGGTTATCTGAGTTACCATAGTTTTTCTGTCAGCTCAAACCAGTCTGGTCATTCTCCGTTGACTTCTATCATCAACAAGGCATTTCCATCCACAGAACTGCCGCTCACTGGATGGTTTTTGGCACCATTCTGAGTAAACTCTAGAGACTGTTGTGTATGAAAATGTCAGGGGATCACAAGTTATAAAAATAGTCAAACCAGCCCTTCTGGTACCAACAATCCAAATCACTGAGATCACAGTCATCATATTATGTCTATGCTAAATTTAGATAGCATATACTTTTTGTATTGATTTGGCAGATAAGCCAACAGTGTAGCCTACTGTGCATTCAGGGTATACATTTTATAATTCATAGGAGACATGTTGTAATTATCCCCTTAAATCTATTAGATAATACAACATACCTTGCATGGGGAAACTTACAATTTATAATTATAAGTGTCTCTTCATGAATTTTTTCACATGATAATTATCAAAAAGGTATGAAAACTTATGTTTATGCTTGCTCAAGTGGAAAAGACTAATGTGGAATGTGTTGTCTTATGTACATGTGCTGGTAATTAACGCTTATATGATATACACTTCTTCAGAAGTCGCTCGGTGTGAACGTGAAAATCCAAGAAATGTTATTATGTGATTTTACCAACCTTTTATAATGTTTGACTGAAATGTGAGTATTCCAAAAAAATAACCAAATGACTTTAAATATGAAAAAAAAAAAAAACACGCTTCATAAAGTTTAATTTATTATTTTTCCAAAAATGTAAATGCAAACATGAAAACATACAAGCATGATGTAAATGTACTTTAATTGTCAAGGATAAATGAGTAATGTACTTTATTTTTTTTAATAGCACAATAGTTTTTTGGACAAAATAGATGTTTTTGAATAAGTGACAATGGGATACAAACAGAAAACAAACAAACTAACAAAAATGCAAGTATTTTAACAATTGGAATGCAGCCTATATTTCTTTGGTAACATTCCCAAAATCAACAAACCGTCAACAAGATAAATTAAAATGTATGGATGGATGAATAAATGAAATGTTTGTTCTGTATAGCCATATTTAGAGGAAGGTTTCAGAGCCATAAGCTTATACAAAATGTAACATAAATATAACAAAATAAATAAATCCTCATTCTATTGAGTCACATACCACACATGATGCTAGCACATGATGATCTCTGGACAAACTGAACTTTAAGTATACACATCTTGGACACTTTCCTACCAGCACTCTACTGTCTAAACTGTGGAGGATTTAAATCTACACAAAGTAATCGGCTTTGTGAGTCAGTTAGAGTGACATGTTTATACAAACCTTTCTTGAGAAGTCTTTCACAATCACAGCATTGTGCTGCAAGTGATTTTTAGATGAATAGGACTCAAAAAGCTCTAACAAGATAGCTCAATACATTGTATCATGTCCCACCTAGGAAGCATTTTAAGTTTCAGTCTTTCAAAAAGGCATTAGCCTTCATTCATGCACTGGGATTATTTGCACTTTTGTGACGATGTGGTGGCTCTTACAAGAGCCTTTGAGTTTATGGATTGAAGTCTGTCAGTCTACTTCTTCTTGGCGGTGGCCTTCTTTGCCTTAGCAGCCTTGGGTTTTGCTGCTTTAGGTTTCGCTGCTTTAACCTTCTTAGGACTCTTTGCAACTTTCTTCACAGCTGGTTTCTTCACCTTCTTCGGGCTTTTGGCGACTTTCTTGACCGCAGCCGGTTTCTTCACTTTCTTGGGAGCCTTCTTCGCCACAGGTTTCTTTACTGCTGCCTTCTTCGGCTTCGCCGCCTTGACCGCTGCCTTCTTCACGGCAGGTTTCTTCGGTTTCACCACAACTTTCTTTGTCGGTTTTTTGGCTGCTGGTGTCTTGCTCACCTTGAAAGATCCGGACGCTCCGGTGCCTTTAGTTTGAACAAGAGTCCCCTTTTTCACGAGAGATTTCAAGGCAATCTTGACGCGAGAGTTGTTTTTTTCAACGTCATATCCACCACCTGCCAAAGCCTTTTTCAGCGCAGCCAAGGAAACTCCTTTACGCTCGTTGGAAGCAGCAACGGCCTTCATGATCAGGTCCGACACACCTGGTCCAGGCTTTTTCGCTTTTGCCGCCTTCTTTTTCGGGGATTTGGCTGGAGCAGCCGCAGGAGCAGGAGCCGTTTCTGCCATAGGTTCAGTCAACTTGGAGCTGTCGTCACGGAGCACAGAACTGTCAAACAAGCAATGTTTACATTCAACAGCAGAGGGCGGGATTTAAGCGGGAGATGAGAACCATATAGACTCAACCACCGCGCCCGCCGCTCTCAACAGGACAGAGTCGTCCGTAGATGTGTTTTCTGATCTTAAAAAACACAAGATTTCCCACGCTAAATAGTGGTGAATTGCTACATGTAACCCACGTGTCGTTAGATTACTCCTTTCTCTTTATGTATAGTTCATGTTTTGTGCAAAACATCAGTCAGTTTATTGTACAATAATAAAAACGCGTCCAAATGTAGTGTGAAACTCAGCGGGAAATATCGCACTTCCTCTGTTCTTTTGTGGTTTACATATTAAAGTTCTAAAATCACAACATAAATTATGAACACTTTGCATAGAGAAGACCCTAATGCACACATTTGTTGTAGTTTTAGATTACAGTAGCTCACTGAAAATACATTTGAAGTGTTTTTCTTCAGTGAAGGTAACACAGCTCAGCACTGTCGCCATTTCAACCTCGCGTAATCTCACTGAGATTCTTTTTCCAAGGACCATTAATAATCATATCTTTATATCCAGTACTTGATTCGAGATTCATATCTTAAAAGCGAGTTTCCCGATATTACAAGCATTTGATTAATTTGCCCTTTAGTAATTAAACGGTAGTCTCAAATGCCTGTATAGGGCGAGTGTTTGTAGATGTGTTGCAGAAGGAAGGAGGAACAGGAGGAAGCTATCTTGGGATACAACGTTGTATTAATACATTTTTAACGTTTATAAACGTCATGCTATTCTACTTATACTATTTTTATGCTAAAAGAGGACAAAGCTACTTTTTTATCCGAATATTAATGGCGTGGATTTCCAATACGTCCCGCCATTGTTCAGCAGGATACTGTTGCTGCATTTCGTATGTGTAGCCTACTGTAATGTTGTTTTCGAACTAGCCTAATAAGTATATACAAACAATTCATAAAAGTGTGGTCACGGAACGAGATACAAAGTATTTCCTTTGTTTATAGCAGAGATTGAGGATTCGGAGGCGCTCTTGTAGGCTATTAAGTCATTAGCAACATCCAAGCAGTTAATGCAGTATTAATAGTGATATGTTAGAATTCAGATTTCAAAAGTCTAAACAGTAATAATTCAAGCAATAACATTTCTGTGATAAATGAGACAATGTGTTGTCATTTAACAGTTGGGGTTCATGAAAAGTAAAATGCACAAACTGCTGGAGTTTTCAGCAACCCACTGAAATGCTCCACGACACATCATGACACCAGTATATGATAATCATTCAATATCATTAATACAACGGGGCTAAAGGCACACCTTAAGGCAAATGTGCTGTTTTGGTTACACAAGTGTATCAAGATTTTAAAAAATATATGTATTTTTAATATTGATAAAGCAACATTTGTGTGAAAATATATAATAATGAAAGTTTGTTTTCTTTAAAATTCTTCTTTATAAAATATAAAAAGGTGGCAAGGAACCATTTTACTTGACCCCATAAATATAAGGACAATAGTTATATGGCAAAATGTATCAACTTAGACAAATACTTTTGAGACAGAAGTTTTTAATGTTTATTTTTATATTACCACTTAAAAAAGGGTGCACAATTTTCTGATTATTTCAATCAGATTTGGCATTTCATAACACCTCAAGTATTCTATAAACAAATGAATCTCTATTGTGATTGAATCAGTCAATGTGAGCCCACTGTAAACATTTCTTATAACAAATCTATTTGCCCCACTTAAGAAAAACTATGTGTTTTATGGGGGCCTTACTATCTGTCACATCTCTGTGTTTTGGAAGCTTCTTTAATATGTAATGATCCATTAACAAATAGCATATAATGATTAGTATAGGTTTACATCAAATTCTGAATCTGAATTTACTCATTTGGCAGATGTTTTTACTAAAGTGACTTACAAAAGAGAATGTACATGAACTAATGTCCTGTTAAGCTATAATTGTTTGTTAATGTAAAGAATGCTACCAATTTATATTGACAAACCAACAGCTTGCTTTTTGTGCCAAATTCATGGTTTAGTGTGAACGTGGATTAAGACCACGGTCCTGATCAGATAGTGCACAGTATGCGTGATGCAAATTTTGTCATCAGCACAGTCTGTTTTTTTACATGCAGACAGTTTTTTTTAACAAGCAAACAGTCCTCCTTTGTGCACATTGGCACATAAAGGTTCAACATACTTTGGTTTTCTACATTTCAGATCACCTTGCACAGTCGACTGCTCAGCCTTTCAAAGTATACTGTTTGTATACACTTACAAACAGTTTTGATGCATGCACACTACTTTGTGGTACTATTTTAGTAGGCAGACGATGCGCACAGATGAGGACTTTTCTAATGTCTTGAAAATATGGGCTGCTTGCGGGCAGACTGTGCTGATGACGGAATTTTCATCAAGCATAATCTGCGCGTTTCAATCCGCAATGCGAACAACTGTGTAAGTGCACCTTTGGCCTTAAGCCTACTGTTGATATTAAGAGTATCAAGAGTTCTAAACGAATGTGTCATATGCGTTTGTATTCATTCATTTCAAATTGCATTTTGAAAAGCTGAGCGCTCGACCGTGTAAAAGACAATCCAGCATGCGAAAAAAGTGCCCAAGCCTTATTGCATTTTTGTTTGAAAACTAACTGAGTTTGAGAAACGATCTCCATTAGCACATACTTTTGAAAACGATGAAAACTGAAAACATGGTTTTCCAACTTAAAAGGATTGATGTGGACATGACCTAACACTCTGTCCACACCGGACACGCGCAATGTCGAGTCACGCCGCAGTGGCTTGAGGCTGTGTACCCTGTTTAGAACGTTCGAAATGAACGTTTTAAACAATTTGTCTTTTTGGCAGGAGTAGCGCAAACGCGTGCAGCATAAAACAGTATATTGTTGCCCGCCGTGACTTACGCATCTAGTGTAGACAGTATCACTGATTATAATGGGAGTGAATTGCTTTTGTGGAGTTACGCCACTTGCGTCTAGTGTAGACAGGGTGTTATTGTGCAATTTCAGCGACTAGTCACCAAATGGAAAAAAATAAAAACACATTATTTTTAAGCTGAAGTATGTATATTTATTGTTAAAATATTTTATCCTATCAAAAACTGTCAACACGGTGTCTCTGTAGTGCTATGAATATGCCTGTTTGTTTTGAGTCCCCTACAACTTTTATCTATCAATGACGTGAGTTGGGGGCGGGTCTATCTCTGTGTTTGACCAATGGAAGACGGGGGGCGTATTCAGAAAGCTGTTTTTGAAAGTTTATTTTTACAATTCCGTTTGGTGGATTTAGAGGCTCAGAAAATTACATCAGTTTTAAATAGCACACACGTGTAATATATATATATATATACACACACACACACACACTTAAAAAAGGCATATACATTTGTTTGGAAACAAAATGTTATTTAAATTATTAGACCAGAGACCTGAAACATCACTGACTTTAATGTAACAATCAAAAGTAAATTAAATATGTAACAAAATTAATGGCAGAAAGATTCACGTCTTTGAATCGACGCTCGCTCGCGTCTGGTGTATACGGGGTAAACAAACTCGCCGCAATGCTTGACGGGCCGCTCAGGAAAATCAATCCGAGTATTATTTACTTATAGTTATCTCTGCGTAATATTAAGATGGCATAAGATGTGAAGATATGTATAAACTCGAAAAATAACACAACTTTATGATATTGCTCTTTTGACAGAATGTTTGGGCGGCTCTTAAAATACACTTTTATATTTTTAATCAGCGGTCCGAGTGAAATTTAGCCTCCGAAACCATACAGGGTACGACGTTGACGCTTCAACGCGTACACAACGTCCATAGCAGAAACCATCTTGCGCTTAGCATGTTCGGTATAGGTTACAGCGTCACGAATAACATTCTCAAGGAAAACTTTCAGTACACCTCGCGTCTCCTCGTAAATGAGACCTGAAATGCGTTTCACGCCACTACGACGCGCTAGACGGCGAATTGCTGGTTTTGTGATTCCCTGAATGTTATCTCTCAGAACTTTCCGGTGACGCTTTGCATCTCCTTTTCCAAGTCCTTTACCGCCTTTCCTCGACCAGAAATCACAGTAAACCGAATTTGAAAGAACAGGATTAGATGACGTTACAGTAGACACAGAGACAAATATATTTTAACAGAGGACCTTGTTGAAACCACGTTCACACTACAACTGCAGGGATGGGGCCCAGTGACGTCACAACACAAAACGAGGCAGCGAATAAGGATTTTAGCTCGCGTCTTTATTTCCTTCAGTTTCTTTCTTCAACCCCTTTGTTTTGATTTTTGTACTTGTATATCTGGATGTTGTATGTTTTTTGTATGCTGTATATTTCGCATTCGTAGTAATAAAATGTTTTTATTTTTCATGCTTCTGGTTTCTTCATGGGTTCAATGGAAAGATTGAAATAAGAGGCATATACTCTTGAGTGTGATGTAAAACTCACTGTTGAAATGCTGACTAGTTCTAGTGCATTGAAAAGTAGTTCATGACCATAATTGTTTGGATAGAGTTCATATGCAAATTTGAAATGCCTTTTCCCAATGTTTTGATTGGTGTAAGGATGCCTCAATTTCAATTGGTCGATAGCTGATAATGACGTTTGTGCGACATATCACGAGTCTGCGTGTCCTTCACAACCGGTTTGTACCGGTTTAACGGACAAAGATTCGTATTGCTTTCCTTCTGAGAGGTTTTGTTATGTTGCGTAAAGATGCATTTAACGTTATGCTACTAGCGATCAACACAAACCTCAAACAATGTTTCACAAAATTATTTTAATCCCACATTGTGCAAGTTCATAAGTATTAAATTAGCATGAGCTAGCAAACAGCAGTGGTGATATATGATGATTTGCCTTATTATTAGCAACATATTAAACAAAAACAGCAGCACAACATGTAAGAAATAATACATAATAAAGCAAACATTAAACACTTGTCCTAGCAGTACGATGAAATGACCCATTGTTGTTCTTCAGGGGCCACTGAAGAGTGCAGCTTTGTCAAAATGCAAATAAATATTGAGTTTTCAGATTCAAGACATCAGCTTCCATCATATGCCAGTGGCTGAAAATAAAAACAAGGAATATTATCAAATCTCTTTTGTCAAGAAGTAATCACACCTTATTTTAAATTAAGAATATCTTAATTATGATTGATAAATATAAAGAGGTTTGTATATTGCCTTTCTTTACTAAAGTGAGTGAATTAATATTGTTTTTGTCACAATATTGGTACACCAAAACTCAAAGAACAAATACTAAATGAAAAAATGTGTCTCTCACCCTGTAAACTCCCTCATCATAGTCTGGTTCAGGACGTTGCCACATCTGATTGGATAAGATTTTTAAAACAACCAACCCGAACACCACAATGACAATTCCCAAAGAATTTGCCACTATTGCCTCTGGAGGTAACTTGGAATAAGGCAGTGTCCCATTGGTGTTTGCTTTTCTGAAGAAAGAACCAATAGAACACAATATTTGCCATGATGTTACATATCATCTTACATCAGTTTTGCATTTTACTCTCTTCTCTCTCCTTCATACTAACAAGTTACTCTTACAAATCTTACAACATTTAGATTACAGCACATCAATCTAATCTGCCTAAATATTTATTTGCTACTTTTAACTGAACTGAGTGATGCATTATGGTCTCTTTGCCATTAATAGCCTATATTACTATAAATAGGTTGAGTCATGCATTCATCTGCAATAGCAAATACATCTTTTATTAAAGGGATAGTTCATCCAAAAATGAAAATTCTCTCATTATTCTCTCACCTTCATGCCATCACAGATGTGTATGACTTACTTTCTTCTGCTGAACACAAATTAATGTTTTTTTAGAAGACTATCTCAGCTCTGTTGGTCTTTTTAATGCAAGTAAAATGTGACCAGAAATCTGAAGGTCCAACAGCAGACAAAAGCAGCATAGAAGTAATCCACATGACTCGTGGTTAAATCCATATCTTCAAAAGCAATATGATAGGTGTGGGTGAGAAACAGATCAATATTTAAGTCTTTTTTTTACTATAAATATCCTAAACAAATGCCACGTGTGAGCTGTGGAGATTTATATTTAACTTAAATATTAATCTTTTTCTCACTCACACCTATCATATAGATTCAGAAGACATACGTTTAACCACTGGAGTCGTATGGATTACGTTAATGATGCTTTTTTCAGATTTTTGGACCTTCAGATTTATGGCCATAATTCATTTGCATTGTATGAACCTACAGAGCTGAGATGTTCTTCTAAAAATCTTGGTTTGTGATCTGCAGAAGAAAGAAAATCAGACACATCTGGGATGGCACGAGGGAGTAAATTATGATTATTATGATGTTATTTTGGGTGAACCTTTGTGAGTGTAGTCACTTACAATGCAAAAAAGAGCTTCTCATTGATCCCTGAGATGCAGGACACAATGCTAAGTACCAAGATAATTCCTCCCATCCAAACATGAGTTGGCTTTATAAGAGAGCGTGCTGCCATTGGAGTGCACGGTAAAAGGAATGCAGTGAAACCCATGACCCACTGAAAAGAAACAATCAAGGAAGAGCTTGTTAATTAAAATAAAAAAATTAATTGTTTAATGCCTTTTAAATCTGTACTATAACAAACATATGAAGGACTACATTTTCTACCTGTGCTGTGAAGAGTGCAGTGGTACAAATCCCCACCCAGCTATGGAGGGAATAGAGATTGGGTGTGTGGTTTGTGTTGTGGTAGTCGAAAACTGCACAAAGCCCGATAACAGACAGAATTAAGGACAGAAGCAGAAGTCCAGCATGTAACAGCTTCCATGGGAGCTTATTCTGACCCCAAGTAAGTGGAATACGGTACACTACGGCCGCTGGACAACAGAGAAGAAATGACACAAAGACAACTGTCAGATAAGCAGCATGTTCTACTGACAAAACATTTCAAATATTGTTTTCATATAACCTTATCATAATCTAATCATTTCACAATCTTCTAACATAACAGTTTTGTGTTACTCAAAAATAGAAATCCACTACAAATTACTAATTACTTTTCTGAAGTTGTAATCAGATTATTTTACTGATTACTTCATGGGGAAAGTAATTTCATTACAAATTACTTTTAAGTTACTTTTACAGAAAAGTTTTTTGTTTTTCTACTCAAAGAATTCAAAATAACATCTGTATTTCCTCCTTTATTGTTGTTGTCCCTTCAGATGTCAGAGAAACAGACATACATACAGTGCTGGGTAGACTGCTTCTGAATTGTAATCCAATACAGATTACAAATTACATGATTTAAATTGCAATCAGTAACATAAAATCTTGGTTTATTGTTTTGGGTAATCTAATTTGATTACTTTTGCCACATCTGGTTTATTTGATGCCACATGCATTTGAGTAGGATAATAGTTTGGCGATGCTTAAATGCATTTAAGAAAACTTAATGACATCATATTTTTTTTCAATGAAAACAAAAACACTTTTTAACTGATATGTATGTTTTGTCAAAGGTGGCAAAAAAGGTTGCTGTGAATTATTTTTATTTAAAAGATTTTATCAGACTATTGTTGTACATGTTTTAAAAAAATGTGTCCAGATTCTAGAATCAATAATTATTGAAAGTCACTGGATTTGATGTAGACTGACATAGACCAAAAAACAAGCAAGCACACCTCCAAATACTACTTTAGATTTGACGTGGAAGGTAGAGGTTACATTGCAAAGAAATGATTTCACCCTGCATAAAAGTGAAAAGATTTTTGTAAAAAAAAAATCCAGTGGTCAAATGCTGGGTGAGATCGCTCCATCTTTAGTGTAATTATATATATTCTAAATATACTCTACAAGACCTCTTAAGGTGTTCTGAGGTATCTGGAACCAAAACATTAGTAACAGATCCTTCAAGTCCATTAAGTTGTGAGGTGGAGCCATTGTGGATCGGACTAGTTGATCCAGCACATCCCACAGATGCTCTATCAGATTAAGATCTGGGGAATTTGGAGTCCAGTGTAACACTTTCAGCTCTTCATCATATTCCTAAAACCATTCCCGAACAATGTGTGCAGTGTGGCAGGGCGCATTATCCTACATGGGTCTTGTTATATTCACTCCGGTCTTTACTCCTGACAAGTTGAGTGCAAGAAGTGATTGTTCGCTTAACGTCTAATCTACCCAGACCTTGACATGTGGTTTTAGGAGATGATCAACGTTATTCACTTCACCTGTGAGTGGTCAATGTTTTGGCTCATCTGTTTGTGTGTGTGTGTACATATATACACACACACACACACACACACAGAGTACTGTGCTAAAGATTTAGGCACTGTTGAAAAATATTGCATAGTAAGGATGTCTTCAAAATAGTTTTTTTCCAATTCTGTCTGACAATGCTTAAATAAATAGTTACATTAAAAAAAGGTTTAAACTGCTTTAGGTCTTACACTAGATATGTACCCACAATATTATCTTGCAGTTCTGAGCTTTTCAATGCACTCTGAAGTACTCTGGTTACATTAAGTATGTGGTTTTGTGCCACATTGCATTGTAGACTTTCTTATTTTTTACTTTTTTTTTATAGATTTGTACAAAATAATGTTAAAGTTATTTAGCCTATCCGTGCAGTATCCGTTAGTCACCATGTTGAAGTGCTGTACTTTGCATCCGTGTATCCCTCTGAAAGGCATCTGTTTGGGGTCATGTGAACATAACCGAGCCTAATTATACGATAGTATCCTTTACACCGTCAAACAAGCTAGTCGTTCAAACAACCAAACGACAAGTCGGTAATGAAAATTGGAGGTTTTGCACATTCTTAATTAAGAATACATTAAAATGTACTTTAATCTAACCACAAGTACATTATTTTTGTAATCTGATTGTTATTCACGTTACATGTAATCCGTTACTAACCAGCACTGCATACTTATGAACATAATTCATGTTTTAAATGTATTCTACATAAAAAAATTTAAATTAATTATTTAAAACCCAAATTATGCAATTAACTTTCTTGAAAGTCAGTAGCCATAATCTAAATTACAGTTCTAAAGTGTAATGTATACACTACTTTTTGACTAAAAGTAATTAGATTACAGTTACAATAACTTTGTTATCAGATTACTCCCAACACTGATATCATACAAAGTAACATACTTACCAAATATGACAGTAAAACAAAGACATGACTGAAATAAAGAGTTTATACCATTTCATTGTGTGGTTGTGCAATGTCATGCATTATATTAGAAGTAAAAAAATGTTTTTACAGTAGCACTAAATATAACCACAAATCAAATAATCTGACCAAACATACCATTTCCATAAAGAACCACCAGTCCAGTGACCATAAAGACAGGGTGCCAGTTGAATTGCTTGGCTGAGCCATCCCACGCAAATCCACCTTGATAGCTATAATTCCAGTGAGCTACCAATACCACACAAGCAATCCCCAAGACCACGCACAGCAAATAGGATACGTAAAATGTAATAATTCCTCTCATCCTGTGAATGCTGCAGATCAAGTTTACTGAGAGTGCAAGTGAGAATCTTGAGGTTAGGTAACATACAGTAGTGGCATCTTGACAAATAAACTGTCATAATGTTTCTACTGTATACTGAACATAGGTTTACTCATCTGTCATCAAACACAATAATACTGAACATAACATTACTAGGTTTGCATAATACTTACAGCTTCCCTTACAAAAACTGAAGTCTCAAATGTAAAAAGAAAATACAAAAAAAGTTGTACAAAATTGTGTTTTTCAAAAAGCGCCCTGTATAAAAAGTATCTATGTAATCAGTCTTATTTCAAATTCTAACTGCACATCATCAAGGTGTACAATAATTGTAAACACATCAAGGGCTGGTTCTCCCAGTGCATCTGAATGAGCAGTACCTTGTGACAAAGAGTTTTGGGTGATCTCAGTTCCTCTTTCCATGATTCCCCATCATGATTCTTCTCACTTTCGTCATTCCACTGCCCAGATGGCACACAAACAATAGCAGAAACGTGGTAAAGCAAAAGGGCACAGAAACTACAGTAACTGTGATAAGGTTTGAATGCAACTTCTGTTATCGTGATAATTAATTGCACTAGAATGAATGTGCAAATATGGAACTGTTCAAACGAGCTCCATGATGTAACAATGAGGGGAAAAGGTTTTGTTAGTAGTATTACTAAGAAAACCAGGAACAGAATTATGATTCTGGTGTTAAAGGACTGTAAAATAGATGCATTGGCTTACGGATCACTTCATTACTTTAAAATGCCCTTGCTTGTCTCTTGCAAGGTTGTTGTTGTTGTTTTTCTGTGACGTAATGCAAGTAAACTCGAAAACACACTAAACGTACGCATGTAAACTATTTCAGGCTAATAACCGTTATGAGAGAGCACGACTTGATCAGATATGACACAAGAAATCCATCATATACAAACTAAAAACGACTAGTACTGCATTAGCTTACCTATTTGGTTAGACTTCTGTTTGCAGCATTTCCTGTTAAAACCGCAAGGGTGTATGGGGAATGTAGTGAAAAGATTTCGTTTCCTATTTTATAAAACTACATTTGTTTTTGTAATGAGGAGAAAATAGGAGATTCATTGTTGTGATTACAGTAGAACATTTTGCGATCAAATACTATTTTAGTGTTATTTGTTAAAGTTAATTTGTACATATAATAATACTTTTTTTGCATTACAGTTGTATTTGTTAACCTTTCTAAATGAAATGTGAACAACAGTAGGCCTACTTGAACAAAAAACAAAGAAGAGTATATTATCATTAACAAAGACTAATCAATGCTGTTAGTTCACTAATGCATTGACAAAGGAATAGAACATTGCTGTAAAGTGTTACGTGTCTTTCACGTAACGTTGTCCTGTATGTTGCCTCTAAACTTCTCTAAACTGTCATTTACGTCTCATCTATTAATTAGAACTCCGGGGACCTCTGGTGGCGAGTACATTGAACTGCATAACATTTTCACTTTTACCTATACGTTATATTCAACTTGAAATACAACTTTCTGACTGTAGAAGTCAGTGAGCAAGCTTATTTAGCACCTATAGTTATTAAAAAAAAAATCCTGAAGCTACAAAAAGAGCAGGTGCCTTTTGTTACCTTTTGGCAATGCACCAAGGGTGGAAAAACAAACCTATTGATTATTTTCCTAAATGTGTCACAAATGCTACATATTAACAATAATACTTACCCAATCTCCATGCGAAGTGAAATACACAGATTGGTCATAAAGTTGTAGAAATTGTTGAAAATGTTATGGCCAAAAGTACAAGGACTCTTATTAATGGGTTTGTCTATTCTAACATTCCATAAAATAAAATCCTTAAAGATATACTATACACTATGACATTCTGGATTTCTGTGCTTCCATTGTGTTGTACTAGTACTAGTTTGGGGAGGGCCTTTTCTGTTTTAGCTCCCCATTGCACAATGAAAGGTCCATTTAGAAATTGTTTATTATCAGTATCAAACCTAACTGATGCACGTGTCATGTTGAATATTTACTTTAACAGCATGGCATTAATTCCACCCTCCGCTGCCATCCTGCTTCCACTCCTCTTAAGGCTTTCCACTATATGTTGGAACATGGATGCATGTATTAACTCCCATTCAGACATAAGAGTATCAGTGAGGTCAAGCACTGTTGTTGGGCAATGTGGTCTAGCTCACTGTTCCAGTTCATCCCAATGGTGTTCAGTGGGGGTTCGGGTTTTGTCTTTGTGTAGGCCATTCAAATTGTTCAACACCAGACTAAGTAAACTATTTCTTCATGGTCCTCATTTTGCTTACATCCAGGGGGCACTGTCATACTTGAACAGAAAAGTCCCTCCTCAAACTGTTGCAACGTTAGAAGAAAACCATTGCCGGGAATGTTACTGATGTATTCATGTAGAAGCAGGGCAATTTTGTTTTACTGGAATAACCAAAAAGTACTACTGTATTTACAAAATGAGTTTACTTGTGTCATCTGATACTACCCAGTTGGTTTTTCAAAGCATCAGAAGCCACATGCTGAAATATGTCGGGATCAACAGTCAGCTCTTGTAAACTAATTCACACCAAACAAATCTTTCTAACCTAGAACTTACAATGGAAGAAAACTTCCTTCAACTGACATGACTGATTAGTACTATATAGGATGACCATATAGAGCCTAATACTGCATATACTGTCCTCTATGTTCAGCTTACTGAACAGTGTGCTTTTTTTAATACTCAGAGCCGAAACATTGAAAACGTCTCACTACAGAATTATAATGTCACAATCATTAAGGAAAAATGTATTTACAAAATGAACAGCCTTTATTAGTACACAAAATATTACAATGTGTTAATATCTCATTCAAGATCTTGCATCATTATATTTGCATACAAAATAAGAGGGAATGCCACAAAAACAACTGGTAACATTACTTTATTCAAAACAAAGAGCCTTAAATATCTTCTTTTTACTTTGTAAACAATGGTATATTATTTACCTTCTCTAAATGTCTGCACAATATTGGCCAACTTAATGAATATTATGTAAGCGAAATTTTTTGGGAATGGTTGAGAAATGACAATACAAAAGTCATGCACAAAAGTACCTTTTTTTTGTTTGAAGTCATTGAGAAAGTGACAATTTGCCTGTCACTCATCTTCATATTTAAAATATCCATTACTAATTGCCTTTGCAATGATGTTTTCTGCTGATAGTCTTTGGTCTAAATAAGTTAATGCTTCAATAAGGTTGTTGAAATCTGCCTTCATTCCCTCCTTTTCCATCCAGTTTTTTAATAGTTCATAAACTCGGTCTTCTGGAAAAAAAGACTCTGTGCTTTTGATGACATTATCACTCAGCCCGATAAGCCTGAAGAATCTGTTATGATAATGGACATCCATTTCTTCAAAGAGATCAAATGTTTTCTTCAATGATTCTTCTCCTAAGATGAGAAAATATTTTGCAAATGAAAACGGAGTAGTATATCATAAGAAAAAAAAAAGTGAGGTACAATTTAAATGAGAGATCTTGACATTCTCTGTTCCTACCGTTCAAAGGAACAAGTCTTCTTGATGACTCACTATCCTAAAAGAGATGAAGGAATTCATAATGTATAAGATTAACTGAATGTTTAATGCTGTTAAATCACTTTAAGCCTGTAGTGGAGCATGTGTTTCTCAATACATTTTTAAGTTAATTTTACAGTTTATTTTTAAATCAGTTTATTTATAAATGTAATTATCATCATGCAGATAACCACCCTGTAAAATTGTAGAGAGTAGAATCTCATCTCAGAATGCACAACATATCAATCCTTGAAGCAGATGGGCTACAACAGCAGACAACCACGTTGGGTACTTTTTAGGACCATAATGTTCCTATATGCTCAGTAATTCACACAAATTGCCAAACCGAATAATTACGCATATTATTTAGATTTCTTTCTTTATAAAAAAAAATACATACATGCTCTATGTAAACAAAGATAAAATGTCAATGCAAGTTTCTGACAGTTACAATAAAGAATTGCTCTCTTTTTTTCCCTTACCATGTCTTCATGTTACCAAATGCAAAGTTTTTAAGATTACAATATTTTGCCTTCAAGCTAGAGAAAAGTTAGAGATCTAAGCATTTGAAATGGTTATGAAAGCAGAGGTAGTGTTAAGGCAGAGACCACTGAGAGACCCTAAATGGACATTTCTGGTAAATTCACTTGACCCAATCTAAAACCCATCCTCAGCATCTACATCCTCAACATTTCTAGCACAAAAGTTCACCAGAAAGTCAATTTTGATTCCCTCAATGAGTCAAATTCTCAAAGCTGCAACTCTCACCGAAGTGTGAGGCTGCCAGGCAAGTGCAGAGCATGGAGGCTGGTTAGCATGGCTGGGCTGGAGGTCACCAGGCACAGCAAACACGGCCACGCTAATCTGTGAAGAAGTAGCAGTGTTGGGGAGGCTGTCTCCCAGTCCCCTGTCAATCTCCATCTCTAATGAAGCAGGGGACAGGGTACCCACCACACAGTTTTGCTCAAGGAACGACTGGAACTGAGAGGACTCATCCATCTTGGAGTTGTGGACATTCTGTCTCTTCTCCCTCTCCTCATCTCCGTCACCCTGCAGGGCAACAAGGTATTGTATTGTTGATTATGTGTGCACTGTTCAATGTTTAATTCAGTGTTGTTCCATCAAAATACATATGAGGTTCTCTGGTTAAAACTGAGAAATGTAATAGCTGAGTGGACTTTGGCTCTGTTCTGTGTTCATGTTCTTTTCAGTAGGTTATATGCTTTTGCTCTCGTAAATTGCTAAGAGTGTTACTGACATACCATATAGATCTTAACCATTTTCCTTGGACTTCTTGATGTTACTATAATTGAAGACAAAAAAGACACAATTGAAAGAAGAAACGAGAGGAAAGATGGATCGATGTATTTCAAGATGTGTTACTTACTTGATGTTTTACTTGGGTTGGACCACTTCCAGTAGAGGATGCTCAAAACACATATCAGCACAGGAATTAGTGGCAAAACCACAATAAATGTCACTGTATGACAAAATAAATGTAATCACTATGTGGGAATCTCAGTCTTTACACGCTACACAAATAGAAATGTTGGACCGAATGTCTCAGACTCAGTAAATACTACATATGATCAACAGTAATAATACTACATTTAAATTAATTGGGCTATAGAGTGAAAAGGGAATTACTAGATTAAAGTGTTACCTGGGATGGAGCTGCCCATAGAGCTTCTCTTTCTACAGACTGTGTTGGAACTGACTGTACAGCTTTTTACCATCTCCTCATCCTCTTTGCATCTGGGTTCAACAAAGAAAAGTGATAGTTCACCCCAAAAAATATTTACTCACCCTCATGTTGTTTCACAGCCCGTCTTTATTCTGTAATCCAGTCACTGAATAATGCAAGAGATCCAGTCATCAAATAATGAGAAAGAGGAGTACATACTTGCTGCATTTCTTGCACACTTCACAAGCTTGGTCAGGTAAACAAAATGACCCCTGTTTGCATTTGCAATGTGTGTTCTGGGTACTTGTGCATTTCTCTGTGGTTTCCTGATCTACAGAATGAATGGAGATGCACAAACAGCACATAACAATTGTGGATTTGTGTAGACTTGGCAATGTTGGGATTATTAACTACATATTTATTTTAGCAAATAATTTTTTTTTTACCTAGACGACACTTGGTGCACTGTAAACACATAGGCAGTCCATTGCCATGCTCGGTGTATGTATCAAACTCGCATGGTTCACACACTCCTTTTTCTAAATCACTAATGCAGGCCTTCTTCACATATGTTCCTATACAGTGAAAATATATTGGAAATGTTAGACAAGAGAGAATAATATTTATAAAAAAAATAAATTAAAAAAAAAAAAAAAAAAAAAAAAGTGCACAAATGAGACACTGGCTAATCAGAGTAAAAGGATTAAAAGACAAATGTTTTAAAGGGATAGCTCACCCAAAATTGAAAATTCTCTCATTTACTCACCCTCATGCTATCCCAGAGGTGTACAAGTAAAAACAGTTTAAATATTGATCTGTTTCTCACCCAAAGTGATTTCATCACATCAGAAGACATATATTACACCTCTTGAGTCATATAGATTACTTTTAATCTGCCTTTATGTGATTTTTGGAGCTTAAAATGTCTGGCCACCATTCACTTGCATTGAAAGGACCAAGTGGAGAAATTCTTTAAAGTAAATTAAAAAAAAAAAAAAACCTTTGTTTGTGTTGAGCAGAAGAAATAAAGTCCTACACATCTGGATGGCATGAAAGTGAGAAAATGATGAGAATTTTCATATTTGTGTGAAGTATTCCTTTAATAAACAGCTGTTAGAGAAAATTACATAATTTCCAATTATTTTATCCATAATTGAAGAACTATTGTGCACTGAATAATTGCACATGTTACCAACTTCTCTGCATACTGAATATGAGTCATGTAGTTTTTATTCACCAGCTGGACAGTTCAGACAGCAGATGCTGTCATGTGCATACGCTTGGTCGTCTCTACAGGATATGTCCCGTCTTGATCTGTTTTTGATTGAACCTTCCATCCATGCCAAATCCAAGTGACTTTTAGCAGCAAGTGTGACATTCAGTAACAGCAATATCTACCAATGGAAGAGAAAAAAACAAAACAAACAAAAAAAAACATGCAAAATATGAGGCTGCAATAAATTTCCTATTTCAATGATTATGGATCACTTGGAACATCAAAAATTGAGGTGGCGGCATTAGGTGGCTTGTATGAGAAGCAGAATTTTCAGAACTGCTGTCTATGTATTTTGAATCTGCATCTCAAGGCCTCTTTCTGCAAATAACATTTTGATTGATTTTGAACTTTCATAGCACAAATAACACATATAAGTTGGAATTGATCGGATCCTTGTTTAAGTAATTAAATAATGGCAGTACAGACTAAACAACCTTTCTTCTATGGTAATTATTATAGTCTGAATATTTGATCCAAATATTCGTAATTAATTTATAAAATTATTGGAATATGTAAGTTTAGCTCTTTTAGCATTTCAAATTTGAAAAATGCACTAAGTTAAACAGGTGTTGGGCTACTGTTCCATGTCTTAATTTGTTTGAGGATCTGTCTCTACAGAAAGATCTAGACTTGTGCTGAATATGGGATCCAGAGGGCTCTGGTGTTGGCTAAAACGTTAAAAATGATTACTGTTCGTGCTGTACACAAAAATATAAAATATATTTTTTTTTTTTGCAATTAATAGGATCAGGAGTCGTATGTGGCCAATCTCGTTAGAATTTGCTGTGATAGTCTGAAAGGCTTTGATATTTGGCAAAATTATCCGATTATTTTACAAGTCAAAATACAATTAATTCTAGACAAAATGCGACAACGTCTAGAGCTTTTAAAAAGCACGTCTCAGTTTAAGTGTCCTTTAGAGTAAACTCAACTTTAAAAAGTCACTGGACAACGTGATGTAACCGACATATTTATAATAAATAAAATAAATGAAAAATATATATATTGGGTTCACTTACCAAGAAAATCATGTTCTCTCATATTAAAGTGAAATCATAGTGTCACTTTCTCCGTATAAACTGAAAAGACTGTCATGTCCCAACACCGCCCAACTGATAAAGTGCAACAAACTACTTAGTGTTTGAAAACTTCCGGCCTTAAATGGCAGAATTTAGCACTTCTTAATCCTGAACACGCTGAACGCGAAACTTCAAACCCTACTATGGCCGAGGCTCAGTCTATTAATATTCATTAGATTTTGCTGACGTTTTTCGTTAGCTTCTAGAGCGCATGGTCACGTGATTTAATTAATATTCATGAATTAAGCCTTTACCGTAGTAGTATTAAATCATTTCTCGTCCTACTGACTCGTTAAAAGCGAGACGCGGGCGAAACGGTTCACTGGGAGTTTGCAACATAATTCTGTTGCTACTTGTAAATTCACAAGTTGTTCAGTAAATTCAAACTAGATACTTAAGTATTTTACAAAATGTAATCATTCTTTTAGTAGGGGCCAGATCATTTTCCTCCATGAAAATGTTATTCTCAGCCAATAACTCAGGGAGTGAATCGCAACCTTACCCCCCCCCCCCCCCCCCCCCCCCCTTACACACACACACACACACACACACACACACACACACACACATTCAACGGCATTATTATCAATTTCCGAAACTCAAGCACATTTCTGGCAGTTTGGCGCTATCTCACAGACAGTTGCCTGTGACAGTGCAGCTCTATGACTTTTGAGTGACACGGTACAACACAGGAAACAGTAATATAGGAGGGTCTGTAATAGAACGGGCAGATGGACTGTACTGTTTGTTTATTCATTTACCAAGTCTAAGGGGAATTTCATACTGCTGCTTCAGAACAAAGGTCACATCCAGCAAACAGTCGTCCACGTGATCACTTCATTAGCTATATTAGATTAAAGTGTAATTTACAACAAAGTTTATATCGGGGATTTTTATCCAGATAAAACTACAGCATTTATAGGGTTTGTTATAAGGCTTTACTATGGGCAGGCTGAAAGCAGTAGGCCTACAGACAAAGGGCTCTTTCAGATACCCGGGAAAAACAAATAGCCAATTGTGCAACTTTAACTTCATTCAAGCTCATCAAAAATTTAGACAATACATTATGTGTTTTTGTAGCTTCCTGGAAACTGATTTAGTTTTTTTTTTTAGTTTTTTTTTTTTTTGTTATGCCAGACAACCAAGAATGTCTACATTCAATGGCAAAATCAAGGAAATAAAGGCCTCTTTTTCTAATGTCTGAATAAATAAGATATAAGCAAGGGCATAGAAGCAAGGGGATCAAAACAAGCAAATAAACCTCCCCAATATCATGATCAATGGAAACATGTAAACACTTCATGTTGCAACCCCCTCAAAGTTCAAGCCATATCTACGCCCTTGGCTATAAGTTTATAGTAGAATTCTTGACTCTAAGTGTTGCCTCACTCATCTTTGAAATTAGTTTTATTGCGACGTATTGTTCACTCAAGCTTAGATATATAAATGGTGCTCTAAAATTGATCCAGTGTGAGTAATAACAACAAACTTTGAGGTATGGTTACCATGGTTATGAATCTTTTTTTCTGCCCTCAAGTCACTCATGTGCTCTTTGATAAGAACATTCTGAAAGAGGAGGGGTTGTTTTGGTTGAGATAAGACTACAGACTGTGCACTTTGCATCAGCCATTTCTGAACCAATATGACTGTCTGTCTGAGACATTTAAGTATGGCTGAAAAGAAGTTTTAATCTTTTAATGTTCAATGAACTATAGAGCTACAATACATTTTATGACATGTTTTCATCGCGCTCTCTGTCTCTTGAAACCAGGGGCATATCAATCATTTAAAAAGTGAGGGAACAGAACATTTAATGCAAGACAAACATAAACATATAAGATATACTGTATTTTTAAGGCTCTCAATCGATAAAAATTTGTTACTGAATTAATTACATGATTGACTAGGGAATTTCTGCATGTACACATTTAGTCATTTGCTGAACGAAAGACACAGCTTAAACACATCTGCCTTGTGAAAAAGTGCGACGGACGAACTTTGGTTTTATTGAAAGTGAGGGGGACATGTCCCCCGAATCCCCTGCGTATTCTATGACATGCTTCATACTAGAGAACTTGAGCATTAGATTCTTAAAGGGATAGTTCACCCAAAAATGTAATTCTCTCATAATTTACTCACCCTCATGCCATCACAGATGTGTATGACTTTCTTCTGCAGAACACAAATGAAAAATATTAGAAGAATATCTAAACTCTGTATGTCAATAAATGCAAGTTAATGGTGATCAAAACTTTGAAGCTCCAATAAGCACAGAAATGCAGCATAAAAGTAGTCGATAAGACTCCAGTGGTTTAATCCATGTCTTCTGAAGTGATCCACTCGGTTTCGTGTGAGAACAGGCCTAAATGTAACTCCTTTTTCACTATACATCTTGCCATCAGGGGTGTACTGGGAAGAGAAATTGGCCTGGGATTTTACATAGCAACTGGCCCAAAAGTTGTTGAGCAGGAGAGAGGATTTCTGCATATCGCTGCCCCCTTCGGCATATCGTGGCCCGTTGTGTATAATGAGCTGGCTTATTTCATCTTATCGCTGCCCATTCGGCCCATTTCGTGGCCGGCCCACCGGCATGCCGGTTCTCCCGATGGCCAGTCCGCCCCTGATCGACCCCAAAGTGTGTCGGCCCACCAGTAAAATGCCCGGTATGCCAGATTACCAATCCAGCTGTGCTTGCCATTGCAATCTCTAAGCATGATCATGATTTCAAGCTCAATTACACTTCCTACTGCTTGACGCATGCTCAAGGCACTAGATGGCACTAGGAAGTGTAATCAAGCTTGAAATTGAGCTTGAGACATGAAATACAATTAAACATTTGTATTCTTATGGAATAATTTGATGCTGCATTTATGTACTTTTTGAACTATCCCTTTCACAGCATTCAGTTATGTGAGGATTGTCATACTATAAGTGGGAAATGAAGAGTAAGAGTGTTAATAACATTGTCTTTGTAAACAGGGATACATTAGGACAAAAAAGAAGATGAAAGAGGAGGAGGGAGATAAGATGAGAGAATACAAAGATAAGAAAAGAGGATAGCAATGTTTAAAACTCTCAAATATAAACAAATGATACTGAGACCAGATGGTGCGCTCTCCTAGTACAACATGAACATTTTGCAGACATTCTGTACCACTTCTATAAAGGACAGAAATAGATTATTCAATTATGACCGTCATTAATTAAATCTCAACAGCAGATGCAAAAGGAATAATGCATTAGTCACATTTGCTAGAGTTGAAGCTCTCTGCAGCTGTACATTTATTTCCAAAAGACTGCATATAGTACATCAGCAAACTCTACTGTACAGAAAGCATCCAAAATGTACATAATCATAGATACAGTTTACCACAAAGCTGGCCTGGCGATACCAAACAAGTATATTTATCACTAGAAAAGCTTATGACCCCTGCATATCAGTGTAATATAATGTGTGTGTGTGTATGTGTGTGTGTTTTAAACTGATATCTTACAGTACATTTGCATGATCTGTAGACCCATCTTAACCTGTTCAACATTCACCATTTACAGAAGTTATGCAAGGCACAAGAATCATAATTTGAAGCATAGGACTAAATGCAACATGAATGTGGGACTGATAAACATATTTAACTTTACTATTTAAAAGTTAAGTACTAATTTATCAATACCATAAATGCTGTTCACAAAAATTTTAAGTTTCCCTTGATAGAGAGCAAAGCTGGCATTATGTTGCATCATGTGGACATTGGTCACAATATGAACATTGAAATGGCTTAAAGGGATAGTTCACCAAAAAAACTCAAAATTCTTTCATAATTTATTTACTCACCCTCATGCCATCTCAGATGAGTATGAATTTCTAACTTCTGCTGAAACCAAAACAAAGATTTTTAGAAAAATATCTCAGCTCCCTAGGTCCACACAATGCTAGTGAATGGTGGCCAGAACTTTGAAGGTCCAAAAAGTACATTAAGGCAGCATAAATGTAAGCCACATTACTCCAGTGGTTTAATCCATATTTTCAGAAGCGATATGATAGGTGTGGGTGAAAAACAGATAACAATTTAAGTCATTTTTCCAATAAATCCCTTTCACAGTCTTTCCCATTTTGAAAGTGAAAGTGGAGATTTATGGAAATAAAGGACATTTTGATGATAAATATTGATGTGTTTCTCACCAACATCTATCATATCACTTCTGAATATATGTATTTAACCACTGGAGTCTAATGGTTTACGTTTATGCTGCCTTTACATTATTTTTAGAGCTTCAAAGGTCTGGTCCCCATTCACTTGCATAGTAAGGACCAACCGAATTGGGGTATGTCTCCAAAAATATTTGTTTGTGTTCATCAGAAGAAAGAAAGTCATACACATCTGGGATTAGAGTAAATTATGAGAGAATTCTCATTTTTTTAGTGAACAACAATCCATTTAATGAGGTCCAATAGGGATTTTCTTTTAGGTTCGTAAACATGATGACACAATGATGTATCTTAAATTAATAGTTCACCCAAAAATTTAAATCCTGTCTGAAATTTACTCACTATAATGTTGTTGCAAACCTTTATAACATTTGTCTGTTAAGCATGTAAGGAGATGTAGAGTGTTAAACTCAGACACCATTCACTTTCACTGTATGGAAAACAGAGGCAATGAAAGTGAATGGTGACTGAAGCTGTCAGTCCCTAACATTCTGCCAAACCTCTCCATCTGTGCTCCACTGAAGAAAGTCATAAATCCTTTGACAAAATTTAAAAGGGGTGATGGCGTGTGCAAATAAATTAAAATAATGACTACAGAAGAAACAACAGAGCATCTCTGTTACAGAGAGAAAGAATAAAACTCAATGAGAAATTTATTTGGGCTATTATACTGTATCGTGATGTGGATCATTGGCGGTGTAACAGCTAGAGTCTAAATAACAGCTGCTGCTTGTCACAAAATAAAGTGACCAGCAAATAAGTCTTGTTAAAATGCTTCATAAATCCAAAGCAAGAGATATTTTAATGGCTAAGATAGTTGTAGTGGCTAGGGTACTTAAAACCTTCTACAAATGAGCTTCATGGAGGCATTTTCTCTTTTGCGAGAGTAGGTTAATGAAATAGATGACTTGGAAATGAAGAACATAACTTTTTTACTGCACTTCTGACAGCAGTTTCCACACAGCTCTTTTCTATTTATCAGACCTTAATTATATCTCACCCTGCTCACCAGCCCATGTTCCCCCATTGTCTCACACTGAATGGTGGAATTTGGTCAGAGGAGATAAGAGAGGATTCATTCTACAGAGCTCTCTCAGGGGGTTTCCATTTCAGATGAATTTCAAAGAAAAGCTTTAAGCATTAACAAAAGGGATGTGCTGCCATCTGTATGGTCTAATTAAATGCTTCTTGTGGTAAATATTTGTCTCAAGCCTGACTCCCACTATTAAAGGCAAAGACACTGACCTGCTCTTTGCCCCGATTGACTCATAGCAGTCTTAAAAATGTAAAAAAAAAAGTACAGTTCTACAGTTGTGTGGTGTTAATATAGTAACCTTGTTAAATTTTGTGGCTATTATCATTTTACTACAAAATACCATGGTGATACTATGGTTACTGTAGTAAACCATGTAAGAGAAGGTTATTGTTAGGTTTAGAAGTAAGGGGAAAGTAAACACAATAAACACGCAGCAGTGATGCCAATTATACTGTATGTTAGTATGTACTTATAGGGGTGTAAATAGCATCTACCATTATTTGTACTAGGGTTGGGGTACAAAAAACATCTGCCTTTTCCCCCCTTTTGTCAATGTATTAGATAAGAAAGTGGAGAGGGAGACAAGAAATGAATGGGGAGAAGAGGGGGAATAAGATCGGTACATGTCTGAGCAGTGCCTACAAGGCTAAGACTCAAATGCCCCCCCCCCCCCCCTTTTACTTGCGTAAATGAATCTTTTCTATTGAGCAGAACACTGACTTCCAACTAGAACTTATTTTTTACCTTGTTACACAGCTGAAAACAAGCCTAGAATTGTTCTTACTATGCCTTTATGAACCAATACCATTTAGAGAGCAATTGGACAATGCAATAATAATGTAAAATAAGGAACTCAGTGACTCGCAATGACAATTTGTGATGTTTAAAATATTGTTTTTTTTGAAGGAGCGTATTCTCCTCTCTTCTTTTAAACTCATTTAGTGCAAACAAAGCACAAGTCAGTAGTAACATGCAGAATGGATATAAATACTGCTCAACTCTGAAACATAATCTCAAAAAAGTCTCAAAAATAAACGTGATCACTAATCAAATCCCACATAATAATTTAAAAATATGAACACCAAGAGAGGGCTAAGGCGGAATTTCATGTAGGATGTGATGGCTTGGCACAGCATTCTGACGTTTACTTTGAGTAAAGCCTTTTAAAGTTGCTGAATCTGCACCAAATTGTTGCCAACGTATTTCTTTTGCACATGTACAGATACATGAATGTGTTTTATTGGTCACATCTTGTCAAAGTCTTCTCACAGACTTGATATATTTAGCTGGGTCTTCTTGGACTCTAATTTAGAAGATGCAGGGCAATTGCACCTGGGGGAGTTAATTCAGTCTCCAGTTTGGCGTCCCTCAAAAGTTAAAGTCTGGTTCTTTCTCATCAGGACTCTGAGGCAGACTTTTACAGTGGATCTTTCCAATCTCCTCCAAAGCACTTGCAAGTGAGTCAAGATCTCCACTGTCCTGATGCCTGGCCTCCCAGAGACTGAGAATGACAGCAGAGGGACTTTGCTGCTTAGTGAAGTAGGACAGGTTCCTGTGCAGAAAGAAAATGGATGATTCACTAAGGAGGAGAATGTTCATTTAGAAACGCACATCTTATATGTCAACCTTACATGGTACATGACATGGAAAATTGCATGAAAAACGTGTTGCTTGGTGAATACGTGTATTTATGGTTTTAAATATTCAGTCAGGAAAAAATAAAGAGTAGAGTGAAACCACTAAAAATCATTCCTTGTGAATCCTAAGAACAAGTACCCTGTCATTATGTGCCAGTAGATGGAAGTGTTGCATCATTATTCAAATTTCACATGTTATGACACATAGGTTGAGAACCTTTTTAAAAGCCACAATTTACAGAACTGTAATGCTAATTCAGATCAAAATCACAACTGCTATTTCATAAAATATGCATTATATGCAATAGTTTGTGACTTGTATGACTGTGTTAGGTGGACTGAACAACATAATGCACATACAAATCTTAGAATATTTCTGGCAGTTCATGCATTATTCAATTTGGATATATTTACTTGTTACAAACCACCAGTTCAGACTTCAGACACAACTGACAAACGAAATTATCAGAATTAAAACAGAGTTAAGTAAAATATAGTATTTACATAAGGGTAAGGGTTTGGTTAGGTTCAGATTTGACCATGTAAATTAATTATCAGTAAATCTGCAAGGCAATATCATAAATTGTCAATGTCCCATACTTTGGATTAACAGATAAAAAAGAAGCAGATGCCAAACAAAGTGGAGCTCTCGTATCTCTTAAATCTCTAGTGCAGCACTATTCAAAACGTGGCCTACGAGCAATATTTTGTGGCCTGCATCATGATTTCATATACAATATCTGAGTATAGCTGGTGTTACATGAGATCGGTGGTCAGTCTGCACAAGTGTTCATAGAACGGCTGGTCTTTCCATCAAGCATCAGTTGGAGATATAAAAAGATTGTTTTTATTTGTGAATCAATGAACTCCCCCCATGCTTAAAATAAGCATTAAAGGCACTGTAAGCGATTTTATCCATTCTAGAATTTCACAAACTGAGTTGTTGGATTAGCCACGCCCCCTATTTCCAAAAGCCTGCACTCCAAAGATAACAAGGCATAAAAATGGCATTAAGTCTCAAAAATTCACTGCAACTACAATACTATGAGACTGCGCAAATTTTCAGAGACTGCGGTCCATGGCTACATTTTTGTTCGCTGTTTACAGAGTCTAGTGCTGTCAAAGAGACGACACATATCTCACGACAAAAGTTCCACTTGGTCTCATCAGGCCACAATACCTTCTGCCACATCTTTGCAGTATCTTCCATGTGACGTATTGCAAGTCTTTACAGGCAAGCAAGTTTGTTTTTTCTTCTTAGCCACTCTCCCGTACAGGACCCTTTTCCCTGCTGAAAAGACCAGCTTAACCAGCATGCAATTCCCATGCTAGTCTAGGCTGGTTTAAGTCGTTTTGGTGCTGGTCTAGCTGGTGGACCAGCACAGCCATGCTTTTCACCAGCTAAGCCTTGCTGGTGAAGCTTGTTGACCAGCACAGTCTTTCTGATGAAGCTGGTTAAGCTAGTTAAAAAGCTTGTTGGGGACACCGCCACACCAGCATTCCATGCTGGGGAACCAGCACCCAAAATACAACATAAGTGGTGACCAGCAATGCTGGTCTTTTCAGCAGGATTGTGCAATAGTTTTGAGATTGTTGAGCCATGTAGCTCAGTAAGAGTGATGGTTGGTTTTGCAGTAGCCTCTCTGAAATGTGCCATTCTTGTTGGCTAACTAAGTTTAGAGGGGTGGCCTGCCCAAGGCAGAGTGAATGTAGTTCCATATTTCTTCCACTTCTGTATGATGGACTGCACTGAGCTTCAAGTTATGTTCATTGCCTTTGAAATGGCTTTGTATCCTTCCCCAGATTTGTGCTTCTCCACAATTATATCCCTCACTAGTTTTGAATCGTTTTTTGTCTCCCTTTTTGTTTGTTCAAAGGAAAATCCAACCATATAGTTTGATCTTATAGAGGGGGAAGGTATGTATATATTATACAAATTAGATGTTTATAAGACAATATCTTGCTCCTGTGCAAGATTAACCTAGTAATTACGAAGGGTATAGATACTTTTTTTTTCTACAAATTTTTGTTTTAGGTTTTATTTTTTAAATTCAATAGATTTGGTCATTTTGTTTTATTATGTAATGATATTCAGTACTGTGTACCAGCTGGGGGAAAAAAAGGCATACTATAATATATACTAAATTTGGAATCTGACATTTTGTATTTTTTTTTTTAAACTGCGCTGTTCGAAATTATCACAGTCATTATAGGAAAAAGTAATAGTTTACCCTATAGTGTTGAGATGCCTTCATGCATATGCTTAATATATTATATTGAAGAATTACTATAAAAAATTAAGATTACGGTCCTCGAGGCTACAGGGATCCAGCCCTTTTCCAGTGGTTCTTGAACTTTTAACCTTTGCAGAAATTGAATTCTATTAAGTTGAAAAGCCTAAGGAGCTCTAAGTAAAATTATTTGAGCAAAGTGGAGCACAGTATTAGCCTATTATTCAAAGGCATTGTTAACAAAGTGAGCACTGCCGCAATATGTTTCAATCAGTAATTTTGCCATGGCTACATCTCTCTCTGGTGCTCACCTTTGAATTTGGAGTTTCTGAGCTAAGAGCTGCCAGTCCTTGCCCTTGGCGTTGGCAGTATCGAAGGTGGTGCATATCCGCTGACGAATGGACAGGGGGATTTTGAAGGCTTGGGCCCCTGTCTGTGAAGTGACCGTGCAATCTGCCTGCATAAAAAATGGGACTGTCTCTTTTTCACTCTAAAAGAAAAAAAAAAAGTGTTTTGTTGCATGCACTGACTTGCAAAACCACTGTCAAATTGCAATAATTTATATTAATAACAGATTGCTTGGCAATCTGCATAATTGATCCTGCTTTGACATAAAAAATAGACAAAATAACTGGCAATATTGTGTGTATAATGTAAGTTATACAATAATGACTTCTTGTTTATAGAACTGTGGTATAATAGAAATATCCCATTTGCAATCATGCTTATATTCACTACAACTGCATTCTTGCTCTTGTGATATTGAGTATGTTTACATGCACGTTTTTTTCACCGATTAATCTTAATACGCCGACAACGAGTGTGGTCATGTAAATGCATTAAATGACTTTGATGCTTTAGTATAGAGGGTAAGGTCACAAACCACTTAAAAATAAAATGATCAGAAGACTGAGTAGCTCAGTGAGTAAAGACACTGACTACCAACCCTGGAGTCACGAGTTTGAATCCAGGGTGTGCTGAGTGACTCCAGCCAGGTCTCCTAAACAACCAATTGGCCTGGTTGCTAAGGAGGGTAGAGTCACATGGGGCAACCTCATCGTGGTTGCCATAATGTGGTTCGATCTTGGTGGGGCGTGTGGTGAGTTGTGCGTGGATGCCGTGGAGAATAGTGTGAAGCCTCCACACATGCTATGTCTCTGCAGTAACGTGCTTAACAGGCCACTTGATAAGATGCATGGGTTGATGGTCTCAGATGCGGAGGCAACTGAGATGTGTCCTCCGCCACCCGGATTAAGGCAAGTCACTACACCACCATGAGGAATTGGGAATTAGGAAGGAGAAATTAGTGGAGAAAAAAAAGAATTAACTGATCGACACGGGTAGATTTTTGTCCATTAACTCGATCTTTCGGTGCATGTAAACACCTTTAACGGCATTTTTTCTGGCTTATCCAATGAATATTATTGTTGTGTGAATGCCTCTTCATGGATTTTTGTCAAAAGAAGAGAAAAACTTGATAATTTCAAATTTCATGTAAAAGTAGTTTTCTAGATTTGTCAGATTTTTAAAATAAGCAGATTTTTGTTTTTGAGTTTTTTAGCGTATTGGTGTGCATGTAAAACTGACTCATTGCTTAAAGAGATGGGAGAACAGTCATAATTTACTCACCTCCATGCTGTTACAAACCCGTTAGTGAATGTTAGTTTCAGTCACCATTCACTTTCAAATTACATCTAATAATGAAAGAGAATGGTAACAGATGGTAACCTTCTGGGAAGAAAGTAAGTTATATGGGTTTGTAACAACATAAGGCGAGTAAATTATGATTATTTCTGGGTACACTGTACGAAGGACTTGAAATCGACACAGGTAGATTTTTGATAATTACTTTGATTTCGCATTGCATGTAAATATACCGGCATTCTTACCCGGCTTGTCCAATGAATGTAAGTGTTGTGCACATGCCTCTTCCCATATTGACATCAATAACAGAGAATCTCTCGATCCTTTCAAATCTCATGTAAAAGCATTTTTCTTGCTTTGCCAGATTTTGTAAATAGGATGATTTTTGGAAGTTGTCAGCATATCGGCATGCATGTAGAACTGGCTCTAAGCTGACTCAAGAGATGGGTAAACTGTCATTATTTACTCGCCTCCATGTTGTTCCACTCCCCAATGACTTTCTTTCTTCCATGGAACAAAAAAGTAGATGTTACTCAGAATTTTATCTTCAGTTTTAAATTGCATCTACACAATAAAAGAGAATGGTGACTGAGGGTAACATTCTGGGAAGAAAGTAAGTCATAAGGGTGAGTAAATGATGACAGAATCTTTATTTCTGGGTAAAATTTCCTTTTAAATATTACTATCTCTATGTAGCAAAAGACTCTAAGCAAAACAGTTGTATTTTCAGTTCACTGTCCCCAAGTAGGACAGAGAGATTTTATTAAACCAGCTGACAGCTAGGTGAGTCTGACCTGTGCCACTGAGGTGTAGACCTGCAGGATCTGTTCATGACCTTTGACCTGCCGCACACTGATCTTGCAGGAGAGCTGGGTGGTTGCGGCGCTATGTCTCTGCAGTGAGAAGGCACAGTGCACAGGCTGCTGGTTACTATACCACACTTGGGTGAAGGAGAATTCCTGCAAGGAGAAAGAGAGATCAGACAGCTGAGTCAGGGGAAAGTGCCAGAGCCCTGAAAACGTGGAAGCATCTGTGTTAAGAGACCCATCTCTGAGATCATCAGTGCTGCAAGAGACACAAACTTTAATCCCTGTTAATTCTGCTGATCGGGGTCACTGCTTGGGTATGTATAACACACACTATCTGGGGCAGGGCAGCGGAAAGGGAAAGCAATTGCCTTTGATGTATAAATAATTCTGTGAAGCAGCACACCTGCAGGGAGTGTCCTTGACCTTTCTCTAGCCTTGCATATTGAAGTGACCTGTGAGATGCTTTATGTCAACAGTGATAGGGACCCTGGACAGAAGAAATAGCTTGATGGGATGGCAGATGCCTTAATGCCAGGATCAATTTCTCCCCTGAGCAGGCAGCAGAGAATAATCAAGCAAGTTCCAAGAGAGGAGAAATGCCCCAGTATTGATCAAGTGTCCCGAAACCAGAAACAAATATGGACTTCTATCAACTCCTGTGTTAATTGTTAAAGAGTTATATGTTAGATAGGACAGTATTGTTCTTCAGTGCAGCAGGTTTTTGTGGAAGTGGAAGTCAACATCATTATTCACTGCTTGCTTCAAGAGGTTCACAGATGTAGTCTAGACTCTTGTTTATTTTATTTGTGGGCATTTTCAGATTATCAGTAAATAAACATTTACCTTTTACTCTGTTCCTCACACAATGCTATCTTATGCCATTAAAAAAACTTTTACTATAGCAATGGCTTATTCGGCAATTGCGCTTTAAATCTCACATTTGCTTTTTATGACACTACCAGTTAGGTTTAGATTTAAGGTTTACACGAGGGAGGTACATTTTGTTGATTCAAAACTCAATAGATCATTAATCTTTTTTTATTTAACTTTTATGACACTATTGATTAGATTTTGGTTTATGGTTTAAAGGTATAGTTTACCCAAAAATGAAAATGCTCTGCTAATTTATTCTTTACTATACCATATGAGATGTGCATGATTTATTTCTTCTGCAAAACACTTTTGAAGATTTATAGAAAAAGATCCACGCTCAGCAGGTCCTTAGAATGGGAGAGGATAGTGATTAGATATTTGTAGATTCAAAAAGCACAGATAGTCAGCACAAGAGTAATCCGTACTATCTCTAGTGGTGATATTAATGTCTTCTAAAGTGAATCGATCACTTTGTGTGTGAAAAATAACAATATTTAAGCATGTTTTAACTATAAATAGATAGGGTGAATTACTTTTATGCTGACTATCTGTGCTTTTTGAATCTACAAATATCTAATCACCATCCTCTCCCATTCTAAGGACCTGCTGAGACTGGATCTTTTTCTACAAATCCTCAAAAGTGTTTTGCAGAAGAAAGTAAGTCATACACATCTCATTTGGCATGAGGGTGAGCAAATAATCAGAGAATTTTCATTATTTGATAAACTATACATTTAAGGCAGGGAGGTACTTTTATTTTATTTTTGATCTTTGATCTGCTAGAATATTTAACTGGACATTTCACCTCGGACCAACTGGAATATGTGCAATGAATGTCATTTTGTAAAAATGTTGCTAGTCATTTACATTTTAAGAGATCAGGCTGTACAGGAGAGTAGACACAAAAATATTGGAAAGAGGTGGAAATGGATATGTAGGCCAAACTTGAACCTGTGTCGCTGTGAAATCTTGACTATGTCATGAGCAAATGCACTACCCACTGCGCCAAAGGTCCGACAAAACTACACATTTTGATTGCACTAAGATCAAGAATGTCCCCACATGAAATATGGTGATATTAATATAAATTATATTAATAAATAAGTTATTTTGACTATCAATAAAACAGAGACAAATATATATTAGCATAAAGCTGCTCATGTAGTTCAGAACTTTCAGTAACACTAAGAGGAGCGTATGTATAAATAAACACAATAGTTAATGCCAGCTTTCTCATGACTTGAACAATGCAGATGCCTATTGCAGATAACAGCACTGGACAGAATGCTAATGTAAGTTATGTTACCTGACAGGTAGTAAAGGGTTTAATACTCCACAGAAACTGAGGGATATCCTGGATAGACACCTGAAGACTGAGGCAGTTCCCTTTAAAGAACAGTGTCTTAGGCTCCTCTAAGAGTTGACCTCCTCTGCTGGTTTCAGCAGTGACCACACCCTTTGTTAAAAATGGAAGAAAAGAAAGAGAGCAGAGCGTGAGAACATGGTGAAAAAAAAAACTATCTGTACAGATAGGACAAGGATACAAACACTATGACTGAGAGCCTTAACCTGTATGCTTGCTACATTGTTTAGGAACTGTTAAAGGAATATTCTGGGCTCAATAATTTAAGCTCAATTGATAGCATTTGTGGTATAATGTTGATTACCACAAAAATTAATTGAGACTCGTCCGACTCATCTTTTCTTAAAAAAAAAAGAAGCAAAAAATCGAAGTTACAGTGAGGCACGTACAATGGATGTGAATGGGGCCAATTTTTGGAGGATTTAAAGGCAGAAATGTGAAGCTAATGATTTTATAAAAACACTTGCATTAATTCTACTGTTAATACTCATATATTATTTGAGCTGTAAAGTTGTTTATATCCTAATTTTTATAGTTGTTTTAGGGTTTGTTGACATTACAATGTCATGGCAATAAAGTTGTAAAATTGGCTATAACTTTACATAGAAAAGGTTAGTAAGTGATTTTATCACACTAAAATCATGTTAACACACATATTGTTTAAGTTTGTGGCAATACTTTTGAAACAGTGAGTATTTTCATGTTTATGGATTGGCCCCATTCACTTCCATTGTAAGTGTCTCACTTTCACACAGATTTTAGCTTTTTTTAAAGAATCAATATTATGCCACATATGCTGTCCATTGAGCTTAACTTATTTTGAAGTTCTCCAAGTTCAGAATATCAAACAGTCTGATGTAACCTTCCAACAATTCAATGGGAAAAGGTTGAAATATTAATACCAAGCCAAATATATTGTCAATCAGTTGTGCTTAAAATGTATGTAAGAGTTTTCAAACAAGGTTTCAAACAAAACCTTTACTGTTTAAAGCTTTGAAAAGAAAACTGAATTTAAATTGATTACTGGCCTCTTTGATTTCAATCATGGCAGTGTTCATCTGTCAAAATTGCTTTATGTTTGATTGTGTCGCATAGATGATTGATCTGTGTGTGTGTGTGTGTGTGTACAGGTTTGGGTGGTTTATGAAATTGCTTGCCAAACATACTAAACAATGTTTTAGGGGGGGGGGGGGGGGGGGTTAGGTTTAGGGGATAGAATCTATAGTTAGTACATTACAAAAATCATTATGTCTGTGGAGTGTCATCATAAGGATAGCCACACCAATGTGTGTGTGTGTGTGTGTGTGTGTGTGTGTGTGTGTGTATGTTTGTGTGCTGGGCACAGTCTGAGCACTCATGCAAGACGATATTGATCGACTTTTGCATCCTTTATGGGTGCTCGTTTGAAAATAACTTTGACTGCAGCAGCCATTATAATAACACAGTTAAATATACAATTATCTTTGTCTTACAGGTTCAAAGCACAAGAATGGAGAACAGCCACTGGATTTGCACCCTCCTACACCCTCCTACATATTACAATATGAGGTCTGTGAATGAGTGATACTTCATGGTACCAGCATCATCATCATGGCACTAGATGTTGGGATGATCTTCCATATTCTACTTGAGTGCCTCCCAATCACAAGAAATATCTGTGAATACTTGATCCATTAAGGACACTTACTATCATCCCTTCCAAACCCTTTGTATTTTACATTGTGCCACTTCTCATGTCACCGTCTTCTTAGAATGAATCACTTATGTTCTTTTCATCTTTATTGCTCATTTGTAAGTCCCTTTTGTATGAAAGTGTTTGCTAAATTAATAAATATCAATGTGGTTTGCCTTAACTATATTCTTGTTTTGGTAGCATCCCCGACTTATAGAGATAACATATTCATAAATATGTTCTTTTAAGTATTTAAATATTTGAGTTCACATTCCAGCTCTCACCTGAAAGACATGAGGTGTGTCATCTACACAGTGCACTCGCAGGTTGTAGTCCATTGAGAAGGCCTCCATACTGCCGAAAACTGCAATCCTTAGTCTCTTAATGGCTGCATCAGTGATGGGTTCACCCACTAGAGCATAGCAGCCAGGCTGATCCAGCAACAAGTGACAGCTACGAGAGTCCATCAGGCAATAGCAGGAGGTTGACTCCTCATCTACTGACATTATTTCCTGTGAATCCAAGTAAATAGATGGAAATATAATTTGATAAAGCATGACTTCAAATGGCCATTTCAGGCAATGGTTCCCATTACGTGTGCCTGACCACTACACATTCAGAGAACCAAAGTTCCACTAAACAAAAATCCATCTTTCATAACATTTTAGACCTTTAAAATACTCTTATATAAAGTATATTTTAATAATTAATGTATTATTTAATTACTTCAAAAGTAGAACTCCTACTTTCTGTGTCATTATTTGTTGTCTACATGTCAATGTCATTAACACTGAACTGCATTTTTTTGCAGTACATATGCATAAATTCATATTTGGTGTTAATTGAGCATCCAATTAAGATTCTAGAAGAAAGACGTGTTGAAGGCACAATGAAAACTGCCCACACACTGATATATCCTTGCTGTAAAAATAAATAAAATAAATACAAAAAAACTAGCAATTTGAGACAATTAAGCTTATCAGAACTTTATCAGTTAACAAGCTTTCCTTTTTGTTTTTTACTGCTTGTGCCAAACAAATTATTATAAAGTCTAAGACACAAGACTGTGCTTAAGGTATGTAAGACTGTTATTTGTTCATTTCTGTAAGATTTAGAACACAGTGGAATTGTTTGTTTAGGGACCAGCACTTTGCACTTCACAAGTGAAGTTATACTCTTTTCTAGTCGTCATCTTTCTCATATATGTGCCTCACAAAAACATCTCATAAATTTTACTTTAAAGTCCACAAGGTCTCCCAACAGCTTTTTTCTATACCTTCACATGTGGAAGAGTCTCAGCCGGTGATAGAAGGACCTAAATTTACGCTGCCACACTGACATAGAATCACTCACAAATCACAATCAGCGAGGTCACTTCTTCAGTGCTTTGACAAGGTTAGGCTAACATTAAGTCAAGTACATACATTCATATAATACAGACTCCTTTCACTTCTCTGACAGACGACCATTTCTTCATGTGACTGAAGCTCTTAAAAGCAATGTAAATATCAAACAGAATGACCTTGGAGAATGCAGCATTTGTAAACTCATAAAACTTGATGTGGTGCACATATAAGAGATACAATAGGGAAGAGTTCTCAAATTCTCACTACTACAGTGCTTCTATGACAGGTCAGTGATTTATCCGGCAGTTTTTATGTAATTACTTTAGCCATCACCAACACTGAAGCCGTCATTGGTTGAAATAAAACAGTTAAGAGCAGGGAGAATCTCTGACAGCAAATGTGTTTCTGTGAAGGCTGCTGGTAGCAATCTCAATGATAAGTACCAGGCATTGGAACAATTTCAAATTCATCAAAATAATGACTCAGGCGGCAGGCACAAAATGAAGGTAATTTTTAAATCCTCTTCAACAGCGCAATCACTTACAATAAACAAACAAATTTGGATGAAAAAAGTGTTGCTTTAAATAGAATAATTGCTTATAGAACTTTTATTAATATATCAACTTTCAGGTCAAAAGGACAGCTCAGGTATTCAGGGGCAGAAATCACAGTGAAACACATGATTGCATTCTAAGAGATGTGAGTGATTGTGCCAGGGTGAGGAGGCTGATCCCATCCATGACTCCAATCCTGATTGCCTTGTGTCAGCTCCCATTTCAGGTCCTTCTCTGTTCAACCAGATCGATATTTCTAGGTCTGATGGGGTGCCTCGCCCCGTTGTTACAGCTGCTTGACTGCCATGAACTGTGTGTTTTCCTGGCTATTACAGACTGTAATTGTTTATTCCTTGAGCACTTAAATGCCATAGCCTTCTCTGAGGAGCTGCTGTCCCTGGATGTCTTCTCTCAACGTACAAGATTGTACAATCACCTCATCAACACATTTTCATACTCGCAGATTCCCAAAGGCTGCCAACAAGCAGTTAAGGAAACAAGGCTGCAATTTGATGTCGACAAAGCCTCTCATAATTGGTTGATGGCACTTTACCAGTTTAACAGAAACACTATTACGTAGAGATATTTTTTGATCATTGCTTTGGTACAGCTTCTCAAGCTGGATTTTGGTAATTGGCAGTAATATAAAAATAATATAACTGGAAATGATATTATCTGGCAATAATATTAATAATATATCTTAAAGGGTTAGATCCTCTCATGATTTACTTACCTTTAAGCCATCCCAGATGTGTCTGACTTTCCTTCTTCAGCAGAACTAAAGTGAAGATTAATATAAGCACATTTCAGATTCACATTTTGTACATCCAATGCAAGATAATGGATGCCATTAGACTACTGGCAATTTGACGGTCCAAAAGTCATATTTAGGCAGCATAAAAGTAATCCAGTCGATCAGTTAGTGTCTTCTGAAGCAAATCGATAGGTTTGTGTAAAATAAATAAATTGATAATTAAAACTTTATTAACTTCATTGACATAAGCACAATGGCACATTCACGAGAGAAGTCAGAAATGCGCACTTTGTATACAACAGAGGAATGAACAACATGCGAGGGGTAGGTAATTTCAAACAGCAATACAGCGGTAGGTGGAAGCAAAAATTTTACGTTAAAAACGTTTTAATTATTAATTTGTTTCTAACACCAACCTATAGATTTGCTTCAAAAGATATTTATTGATCGATGGAGTCATGTGGATTACTTTTATGCTGGCTAAATATGTCTTTTGGACCGTCAAACCGTCAGCAATCTAATGGCACCCATTATCTTGCATTGTATGGACTAGAGCTGAAATGTGATTATTAAAATCTTCACTTCGGTCCTGCTGAAGAAGGAGAGTCATACACATCTGAGATGGCTTAAAAGTGAGTCCATCATGAGAGAATTTTCATTTTTTCATATAATGTGCAGCGTATTGCCAGCCTCATTTTTTAAACTTCTAGGGTAAATCATAATGGTAACAGTGATATACTTGCAACTGGAAGAATCTTCAGAGAAATTAACAGAATGCCTGAAGAAGATATTTGACCGAAATGCAAAATATTACAGATTTGCAAGCTATACGACAGTGTGCAGGCTTTTAACAATTTTTCCACGTTGTTTTCTGTATGTACCTGCCCAGGATGTGTTTATTTATTGGTTTACAGCATTAGCATTGACCATATGTTATCAACTGAACGTGTTTTACCAATGCCTATACTAAATTATGAAACCTGAATTATAGAACTCATATCAAATAAATCTATTTTTTAAATAAATATGCAAACTGCATCTTTCCATGAACGTTTCACACCATGGCAAGCAAAAAAATACTTTGAAAAAAAAAATGCAAGCAGCAAAGAAACATTTCGAATGAGTATAGGCTATGGCAGGGGTCGGCAACCTATGGCACGCATGCCCATTTTGGCACGCGGAGGGGTAATCACTGGCATGCCCGAATGGCGAGAGAGGAGTATTCAGCTGATGAATACACACTGCATGATCATGAGGAAGGATTACATCAAGATGTAGATTGAAATGCAGGTTCGAAAAACTTTATATAAATAAAATAGCCTGCTCATCTCTTACTGTTGCTTGCATGCTAGTGATTACATGATTACAATGACATAATATAAAAAATATTTAAGATTCCACACAATTTCTTGATCAGTCATCAAAAAAGCAAATTTGTGACATTACCTCTTTTAACTCATATTGTACAAAAGGACAGGTTTTTCTTTCATTAAAGCGCTTTCACAAGACACCCTTCGAAAATTCACATGCAGGATCATAGTTATATCATAATCATCGGGTTTTGCACAAAATTTTCACACACTGTTAAGCTTGATAATATCATTTGTAATGCAAAATAAGAGATTAAATGAGAAAATGCAAAATAGAAACATTTTCACAAGTGGACTCACATACACTTGCATGTTTTTTCTTTTTTGACACAGCCATTGACCAGGAAATTAAAAAATGGTACTTCATGTCAAAAAGGTTGCAGATCCCTGGGCTATGGTTTAAAAAGAAGGTTAAATCATTTAATTTTCAGTTAATTTTTTCATAACTTATTAAATTTCACTTTGCCTGAAAGAACACAACATGTTCAGCTGTCTTATACATGATTAACATGTGGTTGTGAGATGTAAATTTTGTTCGTACCAATGAACTTTTTGAAAATGTGTACATTTTCATAAAAATTTACGTCAGAATGGCTTTACGAAAGATTTACACAAAAATGTGTTCTGTTCGTGTTTCATGAATGAGGCCCATTGTTTTCAAACAGATTCCTGAATACACCCTCTGTCTTCCATTGGTCAACAAAACAGATAGTCCAGCCCCAAACTCACGCTATTGGTTGAGCCAATGTTGCTGTGTTTGGGTGGACAGGCCACAAACAGGGCAGTGCTTCCCAAAAGCATTGTAAGCCTAAATAGATCTTAGAAACTTTTGGTTCCAACAGTCAACTTAAGCTTATGATACTTTTGGGAATCGCAGCCCTGATCAATGTTTCAAAGCATTTAGGAGGCACAGTGTTTAAAATTTTAGGGGAATCAACCTATGAATGGTTTACTTCTAGTTGTCTCTGGATATTAACTTGGGACAGAGGAAATTATTTTAACATCGTAAAAATGACTCACATCCACTTTAAATATAAAACGTCACCTGTGTAAACTACATAATGTGCTGAATCATTAAAAACAAATGCTGTATTGGCTAAAGTCACTTTTGCATTGTATGTTGGCCCAATCCTTATAACAGACATTGAAAAGGTTTAAATCTGACACTTATGATTCTCACTGAATGGAATTTTGTAATTAATTCAGTGAGAAAAACAGATGTCACATCTTTGTTCCTACCTCCCACTTGTCGTCCTTGATTTGTCTCTTGAGTTTAATGTTCCAGTTTTCAGCGCTGACCTCAGCACAATGAGCTATCGTCATGGCGACAGGATATGACAGGCTCAGCCTTTGAGGGCCATACGTGATCTCTGGCCCTAACAGGATCTCACACCTTTCCTCTGATTGGGCTCTAGTTGACAAAACACAGTAAACATTAATTCATCAGAGAAATTTTCAAGAGAACCTACACCACCCAACTTTATATTGCTTCCTTTTCTCATCAAATCAAAAGAAAAAGAAATATTTTTAATACATTTGCACTAGACCCCCTTTGGCATATAAATAAAACTGTCAACACATTTAGCAAAAATCAACAAAGTGATGAGACCAGAAAAACATTAACTGAAAAATCTCTATGCCCACAGACCTCGTTATCCTTCACAAATGATGGTGAAAATGGTCACATCTGTAGTCTACAGAATCATTAAAAACACGACTCAGAGAACCTTGATTTAGTGGAAAGCTACTGATTCTCTGAGGGTGCTAGAGTTGTTTATGAGCTCCTGCATATTTATCAGTCACAGCTTATGTTACTTTGGCCATTATCATTACCTTCCATCTTATCCTTGTGGATGTAAACCATAACATTAATCTCATTAATGAGGAAGAGTTAACAAAGGTTTTGGCCTTTCATGAAAATTTGAAGGAAAAAAAAAAGACAGAATAAAAAGAAAAAAGAAAGGAAGGAGGGGCGCAATCAAGTATTTCTATATCACCATCTAACTACTTTGTTAGGGAACATTTATGACAAACCTTTAACGTCCAGAGCACTAGAACAGCAGAACTTGCTTTAAGCACTTTTACAGTTTGCCCAAAGGACGCCAAAAGCTTTTCTCAGTAAATCTGAATTTTTATTCAGCTGAGCTGAAGTGGGAATAAGGACTAAACCTCTCTTTGAAGCAAATCAGCATGTCCTCTTATATGCTCACTCTCTCTCAAAAGTGTTCTTCTATTTACATCTAATTACTATTCAGGCATGTCAGATATGTAGTAACTTCAATGTGAGTCATTCCTTATTCAAGTTAAACACGAAGAGCCTGTATGAAGGACAAAATTTGATGAATGTTTGAAATGCCATAATTCAAGAACTAGTCCTTACCTTTAAAATTACTTTAAACTTAAGACGTGCCCCTCGCCCCTCTTTCTTTATCTATTTGACACAAGGTCAGAAAGTCTGGAGTCCTTCAATTAAATTTTCATTTCTGTATTTATACAGCAACTAAAAAAATAGCTACTCAAAGTTATAGGTTTATTTTTTTTACGTAATACATATAATACCCAGACTGTTTTAAAATATTCAAAGAGATAAAACTCTGCAATACAATGTCATAAAAGTACCTGAAAATTAGGCTGTTTCATTAACATACATCTCTGGTATTCATATCATAGAAACTTGTAAACCGTTCTTTGGGTTTCATTGCAACACTCTGGTTTAAATTTTTCATGTGAGTCCAACATGAGTCAAGGCTAAGGGCGTATTACCTGTGCTAAATAAGGCACACACTTTTGAGCAAGTAAATCTACACCCTAATGCATTAAGTGTCCTGTCATATTTTTTTACTCTTCTCCACATGCTCCTCCTCCTTATCATGCCAGCTCAAGTCAAGTGAGACACAATTTTATTTATTTAAAAGTCTGATGAGTCCCTGCTAAAAGGACGGCAGTAAGTGCTGTAACATTCAGGGACACTGTGGGGGACACACAGACTTAATGTTTTCATTTTTTATTTGTTCTTCATTTGGGCATCTGACTGTGAATTTTAACATTAGTTTGGCAAGCTAATTGGTACATCAACTTTAGCGACGTTTTAATGCTACTTTGGTTATGAACGCACATAATCAATATTTTGACATTAAAGCTTTAAATGTACACTGCTTATAATTACTTGGCAATCTGGATCTGAACTTTAGGAGTTTAAGTAAATGTTATTCCAGTTATGGTTTTATGGGACACAAACAATATAGTGTATAAACCTAAATAAAATAAACAAAAAGAGAAAGAAACAAAGTCCAAAATGGGATTTTGTTCTTTAAATAACTGGAATAAAACATTGCGCTGGGATGAAACAATCTATAGCCTTACCAAGGCCTTTACATTGTAAAAATAAATAAACAAATAAACAAGAGTATTATTAGATATTCACAATATCCTTACTTGGCTTTGATGTAGCTTGTTGACTTAGAAAGCTAATACAATATCTTTGTCTTAACATTTTTCACTGAATGTGCTTTTGTAAAGATGCATTCAGTAAGTTTTTGATTATGATTTGCTAACTTTTTATGTTTTACTGTATTTGTTCCAATGGACCCCGTCACACTTCACATTTGAAACACGGAAGTAAAGTATAGCAGGGTAAACTTCTATAGCAGTGAATGGTAGACCACATAAAAAAAAAATATATATATTTTATTTGTTCTCATTAGCTTCAATAGCAAATGAAAAAACATCTACTATTACGCCTTCACGAGATTCCATAAGAGGAAAGAATTAGAGAGCGCTGGATTATGACAGTCACTAGAGAGAAAGGAGCCAAATTTACTATTAACTTATTCTTTATACTGATATCTGCAGTATTGGAAAGGATGCATAGTTTGTTAAATGTGCCGCTGCATTTTTTTTTTCTATATCATACTACGCATATCAATAAAAACATGTGAATTATTTCCCTACAAAATTTTGACATGTTGCTGGTGGTTCATGCTGGTGCATCTTGGACGATTTTCAACAGAGATACTGTTGGAGTGTGGCTGCCGCATGTTTCCACTCACCGTCCTGCCATTTGTCCTCACTGTGTGGCATGGGAGCTGCAGGTCATCTAAGTTTGATTCTCTGTTGAAACCAGCTGGAACTGCTTGTTTAGTTTTTTTTTCCCCACTTGTACTCGTTCTGTTTAGATTGGTGGATCACTCATACTGATCCATAAAATAACTTTTGACTATGCTGTTAAATCAGACTCTGTTGTCATATTGTGCCTTTAGTACATATCTTGTGTTTTCTTTCATGTAATGTTTGGTTTGCTTGTTTTGTTTAAATCTACTTTCATAGTTTTAAATCACATTGTGCAGTAGAAAAGTGCTATGTAAAGTAAACATTATTGTAAGTAGTAGCAGTAGTAGCAGCAGCAGTAACTTAGTCAAATAGCAAGACATGGCTGGTCATGTCGTCTCAAAATGACAGCCCCCAAGATGTTGGTGACACACTCCATGTAGAATAAACCAGCATTTTCTAGGCCACTGATATGACTGAAAACTTTATCTAATGAGAGTGTACAAAATGTTAATCATATTTGCCAAAAGTGTTATTCATAATTTTATTTAATTACAAAAAAATTACTGTGTGCACCTTTAAGTCAACACTTCAGTCTAGATGAATGTTCTGTCAAAGAACTGGTAAACTATGACATCCTCATTTCCCCTTCTGTCACACACTTGACGTTGTGTCGATGTAGTGACACTAGTGGTCGCTCTTGGGAGCACCGAAACAGCTTAAAATCTTTGAGAAAAGGCTCATGGGAATTGGCGAGTGGAATTCCCCCAGACATACGAATATAAAAGCAGAAGGAATGCCCACTCTCATTCAGAATTTTTATTTGGAGCCGAGCAGGTGTGTATCAGCGAGCTGAATACTACTGCTGTTGCATTCACCTCTGAAAGAAGCGTATGCTGTTGGATATATGCTACATTCCAGCGGCTTTCTCTCCTTCTGCATGATTAGTGCAAATTACGCCCCTGGGCACTTCGACAGAGTATATATTTCTGAAAAGAGTATATTTTATTCTATTTGAACAACACATTCATGTGAACGTTGTCACGGGCGCTGCCTCACGTGTCTGGGCTGCGATCAAACTGAGACAGTACAAGTGGATGGTTCGTGTTGTCATTGCGAGGACATGACCATGGCAACATTGCGATCGACGGCTTTCCTTCTTCCAAGAGAAAGCCTCTTCAGTTCGCTTTCTCAACACGCCCATCTCCCAGATCTGCCTATTTGGCAACACCGTTGATGACTTTGCCCATCAGTTCTCAGCAGTGAAGAAGCAGACGGAGGCCATAAAGCACATCTTGACCCAGCGCTGCTCAAGATCCCATACCCCGTCTGCTCGCTGAGGCATCCCCCTGCGGCGGCAAAAGCCCAGGCGGCTCCGCCACAGCCCGAGCCCAGTTCTCTGCCCCCTGCAGGAAGCTGATGACCTCCGTCCTCACAGCCTGTTATGAGGACCCGGAAAGCTCCTAAATGCCCATGAGATGGATGACCCAGAGAGAGAGATGACCGCTATGGAGCTGGTACCCAGACAACTCCATCCTCTGGTGGAAGGCCAGAAGGTAAATCTTTTGTTTCCTTTAGTGTTGTGTTCACCACATTGTCAAAAAAGAGCGGTTTCCTCACTCCTCGGGTGACACAATCGGTGTTCATGGCCAGTGTTGTCACAGATGCCAGACACTGAGAATCCAAGACCTGTGAACAGCCTATGGCCAGCCGGTTGTGACGAGTCTTGTGGACGGCCCAAGAGGCCCTCCTCCTCAGTTGCTAACCCTCCCTACACCGGGTTCACAGAGCAAGGTAAGTGCTAAGAGGTCTCCCTCAGTGCAGCCGCCTCGTGTCAAAACAACGCTCGGCATGAACCATCCTCGGCGTGGCATTGCCTGCTCCCCCCCTGCCGTGAGGCCCCACCTACAGGTACGTCAGATGCTATTGTCCCCTTAGTGCCCCTCGCCCAGACCTTGGACACCAGGCTTGCGCTTTCCAACCCGTTGTGGTGGCTGGCCTGCAACATCCGACTCGGCTATGTTCTGCCACTTATTCAGCCCTTGGACAGACCTTGCATTTCTACGGGCAGGAGTTCCACTACAGCAAGTGTCCATATGCATCGTGGTCACCACAGACACCTGCAATGGGCACGCAGCTGCTGGTCCCTGGACAAGACCAAGGCTGTGTTGGCACATCAACTGCCTAGAATTGCTGGCTGTACAGCTATTGCCATTGATCCGGGTTAAGCGTGTGTTTGTCCAGTCCGACAACACTGTGACAGTAGTGTGTGTACATCTCCGATGTGCCGTATGTTCTCCTCATCCGTCATCTCCTCCTCTGGAGTCAGCAGTGGCTGAGGTCCCCCTTTTACCCCCAGTCCAGTTCACGAAGTCGTGGACCCTGGATGTCCTTCCTCCCTAGCCCTGTGGCTCACAAATTTGGCGGAGGAGTTCACAGCCAGACCCACTACGAGTACTAATATGCCATTAATACTCCGGTAACCCCCTGTGATGTATTTTCCGTTGTACGGTCTCCCTGTTGGCAGAACTGCGTCTCTCTGGTAGATGTGTTTGTAGAGCGCCTCCCCTTTAAGGCAGGACCTACCACCGCGCCTCTTCCATGTGTGTCTGGTGAGCCCATGTATCGTATTGCCACTTGTTGACCTCTCCTTTTGGGCAGGATGTGGTCTTTTCCCCCTGAAAGAATATGAAAGGAAAATAACACCTTTCCTTATGAGTATAATAGCGTTAGATGGCCCCAGCTGAATCTAATAATCTGTGGAGAGAAAACATAGAGAGAAAAGGCTGCAGCTTGCGCTAGTTACGTGGCTTCCCCCCCCCTCAGGGTTGTGGGGAACTACGTGACGTCTTTTGGGGCATTGGGGGAGGTTATGTGCAGTCTGATGCACCTGAAATTACGCACGCAGCAGCTTGCACCTGCATCGGCATTTCATGTAACACGGTTCAGCTGTTGTGGTGTTTTTCTATAGGGAACCCTGGTGTCACTACATCGACACAATGTCGAGTGAGTGACAGAAGGGGAACATCTCGGTTACTGTCGTAACGAGACGTTGTGTTCCTCTTGCCACAACGCTGTACTAGCCGCTGAAACGGCCAGGATCTTGTCTCGGCTCCTCGGCATAAAACCTGAATGAGAGTGGGCATTCCTTCTCCTTTTATACCTGTATGTCTGGGGGAGTGGCATACAAATTCCACTCGTCAATTCCCATTGGCATTTTCTCAATGATTTGAAGGTGTTTTGGGGCTCCCAAGACCGACCTCTTGTGTCACTACATCGACACAACATCTCGAGGTTACGACAGTAAACGAGACGTTAGTGCTTATTTGGTGTAATTATTTCCTTCATCTTTCTGTGCTTTTATGAATATATATTGAGTGTGAGCAATGACAGTCAGTTGGGTTGGATCTCCTTGAGGTTTGGCGGAGTGAAACAGTCATTTTGTCTCCGGAGATACATCAAGAATTATACAGGGTCATTACCTTTACATGCTGAGAATACATAATATGCAATGTTTAAAAAACTAAAACCTTCAGATTTACTCAAGAAAGTGAAGTGAAAAAGAGTTGTGTAGGGGTGTAGACCATGACCTACATATATCGAAACAACTCACATAAAATTATTAATATATAAAAGATTCAGTTCTGTACATGTACAACATTTCAAAGGAAAGGGAAGTTGTATCTTTCATTTGCCCATAGAATACAGTGACATAATCAGGCTTTTAAAGACGACTTACACAACTCATAAATGTCAGTATCCATAACTTTTTTAAGGCATCACATGTTTAACAAGTAAAATCTCTAGCATCCATAATCTGATCCCATTTTAAGGGGAGAGAGTCTTGTCAGTAAAGTCAACTCTGATATTTTCATTCCACATTCATCATTTGTTTCAAGTAAAGAGACAGTACAGGAAGCTCATTAGGGGCTTTGGAATTCCCCAGACACCTTAAAGTACAAACTTATAATGTCACAAGAAAGGCTTCAAAGGACATGATTTACATTTACACTGAAATCATTTGTGAATGCTTTTTTTTATAATACAGTGATCATCTTCCCTTGACTCCTAAAGGGCTTGTGCAAACTAGGTGCAAAACATGTAAATACATGAATTTTATTAAGAACACTATGGTCCTAATACAGTGCACAACGTGGTCTTCTGCTGTTGTAGCCCATCCGTCTCAAGCTGGGAGGTTTTGTGCATCCTTAGAATTTATTCTGCTCACTACAATTGTATAGAGTGGTTCTATGAGGTACCGTAGCCTTTCTGTCAGCTCAAACCAGTCTGGCCATTCTCTGTTGACCTCTCTCATCAACGAGGCATTTCTCTCTGCAGAACTACTGCTCACTGGATGTTTTTTTTTTTTTTGGCACCATTTTGAGAAAACTGTTGTGTGAAAATCCCAGAATATCAACAGTTACAGAAAGACATAAACCAGCCTGTCTGACACCATCAATCATGCCACGGTCGAAATCCCTGATATCACATTTGTCTCCATTCTGATTGTTGAAGTGAACATTAACCGAATTTCTTGACCCATATATGCCTGATTTTATCGTATGAATAAGTAGGTATACAGGTGTTCATAATAAAGTGCTCAGTGAGTGTATATGTATATACAGAAATGATTGCAGCTGTGGTTATGATGTTTATATATATATATATATTTCGTTGTACGGTCTTTATAAGTTGATTTATTTCAGTAATTCCATTCAAAAAGTGAAACTTGTATAATGTATACATTCATTCCACACAGACTGATATATTTCAAGTGTTCATTCCGTTTAATTTTGATGATTATAACTGACAAATAATGAAAACCCCAAAATCAGTATCTCAGAAAATTTGAATATTGTGAAAAGGTTCAATATTGAAGACACCTGGTGCCACACTCTAATCAGCTAATTAACTCAAAACACCTGCAAAGGCCTTGAAATGGTCTCTCAGTCTAGTTCTGTAGGCTACACAATCATGGGGAAGACTGCTGACTTGACAGCTGTCCAAAAGACGACCATTGACATCTTGCACAAGGAGGGCAAGACACAAAAGGTCATTGCTAAAGAGGCTGGCTGTTCACAGAGCTCTGTGTCCAAGCACATTGAGGCGAAGGGAAGAAAAAGATGTTGTAGAAAAAAGTGTACAAGCAACAGGGATAACCGCACCTTGGAGAGGATTGTGAAACAAAACCCATTCAAAAATGTGGGGGAGATTCACAAAGAGTGGACTGCAGCTGGAGTCAGTGCTTCAAGAACCACCACGCACAGACGTATCAAGACATGGGTTTCAGCTGTCACATTCCTTGTGTCAAGCCACTCTTGAACAAGACACCGCGTCAGAAGCGTCTCGCCTGGGTTAAAGACAAAAAGGACTGGACTGCTGCTGAGTGGTCCAAAGTTATGTTCTCTGATGAAAGTAAATTTTGCATTTCCTTTGGAAATCAAGATCCCAGAGTCTGGAGGAAGAGAGGAGAGGCACAGAATCCACGTTGCCATGTCATCTGCTGGTGTTGGTCCACTGTGTTTTCTGAGGTCCAAGGTCAACGCAGCCGTCTACCAGGAAGTTTTAGAGCACTTCATGCTTCCTGCTGCTGACCAATTTTATGGAGATGCAGATTTCATTTTCCAACAGGACTTGGCATCTGCACACAGTGCCAAAGCTACCAGTACCTGGTTTACCATGGTATCCCTGTTCTTAATTGGCCAGCAAACTCACCTTAACCCTATAGAAAATCTATGGAGTATTGTGAAGAGGAAGATGCGATACGCCAGACCCAACAATGCAGAAGTGCTGAAGGCCACTATCAGAGCAACCTGGGCTCTCATAACACCTGAGCAGTGCGCCACAGACTGATCGACTCCATGCCATGCCGCATTGCTGCAGTAATTCAGGCAAAAGGAGCCCCAACTAAGTATTGAGTGCTGTACATGCTCATACTTTTCATGTTCATACTTTTCAGTTGGCCAACATTTCTAAAAAATCCTTTTTTTGTATTGGTCTTAAGTAATATTCTAATTTTCGGAGATACTGAATTTGGGATTTTTATTAGTCTTAATCATCACAATTAAATGAAATAAACATTTGAATATATCAGTCTGTGTGTAATGAATGAATATAATATCCAAGTTTCACTTTTTGAATGGAATTACTGAAATAAATCAACTTTTTGATGATATTCTAATTATATGACCAGCACCTGTATGTATGTATATATATATATATATATATATATATATATATATATATATATATATATATATATATATATATATATATAATGTATTAATGGATGCCCTTGAAAGACAACAGATACATTGGAGAAACTTGAAATCAAAAGCACAAATATGCTTTCTTTGAATAAAAAGAATGTGTTTTTTAACATCAAAAGACAAGCATTTAACTTTCTATGAACATAGCCTTAAACTACTTCACTCTTCAAACTTTTTTTAATCTGAGTCTCTCTGTTGGCATGATAAATGGATAACATTTCTATGAAAAGTAATAACATTTTATGAAATATGCCCATCATTTGAACATTTCTTTATGAAGGCCAGGTGCTTTTGGAACAATGTTGTTTCTAATACAAGCTTTCAGAACAAAAGAAATGTAAATTATTTCGAATTGAAATTGAAAAAAAAAAAAAAAAAAAATATATATATATATATATATATATATATATATATATATATATATATATATATATATATATATATATATATATATATTCATCTGAACAGCAAAGGTTCAGAAGAAATGGCAGTACTTAAAGAAAAACATGAAAATAATACAGATCTGTCAGTTTAAAGTCTTACCTTGACTCTCCTTGATTGATGAGCATGTGCATTTCCCAAGAAGTGTCCTCACCAATCGCTCCTTGAGGAACCAGCAAACTAACTCCTGCATAAACAACTGAGCATATCAGCACTGAGATGCAATTTATGTGAAAAACACAGCAAGGCAATTCACAATACATTTAGAATCAGCGGCGTAACTTGGATTTTACGGGCCCCAGTGCAAAGAACCTGTCGGTCCCCCTCCTTGAGGGACCTCTGAAATTTTTAATTTCCTGTCATGTCCGCAGTCCTTTTTATTGTTCTTTTTGGTCGACCTTCACAGGCCCCCTCTCCCCCTGACCCTAGGGTAGCTGCCCACCCTGCAGTTATGCTCCTGTTTAGAATGCTGTGTGTTGCCAATATGTGCATTCATTAACGCAGTACAAGACATAAAACAAAACATAATTCAATTTATTTGTATTTACATACAATATTAAAAGTGCCTGTATATTTTATATCTGACCACAGCTTTATGAAAGGTAAATATATAAATAATATTCTCAGCAGCTGTACAGTAATTGTTTAGAAGGAGTTTATATGACAAATATTTTGTGATCCTCTTCCACAACTTTATTAATATTCAAGAAATCTGGAGAAAGTTACAGATAATGACACAAACCATCCTAACATTGCATCTTATGTGTTTTTATGTGGTTGGCCATCATTGTTACTGTACCACTTTAAATACATACACAACAAGTGAGAAAAAACCTATGAAATCAAAATTAAACTTTTGCTGGTTTTAGTGCATATTTACTAGTTGTAAGGTCCTCTATAGTGTGCATTTAAATGTTGACAAATTTTTTTTTTTAGAAGATATAAGCATTTAAAATCTACAGTCTCCGGCTAAAAAGACCCAAGCAAATTCATAACATCAAAAAGAGCCTAAGAAACTTTGTCCAATCAACTACTTTCTGGAATGAAAACACACTCTCCCCCAACATCTGATCAGCGCACATGGCTGTGTTCTCGCCTGCACTGATGATGCCTTCGCAGGGCACATTGAAGGGAGCACAATCTATGCTGTAGGGTCATTGCAAACAGAATTTCCAAAAAGAATCACTTAAAAAGTGAGTTCTGAATGACCATGTAATCACCTTTTAGCCCTCAGAAGCTCTCAAAATAGAGGTTAATTGTCTTCGAAGGGAATAGGGCAAAGAGATGATCACTTTTGAATGGGGCACGTCAACGCAGGAGCTGGATATGAGGAAATTGGCTGGAGTTTATTCATGTTTAGCAGGTTAGCAGTTGAGGTTCGTTGGGATGTACAGCATGAGTTAGTATTCTTTATTCTTTATGTTTAAGTGATTGAACATTTTTTATATATTGTGATTTTTTACATGCTTGTTTCTCACATATCTGTAATAGACTTGCACAACGGCTCTAGGCTTGGCATAAGCAAAGACCGTGATGCGCTGTGTTTGATTGTCGACTGCTTATGCAGCAACGTGGTCAGTAAGATCGTCGTTCAGTTCTCAGGTCAGTGGAAAAGCGATGTCTTAATTTGAAGTTTAGCTGAACATTGACTCAAACACGAGAAGCAGCATGGTGGAAAGTGTGTGTGTAGCTTTTGTACACAACATCTCCCACTCCCAAATTTATGTTTCAGTAGTAAATACGTCAACAGACCAAAGAAAATTGCACTCGTCAAGAGACTTCACAGGGACTTTAAGGTTCTTTCACATGACTCATGTCAGGCCTTCGTTCAAGTGTTATGGCCTGCTCTTTGACATCCTCATGAAAAACAGTACTGAAGGTCAATTTTATGAAGCTGATAGGTACGAATAAAGCTGGAAGTGTACACAGTAAACCATAAAAATGTGTAAAGTTATGAAAACATTTGGGCTCAGAGCAGGAGAAAATCCTGGCGAATGCATTGATGCATCGTACAAATAAAAAAGGGCTTGTCGAATGTTGGTTCACAGACTTACCAAAACTCTCCCAGGATGTTCTTGGTGAAAGAACGGAGGCACCTTAATGATTGATGGTTTTAGTCTCATTTTAATTTGGACAACAATCAGTTTGAAATTCTCCAGGACAAAGCTGAATGTGTTTTTTATTTTAATTTTTTTATTAAAGTGATGCAAAAAATGGTGTCAGTTACAGGTTTCAGGGAATTTATATAAAACAAACATTAAATGACAGCAAAACCAAGATAAGAAAGTAAAATAAAGAAAAATAAATATAAATTATTGGGGCATTTAAGATCTCTTCGATGCTTCAATAATGTTTGTGTATGTGTGTTGAAGCTTTGGCAATAATAATAATTAATGCCAATAAATTACTATGAAATTGAAGTTAAACAGTTTTTAAACATTTCTTATTCCTTTGAACTCTAAAAAACATAATTAGTCAGGTAAACTCATGAGTGAAAATCACAAACTTAAGTGCAAAGTTGTCATTGCAAAGTCATAGCATGCATATGTCATACAAATTTTCCGGTAATCATTGACTGCCCTTTGAAAAGGTTAAATAGTTTACTTTGAGTGTGGCATACTGACACTCGACTGGTGTAATGCTGTAGCTGAGTTCAATGCATTGGGCAGCCAAGTCCATTACTGTGAATCTCTACAATCTACAATCTCTACATCCCTCTTTAACTAACCATGACTCTACCACTCACTCACTCACTCTCTCTCTCTCTGACTGTAAGTTTCTCTGAGTCTGATGTGACTGAGTCTGGCCTTAAGAACCATACAACACAAGGACCTCAGAGAGAACAGGTTCAGTGGACTATTGACCTTTACAAGCATAAGCAAAAGAGAACATTTTGTTTTAGAGGACTTATTAGACAAAGACAGAGGATAAGAGAAACAAATATTTTGAACCCTGTTCATAGATACTACTGCCCGTTTGCAATATATAACACTGACATCAAGTGTTTAAAATGGGTACTGCAGTCCAAATTCAAAATATTGGAGAGAGTTGTCTCTCCCGCCCCCTCCTCCCCAGACTTGAAGCTCACATGGGTTACCAGGTTGAGGACACGCAACAGGAACAAGCAAACTGACAATGGCAAGTGAGCAAGAGCCTTACACTGTAAGTTGATCAGCTAATGTATACGTTTGCAATGTTTTTATTGTTTGCACATTATAAACCAGCTCATGTGGATTTATTATAATGCTTGTCAATGTTAGTTTGGCAGAGCGGATGGCGGGGCCGGGTCGTGATTCTACACATCCGGTTCCATAGCAGGCTAATCAAGCCTCCGAGAGGGATAAAGGCCAACTGCGGAAGATGGTGCAGGAGAGAGAGATTGTTTACGGGCATGTCCATCATGTGTGGGCATCAAGGGACTGGGTGTGTAGAATCATGACCCAGCCCCGACCTCCACTTTGCCACAGTTAGCTAGATGTATTGCTGGCTTCCATGGCTGCAACGCGCTGTGTCTGCCCACTAACTTGTTCAAATCTGGCAACCCAGGGTGTCGAAATACTATTGGGAAATGGCCAGTGGACGGGATCACACAGGCCAAAACACAAACATAAATTCCGGCCCGGAACCGACATATCAAAGCAGAATGTACTGGCTGTAGCATTGTTTTGACAGTATTTCAACTTAACATGTTTCCTAAATCTCTGATAACATATGATCATTTTATTCTTTAGTACAGCAATATTACATATTGCACCTTTCATCTCAGAAAAATGAAACTGTGACTACAGAAACAATTGTAAACAAATATAGCTGTCTGCCCTGCATCTAAAATTCATCATTGCTAGCTGAATCTAGTAAAACAATGGCTTCATATAAAACACATTCTGCATCTTACCTGTGTTTGGAATGACCAATCGGCCACCAAGGTGGCCAAACACTGCGCTTGTCTTCAACTGAGCCCTCCCAAGAGTGTGTGGTCCATTAGGAATCATACTCTTCTTCTTGCCCTCTACTGTGCTGTAGTTTGGGTGAAGGCCAGTAGGAAGACTCTCCTGCTGGGCTTTGACATGGTACTCGGCCCGGTCCGACACACCAAGTGAAACTATAAAGGTGCGCTGATCTTTTACCTTGTCTGGTAGGGGATCAAAGAGCTCTTTGTCTATGGAGTCATGGAAGCAGATTGGACTGCTGTATGTCTGGCCCACTGTTATATCAGGCTGCATGGAATTCAGAAGTAGTGGATTGCCTGGGGAGATGAAGAAACAGTCTGTAAAATTTAGGGTGTTTTTATAGGATTTGTTGATGCAGGTGAAAATAAAGAATATGGTTAGATGAGGTCATGAGGTGCCAACTCCAGTAATGCCCGATGCAGCACACAGTGGCCTGAAAATCAAGGCATGGAAATAGAAAAGGATTAAATATTAAATTCGCTGCTTTGACTAAAATATTTATTCTGAAGTGTTGGAAAAATTAAAAAATTATCCTCTTAAAATGGAAAAAAGTGAAAAGCATGTGAGAAAAGTAAATGCAATTGCACAAACTAAATAACTAACAGACTTTTTTGTATATTCAATACATTTCTTGATCCTTCAAAATTTACTGACACAATGGTGGTTCTGATCAGGTGCTTTATTATTCAGTTTTACGGTTTTCATTCCAAGCTGTATTTTTCCAATGATGTATTATGGTCCATTTCAATAGAATTAAACTCAGTCACCAGTCCAAAAAAAAAAAAAAAAAAAGAGAGAGAGAGATAAAAACATTGTCCTTGGTCCTTAGTTTTGAAGATGGTCTGTTGGTATAGCTGCTCTCCTATCTAAGCCAAGCTGGTGTTTGGTGTTTAGCTGGTCCCCAAGACTGACTTGCAATATAGCACCCAAAACGCTTCTAAAAACAGACCAGCCTAACCAACTTGAGCAGGCTTGGAGATCAGCTAACCACCTAAGGCTGTTTTTTTTTCAGCTAAGATGACGCAATGTAGACTCTTTATTACTTCTCAGCTTAGCTGCTGCCACATGTTATTTGACTTCTTAATCCACTAGTCACAGTAGATTTTTCATGACAACAGTTGCTTACATGCATTGACTCATTTTAACAGTCACATCCTTAAATGACTTGTCACTGTCCATTAGCAGTTTTCCAAGCATTGAGCTTACATGTTTAAAGAGCAGTATGTTCCCCAGTGACATTACTAGGCATTTGTATTTCACTGTATAATTAAACCATTTACCTACTCAAAAGGACAAAAACAATTGAAGTCTATGTGACCTTTTTGTTTTTAAAGAGTTTTGCCATCTTCCAGCTTGTGCTCGACTTTATCCCTCGCTTTTACTCTCCCACCTTTTCCAAACTGAAGCACACACATGCCATCCCAGAGCTCCCACGATTCATCCTGGTGTCAAAGTTGCTCTAAAATTTGAGTCACTTAGTCCTTGCTGGCCAGCTGCTGCACAGTGAGGGGTTTGAGGCACGAGGCTAATGGGTCTTTTATTTTTAGGAAAATCGTTAATTACCCCAGACTGGGCTGATCATGTCAAGTGTTTGGGATATTTGTAGTCAGCAAGCTTGGACAGGTCAAGGTTTGTGACAGGGTGAAACTGGGCCTGTCTTCTGAATTTTAGTAGTCCTGTAAAGTTCTAATGAGTTCTCAGGACAGATCAAAATCAATGTGCTGCTTACAGAGATTTGGAATAATCAAATGAGAATTCATTAACTTTTAATTACTAGCTAGCAGAAAACTGATTTCAGTTTAACCAGACTTGTACTGAAATTAGAGTTTATTAAATGGTTCAACATCTTGAATTCACACCGACAACAATTTGGTTTTTCCTCTTCGTATCTGATCACTGTGTGGCAGAAAATCTTTAAAGTGACAGAGTTAAATGAAAGGGACAGGCAGCAGGATGATAGGAGTTAATGAAACAGGGATGTAGCTGGATACCTTGCAGCAAAGATTTGGAATTAAATTTGTGATTAAAATGATTCAGTGGTTGAGATTTCAACAGCAGAGCTAATGCAGTAAGATGGGCAATGGTCCAGAGTCTAAACTGTTACCTGGGATTTAGAGAGCCAGCTGAAATATATGAGACTTGATCATAAGTACACACTAAGAAAAGCAACAAATGTCATAGAGACAGAATAATAACATTTGATCTATATTATAATAGAATGAACTATGCAAAAATATATTTTATGAATTTCTCACTACCCACAGGAAAGAAAAATCACAAAAAAATTTTAATATCTCAATTGTTTTCTCCTAAAAATGAAATGAAATTAAATCATTAAAAAACATATTGCTGCTTAGATTTTGCTACTGAGAAAAAGACGTGCATCTTTTAGATATTCAGAAGAGATTTACCCCATACAAGTGGCTATAGAAGATGGATTAATCTCAACAATCTCACAAACTGTTCTCAGATTTTACAAGATACCAATGTTTGGAATCAAAAGTCAGAAAATTGAAATTTCAATATGAACTCAAACATATTTCACAAAAATCCCAACATTTCCAAGTATTTCAATGCACATTAATTATACACTCGCCAAGCACTTTATTAGTAACACCTGTACACCTACTTATTTATACGATTACCTATTCAGCCAATCATGTTGCAGTCGTGCAATGTATAAAATAATGCAAATATGGGTCAGGAGCTTCAACCATCAGAATGGGGAAAAAAATGTGATCTCAGTGATTTCAACCATGGTGTAATTTTTGGTGCCAGACAGGCTGGTTTGAGTATTTCTGTAATTGCTGATCTCCTGGGATTTTCATTCACAACAGTTTCTAGAGTGTACTCGGTGCAAAAAAAAACAAAACATCAAATGAGTGGCAGTTTGTTGATGAGAGAGGTCAACGGAGAATTGTGCCTTGTTTCGCAAAAGCATTGTAAGTCTAAGTTGATCGTAGAAACAATCCACTTAGGCTTACAATGGTTTTGGGAAATGCAGCCAAGACTGGTCCGAGCTGACAGAAAGGCTACAAAAACTCTAAGATAAACACTCTGTCCAATTGCAGTGAGCAGAATCGTATCTCAGAATGCACAACATGTTCAACCTTAAGGGGGATGGGCTACAACAGCAGAAGACCACGTCGGGCACTTTATTAGAACCATAGTTTTCTTGATAAAGTGCTCAGTGAGTGTATCATTATATATACTATATTTGGTATAAATATTATATTCTTACTATATATCCTATATATTCTTATTCTCCAAAGAAATTTTAGAAGAAACATCAGATACAAAGTTGATACATAAATGAAACATAACTGAACATAAACCATGAGCCTGGAAAACACAACTTATGAGCAATATAACAGTGGAAATATAACTAAATCAAAATACAGAAAATTATATCATATATCATTTCATCAACTAGACATAATCCTGGGGATCAGATTGTGAAATGAATAACTGTTTAGTGAAGCTTCAGTTTTGGTCATGCTTCACTCTGTGCCACTGAATCAACCTCCAACATGTTCCCTTTAACACTGCGTGGGGTTTGGTCTTCCCTGCAAGCTGATAGGAAATATAATAGCTCTTAGTGGAGGGCACAGCAGGAGCTAGGGTGAAAGTTGGCCTTTTTAAATAGGATTGATGACCTGACAGATGCAGCTCAGCTGATCCCCTTCTTTCCTGTTATATACAAAAGGGGGGTGTTGCTTCCCCAGGCCTTGAGCACAGTGAACGCAAGCTGCTCGTCGCAGCTCCAGCACAGCCTTTCTGTGTGCTGTCACAAGCTGCTGGGATTGATTACCCTGTGAGGCGATGGCTATCACTTGTAGTGACCCAAAAGTGTCAGTGTCAATATGGATGTGTGTAGTGGAAACAAATGCTGGTCACGTGACCACAGACACTTGCCAACAAAACTTATCGGTATTGTAAACAAAAAAGCAGAACTGATGTTCAATGTAGCATGATTTTCACATTCATCAAAGGATTTCAGGTTTAGAGTTTTTTTGGTTGTGAATGTGTGGTCCCTGAGGGAAGGATGTTTGTGTGGGTGAAAGAGTGACAGTAGGGCAAAATATGAAGTACCTTTCAGTAAAATATGAGCATATAAGAAATAGCATACAGTGCCCTCCAAAAATAATGGGACACTTGATATATTTCTAGTTGTTAAACTTTGTTGCACAAGCATATAGTTAATGTGAAGGAATTATAACTCTGGTTACACTGCTAGGGCACTGATTTCAAAATTGACCCTGGTTAAAGCTACACCTGTAACTTTTTTGTTAATATTTTTTTATTAATGAGACAATTCAACATCTTCCAAACCATGTCTTTACCAAAATACACTTAGATAAACCTATAACGAAAATATTTATATTTTAGAGCTGTTGGGACGGATTTTGCAGGGAATTGCACACATGTCATTTGCCTGTGAGTTCTGCCATCATATCCGTACACAGAGAAAATAAGCTCCGGCTTCAGTAGCACGTGTTCGGTGTCGGAGTAGCTGAAAATTAAAGTTTGAGGTCACAACGAATGAGAAAAATTGACCATGGTTCATTAAAAACGGCAAACCTCAATGTTATCACCGGTTGTAAAAACAAAGAAACCCCGAACAGAGCAGAGTCTACAAGAAAAAAGGGAAAGTGACAGAGTTTGTAATAAAACCCGAATCAACATCGGCAATATCAGGTAAGATATTTTATTTATATGGTTTATGTATAATTGTGTAATCACACAATAAATACAATAATTATACTGTAATCGGTGCAAAACTTTTTACTTTCTAGCACACGTGTGTATTTTTCTTTATTACGGCAATCATTTATAGAAATAAATCCTTTAGTCCTAGGCTTGCCAAGGACATATGAGTCTTGATAGATAAACTTGATTGAGAATGATGTTGACCACTGGTTGTTAACAATGACAATATATAACATAGTTACTACCGTGGTTCATTTGGCCAGAATATCCTGCAGTTATAAAAACTTTACAACGTTTGACCTTATCAGACGAGCAATGTTAACGAACGTTGTCAAATATCCGTCTTTTCCTTACTTTCGATATTTATTTGTCCATTCGATCTGATAAGATTCCTGTATTCAAGTGTACACCAGTGCCTCGAACAACATTCATCCATGAAGAGGAGCAGTGCCGAAGTACAACCAAAACAATGTTCTTCTGCAAGACACGTGCAGTTTTATTTTTTTACCGCTAGAGGTCCAAAAGATACATAGTGTAGCTTTTTTATTAAAAATGGTTAAGGTCATTTGTTTGCAGGTGCCATTCGGTTTGATATTTAGCATCTAATTCAATCACATTCAGCCATTTTAAAGTGTGATTATTTGTCCTAAAGTATCCAGATAGCTTTTGGAGCCACTTTAAATCTTATAACAAATAAAATTATGTCTGTAGGTCCTGACAAAATCAGTAGTTTTTATAATGTTTTGATGCATATTTCTTTGTCTAGATTCAAATCAATGAGTCTGACAGATCTAGTCACTTAATCTTCAAAGCTCTTACCTTGTCTGGTGGTTTTGAAGTTGAAGGACTGGAAGCCCCCTGCCAGAGCAGATGAATCAATGACATCCACTCCGTACTCACTCTGACTCTTCCTGTAGAAAGTAATGGCCACGATGAGAACAACCACAGCAATCACCCCCGCAGCCAGACCAGAGTATAGCGCAACATCGGTAGAGCTCTCTATACCTGTGACACAACCATAAACACACACTCAGGCTCAGTGGGTCACCTGTCATGTATTGAGAAATCAATTTTTGACATATCCCAGATGATGCACATTGCTAAGACTTCTGCAAAAGAGCCGTATTAGTTTATAAAGATACTACTTCTAAGCTGTTGTGAATACAGTTGCTGGATTTCATTCTGACATGACAGTTCGATAGGTATGGCTTGGCAAATTATTGTATTGCAGTTGAGCAAACGCTCTATTCCATTGTCCAAATGAAAAGAAACATACTGAATATGACATATGTATACAAAACTCGAACATTGGAAATGTTATAAACAAGAAATGTGCAAAGGATTGATATTTATTGGGAATTGTTGATTTTTTTTCACAGGTGAAATGGTTTTACAGGCCTGGAAATACAATAAATAGTTTGGAGCTAGAGAGACAGTTAAATCCGTCACGCCTGGTCTTTGTGGTTAGACTTCCAAATTTATGAGACACCTGTGCAAATGGAACAGGCGCAATTTTCACACATTTAACAGTGTATAAAGACATGCTTGGCACATGAGGGCAGTTTTGGTGGTGTTTTTTCCAGGTCTCTTACTACTTTAATAACTGGCAGTGTGGTGTGCCAGCACCCCACACAATGATACATCTGTTCATCTGGCATCTACAGCATTGGCCCGAGTGACCTCTGCAGCAGGAGAGTTGGGAACACAGAACTTGCCAGATCACAAAGGACACCAAGGACATTAATCATGCCTTGAGAGGAATAGTATGTTTATAAACTGATGCACTACATACAGTTTAAGTGGACAACATGGTCCAAGCTGGAAGGGTAAAGGTGAATTAATTGCATGTCCATCATGCAACAGATTAGATTTAATTTAAATAATTGCAATATAACCCAACTCACACATCAAGCCACATGGAAGAGTTACAAAGCCACATTTTTGTAATGGCATCTTAAATCAGGAGATTCAAAACAATACAGAAGCACCTGGTACTAATACATATTTAAAGCAATATTTTCCAAAGTAACTCAATATGGTTAAATAATACACAAGAGAGAAATGAAGATATAATATGCTTGATGAAGTGAGTTAATATTCAATGATTACACCTCATTGCATCCCCTAAATATAGCACGTTCAAATACCACATCCAATCACTCACTCTGTTAAATCTTAAAGGATATATAAAGAATGAGTGGCACTTTGAAAATCTCTGAAATGGATATGTAGAAAATTTAGAGAAGTTGATAAGGACACCTGCAGAACCTGAATATTAAGGACTGCGCTGCAAAGTCAGATTCTTACTCATTATCTTTGTCCCACTTTATGTTAGGTGTCTTTAACTACTATACGATAACTTTATAAAGACATTGCATTGCACATATTTTATTGTAACTACATTTAGTTCTGCAAAATGATCACAAGATTCACATTTGCTGCTACTAAGGTTGAGGTATGTGTAGGTTAAGAAGTAACATTAGGGTTAGATTCATGGGTAAGATTAACAGTGTAATTACAGATAAAACTAAATGTAGGTACTTCAAATATAAGTATAATGCAACACATATGTAGATAATAAGTGCATTGCATCAAATAATGAAAGGGAAAGTAAATAAAAAAATGACAATTCTATGCTCATCTCATGCCATCCCAGATGTATACATTTACATTTATTCATTTGGCAGACGCTTTTAATTCAAAGCGACTTACAAAAGAGCATGTATGACTTTCTTTCTTCTGCTGAACTCAAACTAAGATTTTTAGAAGAATATCTCAGCTCTGTTGGTCCATTCAATGCAAGGGAATGGTGACCAAAATTGTAAAGCTCTGAAAAGCACATAAAGGCAGCATAAATCCATATGACTCCAGTGGTAAAATCCAAGTCTTCTGAAGCAACATGATAGATGTAGGTAAGAAACAGATCGATATTTAAATTATTTTTTATATACCATGAATTCTGACCCCTTCAAAGAGGTGGCAATATGCATGAAGAAAACAAAAGAAGAAGAATGGAAATTGGAGATTTATAGTGAAAAGGATTTAAATATGAATCTGTTTCTCACTCACACCAATCTTGTTGCTTCAGAAGACATGTATTAAAAGACTGGAGTCGTTTGGACTACTTTTATGCTGCCTTTATATGCTTTTTGGATCTTTAAAGTTCACTAGCATTGTATTGACTTACATAGCTGAGATATTCTTTTAAAATTCTTTGTGTTAGGAGAAGAAAGATAGTCATACGCATCTGGGTTGGCATGAGGGTGAGTAAATTATGAGAGAATTTTAATTTCCCCGTTTGTCGCTCACTCCGACGTTGTGTCGAAGAAGCGACACTAGGGGTCTCTCTCTTGAGCGCCTTTCGCATCTCTGATCTATGAGAAAAGGCCAGTGCGAAATTGGCAGACATAATTTGCATGTCCCGCCCCCGGACATACAGGTATAAAGGGAGGGAAATGCGTCAGTTTCATTCAGAAATTTTCTTTGGAGCCGATCGGTTGTGTACGCAGCGTGCTGCGAGTCACAGTCTGTTTCCTCCCATCTCTGAGCGATTGCTGTTGGATCTACGGTGCATATCAGTGGCTTTTTCAATCACTGCACGGCAGTGCAGCTTGCCCCTGGGTGCTTCGACAGTGCAGTTAAAAGAGTTATTTTCTCTAAAAGAGCAAATACACAGTGGCGTTGAACGTCCTTTTCAGGACGTGTCTTTATAAAGATGCCTTTCCACCCCTGTGTAGTTTCTGGATGCGGTAGAGTGCTCTCCGCAACTTATGACCACAGGCGCTGCCTCATGTGTCTGGGCAGCAATCACACCAAGGCAGCATTTGTGGATGGCTCATGTTCTCACTGCGAGAACCATGGCAACATTGCAGTTGTGGCTCTCCTTCCTCAAAAGGAAAAGGAACGCCAATCCAGCCGCCCCTCACATCACTCCTTCTTCCCACGGGATTGAGGATGATCCGGCTGGCGATGGAGGCGATTTGGGGATGTGCCGCGAACAACACGCCCCCCGGCACACTCGTTGACTTCTGTCCGGGCTCGAGGCATCAGCGGCTCGCCTCACAGCCAGCCTGCCTATCCTCTTGAGCCCCCCGAGCTGGATGAGTTGCATATGAGAGTGGTCCAGCGTCTGACGCGGATGACTCAACTGGGCTGCCCCCTTCGGGGCAGCACGCCCAGTCTGAGGTTGACACCCAGATGTCCAACATGCTTGCCCGGACTGCCGTCATCCGCTCTCACTACCCTCGACGGCGGAGTGGCCCATGGGTACACGGAGATCCCCCAGGTGGACAGAGTGGTTGCGATCCACCTATGCCCCAAGAACCCCGCCACCTGGCGGGGTCGCCTTGTGTTCCCCTCCAAGGCCTGTAGGATGACGTCTTCACTGACCTCCAAAGCCTACAGTGCCATAGGACAGGCCGCTTCCACCCTGCATGCCATGGCCCTCCTGCAAGTCCACCAGGCCAAGGCAATCCTTTTAATTACATAGTAGTTAAAGATACATAATATAAAGTAAGTAAATGATCACTGTCTTGTTTTAAACAAAAACAGCTGAACATCCTAAAAAAGAAACATTTACATGAGAAAAAATTAAATCGCAAGAAGGTAATAGTAGTTGTTTTCAGAGAATATATCATGAATATTCTTATTACAACAAATTACCAAATGTGATTTTTTTTTTTCACTAGCAATTTTTTATCAATTGTTTTAGGCATGAACATTTCAGAATGGATTATTCTAAATACATGGAATGTACTTATTTTTAATTGCCATTTTTTGCGATGGATAAACTTGTAATAAAAGAGTTTACTTGCTATAGATACTTTTACATTTTAATGTCTATACTAAAATTCTAATTCTAGGGAAAGATCCATGCTAATTTATCTAATGCATTTTTTTCCCACTTTGTTGCAAATTAAACCTGTCATAAACATAATGATACAGCTAACCAAGTGTATATGAGCAGATATTTGAGAAGACTTAGCTTATCTTAATTAAGGAAATGGATAGATTTAGGTGTGCTATCATGAGAATAATAATTTCGACACATGATATTTAAGGTAACAAAGTGATTCAAACTGGAGCTCATTTTACATTGACAACAGCTAATTTAGTTTTTCATTCCCTCATCTGTATTCACATGAACTGTGGAGGATAACTCACTCTGAGGCTCAACATCATTCATCAGCTTTCCATCTGCAGGGAGGAAGACAGAAAAAGAGAAGTAAAGAAAGAAGGGGAGAGGGAGAGAAAGGTAGAGAAAGAAAATTACAGTCCATCCCCATATTACTTGTAACAAATACACTCTCTGATTCATATTATGGCTATATGTCAAACTCTAGGCTATGCCAACATCAGCTGTGGATACTGTTGCTCAGCCTTGTTGCCATGGGGAGCTACTGGCAGATGGCTTTGGATCACTTAGGCTGCAGGATGTTTCTCTCCTTCATTAAGGAGAAATCAGAGAGTGTTCTAATTATAATAGTTATGAGGAAGACATTGAGAGGGATGATGGTGTCAATTTCATCCACTTTTAGCAGATGATTTTAACAGCTCCTAAAACATTGATACTTATTGATGAGTACTGTGAACTCATTTCTAACATATCAACAACTGTGAATCTAAACGAGCAATGGCATGACCAATACATGATGATGATGCTGGCATTATTGATTTGATAAATGAGATGTGGTCTCACATCGTTTTGCATTTGCACATATTTACTTTGTGTACACAGTCCCCCGGTGCAGTTCTCTGTGCTTTCACCTTCTCCCTCACACATCTTGCCTCTGTGTCTGGGTGGTGGAGAGTTGCACTCCCTCCATCTTTGCCTCTCACACTGGGTGTTGCATATTGTCCACTCACTCCACTCCTCCCAGACTCCATCCACTGCAGAGCACACCACAGGGTTGCAATTTAAGAAAGGTGAGAAGCTGTTCTGGGCATTGTAAGAATTGTAATTGATTTAATAGGATTCATTGTCTCAAATGGTCTAACTTTTAAACAAAATGGCAGGGTAGCACATTACATCAGCAAACATTTTTTCATCGTCTTAAAATAGGACAATCTTCCCCTATGCCATTGCTCTCAAATCTCATTCGCACCTGTTCGATTAAAAAAAGGTGCCTTGGGATGTGCCGCCCCAAGTCAATGGAGGCAAACGCCACTGGCTTTCACATGTCACAATGTAACAAATAATGACTTAAATTTGTGTCTGTTCATCACACAAAGCTATCATATGACTTCAGAAGCCTCTGAATATAGTGCAAAGGTCTTTTGTCAAGCTTTGGATTTAAAATAACTCGGCATCTTTGTTGTATGGAAAAGAATTGCTTGAACATTCTACAAAGGAAAGAAGAAAATAATACTGAGTTTGAATGGCATGGGGGTAAGTAAATGATGCCGAAATTTTCATTTTATGGTGAAATATTTCTTTAATTCTATCTTTAGCTAAATCATAGATTTATAGTCTTAAATCATATATTCCTAATACTATCCCAAACTGTATCACACTGAATTACTATCTTTCCAAAAAGTGAAATTATCTATTTTTATTATCTCTACACTATCCACCAAATCTACAAATGAGGCAAGGGACTCAGTTGCCCTTATGAATGATTTTATATCCATCCATCATCTGTATAAGTTCATCAGGGAGTGGTGTCATCACACTTAGCTGAGCAACTATGACTAGGCACCATGGCCAACTTACAAGTAAAGTTTCTCCAAAAATTTCATGTTTCGACACTGGAGGAAAAAACATCTTGGTTACTCCTTTGAGAATTCTCAAGCCACATCATGGCTGTTTAAGGTTGTGTTTGTAGTATATTGAATGTTAGACATTGGTTGGCCACCCTTGTGTGAACAGTTGCTGAGATTGGAATGGCATAATACCCATTCAAATCTTACTACATTTCCCATGTGTCTATATCAAAAACAGTATGAGTATTATGCCATTCCGAACTCAGCCAGCGTGTTGTAAGCACTCTGAGTTCAGTTTGAAAAGGAAAGCAAGAAAAAAGTAGCCTGCCCACTTGAGTTCTGTCTCTTTATTTTGTAAAATCATAACAAACACAGCAGTTGGCAAGGAGTATTTTTCGGATACTACACGAGGCGTTTCCTCCTAATTTATTTTTTTTTCTGGGAGAAGTGAAAAGCGGCTTTGGAGGGAGAGAAAAGTTCCAATGCTGAGCAGAAATTGAAATGCGAAAGATGGCTGGATATATTTGGAAAATGTATGCATTTGACAGTTCAACGGATGACTAGATAATGTACTATGAGCAAATTGAGCAGTATTTCAAAACAAAACAGCATCGCAGATGACAAGCATGTGTCAGTGTTATTCAATGCAATAGGAGGAAAGCTTATGCATTGCTGAGAAGTTTGACTGCTACTACAAAGCCATTTGCACTCACTTTTGACAACATTGTAAAAACAATGCAGGAACATCTATCGCCAAAACCGCTGCTCATAGCAGAATGCTTCAAGTTTCATAAGCGGAACCAGATTGAAGGAGAATCAATCGCAGCTTATGTAGCTGAACAAAAAAAGTTGTCAGAACACTGCCAGTTTGGAGATGGGCTGAATGATGCGCTAAGAGACCGTCTGGACTGTGGGATTTTACAAGAGACTATACAGAAGAGGCTGCACACGGAGGCAGATCTCACATTTAAACGTGCAGTAGTAATCGCGGTCGCCATGGAAACAGCTGCCAGAGACGCAGTAGAGTTACAATCAGGAGTGAAAATGTCAGTGAATAAAATGAACACTGTAGGAAAAAAAAAGGCTAACACAAAAAGGTGAGCTGTGTTACTATTGTGGAAAAGGGGGACACAAAGCAAATCAATGCAGATTCAAAAGTGAAATGTGCAGGAAATGTAACAAGGTCAGACACATTCAAAGAGCATGTCATTTGTAGTTATCATACAGTGAGAGAGAGAGAGATACAGTACAAGGCTCAGGGAAAGAAAAACAGGGATGTGCATACTGTAAATCAAAAATCAGATGAAGAAAATGACACCGGGTTAGCAAATTTAGAAATGTACAGTCTGAAAAATGACTTAAGTAATCTGTAGTAATCTGGCTAACACCACAAGTAAATGGAATTATACACTGGATACGCAGTGTCAGTGATGTCACAGAATGAGTTTGAGACATTCCAAATATGTAAATTTAAAGTCATCGCCTGTAAATCTGAAAACGTACACTGGTAAGGCCATAGTACCTCTTGGAGTGATGCCTGTTACTGTGAAGTACAACGATCAGCTGAGTTAACTGGATCTGTACATAGTAAAGACTGAGGGACCAGACAAAAAGTCTGCAAGCCATCGTTCCTGCCTCAATTTGTACTAAAAAGAAACTGGAAAATTGCTGAATAACACTGCAACAGTGTTTGAATCAGGCATAGGAACCTTGAAACAAATCAATGGGAAAATAACTCTGAATGACAATGCAGTGCCCAAGTTTCATGCCCAGTCCCCTATGCTATTTGTCAGAAAGTGGAAACTGTGCTGGATCAGCTGGAAACTGAAGGGATACTGTCTAAAGTTGATTTGAGCCCCTGGGCTACTCCAGTTGTTCCCTTGCTAAGAAAGATGGAACCGTAGGACTGTGCAGGGATTTCAAAGTCTCCATCAACACCGAACTGCAAGCAGAACAGTATTCACTGCCAAGAATAGAGGATATCTTCGCTACACTTTCAGGAGGACAACACTTGGCTGAAGCTTTCAGGAGGGCAAACCTGGCTGAAGCATAGCTACAAATGGAGATGGAGGAGGACTTCAAAGTTTTCCTGACCATTAACGCTCATAAGGGCTAGTACCTCTACAACAGACTGGTTTTTGGCATTGCCTCTGCACCTGTATTATGGCAGAGAGCTATGGATCAAGTACTTCAAGGATGCCCTGGTACACAATGTTACCTCATTACATGACATTATCATCACAGGAGAAAATCACAGCAGTCATATGGAGAATTTGGCACATGTCTTACAAAGATCGGAAGACTACGGACTTTGAGTTCTTCAAGAGTAGCGTCACATACTGTGGAAACAAAATTTATGTGAATGGTCTGCACAAGTGTCAAGACAAATTGAGATCTGTTGCTGAGGCTCCGCAACGAAAAACTTTTCACAATTGAGGTTGTTCCATGGATTCATAAATTATTACAGATTTTTGCCAAACCTAGCCACAGTTCCCCAACCCTCAATGGATTATTGCAAGCAGGAAAAGAGTGTGGACAAAGCAATGTGGACAAAGCAATGTGGACAAAGCAATGTGAACAAGCGTTTCAGGAAACAAAGAAACTGGTGATGTCAGATACAGTGCTGACTCATTTCAACCCACAAAAACCTGTGATGTTGGCATACGAAGCCTCACCCTATGGCATTTGGGCGGTGTTATCGCATGTCATGCATGATGGAACTGAACACCCCATAGCCAAACTCCCTCAGCACTTCAGAAAGAAATTATGCACAGATTGATAGAGAGGCTCTGAGTCTAGTTTGAAAAACGAATTCAATCAGAATCTGTGTGGGAACCAATTTACCTTGGTTACTGACCATCAGACAGTTGTTTCCATCTTTATTTCTCAGAAAGGAGTACCTCTAACTGCAGCAGCACAGATGCAGAGGTGGGCATTGTTTCTGGGAGGACATAAATACCAGATTGAGTTCAAAAGAAAGCACAAACATGCAAATGCTGACAGACTTTTACGTCTAACATTAGACTTAGTTAACGTAAATTCAGCAAAGAAAGCACATGATGTCTTTACTCTTGTTCAGCTTGAGGGTTCTCCTGTTACAGCTGAAATTATTAAAAGAGTAACAAGGAGAGATCCTACCTTGTCCCAGGTATATGCAGCTATACAAATTGATTGGAATGCAGAACAGAAGATTCGGTTTGCCCAGTTCTACCAACCGTGATGAACTGACTAGTTGGAGGTTGCATCATGAGGGGGTTAAGAGTCATCATACTGCCAAAGTTGCAAACTCAAGTCTTGGAGGAGCTTCATGGTGGACACCTTGGAGTGGTGAAGATGATGTCACTTGAAAGAAGCTTTGTATGGTGGGCAGGAAAAGATTGACAGATTGAGCATGCCATGCCATGCATTTCTCAGGATGTCAACATGTTCAAAAGATGCCGAAAACTGCACCGTTCCACCCTTGGGAACCGTCTGTGTTGCCATGTCAAAGGATTCATTTTGATTTTGCTGGACCTTTCATGAACACTATGTTTCAAGTTGTTGTGGATGCATGTTCAAAATGACCAGAACTATAAAATTGCTGAGAGAACTTTTTGCTAGGACAGGTGGTACAGAACAGCTGGTGAGCGACAAATGGACCCCAGAGTTTCAGACGTTTCTAAAGAACAATAGAGTCAAGCATGTGACCTCAGCACCATATCACCCAGCTAAAAATGGCTTAGTTGAAAGATTTGTGCAAAGCTTGAAAAATGCACTGTGTCCAATGACTGATGAAAGGAACACACTAGATCAAAAGCTGCACAATTTCTCATTTGCATATTGTAATGCAACTCATGCTACCTCCAACCAAACACCTGCCATGTTGTTCCTGAAAGATCCTTGTATTAACCAGAGACCAAATGTGAAAAGAACCATACAGGACAAACAGCTGAAACAATCACAAGGAGGAAAAATATGAGAGTTGGAAATTGGTGACTGTGTGCTTGCTAGAGACTGTAGAAGAGATCGCAAATGGACGCCTGCAAAAATCAAGGAAAAAACAGGAGCACTTTCTAACACTGTGGAGGTTGCACCAAATACCATCTGGAGACGGCACATTGATCAGTTGAGAAAATAAACTGTCTCTCTGGAATGTTTTCCAACAGATGTTCCACTCACATCTACTGTAACTACTACCGGTGAATGTGACTCCACAGTACCACCAGATATACCTGTGTCCCCAAGTCAAGTGGCAAATCACCAATTCCTACCCGCGAAGAGAAACATTATCCTATCTGCATTTGTAAACCTCCTCAGCATCTTGATTTATAAGAACTGATTAAAACAAGAGACATTATAGCCATGTGATTTTCTATGTCCTTTATTTTCATAGAATAGTTTCCATTGTTCTATTGAAGAAGACATTTGTTTGTTTTGGAAACTTCCTTTCTGGAGGGGAGGAAATGTAGTATATTTAGTGATAGACATTGGTTGGCCACTCTTGAAGTAACACTCTGATATAGATGTTTGTTGGACACCCTTGTGTGAACAGTGTGTTGTTAGCTATCTGATTTAAGTTGGAAAGTAAAGCAAGAAAAAAAGAAGAACTGCCCACTTGAGTTCTTACTCTTTATTTTGTTAAATGATAACAAACACAACAGTGTTTAAGACATGCTTGTGTGCTGCAGCATTTACACAATATTTTTAGGTATGTAGGATGTACTATATATTATGTAATATATTAATAGGTACTGTAAATACACTTACAGTCTGTTGCTCACTCAGGAAAATGTGTTACTTTTGCAGATGGATTCCCACAAGATGTTTGGAAACCTATACTGTGAAATTAAACTATGCCTATTTGGACAGATGCTTAAGAAGTTTGGAATATTAAGATTTGAGTTATGAGCAATTAGACAAGATGGCATTTAAATTAAATTAATGACAAATTCTTGATAAATAACTGAGTTATGTATGGTAAAGAGTTCTCAATTAGAGCAATTGTAATACTCCAAATTAGAGCAATTAACATGTTTTTCTTATTAGAAATGTACTTTGTTTCTTATCAGTCCTCATATATATATATATATATATATATATATATATATATATATATATATATATATATATATATATTTGCATGATTAATTAAATATTTAATTCATTAATGTGTTTCAGTTTTGGATTGCCAGAAGAATCTTTATAAGCTTTATTATGAATTAATTATGAAATAGAATGAAAATATGTCTACAGTATTTATTTATGTCAAGCCCTATGCCTAATGGATTATGGATATAAAGAATAGCTCTTCAGTGCTATAATATACACTTATGTGTGAGCACTATTGTGAGTTAAGATGCTGGAGCCATTATATAGGAATGTTCTAATGTTGACAAGGGATCTGACCTGGGCAGACAGCATTGCAGGTGATCTTCTGCACAGACATGCCCTCACAGAACGCTCCTCCATTCAGAGGCGCTGGGTTAGTACAGATCCGAGAACGCTTCTGAACTCCTCTCCCACAGTTCACGCTGCAAGGTGACCACTCAGTCCACAAAGACCAACCACCATTAACTGCAGTGAGTGAGAGAGAGATAGAGAGATCATCTGCTGAATAAGACTGAACTTAAGAGAACAAGACAACCTTTCTCTGACCCTGCCATATAGACACCATATAGTCTTCTGTTGTTTTACTGAGCATATGAGTTTTTTCTATCCCTTAACCGTACCGTTTCCCCTTAACCTAGCATTCTTCTTTTTTTACCTTCTTCTTGCACTCGAAAAAGGCAAACTGTTCAACTGTTACCATAAGCATCTATTTCTACCTGATCTTAAAATAACTTAAAAATATTTATGTCAGTCGATGAAGAATTTTTAAATGATAATTATAATTTTTGTTATGTTTATATGTATTATTATTATTGTTTATTTACAGTTGTTTATTGTATGTATGTATTTATTTACAATCTGATTTAATTTGTAGCCTAGTCATTTTTCACCTGTTGGCATAAAGTGATTTTTAAGTCACTTCAAATGGTGCTGGTGGATGGATAGAGTAAATGTTTGGATTTGGTAAGAGTTTTTTGACCACTTCATTATTTTTATAATATTTTAGTATTAGAAATATTATTTTTAAGAAATAATTTTAGTTTAATTATTTCATATTTCAATTAATTTATTTAATTGTTCAAAATCAAATTCGGCCAGTAAAGTGTGTTCCGATACTCGCTGTTAATACTAGCCATGATTTGTGTCAGTAGATAAAAATTATTAATAATACTTAATACTAATTTAAAGGAACCTACATCCAAATTCTTACGAGAATCCCATTTTCCATGTGCATAAAAGGAGCGTGTCACTGACATTGAAATATGCCTGACATTCAACAAGGATGCAGTTATTGCACAAATAACGTACATTTCAATTCTTCTAAATAATTAATTACATGCATTCAATTTACACAACAACTTCCTATGTTTTTGTTCATATCGCTAGTGCTGGGGGATGGAGTATATATTACATGATGCAGACGCTGGAATAACCGGAGAAGAACCTCAGAATTAAACTGCACTTGACCAATAACATTTGCATGTTGCATGGGGGATTTTTCCAAAATCACTTGCACCTAGTTATCGCATATTTGCACAAAAATATCAAACCTTAATGGCCATGCCCAGTGACTTTGTGCTTGTAACTTAAAGCATTGCCCTACGCTTAAAGCCAGCATTCTTAAAATAGGGCCCTGGGATGTTGGCTCTTCTTGTATTGTTTTCTCCATTTAATAAATTGCTTCTGCTCACACTATTCTAATTTTTAAATTGCTTTGGATAACAGCATCTACTAACTGCTAAATATAACGGTCAATGTTCTGTAGGGGAACTGTGCTTTCAGGACTGCAGGATGTCAAAATATTTAAAAGTAATGCTTAAAATTTGAAAATATGATTATAGTGTGAATCTTTGAGAGACACAAATATTTATTTATTTTTTTTATTTCAGTAGGTGTTCCAACAATTTTAATGCTTATTTTGAAATGACAAAAATCCTGAATGGAAATGCTTTATGAACAAAAAAGCTTTCTAAATTTGCTTAAAATTTGATGCACTAGGAGGAGGTAGATTTTATAGAGTTTTGCATTAGTTAAAATGTGCATTAAGGTGATGGAAATGGTTTATTCACATAATGATGATGTGTTTTGACTATTCGTGCATGTGTTATGAGTGTGCAATAGCTTGATGTGATTAGCCCACTGAAAGGTGTCCGACCATGGCACACAATTCTTTGAACATAGCACTTCATTCGGAAGTGTTTAACCCAAAGCTGGTCGATAAATGGGTCCTCATAACAGAACAGTTTTGAGAGCGGGTACTTCCAGGTATACGGAGACTGTCTGTGTGTGGGCATCACATCTATATCAGCCCACATTATACCAGACATTACACTTATTCTGCGGTAGATGCATTTAATAAAATAGATACTTGCTCCAATCTTGCAAATAAAACTGTACCCAAAGCAGGGAGAGGTCCTTCAGCTGCTCCATCAAGACGAGGCAGCTCCCTCATGATAATGCACATTGCGTAGTGGATCGAAACGTGCAACAATTTGTATTTTCTTAAGTCACATTTTTAGAACCCAGCAACTGTCACTAATAAATTACTGGATTTTAGGGTATAATTTAAAAAGAATCCCTTTTTCAAAAAGAGTAAATTTAGCAAATACATATCAAAACAGAGGAGACAGAACAAGAAATCATTTGAAAAGAAAAACAAAGCCAGCTGTAAACAATCACTGTCAATTAAATGAAGAGTATCAGTGTTGTCTTACCAAAAACAACTACAGTCGCCGTGGCACTGCGTCTCTTTGCTACTATGTTACTGGCGAGACAGGTGTAGTTGGCGGAGTCCGAAAGTCTGGCTTCACTGATGATAAGATTGTGGTCAGCTCGAGTGTCAATGTTGTTATCTTGAAGAGAGCTGACCAACTCCTCATTTTTTAACCACTCCACCTGAGAGACACAGAGATGCACCTATTAACCAAAGCTGCAACTGACTAAACAGATTACACTCACTGGGAATTACACAAAAATCATTTGTTTTTAGAAAACTCCAACTGCATGTTGTAATGGGCAAATATATTATGATGGGTACATGGTACACACTCAAAAAATAAGCCAACACATTTATTTAAAGTGAATTACAGTTTACTTACAAACTGAATTTAAGTACCTTACACAAGGGAAAAGCAAAAAAGCTCATAGAGATGAAACCTAAACCATTTCGACTTCCAGCCTACATCTTTACCATTACACCACACCACCCTTATGAGAGATATAAAAAAAGAAAGAATTCAAGGACACAAATGCGCTTCCACTCAAAGCCACAAAAATGTAAATTGTATAATCTTCATCTTTGACCCAGTGAAAGAAAAAAAAAAAGAAACACCAAATATCTGTCTTGATTGTGTTTTAATGATAACGTGGGTCCATATAATGTATTCTGTTCTCATGATCTGAAAAGTAACTGCAGCGATGTCCTCTTTACCCTTCTCCTCCATTCTCATCACAGTACTTTTAACTCTCAACACAGCACTTTCTCAGAATTGCATTACCTTCATGTTCACACATTAGTTCATGATATGTTTTAATCATTTTATGAGCTTTATGACGAATCCAAATGCATAATAAGACTAATAAAGTTAGAAGTTTGTGAGGTTAAAGCTGTGAAAATATGTTTGGTGAAATTAGTTGAAATCTTACAAAGTTAATCTGACACTTATTTTCCATACACAACTTCAAATGCAACAAACCTTTGCTAATAGAAAGCAGTTTTCTTCTTTTGCATTTACTGGTATTTTCTCAAGAAACTTGGAAGTTGAAATAGCCAATTAGTGCACAGTGAAAGCAGATCTCTCTGTTGACAAATTTACCCTGCTCTAAATTCTTGAATCCACTTCTTCACAGCCTTTGGGTAATGATAAAAAGGTGAAGAGAACAGGCATGTTAAAGAAAAACGAGAGAGCATGTATACCACTCAAAATATGGAGGGAAATAGGTAAAGAGGCAAATAGAGAAGAAGAGAGAAGAAGAGAAATAGAGAGAGAGAGAGAGAGAGAGAGAGAGAGAGAGAGAGAGAGAGAGAGAGAGAGGAGAAAGGTAGGGGAAAGATACAAATTAGCTAAGTAAATGTGTGGCAGAATATGTGCAAAATGAATGGCTTAATTGGCACATTTGTTTCAATTATAGCATGGCTAATGGTGGCAGGGCTGAATGAAGAGCTTCCACAGCATCAAGAGGATCTTGTGATTTCATTAGTGCTTCTATCCTACCTGATTAAGGCCCTGTTGACAGGAAGAGTTCAGCCTAAGTGAATACCTTGCTTTTATCACAAAGCACTGGGGCTACTCTGCTGTCACCCATAAAAAAAGACACAAAGTCAGAACAGCTAGAAAAAAATAAAATAAATAAATATATATATATATATATATATATATATATACACACAGGTGCTGGTCATATAATTAGAATATCATCAAAAAGTTGATTTATTTCAGTAATTATATATATATATATATATATATATATATATATATATATATATATATAATTACTGAAATAAATCAACTTTATTATAGTTAAGGAAAATGGCTCAATTAACGAAATAATGCCTTCTTAAAAAATGCAATATAAATAAATACAAAAATAAAGTTAGGTTAAGGGGAAATGGAAGGGTTAAGGGATAGAAAAAAATCATCAGCTCAATAACACAACAAAAGACAATGGAAAGTCCGCACCACAATAGAAATGCCAACATGAGTAAGTGTTTGTGTGTATACACTGGAGAAGAGGCTGTTGAAACTATTTTATATTTTAACAGGGTTCTTACAGTGATTGAACAGTTCTGATAGAAGCCCCTCAGAGAGCAAAAAACATAACACCACCTCACAGACTGTGTACACAATCCAATCACATGCATACAAAACATTGACAAGACCATCAAAACATCTAGGTTATTGTCGTAACCCCCGTTCCCTGATGGAGGGAATGAGACGTTGTGTGGGTAAAGTGACACTAGGGGTTTCTCTTGAGAGCCTCAGTTGACTCTGAGCTTTGAGAAAAAGCCAATGAGAATTGGCAAACAGAATTTGCATGTCCCTCCCCCATACATACGGGTATAAAAGGAGGGAATCCAGCATCTGTTTAGTCAAGTTTTGCACTGAGGAGCCGAGAATAAGGTTCTGCCGTTACAGTGGTTTGTACGGTGTTGTGGCAAGAGGGACACAACGTTTCGTTCCCTCCATCAGGGAATGGGGGTTATGACAGTAACCTAGACGTTCCCCTTCTGTCACTCACTCAAGTTGATTCATATTCTTTCAGGGGGTATAGACCCCACGGAGACCACATCCTGCCCAGGTTGGGGAGGTCACATGTGGCAAATATGTCACATGGGCTTACGAGCCACACATGGAAGTGGCGTGGTGGTAGGTCCTACCTGGTGAGGGAGGATCTCTACAAATACAGTAACCGGGGGCAGAGGGAGCTGCCCAAGGGAGATGCGGGTCGGGCGACAGGGGGACCGTACTGCGGAAAATACAACACAGGGGGTAATCGTGATGACCGATACCTTTGGAGCACCTATTCCAGTACAGAGTAATTAGTACCCATAGTGGGTCTGGTCAGGAATTCCTCCGCCGAATTCGCGAGCCAGAGGGCTATGGAGGAAAAACATCCAGGGAGCATTAGCTTTTGTAGACTTGCCTGGGGGTAAAAGTGCATGGGTTCGCCTCAGAAGAGGGGTAAAGGCGCTATGCGCAAGCGGTACACCCAGTCATCTGTCCCGTGTACCGTGTTCTATGTGCTCGGACCTGAAGAAACACGGGCCAGGGCTGACTTAACCGTCATAGGTTATTGATCTCACAAAGGTATTGGGTGTTGTCTAGCCCGCTGCTCTGTCCACGTCTGCTAGAGAGGCACTGGTGGATGTTCCCCATGAGAAAGGAGGTCCTCCCTGACCTTGTACAGCACCTGTGCAAGTAGGCTCACTGGGGGAAATGCAAATTTTCGTAGCCCCTGGGGCCAGCTGTGTACCAGCGCGTCTGTCCTGAGGGGAGCCTCCGATAAGGAGTACAAGAGCGGGCAGTGGGAGTTCTCCTTGGAAGCGAACACAGGTCTACCTGTGCTTTGCCGATTTGATCCAAAATCAGCTGGTCCACCTGGTGGACCTTCACTCTTCGCTGAGCGTGGCCTGTCACGACAGCGCATCCGCTGTTGTGTTGAGGCTGCCCGGGATATGAGTGGCATGCAGCAGGTCCGTCCAGGTGTTGAGAAGTTGATTGCAGAGAGGGGTGAAAAACACACAGCATGTGCCGTGGTGCCATGACATCTCAGGACTCGAGTCTGAAGCCAGTGCTCTAGTGGTCTCATATGCATCAACCCGAGTGGCGCAACCGCCGCCGAGGACACCATATACCCCAGGAGCCTCTGGAACTGTTTTAGAAGTACCACTGTGCCTGGTTTGAATAGGGCGAGGCACTTCAGCACTGACAGCGTGCGATTGTTTATGAGGCACGCTGAGGATTGTTTATGTGTATCAGGGCAAGATCGAGACGTGGAAGTACGCATCCTTCAGGTCTACCGCTGCGAACCAATCTTGAAGCCGAACGCATGTTACGATATGTCTCTGCATGAGCATCTTTAAGGGAAGTCTGTGTTAGGCCCGGTTGAGAACTCGCAGGTCCAAGATTGGCCGCAACCCACCACTTTTCTTTGGTACGATGAAGTAAGGGCTGTAGAAACCCTTCTTCATCATGGCTGGAGAGACAGGCTCTATCGCGCCCTGGTCAGCTAGCGCGACGGGTTGGAAAGCAAAATCCACGCGTCCAAGTACCATGCGAGGGGCACTAAGGCGACGATCATGTTTGACGTACCTGGTGGGGCATCACAGCGGTGGGGAGCAGGTAGTGCTGCGTCGGGAGGCAGAGTCTCATCCCAGGGCGCCTGTGCTGAGGAAAGACTCAAAGCACTTACCTTGCTCTGCATACCCGGCAGGGGGCGGGTTGGTGATGGAGGAGGAGGTCCTGTGGAGACGTCCTCTGGACTCGTCAGAACCGTCCAGCTCGGGGTCTGCGCGTGATACAGTTGCTGGCATAGAGGCGAGAGGTCGGCGTCCAAGATGCTACTTATTCTTTGACTGTATCTGTTTGGTGCCGGGCCACAGAGAGTATGGCATGTGTGTGCCATAAGGAACCCAAGGAATTGCTCTTTTATTGAAAATATGGGCAAATAAAAAGAAGGAAACCAAGGATTCTCCACCCGCCCCTCCACTGGGGGATGGAGTGCTCTGAGGAGCCTTGTGGGTCCTCAACGAGAGGCAGAGAGATATCTGCCGCATCCAGGAACTACACACAGGTGGAAAGGCATCTTTAAAAAAAAAACGTTCAAAGCCAAATATGTTACACTTTTAGAGAAAATTATACACTTTTAGAGAATTTATACTCTTTTAGAAGTGCTGTCGAAGCACCTAGGGGGTGTAGATTGCACGGCCGTTGGTACTGGTAATGCGCCATAAGGTCCAACAGCAAAAGCTCTTTAGAGGTGAGTGGAACAGTCGTGAACACCAGCTCGCTGGACACAGAACCGCTCGGCTCTGAAGAAAAATCGGACTAAACAGATGCACGATTCCCTCCTTTTATACCCGTATGTCTGGGGGAGAGATATGCAGATTCTGTTCGCCAATTCTCATTGGCCTTTTCTCAAAGCTCAGAGGCAACTGAGGCTCTGAAGAGAGATCCCTAGTGTCACTTCACCAACACAACGTCGAGTGAGTGACAGAAGGGGAACCAGATACACCAAAGGTTAACATTTTTACAGTAATGTTTGACAGCATAGACAGCTGTATCTGAATGTCTGTGTGGCAGGGCGGAGGGCGGGGCCGGGTCGTGATGATACATACCCGGTCCCGTATCAGGCTAATCAAGCCTCCGAGAGGGATAAAGGCCGATGGCAGACGGTGGTGCGACAAGAGAGAGATCATTTACGGACATGTCCGTTTGTCCTTTTCAGTTTATCATTAAAATAATATTTATGTTGAACTTGCCTCCTCTTTTCCCTTGAACTTTACAGTCTGCCTTTGTTTTCATCTTTGGTATTCAATGTGCATTAAAATTACACATTAAAACAGGTATTCAAATTGAACAAACAAATGAAGCTCCATATTTGTAACTTGTGTTAATTTTTAAGTTTGTTGAACCAGCTTAAAATGTTCTTGTTGAGTAGATGCTCAAAATGAGCAATTCAATTCAATTTTGCAGCATTTTATCTTATAAAATGTAGCTAAAAACAGTCATGATTTAGTTTTTCTTGGACATGTTTCAGCCTTTTTGACATTTACAATAAAATGTGGTGTTTTTGCTACTGTAGCTTTAAGACTTATGTAAATAACAAATGTTACGATTGGCTATTCTCTTTGCATATGAAATAAGCAACAATGCATATTTGTTAGATAACTGTTTGACTTTCATATGTTTAAGAAGTTCAACAGAACATTGATGCAGCTCTTTTCCTAAAGTAGACAGTGACCAGAGGCCAGCAAGCTACAACAAAAAGGTCAATGCCCCTAAATTAACAAAGATATTGTAGTATATGGCAACAGCTTCTTACTTGGGGACCCGTGCAAGAACTTGGCTGGAAGATCATAATACACAATCTTGAGAATAGCATGAGCTGGGTGTGGGAAAAACAAAATGTCAGCTTTTGTAAAAAAAAAAGATATATATAGATATATATATATATATATATATATATATATATATATATATATATATATATATATATATATATATATATATATATATAAAGCAATTCAAGGGCTGCCTAGTTATCAGGGTTAACAAACTGCTATAATGTTACAGTGATTGTGATTTGAGACACTACTGTTAAGCTCAAGTACTCGTCTGCAGATACCCCAGGGCAGTGGAATCATGCTTCTGACGCTAACCCTTGTTTTAGCATATACAATAGTTAATCTTAAAAGAGCTCTTTTAACATGCTTTCCTCAAAATTGTCCTGCTGAGTTGCTGCTCAGTTTGTTTTCTGCAATATTTTAGGACAATCTTCCCAAATATAAGCACAAAGTATTCTAGGTATGGATCCAGTTATGACTGGATAATTTCAGTCTAGTAAATAGTAATTTAGCAGATGCAAGTGTTACAAGAACAAGAGCATTGCTATTACAGAAACCAAAGAGGGATTTGATCCTGCAACCATTTGGTAATCATCGCAGAGCTTTAACCACTGTGGTACAACACCAACACAGATCAAACCAACCACTCAAATCACAGAAATTCTACCAGGGTTATCTGATGCCTTCCTATTAACAAGAGAACTGTGGTATAAACAATAAGCAAACTATGGCAATACATTATTGTCAACACATAATTAATAAATCAACACATGATTAATAATCCATCTATGAATTAAAATAATCCATATTATTTCTAACAGGACATTCTACACTATTGCATGTCTCCACTACATATAAAAGTGGATGGTTTTCTTTCTAAAATCCAAGAATGAGAAGATTTACTGAGACAGGATGTCAATGAAGCAGGGTCTGTGAGAGGCCAGTGAGGGTTCAGGCAGGCTTAAATAGTGCCTATTTGTATTTTAAATCCAACCTCATAAACATGTACTGTATGCTCAAGGTGTGTGTGTTCTGCACAACAGCAAAAGTTTTGAGAGTTTCTATTTGTATTTTAAATCCAACCTCATAAACATTTACTGTATGCTCAAAGCGTGTGTGTTCTGCACCACAGCAAAGGATTTAGGGGTATCATCTATTGCTCACTGGAGCCATTTCTATTTATTTCTTTATTTTTTCTGATGGAAAATATCTTGGTAGGTCAGGTTTTGCCTGTTTATCAGTAGGTATTGAAGCGATCCATATAATCCAAGTCATTTCAGTTAAATCAATCCTTGAAGTCCACAAATGAATTCCATTTGACTTGTTTTTTCCATTCAACTCAGTTTCAAAAGTCAAAATTCCAATTTATTCTTTTATATGCCATTATTCAATCTGAAATGGAAATTGGAACAATCCTGATAAAAATTAAAAAATTAAAAACACTGAGAGTACTGGGAGTAGGGCTGTGCTACAATTCCCATGGTGGCCAACTGTTATATGTTATAGCAAATATGAAGTTTAATACAGAAGGATAGGCAGCAACAAACAAAAAGCACACCCTTTCCTCTCCTGAACACACAAGCACATTACCATTCTTCCCAGATCAGAATTATCAACAGAGAGACGATACCATCCAGCTCAGACAGATCAAGAACATTATTCACTCACATTGTGGCTGGAATAGGACATGAGCAAAATACAAGGAGAAAGAATATAATCGGAAACCCGTAGGAATACAGGCAGAGAGGTAGAAAACAGGTACGAATACAAAAAATAGCTATTGCTTTTGTCATTAACGTTATTTTCCTTACGGGTTCCTCTGAAAAAATTCTATGTAAATAGCCCAGAGACAAAACAGTAAATGTGAAGGTGTGACCATTTACCAAAATAAAACTTTTGCAAAAAAAAAAAAGGGGGTACTTAAACTCAGTAATGTAACTTTAGGGTGCATAATCTCATTAAAAAATATTTTTATTATAACACAATCTAGGCAAAAAGGCTTAAGCAGCTCTCTGGGGGAAATTGTAACAGTTTAGGTCTAAAATAGGAAAACCTTTCTCTTTGTAAAAGGTAATTTGAAAGTTTTTGTGTTGGAGATGTAATTGCTGAAGTGCTAGACTCTGTGTAGACAAATAATTCACCACTTAGATTCAACACAACAGTGCTGCCACTATTTAAAGGGACAATGCACCCTTTTAAATATACAGTTCACCCAAAAATGAACCTTTTTGATGTTTGACTCTATCTTACCTCAGTGCTGTTCCAACCACATATTATGTTCTCACATCTATGAAACACAAAAAGAGAGCTCCATTGCATCAGCTCCAGTTAATAACTATTAAAGTTTTGATTTGTTCGTCAAAAAAAGCTATCGTATGTCTTCAGAATATTTGGAATACAGTAGATAAGTTGTTCAGTTCAATAATTTTTTTTATTTTCTCCCATTTTTCTCCCCAATTTGGGAACGAATCTCAGTTGCCTCCACGTCTCCGTCAATCCATGCAACTTATTACGTGGCTTGTTGAGGGTGTTACTGCGGAGACATTATGCGTGTGGAGGCTTCATGCCAGCCACCGCTGCATCCACGTACAACTCACATTTATGCTACATTTATGATGCTTTTTTTTTTACTTACATATTGGAGATTGGCAGAATAAATCACCATATAAATTTGTTGTGTAGAAAATAATAGGTCGGACATTCTTCAGAACACCTCATAAAAGTAAATGTGAAATAACAATGACCAATGACACTATTTACTCCAGAACATACTTAGTATTTGCTTACATATTAGAACCGAGAACTGGTTATGTATCCTAAGAGACAACAGAATAAAACTGACTAAATGCAGAAAGACAAGTATCATTAGCTTTGTGTGACCTCAGAAATTCTTCAAAGTGTTTCTACGGGGGAATATGACAATTTAAAACAACAAACACATTTCCACTAGGATAGAGAGAGAGAGAGAGAGAGAGAGAGAGAGAGAGAGAGAGAGAGAGAGAGAGTGTTATCCGACATGCTGGTAAAATAATGCCTTGTAAATCTTTGCACCCCTCTTCCCTCACAGCTTGGATTTAAATTTTTCATGGTGGAGGTGTGCTGGAATGGACTGGATTGCCCATTGCTGGTCTGTACTCTACATTATTTACTACCCTCTCTTATAGCTGACTTCATTTATGTTGACAAAGGACTTGAGGGGAGATTCTTGTCTTCCAGTCCTTCCCAGATTTCCTCCTTTACTGTCCACTGCACTCTCGAGGAGACAGAAGCTGACAGAGCTCTTCCATTTCATCACTGAATTATTAATGAAGCATTGGTGGCTGCCAAGATCCAAACCCTGCTACAATCACACACATGTTTATTATAGATATGTCACCTGCTCACGATCCATGATATGTGGACCGGCTTAAATAAATCTATCAAATATTATCACAACAGTCATTTGCTGTTCTTTTTTTTATTTTTTTTAAGCGATAGTTCACACAAAAAAAATGAAAATTCTGTCATCATTTACTCAAGCACATGTTGTTTCAAAAGCATTTTACTTACGTTCTTCTATTATACAAAAGGAGCTGTTGGCAGAATTGAAGAATGACAGGCTCGGTCACCATTATCTTGCATTATATGGAACAAAATATGCAATGAAAGTGAATGGTGAATGAGACTGAACATTCTGCCAAACTTCTCCTTTTTTATTTCACGGAAGAAAGAATGTCAAATAGTATTGGAACAACATAAGTGTGAGTAATTGATGACAAAATTTTCCTTTTTGGGTAAACTATCCCTTTAGGCACAGAAACAGGCAGCACTTTCTCTGTAAATAGGTCTAAAAAAAACAACACTGAAGCCCCTCTCCAGTTAGCAGACAACATCCATTTCCCTTCCCAGATACTGTCCCTGTGGGATTGATGTCAGAGGCTGAGAGGATGGGTCTTACCTCTGCCATGGGCACTCCCTCTGGGGGACGGCAATGCAGCACAATCATACCCTTGATTGGCACTTCCTTCCCTTGAGGATCCTGTTCAAAGTTCTTGCGGAGGTCTGTTTGAAAAGATAAGAGGCAGCTGTCACAGCGGGCAGAGTCCGAGCCAATGTCTAGCTATGCCAATCGCCTTCTCCATTCAGCATCCTGATCTCTATGCTCCCTTGCCCTTAGTTTTGACTATACAACCTTGGAAAGCCAGGGCAAGAGAACAAGAGAGTGCAGGCAGTCTTGATGGTGTTTCCGGCCATCTGCTTGAGTTGCAGGTGTCACTGGTTGTGAGTTCTGCTTCTACCCTACTGTGGTTGTTCTGCAATGGATTGTTTTCCCATACACTGCAAATTCTTTTAATTTGATGGAAGAAAGCACTAGAAAATGTCCAAAACCAGTGGAATCCAGTATCAGGTACGCCATCAATAAAAGAAGCCACTTCAATGGCTTAAAATGGCACCCAGTATTTTGAAGTGGATCAAATGTGTTTCTAATTCCTGAGTTCTTGATATTCAATATAAATGATATTCAATATAATAACAAAATAATTCAATGAAAATAATTCATTATTATTATCTTAGTACTGTGTGTATATATATATATATGCACACACACACACACACACATGTGATGAAGAGGAGGGCATGGCCAGGCTGTGAGGCTGCACAGCCGGCGGTAAATCAGCTGATAAGCGGGAGAGCGAGATAAATGGGAGAGAGAGATGCATGGGGCTGTGTTGCATGTGTGTCCTTATGTTTAGGTTTGTTTTATGTTGAGATTCTGATTAAACTTTATGTTGACTGTTCAGCTGGTTCCCGCCTCCTCCTTGCCCGTCCTTACACTGTTACAGTGGTGCTGAATCCCGGGAGGGAGGAGGGATCTGCTGTCACGGAGTCCTCGCCGCTGCCATCCACCAGGGGAGCAGCCGCAGCAGTCTGCTTGGGGACCCCACTACCGGCCGCCGAGAGCCAGAGGAACCACTGCTGTCCAACGAAGAAGGGGAGGAGTGGTTCCATCCACCAGGGGCCAGAGAACTAGCTGCCGTCCACCAGAGGAGGAGCGAGCTGGCATCTGCCAGAGGACGGAGGAGCGGTTGAGGACTGGGCGACAGTGTGTCCGTGAGCCAGCAAGCAAGTTCTTCTCTCTCTCTCTCTGTGTGACCAAATATTTACATTTTTGGGTGAACTATTCCTTTCAAAAAAAGGAATAGTTTATACATTCCCCTTTATACAGAAAAAAGGAATGAATGTAAACATAATTGTCAATTATAGTTCATTTGGATTATGCCATGTTTTAATCTGACAATAAAGCAGCAAAGTATAGACCTCTTATGTGCTGTTTGAAATAACTACATCTCTTTGCAAAACATTGATCAATTACACCTTGTAGTCAGGAGTACCATTCAAACCTCATCATCAGTTCTATGATATACTGTATGTAAAAAAAAAACTTCCTTCTTTCCATGAAAAAATGCAATAAAAGTTTGAAAAAAGTTAATACACATCTACATTTTCTATAAACCAGATAATAACAGTACAAATTCCATATTACCAACTGAACATGGTTGACAGAGGAAGTAGAGTGTGCCAGGCAGGATGTGAGGTACCCTTTCCTCTCCCCACACCTCCCCTCGTCTCTCCCCCAGGTTCACAGGAGGCAGGGTGGACCACCGGCTGACAGAACGTCCAGAAGGTCAGCATCTCCTCTCCAGAGATGAGGAGGGAGTTAGTTAGACAGGTGGCACCCCAGCCTGAATCAGGAGGGGGAGGAGTGTGATGAGGAGGAAGGCGTGGCCAGGCCGGCGCAGAATCAGCTGACTGCCGGAGATGCCAGTTCGAGAGAGAGAGAGAGAGAGAGAGAGAGAGATGCATGCAGCCACGTTGCATGTATGTCCTCATGTTTCTGTTTGTTTTTGTTGAGTTTCTGATGAAATTTTACATTGACTGCTCAGCCGGTTCCTGCCTCCTCCTTGCCCGACATATACTGTTACAATGTACATATTAGAATGTTAAATTTTTTGTGGATAGAGTTAATTAAACACATTTTTACAGGTATAATTTTTCTAAATGCCATAAAATCAGTGGACATACTATAATTAAAAGTTTGGCAAAATGTTCTGTAATTTTCCAGAGGACTTTATTAATAATAGGATCAAATTGTCAGATTAATTTTATATCAATCTTTATTGGCAAGATAAAATTAAGTGTACATTGTCAGTGCATTATTAGACACTATACATACAGATATAAAATGAATTGAATGCTGAAGATTAATTTGCTGAAGTTTAAAGTCTCAAAAACATTAGTTACATTTTAGGAATTAAAAAACAAACATAAAAACAAGCAAACAAACAACCAAAATGGATACTAAATTATTAGCATTTTTTGTAATGCGTTAATTTCCCAGCCCTAATATATACACACACAGTATACATTTTATAATAGTATATATAATATACAGTATATTTTCCATTCAAAATGTAGTGCACTCTGTTTAAATGCATTTAGTTCCTTATTTAATAAAATAAAACAAAACTATATTTATCAGAATTTGGCCACTAGCCAGCAGGCTTTTTCATTTACAGTGTTGTTTGATCTAAGGTAATATTTCATAATTGTTGAGCTTTAATGATAATTCAACTAAATGACAGCCCTAAAAATAACACATTTAACACGTTTCATCTTTGCCATACAAAATAATGTTTCTTTCAACTGCTTTTGTGCAATGCTGAAAGAGAAATACATTTTCAGGCGTAAATGACATAATGCACTCACATGCTATGTTCACTGTGGCTTTACGACTCTTGGAGGTTCCTAGGTGACTCCAGGCTACACACAGGCACCAGTAGTCTTCAGGACCATGGAAATCCTCCACCTGCTGCCTGGTAACATTGATCATCACTTCACGAATTTTTAGCCCTGTACGGCAAGAACAGGAAAGCAGAAGTCATGAAAATCATCATCTGAATTTAATTAAATTCAAAGCCCATTAAGTATTGATTTTTCACTGTTTGATCACTTCAGGCAGGATACCTAATGGTGACTGTGTGTACGTATACATATACAGAGCCAAATTAAGGCTTAGGAGTCAGATGAAAGAAAGGGGTCTCAGTCAATTCTGAGACTGAAGTTTAAAATATCTGATTTATAGTTGTTACAAAAATATATTTTTTTAAAACTAGTAAAAAAATAGAATGGCCTACATTTGCTTTTTCTTGTCACAATCTGCCCTACATAACTCAGTTTTATCTAAGTTTCTAAATGCATAACTGATAAAAACTCTTTTTTTAACACTGTCTTTCTCTCTCTCTCTCTCTCTCTCTCTCTCTCTCTCTCTCTCTCTTTCACTCTTGAGGTCCTTCCTTGTTGTCAGTGCCACAGATCGTTAGCAAGATGAAAATAGCTAGAAGTTGCATTAGCCTAAAAGCAAAAGTGCCAGGAATGCATGTTACCCCTGAGATATAATTTAAGACAAATATCTTCAAACGTGATGATCACAGATACAACTTTGAACCTTTTAAACTTAGCACAAATCTAAGATCGTTAAACTGCAGAGATGTCCTTTCATGTTACTTGCCTTTTAAAATCTGACATTCCTGCAATTAACTTTTAAGTCGAAGCTTAAAGTTAAAGTATACCACTGGCAAAAGCTTCTATTTTCAATCTGTTTCAATGACTCAGGGGCATTTGATTTGTCTAGCTATTTCACTATCCTACAAACCTCACAATTGGACAAATAGTTAATAAGAAGGATGAGGACAATCTACCGCTCCTCTACTTAAATGGACTCTCAAGTAAATACTCTTTAATCTAATATGCTCATGTCATGAAACATAAGACTCTTAACAACAGTAGCAGGGATGTGAACTACTTTAACAGATAAATATCAAATAAACGTGAAAGTGACTGGCAGCTACACAGGGATTATTAATATTGCCGCTCCAATATATGCTTGCATGCATTTTATGTAAACAGAATAAGTTTAAGAAGACATATTTATTATGTTTATTATACTGTATATATGTTTATACACTCACCTAAAGGATTATTAGGAACACCTGTTCAATTTCTCATTAATGCAATTATCTAATCAACCAATCACATGGCAGTTGCTTCAATGCATTTAGGGGTGTGGTCCTGGTCAAGACAATCTCCTGAACTCCAAACTGAATGTCAGAATGGGAAAGAAAGGTGATTTAAGCAATTTTGAGCGTGGCATGGTTGTTGGTGCCAGACGGGCCGGTCTGAGTATTTCACAATCTGCTCAGTTACTGGGATTTTCACGCACAACCATTTCTAGGGTTTACAAAGAATGGTGTGAAAAGGGAAAAACATCCAGTATGCGGCAGTCCTGTGGGCGAAAATGCCTTGTTGATGCTAGAGGTCAGAGGAGAATGGGCCGACTGATTCAAGCTGATAGAAGAGCAACTTTGACTGAAATAACCACTTGTTACAACCGAGGTATGCAGCAAAGCATTTGTGAAGCCACAACACGCACAACCTTGAGGCGGATGGGCTACAACAGCAGAAGACTCCACCGGGTACCACTCATCTCCACTACAAATAGGAAAAAGAGGCTACAATTTGCAAGAGCTCACCAAAATTGGACAGTTGAAGACTGGAAAAATTTTGCCTGGTCTGATGAGTCTCGATTTCTGTTGAGACATTCAGATGGTAGAGTCAGAATTTGGCGTAAACAGAATGAGAACATGGATCCATCATGCCTTGTTACCACTGTGCAGAATGGTGGTGGTGGTGTAATGGTGTGGGGGATGTTTTCTTGGCACACTTTAGGCCCCTTAGTGCCAATTGGGCATCGTTTAAATGCCACGGCCTACCTGAGCATTGTTTCTGACCATGTCCATCCCTTTATGGCCACCATGTACCCATCCTCTGATGGCTACTTCCAGCAGGATAATGCACCATGTCACAAAGCTCGAATCATTTCAAATTGGTTTCTTGAACATGACAATGAGTTCACTGTACTAAAATGGCCCCCACAGTCACCAGATCTCAACCCAATAGAGCATCTTTGGGATGTGGTGGAACGGGAGCTTCGTGCCCTGGATGTGCATCCCACAAATCTCCATCAACTGCAAGATGCTATCCTATCAATATGGGCCAACAATTCTAAAGAATGCTTTCAGCACCTTGTTGAATCAATGCCACGTAGAATTAAGGCAGTTCTGAAGGCGAAAGGGGGTCAAACACAGTATTAGTATGGTGTTCCTAATAATCCTTTAGGTGAGTGTATTATGTTTATTTTAAACATATTGATTTGTGTTAGATTAGGATGAAACCAGTGCAGTTGGGAAAAGTCAGGAAATAATGCTGAAGTTGTGCAATGTTACCTGGCATTTGCTCTGAAAGGGAAGTAAGCCTGAACAAACATGGTATACTTCTCATTTGGGAGTGTTCTTCTCCATTTTACATCCTGAGTTTCCTTCTCTCATCACCTGTACAGAATGACTAGAGGTGCTTATTTTAACCTAAATGTACAATGAAGAGGTTTCAAGACCTGGTACACCTTGATCTGATTGCTCAGGAGAAAGAACACTTTTATTGAGTCAGCTAAGTTGCTGCAGCAAAAATAATCCACACTAGATTTTAGAAGCTTGGCCTTTCAGCACATTTCAGTCTCTTTAAAAGTTAAGCAACTGTTTAAAATGTTTATTTATACAAGCTAAATAAAGCTATATTTTGACTGTTTGTTTAGAGGATCAATATTGATTTTAGGGATGGGTCAGAATAGTCGACAATCGACTAGTCGATTATTGAGGCAGACTAGTCATGTCAAGTGGTTATTTCCTTCTGTGTACAGTGGAAGAAACAAATTAAAGTGTCTCCTGAGACCACAGTGCATAACATTTAACATGTAACATGTCTTACAAGACTATCACAGATAGAAACATGAATTAATGCTATAGTGAGTATATATACTCTCACTGAACACTTTATTAGGAATGCTAAAGTACAAGACGTGGTCTTCTGCTATTGTTGACCATCCGCCTCAAGGTTCGACGTGTTGTGCATTTGGAAATGCTATTCTGCTTACTAAAATTGTACAGAGTGGTTACCTGAGCTACCGTAGCCTTTATGTCAGCTCAAACCTGTCTGGCCATTCTCCAATGACCTCTCTCATCAACAATGGGTTTCCTTCCACAGGACTGACACTCACTGGATGATTTTTGGCACCATTCTGTGTAGTTTCTAGAGACTGTTTTGCATGAAAATCACAGGAGATCAGCAATTACAGAAATACTCAAACCAGCCCGTCTGGCACCAACAATCATGCCACGGTCGAAATAACTGAGATCACATTTTTCCCCATTCTGATGGTTGATGTGAACATTAACTGAAGCTCTTGACCCATATCTGCATGATTTTGTGCACTGCACTGCTGCAGCACTATTGGCTGATTAGATAATCGCATTAATAAGTAAGTGTACAGGTGTTATTAATAAAGTGCTCAGTGAGTGTATATCAATTGTTGAACATGCTGGCCCATCCCTAAAAGTAAAATGTTGCTTGTATAAAAATGTTGTATATATTATTTTATTTTTTCCTTAGCTTTATAAAATTGTCACTGGAGGGAATGACTTCTGAGCGGGGTTTAACATGCTGACAGTGTGCTGTACTTTAGCATTCAGTAACAGTTCTACTGGACTGTCAGCACACTTAAACCCTCTCTGAGAAGTTGGGTTTATAAATTCATCCCAGATCTAGCACCACTGCAACAGTAATCAAAGCACCACTTTTGCAACAAATCCACTGCCTTCAACAATACATTTCAAGACAATTATAGTGGGATTTCAGATATTGTTTAATCGTTGGTCAAGATGGATGTCTTTGTCAGTTGAATTGACCCATGATGGGGTTTTTTAACATCTTGCACTGTTTATTTTTTTATTTTGTGTGTCAAATTAGAAATAGCTTTCGTTATTAAACACAACAACACGTCCTCTCTGAACACTCCTTCTAGTGGACATGAAACCAGTCCTAAACAGTGCTTCCAACTAGTTGACTAGTCATTCAGGCAACCAATGACTAGTAGATTTTCAAAGATGATTTTCTAATTACTTTGCAGTAGGTTTGCAAGTTCACCTTCAGGTATTATGTAGGTAACATAATCAAGTTTTACTAATGATCAGAAATCTTTAAAGACAGATCTTGCTGAGATGATGGCACCATATGCGGCTGTTTTAGCAGAATTAATGTAATGTTTCTCTTTATACATGAGCAGCTCTCAGTCACTGAAGAAAAGAGTCATGGGAGAGTGGGGAGGCGAAACACTAACATCTCATTTAATCAAGAACCTCCTTGAATTGGTTTTCTCCCAAAAATGAAAACACTACAGAGAAAAAGGCAGACCAGAGCAGCATGGATTATCCTCCCTGTCCCACAGGTTTATTGATCATAAAAGCAATCGCCTTCACTTCTGAGCTGACACTACATGGTACTGTTAGTCAGGGGTAAACAAAGCAAGACCGACGCCTGTGTTTCATGGACACGGAGAGACACAGACATTATTAATTATTCCCCAACTGAGACGTTCCATTGACAGCGTTGTGCAGGGTGGGGGGAATTCAGTGGCAGGAGAAAATCATGACTAATGACTACACATAATCCATCTAGATAGATGAAAATATAAGTAAAACGTTAATAGGAGTGTCTTTTCTCCCTTGTTACAAAGTCAAATTTCCAGCAGAAATATCCATTAGATGGCAGGCAATATTCCAAATTACTGACACTGATTTCTACACCCTTAACTTCAGTTTCAGAATCTCCTTTGCCCCATGGTGATGGTCTAAAAAGAACAGAATTATCCTAAAAGTCTGTCAGAGTGATAATTACTGGGATAATTCAAATAAAAAAGGGGACATTCTGTCATTATTTAGGGTACATATATTGTTTCTAACATGTATGACTTTCTTCATTTAGTTGCACAGAATGTTAGCATTCTTTCACCTTCATTGCATTCAATGAAAGTGAATGGTAACTGAGGCTAGTCACAAGTAAGAAAGTCACACAGGTTTGGAACAGCATGAGTGTGAGTAAATGATTACATAATTTCCAGGTGACCTATTCCTTTAATGTCTGTAATGTCAAAAAAGTAAGCATGCAATAGACTTTAGGTGTCCTCTAAGCTTTACTATCTACTTAATCCAGTCCGCCTAATCCACAACATGCGACACTGCCACAGACACAATTTATGGGCAGTAGACAGAGATGAATATATTTGAGGCTTTGGCTCAACCAATATTAGATCTGCTGAATGGATGCCCCTGGTGTTCTTTGTACATCAGACTCTTAGAGGAAAGTCTTATAATATTAGAGTAATCCTTAAATGAGTGACAGAAAAACAAGAGGTGTGCTGCACCAACAAGAGCTTAAGCATCTAATGCTAAAATAAATTAATCGGAGATCATAATAAGTTGTTTGGATCAGTGGTATACTGTTGTGACAGCATAGAATATAAAAAGCAGTCTTCAGTAAAGAGGAAAAGCACACTTTAAAGTTCTCAATAGTACCAGATCTATCAGGAACATTTTCAGATCACTATTAATGCGCTTTGCTTTACACTGTTTCCTCTGTGAGTAGACTTCAAGGAAGCTGTATAAATGATGTGGCAGAAGCCACAGGAGTAGCTTTAGTGGTATTTCAGTGTTATGGTTGGGAAGTTTGCGAACAGACATAGAACATGATAAGGCACAGCAAAAATGGTGTCATGTTTCGTGCAATGTGATCCTGGCATGTTATTCCAGCTAGAGTGTTCAGCTATTTACTTGCAGCTTTTGTCTCCTCCACTGTACAAGAGAAAGATTATTTCAGCACCATGGAGAGTAACAACCTTTTGAAGTTGCTACTAATCTTTATGCTAAGTCTAATTTGTAAGATTTATCTTTCACAAGGATTTGGACAGTACAGAAAATTTTATTTAAAGTTGAATTTAGAACAGACATTAATGAAACATATACTATAAAACGGCTATAATGAAAGTTAGCAATATGTTGCTTGCAGTATAACCTTTCTTTACACAACTATTTATTTAAGCTGTGTCAGACAGAATCAGCAAAAGACTATAATCTCTCCAAAGCACCTCACAAATACAGGAACATTACTCACAGCAGAGGATTTAACATTCGACAGTGATTATATCTTGCAATGTGTTGTTGAAGCACCACTTTTATGGCTGTAGCAGCAGCGGTGCATAAATTGACTAAATTTAAAATATTAAAGAGATGAAACTTCTTGCAGAGGGTTTTACTGTGCTGACTATTATTCACTTATAAGCACAGCAAGCTATAATCATGAACAAACGTTATGCAAGAAGTTGTGTCTCTCAGTTCATTTAAGAATTTATAAGAACATCTACAAAAGATCTGAACAAATGTTCTATAATTATTAAAAGGTAATTTGTGAATGTACATTTGAATGCTTACAAATGTAATTTATCTTTACCCGTCTGTCGCTCACTTCGAAGTTGTGTCGAAGAAGCGACACTGGGGGTCTCTCTCTTGAGAGGCTTATGCATCTCTTAACTTTGAGAAAAGGCCAATGAGAAATTGGCAGACAGAATTTGCATGTCCCTCCCCCGGACATATGGGTATAAATGGCGGGAAATGCGTCTGTTCATTCAGAAATTTTCTTCTGAGCCGACCGGTTGTATGAGCAGCGAGTTGCGAGTCCCAATTTTCCTCTCATCTGTGGTGTCAGCGTATGCTGTTGGATCTACGGTGCATATCAGCGGCTTTCTCCTTCTCTGCACGGCAGTGCAGCTTTGCCCCTGGGTGCTTCTACAGAGCTGTTAAAAGAGAAACATTTCCACTAAAAGTGTATTTTCTCTAAAAGAGCAATACACAGCGGCGTTGAACCTCCTTTTCAGGACGCATCTTTAAAAAGATGCCTTTCCGCCCCTTTGTAGTTCCTGTGTAGTTATGTCCGCTAATGACGGTCACAGGCGCTGCCTCATGTGTTTGGTCCGCAATCACACCGAGGCAGCATTTGTGGATGGTTTGTGTTCTCACTGTAAGAACTTTACCATGGCAACGTTGCGATCACTGCTTTCCTTCATAAGAAGGAACGCCACTCCAGCCACCCTCCCGTGTCGCTCCTTCTTCCCACGGGATTGAGGATGACCCGGCTGGTGATGGAGGCGATTTGGGGATGCAGCGGGCTCGGGGAGCCTGTCCCCCTCCACCTTGAAGGTGTATTTCGCTGCTATCGTGGCCCACCATGACGCAGTAGACGGAAAGTCTTTGGGTAAGCACGACTTAGTTATCAGGTTCCTAAGAGGCGCCTGGAGGTTGAATCACTCCCGGCCATGCCTGTTCCCCTCCTGAGATCTCTCAGTAGTCCTCTCGGGCATTCAGAGAACCCCCCCCCCCCTTCGAACCACTGGAATCAGTCAAACTCCAGGCCCTCTCCCTGAAGATGGCACTCCAGTTCTCTGTCAGCAACATCTGCCTGGAGTTCGGTCCGGCAGACACTCATGTGATCCTAAGACCATGACCGGGCTATGTGCCCAAGGTTCCTATGACTCCCTTCAGAGACCAGGTAATGAACCTGCAATCGCTGCCCCGGGAGGAGGCAGACCCAGCCCCTTCATTGCTGTGTCCGGTACTGATATGCTTTGCATATCTATTTGGACCGCACGCAGAGCTTTAGACGTTCTATGCAGCTCTTTGTCTGCATCGGAGGACAGCGGAAAGGGAACACTGTCTCTAAACAGAGGCTTTCCCACTGGGTGGTTGACACCATAGCATTGGCCTATCACACCCAGGCCGTGCCCGCCCCCTTGCGGGTTCGAGCACACTCAACCAGAAGTGTGGCATCCTCGTGAGCACTGGCCAAAGGCACATCCCTAGCAGACATATGCAGAGCAGCGAGTTGGGCAACACCCATGATGCGTGTGATAGCATTAAGATGGCCCCAGCTGCTTTAACTCTATGCGAGAAACATAATGAGAGAAAAGGCGCGGCTGGCGCGGCATGCTCCCATGCTTGTCACGTCGCCTTGTTCCCCCCATATCGGGGTGTAAGGAACCAGAAGGTTTTGATGATTTTTTGGGGCGTTGGGGAAGGGTATGTGCAGTCTGGCACAGTCTGTCGTTTTGGCACACAAACTACCTGCCCGCACCTGTGTCAGCAGCGTATGTAAACGGTTCAGCGCATGGCGTGATTAAAATTGGACCCCTAGTGTCGCTTCTTCAACACAGCGTCGAAGTGAGCGACAGACGGGGAATGTCGAGGTTACCATTGTATCCTCCATTCCCTAATGGAGGGAATGAGACTTTGTGTCCTCCCGGCCACGTTTTCATAAATCATTCATAAATGAGCTCATTTAATTTTTAACATTTACAAAAAGTTTTCCAAAATTATTAGTATTTTCAACACTTCACACACTATTCATGTTTACAAATTATTAATTAATGTCCAGCTAATTAATAACCAAGGTCTGTAATGGCCACATATTTGCTGTTTGTTTATTGTGGTATGTGTGCATGCTTTTACTATTTACATATCTTTGCAATTCATTTATTGATAATTTATTCATGTAAAAAATGACTTGAACATAGCAGGAGGGTTAACAGCTGATACAAGTAGAAGTGGTGTCAGAGACTACTTAGCAGAGCTCTTCTATTAAAATGAATGGGAGAAACCGGAACACCCAATGGTCAACAGATGAAGAAAGGAAGTCCCACCTTACAGGTAAAAAAGCCAATCACCTTTTAGATACAGACCTCGCCTATCAATCAACTCGAGAATGCGCATGCGCATTAGCTAGACAAGCTGAGAACATTTCTTTTTTAAGATTAATCTGATGTAAAGAATCACAATTTATGATTCCAGTGTTGTCAGATTTTACTGATGATTTGATATATGTTCTTTGCTCGTAATCTTGACCAATCTTTTTGGAGATTTCGATGTTCCCCCATTCAAAAAGAAAGGAGCTGCTCTTGTATGCCAGGGCATTTAATCTTAGGTGGTTTAGGGGGGATTGTCCCAGTAACAAGAGTACTGTAAGTTGCTTTGGATCAAAGCATCTGCTAAATTACTACTTATATTACTACATACATTTAGTTATGTGCGGGGTGGGATTCCAAAGGCTATGTTCTGCCACTATAGTGGAGGCCATTTGTCTACTATCCTACACTTGTACACACTGACCTCCTCAAAACGATCTCATTGTGTGCATTGTATGTTTGTGAGCTCATGTTGGAGAATGTGACAGGGGTTAGAAGCTTTAATAGCAGATTAATGTCATCCTCCATCACATGCTCATGTACTCCCCAGCCGCTCTGCATGGCAGCTCCCTCCAGCATAACTTCAAATAAATAATTATCATAAGAGCTGTGGCACAAAGTGCTATCAGAACAATGAAGGGAGAACTTCAAGTATTTATGAAAAAATGAAATGAATGACACATTCAGCAACATCTATATTCAAGGACATTTCTGCAATAGCACAACCATTGCAATAGAGGTTTGAATTTTACAATGTCTTTTTTATTCTTGTTTAATACTCTTTCATGTTGAACCATGTCAGGCTTTTTAACTCTAATGTTTTAGAGTCAACATTATTTTCTGTCCTCTGTTGCTACTCTGTGTACATTGTACACTGTACTCTCAATGGCTGTTGGCCAACATTTGTAGCGATTGGTTATAGGGGTCAAGTATCATACATTTTGTAACATAATTTTTTCATGACGTCCACTTATAATGTTAGTCAAGATTTCTTGAACATCAAATTTAATGCATCATTTCAGTCAGGAACAATTAATTTATGCTAATTTGAATGAATACTTTATTGACTTATATACAATTGAAGCATCAGTTCATTTTGGCGGTATGGTTCTGTTCTGGGCAAACTCCCCACCCATCCATGTAGCCTTGCATGGATGGAGCAGGGAGAGAATGAATAAACCCTCCAGGGGTAACAGAACAGGTCCAGCAGATTTATTTTCAAACTTTGTACAATTTTCACATTTCTGACAATATGGTACAATACATAATATGCATAATAAAAATTAGATAGACAGTTGATAGAACTCAAAATATAACAAGTTGGCAAATACATAAGATGCAAACACATTGAAGATAGACTTACAATTGATTTTCAGTCTGGAAATACAAAGAACACAGAATAACAGCACAGATCCTGAGATAACTAAATGTAAATCTGTCATATAAGAGGTTGAGCTGGGGAAGGAGTTAAGTGTAGCTTGCATCTATGCAATGGAAAGAGCTGAGAGAATGAATAAAGGGAGGATTTAAAAAGAACCGCTTTGAGTGGAGACTGAAATGTATTGGAAGACGGCATGATCAGCTAAGCTTTCGCTGATTTAGCCTTGACTAACATGACTTGCCTGAAATAACGCTTTGCTTGAGTTTCCGAAAATGGGTATATATTGCTATAAATGGGTAGATTGGTAAGAGAGCTTTGCATTGTTAAATGGGTCATGAAATGGAGAATTAAATTGTACTTAGACATATAAGAGGTAACTAAGAGGTAACAGAACACAAAACTTCCTCCCTGTCAAAAAAGAGCATTTATAGTTGCCAGCCGGTTGAAACATCTCATTCTCATTCAGTCTGTTTGTGACGGCACGAAACATAGATCAGTTGTATTTACATAACTCACAACTTGCGTCATCGCAACCTTAGCCCTGTCCACTGGCACGCAGTTCAAGAGAGGAGGCCTTGCGTGGCTAACTATTCCTGAATACCAAAGGACCCATCTGGACTTTTTTTAATTTATTTTGTATATAAACATGAACTACACAGACTCTTTGACCACTGTCATGTATCTCGCCACTTTTAAAAGATGCGGTGTCAAGTTACAACTCTGTAAGGGAGAAGCAATCTTTTTTTTTTTTTTTTTGAGCACATCTGCACTATTTGTAATTGTTGGTGTACGGAAACATGAACTAGATGGACGTCTGTGGCAGGTTGGAGGGCATGGCCGATACATCCGGCCACTAATCAGGCTGATCAAGCCCGAGAGGGATAAAGGCAACCGGAGGCGGTAGTTCAAGAGAGAGGGAACGACAAGCAGCTGCCCTGTATGTGTTTGTGTCTTTTTGTTTAAGTTAACCATTAAATTTTGTTTATATTGTAAATCCGGTTCTCACGTCCTTATTTCCCAACTTTTATCCTTTCCGTTTCGATGTGTTTACGGTGACGTGCACTCCAGTGCACCTACAGTAGGTGTGTGCGTCATTTCACCATGCATTGGACTATGTGTGTGCTTTTATTCCAACTCATGTCAGTGTGGAATGCTTGTGAACCAGTCATAATACGATTCAAACTTTGCAAAGGATCTGTTATTGTAGAATGGGGCAGTTAAAAACACTTGGACCAAATCAAAAACATACGTTTTTCATTAATATTTCAAATGTCATGACTGTTCGATTGTTTATGGTGCTGAGTGATAACAGTTGTGCTTGAGATGAACAGTTTAATATACGTATTTGGATGCAATGTGTTGGATGTGCCTTATGTGTAATCCCTGCAATTTTCCATCCATCCATCCATCCATCTTCAACCGCTTATCCGAAGTCGGGTCGCGGGGGCAGCAGCTCCAGCAGGGGGCCCCAAACTTCCCTATCCCGAGCCACATTAACCAGCTCTGACTGGGGGACCCCGAGGCGTTCCCAGGCCAGTGTGGAGATGTAATCTCTCCACCTAGTCCTGGGTCTTCCCCGAGGCCTCCTCCCAGCTGGACGTGCCTGAAACACCTCCCTAGGGAGGCGCCCAGGGGGCATCCTTACCAGATGCCCAAACCACCTCAACTGACTCCTTTCCACGCAAAGGAGCAGCGGCTCTACTCCGAGCTCCTCGCGGATGACTGAGCTCCTCACCCTATCTCTAAGGGAGAAGCCCGCCACCCTTCTGAGGAAGCCCATTTCGGCCGCTTGTACTCGCGACCTAGTTCTTTCGGTCATGACCCAACCTTCATGACCATAGGTGAGGGTAGGAACAAAAATTGACCGGTAGATCGAGAGCTTTGCCTTCCGGCTCAGCTCTCTTTTCATGACAACGGTGCAATAGAGCGAATGCAATACCGCCCCCGCTGCCCCGATTCTCTGGCCAACCTCCCGCTCCATTGTCCCCTCACTCGTGAACAAGACCCCGAGGTACTTAAACTCCTTCACTTGGGGCAATACCTCCTCCCCCTGCAATTTTGTTTTATAATTTTGAAGGGCTTGTTCATTCGCTTCCAAATTAGCATGCTGAATTTGAGGGGCTGCATGATGTTAGCCCATCATAACAGTGGGCATTTACATTGAAGTTTTGAGGAGGCACTTAGGCTAAGGATCGTTTCAGACAGAGAACCAAAAACAAGGTGGAAAATGATCATATGTTACTAAAAAAAAAAAAAAAAAACATTTTTAGAACATTATCAGTGGACCTCAGGGAAGATAAAATAACCCCTTAAAGAGTATGTCTGCATTACAGTAATCAACCAATATGCTTTTTTTATGATGCCATTTTCTAGAGATCAGGGTGGCCAATATAACAGGAACCTTTATTGGCGATGACCATAATTTAAAAATACAAGATATAGCCTAATTTATTGGCCTCTGCAATATATCGGTGACCACACCACGCCTGGGCACTTGCTGTAGGGGGACTCCAGTCCGTCCAAACGCAACGTCTGTCCAAGGGCTGAAGAAGTGGCGGCAAGCCGACATGATAGCCACGCGATGTGTGCCCATCTCGTGACTCGAGTCTGAAGACAGTGCTGTATTGGCGTGATCGCCACAAAGGATGCCATATGCCCCAGGATCCTCTGGATATATTTCAGTGGAACCATCGTTCTCCGCCTGAATATGTTCTGGCAGTTCAGCACCAACTGCGCATGCTCGCTTGTGAGGCACACTGACATTGAGAGGGAGTCTAACTCCATGCCGAGAAAAGAGATGCTCTGAACTGGGGAAAGACTGCTCATTTTCCAGGTCCCTGTGTGCACACAGTAACTCTCGAGAGTGCGCTAGAATCAGCCAGTCATCAAGGTAATTGTGTATGCGAACGCCCACTTCCCGTAACGGGGAAAGGGCTGCCTCTGCGACCTTTGTGAAGATGCGAGGGGACAGGCCGAAGGGGAGGACCTTGTACTGATGCGACCGGCCATCCAATGCAAATCGTATGTAGGGTCTGTGTCGAGGTAGAATGGAGAAGTGAAAGTACACATCCTTCAGGCCTACCGCCGCAAACCAATCTCGATGCCGGACAGACACCAAAATGTGCTTCTGCATCTGCATCTTGAACGAGAGTTTGTGCAGGCTCTATCGCGGAACCAAGGCGATCACCTGGCGAACTGAATCGCATAGCTGAGTCAGATGGTTCTGGCCGACCAGAACAACGGGTTGGAGAGTGTTAGCCATGCGTCCAAACTTTGGGCAAGTGGTACTAACAGAACAATTGCATCCAACGTACCTTGGGGTGGGGCCTCGCAGTCTACCGTATGGAAGAATATGCCAGGTCGAGGAGCGTCGCTCCGACCCTAGGTGGCCACGCTGAGGGGGCCCTCAAAGCACTTACCTCCCTCTGCGTACCCGGTGCAGGGTGGATCGGTGACTGAGAAGGAGGGCTGTGGGCATCAGCGGTGTGACCCAAAGTGAGAGGAAACTGCTCTTTTTTTTGAGAATGTGGGTAACGCAGGCTGGGGCAGAGCCGCTTGGGTTTGTGCCGCCACAAGAGGATACCCTTGGCGAACAGACGGGGTACAGACTCTTGTGCTGCGCCGGGGCAAGATGTGTTGCATCGCCTCTGTCTGTTTCTTCACCGCTGAGAACTGCTTGGCGAAATCCTCAACGGTGTCACCAAAAAGGCCGACCTGGGAGATGGGCACGTTCAGGAAACGTGCCTTGTCCGCATCCCTCATCTCGACCAAATTCAGCCACAGGTGGCGCACATGGACCATGAGAGTGGATTTCATGGCCGTGAGCAGCACTGACCCCAAGAACCAGTCATCAAGCCACGAGTGTTCAGGGGCAGTTGGAGTGTTCCAATCCAGCCAGTTCCAGTCGCGGCGGCCTGGGCAAGCATGGTGGTCAGCGCCGCATTGGCCTCAGACATGGTGGCCCTCATGAATATGTACACTGCAACTTTTGAGAAAAAAAAACATGACATGACTAGCGTTTTCATTTTGTGAGTATAAATCCTTTTGACCAAATTTTTCAAAAATACAGTTCTTTCTGTTAAAAGTAAAAAAAAAAAAAAAAAAAAATTATAATAATGAAATAAAAATGTTGCAAACTTCAAAGGGAACTAGTGCAGCAGGTTTGATGGCAGTATTTACATCATATATGATTTATCCTAATAACCTCACTCTAAAAAAAAACATCCAGTCACTGTCCTCTGCTTTACTACAGACAAGTGTTTTTCAGTGCGGGTGCAAATTGCAAAGTGCAATTGCCTGTGATAATGCTATTACAGGCTCAGAGTAGAGGAACATCAGACAAAAGCATCTCCGTTAAGCGAAATGAAGGGTGATGCCCTGTACTTGTCCTCTTTCAATGCCCATTCTTTTCAGTCAGCTTCCATTTAATGTACTGCAAAATTCCTCTCTTTCTCTGCCCCTCAATTGCATTCAGCTTCCATCTATTGTACCACAAAGGCACTTTCTGAGAGAGAAGACTTTTTTCTGTTGCTAACAGATGTCAACACCACATCATATTTCAGCTCTGACACATGTCATAACCAGGCCCATAGTGGTCAGCTGGCTCCCTCTTCAATGACACTGATAGCAGGATTGAGACACATGAGCTAAAATTTCCCTGAAGCTTTGCTGTGCAGTCACTGTAAAGGGTTTTAATAAATCTGAGACAGAGGAGAGAGGATTTAGCCATACATATAACCTGTGTCCGAAATTAACACCTGCACTGGCCAAATGAGGGTACATTTTCTATTTGGCCAGTGAATTTCGCAGCTTTTTTTTCTATACATTTCTGTGTCAGCTTCTAAAAGTAATGTTCAAGTCCTCAAGAGGGCTCTGTTGGCCTACAGTAAGCAAGGTGTTTAGACAAAATGTCCCTTAGCTAGTTTCCCGCTGCACATTGATAGCCTCAATTAGTATATGTAGGCAATGTTCAGGACCATTCATTCCATCGTAAAGAAGGGAAGACCACTCTCAGATTATGAGTGGATGTAAGTTTTAATTACCCACCAGACTCACAAATTCTGCGGTAATAATAGCATTTTATTACTGGAACCAAATTATTTTCATGACATTCGGTTTCGTTAATGGTTATTAAACGTGCATCCTTCCGGTGATGCGGACAGAAAACCAGACTAAAATAAATTGACAATGTTTTTCAGTGCTGCAACACTTCTACTGAATCTACAGTGCATGACATAAAGCATGACCAGTGTAGTCTGATTCCCAAACAACGATAGCGGCAACATATACCTTTAAGGTGGAAAGGGACAGCCTCCCTTCCGAATTCTACTGTAGGAATAAGAGCACTGACCTAACTGCGCACCTCTGTGGGTGTTCAGTCTGGGAAGAACACCAATTTGCGAACAAGCACCACTTTAGGGCGTAAAGATGCCTGGTAGAAGGGGCCCTGGCTTGGTTGATCATGTCTACAACGGTAAGTGGTAGACCAGCTAGATCTTCCGCGTCCTGTCCAGGGGCCAGACGTGGAGGTTCCAGAGGTCTGGGCACGGATGCCAGAGCGTGCCCCGTCCCTGAGAAAGAAGGTCCTTCCTCAGGGGAATTCACCAGGGAGGGGCTGTCGCGAGGAGTACGAGGTCCGAGAACCAGAAGCGGTGCGGAGAAGGTGTTACGGCGTTGGGAGGCAATGATGCGTCTCGAGGCTCTGGTGCTGAGAAAAGACTCGAAGCACTTACCTTGCAGATGCCGCGCTCTCCGATGCAGTGGCGAGCTCATCCACTTCTAGCTCTAGAGGATAGGCAGGCTGGCTGTGAGGCGAGCCGTTGTTGCCTCGAGCACGGCCGGGAGTCAACGAGCGTGCCGGGGGGCGGGTGGTCCAAGGGGACGTACCAGGCGGAGCTGCACCCGCTGCCGTCCCCAGATCGCCTCCAGCGCCATCGGCATTGTCCTCAATCCCGTGGGAAGAAGGAAAGATGCGGGGGGCGGCTGGAGCGGTGTGCTCTCTGTTGAAAGAGTGCCGCGACCGCAAAGTTGCCATGGTCATGCTCTCGCAGTGAGAGCATGAGCCATCCAAAAACGCTGCCTCGTTGTGATCACAACCCAGACACACGAGACAACACCTGTGGCCGTCTGAAGCGGAGAGCACTCTACCGCATCCAGGAACTACACAGGGGCCGAATGGCATCTTTCTAAAGATGCATCCTTAAAAGGACGTTCAACGCCACTGTCTAATGCTGTTTTGGAGGAAAATACTCTTTTACAGAGAAAATCACTCTTTTAAGAATTAAAACTCTTTTCATTTTGCACTGTCGAAGCACCCAAGGGCAAACTGCACTACCGTGCAGAGAAGGAGAAAAGCCGCTGATGTGCGCCGTAGATCCAACAGCAAGCAAAGCATCAGAGGAACAGGAACATGTGTGTAACTCGCAGCTGACTGCTGACACGACCAAGGCTCCGAAGAAAATTTCGAATGAACTCATAGTATTTCCTCGCCTTTATACCCGTATGTCTGGGGGCGGGGTATGCAAATACTGTTTGCCAACTTCTCATTGGCCTTTTTTCATGCATCAGAGGCATATTCGGCACTCAAGAGAGACCCCTAGTGTCGGTTCTTCGACACGATGTCGAAGTGAGCGACAGACGGGGAACACTAGTTTACACAGGTTACGCCCACAGACACGGCTCACACGTGAGGCTGTAGTGTGTATGCGTCCCAATCCCCATATATGGAAAAGATGTGGAAAAGATCAAAAGTGTGGCTACATTTCACCAGGCTCGATGCCAACATCACGCAATGCAATATTTGCGACAAGATAAGTGCTGCCAAGACCAGCAACACGACAAATCTGATGAAGCACTTGACAGTGCACAGAATAAACTTAAGAGCAGAAAGTTGCTCCGTCTTTGACTGCAAGAAGACCGAGCCAGTGCAGTCATACTCTCAGTGTCTTGCCACAGAGCTTCCTTCAAAACTACTGATAAAATGCAGTGGCACTATGACTGGGACACCGACAGGTAAGGTTAATGTTTAGCAAACAAACCAACAAACAAAATCAGCTACTTGTAGTGGGACAGGCTGCCTTTTTTGTGCGCAGTGACATAGTCCTATAAACAGGGACCTATGTAACGATAGATATTGTTTGGATGTATGGCTATAGATAGATAGCTAAATCGATGCTAAAAATGCTTTAAGGTTGATAGAAACTGATCAAGTTTAACTCACATTAAACTAGTTATCTTGTTAAACCGTACTTATCCTTAGGGTTGGCTGAATTAAGAGTTTAGCTTTCTTGTTTTTTATTTTCCTCTTAACATTAATGTTATAGCCTCTGCCCCTGCCGTCCCTGGCATGAGGAGACCAGTAGATGAGTCTTTGAGTCTGTAAAAAAAGTCAACAAACTGAAAAAATAAAACCAAAGTTTTTTTTTAGGTAATGTTTGTAATCTTGTTAAAACGGATTTCATAAAATTGGTATTGGAAAAAGTATAGTTTAGGAACCGCAATCTAAGTCATGATATCGGTATCGGAATCAAACATTTTTGAACGATACCCAGCCCTAGCCATGATAATATAAGCCAAACATGACACAAAACAAATAATTTATTTAAATCCTCAGACAATTCATAAGCTACAGCATGAAAAAAAAACAGCATGAAAGCAGCCAATTTTAACACCAAAAACCCATTAACAGATGAATACAATAATATGATAATCAAATGAAGCTATGCCCTATTTCTGTCACAAATCATTGATAAAACACTCACATTTAGCTAGTTAATTTAGATAATTATTAGCCACCAAGGTGTTTCTATACATTCCTCAGGTGCATCAGTAGCAGGTGTATTAATGACTCTCTTCACAAATACATTATCTATGTGTGTATCAAATGCTCAACAATGGCAGCTTTACAAAGAATCCTATAGCTTGACCACAGAAGGTGACGGAGAAGTCATGTAGTGTATATAAATGCCTAAATAAGGATATATTTCTCCCTACTTGACCCTCTGTCCAATGACGACATCATAAGAAAATTCTGGATTCCAAGGACCAAGATCCTTGAATTTCAGCAAGTTGTGAAAGCACACCTTCAGAGGGCCACAAGAACAAACTTAGCCTTAAGTCCAGCAGTGCAGTACTTAGCTGCACTGCACTGCATTATGTGCTGTGGGAAGTTTTATGGAGGTGGTTGGTGATGACCTGTGGCTCAGCAAGTCTTAGGTCAGTAAGACTGTGAAAGCAGTAACACCTTTGCTGTTACAGCTTATGAACACCACACTGACTTCCCCCAAAACACCTAAAAAAATCACAACACAACATTACAGTTTACAGAAACATTACAGAATTTTTTTCAACTTCCTATGGAGGAAGAGGGGGTCATGATGATGTAGATGCTGATGTTACTGATGATGAGGATCCACTAAACCCACATCAAGGCTTGACATGCAAGGACTTGGTCACTTAACTTGTCAGTTAGATGTCTTTTCCTGTCTAAATGGCCGGTTCTAGGTCAATTGAAGCTGCTCTAGACACCCTATCTATGCCGAAGTTAGTGCCGGTCCTAGCCTTTTGGGGGCCCTAAGCAAAAATGTGTGTGGGGGCCCCCGTCAGTATGCTTGTTACACTACTTATAATGTATTTGACAGTGTGTGAGCCCACTGGTAGATAGGAGACTCTAAACAAATTGCTTTATTTTGCCTATAAGAAGTACTGACACTGGCCAAAGGCTGGCTACGTGATACTATGCTTGAGTTAACTATTTGTACATTTTAGTCAAATTGAGCATGGAAAAATATTGCCTAAATTTACAAGACATGCTTGTTAAAAGGCAAAAACAAGAAAAAAAAAACTATATGCAAAAATAGAATTGTAAAGTATGCATGATTAGCTAAAAAGAATAAACAAAAATCCTTAGAATCAACTATACTACCTTAATTTCAAATTGTTACAACTACAATCAAAATTTTTAAACTAAGGTCACAAATTGTTCTTCCCAACATCGCCACATGGGTAATTGTTCACTGTCCAGCACTTTTACATTGGTACCTCTCCATCTATGCGTGGACTCAACAAGGTCAATGTGATGCTGCTTATCTGCTTGGCTGGTAAATAACAGATCTTATCTTCCGCTTGCATTGACATTGAAGGCCCATGCTCTAATCAATAAAATCCAATTCTTTGTAGATCTGTAAATCTGATTAGCCTCTCTCTAATCCAATCCCCATTTTGTCATTCATTATGGTGGCATGGTGGGGCGCTATAAAGGATGTCGTTATCACTGGTTATGAGCTTAGCACTGACGTAAAGCTGGCAATGTGACTGGCCGAACGAAGACTTCCTCTGCCTCTTCTAATTGCAAATACATTTGGGTCCAGACTGATACAGTCCATCGCCTTGGCAACACTGCAGGTAGTGAACCTAATAATGGGGCAAGTATTTTCTCAGGAGAGGAAATTACTTCTTTCCATATTGCAGCTTGATAGAGAAAAAAAGGGTAGTAGTGAACGGTGATTGTAATAAGAGCAACCTGTCTTGGAAAATGGCTGCAAATCAGTTTATTTTAAACAGACAAAACATTGAATAATAAAGTAGCAATTGCAAACTCCAATAATTTGTACAATGACAAAACATTTTGGGTTTAAAATTATACTGTAGTGATGAAAAATGTTAGAAAAATATTTTAAAAGTATGCATATCTATATACTGTATATATTTTTGATTTTACACAAAGACATGCATAAGGGTTTCAGGAACGTGTTATCTGTGATCCTCCTGTCATTTAAAAAACGGGACTCAGCATCTATAGGGTGAAATAAGCACATGACATTTGATGAAAAAGAGCATTTCCCACCACCTAACGCACACTCTTTCATGTATGACATGCGATGGTTGGTGCTTGCCATTTATGACCAGTAGAACTGACTCGGTTAATTTATAATTAAATGTCATTTGAGGGCAAGCATGATGAATCTGTGTGCAAGGATATGTAAACTGAAAATTCTCAATGGTGCAGAAATAAGGGCAAGAAAATGTGTTGCAAAGTCTTGACCATCTACAGTATTGTATCAAGATGGAGTTTAGCAAGCAGAAAATCTGTGTTAAAAAACCTGGCAGATCACCAGATAAGATCTGCAGTGTCTTTAAATCATAAAATGCACCATTACACCACCTCCAATCTTTAATGTTGACACATGACAGGACAGCTCCATGGATTCATGCGTTTCAGAAAAGAAAAAAGTAAGAAAAAAACAATCACATAATCAATTGTCACCGTAGAAACTTATCAGATCAATCTTTAGACGTCTATTTAGCTGATTACATGCTCATTTGTTTCACTTCCTGTTCTTGTTCTGATGGGAAGAAGAACAGAGCACCAAATTAAATTATTACCATTCAGAACAGATTAGTTTGATGTATGAGCTATGTAAAGCAACACTTGAATATTGCAAATCCTTGTTCCCTATCTTTCACTCACTCAACGTTGTGTCGATGTTGAGACACTAGGGGTCGCCCTTGGGAGCCCCAAACCCCTCTGATCTTTGAGAAAATCATTCAGAGCTCACGAAGAGGATGAGCTCTCGATTGCAGCATCGGAGAGCGGGCTCGTCCAGTCTGACGCCAAGGATTCGGCTGGGCTCCCACCCTCGGGCGTGGTCGCCCAGTCGCAGGCTGACACAGAGCTGTCGGGCTGGAGTGGAACACTCCACACCCACCTGAACCCTTGTGTCTCAATGATTGATTCCTGGGCCCAGAACTCCACTCAAGGCTGCACCTCACCCCGGTTCCTTTCTTCCAGGAGGTGTATGATGAGCTCAAATGATCGTGGCAGGCACCTTTTACTGCCAGGACCCGATTTATGGGCTCCTCTTTCACTACCCTCGACGGCGGTGCTGCCAGGGGGGTACCCTGCGATTCCCCAGGTTGATCCCCAGGCAGTGCACCTGTGCCCGCAGAGTGCTGCCACCTGGCAGAAACCTCTGAGACTCCTGTCCAGGGCCTGTAGGCTGAAGTCGTCACTGGGAGCTAAGGCCTACGGTGCCACTAGACAGGCTGCCTTGCCCTGCACGCCATGGCTCACCTGCTCGGTGACCGATCTCGACCTCCAGGCAACGAAGGTCATGGTGCAGTCTCTCGGGCAGGCAATGTCCACCCAGGTGGTCCAGGTGCGCCATCTTTGGCTTGACCTGGCTGAGATGAAGGAGGCTGACAAGGTACAATTCCTAGACACCCCAATCTCCCATGATGACCTATTCGGTGTCAATGTTGAGGACTTTGCCAAGCAGTTCTCAACAGTTAAGAAATAGACGGAGGCCATCTAACACATCCTGCCCCGGCACGGCTCAGGATCCCGCACCCTGTCTGCTCGCCGCCAAGGTCGTCCCCTCCCCATCCCGTCGCTGTGGCTGATCAGGAACGTCAGACTCCGCTGCACAATTCAGTTTTTTCAGCCAGCTGGAGCTTCGGGTCAACTGGGAAAAGAGCAAGCTCTCCCTGGTTCAGAGCATCTCTTTTCTCAGCTTGGAGTTAGACTCAGTCTCCATGATGGCACGCCTCACAAGAGAGTGCATGCAGTCAGTGCTGAACTGTCTGAAGGCATTAAGGCGGAGGACAGCGGTCCCACTGAAACTATTTCAGAGGCTCCTGGGGCATATGGTGTCCTCGATGGCAGTCACGCCACTCAGGTTGATACATATGAGTCCGCTTCAGCATTGGCTTCAGACTCGAGTCCCAAGATTGGCATGACGCCACGGGGCATACCGCTTGCTAATCATATTGGTCTGCATTTCTACGGGCAGGGGGTCCCCTAGAACAGGTCTCCAGGCGCGTCGTGGTTACAACAGATGCCTCCAAGCATGCAGCCGCTGGTCCCTGGACTGGCCCACGACTGCATTGTCATATCACCTGCCTCGAGTTGCTGGCAGTGTTGCTCGCACTGCGGAGGCTTCGGCCATTGATCCAGGGCAAGTACGTTTTGGTCCGGATGGACAACATGTCAACGGTAGTGTATTCAAATAAATGTTATTTGTATAGCGCCATTAACAACACACATCGTTTCAAAGCAGCTTTACAGAAGATCATGCATTAACAGATGATAAAACTGTAATGTCAATGAATCATCATTGTGTAATTAGATAAAATATGATTGTTAATCGTGTTTAAAAATAAGTAATTAAATAATAATTGAATTAATAACCCCAGTGAGCAAGCTGAAGGCGACTGTGGCAAAGAACTCAAAACTCCATAAAATGTTGATTAATGAAGAAAAATAATCTTGGGAGAAACCAGACTCACAGTGGGGGCCAGTTCCCCTCTGGCTAAACAACATGAATATAAAGCCAATATTACTTATGTATAGTTAAAGTCATGGTTTAAAATTATTAAACTAAGTAAGTGTTAAGGGTCAGTGTTTAAACATAAATTTTGTTTGAACTGTAAGATTAATGAACAATGTCTTTGAAGTCCGTCCTGGATTAACTGCAGAAGTTCACATTGATGCAATTGTCCTTGTTAATTGGCTGATGAAGGCTTTTGTTGGCAATTGTTAGTCTATACATTCCATTTCAAGATCGTAATCCATCAATGACCGAGGTGATGCAGGCAGAGATCAGGGATGTGAAACGCAGTTCAACCTGCCTGGTAATTTCGGTAAGGTTCGGTGTGGTCCATCCTAAATCCAAGGTTCAAACAATGGCATATGAAGCGTCCCATGTCTTATGGTTGGAATTGGTATATAAATATGTGTATATCAACCATCAAGGCGGCATGCGCTATCGTCGCATGTGGCAACTCGCCTACCGTCTCCTCCTCTGGAGTCAGCAGCGGCTCAGGTCGTTGAAAGTCACTCACATCCCGGGCAACCATCAACAGCACAGCCGACATGCTATCGTGGCAGGTCACACTCAGGGAAGAGTGGAGACTCCAGCCACATGTTTTCCAGCTGAGTTGATTCGGTCAAGCGCAGGTAGACCTGTTCACTTCCCAGGAATCCTCCCACTGCCCGCTCTGGTATTCCCTGACCGAGGCTCCCCTCGACACAGATGTGCTGGCACACAGCTGGCCCCTGGGGCTACTCAAATATACATTACCTCCAGTGAGCCTACTTGCACAGATGTTGTGTGAGGACAAGAAGCAGGTCATCCTAGTAGCATCCTACTGGCCCACTCAGACTTGGTTCTCAGACCTCACGCTCCTCATGAATTCCCCTGAGGAAGGAACTTCTTTCTCAGGGATGGGACACCATCTGGCACCTGTGACCAGATCTCTGGAATCTCCAGGTCTGGCCCTTGGACAGAACACGGAAGACATTTGTGGCCTACCACCCGCGGTGGTAGACACAATCACTCAGGCCAGAGCTCTATTCACTAAGTGGTGTACTTCCCAGCCCGAAGACCCCCAGAGATGCACTGTTGGATCAGTGCTTTCATTCATGCAGGAGAGGCTGGAGGGGTGGCTGTCCTGCTCCACCCTGAAGGTGTATGTGGCCACTATATTGGCACACCAGTAGGTATTTAAGGAAGCACAACAAAAAGAGGCGCAAGGAGGTTGAATCCTCACAGGTCGCAACTTATCCCCTCGTGGGACCTCTCCGTGGTCCTTCAGGGTCTACAGGGAGTTCCATTTGTGCACCTGGAGTCAGCTGAGCTAAAGGTACTCTCTTTGAAGACTGCCCTCCTGACTGCATTCACTTCCATCAAGAAAGTAGGGGACATGCAGGCGTTCTCTCTCAGCGAAACGTGCCTGGAATTTGGTCCGGGTTACTCTCACGTGATCCTGAGACCCCGACCGGGCTATGTGCCCAAAGTTCCTATGACCCTGTTTAGGGATCAGGTGGTGAACCTGCATGCACTGCCCCAGGAGGAGGCAGACCCAGCCTTAGTGTTGCTGTGCCCAGTGCGTGCTTTACACATCTATTTGGATCACACACAGAGCTTTAGATGCTCTGAGCAGCACTTTGTCTGCTTTGGAGGACAGCAGAAAGGGAGCGCTGTCTCCAAATAGAGGATTGCCCACTGGGTCATTGACGCCATCGCTTTGGTATATCACTTCCAGGACGTGCCGCCCCCCTTGGGGCTACGAGCACACTCTACTAGGAGTGTGGTGGCCTCCTGGGCCCTGACCAATGGCGCCTCTTTAGCAGACATATGCAGAGCAGCCGGCTTGGCAACACTCCCGGGTTGAGCCAGTCTCATCCTGTGTGTTGTCAGGTATGAACCTGTAAGTTCTGGGACTGTTGGCTGGGTATACCGCTTGCGCATAGCACCTTTCCCCTCCCCGAGGTGAAGACGTACACTTATTACTCCCAGTCATGTTCAAGAAGTTCCTAGCCCTGTAGCAGGTGAGTTTATGGAGAAACTCGCTGCCGGCCCAGTACGTGTTCTAACTAGGCCCTGTACTGGGGTAGGTGCTCCACGTGTGCTGGTTGCCTGTAGGTAACCCCATGTGATGTATCTCCCGTGAAACGCTTTCCCCATGGTAAACCCATGTCTTTCTTAGGCAGAGGTCCCTCAGCATCCAGTCACTGTGTTTGTAGAACTCCTGCTGACAAGACTCGGTAAGACCATGTGATGTATTTCCACTCAACAAAACCTCTTTTATAACCTCTGTTTCCAGATGGAGGGAACGAGACGTTGTGTCCCTCCTGCCACACTGAACTACCCGCTGAAATGGCCGGGACCTTGTCTCAGCTCCTCAGCACAAAACCTGAATGAGTGGTTGCAAGCCAGCTCTTTCTATACCCGTATGTCCAGGGGAGTGGCATGCAAATTCCACTCGTCAATTCCCATTGGCCTTTTCTCAAAGATCAGAGGTGTTTGGGACTCCCAAGGGTGACCCCTAGTGTCACTACATCAACACAATGTCTTGTTCCCTCCATCAGGGAACGGAGGTTATGAAAGTATCCAGGATGTTTTCTTTGCACTGAATTTACATGACTGTGAGTGAAAGTTTGTCTTTTCCCATATGTAGACCAGAAACTCATTTGTTGTGATTTTTAATTTCCCCATTATCACGGCCCTCAACAATTTCACAGCACAGCAATCACACAATAATGAACTTCCAGAAGCAATTAAGAGGAACTTCCTGCCATGTAGATTTTGTGAATACACTGCAAACTTTACTCTCACCAGAATGTGAACTAATCATGGTGTGCTGCAGAGAAGGTGGTGCAAAGATTTATTTGTTATAGCTGAAGTGTGTAATTTCTGCACCACTAGTGTCACCAAATGAACTGCAAAAATAATCAAACAGATTCCAGAAAACTCCCCGCCATCATCAATTGCTCAAAAAACAGGAATATTCTAATAGTGCCACAGTGTTATACTTGGTGAAATCAACCTACAAATGTCTTACTTATAGTTGACACTGCCTATTAAAGGGTTAGTTCAACCAAAAATGAAAATGTTCACATAATTTACTTAACCACATACTATATATACTATTGGTATGTATGACTTTCTTTCTTCAGTAGAACACATTTGAAGAACAATAGAAAAATATCTTAGCTCTAATGTATAATGAGACTCTAATTTATAAGATAATATACAGTTTTACAACATGAATGCTGCTCAGATTGCATAGTTTGTTGAAGAACGATGACGAAGGGTAATACTTTCAGGCGAGATCTCTTGTAAACAATGGAGAATATATCAATATTTCTCAGATCAAAAAGTGCTATTGGATGTTTTTCAATGAACGCATGTCATGGACAATTGACCCAAGTGTGGCAAACTGGATTCATCTGGCGATCGCATTTTCATAAAAAGGTATGAAGTCCCGTTTTGATATTGCATGCTTTAATTTGTACTCCTGGCACAAATAACTAAATTGCTGTTTCTGGAGCACTGCTATTGTGAAACAGAGATCGGATATCAATGTTGAACCCTTAGACCTTTGAAAAGATGTAGAATTTGTTAACATTAATTACATTTATAGATGGTAAATTATACATTAAATGTAAGCAGAGTGATGTCACTACCACGTGTGGGGGATTGTGTATCAACAGGTTAATAAAATAAGCCCAATGAAACTAACACATACTAATGAATTTATTAATGCTATAAAAGTACTTTTTTGAATATAGAAATGTAGTTTTTAGTTGTAGATTTTCAGTACACAAGGCAAAATACAGAGCAGAAAACAGTGGGGCCAATGAGAATAAAGGTCCATTACAGATCACACATTTATGTATTGTACCCATATTGATGAAGAGATAAACCAATTTGCTTAAACCATGTGTAATATCTGGTGTGGTGGACAGTAACAGCAGTCTGAACATATGTGTACTTACCAGTGTTTTGGTCCATGTACTCTTTTGAGGTATGCTGGTTCTGATGGACCCATTCTCCATTGCATTTAAAGAAGATCTGCAGGGCAGGAGTTGCACGGCAACACAACTTAATTGGGTTATTTTTTATTATGTAAGCATCCTCTGGCTCTTGCAGGAAGTAAGGTAATGTCCCACCAACTGATGACAGGGAATCCGCAAGGCCATCACCAACAGCTCCTGTGAAATCAAAAATCAATTAATGCATGTAACAAAAACATTCAGTAAATTTTTAAAACACACTTTCTCTCATGAACAAACATTTATACTCAAAATACTAATATTTTAAACTACTAAAATCATAATTTTTTATCACCTTTTTGAATCAGATTTTCAATACAATATATACATTCCAGAAATAATTGCCACAAAAAACACATAATTTTAAGGTGTACCCTGTTAAACATAATGAAAAAATTTCATGATTTTATCTAAATGTGTTCTGCATTTCATTCAGCTTCAAGTCTGAAAATATTTTCCTCTGGGGAATGTTGTAAGCTTCCCATTGATTTTAAACAGAGTGCAAAGAGACAATTCCACTAAAACAATTCAAGCCATTTTCTAATTTAAAAGCACATCAGGTTTCCCTGAGTGATTTTTTGATGAAAAGAATTAGTGACGGAAGAGGGAGCAACTGATTGCTTTGTGTTTGACTGATGAGCTGAAATGCCTCTCAGTGCAGAAAGAAAATGAGAATGCTCTTCCTTGCATGGGCCCAGTTTTTGCTTTATTTTTCTTTATGTGCTATCATTCTCTTAAAAAATAGGAAGAATTAGAACAGCAGACAGGCTGAGGAGAGGGAGTGAAAGAAAGAAAGAAAGAAAGAAAGAAAGAAAGAAAGAAAGTAGACAGACAGAATGCTGTTGAGGATGGAGGGATTATCTTCATAAGACAATTTTCTGAAGGAGGAATTTTTTTATATATATATATTTTACATCCATGCCAAGTTCATTATTAAAACCTTATTTATATTGTCAAGCCTGTTCTCGCCTCCTCCTTTCCCTTGAACTACGTTACACTCGTGCCGAAATACAGGAAGGAGGAGGGATACGGCGTAGTAGAGTTCTCGCCACTACCGTCCACCCCAACGGAGCAGCCGCGGCCATCTGCCGGGGGATGAGGAGCCCAGCCGCCTGGAAGCGGAGGAGCGGCCGCCGACCGCGAGGGGAGAAGGGGCTCCTAGCCGACCGCCTGGAGCGGTCAGGGCCGCTGCCAGGGGCAGAGGAGTCCCTTTCCAGCCGCTGAAACGCGGCGGGGTCTGTGACCACCGACCGCAAGTGGGGAGGGGCTTGAAGACTGACCGCCTGGAGCGGGAGAACCGCTGCCAGGGGTGGGGGAGACCCCTTCGGCTCCCCGAGAATGCGGCGGGGCGTTCCGTCCACCAGGGGCTGGAGGACTGCCTCCGATCCGCTCGGAGAGGCACAGCTGTCATCCGTTAGAGGGTGGAGGAGTGGCCGAGGAACAAGCTACAGCGTATCAGAGAACTGGCGAGTAGGTTTTTTTTTATCTCTCTCTCCTCTCTCTCTCTCTCTCACTGCTGCTCTGCATTGGCCTTTTCCCTCTCTTTTAAATTGTCACATTTTAATTAATTCTGTTTCCCTCCCCTTGTCCCCTTCCTCGTCCAGGTAGACGGGGATGACTTGCCGGCAGACACCACGGAAGGCGCGCCCCTCCCCAGGGAAAGGGGGGGGGGGGGTGTACATAAGAACGAGGGAGGAATGTGGCAGGGCAGAGGGCGGGGCCGGGTCGTGATGATACACACCCGTATCAGGCTAATCAAGCCTCCGAGAGGGATAAAGGCCGATGGCAGATGGTGGTGCGACGAGAGAGAGATCATTTACAGACATGTCCGTCATGTGTGTGCTTGTGTCCTTTTGTTTAAGTTTTCATTAAAATATGATTTATATTGTCAAGCCGGTTCTCACTTCCTCCTTTCCCTTGAACTAACTTTACAAAGTAATTTAAGGGTGATGAGACACAGACTCAATTACATCAGTCACTGTGCGCCATAGGAGTGTGCGGTTGTTCTGAGGCATGGCACTCTGATTGGTGAAGCTTTCTCTGCTGGACCATAATGGATGGCTTCAACAGAAGCACATACCATCAATGAACAACCTCAAAGCTCAAGGTATATCTGTCTTTAAAGGTTTATAATTTATTGTTGAAAATAAATTAATCTATGGAAAAAATTCATAGGATTTTTACTTCCAGATCCAGACTGTTGAGCTCTATGTACAACACCATCTCTGGGATTCATGGTGGAATAAAACTGGCAGCCCATGGTAGACCGGCTATAAAATGCTGAATGCTGCAAAGTCTGTCAAATGCTTATAATCCCATGAAACCCATTACATTACCAACAAATTCAACTCTTCCCGCTGTAATCTAATAGTCTTGCATTCTACACCACCTCAGACATTTGCGGTCACAGTATTTTGATAATTAACGCACCCACGCACGCACACACACCAAGTTCTAAAAACAATTTCAAAACCATTATTATATTATAGTATCATTTCAAGCCCCAAGCACGTTTGGGAAAAGAGCAGTTGGACCCTCTAAAAACAGGGACATTCAGTAGATTATGACCATGCTAGAATTATTATACCTGGTAGTCCCACATGCCCACACAACGTGAGGATCTCAATCCATTGGACTCTAATTTAAAGTGGTTTATCAGATAGCAGATAGAGAACTTTACTGAACATTTGCTGAACAAGTGTCATCTATCTATCTATCTATCTATCTATCTATCTATCTATCTATCTATCTATCTTGTTTGTGACTGAAGAACGGTAGTGTCTCCCAGCTCAGCCTCTTCGGCGACACCGTCGACGACTTTGCCCAGCAGTTCTCGACGGTGAAGATGGAGGCGATTCCTCACATCATGCCGCTGCGCCACCCAACCAGCGCGCCCCGCCTGCTCGCCGAGGGCGTCCCCCTGTGACCAAACAACAGGCAGCTCTGCCTCAACATGGGCCCAGCTCTCAGCCCCAGCGTCGAGCACCTTGCAGGCAGCATACGATCAGTATCGACTGTAAAAATCCTGATCAGAGCATCCCTAAAAGAAAGCATCAAGTACCAAACTTCAGTATACAAAATATAAATAAGCATCATAAAATAATTTTGATTTTGAATTAATTCTTTGGAATTCATGAACAGATACTATATATTGGAAAGAGTAGATGGCATAGAACTCATCCATGTATGAATTATTTTAATAAAGCAAATGGTGACTACAAAAGGAATTCCTCCAATAGAACACAAGGTGAAGAATAAAGCCGACTCTTATCTGTATGTTTAAGCTCTTTGCCTCTTACTCTGTCATCTAAATGCAAACCTATATTGATCTTCTCAAAACTGATACCATCAATTTGTAAGCACAGCACAGCAGCTGAACATACCCTTATACATTATGGGCCAAAGGGTGAATTATTTTCAAGAGCACTTTTACATTTGTAAATTTTGACATTGTCAGCACATACTGTATGCAAGTAATTATGTGACTAGTAGTGACTAGTCAAGGGCAAACATATGTGTTTGCTGGTTCAAGGATGGAGGAGAAGGCATTCTAATTATAAAAGCTTCCATTTAACCTGTACTAAGTTAACCAATCACCAATAACAACGATTCTGTTGATCACCATTAAAAACACTTAAAGGTACACTCAGTAACTTTTTGTTTGTGTCACCTTGGACTTACAGTGACACCTAGTGATGTGGAAGCAGCATCATTCAAAATCAATAGTTTTCAGTTACAGATGCCATTGTAGAACTCACTATTAACAATCAGCCATGATTAATTTAATCCAAGAGTGACAGTGTCCAATAACAAAATGGTTACTGAGATTAAGGGAGCAGTATTCAGCTGGACATGCCATTCTAAAATGGCAGCACTTATGAGTGCGACTCTGCCTCATGTACAATAAAACAGCTTTTATAAGGTTACTGATAAGACTGGTGTTCTCATCTCATGTGAGTGGTCATGATTTTATAGATATGTTTCAAAAATACAATTCATTTCTTTAGGAGTAAAACTTTTTTTAATGGGGGAAAAAATGACTAAATACACATTTAATTATGAACACCTTCCTTCCCATTTGCAAATTTAATGATGAACATTAATGAAGTTTAAATAATGGGAGATGCAAAGGTGAATGGGCCCATGGATGCCTCCAACTTGGTTTGAGTTCACAGCAAATCCAGGAGATCTGGCCATCCACACTTACTACAATAATAGGCAATTGATAATTGGATCTGTGGCAATCCACGCTCTAGAAAAAAGAACATACTCTTAGCTGTTCCTCCTATAATAGTTGTGCATAAATACAAGTCCTAATGACTCCAACAAGCAAGCCACCAATAAGTAATTTATTTCCTCATTATGCCAGTTTTTATACAGCCTCTGCAATGTATATCTGCAATGAAGGTCCACAGCTTTTCCAGAGAGCAGTAGGCGAACAAGTGATGATCTAAAGAAAGGTAAATGAGATACTAATTCAGCTGATTTATTATAATGATGTAAGCTGCATGACAAGAGTGCATTCCCGAATCTACCGTATACTGCATAACATTCTAATGAATGTTCCCTGTCTGTCGCTCACTTCGACGTTGTGTCAAAGAAGCGACACTAGGGGTCTCTCTTGTGAGCCTTGTGCATCTCTGAACTTTGAGAAAAGGCCAATGAGAAATTGGCAGACAGAATTTGCATGTCCTGCCCAGGACATACGGGTATATAAGGAGGGAAATGCGTCCGTTCATTCAGAAATTTTCTTCAGAAATTTTCTCTCATTTCTGGTATCAGCGTATGCTGTTGGATCTACAGCGCATATCAGCGGCTGTCTCCTTCTCTGCACGGCAGTGCAGCTTTGGGGCGCTTCGACAGCGCTGCTAAAAGAGAATTTTCTCCTTAGTGTCCCTAGCACGGAGCTTAGAAGCATGGCTTTCACTTCCCAATCCGTCACACTGGCTGGCCAGGACCATCAGACTCAGTTAAGCAATTCAGTTTGCCAGCCCGCCCCCCCCCCCCCCCTTCGGGGGCGTCCGCTTTACCGCAGTACACGGCGAACACGCCAAATTCCTGCGCGCGGAACTCGAGACTCTCTTACTCAAAGAAGCGATACAGCCTGTCCCTCCAACCGAGATGAAGAAGGGTTTCTACAGCCCTTACTTCATCGTATCCAAAAAAAGGCGGCGGCTTATGGCCGATCTTGGACTTCAAGTGCATTCCCGATTTTCAGCCGGGCCTTGCACAAACTCCCATTCAAAATGCTCATGCAAAGACACATTGTAACTTGTGTCTGGCATCTAGATTTGTTCACAGTGGTAGACCTGAAGGATGTGTACTTCCACGTCTTAATCTTGCCTCGACATTGACCCTTTCTATGGTTCGCGTTCGATGGCCAGGCGTATCAGAACAAGGTCCTCCCCTTCGGAGTGTCCCTGTCTCCTCGTGTCTTTACGAAGGTTGCAGAGGCAGCCCTTACCCCGCTTCGGGAAGCAGGCATTCGCATACTCAAATACCTTGACGACTAGCTCATCCTGGCCCACTCCCGAGAGTTACTATGCACTCACAGGGACCAGGTGATTAGGCACCTCAGATGCTTAGGGCTTCAGGTCAACTGGGAATAGAGCAAGCTCGCCCCGGTTCAGAGCATCTCTTTTCTCGGCATGGAGTTAGACTCGGTCTCAATGTCAGCACACCTCACCAACGAGAGCGCAGTCAGTGCTGAAGTGCCTCACCTTGTTCAGGCCAGGCACATGGGTCCCCCTAAAACATTTCCAAAAGCTCCTGGGGCATATGGCATCCTCCGCGGCAGTCGCGCCACTGGGGCTGATCCAAATGAGACAGCTCCAGCACTGGCTCCAGACCCGAGTCCTGAGACGAGCATGGCGCCATGGCACACACTGTGTTTTTATCACCCCCTGCCTGCCGCCAAAATTTCAAACCCTGGACAGACCTCTGTTTTTTACGGGCAGGAGTCCCTTTGCAGCAGGTGTCCCGATGCATCCTGATCACCACAGACACTTCCAAACAGGGTTGTGACACCGTGTGCAAGGGGCACGCAGCCGTGGGCTGTTGGGAAGGGCCCCCAATGCGCTGGCACATCAATTGCCAAGAGTTGTTGGCTGTACTTCTTGCCCTGCGGAGATTTCTCCCACTAGTTCGGGGCAAGCACATCTTGATGAGAGCTTATTTGGGAATGGTTCAGCAAGGCACAGGTAGACCTATTCACCTCCCGAGAGACCTCCCACATCCGCTTTGGTACACCCGAATGGAGGATCTCCTCGGGACAGACACACTGGCACACAGCTGGCCCACGGAACTGCGCAAGTATGCATTTCCCCCAGTGAGCCTTCTTGCACAGGTGCTATGCAAGGTCAGGGAGGACAAGGAACAAGTCCCTCTTGGACTTGGTTCTCGGATCTCATGCTCCTCGCGACAGCCCCTCCCTGGCGAATTCCCCTGAGGAAGGACCTTCTTTCTCAGGGACAGGCACTCTTTGGCATCCGCAACCAGACCTCTGGAACTTCCACGTCTGGCAGATCTAGCTGGCCTACCACCTGCAGTTCAAGCCAGAGCTACCTCTACCAGGTAACTTTACACCCTGAACTGGTGCTTGTTCGCGAATTGGTGTTCTTCCCGGGCTGAAGATCCACAGAGGTGTGCAGTCGGCTCAGTGCTCTCATTCCTGCAGGAGAGGTTGGAGGGGAGGCTGTCCCACTCCACCTTGAAGGTGTATGTAGCTGCTATTGCGGCCCACCATGATGCAGTTGACAGCAGGTCTTTGGGTATGCACAACTTAGTTATCAGGTTCCTAAGAGGTTCCCAGAGGTTGAATCCCTCCCATCCAAGCCTGTTCCCCTCCTGGGATCTCTCAGTGGTCCTCTTGGGCCTTCAGACACCCTCCTTCGAGCCACTAGAATCAGCTCAAGGCCCTCTCCCTGAAAACGGCCCTCCTGATCACGCTCTCCTCTATCAAGAGGGTCGGGGACCTGCAAGTGTTCTTTGTCAGCAACACCTGCCTGGAGTTCGGTCCGGCAGACACTCATGTGATTCTAAGACCATGACCAAGCTACGTGCCCAAGGTTCCTACGACTCCCTTCAGAGATCAGTTAGTGAACCTCCAAGCGCTGCCCCAGGAGGAGGCAGACGCAGTCCCTTCGTTGCTGTGTCCGGTACATGCTTTGCTTATCTATTTGGACAGCACGCAGAGCTTTAGACGTTCTGAGCAGCTCTTTGTCTGCTTTGGTGGCCAGCTGAAAGGGAACGCTGTCTCCAAACAGAGGCTTTGCAACTGGGTGGTTGATGCCATAGCATTGGGCTATCACACCCAGGCCGTGCCAGCCCCCTTGCAGGTTTGAGCAAGTGTGGCATCCTCTTGGGCACTGGCCAAAGGCACCTCCCTAGCAGACATATGCAGAGCAGCGGGTTGGTCAACACCCAATACCTTTACGAGATTTTACAATCCCAGGGTTTTCTCAGGTTCGAGCCAGTAGTTTCCCCCCTGAAAGAATAGGAACTGGGAAAGAACGCCTTCCCCGATGCATGTGATAGCGTTAAGATGGCCCCAGCTTCTTTAACTCTATGCGAGAAACATAGAGAGAGAAAAGGCGAGGCTGGCGCGGCTTGCTCCCATGCTTCACACGTTGCCTTGTTCCCCCCATATCGGGCTGTAAGGAACATTGGGGAAGGGTACGTGCAGTCTGGCACAGTCTGTCATTTTGGCACGCAAACTACCTGCCCGCACCTGTGTCATCAGCGCACATACACGGTTTAGCACATGGCGTGATTCAAATTGGACCCCTAGTGTCGCTTCTTCGACACAACGTCAGAGTGAGCGACAGACAGGGAACGTCTAGGTTACTGTTGTAACCTCTGTTCCCTGATGGAGGGAACAAGATGTTGTGTCCTCCTGGCCACGTCACTGAACCAAGCCACTGTTGCGGTCGAACCTCATTGTCGGCTCCTCAGAAAAATCCTGAATGAACAGACGCATTTTCCTCCTTATATACCCACATGTCTGGGGGCGGGACATGCAAATTCTGTCTGCCAATTTCTCATTGGCCTTTTCTCAAAGTTCAGAGATGCACAAGGCTCTCAAGAGAGACCCCTAGTGTCGCTTCTTCGACATAACGTCTCATTCCCTCCATCAGGGAACGGAGGTTACAACAGTAACCTAGATGTTTATTCATTACATTCCTGCAAAAACTGCAAAAAATTAGGTGACATTGTTCTTCTTCCCCAGAGTACTGTTGTTTTTTGACAAATGTTTATTTTGTGCACCTTTCCTTCTTTTAGCTCATTCAATATATAGGATGCCTATATAGGATGTGTAGCCAGTGTTAATTTGTACACAGTTTTTTGCAGTAGTCATAGTTTTATGGCATATAATGGCATATGATTTTAGTCAATGAAAATTATATCCTTTAGTTTATGTTAATGTGCAAAATTATATCAAAATATAAGCATTTTCTTAATTTAAACACATTATACCAATTTGTATGCATTTATGAACACTGTGATGGGTGCACCGCACATTTTAATTTAATGACTGGTAACAACAGTTTGTTTATATTGTTCTGTTATTTCAGGGGTTGTGCTTGTTATTAAGTTTCATTATTGAATATTGCTATTTAACACTTACCTTCATTTTGTGTTTTGGGTAGAACCAGGTATACTTAAATTATCCTTGTTTGAGACAGATGTTGTCTTTCTTTGGTCTCTCTCTCTTTCTTTTTTTAATATTAACTTCCATTTGGGACATTATTTTTGTCTACCGCTGAATGTAAATTTTTTTTTGCTAACATAATGCTAACATGTTGATATAGCTTGAATTCCGTCATCACAATGCTAAGCCTTTAGTTCTACTACTCTCATAAAGCATATTTCCATATGTACCGACAGCTCTAAATGTGTTAACAATTCCCATGTCTGCTATTTTGGCCTCTTTGGCTTTCTCTTATCGAAGGTCATGAGTTTTGACACCTTACCCCTTATCACCAAGCATCTACTCGATATAGTTACACATCTCTGTTTCAGCACCTGCACCAAAAGCCCCAGCACTTTAAAACCATGCACTATTTTTCTTTTCTTTTAACACCTAAGCCTCTCAAGTATTTCTGAATTTTAAGGCAGAAGTGTCAGAGAGTGTCAAGATAATCCCAGTTTAGGTTGAAAAGATGAGAGTGAGAGAAAGTTTGTGAAAGAGTGAGAGAAAAAGTGAGAGAGAGTGTAAGAAAGGGAGGAAGGATTTTGTTTATAATTGATGTTTAAAATATCTCACCTTCTTTTCACACACATTCATACTTTTGTCTACAAGTGTGAATGAAATGTAGAAGAGAAGGTTTGCTGCTTTTGATTACTTAATCCATTAAATATAATGAAAAATATTCACATTTAAATGTATCAACTTTTAACATGCAGTTATTTAAGACTCCCAGACCCTACTGACATTAAAGAAATCGAGGGGCCCATTAGACTCTTTTTTTGATGAAGATCTTTTGAGCCCATGACATTACATACCACTCTGTATGCCACCCATGCTTGACAAAATTTCTGGCTTATTACCACTGAAGAAACTTGTTTTTATGGCAATTAATTGAGATAAGTGTTCCTTTTGCTTAGATGAGAGACACTCCATTTCCATTCCATGAGTATAAACATTTGTAACTGTTTTCTAACCAGATGACTGGCTGTAAAATTAGGAAACTAAGGAAACAGCTAAATTGATTTTTTAAAAAGTGCAATAGATAAGCCATACAACAAGCCTTGGATAAAACAAGTGTTAAAAGGATCTTCTATTGGTTTGGCTCAGAAAAAGCCCAACAGAGAATTTGCAAGCCCAGAGAGGGCCTTTGAAAGGGACAGTCTAATTTCTGATGGAATTTCATGTGTGAGTTGGAAAACTAAGCGCGATGTAACAGCTCTGTCAACCATCTAAACTCCTGCCTCCTCACTAATGTGACAAGGAACAAACAGGATGTGACTGTAATACAGATGCTATGCCCAAAAGTTGTTGTTAACTACAATGAGCATATGGGCTCTGTGGATGAAGCTGACATGTTGTCTCTGCATGCTGTATCTCTGCAAAGTTAGTTTCTCAAGTATCTCTTAGATGTCCCTGTTGTCAGTATATTCATTTTGTATTGCAAGCAGAGGCCAAACGACATGATGACCTTGAAAAATTTCCAATGCTCGTTGGTGACAGGTTTGGTGAAGGCACGACAAGTATTAACAAAGGGCAAAGACTCAGAGGCTGAGCGAAATAAATATAAACTCTGCTGACTTTAAAAGCAATAGGAATACAGTGGACTCTTTAAACGATAGGGGCCACAAGTAAAATTAAACATTAAATAGAGCACAGGCAGACATAATTTCTATGAATGGGAATTTTCGAGTAATTTTGTGGCTGAGTATTCTAACCCACAAAAAACAAGTAACTGATTAATCATAAAGTAAAATGTCAGTTATACATATTAAGCATGACATGTAGCCTATGTTAAATGTACTGTATATTTTGTTTTATTCACAAACTTTACTAAGAACTAGGGATGTGCAAGATTAGTCGACTAAACGGTTCTGAGGCTGCTAGTCTACACTGGAATTACTAGTAGGTTAATATTTCCCCCCATTAAACTGATCATAATTTTTACACATTTACATTTGGCTTTATATTTTTACAGAGGCTGCACTTAAATTTCTGTCATATTAATGTTACATATTTTAAATATAATTAATAATACAAATATTCTTTTAAAAAGAGGATATCTGAAGCAGACACAAAGTTTCATTACACTTCAGGCTGCGTGTGCTCCTTCCCCCTCTCACTTGTAGCACGGGCAGGAAAATGTCCTCTTGCTAGACATGCAAACTCAGCTAAAGAAGTTATAAAATCACTTTGGTGGTGGTGGGGGAAAGGATTTCCAAATGTGTGAAAGTCCGTATGGATGTTTTCACATTTGAGTCTTCTTTAAATCTGTGCATGCTTGTGTGTTATTTTTCCGCTGTGCGGGCTTTTCAAGTGCAGGATTTCAGCCTCAGGTGAACCAAGTCCCATCTTTCACCGGAACATGTCGACGTGTTAATTTTGCTCATCAAAAAATTTATGGTTTTGAGTAAATAACCTAAAAAAATTCTGTTTATTTTCACCAAGGTGCCGACTGCTTGACGGGTTAAACTATCTTTTATTCTGTGTGCATGTTAGAGTACATTAGTTTTATTGAAGGCTACATCACAGGTCTATTTTTTCTATCCTATGGCTACTTTTTTTTTTACATCGCAACTGTTATTGATTAACATTCTTTACCGAACAGCTGTAATATTAGTTCCCTGTCTGTCTCTCGAAGAAGCGACACTAGGGTTCTCTCTTGAGCGCCGAAAGATGCCTCTGATCTATGAAAAAAGGCCAATGAGAGTTGGCGAACAGTATTTGCATACCCCGCCCCCGGACATACGGGTATAAAGGTGAGGGAAATACGCTCGTTCATTCAGTAATTTTCTTCGGAGCCGATGGGCATGTGTATGCAGTCAGCTGCGAATGACACAACTGATCCTGCTTCTATCCTCTGATGCTCTGCTTTGCTGTTGGATCTACGGTGCATTTCAGTGGCTTTTCTCTTCACTGCCGGCGTGCAGTTTGCCCCTGGGCGATAAAGGCGATTTGGGGACAATGACGGACTCTGTTCGCCGGGTAAACCCCCTCGAACCGCCCGCCTCCCCGGCACGCTTGCTTGCTTCAGAATTGGATGAAAGAACCGCTGCATCGGAGAGCGTTACAGTGGCATCGGATGCTGATCACTCGCCTGGGCCGCCACCTTCGGGTCTGCCGCCCAGCCTGAGCCTGACGCACGGAGACCCGCTATGCTTTCCCGGGCTACTTGATCGGTCCCGCGGGCAGGTGCGCCGCCCACAGCCACCCCCCGCCCCCTGGTTCCTTTCTTCTCGGACGTGCATGACGAATTGAGCAAAGCCAAGGCTTCTTCGCTCCTCTGCTCTCACTACCCTCGCGGTGGAACGGTCCCAGACCACTTCCACCCTGCATGCCACGGCCCTTCCTGCAACCAACGCCAGGCCAAGGCACTTCAAACTTGCACCTTGGGTAGTCCTGTTCTTGATGTGCTGCAGGAAATGCGCTGGATGACCAACCGCGCCCCTGGGCCATGGAGGTGAGAAGCGCCGTCACTCGAATAGGCGATGGCCACCCTTTGTGGTCCAGAAACGCATCTGTGGACTGGACCTGGTCGAAAAGCGGGAGGTAGACAAGGTACGCCTTCTCCCACACCCCCACCTCCCAGCTCCGTCCATTCGGCGCCACCGTTGACGACTCTGCCCAGCAGTCCTCAGCGGTGAAGCAGACGGAGGCCGTCTCACATCCTGCCCCACCGCAAGCTTGCCGCCATGGGCCATGCCCCGTCTGCTCACCCAAGGTGTCCTCCTGCGACTATGAAACACCCTGCTCTGCCTTAACCCGGGCCCAGCTCTCAGCCCCAGTGTTGAGCACTCCGCAGGAAGCAGACGCCCCCGTCTCATGGACCCCCTCGAGGACCCGGAAGGCTCCCAGGTGGTCCATAGACGCTCAACCCAGGGAGGGCCGGGAGGAGAATTTTCTTGTTGAATTAGTTTTTACATTCTCATATTCTCTGTAACGAGCTATTTCCTTTTGTCTCTGGGTCACCTGGCCCGCAAATGCCGTTCTCACGGCACTCTGCCGCCAGATCTCAACAGTCCCAGCATCCTGGACGCGGACCACCTGCCTCCAGCCCCCACGACTGTTCCCTGGCCGGCCGGTTCCGACGAGTCTAGAGGATGCCTCAAAACTGGACCTCCACCTGCTCAGTCGCTAACCCGCCCCCTGCCGGGTGTGCGGAGCAAGGTAAGTGCTTTAAGTCTTTTCTCAGCACCCCAGCTGCGGGTCGCCTTTCGCCGCCCAACGCTGCCCTACCTGCTCCGCCCTGCTGCTTCCGACGAGTCTAGAGGATGCCTCAAAACTGGACCTCCTCCTGCTCAGTCGCTAACCCGCCCCCTGCCGGGTGTGCGGAGCAAGGTAAGTGCTTTGAGTCTTTTCTCAGCACCCCAGCTGCGGGTCACCCTGTCTCCGCCCAACGCTGCCCTACCTGCTCTGCCCCACTGCTGTCAAAATAGTCGTCCCCTTGGTGCCCCTACTGCGGAGTTGGACGAGTGGCTCTCACTTCCCATTTCGCCAGCTGGCCCGGACCATCTGACTTGGTTACAGCACAGAAATCACTACACTCTTATTCAAAGGCGCGATAGAGCCTGTCCCTCCAACCGAGATGAAGAAGGGTCTCTACAGCCCTCACTTCATCATACCCAAGAAAGGCGGCAGCTTACGACCGGTCTTGGACTTGCGAGTTCTCAACCAAGCATTGCACAAACTCCCATCCAAAATGCTCACGCTTAACCTGCATCCGGCATCTAGATTGGTCTGCAGCAGTAGACCTGAAGGACGCGTACTCTCATGTCTCAATTTGGCCTTGACACCGCCCCTTTCTGCGGCTTGTGTTCGTTGGCCAGGCGTATCAGTACAAGTACTCCCCTTCAGCGTGTCTCTGTCCCCTCGCGTCTTCACGGAAGTCGCAGAGGCAGCTCTTGCCCCGCTCCGAGAAGCCGGCATCCGCATATTCAATTACCTATGCACTCACAGAGACCTGGTGCTCAAGCACCTCAGCCGTTTGGGGCTTCAGGTCAACTGGGAAAAGAGTAAGCTTACTCCAGTTCAGAGCATCTCTTTTCTCAGCATGGAGTTTGACTCAGTCTCAATGTTTGCACGTCTCCTCAATGAGCGTGCGCAGTCAGTGTTGAGGTGCCTCGCCGCTTTCAGGCCGGGCACAACGGTCCCCTTAAAACTTTCCCAGAGGCTCCTGGGGCATATGGCATCCTCCGCGGCGGACACGCCGCTAGGGTTGATGCATATGAGACCGCTTCAGCACTGGCTTCAGACTCGAGACGAGCATGGCGCCGTGGCACGCACCATGTGACAATCACCCCCGCCTGCCGGCAAACATCCAAACCCTGGACAGACCTCTGTTTCTTACGGGCTGGAGTACCCTTACAGCAGGTGTCCCGACGTGTCCTGGTCACGACCGACGCCTCCAGATCGGGTTGGGGTATGCAACGGGCACGCAGCTGCAGGCCGTTGGAGGGCCCAGCTGCGTTGGCACATCAACTGCCTCGAGTTGTTGACCGTCCTTCTGGCCCTGCGGAGGTTTCTCCCGTTATTCGAGACGAACATATCCTGTTCAGGTAAAGGACAGCACTACTGCGGGGGCGTACATAAATTGCCAATGCGGCGTACGTATGGTATGGTCCAATAAGAACCGAATACCAAAAGTAGAATTCAATAAGAATCAAAATATTAAAAGTATTGCCACACTTGGTTTTGCGTGAAAGCACACAAAGACGATGTCTTATTCTCTCATCCAAAACTTCAATGACACATATTGACCCCCCCCCCCCCAAAAAAACTCAATAGATTCCAAGAGGAGATCTACAAAAGAGGCGGGTCTACTTCAGAAGGGGCCGTCAATTCCACTCACGGTCGACACAAACAGAACTGGTTAGACTAGCTAGCTAGTACTCTATTAGTCGATTACTTGTGCACATACCTAATAATTTCCACCACTTCACATTTTTTAGTTCCAGTTCTTTGCTTACTAATGGATGTGAGTTGCAAGTGAAGAAAGAAGCCACAAGCGGGTGTATGGGTCAAAACAGTGAAAAGAAGCCATTACTTGCTCACACAGAAGTCAGGGCAAGTAGGTCATATTCATCATTCTCCTTTCTCTCTCTACATACCACATCCAACTTCACACTTTATTCCACACATTCAGCACTCGGGCACACATACGGGCACACTTTTTCATTGTTGGGCATTCATTACAGGTGTCATTTTACCTTATCAGCAAAATTAGTTCTCAGATTTGTCTGCAGTGACAGAGAGGAGGTTGCTGGCTCCCTAACCACATCTCACATTTACCTTAGGTGGCACCGATGCCCATCCACTCCCCTAGCACCAGGAGCCATCAAACCAGACTGGCAGAGCAGATCTGGGACAAAAAGCATTGTTGCATCAGCAATCCTCAGAGTTAGGCCTGTGCCACTGCTTGCATTTTGCCATCCACAACAGCACTGACGCTCATCTTGCAAATCAGACTTTGCTGAATATGGAAAAATACGTTTTGAAGAATTTTTTTAAGAGTTCTGTACTATCTGTGAGATTGGAAAAGGAGAGAGATACAGCAGTCCAGCTTGTGGTTTTGTAGCTAATAATGTTATTAAGTCAAGAGTGTGATTACCCAGAGAGCTTATCCTCAGCATTCCTCAACAGGTGATTAAAATGTGTAAGAGATTGGGTAGATTAATTATATTTTCAAATAAAAAACGATTGAAGATTGAAAAGGCTTTTTGCTTCATATTGCAGCGTACTGTAATGATAAAAAGACGCATCATGATGTAAGAGTTGTAAAAATGTAAGAAATAATATATAAAGTCTAAATAAAATAACAGTCTTGTACTTCTGATTTCACAAACTGGCAGCAGAAAATGGGAATGGCTTCTTTTTTTGCTTGGGCACTCCTGTGGACTTAAAAGTGTTAAAAATCAATCAGAGTGCATTCCATTTTTCATGGAGATACTCCAGATACTGTAGATACATTACATTTCAGCAAATGTGGGCAAATACATAAAGCAAATGTACTCTACATTTTAAAGTAATAAATCCTGTAAAGTGCTGTATAATTAGTTTTTGTAAATTCAGATCCAACCCCAGCAGTACAGGCAATGCATTCTTCCTATATTGCATTAGATTAGATAACAAAATGGATTCAATTGAAAACACTGTAATTTAGAAGTAAAATTAATAATACATTGAATATTAAATGGTGAAGAAAAAACTTGTTCTAAAAGAAGCACTTATTGAGAACAATTACACTCATCAAGCCACATTTTTGCCTCATGCATAACATTAGACATGTTTTAGCTCAGATAATATTTTTTACAGTAGGTACCAACATTATTTCCTATAAAAGAAAATAATAGTGAAAAAATATGTGGGGAAAATAAAGATGAAAACAGTATGGTTGGTGTGTTGTGGGCAAATGAACACTAAGAGCAGAAATATACCTTTGTATATTCAGAACATTACAGTGACTGATTGGACTTTAAATTTCGACATCCTTATACAATGTCATTTATATATTTCAACAACATTTATTTCCATCTTGAGTTCTCTTCCGAGATCTTGTATTGATGACGGGAGAGTCGAGCCACTCTGTAATTTTTCTCCAGCACATCCCAAAGTCTTTCAATGGGGTTAAGGTCAGGACTCTGTGTTGGCCAATTCATGTGTGAAAATTATTTCTCTTGCTCCCTGAACCAATCTTTTCACAATTTGAGCCAGATGAATCTTGGCATTGTTGCCCTGGAATATGTAGGAGCAGTCAGGGAAGTAAAAATCCATTGATGGGACAACCTGACATGAAGCTGACTTCATTTTACTGCCGCATAACTTTGCTGAGCCTAGACCTGTCCAATATAAGCAACCCCAGATCATAACACTGCATCCATAGACTTGTGCAGTGAACACTATGCATGACAGGTGCATCACTTCATGTGCTTTTCTTCTTACCCTGATGCTCATTGCTTTGGAATAGGGTAAATCTGGACTCAATATACCACATGACCTTTTTCAATTGCTCCACAGTCCAATATTTGTGCTCCCTAGCAAGTTGAAGTTGCTTTTTCCAATTAGCCTTACTAACAAATGGCTATCTTGTGGCCACAGCTGTTTAGTCCCAGTCTTGTAAGTTCTCGTTGCATTGTGCACTCTTAATTTCACTATTAAACATAGCCATGAATTTTTTTTTATGATGTGACTTCACAAAGATTTTTTTCCGACCACATTTCTTCCGTTAAGCTGATGGTTCACCATTATCACTCCAGGTTTTAATCATGCATTGGACAGTTCTTAACTCAATTCCTGTGATTTCAGCAATCTCCTTAGTTGTTTTCTTATGAAGGTAGAAACATGACAAAAAGATTTAATTTTTAATTTTGTAAATTTGAATTTAAGACATGTAGCATTTAACAAAATTAAATGTTCCATGGTATATTTTATTGTTTTGAATTTGAATTTAATACATTTGAATTCTAGACATATGGCATTCAACAAAATTTAATTGTTTTTGCAGCGTATTTTATAGATTTCCTTTTTAAACTGCAAATTTTGTGTTCTGATTTTTTTAGAGGCGAAATTAACTGTAAATAATCAGATGATAAAATTACTGGTGATGAAGAAATGAAATATTCAAAATTCAATCAGTAATTAAATATTCTAAAATTCAAATCTCAGAAACAGATCTTACTGAAAGTTGGCCATGAAGTCAAGATTCCGGGGTTCCACAGGAAAAAGTAGATGTTTCAGAAAAGTCGAATGGAGCATTTTGGCAAATCACAGAGCTACTACAGGTTTGTGGTGAAGTTGCCTCCCCAAAAAATCATTACCAAAACTATAGGCAACCATTAGTTTGTGCTAACTTGTTCTGCAAAAATGAACCATTAATTTGCCATTAAAAGAAACCTGTACGTATTTCCCTATACAGAATGAAAACTTTTTGGAAGCAGAGAAGTCTCTCTCCTCCCCATCTTGTCCAAATCGCTCCGAACCGGTGCCGTTTGTTTGTACTCGATTTGTGCCAGTTAAATGAAACACTGGCCGCATTTGCATGCACCCTCATAATGTGATTATAATGTGATTAAGGCAATACTACGATTAAACTGTTGCTCATGTAAACAGAATATTGTGATTGTGATATTCTGATTATGCTAATAATCAGAGTAACAATAATCACAGTAAGATATGTGGAGTACTCCTATTTTAATTGCTTTATACAAGCAGGTAAATGCTTAAATAGCATTTCTTCCACTCTGACCAAAGTGCACCTGCACCAGTGCTGCAGACGGATCATGTTGCACTCGAAAACATTGCGATAAAGAAGCTGCACTTACTTTGCTTCATGTAAAATGGCAGTTCCATGCACCGTTCAGACAGAATTACATAAATGGTCCTGGCCAGGCGTGACGTATTGGGAAGTGAGAGCCACGCATCCAAACTCCAAGCTAGGGGCACTAAGGGGACGGTTATTTTTGACGTACCCAGCGGGGCTTCACAGAGGGGCGGAGCAGGTAAGGTGGCGTTGGGAGGCAAGGGTGCGTCCCGAGGCTCTGGTGCTGAGAGAAGACTCGAAGCACTTACCTTCCTCTGCACACCCGGCAGGGGGCAGGCATCCTCTGGTCTCATCAGAACCGGCCAGCCAGGGAACAGTCGTGGGGCTGAAGGCGAGCAACCAGCGTGCCGGGACTGTTGAGGTGAGGCTGTTGAAATGGAGAAAGCCATTTGCGGGCCAGGTGACCCAGAGACAAAGGAAATAGCTCTTTTACTGAGAATGTGGGTACCGCAGCCCGAAGGGGGTGTTTCACGGGGACGTACCCGGCGAATCCGAGCCTGCTGCCATCCCTAAATCGCCTCCATCGCCAGCCGCATCGTCCTCAATTTCGCGAGTAGATGGAACGATTCGGGGTTGGGGGGGGGGGCGGGTGTGGGAGCCGTGACCGCAATGTTGAACATGAGCCATCCACAAACACTGCTTCGGTGTGATCGCTGGCCAGACACACGAGACTGCGCCTGTGGCCGTCAGGAGTGGAGAGCACTCTACCGCATCCAGGAACTGCACATGGGTGGAAGGGCATCTTTATAAAGACACGTCCTGAAAAGGACGTTCAATGCCAGCTGTATATTTGCTCTTTTAGAGGAAATAACTCTTTTAGAGAAATAAACTCTTTTAACTGCACTGTCGAAGCGCCCAGGGGCAAAGCTGCACTGCCGTGCAGAGATGGGAGAAAGCCGCTGATATGCGCATACACAACCAGTAGGCTCCAAAGAAAATTTCTGAATGAAACAGACGCATTTCCCTCCATTTATACCCATGTGTCCGGGGGCAGGACATGCAAAATCTGTCTGCCAATTTCTCATTGACCTTTTCTCATAGATCAGAGATGCAAAAGGCGCTCAAGAGAGACCCCTAGTGTCGCTTCTTTGACACAACATCGAAGTGAGCAACAGACAGGGAACACCTTGTTTTAGGGAGTGATGATGTTACTTTCCACCCCATATAGTCCAAATCGATCCAAACTGGTGTCTTTGTGTGTGCTGGTTTGTGCCGTTGAATAAACATCATAACATTTTCCTTTCATTGCATTTAACAAGATAGTTTTGGGAGCCATATGGTTTTGCAGGCTATACTATGGTTTGTGCTGTGTTTGGTATCATTAAAGCATTTACTATCGGCAAAGATTTAATCTTTCACCCCGTCACTTTTGTTGTCACTAAGTTCTATTTTAAATCCATTTTAGAGTCAGTACGTAAGTTCTGACCTCTGAAGATGTTATATTATTTTTCCTGCCATTCTATTTTTTTCTGGCTATAGCCTCCCTTTAATCTCCTGGTGAGTAAAACAGGCTTTTCTGTTCTCAGTGGTTGTGAGGTAAATTAAATCTCTTTAAAGGGAAATTGGGTTGCATAGGCTGATTTATTTACCAGGTAGTGATGGGAGGGCTCGTAGAGGCAGAAAAATATCCAAGGGAAATGACCTATAAACTCAAATAAAGGTCCACTCTGATCAATCTTCTTGAATACTCAGCATGAAAACTCAGCACAAATATTCTTGTTTTAGCTATAAAAATATCCAGACAGACAAAATATTGTGCCAGTGCCATAATAAGTTCTACAACATAAATGCAGGCCTGGCCACAGAGGAGAATGTTCACACAAAAATCAGGATTTTTAAAATCAGATTGTTACTAGCCTAATCCAATCCACATTTGTAGGTTTGAATCCTCATGATCAAATTTCAAATGTTTCTTCATCATTTGTTGTGCTTGATAGATTGTTACATCAGGTTTTGTGAAAAGTAGACATATACTGCATTCCAAATGGCATCAATTATGACTTCTTAGGGCACTCCCAAGGGAAAACAATAATTATGGGCATGCTGTGAAAGAATTTTCAATAGAACTTCCTGAAAAAGTTAGTTCAAAATGACCTTTCAGCCCTCTGAAACTGTCACAGTGGAATGTAAAGTATTTGAAGGGAACATCCAAGATATGCCAAGATATGGGACATCCCGGCTAAACATGACAGCTCTCAACCCTAGCAGCATCAAAGATTGCATATGCCAACTCTCACATTTTTTTTAAGCAGCTGTCATTGACGATCATACTCATATTTGTATACTGCCCTCAAGAAAGACATAATCAATTGCAAAACAACATTGCTAACATATGCAAGTTTGCATTGTTAAAATGTCAGAGTTCCACGACATGGCTGCCGCCGAGCCAGAGTTCCATGACATGGCCGCCACCAAGCCAGAGTTTCTCAATATGGCCGCCCGGCGAGCCACAGTTTCCCGTAATGGCCGCCAAGCCAGAGTTTCACGTCATTGCCAATGAGCCCATGCCTGGCATGGCCAATGAGCCAGCACCCATGTCTGCATTGCCAGCCTCATCTGTCCCAGAGCCTGCACCGCCAACTACGGCCTCACAGAGCAGAAGGAGGAGAAGGGATTTCGTCCGAGTCTCAGCCTGTGTTCATGACCACAAAGGTCGCTTGCAAGTCTCTGCCCATGTTTACGACCACAGAGTTCGCTCCCAGGACTCTGTTCATGCCCAAGTCCACAGAGGTTGCTTCCGAGTTTCTGCCTATGTTTACGACCGCGGAAGTCACTCCCGGGACTGTGTTTATGCCCACGATAGCGGAGGTCGCTTCCGAGTCTCTGCCCATATTCATGACCGTGGAGGTTGTTTCCGAGTCTCTGCCCATGTTCACAACTGCGGAGGTCGCTTCCGAGTCTCTGCCCATGTTCACGATCGCGGAGGTCGCTTCCATCTCTACCCATGTTCACGACCACGGAGGTCGTTTCTAGAGTCTCTGTCTATGCCAGAGTCAGCTCCATGCCATGTCACTGCCACGCCTGAGTCTGCTCCATGCAATGTCTCAGCCAAGCCCCAGACTGCTCCATGCCATGTCACAAGCAAGCCTCTGCTCCACGGTCCAGGCCCGCCTCCGCTCCACGGTCCAGGCCCGCCTCTGCTCTACAGGGGACCTTCATCCCTACAACTCCACCTTGGTCCTCAGCCCCATCGGCTCCGCCCCTCAAGCCTATCATGCCACCCTCCTGCCCCGCCCTCCCCAAATCCTTCCTGTTCCCTCTTGGACACTGTGTTTTTGTTTTGAGGTATCTGGAGCCGCCCCTGTCATGTTTACATGTGTTTTTGTTCATGTCTTGATTCCTTGTCTTTTATTTTTTTAGTTTAGGTCCTGTTCATGTCATGTGTTCCCCTAGTCATGTGATGTCATGTTTTTCCCTCCATGTTTATGTGTCTTGTTTTCATTGGTTTATTGTTTCATTATGCTGTTATCAGTTCTAGTTATTTCATTCGTTCATTGTCTTGTTATCTTGTTTATTAGTTGTTTATTGTGATTGGTTATCTTGTTCATGTGTTCTCCCAAGTACATGTATTAATACCCTCATGTTTGCCATTGTCCTTGTTCAAGTAGTGTTAATGTAACATGGTTGTTATGTTCTAGTAAAGTTCAAGTCAAGTTCATTTTTAGTTCTCGTTTATTGTTAGGGTTTTTGGAATTCATGTTTTGTTTAATAAACTGCATTTGGGTTCTTCACGTCATTGTCATCGTCTCTTCTTTCAGCAACGTTACAACAATATGATCTCCTCACTTCTGAACAAAGTGACAAGACAAATTATGTCTGTGCATTAAGTTATTAATAAAACATTAATCAAGTTCCCTAAAAAATAGCTAACCATGCAAACACTCTTATAATAGGCTTTTTCATGTGTAACCATTAAAGATAAAATATATTACAAGAATTAAAGGCCATTTTAGAATAATTTACTACATTGTAGCCATTTGTAATTTTTAATTCTGTCATTAGAGCTATCATGATAAAAAAAAAGAAAAGAATATAGTACACTTAAACCACCATAATATGCTATGTTTTAAGTCAACAGTGAAATAAATAATTAAATGGTCTTTATGAGAAAAAGAAAACATTGTGACTGCAATTAATCTGCTAGTTAATGTGATCTAGCCAATAACTTTCTTCCCTCTCACTTAAGCAGTTATATTTCCCAATATGGAAACATGAACAAATCATGCTACAGAGTTTCAACACTTTATCGTCACACTCTATGCCATAATTCAAAGAAAAGTAGAAAAATGTGGTCCCGTATTGACTGGGCAGTGAGCAGAATATCAAATGGTTTCAATGGCAATGACTTACAGGTATGTTGCCTGGTTCCTTTTGAGTATGATCAGTCAAATATGCTTATCCTTAAAACTACTTCATGGCCATCTTAAATCATTGTAGTCCATTTAATTGTTTCATTTTTAAAACTGCTGTTCCCATGGTCTGATATAAATTTCAAGAACCAACTGTCGACTACATTTTATTCATACTGATTAAAGAAATACGGTCACACATTAAAAAAATAAAATATTCACTCACCTTCATAACAAACCCATATGACTTACTTTCTTCAAAGGAACACAATAGGAGATGTTAGTCAGAATGTTAGCCTCAGACACCATTTACTTTCATTGTATTTTCATGTCCAGATTGGTTCAAAATGACAGAAAGGCTACGATAACTCAGATATCCACTCTGTACAATTGAGTGAGCAGAATAGCTTGAACCTTAAAGCGAATGGGCAACAACAGCAGAAGACCACAAACTGATATTGGTTAAAAAAAATAACAAATTAATATTTTTAGATATGCATGAGGGTGACTTATTAAATACATGCTAATAGCATTGTTAACCTGCCCTTAAAAAAGATGCACCCATCTTTTAAAACCAATGTATATAAGCCTCACTTCTTAAAGGTGGAAAGCATAATTTCTGTGCCACTAGCATCCTCAAATAGTTTTCAAACAGGTTTCCAGATTACTTTTCACTTTCCATAGGTCATCCGAACAGATGGTCCCATCCTAAACGCACTGGATTGGTTTAGTCAATGTTACTCTGTCGGGCTGGTCAGGATGCTCAAACAAACATAGCAATGTTTTGAAAGCACCGCACAGCCACTCTGAGTGATGTAGATTCTTTACCTGATCATTGACACAGAATCTCTGCTGTTTGTGTGTTGTGGTTTATATGTCTGTGTAATGTCCATGTAATAAAGTTTCGCCCTATTCCAACCAGAGCATGTGAGCAGTGTGGAGCAGGATGTAATAGACAGATAAAGATAATAGTGTATTTTACCTATCAAAAGCTCTGTAAAATAATCTCTGTTATTCTTATCCCATTTGAATTGACATGTTGGTAAAAAGCCAGTAATCTGCACTGTCCTGCCTGTGAACTATTTAACTCAATGTTTCTAAAGTTCATCAAGTATCTGAAGTGGATGTTGGTCATTGAGAAGACACCAGAAAAAGTAAACTTCAAAATGTAAAATCAAAAATGTAATGCTGGCTGTTGCATTTGGACTAATGTATGAGAAAAAAACGAGCATGATTTCTTTTTTTAGGAAAATTAGAAAGTCACAAATAGTAATTTTGTTATTGGAGCAGAGTGAATGGGAAAAATTGTGTTGAGCCTAACATATTTTCCATAGGGGCAGATAAAATGACAATGTGAAAAGATTGTCTATATTTCTAATTCAAGAATGTGCTGTAAAATTACTGGCATGCTAATGTAACCAGTTGTTACGAAGTGGGCAGACGAGGGAGTGAGGATCCAGGTACAGCTTTATTTAGTTGGTGCAAGGGGTCAAGCAAACGGTGAACACTGGAACAAACAAAACATCCACGAGGGGAAAACAAAGGTGCAAACACAAGATATATACACGGGGAATAATCCAAGGAGGGCACGGGCCGGAACACGGTAGAAAGCAGGAGCAACAAGGAACGTCATCAAAACTTCAAACATTGACCAAACAACAACCAACAAAGGACAAGGTGAACATGAGGGCCTAAATACAAAACCAAAGGGGAAACAAAAGCCAATGGGAAAACAGGACTCAAAACAAGACAATAAGGCAATTAACTAAAACCAATGACAAAACTAGAACTGATAATAAAGTAATCAAACAATGAACCAATGAAAACCAGACATATGAACATGGAGGGAAAACAGGACATGACAAGACAGGGAAACAGGAACATAAGAGTGATTTCAAAATAAGAGTGCATGAACACAAGACAGTATGGAATGTAAAAGGTGCCAGAATTTAAAAATAATAGTGCATAAGCAAAAGAGAATATGGAACGTAAAAGGTGCCAAAAACTTAAAAATAAAAAGGTACACAAACAAAAGACAGTGTGGATCGTTACACTAGTTCTGTTGTATTTTGCCAGAGATTCCAGTCAGTTTCTTCTAATAATCCCAGATATCGCATATGCACATTTAATACTTCACAATTAATCAGCACAGCTAAATGGCATACTTTTTCTGATATGTTAGTTAAACGTGACAGCAGTGTGTAAATGCAGTCGACACTCTAATCTCTGTGATTTATACAAACATCGCTTGTCCCATGCAAACACCCTTACAGACATCCATGGAAGCCTAATAAAATTATTTTACTTTTCAGATGTATGTCAAAGAAATTAATCTGTGTTTTGAACTGCCTCTGCTCTCTCACCTCACTGTAGTCTGTTGTTGGAATCGGCCCGTCACCATCAGCTCGCAAATCACACAGAGTTTAAACGATGCCTCATCTCTTATAATCCACTCTGTTTAAAATCTCACACCTAATATAGCCACCAACACCAGATATTTGTCAGTGTAGAAGCACAGACATACTAATGAGGGCACAACAGGAATTTGGTGCATGTTGATATCAAATTAGCAAATGCTTTAATAGTTAAAAAAATAAACATGTTGAACATTTTAAATTGCATGCATTAATTTCAACAGCTCTAATTAATATATATCCAAAAGCCTTGCCTGCTTTGTTGCAGCACATTGACGCTCTGCTAATATGTGATACTATATTTGAGATTGAAATTAGCAGCACTAATTGCAAGAGGGGAAATACAAAAAGTGTTTTGGTGGTTAATAAACAAATGATAAAGAAATCTGTTTTCACACTTTTATGGCACACAGCTTTGCTTCTCTGAAACTGTGATACATTTGGAAATTAGACAAGGATTGTGACTGAACATAAAATAATGTGTAACAAGTAGTCAGTGAGATGAGAGACACTGGTTCTTATTAAAGGCTTTTAATGAAGATGATAGTGAAACAAACATAAACTCATGTAGCAAGAACTGACAAAGAGGGAACAAATCTAGAGGGTATTTATACACAGAAGGGCTAATGAGGGAATGGAGAACAGGTGAGAACAATGGGGAACAGATGGCAGTGATGAGGGCAGTGCATTATGGGAAATGTATTCCAGGGTGAAACAGAACACAGAGGACAAAAAACACTTCAAAATAAGAGTCCTTGGAAACATGACAGAAACTGTGACATACTGCAGTACTACAGAGCAAGAAAGTGAAGGGAGACGATTAGCAAACAATAATCCCCTGTGACATACACTGGAATTCAGATGATTTCAACCTCACGACTAGGGTGGTGTTATTGATTTATAGAACCAGTTTAATCTTCAACCAACACATTTTTATTGATTCAAACTTGGCATGAGATACTTTGATGGAACTCAGTCATGGATTTAATTAAAACTAAAAGGGAAGATTGACTGATATTATAGTTAGTTGAACTATAATAGTTTAGTTGAAAAAAAAAAAATAATTATGCAAAATGCAAAAGGGTTTTAGCCTCTCTTGAATGCTCCATATTGTCTCTCTGTCAATTAAGGTTGAAACCTTTAAATCAAATTAAAAAACATGATAATGTAATATAAAAGACTAGGACAAAGAGATACTGTTTTTGCTAATTTTTCTAAATGTATTGCTCAACTTATATTAGTTCCATCTGGTTGATGGTATCTGATTGAGGGCTGTGCTTTCAAAAGAGAAAATAATGAAACAGTCAAGCATTAAAATACTACAACAACCAAACAAAATTTGACCTAATCTATTGGAGAGTTTAGAGACTTTGACACCAGACCCCCTTCCCCCAGTTAAATAAGAATAACCATTGATAATTGGTAGCTGGCAGTTTTTACAATGTGATAAGTGTGAGGAGTTATTAATGCTAATTAAGGCTGGTGAGAGATTTGGAGAAACAAAGAATAGGAGAGTGAGTGTGTGTGTGTATGCTAGTGAGCAAGCCTGTATATAACATTTGTTGGTGCAACCCCTCACAGATGCAAAAGAAAACATGCTCGATAGGGCTGGGAACAGAGAGACAGTTCTTTTTGTTTTTAAAAATACCACAATCGTTGAATTTTTATGACTTTCATTTCGAACTTACAATGTACTGCCAATGCTAATGGAACACCTTACTAAAATAATATGACAGTGTTTCCTGTAGCACTGCCCCACTACTGAATCTACAGCGTGAAACAAAGCATGTCTAGGGTTGTCCAATTCCTGAAATCTTTTGAATCTGCACCACAAAACACACAGCACACCAGTGCAGTCTGATTCCCAAACAAATTAATCTTATTAGACAGTTCTTTTGAGTGATTCAAAAACATAGGTTGACCAGTGCAGTGTGGTTCTCAAATAAAAGTACTTATGAGCTAGCTCTTTTTTTTCCCAGGAGGACGAATCTCAGTTGCCTCTACTTCAGAGACAGTCAGCCTGCGCATCCTTTCACGAGGCGTGCGGAGCATGTTACCGCGAAGACTTAACACATATGGAGGCTCACACTATTCACAGTTGCATCCACGCACAACTCACCATGTGCCCCACCAAGCATGGCCCCCTCCCTAGCAGCCAGGCTAATTGGTTGCTTAAGAAGCATTGCTGGAGTCGTTCAGCATACTCTGGATTTTAACTCGCTAATCCAGGGGTGGTAGTCAGCATCTTTGCTCGCTGAGCTATCCAGGCCCCCCAATCATGCTCTTTTTAGTTAATCAATAACACTTACGCTATATATCAGTCAGAGCAGTTACTGACGTGGAAATTATGACTTTCATCATGTCCAATTTATGTGTGAACTGTTAATGTGTTATGTAATGTTGGGCTCAAATGAATGGTTCACACAAAAACGATAATTCTATTATCATTTGGCAACAGAATGCTGAGGGCAGCAAATGCAATATGAACTGCATTTCTTATTTCCAAATATTTCTTATACAAAAGTTAAAAGAGAATCACAAGGACCTAGTAAGTATTGGGAATTGGGCATGCCAAATTGGGATTAATTAAAGGAATCATGACATGAGGAATCAAATGATATTTTGACATATAAGAGGTTTCAAAACTGAAAACGTACTCCTTAATAGAAAAAAAAGAAGCATAAAACGGGTCATTTGGAATTTGTGGAACTACATGGACCATTATCATGCATCTTGCGCTACTTTTAAAAGATGCAATGTCAAGTTATAACTATAAAACTGAGACCCCCATTCTGTTTCATCTTGCCGTTTGCTGTCGTGACCTTTACTATTTTTATTCGTTGGTTTTTTGTAGACATGCACCAGATGGACAAATTAGATAGTATTGATGTGTTTCCGCACAACACCGGTGATGTGCTCTGTGTTTTAAGAGCGGTACAAGTGCAACAATTCTCATTCTTCTGCTGCCATTGACTGGAAACACATGCTGTTCTGTGTGTAAACAAACCGGGAAAATGTGAGATGTCGCTCTGGTGAAGACCAGCCTCCCTGCATTGTCCTTTTGAAGCACCCAACATCACTGTGGATTGTATTATGTTTGCATATTCAGAATATTTCAGCATGGATTGCTTGTAAACCAATCACAATATGATTCAAGCTTTGGAAAAGAACTGTTACTGAAAGATGTGGCAGTTAAAATTTGACTATTGACTACAAAACAGAAAGTAACCAATTTCATTCACAAACGTGAAACACACAAAACATTTTTTTATAATTTTTATGGACTTTTGGCTTTTTAATGGGATAGGGAAAGTAGAGAGGTGACAGGAAAGGAGTGGGAGAAGAGTGGGAATGGGATTAGGAAAGGACCTCGCGAGCTGGGACTCGAATTTGGGTCACCCACAATGCATCAGCACCACATGTCATGTGCGCAATAGTTTGATAAATTCAGATGAAATGTGTTAGGTGTACGTTATATGTTAACACTGAAATGTAGTTTTATAATGGAGTTTGTAAATTTTTTTCGAATTGAGTTTTAAAATATGGCTGTATTGGAAGGTCTGCATAATGTTAGCCAATTACAACAGTGGGTTTTTAATTTGAAGTCTTAAAGTGTATCATACAGAAGGCCAGGGTGGAAAATTATTATATATAACTAAATTATGACTTTTTTTTTTGGTGCAAAAAAAACTTACATTATAAGTGGACCACAGGGAAGATAATAATTAAAATAGTATGTCATGACCCCTTTAATGTAACCGTTAATGCACCTGAATCATTAAGACAAATTTGAATCAGAACCAGAATTATTGAATTCTTTACGGAATGCTCAACAATTTCAAGATAATCATTATGACGTCTCAAACTCAAATGACTTGCTTTCTTTTGCTGAATACAAACCAAGACTGTTTCATAGATGTATGATGTGTTAGTATCCACACCAAGCAAGTCTGTGGGGTCTAAAATGTCCATGCTGACTGGATATTCATGTAAGAATGCATAGTTAAAGATACACATGAGATTTGTTAAGAATTTAGAATTTTATAAAAGAATAAATGAATGAATGAAATATGTTATTAATCTTGTTGTTTGTTTAGAAGTCAAATTAACTATAGTATAGTTTTTTTTATAAACTATTGGATTGCATTTACAGTACTGTGCAAAAGTCTTAGGCACATAAGATGCTTCACAAAAACATTTGCCTTGAGATGGTTATTTATATTTTCAGCTGTAGTATGTCATTACGAAATATACACTTTAGACTCCCAAACATTTGTTTAGCAAATAGAATTGAACAGAAGAACAGATAGCCCTGCAGCATATGGCATGGTCCCCACAGAGCCCCCCATATTGAGTCATTCTGGGATTACAAAAAGAGACAGAAACAATTGAGAGTCGAAGTAGATAGAAGAACTGTGGCAAATTCTCCAAGAAGCTTGGTACATCCTATCAACCAACAACCAAGAAAAACTGAACCCAGGTATACCTAGGAGAATTGGTACTGTTTTGAAGGCAAAATTTATCACACCAAATATTGATTTAGCTTTTTTATGTTTACTGGACTTTGTATGATGTTAATTGATAAATGAAAACTATTTATGGCATTATTTTTGAAGACATCCTCACTATACAAAATTTTCCAAGTTCCCAAAACGTTTGCACAGTACTGTATGCCTCTAAAAAGTCTCTGTAAAAATGCCTTTTACAATAACTTATTTTGTATTTATTATTATTTTCTGCTCTGTCGAAATCTAAAATGAGCTTATCATTTGGCGAACTGCATTTCTTATTGCTATCAGTAAGACTCGAGATTATTGGAATTACTACAAACAAAAATATATCTATATTGCTTGGCATAAGCCCCGTCCTACTTTTCAGTGCTCAGATGCTGCTAGAACGTCATATACTGCCGGATGATGGCAGATTAGCGGACCTTTCCCCTGCCCAGGACAGGACCTAAACTGGTGGAGATGAGGTGGGATGGGGGGTAAAAACACTGAACTATGCAAACAACGAGAGACTGCTGGCTGGATTTTAAAGTGGATTGTGTTGTGTTGTGATTGGATGAGAAGCATGATAGATGAATCCCAAGATCTTCCTTCTACGCTTACATTACTAGAACCAGAATCATTGAATTCCTTACAAACTTTAAGATGAATCATGTTCTTTTTAAAATGAATTGCACATGGCATGCCATGGTACTCAACATAAAACTATACAGCAAGAAAATACAAAGAGAACACCAAAATAGTTAAGTATGTGTTTTGCAAATGCCCAAAAATGAGATAGGGAATCTGACAATAGAAGAGATAAGAGAAAGTGTTAAATCTACAAAGTCTCATACTGATGTGCTGGTTACAATGATGGTTGAAGGAAGCATGTTGTCAGCTGAGCTGAAGGCAGAGAGCATGAGAGGGTGAACAGTCCAACATGCGCTCTGCATGCCAACGATGCCTTGTCCTGCAGCCCTCAAAATAACTGCTTAATAAGCAACACTGTCCGGTAATGATCAACAGGTCAGGATTTACATTGCATTATGATAGTCTATAAGCTTGTTACTGCATGCTCACTTTAAAAAGGACAATGTCTAAAATCTATGTCTATCATTGAGGGAAGGTTCTATTTAGGTGCTGTTGGGATTTGAAAAATCAGTTTGGACTGGTAATTTATTAGCTCAGAGGTAATTACGGAGCACAAACTACACACTAGGGCCGGGTATTGCCAACCACCTCATGATATCGCATCACGATACATATGTCACAATTCTATATAGGTTGCGATACATCACAATATGTTTAGATTCCTAATGATTCACATGGTATCAATTTCATTCCAAATCCTATTGGTATATTTCATTTACATTCATTTTGCTTACATATGAAATAATTTCTCTCTCAGCTAATGTTTTTTATTAGTAGTTTTTCATCACTCTGGTCACATGGTGGCTTGGCGGTTAAGGCTCTGGGTTACTGACCGAAAGGTTGGGGGTTCAAGCCCCAGCACTGCCAAGATACTACTGCTGGGCCCTTGAGCAAGGCCCTTGACCCTATCTGCTCCAGGGGTGCTGTTTCATTGCTGACCCTGTGCTCTAGTTTAGTTGGGATATGCAAAAACAACTGCATTTTATTAGCTCTGTACCTGTACAATGCACAATGACAATAAAGTTGAATCTTAATCTTAATTTTAGCTTTTAAAAATGTACAAATGTCATGTATTCCATCAATAAATATTATGTAAAAAATTGCATGTGTGTGTGAATGTATACACACAGATGAGCTTAAAATTTACGACCATTCACAGATGAAGCGAATACTGTTAATCATCTCCAAACAAGGCCACATGTTAAGGTCTGGGTAGATTAGATGATAAGTGAACAATCAGTTCTCATAGTCAACGTGTTGAATGCAGGACCTGAGTGACTTTGACAAGGGCCAAATTGTTCTGGCCAGACGACTGGGTTAGAGCATCTTTGAAACAGCAAGGCTTGTGGGGTGCTCTCGGTCAGCAGAGGTGAGTACCTACTGACAGTGGTCCGAGGTGGGTCAAACCACAAACTGGCATCTTGTCCAAATCCACAGAAGGCCTACTGTGGCACAAGTCACAGAAATTGTTAATGATTGTTACGGGAGGAATGTATTACAACCTGCTGCGTATGGGGCTGCATAGCCGCAGACCAATCAGAGTGCCCATGGTGATCCAATTGGCATGCAAGCATCAGAACTGTACCTTGGAGCAGTGGAAGAAGGTCCCATTTTCTTATACATTATATGGACGGCCAGGTACGTGTGCGCTGTTTTCCCGCAGAAGTAATGGCACCATGATGCACTGTGGGAAGACGACAAGCTGGAGGAGTGAGTTTGATGCTCTGGGCAATGTTCTGCTGGGAAACCCTGGGTCCGGCCATTCACGTGGACATAAACTTGATATGAGCCACCTACCTAAACATCATTGCAGACCAGGTACATCCCTTTGTTGCAATGGTATTCCCTGATGGCAGTGGCATCTTTCAGTAGGATAATGCACCATGCCACACTGCACACATTGTTTGTTAATGGTGTGTGTGTGTGTTTATTGTTTAGATGCATCATTTGTCCTATTTACAAGTATTTACATCAATATGTAGAACATGTGCTAAAACCTGGTACTGTCTCTTTAAGGACAGGGACTTTAACGCAAATGGAGTCGAATGACTTGTTTACAGTCTCAATGCCATTTCCAATTAGAATTAAACGTTTATTTTTTACATTTGTTTTTTTTTTATCAACATTTAACTAACTAACAGAGAGGCAATTATAATAGACATTATCAATGACAAATGGATTAAGTGGATCTCATCTTTGGACAATGCAAACCAAATTGACTCTCGCAGTGAAAGGTTGCTGAACTCTGTGCTGAACTAGTGAGTGAAATCTGAAATATGACCAGGCAGTGGCTAACTACAGACATTTTAAGTCGCATATGAGAGTGACATACGCTCATTGTAAAGGGCTGCACATAGAGAAAAAGATCGGAATAAACACATTAGTTTAGTCAGAAAATCTATATTTTTGCAAGGCTCTTGTACCAAACGAGTGAGAGGGGACCAGCACATCTGGGAGAGAAACAGGCTCAGTTTCAGTCTCTCTCATGCCTCATAGAATCATCTCTGACTGCACTGAGAAATGCCATTCTGAGTTTGCACTTATTTAGATGACCTGCTTCATCTTTATTAGACTGTTGAATATGATATGAATACACAAATAGTTGAATAAAAATATTGACACAGGTATCTAAAATATTGATACAATATAGTGTGGAAAAGTATTGGCATAGCCCTACTACACACATAGCTTGACTGTCACATCCCCTTCTCATTTTAACTATAGAATACGATAAAGGTTATTGTTATGTTACCACTATATGTTACTATATGAAACAACAGTCACATAATATGTTATAATCAGAGATGATATGGTTTTATTCACAATCTTAACCATATACTGTATATAACTGACTTAAACGCCACCCTCCTTTGTACCACACCTCATGACATTGTTCAAAACAAAACAGCTTTTCAGATCCAGTATTTTGTTTTGTGTCACAACATGTTAGGAAAAAGCACAGAAAGCTGATGTAAAAACACAGAATTTAGTAACTGACTCTGTTCCTCACATTGTTATGTAACAATGAATGGCATTTAACAATGGCCAGTTGGAGCATTGACCATCTTGTTCCTGACTCAGTCTGAAAAACTCTCATTATAGCTAAAGATGGAGCCTAAACTGTCAGCCAGCTGGGTAAAGGATATTGTAACTTGGCTGGGAGATGGTATAACAAGACAGTGAGTTTAAAACAACAATGGCATTGAGATAAGTTTGAACTTTAATGGTGTGGGTGTCCTCCTAACAGCCCAGGGCAACAATCTTCAGTCTATGTAAATAGACTGACTGACACATTGAGGTTAGTTGGAGACAACTGGAGCTATTAAATCAACCTCCAGAATGTACAAGGGAAAAAGATCATCAGTTTTAACTGAAATGCAGACCAATACTTTAAACACATTATTTACATAAGTCCATTAATTACAAGATTTTAATGCCGAGCAAATGTAATAACATTTCTTTATCTCCCATGCTGTGCTATTATATGAGACGGAAAACAAATATGCCATTAAAACTGTGGTACCTAACACAACCGAATAGCAAGGACCAACTAGATAAAAAAGTTTGTCAAGACAAACTTTAAAGTTGGCTTGAGAAAGCCTAGCCTGAAACTTTGAAGTAGTTGTAAAAGCTTGAGGTTTGAAGGTTTTAAGTTTGAAGTAGTTACAAATTTAAGTATTAGTTTTAGAAGTTCAAAGTTTAAAGATTATAAGACCATTCAGTCTATCAGATAGATAGATAGATAGCTTTTGTACATCTTTAATTTTCATGACATAAAGCTATTTGAATTTAATTGAATTAAATTGAACGTTTGATTCAAAGAAAAAATGACAATCGGGAAAAGGCACAGCACAAGTCTTTTAAGTAAATATATTTTATTATGGAGTGAACTACGTATCCCATGAAAAATTGCAACTTACATAAAAGTAGGTGTAGTAGGCGGATACTGATGCTTGCTACCCTGAGTAAAATGAACGAAACCGGAAGTGTCTACAATGTTCTGGTGCAGAGATGCAGTATATGATTTGTTACTTGGTTGCTAGGGAAACCCCATCTGGTTTCTAGGCAGTTACCAAGGTGATGCTCAAAAGGCTCCTTGCTACCCTGAGTCCAATGAATGAAACCGGAAGTGTCTACAATGTTCTGGTGCAGAGATATATTATTTGTTACTTGGTTGCTAGGGAAACCCCATCTGGTTGCTTTGCAGTTACCAAGGTGACACTCAAAAGGCTCCTTGCTAGCCTGAGTCAAACTAATGAATCCAGAAGTCTCTATGATGTTCTGTTGCAGAGATATGTGATTTGTTACTTGGTTGCTAGGATACCCCATCTGGTTGTTAGGCAGTTACAAAGGGGATACTCAAAAGGCTCCTTGCTACCCTAAGTCAAATGAACACAACCATAAGTCTCTACGATTTTCTGGTGCAGAGATATATGTTTTGTTACATGGTTGCTAGGCAGTTTCCAAAGTGATACTAACAAGGCTGCTTGCTGGCTTGAGTCATACGAGCCAATAATGAAGTCCCTATGATATTCTAATCCAGAGATATACAGTTTAGGCTAATTTTAATGGAAGTCAATGTGTTTTGGTTGTTAGGGTGCACTAAATGGTTACTAGGGTGTGGCTAAGTATTGTTCAGCATGATATTTAAAGGCTCCTAGCTGGTCTGAGTCAAATAAGCCAAAGTTGAAGTATTTATGATGTTGTGGTGCAGAGATATGTGTTTTGATATTCGGTTGCTAGGGTAAATCCATATGGTTACTAGGAAGTTGCCAGGGTGATCCTAAAATGGCTGCTTATTGGAATGAGTGTAATGAGACAAACCTGAAGACTCTATGACATTCTGATCAGGAGATATCATCTAAGGCATTTTGAATGGCAGTCAATGGGTTTTGATTGCTAGGGTGCACTAAATGGTTGCTAGGTTGTATGCAGTTGCTAAGGTGTTAAATTGATAGAGTGAAAGAAAGAATAAAAAGAGTTATGTAAAAATAGAAAAAGAAAGTGATGGAGTGACAGATAGAAAATATGAGTGGTGGAGTTATAGGATGTAGCTTGAATTCTCTAAAGGAGTTATTACATAAAAAAAATGTCATACCTTGAATGGAAGTCAAAGTGACATGAGGTTTTTCAGAAGTTCGATACTGGAATACCATAATTCCGATCAGTTAGAAAAGATATAGCACACTAATCGGGATTAGTCGAAGGTCTGTGCCGAGTTCTGTGGAGAGCTTGGTGCATGTAGCTTAAAAGCTCTAGATGTTAGTCAGAAATTTAGTATCATAATAATAATAATAATATGTTTAAATAGAATTTCAGTAAGTTGGCTTTCTTAAACCAACATAATTACATGTGTGGCCAACTGTATAGTGTTGAGCGGCATACTAGTTGGCAAGGCATAGGCCAGTTTCTGAACAGTGCAGACCAATTTTTGACAGACCACAAACCCACACTAAATTGCAAATGTGTTATTATGTATACTATTAACTAATTTCAATATTCTAATCCACCATCTTTCTGTGTGGAACTTAATGTCTCTCGTCTCAGCACTGACAGACCCTGTCTAGGGGGAATTAATTATATCCTAAACTCTTTTTGAGTTAGCTGATTTTTTGTAAACAGGAGAAAATAAACTAAATCAAACTGTGGTCAGCATCCACACAAATGAATTAGACAACATTCCATTATCTCCTGCTCTAATCTCCTCCTTCGTCCAAGTTTTTTCACTCACAAAAAATGCTGACTCCTTTAGATGTGCTCTTCAGTAGCAGAAACAGAAAAGGACACTCACATACCAAAATAATAGAGATAGCTGGCCCAATTCTTTTTTTTTATATCAATGCAATAATAGCTGGAGCACATGAAAGAAGTTCAGTTTGAAAGGGGGCAGACTGAAGTTCCCTATGGGTCATCCCTGCGGGATTTCCTATGCCACCTTGTGAGTATTAATATGTGGATTGTGAAAAAGAAAATAGCCATTTGCTGCAGGCAAGGACACGATTTGGATTTTCATGGCATGTGCCATCAATTACATGTTGTTCAAGCTGACTGCTGGATGATGCTGCACTTAATTAACACTGGAGAGTCATATAAGCATTATGATTGCACAGCAGTTGACTTTGGAATTCGGTGGCTTTTGGTTGCTAACACCATCTCACCAAACCATATGCCTTGTGTGGATTGTGTTCAGTTGGGAAACATTAGGACCACTGGAATATTTGAAGGCTTCTTTTGACTGGTTCTACCAAGTTCTTTTAGACCCTGTTTGCACCTTGCATTATGATGCATCTTGGGTGATCCGATCACATGTGGTCAGGTGAGACGCATAGCTGTTTACAACTTAAAAAGTTATTTCACCCAATAATGAAAATTCTCTCATCATTTACTACCCCGCATGCCATACCATATATTAATGGTTTTCTTTCTTCAGCAGAAAACATTTTATGAAAAATTGAAAAATATATTAGCTCAGTAGGTCTTAAAAATGCAAGTGGATGGTGATTCGACCTTTGAAGCTCCAAAAAGCATAAACGTCATCCATTGGTTAAATTAATGTCTTCTAAAGCGAAAAGATCGCTTTTGGTGCGAAAAAGATAAATATTTAAGCTTCAAAGATCTGATCACCATCCACTTGCATTTTAATAACCTACTGAGCTAAGATATTTTTCTATTTTTCTTCAAATGTGTTCTGCTGAAAAAAGATGTTATCAGCTGTGTCTCTTTTAGCCTATCAGTCCTTGTGTATATTCAGTCCTCCTGTTTCTCTTGTTCCTAGTAGGTTTTTGTTTGTATGTAGTACTTTGATAGCCAGCATACTGCTGTTATGTCTCTTTCTTTCTTTCTTTCTTTCTTTCTTTCTTTCTTTCTTCCCTCCCTCCTCCATAGTGGCATTTTCTTCTGTTTGTTATGATTAAAAGTTCTGCTTTTGGATCCTCACTCTCTCGCTTCTTCCTTACACAACCCTGACACAGCTCTTGAAGAGTTCTGTGAGTCGACAATAAAAATAGAGCCTGAGATCTACATAGAGATAGGAAAATGTTATCTCCTTGTTTGTTAATTTAATGTAAGGCTTTCTTTCACAAAAAACAAACAAACATTTGCACCAAACCTAATATTCCAAGCCAAAACACGGTGCTCTTTTCCTCCTTTCGTTTTTTTAACATAACACACCTTCACACAAAATGTAGAGGAAAAACCTGATTGGAGAGGAAGGATTGTGAGACACGGCCAAGAGAAGAAACAACATTCACAGCAACTCCTCTATGAATTATTAATCTTTAAATCCCAATAAGAAAAAGGCTGATTAGCCTAAAATCAGAGATCCAGACTGAAAAAATTACTAGGGATCTTTCAAGACTATAAACAGAATTGAACATGTAATTCAATCAATTTCTATGGATCACCACCCTAATCAGCTCATCGGACACTACTCAAAACACTCTTGTCAATCAAATTTTTAAACCTTGTGCGTTTACATTTACACACTAGACATTTCATATGCCGTTTCCTCTCCTCCTCAGCATGTTGTGCTTTTACCTAAGTGTATCTGTGAATGCTAGGGTGGAACTCTGGATTTCAGTGAATAAGGACTTAAACTTTGGCCTCTTGAAACCATCCACTTTTGCTGTATGGAAAATAACATTCTGGACCTGCTACAGTAAATAACTCCCTTTGGGTTTAAAAAATATTACTATTTTAAGCAACATGAGTACCCTCATTTTAACACTCTCAATTTGCTGTACTTCTACATCTCTCCAGAAGCCCTGTGACATTTCTTTAAAGCCACATCACCTTCCTTGGCTCCTGCAGGTATTAATGTTAGAGTTGAGAACTTGTAGCTGTGTGAGAGAGAGAGTGCATTAAATGTAATGAATGTCAGTGTGATTCCATCACCCAACACATCTGGTGCCATTTTTACTGAAAAGTTGAGTTGCATCTCTCTCTCATACAGAAATAGAGAACATCTACATCATTAGCCTTCAGAAAAACCAGAGGAGAAAACCTCATAACATGGCTGCTCTGAGAAAGGCCACTCATTTTCACTCTCACCTTTAGCTATTATTGATGAGGTGAGAAATGGCGAAATACTAATGTGGGAAAGCAGAAACTTTTGGTTTGAGGTAATTATGCTCATTGTGTACTTTAAAATGGCACTGAGCACTCTTCAGATTTAACATTACATTACAGCAAGAGACATTTTGGGTTAAGCAGTTTGTGTGAAAATTTCTGATAATGGTGCTTTGATTTGGGGGAAAATGTATTTTATTAACTTGCTCCAATGTGCTTGATTCCTTTGCACAAGCGAAAAATCAATATTCCTTCCTTTGGCCTATTTTAATTTGAAGTTTATTTATGTAGAAATAAGGATGGCTATGAGATCATAGACTTCATTATGCATTTATAGTCAATGGATCTTCAGAGATTGGCAGGAACATATTCCATCATTCAGTTTGTACTACTTATAAGCTTTGATATCCAGCCAGTCTGTATTGTAATATGTGATGTTTAATTTAGAACTCTTTTATCATTTAAGTGATGGACCTAAAGTGGAAGTTATGGACAGACTCCAAATAAGCCCTTTATCTTATTAAATGCTTTTCAGCACACTTAAGAAAAGACTCAGCTTGGCTAATATAATTAATATTAAGTTCAACTATTTAAAAACTATTAAAAATGTTTTGAGTCACAGAGATGCTTGAAACATTTGCTGAACATTTCCCTGCTTAGAATGTATACAAATTGCATAATTCTTAATAGCTAAAAAATCAGACACTACCTTTGTGTTCTGTGACCTCGAAAGAAGTGATCCAGCATATAAAATCATAGTTTTGCATTAGCTGCACAGTAGTTTGTATAGCACATTTAAAATATCTGAAATTATTCCATGATCCTTTCCTGAAGACTAATAAAATATGCTTGAGAATATTTAATTTGCCAAGGAATTAAGGAAAATTGAAAATGCAAACAGGATTAGAAGTCTTTGAGGAGCCTTTATTGTCTGATATTAAAATGTTTATTGATGGAAAAAACCATTACAGAGCCAATTAAAAATTGTAAGTGCCACAAGGGGAGCTAAACAAAGAATTTAGAACTATTCTCTGCAGCGCATATAGCTTATATTCACAGATGAGCTAAACATTATGACTAATTTGTTGTTGGTCCTCTGCGTGCCACCAAAACAGCACATCAGATCAGCAGATCTTTCAACTCCTGCAAGTTGCAAGGTGGAGCTGCGTGATTCTGACTTGTTGGTACAGCACATCATAAAGATTCTCAATCAGATTGAGATCTGGGGAATTTGGAGGCCAAGGCAACTCCTTGAACTCTTCATCATGTTCCTCAAAGCATTTCCGAACAATGTGTGCAGTGAGGCAGGTCATATTATCCTGCTGAATGAGGCCACTGACATCAGGGAATACCATTGCCATGAAGGGGTGTACCTGATCTGCAACTGCAATGTTTAGGTAGGTGGCATGTGTCAAACTGACCCAGGGTTTCCCAGCAGAACATTGTCCAGAGCATCACACTCCCTCCACCGGCTTGTCATCTTCCCACGGTGCATCCTGGTGCCATCACTTCCCCAGGTAAACGGCACACACATACATCGCCATCCACAAGATGTAAAAGCAAACGGCACTCAACAAACCAGACCACCTCCTTGTACTGCTCCAAGATCTAGTTCCGACGCTCGCATGTCCATTGTAGGTGCATAAAAGGACTTAATTAAAAGAAATGCAGTTAAAAATTCTGCATTTTCCATTAAAAATTTTCTGGATTCCATGTTTTAATTAAATGTAATCATCAAAATATTTGTTTAATCAAATATAAATAAAGCTTTAATAAAAAAAAATACTTATACATTTTCAACAAACAAGTGTTTTTTTTTTTTTATTTGTTTTGTTTGTTTTCTTCACAGTATAAATTAAAATATTAATAAAAAAAATAGGATTACTGTGGCACAAAGCTGCTATGTCTTCATTACGCTTTGAGATATTGCTTACATGTAATAATAATTGTAATAATAATAATTATTATTATACATAATAATGATAATAATAATAATAATAATAATACAACCATTTATTTTTAAATTCTTGTTATTAGAAGTGTTGTTGATATTATATTTTTCATTGTATATAGTGTTTTTTTCTCAGAGCAGCACTGGAGGAGTTTGTGAGTGTTCACAACCACTCATACACAAAAAAAAAAAAAAAAATACAAATCATTATGTGTAGCACATGCAATCTCAATGTGTGTATGTGTGTGTGTGTGTGTGTGTGTGTGAAATATGATAGAGAGCACAGCAGCACCTCTCATTTATTCTGAAGCATGCAGTGCATGTAGACATATGATTTAATGTAATTACATCCTTCCATTGTTTAATGATAAAACTTGGCCATATCAAGATTTGAATTTAATGAATTGTCAAATTGTCATTGATTTAATGTAAAAAATGTCACATAAAATGTTGCTAATAGCACCACACTGAAGTATGGTACCAAAATTAGCAACAAGATGATATCGTACCACTTAACATTTTTGGGTATTGCAATATTTTGTTAGTACAGCAAGCAAACCTACTGACACCTGCATATATTTAACTTGACAGGTGCACTTGATTAAGAGAATGTACAAAAATAATTACAGTAGCTGCTTTTTTTGTTGAGAATACAAAACCACACAAAACCAGAAGATATTTTAAAGTTTGCCTAACTATGGACATAATGAGACAGTACATATTATACTGTGCATGTATATTCAGCATCTTTAATAATGTGTGCTTATAACACAGCATGCTGTACACAGAGAACAGGTGTGAACTTAAGGACTTCTGCTGGTTTTTGTGTTTAAGCATTGTCTAAAGTTTGCATCATATGCCCTGCTGAACCTTACACTGATACAAACCAACTGCTTACTGCTACCAGATAACAAAAACGAGGATGGATAATGAGGACTGAGTGCTATTTTTTTTTTAAATGACACCTACATACTCAAGCCACAAGAGACCATAATGACAGTTTTTGTCTTTACTTTTGCACCAGGCCAGTGGCCAGCTCACTAGCATCTCTAGACCACACCTGCAGTGACAGGGTCTTTGAAAGTTTGCTGTTTTTGTAGACTATAAGCCAGAGAGTCCCAATTAAACAGTTGCACCTGCTCTCCAGAGGTTCAATGAGCCATCTGTGGGCCTGCTGGTCTGCTACAGTCAGCTCACCTGCTGCAAATAACTTTTGCTAGGCCCGCGTGAGCCCCACGGAGCTCTGGGTCTCCACAATCATCACAATTTCCAAATGCTCCCCATCTCCTGCTAACAGCATTTTACTCACTCTGATATGACAGAAACATTTCCAAGTACTTAACATCTGTTAAGTAGACACAAAAGACCCCCAAGGGAGCTCTTCAGAAATTAGATCAACACTCTGGGGGGCTCAGGGAAAAGTTGTAGATCTATATTCATTCAGATGGAACAATGAGATACAGTTGAAAAAAAACTCCAAAAAGACACTATATAATCTCTCAGAAATAAAGTCAGAAATGAGAGTGTCTGTTTTAAAGTGGAGGAAACAAGGTTTGAGAATGAGAAAATACAGTTCAGGTCCTGGGGTCAATAGGAACCAAAGATATTTCTGGCACAGTGCTAGACATGACAAGACAGTGAGCTTAATCCCACAGGCTCACCGGACAACCCTGTCTGATGACATAATGATGTATGAGTACCCATTCAGCTCTCTCTTTCTCCTCGCTCTAAGGAGCAGGTGTGCACATCAGTACCTCTTGATCTGTCAGTGCAAATACAAAAATAGCCCTTACAATTCAGTCGAGACTGGGGCTCCAATGACCAAACCAATGAACTCTAAACTCTATCTCAAGGTTCCTGACATGTCTAATTAAATTAAAGACCTCTCAAGGTGAAATGGACAATTATAGTATCCCAGGTCTCTATTCTATTATTATTATTAAAGGTATCCAGGCAGCTCTTTTCTATACAATGAATGTTAAGTAAAAGACAGTGACAGGTGATCTCAATATCCAAAATAGATGGAGAGCAAGATTTTCAGCGAATGATGACTTACATTTCTGTTCCGTATGGCTTGAGAAGACCAGAGAAGCATATAGGTGCTTGTGCTGTCTGGGCTACTTTTGTCACTTTATTGTCTTTTTGGTGTTTGATACCCATAGTCACAGTCCGCTTTAATTGCGTGGAAAAGAGCAGCCTGGACTCATGAACCACCTTCCCTTGTTGCTGAACCGTGTTGGTCTGTTCAGATTCAGGCTCGTTGACAGTCATTTTCCAATGTGGTGCTGCAAAATTGAGATCCCAATGAACTGACTGGGCAAGTGACCAATTGTGAGTTGCCATATTACTAAAGCCATTCCACTAAAGCCGTTCTCTATCTTGAGTACAGTTAACTGTGCTGAGAAATCAGTGGTGGGAACGGTATGTAATCATACCAAAACAGACCGTACTCGAGTGGAAAAGCTGGAACCGTTCACCCCGATGGTTTAAAAATGGCTATAAATAATTGTTCATAAGTGTTCCATGAAGAAAAAAAAAAAACATACTTCCAGAATAATGCAAGTGACTAGATGACAATTTTCGTTTGGGTCTACTCTAGGATACAAGCACGCTGTATTCCAACAAACTTGATTGCAAAGCAAATTGTCCTTTGAAAAAACAGAACAAAACAAAAAACACAACTGCAACCCAATTATTCCCGCTAATCTCAACAACTCCCAAGTGAAAACACAGATAACCAGAACACCTTGAGATATCCACCTCGCTTCAATGTAATCCCCTCTATACGCATTCTACTGTCATTAACATGCTTGCTCAGTCTTCTCTATATCAGCTGTAGGCTCCTGTGAAAGTGCATCACTGAGAGTTTTCCATTGTGGTTTGCTGCTGGTGGTGTCGGTGTGGGCACTGCAGCATCAGCATGTTGTGTTGCATTGAGGCTGAACAACTACACAGGGCCTATCACGATGAACAGCCAATGCTAGAACAATCCTGCAGTAATTACCCCTCCTTCACTCTGGCTCTGCCCACTACCTTCCACTGCAAACACCCAAACTCACTCCCCACATTCAGTGAAAAGGAAATGGCCACAGTGTGGTCGCTGAGACAACAATGGACAGATAGTTGCTTTTTTATTGTGAGTGTGTGACCTGCAAGTGGAATATGATTCATTGGACAGACTTACCTTTGATGGGAGCAGTTTTCCATTCCTTTTTATTCTATAAACCCCATAGCTAAAATCACAGGCACAAAATGAGGCACTAAAATAAGACTCCTGTTTCATTAGGTAACAGGTTATACTTGCCCCCATGTAGCAATTGTGACTTGACCAGAGCTACTATAATTAGCTCCATCATAATGGCCCTTGTGGCATATGAGCTTGCTCTTCGTGGCTAAAGAGCTGGGAAGGGGAAGATGGGAGCAGGGCACACACAGAGCAATGGTGAAGCCCCCTGGCACTGACAATGAGGGCAGAGGATAAACTTTTACTGAAATAAAGAGCAGTGCTGTTGGCTCTCCAGTAATAATTTTTTACAGAGATTATTCTCCTTTATCACAAGGACACCTATTAATCTCTTATTAAAGGGTTACTGCTTGTCTTTATAATACTTATAACACTATATAATAACTTTCACTTTTCATGACAAAAACAAACATCAGTACAACACACACAAACACATACACAGCGTCGCTGGAGGCAGCCAACCGGCTTGCGGAGGACCACATGGCGGTGATCTTGAGGGCGGAGGAGCCCTCTCTCTCTCGCTCTCTCTCTCCCCTACCCATGTTTTTTTCCCTGTCTCATTCCCATCCTCTCTACCCTCTTACTCTACACTCTCTCCAGGGCCCATTCCTGCCCCACGCAGGTGAGGAGGATTCCCGAGGCCAGCTCCCCGGCCATGGGAAGTGACACATTCCCCTTCCCCGACCTTTAGCCGCCCTCCCCCTCAAGTGGGGGTGCCCACCGACACAAGTACGGGTGTTGCGCCTGGGTCAGTGTGTTGGAGATGCGGAGACCCGGATCACTTCCGGGATCAATGCCCTCTGATGGAGGTGGGGATGGTGGTGCGGGTGTCCGATATCCCGCAGGCTGCCCCCGATCGGGCCGGAGCATACCGGATACCGGTAAGTGTCAAGGGGGGTACTCACCAAGCATTGCTGGATACAGGTTGTAATCAAACCACCATCCACCAACACTTGGTTCAACCCGAGGCGTTGGGCACAGTTAAACTGGTGAGGGTGAGGTGTGTGCAGCAGGATTGTGGCACGGTGGAGGGCGGGACCGGCGCGTGATTACGCACGCCCGGTCCCGTATTAGGCTAATTAAGCCGTCAAGAGGGATAAAGGCCACTCGCAGACGGCGATCGAGAGAGAGAGCTCAATTACGGACGTCCGTTATCTTATGTGTTTGTCTTTTGAGTTTTCCAATAAACCTTTAGTTTATTTGTCAAGCCGGTTTCTCGCCTCTTCCTTGCCCATGAACTTGAACTGTTTTACATTGGTGCCGAAACCCGGGAGGGAGGAGGGATGCCCATCGCAGAGTCCTCGACACTGCCGTCCACCCCGGGGAGTGCCGCTGCCTTCTGCCGGGTGACGGAGTAGCCCGACCGCCCGGATGCGGGAAACGGCCGCCGTCCGCGGGGCGAGTGGGGACTGGATTCCCCGACTGCCTGGAGCGAAGGAGCCGCTGCCCGGGGCGGAGGAGTGCCCTGCCGTCCCCAGAGACGCGGAGGGGTTAAGGGAAGACCGCCGTCCGCCAGGGGAGGAGGGAAGAAACTCCCCGACTGCCCGGAGCAGTAGGGCCGCTGCCAGGGGCCGAGGATTGCCTCCACTCGTCGCCAGGAAAGCGGAGGGGCATTCGGTCCGCTGGGGGTCGGAGGTTGACTCCGGTTCGCCCGGAGAGGAGCGGCTGTCGTCCGCTAGAGAGTGTGGAGGAGTGTTCGAGGACCACGCGATGGTTCATCAGAGAACCGGTGAGTGAGCCTTTCCTCTTTCTCCTCTCTTTCTCGCTCTTTCGCGCCGTGTTGGCCTTTTCCCTCGCCTATTTTTTTGTTGTTGTTTTCCCCTCCTGTCTCCTCCCAAGTCGAGGAAGGTGGGGATAACCAGCCGGCAGACAGGTCGTAAAGCACGCCCCTCCCCAGGGAAAGAGGGGGCGGGGATGTACGTCATGCCTGTGGCCCCCGGCCTGAGGTAACGCCGGGAGGAGTGTGGAGTGGAGGGGGGCGGGGCCGGGCTGGAATGTTGCACGCCTGGTCCCCAATCGGCCTGATGGGGCGCGCGAGGGATAAAGGAAATATTTTTCTTCATTAAAATATTATTTATATTGACAAGCCGATTCTCACCTCCTCCTTGCCCATCTTAACCCCGCGTTACAGGGATATTCACAAGTATCCTATGGTGACCTTGGTGATCAAATTCCGGGGGAATAAAAACAGTGGAGGCAGTTCCCGCCTCACCCATCCGCTGATTTTGGGGACTGATTGGCCAGATTTTAGAAATGTATTAAAGGGGATTTGCGCAGATGGGTCCTGAACTAAAATAGGGAGATGTGAGATGTGTAATGCTCTTGCAGGGGAGGCAGAGCCTGGGCCATCCTCGACAGCTCCAAGTCAGAATGACGAGGGAAGGAGAGAGATAACGGCCCCTCCCCTTCTCAGGGATCTCCCTGAGGGGGATTTTCATTTGGAGCAGTCGCGGGACGAAACCCTCAAGCATGCCTTCGACCAAGTGAGAGTAATCGATGGTCGACAACTCCAGCCGGGCATCACTCTTTCCTATCCCTATTTTGCCATTATAAATGAGCAGTTGTACAGAGTGACGCAGGATGCTCAAACAAAAGAAAATACAACCCAGCTTTTGATTCCACAAAGCTGTCGGGAAATGGTATTCCAGATGGCTCATTATAATCCCATGGTTGGTCAATTAGGAGAAAGGAAAACACTACACCATCTAATAGCCCGTTTTTATTGGCCGGGCATTGGCGGCGATGTCCGCAGGTGGTGCATGCCACGAATGTCAGCTGGTAAACCCAACGGCCACCCCAAAAGCGCCATTGCGCCCCCTTCCACTGATTGAGGTCCCCTTTGAGAGAGTTGGGATGGACCTCGTCAGGCCATTAGAATGGACAGTACGCGGACATCACTTTGTATTGGTCCTAGTGGATTATGCAACGCGATATCCAGAAGCAGTAACTCTGAGCAACATCTCAGCACTTAGTGTTGCGGGGGCACTCTTCAAAATAATCTCCCGGGTGGGGATTCCGAAAGAAATTCTCACCGATCAGGGCATAACTTTTATGTTACGTACACTACGCGAGCTTTATGAACTATTGGGCATTAAGTCAATTCACACTAGCGTGTACCATCCGCAGACGGATGGCCTAGTGGAGCGATTTAATAAAACCCTCAAAAATATGATTCGTAAGTTCGTGCACAAGGATGCTAGAAATTGGGATAAATGGATCGACCCCCTGTTATTTGCAGTACGAGAGGTCCCACAAGCCTCCACTGGCTTCTCCTCATTCGAGCTGCTGTATGGACGGCACCCACGCAGTATGCTTGATGCCTTGCGTGAAGCCTGGGAGGAGGGGCCTTCAAATAGTAAGAATGAAATTCAATACGTCCTTGATCTCAGAGCAAACCTCCACACTTTGGGGAAACTAACACAGGAGAATTTGCTCTGAGCCCAAGAACGTCAGCACTGGCTGTATAACAGGGGTACTCAGCTGAGGGAATTTGCACCGGGAGGTACAGTGCTCGTATTACTCCCCACATCAAGCTCCAAATTACTCGCCAAGTGGCAAGGACCCTTTGAGGTCACACGACAAGTGGGGTATCTCGATTATGAGGTCAAACGAACTGATAGAGGGGGCCACCTCAACCTCCTGAAACTTTGGAGGGAGGCGGCCCCTGTGATGTTGGCCCCTGTGATGTTGATGGTAGTTCCGGAGAGGGCAGAGCTTGGGCCTGAGGTAGTTTCAAAACTTAATCAGCTCACTCCAGTCACTTGCGGAGAACACCTTTCACTGTACTAACTCGCAGAGGTCTCCAGGTTACAGCAGGAGTTTTTGGATGTGTTTTCCCTTTACGGGGTCATACGAACCTCATTCAACACCACATTGAGACCGAGTTGGGGGTGGTGGTACGTAGCCGCCCCTACCGATTGCACGAGCATAAAAAGAAAATTGTTCTTGGAGAATTAGACGCAATGCTCTATATGGGGGTTATAGAGGAATCCCACAGTGAATGGTCCAGCCCGGTTGTTCTAGTGCCTAAGAGCGACAGATCTGTATGGATTATAGGAAAGTCAACACGGTGTCTAAATTTGACACGTACCCAATGCCACGCGTTGATGAGTTGCTCGATCGGTTGGGCACTGCTCGCTTTTATTCGACACTGGATTTGACGAAAGGTTATAGGCAGATCCCCTTGTCACCAATTTCCCGTGAGAAAACAGCCTTCTCCACGCTGTTTGGATTACACCAATTTGTCACACTTCCATTTGGTTTGTTTGGGGCCCCGGCTACGTTTCAGCGTCTCATGGATCGGATCCTCAGACCGCATAGGCTGCTGCCTATTTAGATGACATCATAATTTATAGTAATGATTGGCATTCCTATAATGAATGACATGCAGCATCTGAGGGCGGTTCTGAGATCGCTGCAACGAGCCGGACTCACAGCAAACCCAAGGAAGTGCACGATTGGGCAGGTGGAGGTATGGTATCTGGGGTTTCACTTGGGTCATGGTCGGGTGCGTCCCCAAATTGATAAGACGGTGGCAAGACCAAAAAGGGGGTGAGACAGTTCCTGGGGCTGGCTGGCTATTATAGAAGATTTGTACCCAATTATTCGGACGTCACCAGCCCACTGACTGATCTCACTAAAAAGGGAGCTCCAGACCCGTTCCAGTGGAAGGAGCAGTGTCAGCAGGCGTTCACGCAAGTTAAAGCCGCGCTTTGCAGAGGGATGCTTTTACATTCACCCTATTTCTCTCTCCCTTTTGTGTTACAGACTGACGTTTCAGACAGGGGGCTGGGGGCCGTGCTCTCGCAGGTGGTGGAGGGGGAGAAGTGCCCGGTGCTGTACATTAGCCACAAGCTCTAATTGAGGGATACAAAGTACAGCACCGTAGAGAAGGAATGTCTAGCCATCAAGTGGGCAGTCCTCACTCTCTGTTACTACCTGTTGGGGCGGGCCTTCACCCTCTGGTCAGATCACGCCCCACTCCAGTGGCTTCACCGCATGAAAGACACCAACGTGTGGATTACCCGTTGGTACCTGGCTCTTCAGCCATTTAAGTTCAAGGTGGTCCACAGACCGGGAGCACAGATGGCGCCCGCTGATTTCCTATCCAGAAACGGGAGGTGAGTGGTAGGCAGTCCGGATGTCTCCCTGGCCTGAGTCGGGCGGTGGGGATACGTGGCAGCGGGGACATGGTCAAGTGTCCGTCTGGAGAGCGAAAGATAGGTAAGTGCTGAGCTAAATTATGCTTAACACCTGTTTCTGATTTCAGTGAACATGGGGAGGGTGGCATAAAAGGGCGACATAGCCAGCAGCTCGAGAGAGAGAGAGAGAGAGAGAGAGAGAGACTTGGAAGCAGATGGTGCACTCATATTGTTGTATTGTAAAAAGTGAAGAAAATAAAAACCCACCTCAATTCTGCCTTGCTGTCTCCTGACCCTTCTATTGCCCAAACAAGTAGCTTTACACTGGGTAATTCCCAGACAATCACATTTTATAAATCTGCTCACAATCTATCACACTGATGTTTCAGTGTGCTAACGCGGCAACCTCTACCACCCCACCACCACCAGTTGAGACCCGTCCTGCACGAGGGTAGGCTCCTCGCCCCTGCCTCCTATCTCTGGCAGGATATGATGGTTCCGAGTACTACAACTTCGCACCGCCAGACGGGGCATTCGACAAAGAGAGACATTAATTTTCTGTTTTATATTCATCATATCAATGTCATCTTCAATTTCACTCAAGTCTGCGAGTCTTCCTGATAGAAGTGAAACTTCTTATGTGTCAATGCATTTCGCCCTAATCAGCCTCACTTAGCTATATTGGAAAGCACTGTGCTACCCCTCCAACTCTTTCTCTCTCTCTCACTCACTTGCACACACACACACACACACACACACACACACACACACACACACACACACACACACAGTACCTTGTTACTCCAATGCCAAAAAGTAGCACATCCTCCGTTGCTAGTTCTAACATAACTTTTCGAACTAGCAATGAAGGCTTGAGCTGTATCAAAGCTAGATACACTTGATCAATACAACTGTATCTATATTATCTGAAAATTCCTTTGCTCCCCTTCCCAATCGCTTTAGCTATTACACACGTGGACACATTAATTATACACATATGCACACACTTACTACAGAGCGAGTAATAGAGCCATTATGTCAGTCACTGGCATCTCAGTAGGGTTGATAGTTGTTAAGGTTTACATTGGAAATAGGATGACACTCATTGCAGCTGAGAAGTACTTAAACTTACATCTTGCTGATTTTAAAGCAATGTTATTTCTGATAAGAGCTGCAACAACAAAACAATTATTTAATACCAGAAGCGGTCTATCTCATTTTCTGAGTTTCTCTAATTCAATCCCTCAAATACAAACTCGCACACAATCTCGCACACACATGCACAATTGCACTACCTCATTATCTAGTAAGTGCTCCAGTAAAGCAGTAGCCTCGCTACCCTCTGTTGCTAGTTCTAAAGTGATGTTTTTGAACTAGCAACGAAGGCTTGAGCTGTATCAGAGCAAGATGCTGAATCCGTGGTGGAAGAAAGTAGTTCCACTCACAAGAGTGTCTTAGGGATGAAAACCAGAAAATGTGGTAACCGTGGTATAAGCAGAATAATTGAATGTTTAAAAATATTGCAAACCTGAGGTGCAATGGTCACTCGGCTGCGTGTTGTGACCGCATTACCATCTTGGGTGTGCATTATTTTCAACAATTAAATGGTCCATTGTCAAGAAGTTCTTACATATTTACACTGTATGTATTAGAGCTGTCGAAATTACAGCATTAATGCATGCGATTTTCACATTAGATTATGACATATTATTCAGCTCCATCTGAGTGCTGAACACTGATTGTAATAGAGCGGAACCATTGTGCTGTGTTAGGGGTCATTACATTGACACACACATATCAAACAGCGATTTTATTTCAATGATTAAGTGATGAAGAAAGGGCCATATTTTTAGTACAAAACAATTTAAGATGGGAGCTATGAAAAGCTGCATGTGAATAGCGACGATTAATATTGTGATGGATAAGGGTTTAAATAATGTAATGCCTATTGCAGATCCATACTCAACCTATGGAGACTAGTTCTTCCATTAACAGTAATCAGCCTCTCAATTACTTTGGTAAATGTTTAAAGTTACTTGAATTAGTGAAATATTTGTGCATATCTATCTTTATACAGTGGAATACTTTGGACAATGTTATATATATATATATATATATATATATATATATATATATATATATATATATATATATATATATATAACAATAGTTTTAGGCACTTGTGAAAAATGTTGCATTGTGAGGATCCAAAGTAAAAGTAATGTAAAGTCCAGTAAGCATAAAAAAAGCGAAATCAATATTCAGTGTTACCATCTTTGCCTTTAAAACCGCACCGATTCTCCAAGGTACACCTGGACACAGTTTAACTTGGTTGTTAGCAGATATGATGTTCCAAGCTTCTTGGAGAATTCTCCACAGTTCTTCTATCTATTTAGGCTCAATTGCTTCTGTCTCTTTATGTAATCTCAGACTGACACAATGTTCAATGGGGGGCTTATTGGGGGCCATGACATCTGTTGCAGGGCTCCCTGCTATTCTGTTCTAATCTTTTCTATTTGCAAAAGTGTTTGGGAGTTTAAAGGGATACTTCACCTCTGGGAAGATGAATGTGTATTTAAAATTGGTCATTTATATAGTATAAATGTGAAATTATTTTTGAATTTGAAGCATTCTAGACTGAGAAAAGGCAGAAAATGTATTTTTTACACATGTGGCTGAAAGACAACAACTCCCAGAATGCACTTGCTTCGCTGCCCTTACGAGGCCACTCCCAAACCACGCCTACCGGTTACAGGCGGTAGTATCTGAAAATTTTATACAACTAGGCTTGCTTTGATACATCGTGACTCTATAAATCGTGAGTTAGTTGATAAATTGACTGACTACGCGGGAAGAACATTATGATAATTCCGGGTGTCCGGAATTATAACTCTGTACATGACGTCCTAGTAACAAAAAGAAAAACAAACAAAATACTCACTTTACTGACACCACCAGTCCGCCCCAACTCGAGTCTGGCCGGGCTCTTCCTCCTGCCTGCCAAGCAGGTTTTGCTCCCCTGCTACAGCAGCTGCTCCGGCTGCCTCTTGTTCCTCCATCTCCCGCAACTGTTCATCGCTGTATTGCGGCTTGTACAGGTAGCTGCGAGCATCAGATTCTCGCAACAGATCTTCAAAATCCCCTTCTGCCATTAGCCTACTTGTATACAAACTTTCTACACAGAGCAAGAGCGTGTTATCTTAGCTTCTACAGAAAGATGGCTGACACTATCTTCACATTCTGTGAGTGAGATCCCGCCCCATATGGGCGTGGTGAAAACATGCGGAATACTGGCTGTAGTTTTAAGCCTCTGGCCCAAAAATCCTCCGATGACGCAAAATGACGATTTTTGCGTCATCGGAGGATTTTTTCCAGACTAAAAATACATAAATCTCTCGTCTCAGGGGGATATGAGGGGGGGGGGGGGGGGGGGGACCTAAAGCTGAAGATATAAATACAAAAGACAAATGGTTTTGTGAAACTTCTCAAGTCAAGTCAAGACATTTTTATTTGTATAGTGCCTTTCACAACATGAAGAAGCTTTACAGAAGATCAGGCATTAACAGAAGATAAAACTGTAATATCTATAATGTCTTCGAGTCATTGTTGTGTAGTTTGATAAAATACGATTGTGAATTGTGTTTAAAAATAAGTAATTAAATAATAATTGTATTAATAACCCCAGTTAGCAAGCTGAAGGTGACTGTGGCAAGGAAAACAAAACTCCATAAGATGTTGGTTAATGGAGAAAAATAACCTTGGGAGAAACCAGACTCACTGTGGGGGCCAGTTCCCCTCTGGCTAACATCATGAATATGGTGCCAATATTACTATACTTATGTATAATAATACTATACTTATGTATAGTGCAAGTCATGGTTTAAAATTATTAAACTAAGTAAATGTTAAGGGTCAGTGTTTAAACAAAGATTTTGTATGAACTGTAAGATTAATGACTTGTGTCTTTGAAGTCCATTCTGGATTAACTGCAGAAATTCACACAGATGAAATTGTCCTTGTTAGTTGGCTGATGAAGGGTTTTCTTGGCAATTAATTGATAGTCTATGTATTCCATTTCAAGAGTGTAGTCCATCATTAGACCGAGGTGAGGCAGGCAGAGATCATTTAGGTGCATCGCAGCTCAACCTGGCCGGTCATTTCAGTGAGGCCCATCCTAAGTCCAAGGTTCAGGCAATGGCATATGAAGTATCCCATGCCTTATGGTTGGAGTCATCCTCTGAAGTCAATCGTAATAGACTGAAGTGATGTTTGGCTGGTACTGGCAGCTATTAGTCATCATCACACAGCAACATGTAGCAGTGGAGTCCAACACGAAGCAGGAATGGAGCTGGATCCAGCCAGTTCTGGTGACCTCAGGATAAGAGTCCAAATGTTGAGACAGGGAAACAAATTAAATAATATTAGCATAGTTATATTAGCATTAGAGTTATAGATCATGATCACCGTTTCTGGCAGACCAAACTAAAGCAGCCTAATTGTAAGTTGAATGATAAATTAGGTGTACGCCTGGCTAAAAAGATGATGTCTTTAGTCTAGACTTAAACTGGGCGAGTGTATCTGCATCTCGAACAGTGTTGGGGAGAATATTCCATAGTTTATGAGCCAAATATGAAAAGGATCTACCTCCTTTTGTGGATTTTGATATTCTAGGAACTATTAAAAGGTCATAATTTTGCAATAATAATGAAGGTGATGGAATATAGCGTGGTAGAAGGTCACTTAAGTACTTGACCATTCTAAACGTTGTACGTAGTAAACAGAATTTTTAAATGAATACAAAATTTAACAGGTAGCCAATGTAACGAAAAATGGGGCTAATATGATCATATTTCTTGGTTCACCAACAGAGAACATGTTTTGTAATACAGAATTTAGAATAATGCTGTTCTTCAAACATTCAAAGGACAGATTGGTATCAAATATAACACCTATGTTCTTTGCTGTTGAAGATGATGTAACAGTACATTCATCGAGAGTCAAATTATATTTTAGCAGCTTATTTTTAGAGGGTTTTGGTCAAATAATTAGTACCTCTGTTTTGTTGGAATTGAGTAGATGGAAATTTCTGGCCATCCAATCTTCAATTTCATTGATACACTCTGCTAATTTGGATAATTTTGAAATCTCATCAGGTTTTGGAGAAATATAAAGTTGGGTATTGTCGACATAACAGTGGAAACTTATTCCACTATTCCTGATGATATCTCCCAGGGGAAGCATATACAACGATAAAAGCAGAGGCCCTAAAACTGATCCCTGTGGCACTCCATACTTTACTTTTGCTTGGTTTGCCAGTTCTTCATTTACATAGACAAAGTGGTAGCAGCCTGCTAATTAGGACCTAAACCATGCTAATGCAACTCCACAAATGCCAAAATAATTCTCTAGCCTAATCAAGAGAATGTTGTGATCTATCATGTTGAATGCAGCACTAAGACCTAAAAGCACTAGAAGTGAAATACAGCCGAGCTCAAATGACAAGAGCAAGTCATTTGTAACTCTGATAAGTGCGGTCTCTGTACTGTGATGAGGCCTAAATCCTGACTGAAATTGTTCATATATACTATTTCTCTGTAGAAATGAACATATTTGGGAGGATACTACCTTTTCAAGTATTTTTGACATAAACGGGAGATTTGAAATCAGTCTATAATTAGCCAGTTCTCCAGGAAGTGGTTTGATAACTGCCATTTTAAAGTTTCTCGGGACATGTCCTAAGGATTGCGAGGAGTTAATAATATTAAGAAGAGGTTCTGATATTACAGGGAATACCTCTTTTAAGAGCTTGGTTGGTATTGTTTCTAACAATCATGTTGTGGCTTTTAAAGTTTCGATAATTTTTGTTAGCTCTTCATGAACTATGACAGCAAAGGATTGAAGTTGCACTTGAGGGAAATTATGAGACACTGTTTTCTGAGGTGCTACGACAGATGATTGCATAATTCCAATTTTATATCTGATTATTTCAATTTTATCATTAAAGAAATTCATGAAGTCATTACTTGTGCTGCAACGGAATATCTGGTTCTGTTGAGGCTTTATTCAGAACCAATTTAATAGAATAAACACCTCAGATTGTTGTAGTTATTTTCTATGAGTTTGCTAATATATGCTGACCTGGCAGCTTTTAGTGCCTGTCTGTAGCTACAGACACTATCCTTCCATGTACCGCGAAATACCTCTAATTTAATCTGTAATCTTCCACTTGCGCACCATTTTCCAAGCTGCTCTCTTGAGAGCATGAGAATGATAATTGTAACATGGTGCAGGGCTTTTTTATTGAATTTTCTTTAATAGAAGGGAGGCAACACTATTAAGAGTGCTAGAGATGACTGCATTAATATTTTCTGTTATTTTATCATGTTCTTCTAGGCTTTGGTGTTTACTGAGTGTATAAAATAGATCTGGAAGATTATTAGTGAAGCTATCTTTACTGGTCGAAAGAATAGTTCTACCTGAACGATAGCATGGTGTAGATTGAGTAACATTAGCTGATTGCAGCATACAAGAGACGAGGTAATGATCTGAGATGTCATTGCTCTGCGGCAGAATTTCAATATTACCATTTATCAATATTAGCAATAAAGCCAGGTTTCAGTCAAACAGAGTGCATCCAAACTATGATATGTAATAATTTAATTTACAATTAGTGCTTTGGTAGAAAGAGATCTAATGTTTAGTAGCCCTATCTTTATATGATATTTATCTTTAATTTGTTTTTGTTCAAGATTGACCTTAATCATTTTTTTCTAAATGATTTAGTGAGGGTTTTGTGTTTGATAGTTCGGGGAACAAACACAGTCTATATATGATATCTAGGTGATACAGTCTCTATGTGTTGTAGTTTATGTGACCTGTGTGATGTCTCAAGGCAGCTAGCAGAGGTTCGGATTAACAAGTTTATCTGCTTCCAGACCTGGGCCCCAGTTAGGTCAAATAATATCATTAAGACTATGAGCCAAATTACAAGATAGGAGAGTGGCACCTTCCCTGGAGGTATGGAGTCTGTCTCTCTTTAGCAGGTCAGGTCAACCCCAAAAACTCTTACAATTGTCTATAAATCCTATTCTATTATCAAGACACTATTCAGTGACACTAATCTACTATAAAACTTGTCACCACGACGAGCAGGGTGGGGGCCAGAGCATATTACAGTGTCTGACATAATTTTTGCAAAACCTCTTTAACATTATCTCTAGTGATTTCTGACTGGCGAAACCGGACATCATAAGTGCCAACATGACTAACAATTGTAGAAAATCTACATTTAGCATTAGCCAGCACTTGTAAATTTTATTTGATGTCAGATGCTCTTGTACCCAAAATGCATTTAACAAAAGTAGCTGGACTCTCTATTTCCACATTCCTAACAATCGAATCAACAATAACAAGGGCTCTTTCAAAATTATTCTCAGTAGGTGCATTACTGAGTGGGGAGAATCGATTGGAAACCCTAATAGGAACGGTAGAGTGGTGTCGCTTTGCTGAGCAAGTATGCCGCTGAGACATCACCCAAAAGCCCTGCTGCAGGGGCTCTGCTGCCAGTACCAAAGTGTTTGTGCATTGCTCTCTGTACTGCCCACATTCGAAACAGTAGCTATTGGCTTCTCATTCTCACTGACCTCCACTAGCGTTCTGATACTTGTCTCTAACTCATTAACCTTCTCTGTCAGCCTGACTAATTCCTTACATTTATCACATGTGAATCCCTCACTGTTGACAGAAGAGGCTATTGTAAACATGTGACATCCAATTCAGGAAGAAATAACATAAGCGGATACCATGACTTACCACAGTAGTTTGTGGTTGTTGGTTGTTTCTGAATGGTGAGGTTTTGAGATCGATGTGAATACCTCACAAAATTGTTTGTTGCTGTTGGATGTTCTTAATAAGCGTTACTTTGATATCGATGCAATAATCCGTGTAACACAAAGGAGAAAATGAGTGCGCTCTGTAAAATGCACGCAGCTTAACCCTCTGGGGTCTGAGGGTATTTTGGGCCCTGGAGAAGTTTTGCCATGCCTTGACATTTGTGCTTTGTTCAGTTGCTTAAAAACATATTAATGGCTAAAGTCTGATTACACTGTATTCAGCACAAACTGGGCAACAATAATATGTGAGCAACATGCATGTACAGGTTTGTATTTTTGAGAAAATAACGTTTATGCATGGTTTTTGAAAAAATAAAATTTTAAGTCACTGAAATAAGGCCATATAACACATACTAAACATTTGTCCACAAGCCTTTTGAGAACTGGATTTGTAGCCTAGAGTTTTTGCTACAAAATGATGTGAAAATCATCCTGATCACTCATTCATACAAAACAATATAGTAATTTAACTTTTGTAAGACACTTTTAGTCTTGAAAGGTAATATGCGAGGAGGCGTGAATGATCATGAATATGGATTGTAATTCACACCTGAGGATACAAAGACCCCTCCACTTGGCCCATCAATGAGGAATGTGACAGAAAGACTTAATGAAAGTTAAAAGAAGTAATCTGACTATTTATTTTCTTTACATAAAGACTTTACTTAATTTTAGACCTACACTACCATTTAAAAGAGGTCTCTTCTTCTCACCAACACTGGATTATTTGATCTAAACTACAGAAACAACATTGAACTCGTTTTACAATTTAAAGAACAGTTTTTTATTTAAATATATTGTAAATTGCATTTGTGATCAAAGCTGAATTTTCAGCATCATTACTGCAGTCTTCAGTGTCACGTGATCCTTCAGAAATCATTATAAGGTGCTGACTTTCTAATATGGGCATATTTAAAGTGCATTTTACTCATTTAACCCTAACACAAGCACAAGCATTGATGATGATAATGAGGCATTATAAACACTAGTTAAAATATAATCTAAACATTCATATTATTTTTATATCATGTTACATATCATATTTATATTATACAGCATACAATTTAAATACCTGCTTTAGCCGAAACAGCATTTAAATGTAACTAAAACTTGTTTATTAAGGCATATTTCAAATTTCAATACTCTGAATCCTGGCTGGCAAGTCTGGAAACAGTCCAACTAGTAAAATATGTACATGTTTATATAAAATAGCATGTCAACTAATGAAAACTAATGACTTACTCGTCCGAAATTGTATCCTCAGCTGGATCAAATCTCTCTTCAAAATACAAATGTTCATCGGAGTTCCGCTCTTCTTCTGAGGAAAATGTTAACTCTTCCATACTATCCTGAAGTTTCCTCGCCTGTGTGTCCTTACAAACGCGCAGAAAAATGAATGAAATGTGTTTACATTATACCTCACAGTCAGGGGCGTGTATCTGCATTGATCGTCTCAGCACATTAGCGTATGAATGGCCTGCTCTGCTGGTGGGTGGGATCACATTACAGATAATTAGATGAACCGGTAAAAACTGTACATCGCTTTGTTTCAAACAGATTGCATTGCAGGAGAATATTTGTTTTAAATTTGAATTGTTTTATTTAAAAGTAGATATTTTAAGCTTTCTTTAGACATATGTTTCATGTTTGTGTGATTAGTATTCGTGGAGTTTCAGTTCATTTTTGTGACGTGTTTCAGAAATATGCTCATGAACACAGAGACTGCTGAAAGCTCACCCTTTTTATTTTCTTTATTTTACAAAAGCACAAAGTTTGGTTGTTATTGTAAGTGTACACAAATAAAAGTAGACCCTTTGTAGTCTCTAATGATGTCTTACACTTATCTGTATACCCAAAAATGACGGAGTATTTTAAGTTGATTCTGTAATGCCGAAAATATTCTGCAGGACGCGCCAGCGCTATACTTATCGAAAATGTATAAACATTTTTACAAGACATGCGCTTCCATCGACCCCAGAGGGTTAATCAAGTGCAGAACACAACGCCACATTGCTTGGGTGTGACCTGGGCATTGCTATGCAGTTGCTAATGTGTTCTGAATCAGTGCTGTCTGTAGCTATGTGGTTTCTTGAAGAGATGTGTATCTTTACTGGCCTCGATTTTATTCTATTATGATTCAGATTAACGATATAGTGTCCTTAGAAAAGCGGATAAACCAGAAACATGCAGTAAAATGACAAAGGATAAACAGATGAACATATTACAATAAGAATAAGCAATGCTAATCAGGCTACAAACACTCGTGCAGAGTGCTGTCAGCAACAGAAACAGGAAGTCCAGTCATCTTATGTGCCTATGAATTTTGCACAGTACTGTATATACACACACACACACACACACACACACACACATATACATACATACATACATACACATATATATATATATATATATATATATATATATATATATATATATATATATATACACACATTAGTGTTGTCAAAAATATCAATACTCCAGTACCAAGTCGGTACTCAAACAAAATATTTTTTATGATACCAGAATTTCTGAAGGTACCGGAGTACCGCGTAACGGGTCTACCCGGTTCCCATGCAGTCGGGAACTTTCGAACACTCACAACAAGCAAACGATGGTGACAAGCAAAGTAGCTGCTGCGGAGGCTCAACTGAATCTTGTTGAAAAGAAAAGTGGAAAAAGCCAGTTTTGGAAATTCTTTGGATTTGAGGCTGGTGAAAAAGGAAACATCATAGATCAGCAAAACCCTATTTGTAAACGCTGCTTTCAAAAATTTCTGACGAAAGGAGGAAACACATCAAACTTAATAAAGCACCTGAAAGACAGACACCTGGATTAATTCAAGCAAATACAGCAGGTGAGTTTAAAAGCATATTATAATTTGCATTAGGGCTGAAACGATTAGTCGACATTATCGACAACGTCGAAAATAAAAAATTGTAGAGAAAAATGTTTATTGTCGAATAGTCATTTCATTGCATTTAACATAACATGAAATCACATTAAACTGTAATGATGAAGCGCGAGAGCTGCACTGCAGTTCACACCTCATGGTGGAGAGGAAGAATTCACAGATCAGTCCAGATGCACTCTAAACTTTCACAGTTTCATCTTATGTAGATCCCAAAGTATTAGGGAATTCTATAAAAAAAAAATTTAAAAAAATGTAAATTCAGAAGCACTCTCGTTGTGGGATAAGAGTCGGAGCTCTTTAAAGGAAACATGTGTTACATCTTAAATGCTGTTATATTTATTGCGTTATAGCTTTATTAAAGTTCAAATAATACAGAAGCAGATCATGTTAATAACTATAAACTCAGAAACTGGCATTTTTCTGTGTGGTCGGTGCCTCTTCTATGAGTTACGTGAATGTCCAGATCTAAGGGGGAGAGATTGAAACGGCACACGGCTGAGAGAGACTCTGCCTCGGGGATGCTTATCCCTCGAGTGCGCACGCTTAATGCAGCTAGATTAGAACGCGATTGCTCACGACTTATTTAATCATAATATATGTCACTGTGCATTTCTTATCGTGAAGAAAATTGGCATTATGCAGCTTTATTAATTTGAGAGCACTTTGCACATTAGTTTGGAAATTGTTTTTTATTCATTCTATTGTATGCTTGTTTATTTAGTTTTTTTTAGTACATGGTAAAAACTTAAAGTAAAAGTTGCAAAAGTTGAAGCAAATCTTATATAAGTGTTCAAAAATACTTTAAGCATACATTGTACAGTTTTGTTATAATTCAAAAATAATATATTTAAATTAAAGTGCATATTTTGTTCTTGGTTCTGCTGCTAATGTTTTGTTAACTTTGTTAATTAAATATAGGTTTAAAGTTGCAATATAGGTTAACACACGAGTAATGTTCAGGTCATACAAGCTTGACAACCAATATAAGCTTCAACGACTCTACCAGACAACATATCCAAGCATTAAAAAAGGTAAACAGCTTTGCAATATGGATGACAGATAAACATCCATCCAGATTCCTGCAATGCTGTCCTGAACTATGTTAATGTGACTGAGTGAACTGAACATCTAAATGTACTTTCTCCAGCCAGAACACGAGACTGCCGGTACTTCTTTCCTGTGTTTACGGACCAGAACATGTGAGTGGAGTGGAGCGAGTTGTCGCTCCACTCAAACATTCGTTCATGTGCGATTGCTCAACTCCAGTGCTCAAGTTCAAAAGTCATTGCTCCGCTCCTGAAACGAAAAAGAAATAGACAGAATTTCTCTGTCAACATTCTTGTTTATTTTTTTATTTTTTTGCATCAGGTACAAAACAATCCCTTGTCATTTTGGCATGCGATCCAATAATTAATGGTGCAAATAACAACTGCACAAACAATGCCTTGGTGTAGGCAGCTAAAAAAAATTACAAAAAACTTTGTTCTCTCTGCCCTATTTGGATGTGGATATTTTATGTGGGTATGTGGGGTAATGTAACAGCCCAATTACTAGAGCTTCTCATTTATTTCAATCCCATTCTAAACGTTCATGTCAGTAATTTTTCTGGACTTTTTGAGGGCTACGTGTTCCCGGGCGATAAAGATAATAGAGTATTTTACCTATCAAAAACACGTTAAAAATAACTGCCGTTATTCTTATCCCGTGCAAATTGTCATGGTGGTAAAAAAAGCCGATGAATCTGCACTCTCCAGCCTGTGAACCCATTAACTCATTGTTTCAGAAGTTCACCAAGTGTCTGAAGTGGATGCCGGTCATTGAGAAGACACCAGAAAATGTTTCGACATTGTTTTGAACACTGATTATGTACTCAATCAATAATGGCAATTTATAAATTTGTAACGAAAAAAAAAAACTCTAAATATGTTTCGGCTAAATTGATGAGTGTCGCACTCAAAGCTTCATTTAGCACATTTTACCAAATTTAAATCTGTTCAGTTGGATTCCACAAATTTTTCAACACAATGAAGAACGTGTAAATAAGGTGAGCACAATCTGTCTGAGATACCAAAGTGTGTGTCAAATTCTCTAGATCCCTATGTGCCAGGTCAATAATAACAATTTATATGTATAAAATCTGAGAGGCTGCAAAAATAAATCTAACTTATATTAATATTTAATGTAAATGTTCTTGTTTGTTTCTGGCCCTAATACAGTATTTCTAACAGTGCACTATGCATCGTGCTTCCCATTGTGACACAAAACGTCCTATTCCATCTGAGAATAGAGAAAGTCTAGATTTATTCATTGGCATTCAAGTGTCCCAAACATTATCTTTCTGCTGGCATAAACTCATTTCTGTTTTGCCCTGGCAAGGCGGATCAGATTCCTGACTTCATTTGTTATTCATTGCTTCTGATGTCCGAGCAGCTGGTCAATCACAGCAAATATGTCACAGATCACTAAAGTCTCTGTGCAGCACCACATAACCTTAATGAATACTAAAGCTTAAAGAAAATTCCTATCTCACTCTATACTACGAACAATGCTTCATTACATATCAGTGCCTGACATTTCTTTTAAATCTTTTAAGGACAGAGTATTTGAATAATACAAAAGATGAAAGAAAAGAATTAAACAAAAACAGAGGAGGAAGAATAAAAATACAGAGGTCAGGAAATACAACAAAACAAATAAAGAGGAGTTTAAGGAGTGATGATCTATGATAAACATAGCTTCAACAAGAAATCTTTCAGGCCAATAGTTCAGATTTTTCTGACCTTGCCAACATTTCCGCTGGACCCATTAGAAAAATGATACATTTTGTCATTCAAATCAAATATATTATATTTTTCATTAAAGCTTTCTATGTAAAAAATAAACACAAAAAACACCAGGTTTGTCATTTGGAATAATAGCAAGAAATTATACAGCTATAATTTAGCTCAATGACAGCTATAATACTTAATGCTAAAAATCAATGGCATATTATGCAAAATGAATGATGATGGATTTGTTTATGATATTAAACCGTGTTCTATTTCATGCTTCCAAGACTATCACAAGTTAATTCTCACAATTACAAACCTCATCTAAGTTAACTACATAGGTAGCATTTACTTGGTAACATATTTAAATCTACAGAATTTGCAATACAAAACAAAAATAAAACTTGAAAAACAAATGTTTAAATTTACAAGGCATAAAAACATATGTTTATAATCCAAAAAACGCAAGATCTAGTGACAATGCAGTAGTTCCGTTTACTGTCTCAAAACTTTAACACTGGCCCTGGACCATCAGGCCATTCTAATTGTTGAGCCCTGCATGTATAAGTAAAGGTGTCCAGCCTGACACAATGAAGTACACTTGAGAAGTGTACCATGCAGATGTCTGAATATCTGAATTTATACACAAGTCAACTCGAGTGTCATAGAGGTGTGAAAAACTCAAAGGTATGTGATCCATTAGACCTATCAAACCATATGCTTTCCCTACAGCCTGACTCGGAGCATGAATGACAAAAGGATTCAACTTTAATTAGGGTCTTACAATCATTCTTCCTTAAGGCCTTAGACTTACACTCTCTCTCTCTTCTTCGGTAATGCAGAAAAATATGTTAATAAGCTAAAATATGAACATGGTGGACAGAACATCACCTCAGGATTGAGAGGAATCTCAGATAAGAAAAGAAGAATGGCTCCAAGGCGCAGTTTTAGCTGTGGTGCATTACACTGCCAGCTTTATTTGAGGTGTAATGAAAACACACACATTGGCCACAATCACTACAGAATTGTCAGCCATCGCCCTTCTGACTTGTGTCATAGCCTGCTTTTAAGAAACCAGGTGCAATAAGATTCCTCCATTAAATGTGAGTTAAGACAAATTGCCATGAAAATTAACCAAGCATGGTCAGCTAGACTGATTATATTATAGCTTAATCACTGTGATTTGAATCAATCATTCAATGCTCGATGAGCTCAATTACGTAATTTGTCCATACATTTGTATGACATTGCTTGCCTGGAATTTACACATTTGGAAAATTTACATAGACGGACAGTGTTTCAATTAATAACTCAATTATAGGGCAATTACTAATGAAGTTTGAAGGAGACCTAAAAACAAAAACACAAATTATTCTATAAACTAGATTTTTACATTTTGGCCCTTGACTAAGCTCCTGGTATTAACATCAATCTCTGGTGATACGATCATACATGAACAGACACTGTGACCAGTGCAAAAAAAGTTAAAAAAGCGAAAGTGTGAGAAAAAAAACTGTGCACTGGCCCTGACTCACTTGATATTTAATCTAAAATGTAAAGATTCCGAGCAAAATTCTTATTTTAGTGGAGTATCTAGATAAACTGTGGTTGCTTTAAACTGTGTCACTGCATGATAATATCAGGCAAACTGAAGAAGTTCTTGTGCATGCATATGTATGCACTTTTTTTCCCCTGATCTGACATTTTTTTCCTTTTTGAAGACGCACATAACTGGCAAAGTTTAAAACTTGATTGAAAAGTTGACTGACAGTTAAGTGGGCGGTGCTTTGCTGCTATCCAAGAGGCTTCATGACGGATTAGCATTTACACCTCAAATGCAATGTGGTTTGAAGAAATTAAAGACATTTACACAACAAGATGAAACACTGTGGCTGCTGCGAGATCTCAAGAGCACTGCTGGAAACGAATTCTGAATGTGATAAAAATATAAAACAGCTGATATATCAATGCATAAGTGAATTCATATAGGTCCACAACAAGAAAATACAGGCTTGTTCATTTTAAAAGCAAAAAAACTTTATTTAAAATATAAAAGCTTTTGTATTCATTTAAAATAAAATCTTAATATTATTATAAATGTATATAGGCTACTATTGAATAATCAAAAAGCACTCTGAATACTGTATGCAATATTTATCTGCAATAATAAGACATTTTTGTTTTTTAAAAGGCTTTATTTGTTTTCTGCCTATATTTAACTTTGCATGAAATACTGTATGTTCATCTATAGTACATGAAAGAAGTGCTTTGGGAGACATTCATCTCCTTCAAGACTCCATTTGCTGAACATCTAAAAACACTTATCATGAAGAGCTGATTTTTGGGATTTATATTTATATTTTTTTTTTTTTTTGAACAGTGTGCAAAGCTGATTGGAATCTGTTAACAACCTGTTATGTGTGTAGCACAAATTGTGCAAGACAAGTTACAAGCCAAAGTTTAATGCTGAGTGTGGGGGGTTTGTTCACATCCCAATCCCAATGATCATTAGTTAGAGACAACAAAAACACTGTATATCTAATTAGAAAATGAAAAACTCAAAATCAAACAAAACACCTCTTTCATTGTTAAATAATTTTAAAAAGGATTAACAATTTAAATAATTAGTTAATTGTAACATAAATTAGGTTATCAAAATGAAGACCCTACTAGTATAAATTACACTGTCAAACGAAGTTCAGAAACATCAAACTCAAAAAGAACAGAAAGCCCTCTGGCTAAGCTTCACTGAAGTCTGCACAGCTGCATTGCTGTCAGAAATTTGCTCAAATGAACTTCGTCCTTCTCTTCACCATGTCACAACAAAGTGTAACGATCCACAGCGTCTTTGTTTATGCACCGTCACTCTTAAGTTTCTGGCACATGTCTCACTCCATATTGTCTAAGTTTCTGGCACTTGTCTAACTCCATATTGCACTCTTATTTTGAAACCAGTTTTGTCATGTCCTGTTTTCACTCCTTGTTCATGTGTCTGTTTTTCATTGGTTCATTGTTTCATTGCTTGTTTATCAGTTCTAGTTTTGTCATTGGCTTTAGTTAATCACCTTATTAAGTCCTGTTTGTCCATTGGTCTATGTTTCCCCTTGTTTTGTATTTAAGCCCTCATGTTCACCTTGTCCTTTGTTGGTCGTTGCTAACGTTTAATGTTAGAGGTTGTGCTAACGTTAATGTTTGATGCTCTGTCCTTGTAGTTCCGGAATCCTGCCTTGGTCCGTGTTCCTGCCTGTACCCTCCTTGCAAGACCCCCCGTGTTATTTTCTCGTGTTCTTCTCCTTATTTTCCCCTCGTGGACGTTTCATTTGTTCCTGCATTCATACTTCCCTTTACTTTGTGAACTTAAATAAAGCTGCATCTGGATCCTCACTCCCTCGTCTGCCCTCTTCATAACAGAACGACCAACCGCTAATGGATCCAGCAGCCTTTTTTGTGGAGCTTGCTAGGGCAAACCTGACCATACGTGAGTTCTCCTATTTCTTTTCCAACGTGGCCAGCTGCTCCGGTTGGGACGACCAGGTTCTAAAGAGCATATACAAGTACAATGTACCCGTCCGCCCAAGGAGGGACTTGCCGGAGATCGAGGATTGCACCTTGCAGGAGTATGTGGACCTAATCGTGGAGACCTACGCTGCAGGGGAGCCGCCTCTCTCAATTCCGGGCAGGGCCCCTGGGTGTCCCACGCCTGCCACGGCCAACGCACCCCCAGTCTCGTCTGTCCCAGGGCCAGCGCTGACAACCCCGTCCGCCAGGAGAAGGAGGAGAAGAGGAAAGGCTTCTGCTTCCTGGACTCCGCCTGCCACGGCCAACGAGCCAACGCCCACGCCTGGCGCGGCCAACTAGCCAACGCCCACGCTTGCCGCGGCCAACGAGCCCACGCCTGCCACGGCCAACGAGCTGGAAGTCTCGTCCGTCCCAGAGCCGGCGTTGCCAGCCTCGTCCGTCCCAGAGCCGGCGTTGCCAGCCTCGTCTGCCAGGAAGAGGAGGAGAAGAGGAGGGGCTTCCGCTCACCAGTCTCCACCCTTCACGGCCCCGTCCTCAGAGCCAGAGCCAGCGCCTGTAGCCTCGACCGTCCAAGAGCCAGAGCCAGCGCCTGTAGCCTCGACCGTCCAAGAGCCAGAGCCAGCGCCTGTAGCCTCGACCGTCCAAGAGCCAGAGCCAGAGCCAGCGCCTGTAGCCTCGACCGTCCAAGAGCCAGAGCCAGCGCCTGTAGCCTCGACCGTCCAAGAGCCAGAGCCAGCGCCTGAAGCCTCGACCGTCCAAGAGCCAGAGTCTGTAGCCTCGACCGTCCTAGAGCCAGCCCCCTTTGAGCCTCCCAGCGCTCCGCCTCCCGAGCTTCCCAGCGCTCCGCCTCCCGAGCTTCCCAGCGCTCCGCCTCCCGAGCTTCCCAGCGCTCCGCCTCCCGAGCCATCCAGCGCTCCACCTCCAGAGCCACCCAGCGCTCCACCTCCAGAGCCACCCAGCGCTCCGCCTCTCGAGCCACCCAGCGCTCCGCCTCCAGAGCCACCCAGCGCTCCGCCTCCAGAGCCACCCAGCGCTCCGCCTCCAGAGCCACCCAGCGCTCCGCCTCCAGAGCCACCCAGCGCTCCGCCTCCAGAGCCACCCAGCACTCCGCCTCCAGAGCCACCCAGCACTCCGCCTCACGAGCCTACGAGACCGCAGTCATCAAAGCCTCCCACGCCTCAGTCAACAAAGCCTCCCACGCCTCAGCCACCCAAGCCTTCCACACCCCTGTCTCCCGAGCCTTCCACGCCTCTGTTACCAGAGCCTCCCAGGTCTCCGCCTCCGAAGACTGCCTCTGCTCTGCCTGCACCTGCTCCGCCACCAGACCCTTCCTCGGCTCTGCCTCCAAACCCTTCCTCAGTTCTGCCTCCCACGGCTCTGCCTGCTCCGCCTCCCACGGCTCTGCCTGCGCCTGCTCCGCCCCCTGACCCTTCCACAGCTCCGCCTCCGACAGCTCTGCCCCAGAGGGCCTTCATGGTTCCACCCTCCACGGTTCTGCCTGCACCAGCCCAGCCTACTAAACCCCCAGAACCTTCCAAGCCTCCTTGTTCACCGCCTACCATGGCACCGTCCCTGGAGTCCTCCTCGACTCCTCCCTGGCCTTCTGACCCTGTCCTGTGGCCGCCTCCCTGGCCTTCTGACCCTGTCCTGTGGCCTCCTCCCTGGCCTTCTGACCCTGTCCTGTGGCCTCCTCCCTGGCCTTCTGACCCTGTCTTGTGGCCTCCTCTCAGGCCTTCTGACCCTGTCCTGTGGCCTTCTCCTTGGCCTCCTGACCCTGTCCCAGTCCCGTGGCCTTCTGACCCTGTCCCAGTCCCGTGGCCTTCTGACCCTGTCCCAGTCCCGTGGCCCTCTCCTTGGCCTCCTGACCCTGTCCCGGTCCTGAGGCCATCTCCTAAGCCTCCTGACCCTGCCCTAGCCCTGAGGCCATCTCCTAAGCCTCCTGACCCTGGCCTAGCCCTGTGGCCATCTCCTAGACCCCCTGACCTGATCCCTGCCCTACGGCCACCTCCCTGGCCTCCTGACCTAGTCTCGACCCCGCAGCTGCCTCCAGTCTTTCTGGCCCGATCCCCCTCCTTCAAGTCGTCCCCTCAGTCCCCTGGGCATCTGCCTGGCCTCCTTAGTCTCCTGGCCACCCACCTGTTCTGTCACGGTCACTCTGTCCTAGTCTTGTCCCTCTGTGCCCCTCGTGTTCCCTTGATCTGCCTGTTCGTCCTCGTTATCCGTTGTCGTTTTGCCCCTCCTTGGTTAGGAGCGTCTGGGATCCGCTCCTTAAAGGGGGGGCTCTGTAACGATCCACACCGTCTTTGTTTATGCACCATCACTCTTAAGTTTCTGGCACTTGTCTCACTCCATATTGTCTAAGTTTCTGGCACTTGTCTAACTCCATATTGCACTCTTATTTTGAAACCAGTTTTGTCATGTCCTGTTTTCCCTCCTTGTTCATGTGTCTGTTTTTCATTGGTTCATTGTTTCATTGCTTGTTTATCAGTTCTAGTTTTGGCATTGGCTTTAGTTAATCACCTTATTAAGTCCTGTTTGTCCATTGGTCTATGTTTCCCCTTGTTTTGTATTTAAGCCCTCATGTTCACCTTGTCCTTTTGTTGGTCGTTGCTAACGTTTAATGTTAGAGGTTGTGCTAACGTTAATGTTTGATGCTCTGTCCTTGTAGTTCCGGAATCCTGCCTTGGTCCGTGTTCCTGCCTGTACCCTCCTTGCAAGACCCCCCGTGTTATTTTCTCGTGTTCTTCTCCTTATTTTCCCCTCGTGGACGTTTCATTTGTTCCTGCATTCATACTTCCCTTTACTTTGTGAACTTAAATAAAGCTGCATCTGGATCCTCACTCCCTCGTCTGCCCTCTTCATAACACAAAGCCAGTATCAATAATTTATCTGACAACTCCCTCTATGAAGGAAAATCTTGTTGGCTGGTCCGTTCGCAGGTCTGTTTTATTATATTCTCAATGTGCATTAGATGTGGGTTATGGGACAGATCATCTGAATATATCTGCATTAGTCAGCATTCTTTTAAAAAATTAGGGAATCAGGGGAAGTATGGGAATATACCCATGAGACCGGCACTCTGACAGATGGATTCTCTGTCCCATCGCCACTGAGCTTTTGTTTTTTTAAACATATGTCACAAACACGGTCAATCCCTTTTAATACTCCTGGTTTTTATCTACATCACCAAAAATATTCAAACAGCCCAAAGCTGTGTGTCTCAGTGAGGCAGGAGTGAAAATAAGGAAAAACAAAATATGGGCTAAACAGACAGAAAGAAAGGCCAAGACATGCTGCAGATTTTTCCTAAATACTGTGATAAAGGAAGGATTGCAGCAGTGACATTTCTAGTCAATGACTGAAGCACAAAAAAAAAAACACATTTTCACACAGTATTTGGTGGAGCTTAATCCCTAACACCTCGGCTAAATTGCCAACCAAATGATTCTCTGTAGTTTTCTTCTGTGTTTAAAGAACAATATTTTATCAGACCCATAGAACAGTATCTTCAACACACAGTACTTAAGAATTGACAGAACACTGATTTTGATTTGATTAGATACGATCAGTGCAAAGAATTACAGAACAATTGATGGGTGTGAACAATAAAGTACTGACTATTAAAATCCAATTGTTGAACCTTATCTTAAGCGCATAAGCACTTATGATTCACTTAACTTTGACAGTGTCACAACTATTTGTCTGCTAATCAAATCCCAGCATGCATCTGTTTTAATGAATCTATCAAGTAGCTAAAGGGACTGTAACTATTTACTCTGCACTAATAAACTAATTAAAGTGTCGAAAAACATCTGTTTTTATTTTTATCGTTCATGGCTCCCTGAATATTTACAAAAAACATTTTTACAGATTGAATAATGTGTATAATTAAGACAGCAAGACATGCTGATTGGTACAGGCAGTCTAATGCTGATTTAATGTGATTGTTATGACACACCTCATTCATCTTGATTTGGTGACTCAGAGAGGTGAGTAAAGCGTTGATATCTTGGGGTCAGATTTATTACCATAAAAGAATCATGTTCAGGTGTTAGGTACAGGCATTTTATCTTATTTGGGTATGGTGGGCTGTCACTTTGCTCTAAATGTAACACACAGCAATAACTACAACAACAAGAGGAGCAGTTTTAGAAGAGGCCTTTAAAGGTGCATTCTGTAACTTTTGCTTTTGTGTCATCTTGGATTTACACTGACACCAAGAGGGTTGGAAGCAGCATAATTTTAAATCAATAGTTTTCAGTTCCCCGTCTGTTGCTCACTTCGACGTTGTGTCGAAGAAGCGACACTAGGGGTCTCTCTTGAGCGCTGAAAGATACCTCTGATCTATGAAAAAAGGCCAATGAGAGTTGGCGAACAGTATTTGCATACTCCGCCTCCGGATACGGATATAAAGGCGAGAGAAATACGTACGCTCGTTCATTCAGTAATTTTCTTCGGAGCCGAAGGTCGTGTGTATGCAGTCAGCTGCGAGTAACACAACTGATCCTGCTTCTGATCCTCTGACGCTCTGCTTTGCTGTTGGATTTACGGCGCACTACAGCAGCTTTTCTCTTCACTGCCGGCGTGCAGTTTGCCCCTGGGTGCTTCGACAGCGCAGAGTTAAAAGAGTTGAAAGAGTGATTCTCTCCGTAAAAGAGAGTTTATTTCTCTGAAAGAGCATTACACAGCGGCGTTGAACGTCCTTTTCAGGACGCGTCTTTATAAAGATGTAATTTCCGCCCCTGTGTAGTTTCTGGATGCGGTGATTTCTCCCCACCTCTCTCGGTCATAAAACACTGTCTTGCATGCCTGGGCTGCGATCACACGCAGGCAGCGTTTTATGAATGGTTCATGTTCTCAGTGCGAGAACATAGCCATGGCAACATTGCGGTCGTGTGGCTTTCTTTTGTAATGAGAGAAAGCCGTTTCAGCCGCCCCCCGCACCTCGCCTCCTTCCTACGGGATTGACGCAGGCGCCGCGGGCGATGAACACGATTTGGGGACAATGACGGGCTCTGTTCGCCGGGTAAACCCCCTCGAACCTCCCGCCTCCCCGGCACGCTTGTTTGCTTCCGTCTGAGCCCGGGCTGAGCATTCTCTCCAATGGTTCATCTTCTCAGTGTGAGAACATGGCCGTTATAGCATTGCGGTCGCACGGCTTTCTTTTGTAATGACAGAAAGCCACTTCAGCCGCCCCCCGCGCCTCGCCTCCTTCCTACGGGATTGACGCAGGCGCCACGGGCGATGAAGGCGATTCGGGGAATATGACGGGCTCTGTTCGCCGGGTAAACCCCCTCGAACCGCCCGCCTCCCCGGCACGCTTGCTTGCTTCAGAATTGGATGACATCACCGCTGCATCGGAAAGCGTTACAGCGGCATCGGATGCTGATCGCTCGCCTGGGCCGCCACCTTCGGGTCTGCCGCCCAGCCTGAGCCTGACGCACGGAGATCCGCTATGCTTTCCCGGGCTACTTGATCGGTCCCGCGGGCAGGTGCGCCGCTCACAGCCACGCCCCCCCCGTTCCTTTCTTCCCGGACGTGCACGACGAGTTGAGCAAAGCCAAGGCTTCTTCGCTCCTCCGCTCTCACTACCCTCGCGGTGGAACGGTCCCAGACCGCTTCCACTCTGCACGCCACGGCCCTTCCTGCAACCAACGCCAGGCCAAGGCGCTTCAAAACTTGCACCTTGGGTAGTCCTGTTCTTGATGTGCTGCAGGAACTGCGCTGGATAACCAACCGCGCCCCCGGGCCATGGAGGTCGGAAGCGCCGGCACTCGAACAGGCGATGGCCACCCCTTGTGGTCCAGAAACGCACCTGTGGACTGGACCTGGTCGAAATGCGGGAGGCAGACAAGGCACACCTTCTCCCACACCCCTGTCTCCCAGCTCCGTCTATTCGGCGCCACCATTGACGACTCTGCCCAGCAGTCCTCAGCGGTGAGGCAGACGGAGGCCACTGCACAATAAATTTAAAAAAAAGCCCCGCCGCAAGCCTGCCGCCATGGGCCATGCCCCGTCTGCTCGCCAAGGGCGTCCTCCTGCGTCTATGAAACACCCTGCTCCGCCTCAACCCGGGCCCAGCTCTCAGCCCCAGCGTCGAGCACTCCGCAGGAAGTGGACGCCCCCATCTCACGGACCCCCTCAAGGACCGGAAGGCTCCCAGGCTGTCCGTAGACGCTCAACCCAGGGACCAAGATGTTAGCTCCGGAGGTGGTAAGACCGCTCCATCCCCGGTGGAGGGCCGGGAGGAGAATTTTTTGTCGAATTAGTTTTCACATTCTCATATTCTCTGTAACGAGCTATTTCCTTTTGTCTCTGGGTCACCTGGCCCGCAAATGCCATTCCCACGGCACTCTGCCACCAGATCTCAGCAGTCCCGGCTTCCTGGACACGGACCACCCGTCTCCAGCCCCACGACTGCCCCCCCCCGGCCGGCCGGTTCCGACCAGTCTAGAGGACGCCTACCCGAGACCCCCTCCTCAGTCGCTAACCCACCCCCTGCCGGGTGTGCGGAGCAAGGTAAGTGCTTTGAGTCTTTCTCAGCACCCCAGCTGCGGGTCGCCCTGTCGCCGCCCAACGCTGCCCTACCTGCTCCGCCCCGCTGTGAAGCCCCGCCGGGTACATCCAAATTAACCGTCCCCTTGGTGCCCCTAGCGCAGAGGTTGGACGCGTGGCTTTCACTTCCCAACCCGTCTCGCTGGCCGGCCCGGACCATCCGACTCGGTTACGCAATTCAGTTTGCCAGGCCCCCGCTCCCCTTCATGGGCGTCCTCTTTTCCGCAGTACACGGCGAACACGCCCACTCTCTGCGCACGGAAATCGCGACTCTTCTGGCCAAAGACGCGATAGAGCCTGTCCCTCCAACCGAGATGAAGAAGGGTTTCTACAGCCCCTACTTCATCGTACCCAAGAAAAGAGGCGGCTTACGACCAATCTTGGACCTTCGAGTTCTCAACCGAACGTTGCACAAACTCCCGTTCAAGATGCTCACGCAGAAACACATCTTAACCTGCGTCCGGCATCTAGATTGGTTCGCAGCGATAGATCTGAAGGACGCGTACTTCCACGTCTCCATCCTGCCCCAACACCGCCCCTACCTGCGGTTTGCGTTCGGGGGCCAGGCGTATCAGTACAAAGTCCTCCCCTTCGGCCTGTCTCTGTCCCCTCGCGTCTTCACGAAAAAAGTCGCAGAGGCAGCTCTTGCCCCGCTCCGAGAAGCCGGCATCCGCATACTCAACTACCTTGACGACCGGCTCATTCTGGCCCACTCGCGAGAGTTACTATGCGCCCACAGAGACCAGGTGCTCAGGCACCTCAGCCGTCTGGGGCTTCAGGTCAACTGGGAAAAGAGCAAGCTCACCCCAGTTCAGAGCATCTCTTTTCTCGAGATGGAGTTAGACTCGGTCTCAATGTCGGCACGTCTCACCAACGAGCGTGCCCAGTCAGTGTTGAACTGCCTCGCCGCCTTCAGGCCAGGCACAGCGGTCCCCTTAAAACTTTTCCAGAGGCTCCTGGGGCATATGGCGTCCTCCGCGGCGGTTGCGCCGCTGGGGTTGATGCATATGAGACCGCTCCAACACTGGCTCCAGACCCGAGTCCCGAGACGAGCATGGCGCCACGGCACGCACTGGGTAACAATCACCCCCGCCTGCCGTCAGACATTCAGCCCCTGGACAGACCTCTGTTTCTTACGGGCTGGAATGCCCCTACAGCGGGTGTCCAGACGCGTCCTGGTCACGACCGACGCCTCCAGATTGGGTTGGAGCGCCGTTTGCAACGGGCACGCAGCCTCAGGCCGTTGGAAAGGGGCCCAGCTGCGTTGGCACATCAACTGCCTCGAGTTGTTGACCGTCCTTTTGGCCCTGCGGAAGTTTCTCCCGTTAATTCGGGACAAACATATCCCAGTCAGGTCGGACAGCACCACTGCGGTCTCGTACATAAATCGCCAAGGCGGCGTATGCTCACGTCACATGTCACAACTTGCCCGTCGTCTCCTCCTTTGGAGCCAGCACCGACTCAAGTCGCTGCGTGCCACTCACATCCCCGGCAACCTCAATGTGATAGCGGATGTGCTGTCATGACAACGCTTGCCTGGCGAAGAGTGGAGGCTTCACCCCCACTCAGTTCAGCTGATTTGGGAACGGTTCGGCAAGGCCCAGGTAGACCCCTCTGCCTCCCGAGAGACCTCCCACTGCCCGCTCTGGTACGCCCGTTCAGAGGCTCCCCTCGGGGCAGATGCACTGGCACACAGCTGGCTGGTGGGGCTGCGCAAGTACGCATTCCCCCAGTGAGCCTTCTTGCACAGGTGCTGTGCAAGGTCAGGGAGGACGAGGAACAAGTCACTCTCGTGGCTACTTACTGGCCCACCCGGGCCTGGTTCTTGGACCTTGTACTCCTCGCGACAGCCCCTCCCTGGCGAATTCCCCTGAGGAAGGATCTTCTTTCTCAGGGACGGGGCACGCTCTGGCATCCGCACCCAGACCTTTGGAACCTCCACGTCTGGCCCCCGAACAGGATGCGGAAGATCTAGCTGGTCTACCACCCACGGTCGTAGCCACGTTCAACCAAGCCAGAGCCCCTTCTACCAGGCAACTCTACGCCCTGAAATGGCGTCTGTTCGTGAATTGGTGTTCTTCCCGGGCAGAAGACCCACAGAGGTGCGCAGTTAGGTCTGTGCTCCTGTTCCTACAGGAGAGGTTGGAGGGGAGGCTGTCCCCATCCACCTTGAAGGTGTGTGTTGCCACTATCACAGCTCACCACGAACCAGTAGACAGCAAGTCTCTGGGTAAGCACGACTTAATAGTCAGGTTCCCAAGAGGTGCCCGGAGGTTAAACCCCTCCCGGCCAAACCTGTTCCCCTCCTGGGATCTCTCGGTGTTCCTTGCCGGTCTTCAGAGATCCCCCCCCCCCCCCCCCCCGAGTCGCTAGAATCAGTTGGCTCAGGGCCCTCTCCTAAAAAGACGGCCCTGCTGATCGCGCTCACTTCCATCAAGAGGGTCGGGGACCTGCAAGCGTTCCCTACTAACGACACTTGCCTGGAGCTCGGTCCGGCAGATACTCATGTGATCCTAAGACCTCGACTGGGCTATGTGCCCATGGTTCCTACCACACCCTCTGGAGATCAGGTAGTGAACCTACAAGCGCTGCCCCAGGAGGAGGCAGACCCAGCCCTCTCACTCTCGTGTCCGGTACGTGCCTTGCGTGCCTACCTGGAACGCACCCAGAGCTTCAGGCGCTCTGAGCAGCTCTTTGTCTGCTTTGGAGGACAGCAGAAAGGGAACGCTGTCTCCAAACAGAGGTGTCTCACTGGGTGGTGGATGCCATTCAGTTGGCCTATCACACCCAGGCCGTGCCCCCCCCCCCTTTTTTTTTTTTGCGGGTTCGAGCCCACTCTACTAGGAGCGTGGCATCCTCATGGGCACTAGCTAGGGGCACCTCCCTAGCAGACATTTGCAGAGCTGCGGGCTGGGCAGCACCTAACACCCTTACGATCACAGGGTTGAGTCAGTCTCGACCCATATTCTCTCAGGTCCGAGCCCGTAGAACTCGGTACACGTCGACGATCTGACCGGGTGAATCGCTTGTTTCCAGCGCCGTTTCCCTCGATCAAGGTAAAACAGTGCGCCTTCTGTCCCAGAGAACCTAGGTCCCTGGTTGATTCCTCCCTAGCCCTTCGGGCCCGCAGCAGTTCAGCGGAGGGACTTGCTGGTCCAGTCCACTATGGGTACCCCAGGCTACCCCTACTGGAATAGGTGCTCCACAGATCAGGCCTCCTACGCGACTCCTCCTGTGTGTACTTCCGCGGTACGGTCACCTTACGAGCTGACCTGCGTCTCCCTTAGGCAGTCTTTGGCTGCCCTCCGGTCGCCGTGTTGTAGCAACTCCCCCCTCCTCGAGGCGGGATCTACCACCGCGCCATTTTTCCCTCATGTGACCCAAGAGGCCATGTGATGTATTTCGCCACCTTTACCTCCCCTTTCGGGTGGGTGTGGCCTCCACAGGGTCTTTTCCCCCTAAAAGAATAGGGATTCGGGAATAAGACCCCCTTCCTCGATGCGGTAAGGGCCCCGGCTGCTCTTGCTCTATGCCGAGAAAACATAGAGAGAAAAGAGGCCCAGCCAGGCTTGGCCCGTTCCCTAGTTGGGAGCGTCACCTTACCCTAGGGTAACCAAAAGGATTCTGACGCTTTTTCGGGGCATTGGGGAAGAGTACGTGCAGCCTGAGCACAGTTGGTCGCTTGTGCACGTAGAAATACCTGCCCGCTTCTGTGTCAGCAGTACACGTACACGGCTCAGCGCATGGCGAGTTTTGAAGTGGACCCCTAGTGTCGCTTCTTCGACACGACGTCGAAGTGAGCGACAGACGGGGAACGTCTCGGTTACGTATGTAATCTCCGTTCCCTGATGGAGGGAACGAGACGTCGTGTCTTCCCGGCCACGTCGCTGAGCCGAGCCGCTGAGGTGCCCGGAACACTCCCGGCTCCTCAGAAAAATCCTGAATGAACGAGCGTATTTCTCTCGCCTTTATATCCGTATCCGGAGGCGGAGTATGCAAATACTGTTCGCCAACTCTCATTGGCCTTTTTTCATAGATCAGAGGTATCTTTCGGCGCTCAAGAGAGACCCCTAGTGTCGCTTCTTCGACACGACGTCTCGTTCCCTCCATCAGGGAACGGAGGTTACATACGTAACCGAGACGTTTCCAATGCCGTTATAGATATGTAGAATTCACAGACATTCATGATTCATTTAATCAATGAGTAAAAGAGTAAGCAGTAGTACTTGGCTGGTCATGTTATTCTAACATGGTGTACAACCCCAATTCCGAAAACATTGTGACATTTTGAAAAATGCCAATAAAAACAAAAAGGAGTGATTTGTATATTTTATTCACCCTTTGCTAAATTTAAAACACTACAACTACACATTATATGATTGTAATGATGCGCTGGTGCTGACAATGACGAAGACGTAGTGAGAACCCAAGTGCAGTTTATTAACCAAAGTGATTTCCAAACAACCATCCATACGTGAAACAAACATGAACATGAACTAAACTTAACTTGACTACGACTTGGCTTGACTATGACTTGACTAACAAACAAGGTTACATAAACAATACTTGACAAGAGTATTGGACAATTTGCATGTCCCTCCCCCGGACATACGGGTATAAAGGGAGGGAATTGTGCATCTGTTCATTCAGGTTTTGCACTGAGGAGCCGAGAAAAAGTTTCGGCCATTGCAGTGGTTCGGTTCAGCGTCGTGGCCGAGGGGAGCAGAGGTTACAACAGTAACCTAGACATTCCACATCTGTCACTCACTTCGACGTTGTGTCAAATGAAGCGACACTAGGGGTCCCTATTCAATCACACCATGCACTGAACTGTGTACGCGAGCTGCTGACGCAAGTGCGGGCAGGCAATTGCGTGTCATTGAGGAAGTCGAGTATGCAGATACCCACTTCCCTTAGCGGGGCGAGGGCGGATTCTGTGACCTTCGAGAAGATGCGAGGGAACAGGGACAAGCCGAAGGGGAGGACTTGGTAAAATTGAGACGTGAAAGTACGTATCCTTCAGGTCTGCCGCTGCGAACCAATCTAGATGCTGGACACACGTTAGAATATGTTTCCACATGAGCACCTTTGAACGGGAGTCTGTGTGAGGTTCGGTTTAGAACTCGCAGGTCCAAGATTGCCCGCAACAATCCGCCTGTCTTGGGTATGATGAAGTATGGCGAGTGCCTGGCACACTATTCACCACTGCATCCACAGATCAGATGCAAAGCAGAAGCCCTACATCAACACTGTCCACAAGTGCTGCCAACTTCTCCTGGCTCAGTCTCATGTAAGTTGGAAAGTAGAACAGTGGAACCATGTATTTTGGTCAGATGAGTCCACATTTCAAATAGTTTTTGAAAAACACAGCCATCGTGTTCTTCGGGCCAAAGATGAAAAGGAACATTCAAGTTGTTATCAGCATCAGGTCCAAAAGCCAGTGTCTGTATAGTGCCCATTGTATGAGTAACTTGTACATCTGTGAGGGCACAATTAATGCATTAATGCACAAACATTTTGGAGCAGTATATACTTCCATCCAGCACCATCTTTTCCAGGGACATCCCAGCATGTTCAGCAGGACAACTTCAAACCACATACTGGCTGAATAAGCAGAGAGTGCGGGTGCTAAATTGGCCTGCCTGAAGTCCTGACCCATCTCCAATTGACAATGTGTGGTGCATTATGAAGTGCACAATACGGCAATGAAGACCCCATACAATTGTGCAGCGGAATAATGGATAAATGGGGGAAAATTCCACTTTTTTTTACTTAAAAAAACTTGTGTCTTCAGTGTCTTTATGCTTAATAAGTGTTATTAGAAGAAATGGTGATGTTTCACAGTGGTAAACACTCGACTGTTCCAACGTTTTTGGAGTGTGCTGCAATCATCTGATTTGAAATGACTGTACATTAAAAATAAATAAATAATTAAAATCACAAAGTAAAACATTATATAATGTTAAGTTGTAGTGCTTTAAATATAGCAAAGAGTGAATATAATTTACAAATAACAATTTTTTGCTTTTATTAGCATTTCTCATACTGTCCAACATTTTTCAGAATTGGGGTTGTAGATTTTATAAGGTTACTGATATGACTGGAGTCTTTGTTTTAATATGAGTGGTCATGATTTCCTGCATATATTGCAAAATTACAATTCATGTATTTAGGTGTTAAACTTTTTTAATGAGGTAAAAATGACTGAGTGCACCTTTAAAGAGATAGTTCATCCAAAAATAAAAATGTTGTAATCATTAAGTCATCCTCATGTTGTTTTAACCTGTATGGCTTTTTTCTTCAGTGGCACACAAAAGAAGATATTTTATTTTTGGATGAACCAGGCATAATGTTTGCTTCAGTCTCCATTCACTTTCATTGCATATTTTTTTCCATACAATGAAAGTGTATGATGACTGAGGCTAACATTCTACATAGTTCATCCCAAAATAAACATGTTGTCATAATATTTTTGTCATTATTCACAATTTTTTTTTCCCTGCTGTCACACATCTTTCCTTCTGTTGGGGCTCTCAAATCCTATTTGTGTTTAAATAAAAACTGGTGCATTTAAATATGTCATGCTAGGTTGGACACCACTGACACTAAAAGCCATTGTTTCTCACGTCAATTTTAACGACTATTACCACGAGTATTAAAAAACCTGACAGCAAATGAGATTCACAAGTTACGGCAGAGGAAAAGATTATAAGTGAACAATGACTTACATTTCAGTCTGTTCCTTGCCATTTTTAAACTTTCCTTGTAAGAAAAAAAGTTCTGAAAAAAAGAGAAAAGTTCTGATATTTTGTTCGGAAGTTCATAACATATCATATAGTGTTTCAAAATATATTGTACAAAAAATAGTGAACAAAATATTGTTGATTGGAATAACATGGTGTGAGAAAATGATGACAAAATGTTTACAAACTATTCGGCTGATTTACAGAGAGAACAAGAGTGTCTTTTTCCAAACAGTTCCAGCTTTGATCGACTGACCTAAGTGAATTAAATGAGAAAATGGAACATTGTGCTTGCACAAACAACTTGAAACAACAACCGCTGTTGATCAGAGAGTGGCTCTACAGTCTCTCTCAGCTTGGTGAACCATCTACCCAGATGGTTAAGAAACCTCTACGCTATGTGTTTAGTGCTAAAAGCTTGTAAGAGAGCAAACTTTAAACAGCTCTAGTGCTATTTGTCAAAAATATTCTATTCAAACATCTCAAAAAAATATAATTTGAGAGCTGCAATTTCCCCTTATTCACATACTCCACCCAGTCTGTGCCAAGATGCATGAATCATATGTGCTCTTTTGCTGGATAAAGTGCGGAGAGGACATAATTTAAAACATACCAATTGGTGACCTCCAAAATAACCTTAAAGTAGCCAAAAAGTGCCACTGGGAATACTGCACAAATAGTAGTGTTTCTCCCAGGAGGAACTGCTTGTAATTTTCTACAAATCAAATACGTCTAGACTCACAGATCAGCGGCAGTGCGAAAATGAGTGACTGTGTGTCTAGGAAACCTTACGATATGCAGAGAAGTGATTGTTCCTGTGATTGTGGGGCGGTCTTGGGTTAAGCTGGAGCTCAAATTCAAACTGTGCCATGGATTGCATACAAGAGTGCCAAACAGCACAGGCCAATTCATGTCCACATGTCCTCATTGAGCACAGATTTATCCTAGTCCTCTCTCTTTCTCTTTCATTATCTCTTTTTCTTGCCCTCTCCTAATCTCTCTCCCAAACCTTATTCAGTTGGGCCTTTCTATTAGTATTTGTGATGCAAGCTGTCTTTGTAAGAGGCCTCAAATGAGCATAAACATTTACTCAATCATTAAATGGGAGATAATTAGCTATGGGTAATCAGTTCAGAGGTAGGACAGAGGTTTCATCCTGCACTTTCAATGGTCCATTTGTTTAGGGCTATTAGGAAGAGTTGGTTGTAGCTTGTGGTACAATTAACTCTAATGCACTTACACAATACAGCATAAGGCAGGGAAGCTCTACAATGCTTTGGTAGTGGGTAAACAGTTTGAAGTCTATGAGAACTACAATAAAATATTGCCACCCATCAGTTTTTAAATTATATCTATCCATCCATCCATCCATATTATTATCCATGAACGAAGCTATCATGTGAACATAACACCAAATTCCAGGGATCAGAGAGATCCTCCACTGAGCCATTAGAGAGTCATACAAAACGAACCCATGGCACCTAAATTGCTGAATGAGACCGTCTCTCCCATGCCTGCTTAATCTCACACTAGGGTTTGTAATGACAGAGCTGACCAATAAAGAAGATCCTTCTTTTTTCCACAATCTTAAACCCTCAGCATGACCTTCTGAACTTCTGCACTAAAGCAGGTTTCTTTGAAAGGTTTCCTTGTGAGATCCTCATGAGATTCACATTATTCTGCAAACAGCAGATAAAACGGAATGCATGAAAACTTCACACAAAGTCCCAGTACTTGTGATTTAACCCTGTAAAATATACACCATACCAAGCCTTGCTAGATAACTCTGAAAATGACTCTATGAACTGTGATCACTTGTATAACTGAAAAATGTATTATTATAGCCTGATGCACCTTTTAAAATATGTGTAGTGATTTGTAATCACTTCTAACTAACAAATCGACAATTATAATCTTTAAACTTCTATTTAAATATTCAAGACTTAACTAGATATTATACCACGACAAGCAGGTTTCTCATACTGTGAAATGTTTTATCCATGTTGTAATACCAATGAATTAAACAGTATGATTTGTAACCAGAGATTTTCATGTTGTGTTACTTAAATGTGTAATATTCATGAAAGCATGTCACATTCAGTATGTAAATGCTTGCTTGTTTAAGTAGAGAATGTTGATGACAACAAATGTCATGTCTCTTGCACTGTTTTCAAGATATAAAAGTTAATGATTAAACATGCACTATTTTGAGCGGGAGTTGAAAGAATCCTCCACAGAAAGGATTGTAAATCAACTTTGAAAAGGACAGACCAGTCGACCATGTGACTGAAAAGCCATTTCTGATTGTCTCAGGACACCTTTGGGGTGTGGCCAATTTTATTTAAAACTTTCCTACCAAGAAAGAACTCTCTTGATTTCTTCTCTCTTCCAACGCTCTCTTTGAATTGTCGCTTGGTCTCCTCTCTTCGGCTCTCTTGCCTCTTCGGTTCCTCATCCTTCATGCCATGTAGAGCCCAGGGAAACTCAGGACCTGAAGTCCCAAGGAAGTAAATCCCACCTCAACATCCATCCAGACAATAACTATCCGTGATCATAGCAGAGTCCAAGACATCGACAGAACGAACTTTCTTCAAATGCCAAAGAACCAAGCAACACAAAGAACACAACGCAAGGAAACGCTACAACACACAAGTAAATCTCAGGATTTTTTTTATCAAAGTGCTGGTGTATTAGTTGGGTAATCCGATTGCAAATCAATTTAGACTCAAAGAAGGATAAATGGTTCTTAAAACATTGACAGAATGTGTAAGGTTAATTTTAGCTGTATTAATCATTTACTTCATATTCTGTAATTTTACTCACCAACCTGTTTCATGTTTCATGTGTTAGATTAGTTTATATTTGGAATAGCAATAAAGTTTGTCTGTATTAAAAGATAATTTTTCTCCGGTATATTTTGCTAAATAATCTCATCCCTGTTTTTAAAAGATTTAGCTTCAAAGCTATACCTAAATATGTGTAATATTATTTTCAATAAGCCATAAGAATAATAATACTTAAGTGATTTAATCATAATTCCCTTAAGCTAATTCTTTACAATAGAAATTGTGAGCTGCTACAACAAGACACTGCATTACGAATTTTATTCATACAAATAATCTAGTTATCTGTCATTTATCTTTCTTATAATGGTTGTCAAATGCAACTAATTCCATTATAAATTTCCTTACATAATAATGATGTAGAATAAGGACAGTTTAATTTAATTCCTTGCTCACATACTGTTTTCCTACATATAATGGTGGAGAATTGCAGCACTTTAACCCGTTCCGTGTACATCTACATCAACTGAAATTTGTTACACTCCCATCATACATCATAAAAGTATTCAAAATCAAAGTCGTACACTTTTTTCAAACTTCAAAGCTTTTTAATATTTATTAAACCCACTTTAAATTAACTGGAATGTTTACAAGTTTGAAAAGATTGAAATGGGAAATAAATGTTAAATGCAATTAATTAATTAATAGATTTATTAAAATGATTAAGACTAATTTGTATCTAACACATTTAAAAAAAAATGTGTGTGTATATCCAAAGAAGGGAAAGTTGAGAAAACATAATTAGTAAAAAAAAAAAAAAAATATATATATATATATATATATATATATATATATATATATATATATATATATATATATATATATATATATATTAAATGACCTAATTACAGAGTCCAATGCTATCTGTCAGATTACTGGCAACAACTAGTATCTAATCCTTTAGAGAAAATGAATTAGATACGTGAAAATTGAATCTCCACCTAAGTAACCATGGATTAATGAACTGCTTCCCTCGCCACCAACTATCTTGTTTTAACTGTCAATCACTCTGTAGACACAGCATTTCTGTGTTTCAACTCAGAATCTTAGTCAAACCAATTTGGCCTTCGATCACATGAGAAAATTAGATCTTCTCCCCCAAAACATTTTTAAATCAGTTGGCATGTAGCAGTACTCCCTTTAAATCACTCCAAACAACTTGTGATTTTGTGGGTGTATGCAAATTAAAAGTAGCCTATTTATTAAAGGCATTCTCTGCATGCAAATATAGCCTGCTGTTTGAACCACACTGATAGGATGTAAAGATCAATTCTTCATAGAGACAGAAGCCAGGCCAGTTGAGGTAGGAGGGCTGATTAAAATCCTATCTCAATGCTTTCTAACTCTTTTTAGTTCAGTTCATTCTAAATGAGCATTTGACTCATCTCCTTAACCAGACTTCCATCTACCCCTGAGGCATTCTTTGTTTCTGTGGCATTATGGTTGCAGAGTTCATATCGACACCGGTTAAACCTGAGACAGAATTTCAAGCGGCTTCTTGGAAACCTGAGGAGTTGAAAACCATCCATCTACCCTCAGCTACTTTAAATGCAGACATCAAAAATGTAACCTTTTGCAATTGATCTCTCTGTTCACGTAATGGATTTTGCGTCTGCCTGACTGATGGCTGTAATGGGTTTCAGCTCTTCTTTGGCTGATAAGAAACCTGACAGTTCCCCAGGCCACCACTGAAAAGTAACACACATTGGTGAATGGGTTTCCTCAAAACCTCAACCTCTCAGGGCACATCAAGTAAAATTGACTAGAGAATAAGTCAGATGATAACTCCCACTACCACTAAAAGTGAAATAGAGAGTTTAATGATAACCTTGCAAGTGGATGCACTGCCATGTCTTCCTGGGAAGAAACAGCTCTAAATACTGATCTCTCAAGCCACCAACAAGTAACATCTGATGCTGAAGAAGGTATGTCAGAGATCAGTAATGAGGTGTATAAGTATTTTGGTACTTTGAAAGTTTAAAAAAAATGTCATGAGAATTTTGCAATATGCAATTTTGTAGTAGAGATGTCAAAAGGACTGGTACTTCGCTACCAAGTCAATACTAATACAAAAAAATTCACAATACCAGTGTTTATGCAGTACTGGTTGTGTCTGACTGACACAAGACTGCTTTCAAATGCTCCCACACAAATTTGAAATATTTGGGAAAAACTAATCTAATTCAGTTTAAAATCATAATGGGTCCTAGTATGACTGTTAAACCGCAAAAGGATGCAATTTAATAAATATACTGTCTGCATGTGGTGCACGCTTTATAGTAAATGTGAGAAGCCATTCAAATTCTAAAATCACTGAATGATTCATATCATGTTAGCTGTGCGTGTTGTGATAGATGACAGATCAGAATGCTTATACACTGTTCAGTGCACATGACCATTTAAACAACTTATCTGAAGTTGTAAAGCTTCCACCAAAAACACAAACTAAAAAGCCTTCATGTCAAAACCTGATTCAACTTGCAACAGAAATATATTAATACTGTTTAGCAAAATTTCATATTAACAAAAATTTATATTCACAATCAATTGTATTATACTATTAATATTTAAAGCAATATCTCACAAGCAAGAGTGCTGTTGTACTGAAAATTGTATTTGAATGTATTCATTTACACAGTGATGCTCTGTAGTGCAGCACTTTATTTGACAAAAAATAAGTGTTCTGTTTTAGGTTATTCTGAGAGGACCTTTACAGGAGCACTTCATTTGATAAAAAAGCAATTGTTCTTTTTTTCCTTTTCTTAAAGTTTTATGAATTCATTTTATTAGACACCCATTTTTGAAAAATAAAATGGAAAACTCAAGATTTTGGAAAATAGGACTGTGGCAGCGGGGGCGTGGTCAAGCGCCCGTCCAGAGAGAGAAAAAGCGGTAAGGGCGCTTGCACCTCAGCTAAATTGTGTCTAACACCTGTCTCTAATTTCAGTGAGTACGGGGAAAGCGGCATAAAAGAGCATCAGTGCCTCCAGTCCAGAGAGAGAGATGCCAGTCTAGTGTTGGCAACCTTAAGACTGAGAGGTTAAGTTTATTGAGTAAGTCTGTGTTCATTTCAAGTATTTTGTGTTCAAGTTCTGTGACCTTACTTTGGAGGAATTAAACCCCTTACCTGAGTGTAGAATCCTGTTCTCGTGTCCTTCTTCCTACCCTGACAATGAACTTTGTCACAAGGACCCTGCTTTCAAAAATACTTGAAGCAATGTTTACTTAATTGAAAAACACGAAGGAAAAATGCAGTTGTTTTAATGCATTATTTACATTGATATTTAACTTTTAAATAAGCAAAAACATTTTGTTTAATTGCATATTATCCATTTTGTAATGGTATCCAAATTGTTATTGAGAATCTTTAAATATTACTGGTATTGCTACCGACTTCTGAAATTTGTTTCATGACAAACCTACATTGTAGTCTATTCTAACCAGAGGTGGGTAGTAACATGCTACATTTAATCAGTACATTTACTTTACTTAATATTTTTTTGGGGAAAAAAATTATTTAAGAGTAGGTTTAAAAGTGGGTACTTTTTACTCTGACACAAGTACATTTCTAAAGGATTTTTTGTACTTTTACTTCTTTACAATGGGCAGCATTCCTGTCATTACATTACTGGGTTTAATTTTAGTTAATGTGTAATTTATTGAGAGATTATTGAAAGGGACTTTTACGACAGTGGAAGTTCACACAGCAGCACATGCTGACAGGCTGTCACTTAAGTCGTCAATGCTGCAGCATCAGACTCTTCAAAGTCACTTCACTCTGCACAGTACAAAAAAAAGAATAGTTCCACCATGCGATGCCTTCATTTAACACCAAGACAAGCTGATATTTCAAGATTAAAATAACAGCTTCAATTTAAGGCAGCACCTCAGGTTAGTTTTGATAACACAGGCTTTTTTGTGTAATGTGATGTAAATGATTTGTGTAACCATTTTCAGGGTGATAATGTAACTAGGGACAGTTTTTAAGTGTACATTTTTAAATCAGTGCAGCAATATATCAGTGTGCTTTGTCCCACATGTCATGAGCAGTATTTATGCATTTACTGGAAACTATTGCAGCTACTTTGGCCAGATTAACTGTCTAAATCCATGTAAACATCCAAGTTAAGTGTAAATGGGTAGTTGACAAATATGCAGTAAAAACAATTTTTTTGTATAGCACAATTTTTAAAAAAAAAAAAAAAAAAAAAACATCTATGTATTGTAAAGTCTGATATTTAAGAACATATAAGGGTCACTAACTTTGTCAATTCTTTCACTTTTTATTTTGAAACATTTTCAGTGAACTGCACTTTAAATGTGTCCTATGGTGTGATGTAACAAAAATGAAGAAAAAAGACAAGTAATATACAAAGAGCATGAGAGAGATTTATTTTAATTGTTAGACAGTTATTTTCATATGGTGTTTTTTTATTTATTATGAAATTATTAATAATACCCCCCCCCCCCCCCCCCCCCCCACCACCTATTGAACTTGTTGGACTTTTTCATTAAATGCAAGTCAGTACTGCTACATGCCAACTGTCATCCTTTCAAAAATGTTCAAAATTATACCAGTTTAAGATGAGTGATGCTTATATCTACCCTAATGTATTACTCAACAGTTATTTTAAACATATTTTGAGATTAAAAATACATTTTTGGTTCTTTTATGTGTGTCACACCATAGGACATTGTCACACTAAAGGACAGAAATGGTATTTGTTGGATTTAATAAAGTAAGAGGTTTTACATTTTCATTTTATTTAACTGAATTTATGTCAAAGAAGAAAGTTTAATTTCATACAAACAATATCAAACAGTTTTCTTTATTTATAAACAAAAACAATAATTGTTTTGTATAACAATAATTGCAGCGGGGGCGTGGTCAAGCGCCCGTCCGGGGAGAGAAAGCGGTAAGGATGCTTGCACCTGAGCTAAATTGACACCTGTCTCTAATTTCAATGAGCATGTGGAGAGTGGCATATAAACAGCCACAGAACCTCCAGACGGGGAGAGAGTCAGAGACTGGGAGAGCCCTGATGTGAAGCCAAGTGAAATTGTGAACCTGCCTCCAGTGTCCTCACTACGTAATCCTCTACACTGGTGCTGAAACTCGAGAAGCAGGTTGCTCCAAACAAAGGTAACACTCTTTAATTTGTCAGCTAAGCACTTTACAGCTCCACAACTTAATTCAGCTCTTTACAGCTTTTGGTCAATCCTGATTAGACCAACCCCCCCACCCAGACTTTACTTACTTAGATGAATAGTGAATATTTGAAAATAGGTGGAGATGGGGAGGAGGCGGGATGCCAAGAAAATCTGTCACAGAAAGCAGGTAAGCAGCGGCTTATATACTTTGTCAGATTAAAATTGGCATGCTCATACCGAACCTCTGTTAATTAACTTTTATAACAATTTATTTTCATGACACTGAATAGCAGTATCTTCATACATCATATCACTATAACAATACAAATGTCCTACAAAAACAGCAGAAAGTAATTTAATTATAGCAATTAAAACACTGAAAATGATAAAATATTATTTATTTATTTTTATTTCATTATTTAAAATGCTTCTTTAATAGACCTTGTACTCTTAAAGAAGAGTATACACATGTTCGTCCTCAGGTGTGACAGTACAGCTGTCACACCAGAGGACATTTTCTGTCACACCAAAGGATATTTCAGCCTTTTGAGTTAATGAACTTGCTATTCTTAGCTAACATGTCATTAGCAGTTAGCAAGACACATTTGCTAAATTTTCCATAATTATGCAGTTTAAAAAAGTTTTTAGTAAAAAAAAAAAAAAATAAATATATATATATATATATATATATATATATATATATATATATATATATATATATATATATATATATATATTTAGGGGTCACAACAAAGTACAACAAAACGTAAACACTGAGCTTGGAAACAAGTTAAATATTTGAGCAATTTAGAGACAAAAACTTGTCCTGGCCTTCACAGGTGGCTTCAGAAACATGACCTAGAATGGGGTTATAGGATTTAAGTCGTCCGTGGAAATGCCCGATTTAAAATGAGATGGTGACACACCAGAGGACATGGTTTTCAGTGACAAAATGTATCAACTTCCTACGCATTTAGAAATATATGGATAAAAAAAAACAAATTGCCATTTACTAAAATAGACACTTGTAAAATTATGCCAGTGTTATTTATCAAAATTGTTATGCTTTTCTTTTTCATTTATAAAAGTTAGAATTTATTGAACCTTGCTTGAGACAGTCACACCAAAGGGCAATTTTGATATTTGGCTCAAAATATTAAAAAATATAATGACAATGCAGTTTGTATAATAACAGATTGATGTAAAGCAAATAAATGTTTAATCATTTAATGCATTTTTAAATGATGACAATACTATTTATTGATTTGTATCTTTTATGACCGCGAAAATGCCATGTCATGTCAACAACCCATATACATTTTGCTCTGCCGTTCGCGTGATTGACAAATGGAGCATGAACAGATAGCATTTCTGTGCATGCACAAAGAGGGGTGCGAGGCATGTGCATGAGAGATGTGCAGGCATAAGGTGATCGTATGGTGAAGAGAGTAGCTGTGACCAAAATCGTTCACTCATTCACTATTTCCTATATAGTGAATGGCAGTTAGTGCACAAAATGAGTGAGTGAATTCGGACGCCGACGTATACACTGAGTATTGGAGCTCTGGGGCTGTCACAGAAACAAAGTCACATATGAACATTTAAAATACTTGGGTCTTGTTATTCTTATTAAATAATATATTTATGCAATAAATCTTCATTCTGTTTTAAATTTTTTTATATAATGTATGTCAATATAAAGAGTAAACACATTTGATCAAATAAAGTACATTTTAAAATGCTAATGCTTTGCCTCTCTGTATGTTATTATGTTAATCAAGTAATGAATTTTCAAAAAGTAATTTAATACATTCAGTATGAAATAAAACATTGCAGGAGTAATGGAAGCAGTAAACTCACAACTTGTACGTCTTCCCCGCGGTGTATTGTGGACAAATAACCATTGTCGAGTATACAATTGCACTGTGTGTAAGAATAAGTGAACAAAAGTAGGGAACAGGTGGCTCACTCAGATTTCAGACAATCCTACAAAATGGCAGACACCAGAAATTGTCCACTATATAGAGGATACAGGGCGGTTTCAGACACCGCGAGTTTTCCATGACAGGGGTTGGTGCCCTACACAGGCTTCATACTCTGTGCATAGTGAGCAGCGGTACTGCTGTACAGAACTAATGATCTAATGACACTGAAAACTGTAACTACAATGAAATAAGTATCCATGCAGGACTTTAAAAGCTGTGAAAAAGTGAAAAGTAGGTAATAAAGCATGATTTTTAATAATTACTATCCAAACCTCTCTTTCTATTGACTAATTCATCCACATCTGACAAGAGTCCTTAAAGAGATAGTTCACCCAAACATTTTAATTCTCATTATTTACTTACCCTCAAGCCAACCCTGATGTGTACGTATGACTTTCTTTCATCTGCTGAATAAAAATTACGATATTTAGAAGAATATCTCAGCTCTGTAGGTCCAAACATTGCAAGTGAATGGGTGGAAACATTTTAACGCTAAACAAAATCACATAAGTCAGCATAAAAGTAATCCATAAAACGTCATGGGACAACGTTGTGTCGAATGAAGTGACACAATGGGTCCCACATAAAAACGCCACGCACCGGCCGTGTTACGTGAACTGTCGAGACAGGTGCAAGCAGGCTACTTCGTGCTAGAGGCACCTGTGTCGGCTGCACATAGCCCTCCCCAACGCCCCCAAAGAGATGTCACATACAGACCTTAGGTTTCCCGCACCCCTGAGGAGGGCAACAGGTGATACATGACTAGCATGGGAGCAAGCCAAGCAGCAGCGGCCTTTTCTCTCACTATGTCTGTCACATAGGACGTGAAGCGGCTGGGGCTATCTTAACGCTATGAAATGCATCGGGGAAGGGGGTCGTTCCCGATCCTATTCTTTCAGGGGGAAAAGACCCTGCGGAGGCCACATCCTGCCCAGTCTAGGGGGAGGTAACATGTGGCAAATACACCACAAGGGTTGTGAAACCGTACGTGGGAAATGGCGCGGTGGTAGGTCCAGCCTAATGAGGGGGTACTCTACAAGCACGGCGACCGGGGCAGCGGGGCTGCCCAAGGGAAATGCAGGTCCGCCGACAGGGGACCATATCGCGGGAAATACATCACGGGGAGTTTGTCTGAAAAGGGAACCAAGCCCGTGGAGCCTGACACCAGTAAAGAGCACCTGTGACTCGTAGTAGGCCTGGACATGAATTGCTCCACTGAATTTGCCGGCCAGAAGGATAGGGAGGAGAACATCCAGGGAGTGATGCTTAGTGGCTAACCTGGGATAGAAGAAGCACTGGATCAACTTGGTGAAGGGCGCTGTGTGCAAGCGGACACCCGGTTGGTTGTGCCATGTTACCGAGTTCTACCGGATCGGACCTGACAAAGCACGGGACAAGACCAACTCAACCCTTGAAGGTGGAGGGGGACAGCCTCCCCTCCAGTCTTTCCTGCAGGAATGAAAGCACTGACCGAACTGTGCACCTCTGCGAGTCTTCGGCTCGGGAAGAACACCAATTTGCGAACAAGTGCCACTATAGGGTGTAAAGTTGCCAAGTGGAGGGAGCTCTGGCCTGGTTGATCATGTCTACGACTGCAGGTGGTAGACTGTAACGTGATTTCGAAGGGCAAGGAGGAGGCGAGAGCCGACTTGACAATATAAATAATATTTTAATAGTAAACTTAAAACAAACACACACGACGGACATGTCCGTAAACAAACACTCTCTCTAATCGCACCACTGTCTGGCATTGGTCTTTATCCCTCTCGGAGGCTTGATTAGCCTGATACGGGACCGGGTGTGTATAATTATGACCCGGCCCCGCCCTCCGCCCTGCCACATTCCTCCCTCGTTCTTTCAGGCTGGGGAACCCGGGGCAAGGGCCCATCTTCCGCGCCGTCTGCTGGCAGGTCATCCCCGTCTACCTGGACGAGGGAGGGGACAAGGGGAAGGAAACAAAAATAATTCAAATGTGACAGTTTAAAAGAGAGGGAAAAGGCCAACACAGAGCGGCAGTGAGAGAGAGGAGAGAGAGATTAAAAAAAAAACCTACTCGCCGGTTCTCTGATACGCCGTAGTTTGTTCCTCTACCACTCCTCTAACGGACGACAGCCGTGCCTCTCCGGGCAGATCAGAGGCAGTCCTCCAGCCCCTGGCGGACGGAACACCCCGCCGCGTTCTCGGGGAGCCGAAGGGTTCTCCCCCGACCCTGGCAGTGGTTCTCCCACTCCAGGCGGTCGTTCCTCGAGCCCCTCCCCGCCTGTGGTCGGCAGTCTCAGACCCCGCAGCATTTCAGCGACTGGGGAGAATATTTTAATAGTAAACTTAAAACAAACACACACTCACGTGACGGACATGTCCGTAAACGATCTCTCTCATCGCACCACCGTCTGCCATCAGCCAGTCTGCCATACAGGACCAGGTGTGTATAATCACGACACGGCCCAGCCCTCCACCCTGCCACATAGATCCACTAGATCATCCGCATCCCGTCCAGGGGCCAGACATGGAGGTTCCAGAGGTCTGGTTGCGGGTGCCAGAGGGTGCCCCATCCATGAGAAAGAAGGTCCTTCCTCAGGGGAATTTTCCAGGCAGGTGCTGTCACAAGGAGCGTAAGATCCGTGAACCAGGCCCAGATGGGCCAGTAAGGGGCCACCAGGATGACCTGTTCCTCATCCTCCCTGATCTTGCATAGCATCGGTGCAAGATGTCTCACTGGGGGAACTACATACTTGCGCAGCTCCCGGGGCCAGCTGTGTGCCAGCCCGTCTGTCCTGAGAGGAGCTCCTGTCAGGGAGTACCAGAGCGGCAAAGAGGTCTATCTGTGCCTTACCGAATTGGTCCCATATCAACTGGACCACCTGGGGGTGGTGCCTCCACTCTCCGCTGGGCGAAACCTGCTGCCAGGGATGTGAGTGGCATGCAGCGGCCTGAGTCACGGCTGACTCCAAAGGTGGAGATGGCGGGCGAGTAGTGACATATGACGAGAGCGCATGCCGCCTTGGCAATTTATGCATGCTACTGTTGCTGTACTGTCTGAATGGATCAAGACGTGCTTGCCCCGGATTAGTGGGAGAAACCTCCATAGGGCAAGAGATACAGCCAACAATTCTAGGCAGTTGATGTGCCAACGCTGCCGGGGTCCTGTCCAGAGGCTAGCGGCAGCGTGCCCGTACCACATGGCACCCCAACCCTGTCAAGAGGTGTCTGTGGTCACCACGACATGTCTGGACACCTGCTGCAAGGGGACTCCGGTTCACAGAAAGCAGAGGTCTGTCCAGGGTTGAAAGTCTGAAGGCAAGAAGGAGTGATTGTCACATTGTGCTGTGGTGCCATGCCCATCCCGGGACTCGAGTCTGTAGCCAGTGCTGAAGCGGTCTCATATGCATCAACCTGAGCGGCGTGGCTGAGGATGCCATATGCCCCAGGAGCCTCTGGAATTATTTTAGTGGAACTGTGGGCCGGGCTCAAAGAGAGCGAGGCACTTGAGCACTGACTGAGTGCACTCGTTGGTGAGACGCGCTGTCATTGAGATGGAGTCTAATCCATGCCTAGAAAAGAGATGCACTGAACTGGGGCAAGCTTGCTCTTTTCCCAGTTGCACCTACTCCCTTTGAGCGCACAGTAACACTCAAGAGTGAGCCAGGATGAGAAAAGACTCAAAGCACTTACCTTGCTCCGCGCACCCAGCAGGGGGCGGGTTAGAGACTGAGGAAGAGGTCCTAGAGAGCTGTCTTTGGAACTCGTCAGCACTGGCCTGCCGGGGCTGAGCAGTCGTGAGGCCCGAGGCGAGGGAACTGCATCCGGGGAGCCAGGACTGTAGAGATTTGGGGCCGTGGTGCCATGAGAATGGTGCGCACCATCTGGATGACCCAGGGAGTGAGGAAATCGCTCTTTATTGAGAATGTGGGTGCCGCAGCCCGAAGGCGGGGCAGTAAATTAAACAAGGATTCTCCTCCCAGCCCTCCACCGGGGGACGGAGTGGTCTTGGTACTAGCTCCGGAGTGAACGTCTGACTGCCTAGGTCGCCTGTCTCAGGAGCGCTTCAGAGCTTTCCTGGTCCTGGAAGGGGTCCTGAAGACGGGGGGCATACACGGCCTGCGAGGTGCTCAACGCTGGGGCTGAGAGCTGGGCCCGGGTTGAGGCAGAGCTACCAGTTTTTTAGCCACAGGGGGATGCCCTCGGTGAGCAAGTGGGGCGTGCTGGTTTGGCGGTGCTGCAGCAAGATGTGCCATCTGCTTCTTCACCGCCGAAATCTGCTGGGTGAAGTCCAGGATGAACGGAACTGGGTTTGGTGGGGGGGTGTGGCTATGAGCGGCGCACTGACCCGAGGAACCGATCGAGTAGCCGTGAGGGGGGGACAGAGGTTTCCAGTCCAGCCTCAGGCTCACCGCGGCCCGGGGAAGCATAGCGGACATCTGCGCATCAGCCTCAGACTGGGCGAGCAGACCCGAAGGTGGCAGCCCAGACAAGTCATCAGCATCAGACACCACTGTGACGCTCTCTGATGCAGAAGCAATGTCGTCATCGAATTCCGGGGGCTCAAGGGAGAATGCCGGATGGCCGCGAGGCGAGCCGCACTCATCCTGAGCTTGGACGGAAGCAAGCAAGCGTGCCAGGGGGGCGGGTGGTTCATGGGGATTTACCCGGCGAAACAGAGCCCGTCGTCATCCCCAAATCGCCTTCATCGCCAGCTGGGTCGTCCTCAATCCCATGGGAAGAAGGAATGACGCGGGAGGTTGCTGAAGTTGCTTTCTCTCATGAGAAAAGAAAGCCGCGACTGCAGTGTTGCCATGGCTATGTTCTTGCACTGAGAACATGAACCATTCATAAAACGCTGCCTGCATGTGATCGCAGCCCAGGCACGCGAGGCAGCTTTTATGCCCATCAGAAGTGGAGAGAAATCAACCGCATCCAGGAACTACACAGAGGCGGAAAGACATCTTTAAAAAGATGCGGACTGAAAAGGATGTTCAACGCCTGCTGTGTATTGCTCTTTTATGAGTGGGGAACTCAAACTCTTTTAGAGGAAATAAACTCTTTTTAGAAGGAGAAACAATCTTTCAGGCGATGATCCAACAGTAGTGCTTATCGCCAGTTGAGGTGAGTGAAACAATGGTGAACAACCGTTCGGCTCACTGCCCTCTTCCCTTTATACCCGTATGTCCGGGACAGGCCATGTAAATTCTGTCTACCAACATGACATTGGCCTTTTCTCAGGTTCAGAGGTATGTTTGGCATCCCAGGAAGAAGCCTTGTGTCACTTCATTCGACACAACGTCGAGTGAGTGACAGAAGCGGAACGCCAGTGGTTAAATCCATATCTTCAGAAGCTATGTGTTATAAGAACATGTGGATGAGAACGTTTTGGTGATTCACATTCTTCTCTGCATATCGCCCCCTGCTGGGTAGGGTGAAGAATGTCTAGCAAAAAATGACAAATATTGATCCGTTTCTCACCCAAACCTATCATATCACTTCTGAAGATGGATTTAAATACTGTCTTATGGATTACTTTTATACTGCCTTTTATGTGCTTTTTTGAGCATCAAAATTATGACCTACAGAGCACAAATATTCTTCTAAAAATCTTGTGTTATGCAGAAGTCAGTCATACACATCAGGGATGGCATGAGGTAAATGATGAGAGAATTTTCATTTTTAGGTGAACTATCCCTTTAAAGTTATAGCTCTACCGTAATTTACCCATGTGACCATTTGTATTCTGTGGAACACAAAATATGTTAGACATAATGTTAGGGACTGACAGTCTCGTGCACCATTCACTTTCTAGATATGGAGAAAAAAAAACATTCACTGAAAGTAAATAGTGACTCAGGCAAACATTATATCTCCTTTATGTGTTGCATGTAAGAAAGAAAGTCATATGGGTTTGGAACAACATGATGGTGAATGATGACAGAATTTCCATTAATAATAATAATTCTCTAATACATTTTAAATGTGTATTATGTAACGGAATATAGGGCAGTTAATGTCTATTATGTCTATTTGTGAAAGTAATAGAGTGACTACTTGAGTCCTCTTTAAATTGGATACTTTCTTACTCTTACTCAAGTATTTGTTAGTTACTTGTACTTGAGTAATTTTTTTATAAGTAATTGTACTTTACTTGAGTACAGGTTTTGGCTACTCTACCCACTTCTGATTCTAACATTACAGTATTCCTACTTTTGGCCTAAAAAAGTAAGGTCCAAATGTGGTCAAATCATGACAGCTAACTATTATCTTCCATCTGCAATGGTGGGCTTGAGTGGATCCGAGTCCAGAAGTTAGGCAATGACACTGCAAAATCAAGAGGGTATATGTACATAAGTGGCTGAGTGCGCAAAGTTCAAGGACCTGGCAGTCAAACCTTTGGCTTGCCTTTAGCTATGCAGCAGCCACAAAGTTGTGTCTTAACCATCAATTGGGGTCAAACTAAATGGAAGAGACAGGACTTATGGCCCCCTTCTCTGCTTGTATCCTCTATGACTGATCACTGACCTTGTGTTATGGCACGGCAGCCCTCCTCCCTCATCCTCAGACAAAAAGTGTCACTGCTGCCTCAAAGCCACTCAACTAAGGGACTTTAATCACTTTAACAGCTTCACTCACATTGTCAGTGTCAAGGCAGCTGGCATCATGCATTTCAGCCTAATTAGGGACACATGATGGAGAGACATACCACCAAAATCTAGTGCATGTGACACAAATAAACATAAAATTTAAGTGCTGCAAAAACAATGGTTGGGGAAGTGTTACTTTCTCTGTTCTTATTTGATTCACAGCTATGAAACACTATTCTCACTGTTGCAGTATGGCCTGCATCTAAATGTTTTGTACAGTGTTTCAATAGAAAGCACAATTGAAAATATCCTTTAGCTGAGCTTGACAGAACACATGGCTTTAAAAAACCAAGAGAAAATTGAAAGACAACAAACTAATCAAGCAGCAATTAGAGGAAAATGCTTACTGAGGCTGTAAGCAATTTAAGTATGACGTGAAATAAAAACAAATGAATATAATGCCTCTACAAAATTATGCTGTAATCCCTTTAGGACAATTGAGCACTTTTTCAGATAAGATGGGGGGAATTAGAATTCAGAATTTGGAGCAAAGGCGATGCTTAACTACATCAGGGAAAAGGCAAAAGGACATCTCATTTACATTGCTTCAAACAAAGCCCTGTAATATGCTAAAAGTAATTTGAAATTCAGAAATACTGTAGTCTTTCTGGCACTGAGTGGCTTTGGGTTTCTGCCATCTGCTTTTGAGTCAGTAAATGCAAATCTATAATGATTAGGAGGTGCAGTAAAACTGAAGGCAGAGATATAGGCATTTACTGAGGCAGTATTACACACATGAAGCAAAGGCCACATTACGAAGGGTAAAGGTTTGCGGAGAACGGATTGGATTATGATGTGTCATTGAGAATGATTCCAGGTGGATGGGAAACAGCTGTTGCCATTGATAATCATGATGTTCCTGGCACTGAACAGCATGCAATGAAAAACATGAAAGAATGCATTCTGCACACAGCTGACTGTTCAGCTTGCTCTGAGTAGCACCGTTATTTTCATTTGCTGTTTTTGTCATTGTCATTTCTTTTAACAAATACAGTAATTCATAGCAAGGTGTATAACACTTGACAATAAGGCTCCATTCATGAAAATTAGTTAATGCATTAGGTATCAAGAAAAAACGATGAACAATATATTTTTAACATCATTTATTTATCTTTGTTAATGTTAATTAATAAAAATACAGATGTTTATTGTTAGTTCATGTTAGTTCATAGTGCATAAACATTTAATTTTAGAATTGCATTACTATGTAGAAATTAACATTAAGATTAATAAATGCTGTAAAATTATTGTTCATTGTTAGTTCATAATATCTAATGTTGCTTGCTTATTGTTGTAGTATTATACATGCAGAAGAATTGAAACAACATGATTTGAATCTAGGAAAACCCCAATCAAAATCCTGGAATTCCACAATGTCATAAATGGAAAGAATTCAGTGCCAGTAAGTCTAACATCTGGCCAATAAAACTAACAAAGAGACTTGTCTAGATCCCATATGACTTGAAAACTTATCTGCAAAGAGGCCCTATATTCAAAGGTCAATGCAATAAAAGATATAATACACACTTGGAGTTCCATAGAGACTCGGGACACACAAAATTCTGTCCTCTGATATAAATCAGTTTGCTACACTTCATCAGTTCACGTGAAATCATGATCATGGTTCAGCAAACAGCATCTTAAAAAGGACATTCCTTAATCCAGAAATATCTCACACAAAGTCACAGTTCTTTACCGATTTAACCGTCTAAAATGTACAGAATGCACTCTTTTTGAGTGGGAGATTTGTAAAACTCTGGAAAAAAGGACCATAAAATCAATTGTCGGAAAGGACAGCCCAGTCGACCATGTGAATCTGAAAAGTCACTTCTGATTGGCACAGGACACCTTTGGGGATGCGGCCAATTTCAGTTAAAATGTTTCCAAACAGGAAGAATATACTCTCTTCTGTCTTCACGCGCTTCATCTTCTGCTCATCTGACTGTTCAGACTTCGCTCTGACTCTTTCCTCGTGGTCTCTGCATCTCGTCGGAACCAGATCCATGCCATGTGAGCTCCAAAGAAGCTCGGGGCTCAAAGTCCTGCGGAAACCTGAAACTATCAACAGTCTACGGATTTATCTAATTTATAATGGTTGTCGAACACGACTAATTCCATTATACATTTCATTACCTAATAACGTACAATAGGGACAGTTTAATTTAGTTCATAGCTCATATATTTCGAGACATACCAAATACCCTTACATATATTGGTGTTAGAAGACGGGCATGTTAACGGTTCCCGTCTAAATTCATCAGTACTAAATATCCTACAGTGTTAACAAATGGAACCTTATTGTAAAGTGTTACACAACAATCATTTTCTTATTGATTACTTTTGGAAAGCAAATTTTGACTCTTCAGTCCAAATGTTCTTATATCTTTCTGTGCTGCTTCACCACCTAAAGAATATGTTGTCCAATTACCATAAGTGTAAGTCGCTTTGGATAAAAGCGTCTGCCAAATGCATAAATATAAATATAAGTATAAGTGTATTTGTAATTAAATATGCAAAATATGATCAACTTTGGCTTGTTATTTGGATTAAAGGAGCAATATGTAACACTGATATCAAGTGTTGTAAATGGGTACTGCAATCCAAATTCAAAATATTGGAGAGAGTTGTCTCCCCCGCCACCTCCTCCCCAGACTCTAAGATCACGTGGGTTGCCAGGTTGAGGACATGCAACAGGAACGAGCAAACTGACAATGGCAAGTGACGAGCCTTACACTGCAAGTTGCTCAGCTAATGAATAAGTTTGCAATGTTTACATTGTTTGCAAATTATAAACTAGCTCACGTGGATTTTTTATAACTCTGTCAATGTTAGCTACATGTAGTGCCGTGTTTGCCCGCTAACTTCTTTCAAATCTGGCAACCCGGGGTGTTGAAATACTATTAGGAAGTGGGCAGTGGGTGGGATCAAACAGACCAAAACACAAACAGAAATTCCGGCCCGGAACAGACATTTCAAAGTAGAATATACTGGCTGTAGCATTGTTTCCTCTCCGTGGTCCTACTGGGCCTGCGGAGAGCCCCATTTGAGTTGAGCTAAAGTCTCACTCATTGAAGACTACCCTCCTGACTGCGCTCACGTACATCAAGAGGGTTGGGGACCTGCTGGTGTACTCTGTCAGTGACACCTGCCTGAATTTCAGTCCGGCGTACTCTCACATGATCTTGAGACCCCGACAGGGCAATGTGCCCAAGGTTCCTATGACCCCTTTTAGTGATCAGGTGGTGAGCCAGCATGCGCTGCCCCAGGAGAGGCAGACCCAGTCTTGTCAAATCAAATCAAATCAAATCAAATCACTTTATTGTCACACTACTGTGTACACGAGTGCAACAGCAGGTGAAATTCTTGTGTGCAGTTCCGAGCAACATTGCAGTAATGACAGTGACGAGACATAAACCACTTTACAATAACAACATATTTACACAACACAATTTACATAACAAATGTACACATACCTACACAACAATTTACATATCAAATGTACACAATACACACAATGTAGAATACACATACACTAGATAAGGGTATAAATATATATATACACTAACTGAATTGGGAACGAGAATATATTGACAGAATGAGGATTAATAAAGTGCAGTGATTGTTGATCGTGAGAGATCATGTGTTCAAAAGTCTTATTGCTTATGGGAAGAAGCTGTCATGTAGTCGGGTGGAGCGGGTCCTGATGCTGCGATACCGCCTGCCTGATGGAAGCAGTGAGAGCAGCCCATGACTCGGGTGGCTGGAGTCTTTGATAATCCTCCAAGATTTATTCACACACCGTCTGTTATATATATCCTGGAGCGAGGGAAGCTCACCTCCGATGATGTTTCTGGCAGTTCGCACCACCCTTTGCAGGTCTTTGCGGTTGTGGGCGGTGCTATTGCCGTACCAGGCGGTGATGCAGCCAGTCAGGATGCTCTCTACAGTGCTGGTGTAGAACCGTGTGAGGATGTGTTGGTTCATTCCAAACTTCCTCAGCCGTCTCAGGAAGAAGAGGCGCTGGTGAGCCTTCTTCACAACGGCCTCAGTGTGGACGGACCATGGGAGTTCCTCAGTAATGTGGACACAGAGGAACTTGAAGCTGCTGACTCTCTCCACCGGTGCTCCATTAATGGTGATGGGGCTGTGTTCTCTGTCTTTCTTCCTGAAGTCCACCACAAGCTCCTTGGTTTTACTGACATTGAGGGAGAGGTTGTGCTCCTGACACCAGTGTGTCAGAGTGTGCACCTCCTCTCTGTAGGCTGTTTCATCATTGTCAGTGATCAGACCTACAACCGTCGTATCGTCAGCAAACTTAATGATGGCATTGCAGCTATGTGTCGCCACACAGTCATGTGTGTAAAGGGAATACAGGAGTGGGCTGAGAACACAGCCCTGCAGGGCTCCAGTGTTGAGGGTCAGTGATGAGGAGATGTTGCTGCCCATTCTAACCACCTGACGTCTGCCTGACAGGAAATCCAGGATCCAGCTGCACAGCGAGCTGTTTAAGCCCAGAGCCCGGAGTTTCTCATCAAGCTTGGAGGGAATTATGGTGTTAAATGCTGAGCTGTAGTCTACAAACAGCATTCTCACATACGTGTTCCTTTTTTCCAGGTGGGATAGAGCAGTGTGTATTGTAGATGCAATAGCATCATCAGTGGAGCGGTTGTTACGGTAGGCAAACTGCAATGGGTCCAAAGAGGTGGGCAGAACAGAGCAGATGTGATCTCTGATCAACCTCTCAAAGCATTTGCTGATGATGGGAGTGAGGGCAACAGGACGCCAGTCATTTAAGCAAGTGATTTTGGCTTGCTTCGGTACAGGCACAATGGTTGATGTTTTGAAGCATGTGGGGACTACAGACAGGGAGAGGGACAGGTTGAAAATGTCCGTTATAACACCAGCCAGTTGGTTCGCGCATGCTCTGATGACGCAGTCCGGAATGCCGTCTGGACCCGCGGCTTTGCGAATGTTCACCCGTCGAAAGGATCGGGTTACATCCGCAACAGAGACGGAGAGTGAACCATCATCTGTAGTATCGGCCGCAAGTGCTCTCTCCGCGAGGGCGGTGTTGTTGTTATCCTCGAAACGAGCATAAAAAGTATTAAGCTCGTCCAGGAGAGAGGCAGCAGTGTTCATGGCGGAGTTTTTATTCTGTTTATAGTCCGTGATGGTGTTAATTCCCTGCCACATACTTCTGGAGTCAGTGGTGTTGAACTGTCCTTCAATTTTGTGCCTGTACTGGCGTTTGGCTGTACTGATGGAGTTACGGAGGGCATAACTGGCTTGTTTACGCTCCTCCGCGTTCCCGGAATTAAAAGCGGTGGTCCGCGCAGTAAGTGTCGCGTGAACATCGCCGTTAACCCAGGGTTTCTGGTTGGGGTAGATCCATATAGTTTTCGTCAGAACAACGTCCTCTACGCACTTCCTGATGAAACACGTTACGCTATCAGCGTAAACCTCGATGTCGTCATCGGAGGCAGACCGGAACATCTCCCAGTCTGCGTGATCAAAACAGTCCTGTAGCGCAGAGTCTGATTGGTCCGACCAGCACTGGATCATTCTGAGGGCGGGTGCTTCCCGTTTCAGTTTCTGCCTGTTGTCATTGCTATGTCTGGTGCGTGCTTTGCGCATCTACTTGGACCGCACGCAGAGATTTAGACGCTCTGAGCAGCTCTTTGTCTGCTTTGGAAGACAGCAGAAAGGGAGGGCTGTCTCCAAACAGAGGATCGCCTACTGTGTCGAGAATGCCATCGCTTTGGCGTACCAGGCCCAGGACGTGCTGCCCCCTTTGGGACTACGAGCACACTCCACTAGGAATATGGCAGCTTACCAACCTTGACCAACAGCACCTCTCTAGCAGATATCTGTAGAGCAGTGGGCTGGGCAACACCCAATACCTTTGCAAAATTGTATAATCTCCAGGTTGAGCCAGTTTCATCCTGTGTGTTGTCAGGTACGAACAGGTAAGTATACGGGGCAGCTGGCCGGGTGTACAACTTGCGTACAGCGCCTTTCCCCTCCTGGATGAGAAGACGTGCGCTTTTCCCCCATGTGAGTTCACGAGACAGTGAACCCAGGATGTATTTCCTATTTGTTTGTGTTTGCAGAGCTCCTTCCCTCCGGGTAGGACCTACCGGGGGACTTCTTCCACATGCGATACTGCCGGTCGGTAAGTCAATGTGACATATTCTCCACATGTTACCTCCCCTTCGGGCAGGGTGTGGTCTCTACAGTGTATTTTCCCGATGTGGATGCATATGGCCCCAGATGAATAATTTTCCATTTTTGAGGGAGAAAAAAGAAGAGAAGAGGCCACGGCTGGTGCGGCCTGTCCCCACTACGAGTTTGTCTTGTTCTCGGGGTGCGAGGGGCCATCAGACACGTGGGGGAGGTTACGTGAGGGCCAGGTGCACTTGCTACGAGGCACGCAGTGATCTGCCTGCACCTGCACCGCCAGTCTACGTAACACAGTTCAGCTGGTTGTGGCGTTTCTTATAGGGACCCCTAGTATCACTACATCCACACAACATTGAGTGAGTGACAGATAGGGAACATCTTGGTTATTGTTGTACCCTCTGTTCCCTGATGGAGGGAACGAGACTTTGTGTCCCTCTTGCCAAAATGCTGAGCTACCTGCTAAAATGGACAGTCTAGTCTTGGCTGTCTCGGCTTCCATCAGGGAATGGAGGTTACAACAGTAACCAAGATGTTTTTACTATTCTTACTAGTTTAAATTAAGTTACCATTACTCTTTAATCCTAAAGTTGTCATTAATAAAAACATTTAAATGGTCCTAAACAGTACTTGAAATTAATTTTTTTTTTTTAATCATAAGTCTTTGACTTTGAGTACTACTAACTCAAAATTATCACGAACAAAATTGCGGCTGTGTGGAATACCTATAAGCCCTGGCTCTTGAATAAATGATGTATGTTTAATCAAAACAGGGGAACTTATAGAAAAATTATAATTGTTATTTAAAAATGAATTTAGTTATAATTCACATGACTATTTTTGTTGTTTTGTTGTAGCTGGTTGATAGTTGTGATTTGTGTTAAGTCAATATTAGGGTGAATAATGTTACTTATTGACCTTGAAGACTGTTAAATTTAAGCCTAATTCTTGACTCAATTGTACTTTACACAAGTGCAGACTTATGTAAACTAAGAAGTACTGAGGAGAATCCAGTGTGCCATATGGCTAACTGAGATTCCAATAATAAAATCTCTTATACTGCATAAGACGGCTATAACTCAATTTAAATAATTAAATAAAAACAATGATACTTCAATCACAGATGAGTTGAGTTTACTTTTAATTAGTTAACGTTACTTAAAAAATTAGAATGCAAACCGATTGCCTTGAAAAATCCTATTCAGGTCAATTAATTAGATTTTACAGTAAAGGCACATAAATGCCATACTTGCAGGAATGACTGCATCATGTTTTCATTAATTCAATAATGCAGCCCTCACTTCCCTCCCTCTAAACAGACTAAAAATGCATGTAGACCAATTTCCAAACATTCGAGTGGATTTTGCAACAACAGCAAAAAAAAAAATAAAAAAAAGAAGGCTTGCACTGTGCATTAGTAATACCTCTCATTAACGATAAGACGACTGGCACACTAATGTGACTTGTCACCGCAGACAGTGCTCAGGACTACAGTGCTGAAGCCTTTTATTAGAAATTATACACATGTGATTAATAAACAACACACTGGCACTGTCCCATGGGATGTGGTGCCAGAAAAATTTGCCACTGATTATTGATGGGTATCTATCTTGCGTGCCTGTCATGTCACCCTCCCAAAGACGTATCTGCATGAAGAATGGCTGAAGAGATGCAGAAATAGGGCAAAACACAAGCTGAAACAAACCTAAACCCATTATAATAAAACCTGCGAGGAAATCTTTTTAAAATTCAAAAATAAAATACATAACCTCCTGAGACCCCACGTCCACCTGTGTGGGTATTATATTTTGTCTTCGCTTTCGCTCTATGCAATGCTTAATTTAATTTCAACAGACTGATCTCATTTCAGGAGACTCTGGGCTGTCAGTAAAGGGTTAAAGTTTTGAGTAATGAGATCAAACAATATGTTGTCGATCACAGAAGAGTTTGTGTTTGGGAAAAACACCAACAAAACTTCATCTGGTAAGAAACCTTAAGTTTTTATATTGAAACATTTGAGTCAAAATATTAGTGTAATGATGCTGGCAAGGACAATGATGAAGACAATGACGACGACGTGAAGATGAAGGAACCCAAGTGCAGTTTATTACTTGAAGAGTGATATATCAAATGTGAAACCAAAACAAAACATTAACATGAACTGAACTAGACTTGACTACAAAACATAAACTTGACTATGAACAAGAAAAAACTAGACTTGTCTTGGCATGGCACAAAACAACAAAGTTACATACACATTCACATTCAATACTTGACAAAGGACAATGGTAAACATTAGGGCTTAAATACACAGACATGGGTATCAAAACAACCAATGAACAGACAGAACTATAAACAAGACAATTAAACTAAATCAATGACAAACTAGAACTGATGAAACAATAAACCAATGAAAAACAAACAACCTAATGAAACAATAAACCAATGAAAACAATACACATAAACATGGAGGGAATACACGACATCACATGACAAGGGAACTAAACTTTTCAAAATAAAAGACATGGAATCAAAACATGAACAAAAACATGACAATTATGCTCTCTAGCTTCATATGCTTTGCCATAGAATACATTATAAACCAAACAGCACCTTGTGATTATTAAAAAAAATAAAATAATAATAATAATAATAATAATCCTGTTAAAAATTGCATTTAAAAAAAAAAAAGCATTCTTTTTTGTGCTGTGTGACGTCACTCTCCACCCATCTGGTGCTGGTCGTTTGTGCTCGGTTTGTGCCGTTAAAACAAACATTGTAATTATTTCCCTTCCTTAGATATATCAAAACTGTTTTTGGGATTCACTCCAAACTGGTGTCATTCGTTTGTGCTCGATTTGTGCCGGTTTGTGCCGTTACAATGAACAGTGTATCTGTTTCCCTTCTTTAGAAATAACAGATTTAATTCAGGGCATTGAAGTCACTCTCCACCCCATGTCATCCGAATCGTTCCAAACTGGTGACATTCGTTTAGAATGACTCAAGAGAATGACATAGCACAAGCGAATGACACCGGTTTGGAGCGATTTGGACGACATGGGCGGAAAATGACTTCACAGACCTGAATCATATTTGTTATTTCTAAGGAACAGAAATAGATCATGTGTTCATTTTAACGGAACAAATCGAGCAAAAATCACTTGCTTAAATGACTGGCGTCCTGTTGCCCTCACCCCCATCATCAGCAAATGCTTTGAGAGGTTGATCAGAGATCACATCTGCTCTGTTCTGCCCACCTCTTTGGACCCATTGTAGTTTGCCTACCGTAACAACCGCTCCACTGATGATGCTATTGCATCTACAATACACACTGCTCTTTCCCACCTGGAAAAAAGGAACACGTATGTGAGAATGCTGTTTGTAGACTACAGCTCAGCATTTAACACCATAATGCCCTCCAAGCTTGATGTGAAACTCCGGGCTCTGGGCTTAAACAGCTCGCTGTGCAGCTGGATCCTGGATTTCCTGTCAGGCAGACGTCAGGTGGTTAGAATGGGCAGCAACATCTCCTCATCACTGACCCTCAACACTGGAGCCCTGCAGGGCTGTGTTCTCAGCCCACTCCTGTATTCCCTTTACACACATGACTGTGTGGCGAAACATAGCTCCAATGCCATCATTAAGTTTGCTGACGATACGACGGTGGTAGGTCTGATTACTGACAATGATGAAACAGCCTACAGAGAGGAGGTGCACACTCTGACACGCTGGTGTCAGGAGCACAACCTCTCCCTCAATGTCAGTAAAACCAAGGAGCTTGTGGTGGACTTCAGGAAGAAAGACAGAGAACACAGCCCCATCACCATTAATGGAGCACCGGTGGAGAGAGTCAGCAGCTTCAAGTTCCTCTGTGTCCACATTACTGAGGAACTCCCATGGTCCGTCCACACTGAGGCCGTTGTGAAGAAGGCTCACCAGCGCCTCTTCTTCCTGAGACGGCTGAGGAAGTTTGGAATGAACCAACACATCCTCACACGGTTCTACACCAGCACTGTAGAGAGCATCCTGACTGGCTGCATCACCGCCTGGTACGGCAATAGCACCGCCCACAACCGCAAAGACCTGCAAAGGGTGGTGCGAACTGCCAGAAACATCATCGGAGGTGAGCTTCCCTCGCTCCAGGATATATATAACAGACGGTGTGTGAATAAATCTTGGAGGATTATCAAAGACTCCAGCCACCCGAGTCATGGGCTGCTCTCACTGCTTCCATCAGGCAGGCGGTATCGCAGCATCAGGACCCGCACCAGCCGACTACATGACAGCTTCTTCCCACAAGCAATAAGACTTTTGAACACATGATCTCTCACGATCTACAATCACTGCACTTTATTAATCCTCATTCTGTCAATATATTCTCGCTCCCAATTCAGTTAGTGTATATATATATTTATACCCTTATCTAGTGTATGTGTATTCTACATTGTGTGTATTGTGTACATTTGATATGTAAATTGTTGTGTAAGTATGTGTACATTTGTTATGTAAATTGTGTTGTGTAAATATGTTGTTATTGTAAAGTGGTTTATGTCTCGTCACTGTCATTACTGCAATGTTGCTCGGAACTGCACACAAGAATTTCACCTGCTGTTGCACTCGTGTACACAGTAGTGTGACAATAAAGTGATTTGATTTGATTTGAAAAACGAATGACACTGGTTTGGAGCAATTTAGACAACATGTGGTGGAGAGTGACATCACTGCTCCCAAAAACAGTTTTGCTATATCTAAGGAAGGGAAATAGTTACAACATTTGTTTTAACGGCACAAACCAGCACAAACCGAGCACAAACGACCAGCACCAGTTTGGATCGATTTGAGCGAGATGGGGTGGAGTGTGACATCACACAGCCCAAAAAATAATGCTTAATATCTCAAACATCAAACCAGCACAAACGTTAATTTTTGCGTCACAAATCAGCACAAACACAGCACAAACTAATGGAATAGTTTTGGTGATTATTTAATTATATGGGGTGCCAACTTCACAGAGGTATTTACCCAAATACACTTTGATAAACCTATAATAATTATATTATAAATATGTTAGAGCTGGAAATTGCATACATACATCATTCGCCCTTGAATGCTGATGTCATATCCATACACAGAGAAAATAAGATCCAGCTACTGTAGAGATGTAAATATAAATAAACCACACACATAGCAGAGTCTACAAGCAAAAATTGAAAGCGAAAGAGTCGGCTTGGCTTTTTAGATGTTTTTTTTTTCTTACTTAACAGTTAAGATATGATATTGATATGGTTTATGAATAATTGTGTAATCACACACACAAAAAGACATGTTTTCAGATATCCGTCTTTTCCTTTCGTTCATTATTTATTTGTCCATTCATTCTGATAACATGTCCTGTATTCATGTGTTCACTGGTGCTTCGAACCACATTAATTTGCACAGAGGAGCAGAGCTGAAGCAAAACCAAAACAATGTTCATCTGCATGACGCATGCCATTTTATTTTTTAACCACTAGAGGGCCAAAAGTTACATAGTGTAGCTTTAAATAAATTAATTAAAACTTTAGTCAAATTAAAATAAAAAAATAACAATTTTAACATGAAATTTTATTATTTTTATCCAATGAAGTGATTTAGAGCCCTACAGCACAATCCTAAATACAACATAGGAGTTATTTTTGCCAAATAAATTGTTGCATAATAGAGTTTAACAGATGTGCGATATTGCTTAAATATAAAACAGTTACTATTGATTTATTGATTTACACTTCACACCACCCAAGAGAGCAGTTTGCAGTATTATTATTAGCAGTAGTAGTAGTATAACAGTGAATATTACATAATTATACAGTAGTGCTGTATTTTTCTCATGCTTTTTTCATTTAAATTGAGCTTTCATTTTGCCTGAGCTTTTATTTTGAAGTGTTTCTGGGTGTTATGACCAAGAAGCTCTAACATAATGATGGTAGATTCCCAATCCAGAAAAGCCGATCACTACGTGAATCACAGTAATTATTAAACCACATTTTAAAAGGTTACTATTTAAATAATTAAATATGTATACTGTAAATGATTTCTGTTTTCACAGTATTATTGCTGTATTATCAGTAAAAGTCTACTGTAGAAACAGTTTACAGTATGTTGCTGTCAGTTTTATAGCTTTCACAGTATTATTGCTGTATTTCCAGCTTTGTCTTACTGTAGAAACTATTTACAGCAAAGTTGCTGTCAATTTATGTGAGTGCAGCGTAGTTCTAGCGGGAAGACAAGCAGCTGTACATCATCACACCATTAGCTAGGTAATTCCTAGCCAATCGCAGGTAAGCCATTGCTTTATAAGTCTGCTCACAATCTATCACATTGCTGTTTCAGTGCGCTAACACGGCAACCTCCACCACCCCACCACCACCAGTTGAGCCCCTCGCCCCTGCCTCCTATCTCCGGCAGGATATGATGGTTCTGAGTACAACTCCCTCAGACCGCCAGACGGGGCCTACGCCAAAGAGAGACATTACTTTTCTGTTCTACATTCATCAAATAAATGACATCTTAAACCTCACTCAAGCCTGCGTGTCTTCCCGATAGAAATACTATTCTTTGGGAAAAAAACTACAGAGTGGCAAAATAATTACTGTAATCTTATATTACTGTTAAATTGAATACAATAATATTCCAATGGACAAGCCTGACAGAGGACATTTTTTGGTTTATTGTGGTAATTTCAGCTTAGGAATTTTATAATACATACTTTTATAAGGTACCCCATACAGTAAGGCATTTAGTATATAGTTTTTTAAAAAAGTTAATTATTTTGTATAATTGCATGTATTTACAGTTGCCAGATTTTGTGAACTAATTTCATAAGGTTATACACAATTTTGTGGGTGGGAGACAGGGTATGTAGTCTCATCCAATTATCAGTAATATGGGTAAAATAGATTAAATCAATACCCATGAGATGTTTTTACTTTTCTTTCTATTTACACACTTAATTACATAAAGAGCGGAATCACACGCGATATAAACCTGGCAACCAATCATCTATACGGCCAGCCCGCCACAAATTTTCCTTACTTCAGCCTGAGCCTCGGAGGACCGTGAACCAGGTGAGAGCTAAAATGTCCTTCAATATTTTAATTGTCTATTTCTAAATATAATTTTTTTTTTCCCCCAAATGTTAAGATAAAGGTAGTTTTTAACGCTAACATTTCGGCCAGTTAGCCAAATACTAGTTATCACAAGGTTCGCTATTAATGTTAGTTAATATTTTCCATAATTTCAAGTTGAGTAATCAAACTTTTTGTTTGTTAACATTTATTGTGTGCACACATCATGTGCGTGTGGCATGTCGCGAGGCATCATATACATCGATCCTACACCTACAAGGCTGTGGAATATGCAATGCACAATTTGAGGGTATAACCATTTATAGTGTATTCAGTCATATTATACATTTATAAAGAGTGTACAACCGATGTACACTTAAAGGTTAGTGAATACACAGGCAGTGAAAGTCGCACCGAATGAATTCCCGCATCTCGGCAGCCCATCAGATGTTCACAGGGTTTGATTTCGCTCACTCATTTTCATTCACTCCTTCAAGTGAACTATATTATTTTTTTTAATGTAGGAAATACACAACAACAGCATAGGGGGCAATTTTGGATAAAGCCACTGCTGGGGACTGTGGTTAAATTAGTTTTATATTTGACATTCGTTTGATATTCGCCAAAATCACCATTCAGTTCCCCGTTTTTATCACTTTGGGCGCTTCTCATTTCTTATTTGTGCATCCTTGTTTTGTTTCCTCGCGTTCCATTCCCTTAGGAGACGAGGGAAGGATACACCTGTGTGTCCTTCCTCATGACTCCTCAGGAAGCTTCCTCGCTCCTCATTATACAAGTAATAAATTAAATAATCAGCATATTAAATAATAATTATAAGCATTCAATTATTTCATTTACAAAAATTTGATTAAATTGTTTGCTATTTTTAAGTTACATTTAAGCCGTTAGCTTAACATTTCTGGTCTTTTGAAATAATTTCTTTTCGAAATTTGTATTTATTTTGACTATATTTTAGAATTATTTTGCAACATTTTTATATGTTTTAACTGATCCACGTTTCTCTTTGTCTTACAGCTAAAAATCTTTGGTGAAGTCACCAGACATGGATGGGTAAATACTGTATCTATAGTTAAAATTGTTGAATATGTTTTTCATTTCTTTCAGTGTGCATGTAGTTGTTCGTCTTAGTATCACTTCTTCGGTTAATACAGAGGTAAGTAATGTTCAACTATTGAAGAACACATTAAAATTCATAAAATGAGAGCAGTTTTAGCTTTGTAAAGGCTGATTTATACTTCTGCGTTGCATGTGTATCCTAAGGCGTAGCCTGACGTGCACCTCTCCAAAAATGTAACAACATGGACCACAAGCACTTTGATTGGTCTGCTAGAAAAAATCTGCGATAGGAGAGTGTGTTTTTTAGTACCCTTTCATCTGACATTGTAGTGTTATGAAAACTCCCGCATTTGATCTGTTTTGTAACCATTCCACCCCCCTCTTCTGTTACGATATTGAAGGAGAGGCCATTTTCACACTTCCGCGTTTCTCACTTCCGGGGGTGGCCCTCGCAGGGTAAACTTAGTTCTGGTATCAACAAAGGACATTGAAACAATAGTTCATTGAATTTAATTTATTATCATAGAACACGTTTAATGTTATAGTTTCATCCTTACATCTACTATATAACACAATCTGTAGTTAGTCCCGAGATTCTTTGTTATTGAATAAATGCATAGTTCCAGGGCCTAAAACTAACTTTTTGCCACACCTGGCAATGGCTGGTGACTTAAGAAAATGTACCATCCATAAATATTTTTTTACTGGCCAAAACAGGCAGTAATGACACCAAAATTTTAGATACCAGTGAAAATTTGCAATTCTCTATTACAATTTCAATACCACAGCTAAAACTATAGCCTAACAATTAATATTACATTATTAAAGACATAAACAATCAGTAATAAAATCAGAACTAAGCCAAATTATATAAGAATTACAAGCAAAAGCACAAATAAACTGTGCATTTCGTGTTTTTCAGTTAGGTCAAACAGTAGTTTTCAGGTACAAAAATGTTATTAAGTAAGAAAATGCAAAAAAAAAAAACTGCATAGTTTTCACTGTATAAATTAAACATCCTTATTAATTAATCCTTATTAAGCTTACAAAAGTTATGCAGTCAAGAGCAGTGAGTGATTTTCTTTCTTTGTCATTTGATTACATTAAAAACAGACAGCAGCAGGAATATTAGGATGATGTCACTTTAAGAGTGAATGTACAGATCTAATATAATGATATGTTCACTAAAGACATAACCTGCTATGTTTATGATATTCACAATTTTTTGACAATTTTGTGTGAATTTGTCCACTCAATTGTAAGACATGAAAGAGAGCTCAGTTTAGTACTTGCACGCTGTGTACCAGTAACGAAATGAAGCTTAAACTTTCGTAACAATGAAGCGATGGTCTGTCAGCTGTCCCGAGCGTCGTTCATGTTTATGCATTGTTAGAATTCATAAAAATGTTACCGGCCAACTGGCAAGTGACACCGTTTTATATACTTGCCAATGCAGAATTTTACTCACATTTGGCGAATGGCGAGTTTTAATTTTAGGCCCTGCATAGATCCGCTGTTAATGTACTTGAGTTCTAATGGTTCTTCTGTTAAGCGTGCCATAGGTTCTGGGTTCTAATCCATCCTTGTATATTTTATTTTTATGTTTCTCCGCAACGGCAATAGATTGAAACGCTCGTCTGTACACGAGCCACTGCTACTGATAAAAGCGGCAATGAGCACTCGGCATGATTTCAAAAACGCATTCCAGTGCCAGATTGCCTCTTATTCAATTCTGCTAGTCAACTAGAGATGCATAATTTGCATTAGATACAACAACTCAAGCTGCAACAAAAGTCGCTGTCTATTTGCCACCACCACTGCTGCTGCTTCTCCAACAACGTACACAATAAGCAGCTTCTTCAGCTTTTGCCTTGATACTATGGGTTACACCATCAACATGCCCATGGCCACAGGCTACTAGCGGTCTGCATGTGTAATTGCACGTCGATGCGGACAACGACACAGAAAAGACGTATAGCCTATGGCGTAGAGGCTACGGTGTAGGTCTAATGCATAAGTATAAATCAGCCTTAACATTGATCGAGGAGATCAGGGTCATAGAATTTAGTTAAAAAGGGATAGTACACTCAGAACTGAAAAATGTACTCACCCTCACATAGTTTCAATCTCATTTAACACTAAAGTTATTCATATAGTTTTAGCACATATCCTGGTTGAGTGTATAGTGGTTCCATAAACTGTAAATTAAATGAAAGCTGTTTATCACATTGATGTCAGTAAAGCTGTCGTGCAACTAAATTTTTGTGTTTTGTTCTCAATAGGCAGCAAAAATCTGGGATCTGCATTGGCCCTGCCAAGTGTGGAGAGTGTTTTACAGTTTAATTAATTCAATTTTAATAAAAGTTATTAAATGGACTTATGAGTGTTGTCATAATTGATGTGTGACATCTAATAATTAGCAATATCACTGTGTAAAATATTGTTTGCAGACAAGCCTTTATATTTTATTCTTTTTTTTAAACGTTTAACAGATTGTAGTTCGTTATAATCTATGGTTATGGTAAATATAGCAAAAAACTACTGTAATCAGTTCTACTGTATAGTAACTTTACAGTATTTTAAAATACAGTAGGAAAAACATGAACTGTAATTTTACAGTATAAATATACTGCAAGTTATTATACAGTATGCTGTGAATTACTGTAGTCAAATTTATTGTAACGACCCACACCGTCTTTGGTTTGTTTACCTTTTTACTTTAGTTTCTGTAACGACCCACACCGTCTTTGGTTTGTTTACCTTTTTACTTTAGTTTTTGGCACTTTTTATGTTCCACATTGTTCTTTGTTTATGCACTCTTTGAGTTTTGGCACCTTTTATGTTCCGTATTGCCTTCTGTTTTATGCACTCTTATTTTGAAGTTTTGTAATGTCATGTTTTCCCTCCTTTTCCACGTGTCTGGTTTTCATTGGTTTATTGTTTGATTTATCTTGTTATCAGTTCTAGTCTTGTCATTGGTTTTAGTTAATTACCTTGTTATCTTGTTTTGAGTTCTGTTTGTCCATTGGTTTATGTTTTCCCTTGTTTTGTATTTTAGCCCTGATGTTCACCTTGTCCTTTGTTGGTCGTTGTTTGAAGCTCTACGTTTGAAGCTCTACGTTTGAAGCTCTACGTTTGAAGCTCTGTCCCGTATCCTGCCTTGGTCCATGTCCCTGCCCAAGCCCACCTTGCTAAACCCCCGTGTTGTTTTCTTGTTTTCTTTCCTTTATTTTTCCCCTTGTGGAGGTTTCATTTGTTCCTGCCTTTGAGTTTGCCTTTACTTTTAAAATTCTATTAAACTGCATTTGGATCCCTACTCCCTCGTCTGACCTCGTCATTACAGAACGACCGACCAACAATGGATCCAGCAGCCCTCACCGCCCAACAGGCGAATTTCCTCCTCCTCGGCCTTAAACAGGAGGACCGCCCGATAGAGGTCCATGTCTCTGAGTTCCTCGAGCTGGCAAACTCTTCGGATTTTCCAGATTACAGCTTGGTGGTTTTCTTCAGGGCAAATCTTGACACTTCATTGAAGGAGCGGCTACCACCAGCAACCCCTGGCTGGACGCTCTCTGATTTTCTTGAAGTGACCCTGAGGATCTGTGGCTCTCCTCTGACTGTGGGCATTGCAGAGGAGGCCGCTATCTCTCCCCCCACAGAGGTCACCTCCCAGCCTTCCGTGACTCGTTCCTCCACGCCTGCTACGGCCAACGTGCCCCCAGCCTTGTCTGTCCCTGGGCCAACGTTGACAACCCCGTCCGCCAGGAGGAGGAGGAGAAGAGGGAAGGCTTCCGCTCCTCAGCCTCTGCCTGCCACGGCCAACGAGCCAACGCCCACGCCTGCCACGGCCAACGAGCCAACGCCCACGCCTGCCACGGCCAACAAGCCCACGCCTGCCACGGCCAACGAGCCAACGCCCACGGCCAACGAGCACACGCCTGCCACGGCCAACGAGCACACGCCTGCCACGGCCAACGAGCACACGCCTGCCACGGCCAACGAGCACACGCCTGCCACGGCCAACGAGCCAACGCCCACGCCTGCCACGGCCAACGAGCTGGAAGCCTCGTCCGTCCCAGAGCCGGCGTTGCCAGCCTCGTCCGTCCCAGAGCCGGCGTTGCCAGCCTCCTCTGCCAGGAAGAGGAGGAGAAGAGGAGGGGCTTCCGCTCACCAGTCTCCGTCCTCCATGGCCCCGTCCCAAGAGCCAGAGCCAGCGCCTGTAGCCTCGACCGTCCAAGAGCCAGAGCCAGCGCCTATAGCCTCGACCGTCCAAGAGCCAGCGCCTGTAGCCTCGACCGTCCAAGAGCCAGAGCTTTCCACAGCTCCGCCTCCAGAGCTTTCCACAGCTCCGCCTCCAGAGCCACCCACAGCTCCGCCTCCCGAGCCACCCACAGCTCCGCCTCCCGAGCCACCCACAGCTCCGCCTCCCGAGCCACCCACAGCTCCGCCCCCCGAGCCTCCCAGAGCTCCGCCCCCCGAGCCTCCCAGAGCTCCGCCCCCCGAGCCTCCCAGAGCTCCGCCCCCCGAGCCACCCAGCACTCCGCCCCCCGAGCCACCCAGCGCTCCGCCCCCCGAGCCACCCAGCGCTCCGCCTCTCGAGCCACCCAGCGCTCCGCCTCTCGAGCCACCCAGCGCTCTGCCTCCAGAGCTTCCCAGCTCTCCGCCTCTCGAGTCACCCAGCGCACTGCCCCTCGAGCCTTCGAGACCAAGGTCAAGGCCTCCCACGCCTCAGCCACCCGAGCCTTCCACACCCCTGTCTCCCGAGCCCTCCGCGCCTCTGCTGCCAGAGTCCCCCAGGTCTCCGCCTCAGAGGACTGCCTCGGCTCTGCCTGCAGCTGCTCCGCCTTCCACGGCTCTGTCTGCTCCGCCTTCCACGGCTCTGTCTGCTCCACCTCCCACGGCTCTGCCTGCGCCTATTAAATCCCCAGGACCTTCCAAGCCTCCTTGGTCACCGCCCACCATGGCACCGTCCCTGGGGGCCTCCTCGACTCCTCTCGAGCACACGCCTGCCACGGCCAACGAGCACACGCCTGCCACGGCCAACGAGCACACGCCTGCCACGGCCAACGAGCCAACGCCCACGCCTGCCACGGCCAACGAGCTGGAAGCCTCGTCCGTCCCAGAGCCGGCGTTGCCAGCCTCGTCCGTCCCAGAGCCGGAGTTGCCAGCCTCCTCTGCCAGGAAGAGGAGGAGAAGAGGAGGGGCTTCCGCTCACCAGTCTCCATCCTCCATGGCCCCGTCCCAAGAGCCAGAGCCAGCGCCTGTAGCCTCGACCGTCCAAGAGCCAGAGCCAGCGCCTGTAGCCTCGACCGTCCAAGAGCCAGCGCCTGTAGCCTCGACCGTCCAAGAGCCAGAGCTTTCCACAGCTCCGCCTCCAGAGCTTTCCACAGCTCCGCCTCCAGAGCCACCCAGAGCTCCGCCCCCCGAGCCTCCCAGAGCTCCGCCCCCCGAGCCTCCCAGAGCTCCGCCCCCCGAGCCACCCAGCGCTCCGCCCCCCGAGCCACCCAGCGCTCCGCCCCCCGAGCCACCCAGCGCTCCGCCCCCCGAGCCACCCAGCGCTCCGCCTCCAGAGCCTCCCAGCTCTCCGCCTCTCGAGTCACCCAGCGCACTGCCCCTCGAGCCTTCGAGACCAAGGTCAAGGCCTCCCACGCCTCAGCCACCCGAGCCTTCCACACCCCTGTCTCCCGAGCCCTCCGCGCCTCTGCTGCCAGAGTCCCCCAGGTCTCCGCCTCAGAGGACTGCCTCGGCTCTGCCTGCAGCTGCTCCGCCTTCCACGGCTCTGTCTGCTCCGCCTTCCACGGCTCTGTCTGCTCCACCTCCCACGGCTCTGCCTGCGCCTATTAAATCCCCAGGACCTTCCAAGCCTCCTTGGTCACCGCCCACCATGGCACCGTCCCTGGGGGCCTCCTCGACTCCTCTCAGGCCTTCTGACACTGTCTTGTGGCCTCCTCCCAGGCCTTCTGACCCTGCCTTGTGGCCTCCTCCCAGGCCTTCTGACACTGCCTTGTGGCCTACTCCCAGGCCTTCTGACACTGCCTTGTGGCCTCCTCCCAGGCCTTCTGACCCTGCCTTGTGGCCTCCTCCCAGGCCTTCTGACCCTGCCTTGTGGCCTCCTCCCTGGCCTTCTGACCCTGTCCTGTGGCCTCCTCCTAGGCCTTCTGACCCTGTCTTATGGCCTCCTCCTAGGCCTTCTGACCCTGTCTCGTGGTCTCCTGACCCTATCCCGTGGCCTTCTCCTTGGCCTCCTGACCCTGTCCCAGTCCTGAGGCCGTCTCCAAAGCCTCCTGAACCTGCCCTAGCCTTGTGGCCGTCCCCTAGACCCCCTGACCTGATCCCTACCCTACGGCCACTTCCCTGGCCTCCAGACCCAGTCCCTGCCATAGGGCTGCCTCCCTGGCCACCTGACCCGATCCCTGCCCTACGACCACCTCCCCGGCCTCCTGACCCAGTCCCTGCCCTATGGATGCCCCCCGACCCGGTCCCCTCCTTCAAGTTGTCCCCTGGGCACCTACCCGGCCTCCTTGGTCTCCTGGCCACCCACCTGTTCTGTCTCTGTCTTCCTGTCCATGTCTTGTCCCTCTGTGCCCCTCGTGTTCCCTAGATCTGCCTGTTCGTTCTCGTTTTTCGTTGTCGTTTTGCCCCTCCTTTGATTAGGAGCGTCTGGGATCCGCTCCTTAAAGGGGGGGCTCTGTAACGACCCACACCGTCTTTGGTTTGTTTACCTTTTTACTTTAGTTTTTGGCACTTTTTATGTTCCACATTGTTCTTTGTTTATGCACTCTTTGAGTTTTGGCACCTTTTATGTTCCGTATTGCCTTCTGTTTTATGCACTCTTATTTTGAAGTTTTGTAATGTCATGTTTTCCCTCCTTTTCCACGTGTCTGGTTTTCAATGGTTTATTGTTTGATTTATCTTGTTATCAGTTCTAGTCTTGTCATTGGTTTTAGTTAATTACCTTGTTATCTTGTTTTGAGTTCTGTTTGTCCATTGGTTTATGTTTTCCCTTGTTTTGTATTTTAGCCCTGATGTTCACCTTGTCCTTTTGTCAGTCGTTGTTTGAAGCTCTATGTTTGAAGCTCTACGTTTGAAGCTCTGTCCCGTATCCTGCCTTGGTCCATGTCCCTGCCTAAGCCCACCTTGCTAAACCCCCGTGTTGTTTTCTTGTTTTCTTTCCTTTATTTTTCCCCTTGTGGAGGTTTCATTTGTTCCTGCCTTTGAGTTTGCCTTTACTTTTAAAATTCTATTAAACTGCATTTGGATCCCTACTCCCTCGTCTGACCTCGTCATTACATTTATACAGTAATTTTACCATAGAATAAAATACAAAAGCTTGCTGGCTATTTGTTGCCAGTAAGTTACTGTTGATTGTATGCTCATTTTTTTTACAGTGTAGTCTTTATATGACTCGTGCTAAAAAGTGAAATACCATTCTGCCTGCTGTCATCTTGCTGATTTAGCAATAATGTTTATTTTTTTTATTTTTTGATCAACAACTGACTGTAAAGAACCAAACAATTAATAAAAGAGACATCATGAAATGAAAATGTTTTCTATGCATGGATCTCATCTTTGGACACGCATTACATGAAACAAGTCTAAGAAAACCTTCCAACAGGTGATTTAAACTGGACTGTAGATGCTGTAAATGGATAATGTTGTGAAAATGGTCCATGGAAAACTTTAAGAAAATTTTGATTAATCTTAAGGAGACAGTAGCATGAAAAGTGCTGCATTACAAAGTTTAAATTGCATTAGAAAAATGCTAAATTTTCCAGCTGCTAATTTTATTACTAAATAAAATGCTTAGGAAAAATATGTTATTTGCATTGCTTTATATTGTAACCAACATCTTTATACAAGTTGTTGCTGTTTTGATTCTAATTGAGTGAATAATAATAATGGTCTGTCCATCATGCAAAGTGATTTTATGCCTTTAGAAGACTTGCCGCTTTCAGAAGATTTATGCCACTTTTAGAGCCTTTCACATTTGAAATTGTTAAATCAGGGTCATCTTTAACCCTCTAAATGGAATCTTGTTTCATGTTTCACACTGTTCATACTTTACCCTGGGTTAATAATTAATCCTGGATATTCATGTTCCGAGTTTTCACACTTTACTTTCCTAGCCTTGGGTCAGTGTTCTTATTTGCATATTTGCAGTGTCAATAAAAATGATTGAATGAATATCTGTGGAAATGTCCCCAATGAAATCAGCTCTATTTGTCTTTCCCACACACTCTCATGAAGGAATCATACAGATTTGCATGAGTTGGCTAAATTTTATGAAATTGAATGACTTTTCAGGTAACTCCCCCTTGCCTCCTTCTAAAACGTGACAATTATTTCCTTCATACCAAACATAATCTTTAAGCGTCAAATCATCCTTACAGACTCTACTCTATGTTTAGGTTTAGATATGGGGTTTGGGTGAACTCATGCTGAACACATGCTGAACTTTCGCTTACTTCCGCATTACACATATGGGTATTTGGATGTCTAAAATTCATACGAATTTATAAGTTCGAACTTGTACGATTTTCTAAAATAGTCAACTTGTATGAGTTTGGTCTTTCATCTTCTGAAACATACCACGAAATACACACATAAGGAATATTGTCACTTCACGATGCCTGTTATCGCATATGACATTGCTATTAAAAAAAAAAAAAAAAAAAACTTGGAGCATAAATATTAAGAGGTAAGTACTGAGTAGGGGAGCAATTCAAATATTCATCAAATGTAAGAAAAAAAAATGCACATTCGAATGCTAAAACTGTGCATTTGAATTTTGAGTGTATTCCAAGAACAGACGATGACTTCAGATCGATTGCATTCTTGTGCTAAAAAAGGCTAGGTAAATACAGTTTAATAGAAAGCAGGTGTCTCAAGATGCTTTTTAATGTTCCTTTTAATTGGACACAGCATCTAAAAAAACAGTGCTCCAGCATGAGACGCTGATTAAACAAAAAACAAAGTGAACCAAAGACATGCGTCTAGCACGCGTTACATAGAAAAACAAATGGATGGTTGCAAAAATGTTCAGTGTGAACAGCCCCTTACAGTAGATGGAGGTATTTGTCCATTGCCTCTTGCTCTCTAATAAGCATTTCTCAGACAAAGCAATGGGCTTTGGGACTGGTGAGCGGAGTTCAACCTCTTGTCAGTTCCATTCTGTTGTGTTCCGTCTGTTTGAACAGCCGGATACCATTATTATCTAGAATATTGCTACCATACATAAAACTGTAATTCATAAAAACTATGTGGCATTTCGCTGTTATTATGGAGCTTGAGTCTGGGATAGTATACTGTGGCATCAGCGCAAGTGTAACAGCATGTGGACGTCTATTGAAGCATTTTCCCCACCTCATTTTACTTTTGATTTAACATTTGAGAATATGGGCCATCTAAAACTTTTATTTTATTCTATGCACATTAGTTGAAAATGGAATGCTTTTTTTTTTAACAGCCAGGAATGTTCTTTGCAATAATATTACACAGTGCTGTATGGTTTATGTATTCTTTGTGCCCTCTTGTGGACTAAGGAAACAACGTCAATTTAATTAGGAAAAAATATTTGTATTTTTACAGTGAGACACTACTGCTATTGTATTGAGTAAAACCAACAAACAGTCATTTAATAATCTAATTGTGTGTTTTGCAATATAAAGTTATACAGGTTTGGAACTACATAAGAGCGAGTAAATGATGACATAATTTTCCTTGTTTGGGTGAACTATACCTATAAGAGAACACCTTGCCTTGCCAGCAAGAAAAATAAATTGCACAATAAAATTATGCTTTTTTTCTATCCCCAGATTATCCTTGTAGCAGTGCCAACTGCTTCCAATCCTGAAGTCTCTTTAAAATAACACAGCATCTCATTATCACAGACAAAGCATAAGGGACTACATAATACAATTTTTATAGGAAACAGTTACGATAATTCATTTTTGAGCTGGAAAAATAATCTGAGAGCATAGAAACACACTTCACACCACCCAAGAGAGCAGTTTGCAGTATTTATTCCAATTTCCCCACCGTACTGCATCTACGAGTCAGTAACACTACAGCTGGAAATTAATCACAGACCAAATGAACCCCTGCTAATATCCTCTCTAGTCTCATTCCCTCTACTGATCGGAATGAAATCAGAGGTGCAACCGTAACCACTTCACCCATGTGGGAATTCAAACCTGCAAGTACAAATGGATTGCTTTAACTGCCACAAATGACAGGTGCTTTTATAGAATCAGGCAGTAAAACTACAGAAAAGTTTCAGCTCCACAATATTAAGAATTTGGAGAGAGATCTAATCTGATGGAAAGTTGAGAGTAATAACACTTTTTAAAAAAGACAAGAAAATGATTGAGGTGAATTACAACAAAAGTATATATAACAAAATTGCAACTGATTCAATTAAATTGCAAATAAAGTTATTTAAATTCAGACAGTATTTGCATGTCCCAACCACATACATACGGGTATAAAGGGAAGCAGGCGGGCGTGCGTCTGTCAGTCAGATTTTTTCTTTGGTGCCGAGCGGTTGTGCAACAGCAAACTGAGTTCACCACTGTTCCACTCAACTCTACTGGCAAGAAGCACTGCTGATCCTATGGCGTGTTTCCAGCTGGTGTTCTCTCTCTCTGCACGCTGTGCAGTCCACACCCCTGGGCACTTCGACAGTGCTTTCACTGCCTTAAACAGTGTTTTCCCCATCTAAATGAGTTTGTTTTCTCTAAAAGAATTTGAGTTTTCACTCAAAAAAGAGCAATACACAGACAGGCACTGAACGTCCTTTTCAGGACGCGTCTTTTTCAAGATGCCCTTCCGCCTCTGTGTAGTTCCTGGATGCGGTTAATATCTCTCCAAGACCGATGGCCACAGACGCTGCCTTGTATGCCTGGGCAGCGATCACACTGTTTGTGGATGGTTCATGCACTCACTGAGAAAACATGACCATGGCAGTGTTGTGGTCACGGCTCTCCTTCCTCAAGGTGAATGCCACTTCAGCCACCCCCCAGAGTCGCTCCTTCTTCCCATGGGATTGAGGACGACCCGGCTGGCAATGAAGGCAGTTTGGGGATGCAGATGGCCGATATGCTTGCCCAGGCTGCCATGAGCGGGGGCTTGAACTGGAACCCTCCGTCCTCCCCACAGCCTTAACGCCCCCGGTACCAAGTGCATGACAAGCTGACGCGGTCATGGAGGGCACCTTTTACTGCACAGAATCGATCCCTCCACTCGTCCGCTCTCACTACCCTGGATGGCGGTGCGGCCCAGGGGTACACGGAGGTCCCCCAGGTGGACAGACTCGGGTGGGCGATGGCCACCCTCATGGTCCAGGAGCACCACCTCTAACTGAACATGGTCGAGATGTGCAACGTTGACAAGGCACGCTTTCTCAACTTCCCCATCTCCCAGCTTGGCCTCTTAGGCAACACTGTCGACGACTTCGCCCTGCAGTTTTCGGCGGTGAAGAAGCAGACGGAGGCGAACTCCCACATCATACCACGGCGTCGCCAAACCAGAGTGCCCCCAACCCTTTACATATCTATTTGGGCCACACAAAAAGCTTTAGGTGTTCTGAGCAGCTTTTTGTCTGCTTTGGTGGACGGCGGAAATGGAACGCCATCTCCAAACAGAGGTTAGCTCACTGGGTCATTGATGCCATCTCACTGGCTTACCAGACCCAGGCCGTGCCCACACCCTTGCGGGTTCAAGCACATTCGATGAGAATTGTGGCATCCTCGTGGGCACTGTCCAACGGCACCTCCCTAGCAGACATTTGCAGAGCAGCGGGCAGGGCAACACCCAATACCTTTGCGAGATTTTACAATCTTAGGGTTTTGTCTGTATCGTCCCGTGTTTAATCAGGTCCGAGCCAGTAGAACTCGGTAATGCGTAACAGCCGACTGGGTGTTCTGCTTGCACCCAGCACCCTTCACCAAGATAATCCAGTGTGCCTTCTCTCCCAGGTTAGCCACTAAGCGTCGCTTCCTGGATGTTCTCCTCCCTAGCCTTCTGGCCTAAGAATTCAACGGAGCAATTTGCGGCCAGACCCACTATGAGCCACAGGTGCCCTGTACTGGGGTAGGCTACACAGGCTTAATTCACTCTTCATGGAAACTCCCTGTGATGTATTTTCCACGGTACGGTCCTCCTGTCGGCATCTCCCTTGGGCAGTCCCACTGCCTCCGGTCGCCAAGCTTGTAGAGCTCCTCCCTCATCAGGCAGGACCTACCATCGCGCCGATCCCACGTACGGCTTCACAACCATTGTGGTGTATTTGCCACATGTTACCTCCCCCTAGTCTGGGCAGGATGTGGCCTCCGCAGGCTTTTTTCCCCCTGAAAGAATAGGACTAGGAAAGACCGCCTTCCCCGATGCATTTCATAGTGCTAAGATAGCCCCAGTCTATGCGAGAGACATAGAGAGAGAAAAGTCCAGGCTTGCTCCCATGCTAGTCATGTAGCACCTGTTCCCCCCTCAGGGGTGCTGGGAACCTAAGGTCTGTGTATGACATCTCTGTATATGACATATATACATATACACATATACACTAGACTGGAATATGAAGTACAGTACTGTGCAAAAGTCTTGAAAAAGATGTTTCACAAAACTTTTGTCTTAAGTTGGTTATATATATTAGGGCTGTCGATTTAATGTGTTAATTCAGAGCGATTAACTTGACTAAAATTAACGTGTTAAAAAAAATTAACGGCATTAATCGCAATGCCCCCGGACCGCCCAGATAGATAGATAGATAGATAGATAGATAGATAAGATTAGATAGATAGAGTCAGACCTCCTGAGGTGGTCTGAGTATGGTTAGCTTTTGGGTCCTTTTAAGGGGGTCTGAGACCACTTGCATTGTTCACATTTACATATAGGGTTAGGGTTAGTGATACTGCTCTGAGAGAGCTTGGAATGTTCAAATGAACTAGGTGTAAAAATGCCCTAATTTTAACAGCCCAGCAGCAGCACTGAATAATGGGCTTTCACCAAACTACTGCACAAATACAAGATGTGAAGGGTCACAACTTTTATATTCAAACATTTTAGGAATTCTGCTGAAATTCATACAGTTTGTCCTGCAATTAAAAATAAAAGTAACACTAAAGCCACGGTCATACTAGACTTCGCACTCCATTCACTCGCATTTAAATGCATCTAAATGTGAGAGACTGGAAATGCAAGCTCATGCAAACATATTTCCAATAGAAATCCTCTCCGTTGAGGTATTCAAAATAATTTAAACAATGCTCAGAGCCTAACGTGACCGTGGCTTAATATTAACAGAATTCAAGTTTTAAGTGGCATGTAAAGCGAACTCAAAGATTAACAGTTTGTGTAATGTTTAGTAGATGGGCTTCAGTTTACATTATATCCTGACTGCTTTTAATAAAGCACTTCATCAAAACAGCATAAATTTCAAATGATCTCATTAATTATTTGAACCCTGAATGCACAATCAATGTGTATCCATTAATTACAGTTGATTCAAAATTCATATTTGCCTGCCCACTCATTGATAGATTTACACAAACCAATTACACTGTTATACAAGTACGCCCATCCTGTTGAAGTAATGGTTTATGTTTCCCTAATAAAATGCCACATCCATTAGCACTGCCATTTATGTTGACTCTGCATTCATACAAATTGACACTGAATTATGACCAGAAGACACTCTAACGACTGTAGAACATTTTCTTTAAAATCTCTGTCTGACCTTGTGCCTGTCTTAACATTCAAACAGATCAAGTGCGATTTTGAAGGTATTTCCTAATATGATATTTGACCCTTAGATAGTGGGTAGTTTATTCACAACAAGGTCAAGCATATTCATGTTGTTTGGAAATGGGAGCGGTGGTATCAACCAGATCAGATAGATGGCTTTTATCTTTGTGTGTCCTTCAAGCACATGAGACATTAAATCACTACGAGCCTACTGCATCTAAGAAAATGAAGAGCAAAATGAAGGACAAGGTATGCATGCAGTAAACATCAGTCACACAAGCGGTGCAAAAACATGCATATATATGTGCACATATGGTGAAATGTAATTATGGGCCACTGCCTAACCGCTTAAATTGTTACAAAACAAGCATGATTTTAAGTATAGAAAATCAAGGGGGCCTGGGTAGCACAGCAAGTAAAGATGCTGACTACCACACCTGGAGTCACAAGTTCAAATCCAGGGTGTGCTGAGTGACTTCAGTCAGGCTTCCTAAGCAACCAATTGGCCAGGTTGCTAGAGTAGGTAGAGTCACGTTGGGTTAATCTCCTCGTGGTCGCTATAATGTGGTTCTCGCTCTCGGTGGGGTGCATGGCGAGTTGTGCGTGAATGCTGCGGAGTATAGTATGAAGCCTCCACATGTGCTAGGTCTCTGCGGTAATGCGCTCAACAAACCACATGATAAGGTGCACAGATTGAAGTCTCAGACACGGAGGCAACTGAGATGCCACCATGAAGACTTAGAGCGCATTGGGAATTGGGCATTACAAACTGGGGAGCAATAGCTTCCCTGCTCATGTGAATCTTTACTTTCATACAGTGGGTATCCATTCAGAATAGGCTTTCTACCACCGCAATCACCACGTGAATGAGTCATGATTCATTAGCAGCTCTAAAACACTAAGGGGCACTATAACCATAAGATTTCAACATCTGAATGCCTCAGAGCTCTTTCTCCCAATGTAATGACACTTAAGTTGGAGGCAAAGTAAGGGCAAGTTATGCTTGTTTGCCAACCGCCATAAAAAAAAATAAAAAAATAAAAAAGAGAAGGAAGAACAACAAATGTAAAAACAGCACAACCTTTATTTTCTGGCTAAAAGTTGCGATGGAGACGCATTATAAAGTTTTACTGAAGCATTCAGCATTCACAAGAACGTGAATTGGAGAGTAATTTGATTGTATTTATTCATTCACATTTCATTAGAGATAATTATCATTTGCAAGTATTTTTATACATATGCACAGATGTTATCTAAAAGCATCATTAGACCGATATTCAAACTATTGTGATATCCAAAAACTGTTAATAGTCTAAACCTGTGCTTTCTTTTAATATGCCTATAGGCTAGCCAATATTTTCTATTTTTTAAGAGGATTATCAAATGTGAATTAATTTATATGTATACATTGTGTCACATGTTATATTCTCCTGGCAATAAAAATTAAAGAAAAAATGAACAGAATCAATATTTAAGGGAGCAGAATACTTATCAAATGAAATATTTGAAAATATTTGCAAATGAATCACAATTTTCCATTACATGAATTTAGCTGGAAGTATTGTGACCACTTTATTTGTTTAATAGTTGTCTCAATAAATGCATTATGAGTTTTCCACTACACATGTAATAACCTGAAACACTATGCCGTTCAAACCTGTAGGTTACGAGCACAAGATCTTCAAGGTTTCTTGAATAACCACCACTCTTAAATTTATGAATACTAAACTTTGCCAACAAAAGCAGAAAATTAATTAAATAATATTCCTAATGAAGAGACATGTCATAGCTAAAAAAAAAAAAAAAAAACGAATAAAACATTTTCAAAACAAAATTGAAAGCTGGGAATGATATGATCTCTAACAATCTTGCAGAAATCAGACCAAAAACAAGTCAAGCTGGGACAACTCCAAAATAAATAAAGACCACAAAATGTATAGAATATATCGACATCACAATTAAATCTCTCTACAAGAAAATAATTAGTGGGGTAGTACTTATAAATAAGTTTGAAGGAAATTTATTTTATTTTATTTTTGATTAAATATTTATGGGGTAATTTCCAAATTTTGCACCATCTCAATCCAGCCACACCCTGCATCAGACATGCTTGTGTAGTGTCTCAGGTTCTTTGCGTCATAAACATTAAATGTTTAGGTCACTGTGTCAAGTTAAATATAGTTTAATTCTCAATATTTAAACACATCTTGAGATCCCTTAGTTCGCATTTGCGCTCCTTCAAGTGTTTTGAACACAAGAACGTAATACTTGTGTTGTTTTGCCAACTGAAGTGTTTTCTTCACTGTATAAACTGTGCCTTGCTCATACAGCTGAAGTTTCACTTACTGCCCTCTGGAGTAAACAGGTGGTACTACAAGCTTCCATTCAGGAATGTTCCTTATTATGGTCATGGCATTGCGATTGTGTCAATTTTTTAAATCGACAGCCCTGATATATATAAAAAAGAGTGACATACGCATTCACATCTTTTTAAATATGTCGTTCCATGATCCCTGTGCGAGAGGCACATCCCGCCATCAGATCTGGGCCATGCCCGTGCAGACTCAGCTCTCATGGAGACAGACTGCCCTCACTGTGAGGGCATGAGTCTCAAGATGCTGTTCTCGCGAAATCACCCTTGTTCTGAGGGACGATTCAGCATCACGTGCCCTCCCACCCACCTCTTCTGTGATACCTGAGGGGAGGCACGGCAGGGCTGCGAGGTCGAGCAGGATGCATTTGAGGAGAACCTTGAAGGGATGCCTTCACATGCCCTGCGAGCCCCTCAATCTCCATGCAACACGGCCTTGTCTTGTTTGCCAGTTTTGACGCTGGGGATGATGACAGTGTCATGTCTCTCGCTGCATCAGGTAAGTGGTCAGTGGATCATGCTGCCACCCCTCCCCCCAGCGAGGGTGAGGAGCGTGCACGCGCCACTGATAAGGAGGTGCTTTGCGTCCTTTCAAGAGTGGCCAAAGAGCTCTATTGAGTGGTCTCCTCCAGAGGAACAAACACAGTCTCGCCTTGATTAATGGTTCCTGCAGTCCGGACACCGTCAAGCGACCCTGTCCTAAAGATCTGCCTCGTTCTTCCCTGAAGTTCATAATGAACAGTCAAATTCCTGCCGCACGCCCCATTCAGCTTTCCTGCGCAACGGATACATCCTCTCTAATGTGGATCACAGAGAAGAAAAAGTTTATGCCCAACTACCCCTCCTGAAAGAGGTGAGCGCGTGGAGCTCACGCCCCATTCATCTTTCTAAGCCATATCGACTAAAGCCGCACTGGCTGGAAGAGCATACTTGGCCATGGGCCAAACTGGTTCAGCATTCCCCAAGATGATGGTGCCTTAAGTTTTCCAAGCTAAGCTCCTCAAACAAATGGACGAGCAAGACTATGATCTAGAGATGTTCAAAGTGCTCCACACCGCTAAGGACTTAGCGCTGCGAGCCACGAAAGTCACTGCGCAGGCCAATGGCAAGTCAATCAGCAACCTGGTGTTTTTGGATCGTCACATCTGGTTGACATTCCTGGAAATATGTTACACAGGAAAAGCCGCTCTATTTGATGCTCCAGTGTCTCCAACCAACCTTTTTTGAGGCGCTGTGAATAGAATGACAGCACTATGTCATGACTCATCAACAATCACAGGCTACGAGACATTTTATGCCAAAATGGAGCAGTACTTCATCACAACCTGCTCACTCCCACTGTCTTTGTCCAGTGGCCAACTAAAAACCCCACACCAGTTGCCTCAGCTTCACCAAATATCGCCGCTGAGAAAATGGTAAAAACATGCAAGCCGTGTCAAAGGCAGCCACAGCAATGCAAGACCTGCGCTGACAGAAACTTCACAAAGCACAGTGAGATAAAGTATTTGTATTACTGCCCACATCGAGCTCAAAATTACTCACGAAATGGCAAGGGCCCTTTGAGGTCACAAGGCCGGAGAGGGAGGAGCTCGGACCGGAGGTGAATCTAAAAGCCAATCATTTCACCCGGTCCCTTGTGGAGACCATCTCTCACCGTCACAACGTATGGAGGTTGCCAGGTTGCAAAATAACGTCTCTGACATATTCACCTCTCCCTGGCCACACTAATCTCATAAAACACCACATCAAGACAACCCCCGTGTAGTTGTACGTAGTCGTCCATATTGCTTACCTGAACACAAGAAGCAGGTAGTACAGGAAGAATTAAAGGCCATGCTCGATATGGGGTTAATAGAAGAATCCCACAGTGATTGGGCCAGCCCAGTGCTTCTGGTGCCCAAGAGTGATGGCTCGGTCCAGTTCTGTGTTCAATGTTTACACAGTGTCAAAATTTGATGCTAATTCAATGCCTCTTATTGACAAACTGCTCGATCGGTTGGTTGTGGCTCTCTTTTATTCAACACTGAATTTGACAAAGGGATATTAGCAGATTCCCTTGACACCAATATCCCATGAAAAGCGCCCTTCTCCACACCGTTTGGGTTACACCACTTTGTGACCCTTCCATTCGGTTTGTTTGGGGCCCTGACTACGTTTCAGCATCTAATGGACGGGATCCTCAGACCGCACGCTGCATATATCTACTTGATGATATCATTATCTTAATAGTGATTGGCACCAGCACATGCAGCACCTGAGGGCAGTTCTAAGGTCGCTGCGGCAAGCGGGGCTCACCGCAAACCCGAAGAAGTGTGCAATTGGATGGGTGGAGGAATGGTATCTGGGGTTCCACATAGGTCATGGGCAAGTGCGGCAACAAATTGCTATAATCACAGCAATTACGACATGCCCAAGGCCCAAGATGAAAAAGGAGGTGAGACAGTTCCTAGTTCCCCTAACTTCTCTCTCCATTTTGTTTTGCAGATGGATGCATAAGACTGGGGGCTGGGTGCTGTTCTGTCTCAGGTGGTGGAGGGGAGGAGCACCTGGTGCTGTACATTAGTCGGAAGCTCTCTATGAGAGAGACTATGTACACCATCATAGAGGAGTGCTTGGCCATCAAGTGGGCCAGTGGTATGTGGTACGCTCCGCTACTATTTGCTGGGATGTGCATCCTCAGTTCGGACCATGCCCCGCTCCAGTGACTCGGGCAGTGGGGGTATGTGGGGGCGAGGGCATGGCCAAGCATTTGTCTGGGTAGATAGGAAGTGGTACGGGTTTCAACGGAGATTAATTGCTGCCAATTGTGATGTATATGTTCACAGTGAGAGGTGGAGATAAAAGGCAGAGAGAGAGAGAGAGAGAGGAGCCTATATGTGTCCATGCAGCCCGCAGTGTTGAGTGTGACATTTTCTTTAATTGTGACTATAAAATACCTTTTTGAGTCACCTCCTGCTTCCTCCTTTCCCTCTTCCACAAACAAACCTTATTACAGTAAGCTTTTAAATTTAAGTGTGAAACATTCTGAGCAGCAGCCCAAAAATGCACCTGAGTATATGGTTTTAAACATTGTAACTACATTTTGTTTTATTTGCTATTTTGAGGTAATGAAACCCTCCTACTCACCCTTGATTCTGCGCAAATGATCCTCACGAATATCAAGGCTATAGAACTGTTGCAATGGGGTGCCTTTAGGTTGTTTACAATTCAAAGGGATATCATCCTCCAAAGAAACGTAATATGCTCCTATATTTTTAGGGAGACTAATTTGAGTACTGACTACTATGTGAATAATGTTGTAAATTAGAAGACAAAGCAGCAGCTTTATAATTAAATAGAAAAAATTTTACTTTGAGTTTTTATTCTTGAGAAATAGTGATTGAATTGTTTTTATCCACTCAGATATCATCCTAATGGATCAAAAGAACAATTAAATGAATTCAGAATATTCCAGATTTGTTTTGTCCTCTTTTAGCTTTGTGACTCTTAGATACAGCATCTAAAAGCACAAGAATTAGCATGACCCTCAGTGTAGGTGCAGGTTAAATCAACAAAGATGCTGTTCAGCATCCTCCTGAGATGGATAAAAAGAGTGCAGTGTCAGTGAGAGGCGGGTGGAGCCCACTGTAGGTCGGACTCAGAAAAAATTTGCACTGGAACAAAAGATAAGGGCATTAATGATAGAAACTTGGAGAGAACAAAAAAGAGAGTAAAAATACCTTCAGGCAATGATAAAAACAAACAGTGATTTTATATACCACTCAAACCAGATTGAAGAGAGTGTGTAAGTATAACCCCCTGGAACCCGCCCAAAAAAAGTTTATTTATCAAACACGGATAACTAAATGTGTAAATGAGAGAAGAAAGTATATGTGTGTAGATAAAACTATTTGCAAAAGGACAAAGAGCATTTTAAATATTCTTGCAGACAGACAGATAAATCCCATAAACTAGGCTACTGCCAGGGCAAAAGGGACTCTAAAACTTTTTATGTCATTATAGTGTTTGGTGCCCGAGAAACACACAAAATATTTTTTAAATATAATTGATGGCATTAAGACTCAGTCAACACTGTATGAAAATGAGGGGAAGACACTTAATTTACCAATCAACTTTTAGGGTTGATTATTTTTATTTTATCTTATGTAATGCTGTTATAAATAAAGAAAATAAAAATGTAATAGCCATTCAAATAAGGGATATATTCTTAAGTAAATAAGGCACAGTACAATATTATTTGGCTTACACAACTACTCAGATTAATAAATAAATAGTAAGTAAAAAAAAATAGTATTTTAACTGAAAGTATTTTGTATGCTTACTTGTAGAGATCACCGAGATACAGGACCAGAACACAGCTATATAAGAAATCTAGGTTTCCCGGATGAGCGATCAGTTAAAAACCAAGAAGAGAATGTGATCATGGAAAAACACTAAACATTTGTTATTTATTTTAAAGCCTGTGATGTCCTCATTATGATAAACCCAGGACATCAAGTACACTGTAGTATGTATGGCATATATTGAAAATTTCACTTATAAACAAATGTCCCCTATCGTGATCTCATTAGTGTTTTTAGATATTCATACATAATAATGACATACATTTTGCACATCATATATGTATATGACATATGACATCCATGGGACTAAATAATACAATTATTTTCGTTCAGTAAAAGTCCATGTTAATGTGTAACAAAGTGTGTTTAACAATTATTTTGAAACCCCAAGGTCTTTTAAATGCCTCACAAGTTGTTCAAACGTGTCTATGCAAACATACAAAATGTACATGTGCTTGATCTAGGGGAGGGTAAAATATATTGATTTTCCGATACATCGCGATATTCATTTTAACGATCTTGATATTGATACTTAAATCCCAAGATCGTTCTTTTACTCTATTCGCAACCCTTTACTTCAATGAGAGGAAATCACTCACATTTGTAACCAAATTCCGAGCTATGCGACAAAAAATGTATATATTTGGCAACTTGCAGGTAAGACTTAGATTTCACTCACCAGTTCAAAATTTGTGAAGTACAGTCATGGAGTATTCAGCAGCGAGATCCTTTCACTGCTTGTTGAGAGTAAAAGTTGTTCCAAATAATGTCTCTTTTAATAATCTTTCTGTTACAGTCAGTTGATGATCATAAACAACCAAAAAAAACAAACATTTAATTCTAATCAGGCATAGCACAGATGACATACAGCCATTCGAGTTTCTCTTGTTAACATGTGCTTATTTAGCTAAAGACGCTGTTTACAGAAATACAGTATGCCCTTAAAGAGACAGTAGAACGTTTTTTTAGAACGTGTTCAGCAAAATCAATGTAAATACCTATAAATAGTACAAATAATCCAATTAAACAATATAAATGTAACAAAATATAATGTAATCAATATAATATTATATTTATTGATTAAATACATTGATTTTTTAATTTTTAAAAAGCTAAAATGTGACCAAAATGATGAAAAACTAATAAAATATAATTATAGCTAGAAGGTCCCCTGTATAATAGTATAATAGCTGGGAGATATACGAAGATATTACGATTTATTTCATATGTAAGCAAAAGGGACTTTATAACTGAATTATAACTACATGGATCAATACTGAATAGTAATCTAATCAAATCGAGAGCTTGTGAATTGGAATCTAACTGAATCTGGAAATCTGTATCAATACCCAGCCCTAGTTAGATCTACACTTTATGTCCAAAAATCTACAAATACTAATGAGATCCTGCTGCCTCTACAAAGGACAAAAATAAATTGCTGAGTCCCAGGAGGATAATGTAGCAGTTTGTCAAACTGAAGGAAGAAAAAAAAAAGGGGGAAAAGGGAATATCACTAGAAAAAACAGTTTGGATTCCATCCCACACACACTAGTGCTTCTTTTGATATCCAGTAATCCACTCCTGCACAATCCTAGTATAGCAATCCTTCACCAAATTTACTATATTAAAAGCCTGATTAAAACTTATTTTTGTAAAACAATTCAGATTTTCTATGAAATACTAGTCACTTGAAGAAATGCACTCTAAAATGGACATATACATCTTACATTTAGTTAGATGTTTCCTTAAAAGCAAGCATAGCTTTCAACAAAGTGAAAAAGAATTTACATTATTTTCAGTTTGGAATATATTATTAGACCTTTTGAAATATTGAACACATTCCACAAGTGCAAGGCCAAGCTATATTATATTAGGCCTTTTATATATCTTTCAGAAACCAAATTATACACAAATAATCTGCCCAGTGCTTATATATGCAAACGCATACAAATGTTTACAGACAAAATATGTTGAACATTTTCGTTTCTTAGTTGATTTTACTAGCCAATACCTTAGTAAGCTATTAGAATCTGCATTGGCTAAAACAAATTATCCCCGCACTTCTAGTTATTCAAAAACCAGAAGGAGATAATAAGACTTCATGCAATGCAGTCAGTCATTCATGGTGCATTGCATCTATTAGTTGTGTCCTTTAATTTTGTCCTGCAGTCTCCTGTGTCTACTCAATGTCTCTGTAGTCTGCAGTGTTGCCTGTCTGACTTCAGATGCAGATATTTTTTATTTATTTTTTTATAGCAAAAATGCATCTGATTGTTTGAGGCTTGAATCAGTCAGAACACTGCAGTTTAAAACTGTAACATTACTTTTTGATGCCTTAGAAAGGCCTGCAAATTTTACTTTACCACAAACACATAAATAAATGTGTAAATGAGAAAAGAAACACTTTTACGTGTGCAGATAAAACAATTTACATGAGGACAAAGACTATTATAAATATTATTGCAGACAAACACAGATAAATCCTATAAACTACTGATTGGGAAAAAGGGAATCAATCTAAAAACCGTTATAGAAAAAAAAATTATTTGGTCTGTGATATCAGCAAACACTCTTAAGTTCAACAGAACTCACAAAACAAACGTGTGAGAGGAATTTTGCACTAAACTCCGTGGTGAGATCAAAATCTCTCATCAGAATGGGCCGTAGTCCATAACCGGACCGGAGCAAGGATGTTTCTTGGCTGTTGTTCTGCTACTCTATGCTCCAAACATGCACCAGCAATGTTTAGATGTAGGGTGGAAACGATTAGTCTACGCTATCGACCACATCGACAATAAAAAATAGTTAACAACATTTTTTATTGCTGAATAGTCATTTCATCTCATTTAACGTAACATGAGATCACATTTAACTCTAATGATGATGCAAAAAAGCAGCACTGCAGCTCAAGCCTGACTGAGGAGAGGAAGAATTACACAGCCAACGGTCCAGATGCATGGTCCACGGTCTAAACTTTCACAGCTTCAGATAATGTAGATCACAAAGTATGAGGGAATTATAATGCAAAATTACAAAATAAGTAAATACAGAAGCACTCTCTTTGTGGATTATGTGGATCTGGAGCTGTCGCTCTGCAGAAGCAAAACTTGCATGTCGAACATCTTTAAAGGAAACACCAGGGCGTTATATCTTACATGCAGTTATACGTATGTGTTACAGCTTTATTAAAGTTAAAATATTACAGAAGCAAGTCATGTAAATAACTACTAACTCCAAAACTGTAATTTCTCCTCTTCTATGAGTTGCGCAAATGTCCCGATCTAAGGGGGGGAGATTGAAAATGCACCCGGCTAATGCACATTCTGTCACAAGGACGCTCATCCTTCGATCACTCGCTTAATGCAGCTAGATTATAACGTTATGGTTCAAGACTTATTGAATCATAATATATGTCACTGTGGATTTTTTATTGTGAAGAAAATTGGCAAAGAGCAGCTTTATAACTAAGAGAGAGTTTGTTTTTTTGTGAGTTAAAGATGGATTGAAGTGAACAGAAAGGTGAGAGAGGTAGTCTTCGCCCCATTACACACTAAAACAACATTCGTTTATTATTTGTTTTGGCTTGTTTTTCAATAAAAATATCTAAAACTCATTTAAAACAACGTACATTTTATTTAGCAGCTATACCGCAGAAGAAAACATTTTTGTCTGAGAATGTTGAATAGAATATTAAAAATACCTTTAAAAAAATCTTTTAAAAAAGATGCATTCACCTGAGAAGCAGCATATAAGAAATTTAGACTTGCTTTTAGAGAATAGATCTTGAATATACAGTAGATTTAGTCTTTACTGCAATGTGAAAAAATAAGCTTATATACAAAATACTCTTATCTTTAAGATACTTTCTATTAAAGTCTAAATACCTTATATGTTGCTTCTCAAGTAAATGTGTTATGAAGAGGGCAGACGAGGGAGTAAGGATCCAAATGCAGCTTTATTTGAAGTTGGCAAAGTAAAGGGAAGAACAAATGCAGGAACAAATGAAACCTCCACAAGGGGAAAATAAAGAAATGAACACAAGAAAACAACACGGGGGGGTCTTGCAAGGAGGGCTTAGGCAGGAACACGGACCAAGGCAGGATTCGGGAACTAAGCTTCAAGCATAGAACAGAACAACTTCATCAAACGTTGAACAACGACCAACAGAGGACAAGGTGAAACATCAGGGCTTAAATACAAAACAAGGGAAAACACAAACCAATGGACAAACAGAACTCATAACGAGGTAAAAGGGCAGTTAACTAAAACCAATGACAAAACTAGGACAGATAATAAAGTAATCAAACAATAAACCAATGAGGACCGGACACATAGACAAAGAGGGAAAACAGGACATGACAAAACTTCAAAATAAGAGTGCACAAAACAAAAGGCAATACGGAACATAAAAAGTGCCAAAACTTAGTGCATAAACAAACAATGTGGAACATAAAAGGTGACAAAAGCTTAAATAAAAAGGTAAACAAACCAAAGACGGTGAGGATCGTTACAGAGCCCCCCCTTTAAGGAGCGGATTCCAGACGCTCCTAACCAAAGGAGGGGCAAAACGACAACGGAAAACGAGGGCGAACAGGCAGATCAAGGGAACACGAGGGGCACAGAGGGACAAGACTTGGACAGAGGGACCGTGACAGAACAGGTGGGTAGCCAGGAGGTCAAGGAGGCCAGGTAGGTGCCCAGGGGACGACTTGAAAGAGGGGACCGGGTCGGGAAGACTGGGAGGAAGCTGCGGGGTCGAAACTAGGTCAGGGGGCAACCATAGGGCAGGGACTAGGTCTGGAGGCCGGGGAGGTGGCCGTAGGACAGGGATCGGGTCAAGGGGTCTAGGAGATGGCCACAAGGCTAGGGCAGGGTCAGGAGGCTTAGGAGATGGCCTCAGGGCTAGGGCAGGGTCAGGAGGCCAAGGAGAGGGCCACGTGACTGGGACAGGGTCAGTAGGCCAAGGAGAGGGCCACAGGACAGGGTCAGTAGGCCAGGGAGGAGGCCGCGAGACAGGGTCAGAAGGCCAGGGAGGAGGCCACAGGATAGGGTCAGAAGGCCAGGGAGGAGGCCGCGAGACAGGGTCAGAAGGCCAGTGAGGAGGCCACAGGACAGGGTCAGAAGGCCAGGGAGGAGGCCACAGGACAGGGTCAGAAGGCCAGTGAGGAGGCCACAAGACAGGGTCAGAAGGCCAGTGAGGAGGCCACAAGACAGGGTCAGAAGGCCAGGGAGGAGGCCACAGGACAGGGTCAGAAGGCCAGGGAGGAGGCCACAAGACAGGGTCAGAAGGCCTAGGAGGAGGCCACAAGACAGGGTCAGAAGGCCAGGGAGGAGGCCACAGGACAGGGTCAGAAGGCCAGGGAGGAGGCCACAGGACAGGGTCAGAAGGCCAGGGAGGAGGCCACAGGACAGGGTCAGAAGGCCTGGTAGGAGGCCACAAGACAGGGTCAGAAGGCCTAGGAGGAGGCCACAAGACAGGGTCAGAAGGCCTGGGAGGAGGCCACACGACAGGGTCAGAAGGCCTGGGAGGAGGCCACACGACAGGGTCAGAAGGCCTGGGAGGAGGCCACACGACAGGGTCAGAAGGCCTGGGAGGAGGCCACACGACAGGGTCAAAAGGCCTGGGAGGAGTCGAGGAGGCCCCCAGGGACGGTGCCATGGTGGGCGGTGACCAAGGAGGCTTGGAAGGTCCTGGGGTTCTAGTAGGCGAAGGCAGAGCCGTGGAAGGCGGAGCAGACAGAGCCGTGGAAGGCGGAGCAGACAGAGCCGTGGAAGGCGGAGCAGCTGCAGACAGAGCCGAGGCAGTCCTCTGAGGTGGAGACCTGGGGGACTCTGGCAGCAGAGGCGCGGAGGGCTCGGGAGACAGGGGTGTGGAAGGCTCGGGTGGCTGAGGCATGGGAGGCCTTGACCTTGGTCTCGAAGGCTCGAGAAGCAGTGTGCTGGGTGACTCGAGAGGCAGAGCGCTGGGAAGCTCTGGAGGCGGAGCGCTGGGAAGCTCGAGAGGCGGAGCGCTGGGAGGCTCGGGAGGCGGAGCTGCGGAAAGCTCTGGAGGCGGAGCTGCGGAAAGCTCTGGAGGCGGAGCTGCGGAAAGCTCTGGAGGCGGAGCTGCGGAAAGCTCTGGAGGCGGAGCTGCGGAAAGCTCAAGGAGGGCTGGTTCTTGGACAGTCGAGGCTACAGGCGCTGGCTCTGGCTCTTGGACGGTCGAGGCTACAGGCGCTGGCCCTGGCTCTTGGACGGTCGAGGCTACAGGCGCTGGCCCTGGCTCTTGGACGGTCGAGGCTACAGGCGCTGGCTCTGGCTCTTGGACGGTCGAGGCTACAGGCGCTGGCTCTGGCTCTTGGACGGTCGAGGCTACAGGCGCTGGCTCTGGCTCTTGGACGGTCGAGGCTACAGGCGCTGGCTCAGAGGACGGGGCCGTGAAGGGCGGAGATTGGTGTGCGGAAGCCCCTCCTCTTCCTCGGACGAGGCTGGCAACGCCGGCTCTGGGACGGACGAGGCTGGCAACGCCGGCTCTGGGACGGACGAGGCTGGCAACGCCGGCTCTGGGACGGACGAGGCTGGCAACGCCGGCTCTGGGACGGACGAGGCTGCCGGCTCTGGGACGGACGAGGCTTCCAGCTCGTTGGCCGTGGCAGGCGTGGGCGTTGGCTCGTTGGCCGTGGCAGGCGTGGGCGTTGGCTCGTTGGCCGTGGCAGGCGTGGGCGTTGGCTCGTTGGCCGTGGCCTCGTTGGCCGTGGCAGGCGTGGGCTCGTTGGCCGTGGCAGGCGTGGGCTCGTTGGCCGTGGCAGGCGTGGGCTCGTTGGCCGTGGCAGGCGTGGGCGTTGGCTCGTTGGCCGTGGCAGGTGTGGGCGTTGGCTCGTTGGCCGTGGCAGGTGTGGGCGTTGGCTCGTTGGCCGTGGCAGGCAGAGACTGAGGAGCGGAAGCCTTTCCTCTTCTCCTCCTTCTCCTGGCGGATGGGGTTGTCAACACTGGCCCTGGGGCAGACGAGACTGGGGGTGTGTTGGCCGTGGTAGGCGTGGGACACCCAGGGGCCCTGCCCGGAATTGAGAGAGGCGGCTCCCCTGCAGCGTAGGTCTCCACAATCAGGTCCACATACTCTTGCAAGGTGCAATCCTCGATCTCCGGCAATTCTCTCCTTGGGCGAACGGGTACGTTGTACCTGTATATGCTCTTTAGGACCTGGTCGTCCCAACCGGAGCAGCTGGCCACGTTGGAAAAGAAATAGGAGAACTCGCGTATGGTCAGGTTTGCCCTAGCAAGCTCTACGAAAAACGCTGCTGGATCCATTAGCGGTTGGTCGTTCTGTTATGAAGAGGGCAGACGAGGGAGTAAGGATCCAAATGCAGCTTTATTTGAAGTTGGCAAAGTAAAGGGAAGAACAAATGCAGGAACAAATGAAACCTCCACGAGGGGAAAATAAAGAAATGAACACAAGAATACAACACGGGGGGTCTTGCAAGGAGGGCTTAGGCAGGAACACGGACCAAGGCAGGATTCGGGAACTGAGCTTCAAGCATAGAACAGAACAACTTCATCAAACGTTGAACAACGACCAACAGAGGACAAGGTGAAACATCAGGGCTTAAATACAAAACAAGGGAAAACACAAACCAATGGACAAACAGAACTCATAACGAGGTAAAAGGGCAGTTAACTAAAACCAATGACAAAACTAGGACAGATAATAAAGTAATCAAACAATAAACCAATGAGGACCGGACACATAGACAAAGAGGGAAAACAGGACATGACAAAACTTAATAAAACTTAATAAAACTTAAAATAAGAGTGCACAAAACAAAAGGCAATACGGAACATAAAAAGTGCCAAAACTTAGTGCATAAACAAACAATGTGGAACATAAAAGGTGACAAAAGCTTAAATAAAAAGGTAAATGGGAATAAAAATTTTAAATGGGAAAAAAATACAAATACACTTGATAACAATATGATTTTTTCCAGTGAATGTCTTTACTGAATTAAACATAATAAAAAAAATTAAATCATTGCAATAATCATTAGATTAATTGATTATCAAAATAATCGTTAGTTGCAGCAATATTTAGGTGGACATATTATACTGAGTCTTCTCAAATTCATGTCCACTTTCTTTTTGGTATCCTTTTAATCGTGTTAACAGGATTTAGGCCCACAGGGTTTACCGGCGTTACGTCATTATGCCAGCAAAGTTGGAATACAGTTTAATTTACACAAACAGGTTAGTAATAGATTTTTATCAAACTAAAGTCATGTTAACATGTATGTACTTAACTGACCATTTTTTTTTCTTTTGAAGTGTTAATCAATGTTATGCCATAAATGCTGTAAATAGAGTTTACTGTAACATTCCTTGTAAGAACAAATATCTATGAATTTATGTTAATTCTCTAAGCAGTGCTTGTTTTAGTGGCAATGCCTGCTCATGCTCTTCTCACTTCCCAAGTAAACACTTTTGTCCCATGATTTATATACGACAAAGTGCACCAAAATTCTTTTGTTTTCATCAGCACACACATTTTGATGTTCAGACATCACTATTGTAGGGATTTCAGATACCCTTTTTTTTTCTTTCTATTTCTATTTTTTATTTATGTTTTATACTTGTACTTCCTGTCCTGTACTTGAAATGAAGCCTGTTTGTTTTTTCTGAATTTCATTTCAACAGTTATTTCAATTGTATCATCAAAATGGTGTCTAAATAAACTCATAACATTTAATCAAATGAAACTAGAATCATTCATTTTCAACATAATATTGTATTATTTTTATTAATTGTGCTTTTTTTACAGGACCTCACAGCACAATCCAAAATACAACATTGGAGTTGTTTTTGGCAAATAAATTGCTGCATAATAGAGCACCACAGGTGTGAGATATTGCTTAAATATAAAACAATTATTATTGGTTTATTAGCAGTAACAGAAATAGAAATAGTAGTTGTTTCACATTGAATATTACAAGACTATGCAATAGTGACATATTTCTGTCATATCTTTTATTTTGGCTGAAGGTTTTATTTTGAAGTGAAGCCCAATGTGATTATTTAACTGCAAAAAGCTGCTATTTAATTTAATAAATATGTAGTCTGTAAGTGCATCAAGCCACAAAGTAAATTAACGATCTGCTCACAGTCATTTGCTACAAACAGTACATGCAATGCTCATAATGATGTTTCACGTGTACAACACTGGCTACACACATTTACATGCACTCGTATTTGAAGCATGCAACACATGCAAACTGTATGTTTATCTCATAAAATCACAGCCTTTGAGGTTAAATAATCACACTAGGACATAATGTGATTTTAATGTGTGCACTAAATGTTTATGGAATGACATTCATACATCAGCTGGTATCAGTTTTTGGTATCTGAGCATTTTTACTTGCACGAGTACAAGTACACGAGCATGGTATTGGACCCGATTCGACATCCCTACTCCATTGTGAGTGTGTTGTTCTGATAAAGTTTAATTAATTTAAATCGCTGTCACCAATATTTCTTTTCAGTCACAGCTGTATTACTTTATTTTTAAATCTACTCCTGTTAATCCCTCCTATCCTAATATGCGTGATACACGCCTTACATACCAAGAATGTGTATGTCTCTTAATGCATTTTTTGGGATTTTTCAGATTTTCCAGATTTTCCTCAGCAATGTCATTTAGATTTATGGGACATGTGTAGTTTATGTTCTCCAGTCTATGTACAAAAGCTGGTATACATGCATATTAAACCTTGAGATTAGAACATATTGCACAAGTTTACATATCTCCAAAAGGGAAAGACAATATGTCTGACATGTAACTCCTTGGTTGTTATTGCCAGGCAACATAACGCATTAACACAGAACAGGTGTCCCATATTGCATACTTCTGCACTATTCTACATCATTTTGTAGTACATTTTTTTTTTTTTTACATTTATGGATTTGGCAGACGCTTTTATCCAAAGCGACTTACAGAGCACATATTACAGGGACAATCCCCCGGAGCAACCTGGAGTTAAGTGTCTTGCTCAAGGACACAATGGTGCTGGCCGTGGGGATTGAACCAGCGACTTTCTGATTTACAGTTATGTGCTTTAGCCCACCACACCACCACCACTACATGTAATGCGAGTAGTATTTTCACACTGAAAATTTTACAACCGAAAAAAAAGTGTTTGTGTGGACTGTTGGACACTAAATATTTCTGTGTAGTAAAAAAAAAAACTTTAGTGTTCATGAATCATTTTACATAAATTACATTGCTGAGTACATAGTGTATATTGTGTGTTTATAGTCATTTTACAATGGCTTTGAATGTGGTTCATCCAATCAGAATTCAGAACTATACATTTTATAATTTGCTTTTATTAACTTTCTCAGCTATATTAAATTATCTGGAAAAAAGGATTCTTACACCAAATTGCTATCTAAATTTTTTAAAAATTGCTAGCTGTCTTACAAATCAGCCACTGATGGTTTTTGTTAACTATAGCCAATTGATTCTGAAGACCTACTAACACTTACTGTATGACTAATACATAATACCACACATGTTCAGATATTATCAGAATCATAGGCTCTTGTAAATGTTGCAGAATGTGTGAAAACTTCTGCTAAGCCATGAATTGATCTTGCACCTCCAAACACAAGCTTGCATATCCTTGGAGTAAAGGTGATTTTAATGACATAACGATGATGCTGAAAATGGTGATGATATATGAAAGGGGTATTAGCACTACTGTATGCCACTTTGAATATGCTTCTGTGTTTATAGCATGCAAATGCTCTGCTGAGAAAATTAATTCATGAAGATTTATGGACTAGGTGCTCCTACCTGCACATGATTAACCACTGAGGCTGGGCACTGCATTGATTGTTCTGAAGGTGGGAGAGGAGATGATGAAAACCACAGAAGATCCTGAAGGCAGATCAGCCCACCTTGCCTCTAGTTTACACTAATACATTTAAATTCGCCCACTGTTCAAAAAATAAATATTTATTCACAAAACCCGCAGGTGAAGCCTTGTAAAACCAAAGCTTTTTTCTCCACACTCATATTATGTAAGAGTGGCTAAGAGTTAATCCTCAAGGTTTCAATATCTAGACTGTCACTTACCATACTTACCATAGGGCTGGGCATTTTTCGAATTTGCATTTTGACACAATTTAATATTTTTTTATTTTTTATTGAGAAATTGAGAATTTGCCAAACATATTGCAAACGCAAAAAGTAAGATACGTTATAAATCCACCAAAGGCTCAATAATTAGAAAATGAATTCATAGCGCTTGTCTTAATGCCGCTCCTGATCTGATCAGCTGCACGTGTGTGGCACGCTCCAAATGAACGTAACAGGTTAACAACACAGAGACTGATATAAAAGACAGTGGTGATATTCCCAGTATGATTGTACACAGTGTGCTTGTAGCTCAGATTCGACCATCATGCAGGTATACGCCGGCTTAAGAACATAACTGGCCTTGGTGTGCATATGTTGATGAATGGTCTCCTTTCTTTTCTTTTAACCCATAAAAAAGTGTTAGTTACGTGACAGTTACGGGCGTTTCATTTCAAATCATGGAGAGGCTATATATGGGAGAATCAAACATCCACTGCTCATTTTGATTCAGATAGAGCATTAATTATTGCTTTGTTCTGTGATGTGTATCAAGTGTACTGCATCTATAGCCAACATTTGTCAAGCGATCATTTTGACAAACTTTGCTAGTTGAATTGTAATGATAAATTATTTCATATTGCTGTGCTGCTCAGTGTGAACAGCTAGAGGGTGCGTCTCTACCTGCAGGGGTTTATGAATATACACACCAATTGTTTGATTTACAATGAGTACTTTCTAGTTAAACTTAATTTAGATAAAATGAATACCTACACTGGCTAAGAATCATTTTGCAGTTTTCTTATTCTATTATTTCTGAACATCTAGGTTTATTAGAATTTAATTTATTTTACATTTAAAAATGTAAAATGGAATTTGTGTTGACAAATTCCCCATTTGGTGCATTTGTAAATTTTTCTTGCACACATTCCTATAATGAAAATAACTTGGATTTCTCTAACCAGGTTGTCTTGCATTATAACAAAGAACATACAATTTGAATCATGTTGGAGTAAATTTAAAAGTTGATAAAATCTAATTGAAATTGAATCGTGAAACGTCCATAAGTTTAATAAAAATCAAGATTAAATTTTTTTTTGCCATATCACCCAGTCCTAACATTCCATACATTTAAATTTACATTTATTCGTTTGGCAGATGCTTTTATTTAAAGTGACTTACAAAAGAGGAAAACAAGCAAATCATCTCAAGGAGACATTGGTATGAAAAGAACCATATTACAAAGATTCACTAGCATCAGAATAGTAGTATTCAAAACAGATTAAAGTGCAACCATATTTTTCTTTCACAAAAACAAGGATCATGTAATTTCCTTATTTATTCTTTATCTATTCTTTATCATAGATCTCATTAGCTGCTAACAGTATCAGCTAGAAAATTGTCCTTCTGCAGAGCGAGGAGCTTGTGCTTTTTTTACTGACTCACAGCTGAGTGTTCAGTCATTTGGATTCATTTAAATGTAAATTTCAGCTGTGAGCAGCACTGCATTGGCACACTGTTAGAAGACTTGAGATGATGATGGATTCTGTAAGAGGAAAAATACACAGGACCTCTGTTGCTTCCAGATTAACTGTTTTCTCTCATATAATGGTCTAATACTGGCAAAGTTTGGAATGTAGACTATTTTTTACTTTCTCATGAACACAGTTATCATCCATTATGTATTTTCAAAGGATTGCTGATTTCTATTTATGTTTATGAAAAGATATGTATAAAAGATTAAACTGTACTCTATATGTGCACTAATTTAAAAACCTTCTCAAATGTCACATTCAAGGAATATTTTGGGTTCAATAAAATTAAATTCAAGTTAAGCTCAATCGACAACATATGTGGCATAATGTTTATTACCATAAAAATGTATTTATACATGTACCTCCCTTTCTTTAAAAACAAAACACAAAACTGGGTCACATAACAACACTGAATTTTCCAATGAGTTGAAAATATGTTTGTGGTATTCGACACTATGCCACAAATGCTGTCAATTGAGCTTATCTTGTGTTGAACCTGGAATATTTCCTATTAGGGGGAGAAGGGGGAAATAACAAAAAGAAAAGTTGTATTGTGTTCACAGAACTGTATTTTTAATATTTTAATTTTTAAAAAAAAATGTCAGTTGAAGTTATGCCCCTACAGTTGTTCCTGTATAGTACTCAGTCACATGTGCTACAATGTGTTGATGGTTGATTCAAATAGAAGTATGTAATTAAATCAAATAAAAAAGGGATTAATTGTGAGCAAACGAGTAACTAATGTACAATGTAATACTGCACAAAGTCAAGTGTAATTAAAAAGAGAGACAACTACAGACAGGAAATGCTGAAACTGATTAGTTAAAGTCATAATTTGTCACATGTACAGTACACAGTTCCACACATTAAACCTGGTAAATTGCAGTAAAATTGTTGAATTGCCTTTACTGGTAAATGTACCACATCTGATATTCACAAATACACCAGCTTTTGGTCTTTTTTTCTATCTTGCTACCATTCACATGTCAGCACAAAAATTCCATTAAACTTAGATGTAGTTCATTATTTAATCAGTTGACAAATTTCTTTATCCGCTTGGATAAAGAGAAACTACTTTTAAAATCTAAACAGAATCTAAAAATACTAGGTGTCACACACTTACCGACTATATCAATGGCTATGGGCAAAAACTAGGCATCACACATTAAACGATTGAGAATCACTCCAGCTGCCAAGTCGATCTAATCACAAACTCACTTGGAAACACGTGGCCCCGCTCTAGGAGACGCATGACAAATGTAAAAAAAAAATGGATGTAAGGGAGAGCTGCTTTTCTGTTTTTGGGTAGAAAGACAAAGGCTGCCTAGCAAGTTGGAGGTGAGTGCCGTTAAATGTTTTCCCCACTCTAAGTTCTTCTTTTACCATCTCCATTTCTTTGTGGTGCAGTGTCATGGCTGCACACTATCGATTTTCTTTGGCTGCTCACAATATGACTTCAGATTTGAGTCATGGACCATCACACACTACGAGATTTCCTCTATAGTCTAGGGATGGGCATTTTTGAGTAATTTTGTAGTGGAGTACTCTAACCAACAAAAAATAAGTAATAGATTACTTGCAAATTTAGAGTTAGAGACAACAAGTATGACATGTATATAAAATGTATGTTTTGATTTATTCACAAACATTACCAAGATCAACAAACTATTCTTTTATTTTTGGTTAAAAAAAAGAAATGAACAAAATGCATTAAAAAAAATTGATTGCACAGCTTGCACAGAAACTAAAAACTATTACATACAGTATTCTGAGTGCTCACTTTTTAATTATTCAATAGTGGCCAATATAAATTTGAAATAGTATTAAAGGGAATTAAGCTTTCAATTTAGATAAATATAAAAGCTATAATATGAAAAAAAAAGCCTGTAAATTTAGTAAGCCTCTGTGTTCTATGAACACTTACACACCATTTACCAGTTTCTTCTTGCTGTGTAAATGTCTTTAATTTCTTCATAATTGTGATACAATGCGCTGTGTAAATGTCTTTAATTTCTTCATAATTGTGATACAATGTGCTGTGTAAATGTGCTTTAATTCCTCATGATTTCATGATGATATCTTGTGTGGCGTAAATGCATTTTCATTGACTCTCTCGTGAGAAGTGAATCTGAATCGCGCACTCTCCCGCCATGTTTCACGCGATTGGCTGTTCGCTGCAAACGTCACGAATAGGTGAACAAATCCTAAACTCAGGATCAAAGCCTGAGTTGACAGAGAAAGCTGTTGAACAGAATCATGGTACCAACTGAGCCTGATTGTATTGGTTTGGTTTTGTCGACTCTAAACCAATCCTGTAACCCTGAGTTTATTCAACTAGCTTCATGGTACAGGCCCCTTACCTTAAACCAAAACCTAAAGCTTTATCAGTCCTTCTGAAGGATTAAGTTTCCATTATTTGATTTTTTTTTTCGTTTTATAAGTACTAAGGCATTCAGAGGCATAGAATCCATTGTAATGTTACACACATGATAGTAGATGTAAAATAGATTTTTGACTCCATTTTTAATCACAGTGGCTGTGGTGAAACTAAGGAGTTCTAGGGTGAAAGGTCTACCTGTCAATCAACCACTACACTAAAACAAGACTTTTGAAATTTGCTGGTTAAGTGCGGCATTAAAAAAGGAAATAACCATCCGATCTGAAAATTTAAAAAAGTGCACACTTTTTTTTAAAAAGTGTCTGATATCAACATAAAGTGACACAAATGAAAAGAGCACACATCTGTAGCTCAGTTAACACAGGTACTCTGTTAAAATAACTGGGAATTCTGCAGTAAACCTTATGTTTGCGCTTAGATTAAATGCAAGTGTAATTGGCAGAAATTATACGCCACTTTTTTGCACTTTCTTTTTGTGCTTTATTATCATGCAGTAACACACTGATGTAATGAATGATGCATGCAGTCATTAAATCAGAGACCCTCCACTCGAAATCCCATCACAGGTGGTCAAAAGAGACTCATATAACGCATCTTTCATACCATGTAATAAACAGATACAAACACACACACAGTGGGAGAGTGAGAGTGAAGTCAAAACTGATGCACTAGGTTAAAAGGGTTTTCTTCTTTTTTCATCTGTCAAAATGACAGAGCATTTTTTTAAATTTTTATAAAGAGAGAGAGAGAGAGAGAGAGAGAGAGAGAGAGAGAGAGAGAGAGTGTTATGAGGGTGCTTTCTACTGGTATTAAATCAATTTAGGATATTATAGAAAATGTTTGTCATTTTTATCCAATTAAGTTAGCCAGTGTCTATGTTTTGTTTTTGTTATTTTGCTGTGGTTGCCTGTATGGCTCTTTGAAATAACTCAAAATTATGGCTTAGTATTATGGAACTGTTATAGACCTGGAACGTCTTTACAGCTGTGCGTTTACTGCAAAACAATTGCTCACATTAGAATGTCTGTCAACCAATCAGAATTCAGCATTCAACAGCCCTGTGGTATAAATAGTTATATGACTACTTTTTTGCCTCAGTGCTGCAAATAATCGTAAAACCGGTTAGCAGCAATGTGTTTCTCAGACGGTAAGTTAACCATCAAAAACTCACACTGTGGCATAATTAATGGGTGCACATGTTTACCTCACTGGTTCAAGAAGTCATCAATATACTCTTATGACTATGCAATCAGTGTTTCCTTCTGCTGGGGTAAAGGGGAAACTTACCGTTGCATGCCATTATGTGGGATCCATGAGGCATACACGCTCGAGTGAATGCATTGAGAGCCCTTTTAAAATTTCACATTGGTTCCACTGGGCTTGATGAGAGCGTTGTTGAACGGAAAACATCTCAGGCTCTGATCCTTCACATGAGTTGCATTCATAGTGAAGATATGAAGCTCATCCACATTGATTTCATATTAATCTTCAGCAGCTAAATCTTACAAGATTATTATTTAGTTCAGGCTGACCTTTTGAGCAGCAAACACTGGTTTATGGTTGATCATTGTCAATTGAGGATAAAACAAGCAAAGGGGGTAGGGTTGCTGATTTAGTAACAGGAACACACTGTTTGTATAGCCTTCCATATTTTCACAAAAGTTTTGGTCCACATACAGTGTGTATGGGATGTGTCTAAGAAATACAAATCATCATCAACATACATGATTCAATTATCTATAACTACAACACTTAAAATGACAATACAATAACCGAAAATCACCTCAAGTGCACAACTACCATCACATCACCTGAATGTCCATCAACTGCTCCTTAATACGCACAGGTCAATTTAGAAACACCAGACTGCACCTGGACAAAACTAAGTGATGCTTTGCTTGAGTCGGCAATGCACACACAATTGCTTTAAATAAAATGGGTTGACAGAGCTGAAACAAGTTGATTTTAGTTGAGTGTCACAGTATTGAAATGTGGTTCATATAGAAGGCAGATAATGCTCATTTTGCACATTAGTGGTTGAGTAAAGAGAAGAATTTGTGCCCTTAACTTACATCCCTGATAGCAAACCTACATCACCCATACGTCTGTTTGACGTGTGTTTACATCTGGAAGATGTATTTTGAATGTTGTTTGCTCATCTTGTAGCCTATGTCAATATATCTTGGATGTTAATAAAACTTTCAGCAGATGTCTTTAAGATGTCTATGATTTAGAATGTTTGTAAATCGGATCTTTTAAAGATGTTTAGCAGATATGAATTAGAGTTTTATGCTTTCCAGGTGAAAAGACCTAAAACAGACATCTCAGATATGTAAGTGTGCTATATGGGATACAGTATGCAGAAATACTCAAATATCTATGTTTGATCAAATTGAATGTGCACCTTCTGTGGAAACTCTGGATGTATTTCAAAAATTTATTCTAAAGAATTCTGGCATAGTAACTATGAGAAAACTGCTGCTCCCTTTTCAAACAGAATATCAAAAACTTCCTATTTCAGCGTGTCAGTGAAGAGTTCACGTCCTAGCTAGCTTACACGTTAAAAACATAAAAAAAATAGTTTAAAAGACAGCACTGTTGTTGACCTTATGATCAAAAACTTTAACGGAAAACAAAGAATATATTAATTTAATTTAGATATTTGTTAAAAGCTGTCGTTTCTAGCTAATCTCTTAAAGTGTTTTTCTGATGTAAATTAACTTTCGCGTGGAAATCAAACATGTCTCGTGAGATTCTCGATGATGATACGTTTATCAAATGAATGAGAACAGCGATGGCACAATGTGTAAATATTACATGATTTCTTCCATAAGCAGCTCTTACCTCGACTGCTGGCGCACGTCGCGCAGAGAGCGAGAGCCAAGATGACTTCCAAAGAACGCCGGTGTCTCTTCCCAATACTTCCCATTTCTGCTCTGCCTCTTTCAAGCGCTTTTCAGGAGGCAAATTCTTCATCTGTTTATGCTGTTGTGGTGCGATTGGCTGTGGTTACAGTTTCCTTTTTTTTCTGTGACATACATAACGGTCACTCTCTTTTTAATGCTCTGATTTCATTTTGAAAGACCAGCAGGCAGCATTCTGTGCGCTGAACTTCGGAAACCTCGGCGCCTCCGAGGACTTGAGGCGCTCTTGTGAAGCTTGTTCTAGGGCGCACATACTTTCATGTGCCACGCATTCACAAGCCGTACCAACCAATGGCGCAGCGCGAGGGGCGGAGAGTTCTCCACACAACATCAGCACCATGTCAGCTGTGTAGAGAGAGTCAGGGCAGGAGGATATGTGTGCGCCCACTTACGATGGGACGATATGTAGGCATATGATTCCATATTGTGATGCCATTTGATTAAGCCGTTTAATTGCTTTGTCAATTATGTAATGGTGAGATATTTTCACTGAGGTGCCCCTACGACAGCCCAGTGTTCCAGGGTGTGCAAATGCCACCCAAAATGAAAGCTTGCACACCCAAATTAAATGACTATTTTAAGTTTTATACTTATACTTTTGTATGTAGGGGTGTAAAAAAATACATCAACATTATGCTGAAACGTTGATGTATCGATTACAGTATCACAGATCTTAAATCTTTTTCTAAAAATCTTAATTTGTGTTCAGCAGAAGATAGAAAGTCATGCCCATCTGGGATGGCATGAGGGTGAGTAAATTGAGAGAATTGTATTTTTGTGTGAACTATCCCTTTAACAACATTATTACAATATTTCCTCAGATTAGTTAACAAACTACTTGCACAACCTCTATTTAACATTTTCTTTAAATATTATATTATAAAGGAGGGTTAAAAGAAGGTTTTAATACTTTTGTTTTATACATGGGAAATTCAATTATGTTACAGTTGTAAATTACACCCAATGAATGTAAATAACTTAATTTTACATTATAACTTTGTCAACATGTTTTTTAAATTTGTTATTTGTTATTATTTAAGTAAGTTATTTAATCTGTTCAGAGCTCTGCAACATCTTAAAAACTGGAAAGTGCACAATTTCATGAAGAACTGGTTTACATAAATAATTGTATTTACACATACTTTATAGCATTAAATAATGTGGAATAGAGCCCACTATTATGGGTGAACATGCACACATGACTCTATGCTATAGATTCACTATAATGTAATAATCTTCCCTTTAGTTTAGAGAAAGGCTCTCAGTAAGAAACCATTTACATATCCAATAGACATAAATGATGCTCCTAAGGGGGCAATATTACATTTGAGACAACAATTCAAATGTATAATGTGAATAACCTTTCACAGTGGGTGGCATTTAGGAACATAACATTTCTCTCTAAACTGAGTTATGCAAAAGAGAAATATCCACCATTATTTGTTTTCTACCAGAGGAAAACTGCATTAAAAAGTTTGACAAAGTTTTATGTTTTTTAGAGTGGTTATGAGTATGCGTGGAGGTTTATTTATGATCATGCAGCAGTGGAGGGTTTATTTCAGATGTGAAACGTTTGAGTAATAGATATAAAGTAAATATTTAAATGGTCTTTTTTTTTTTTTTTTTTTTTTAAATATTCGGTAACACTTTAGGTTCTATTTGTTAACATTATAACAACATTAGTTACTAACAATGTCCAATAATTTTACAGCATTTAACAATCGTGGTTAATGTTTATTTCAACATATAGTAGTAATACATTTTTTACATCAAAAATTGTTCATGTTAACATTAGTTAATGCACAATGAACTAACATTAACTACAATGAACAATTGTATTTTTATTAACTAACATTAACAAAGATTAACAAATGCAGTAAAAAAAATATATTGTTCAATGTTAGTTCATGATACCTAATGAATTAACTAATATTGACAACTTGAAATTTATTGTAAAGTGTTACTGAATATTTTAATATGCTATTCACATGTTTAAAACACAGTTTAAATTGTCCTTATGTAATAAAATCACTTAAGAAACAGGCTCCAAGCCTATTCCTTTCCTCAGCGTCCACAAACCATCAAGTTAAATACCTTTCAAAAATCCTTTATAATTAATATTCATCGCAACATGGGCCTATTTTTTCAACACTGTAACAAATTTCTGTTTTCACATAATTATTACTGTCTTACTGTAGAACCTGTATACAGCATGTTGCAGTAGATCTACAAAGCATCATGGTCAAATTTGTTTGGCGGGTTAATTTTTTCAGCAGTAGAAACAATATGTCTTTGCTGATGGTACACTTTGCATTTTTTCCAACACAGATGTTTTCTAGTTTTTGTTATCATGCAGACAGAGTTATCAGTTACACAAATGATGGAAGTATAATGAAATGACTGATGGCCACCTGCTTTTCTCCACACTATTTTGTTGCAAGAGCTTACTGACAAGATTACACACTTTCTTCAGCCTTTGACTTCAGCAAGGCAACGTTGCTCATTATTTTTAATGCTAAGTTAATGACGAAAGAAGGAGTCCCTCAATCAACATACGGCATCATTCATCAGGGACTTCATTGAGCATGACTGGCAGATCATTTTCAACTAATTTTTACCTTGAATACTTTCCATAAAGACATTACTCTAGCGTTCAAGTTTATTTATAGACCTTATTCACTGTTACACAGAACGTCTTGGGTTACTTGAGTGTAACCCCTGTTCCCTGATAAAAGCGGAATGAGATGCTGTGCTGATTTAGTGCTTTGGGAACAACTTTAGTTGTGACCAGCTGTGAATATGTGTGCAACACATCAATGAAATTGACCAGAATTTCTAGCCTCTGCTGGTGACATCATTGAATGCACTTGTAGCAGGGCTATAAATAGATGCGTCACAGGTGCATTGTCAGGTATTTTGTCTGAAGAGCAGTCCTGGGGCATCCCAGTGCAGCAATGAAGCGCAGCATCTCGTTCCACTTTTATCAGGGAACGGGGTTACACTCAAGTAACCCGAGATGTTCCCTGTCAAAAAGCTACACTTTGATGCTGCACTGATTTAGTGCTTTGGGAATGAGAATACCCATGCCACCGCACTGTGGATGTCCGGACCCCTTACAGTTGTGTAGTTGTGCTCACAAGAGCGTGAGAGGTCTCAGACATGAGCCTGCGATGATGACTCAAGGACATAAGAGCCCGGAGTGGCATGAACATCCAAAATATAAAATCTTATAAATGTGCGTAGAGGACCAGCCTCTAGCCAAGGCTTTAGAGGAGGCGACCTCTCTGGTAGAGTGAGCCCTGATATTACAGCAGATACTTCCTGGTTCACAAGAAGGGTGGGGGGTTGCGTCCGGATCTTAGATCTTCAAGGCTTGAATCGCTCTGTCAGGGTGTTCAAGTTCAAGATGCTAACTATCAAGACGGTCGTGTCTCAAATCCAACATCACAATTGGTTGGTCACGATCAATCTCATAGACGCATACTTTCATATAGAAATTCTGCCACAACACAGGAAGTTCCTGAGGTTCACTTTCAGGGGCGAAACCTTCCAATATCGGATTCTTCCATTCGGCCTAGCCCTATCACCCCACACATTCACGAAATGCATAGATGCAGCACTGGCTCCTTTGCGACTCCGGGGCATACACATTCTGAATTACATTCTGAGACAGATCCGTGGCTCGACGAAGCTCGGAGAAAGCCTCCTGGTCGACTGTGGTGCCCGCACTCAGGCCTTTAGAAGATCAGCCTGGTATGCCTGTAACACTGCCATTGTATGCAGGGCAGCACCAGCCTGACATGCAGCCTGATAAGCCTTCACCACAAGCGTGGAGGTGGTCCTGCACAGCTTTGTGGGGAGAGTGGGTCTTTTTAACGATGATGCCGAGCCAGGCGAGAGATGCCAAGCCAGGCAAGTGTCTCTTCAACAGGCAGCATCAACGAATACCCCTGTGCCTCAGCACCCAGGATAGTCTAATATATTGACGTTGAGGGCAAGAAGACACGGGAAGTATAAGGTTTCCTCCATGAACGAGATAGCTCGTCATGGAGGTCATCAAAGAAAGGAAGGGACTGATGAGGCTTTCCCTTCCCTTGGTCACCAGACAGAAATCTGTCCTCCAACATGGAGCGTTTGGGGGTCTCTTGTTTGTGTGGCCAGTCTAACTGAAGCCTGGCCACCGCACGAGTGATCACCTTGAGTAATTCCTCCGATAATTTATTATCATGCCCGGAATGCTCGGAGGTGGGTAACTCGAAGTCCGCAGACTCAAGAGATTCATGGTCCCCCTCATGAACCGAAGAGGCGCCAGAGTGCGCTTCAGGATCACGGGAGGACCAGCTGGATCAGGGCAGAGAGTGAGCGATCGGGACGGACCCGTCTCTCGCTCGTCAGCCAGATCCATACGAGAGCCCCATGATGGAAGTGTGGGCGCTGACTCTCGGAAGTAAGCAAAATGAGTGCAAAGCATTTTGACTGAGAACAGATCGCAATGCTCGCACCCGCCCCGCCCCAATGCAAGAGCAGCATGCTCTTCCCCCAAACATACAAAACAAAACTGGTGTGTGTCCCTCTCAGCCATAGAGCATAAACAAGAGAACACACACTGCTTGCTCTGTCTTTCAGTCATTTTCTTTCTTTTTTTTTAAAAAAAAAAAAGAGAAAGGTTTCTGCGCACTGCCTAAAAAAATCTAACTCCTAACAGAGGAAAGTAGAAAGTTTCTGACAGGCTCATGAAGCACAACACACACAGAGTGATCTGAAGACAAAAGATCTGATGATGCACCTGAGATGCATCTATTTATAGCCCTGCCACAGGTGCATCCAATGATGTCACCAGCAGAGTCTATAAATTCTGGTCAATTTCATTGATGTGTTGCAGACATATTCACAGCTGGTCACACCTAAAATTGTTCCCAAAGCGCTAAATCAGCACAGCATCAAAGTGTAGCTTTTTGACAGGGAACACAGGGCGGTGGGACTTAATAATGCCCTTTTTTGTTAGTGTGTGTGTGTGTGTGTGTGTGTGTGTGTGTGTGTGTGTGTGTGTGTGTGCCGTCGTACCATGTTACTGCCCTTTTTTTGTAGTGTTGTCAGTAATAGAAACATATTGTGGTATTTCTAATGGGAAGTAATGAGTCAACAAAAACTGTCATAGAGCCATCAGTCTTGCCTATACATTTATACAATAGTAACTAGTTCCTTCCACTGCAGGAAAGAAGACTCCAGCCCAGGAAGAATTGTCAAGTTCAGGAAGAAGAATCCAGTTCAGGAACAATAAAGTCAGTTTTAGACATTTTATTGTTTAGAATTCTACAGTATTTGCATTTTGTATTCAATTTGTGTTTTAATACATTTACACTCTTAACTGAAAATTTTAATTGCAGCCAGTGCTTGGATTTTACTTTTTTTTTTTTTTTCTTCTTTTTTTTTTTTTTTTTTCAATTACTTGAAAATATCTTGTGTGAAAAGTTTTCTACAAAGTGATATTTTTGTGTTTTTTCACATTGGATCAACATTACTAGGATTCATGTGACTGTAAGCAAGTCTCAGAAAGCAAATGTAAAACAATAGAGGACTTGCACATATCGTTATGTTTAACAAATCCTTTCCTTTTTTCTTTTTCTTTCTTTTAAATTTGTCTCTAGAAGTAGTCAAATTAAATAAAACTCCTTAAACAAAAAATAATTTTAAAACTCTCTAAAAATGCATGAAAGATTAACAAAAGAATTTCAGGCCATGCAGTTTACATTGTCAGGGTAACTTGAACAAAGAGGAAGTAATTGTATGTTCAGGAAAGTAGTGTTGTTGTTTACAAAACAAAAAACAAAATTAAAAATGTTTAAAAAATTAAAAATACAAAATAAAGTCTATTTAGTTCCTATGTATTTTCACATTTTATATGTTGAAAGTTGAATGTTGTACAATAAATTAAATTTTTGTGACAAATACGGTTATTAATTTTACAGTATGTAATTATTTTAGTTTTTTATTTACAGTATTAAAATGAATGCAGTAATGCCTATTACAGTAGTACAATATTTGCTGTGATAAAAAATACAGCATCCTATTACTCTGATGACAATTACAGTACTGTGATTATTACTGTAATAACAATTACATTATTTTATAGGTACTGTGATTAAATAACAGTAAGCATACACTGTAATGTACTACAGCAACTTACTAGCTAATTGCTGCCAGTCAGGTACTGTACATTTCACAGTGTTCTTTTTACAGTGCAGGTGACAGCACCGTATAATCACACCATATATAAATTAAAGTGCTACATTTGTCTTTTAACAGCACAATAAAAACAAGCAGTTTCATACAAATGTGAAAGCAATTTATGGTAATTGTAAATGATGACCGTAGAGTTAGTTATCTTATGCTAACCTGAGGCACTGCAAGTCACTTAAGACAAATGATAGTATTTCTTTTACTGTTTCATCTCATTCTTCCAGCAATGACAGTTTACAACAGCCTCTAAAATGTTTATTTTCTTCTCATCTTTTTATGGTAAACTGAAATTTAATCTGTCAGAGGATGAATTACAAAGTGAGTTGAGTATAATTCACAATTTTTTATCACATTTTAAAGAAAAGTAGGGCACCAGAAAGGACTGTTTCCACAAGCACAACATAGAGAAGAATAATATAACTAAGCTAAGCTGTAATGTATGCTTGGGGAACACAGGGGTCATTTTCCATCATTATACTCATATCACTTTAGATGTAAATGCACAAATCAGGTTTCCTTGAAATAGCTCTCAGAACAGCTCTCTTAGCAGTAAAATGTTAACACTTTACAACAAGGTTCCATTTGTTAACATAAGTTAACAACATTAGTTAACCCAAACTGTTTATAATAACTCCATGGTATGAAGTATTTGTAAAGCATTTGTTTACAGTTAATTGATCATTTATAAATTATTGTCCCTAAACTATTAATACATTAATAAGCTACATATACATTTTATATTATTTGTTTCTTTTCACTTTACCAAATTATTTAATATTGTTTAATAAGTTTATATATAGGCAGTTTGATAATGCTTTTTTAATCGTATTAAACAACTTGTTAATCATACCTAACTGATGTATTTTAGTTGATGCAAACCAGTGGTAAATAAGTGTTTATGAGAACATTGAAGTCCCCGATACTAATGTGGTATTTCCTCTTGCATCTGTCTGGCAGTTCAGAGTGGAGGAACGGACTTTGGGGGGGTTTATACACTGATGTGACAGAGACGTTCGGGAGGGCAACTGTGATGGTTTCCATTTGCCTTTCGGTGATGTGGTTGCAGACCTCTTCGATCGCAAGGCTTGGTCTGCTGAATACAGCTGACCCATACTGTCTGTGTCGGATCTCGGCCACCAGCTTCATTCCAGGACCAATGTGGGTTTCCTGCATGCACACTATGTCGTAGCATCTGACCGCTGTTGCTAGTATGTCTGCCTTGCGTCTGGAAAAACCTTCAATATTGATTGAGGCTATTGACAGAGCAGGCCCCGAGGGGGGCGAGTATCTGTTGTGCTTTGGCATCATCATCCGTTTGATTGCTCGGGTAGGTATACAGATATTGGCCTACTGGTGGTGGTAATCTCAGATAGAAATATCAGATTGTACCAGTCAGCGTTTCCCAGGCTGCACCACGGGGAGGTTTTTGTATTAGCAGCCCGCAGATCTTGTGTGTGTGAGCAGTGAACTAACATCGAGAGTTGTGAAAGAGGTCCTAGACCCTATCCCCCACACGCAACACCGGCCAATTGCCATAACCATTCAATCCGTTCTTCAAGCAACAACCGTCCCCTTCCGCAGAAGGTTCAATCTGCGTTAGGCAGACTGGCTGTCGTTCCAACAGGAGATTGAAAACTCCATCTCCAGCATTTCATCACATCCCAACAACTACAGCATGGTTATAGACCTGTTGTAAAGGTCAGCCAGGCGACATATACCAAGAGGATGCCAGACCGAGTACATCTGCGGGCTGTCGGAAACATCTAGTGACCTATTGAAAGCCTACCTCGGGGCATACCATGAGGACCCCTTCTCCTCCACCACCATGGAACTCGGAGAGACCCTGCTGAACAAAGTCGGGGAAGACCGAAGGAAAGCCTGGAAGGAGCTGTTAGAAAACACCATTATGACCAACAACAGCAGGAAGGCATGGGCCACAATCCGCCGCCTCGGCGAAGACCACACCTCTCCGCCCACACTCTCAACAGTCACAGCAAACTCAGTTGCAGCACAGCTGGTGGAAAACGGTCGCAGCCAAAATCGGCGCAGACCCACAGGAGAATACCGCCGGACAGCGGTACCGGACCACCCACAACCAGCCAGAGCCAAGCCTTTCGATCCACAAGAACTTGAAGCTGCAATGAGCATGCTGAAACCTAGGAAAGCAGCAGGAAACGATGATGCACTGGCAGAAATGATACAGCACCTGGGACCTAAAGCAAAGACTTGGCTCCTAGAAATGCTGAACTCATGCATGGCAGAGAAAATAATCCCATCGGTATGGAGAAAGTCCAAGACTGTCGCAATTCTCAAACCTGGAAAGGACCCTTCATCCCCAAAGAGCTACAGACCAATCTCCCTCCTCTGTATCACCTACAAGCTCTACGAGAGGCTATTACTCCAACGCCTTACGCCACTTATAGACTCTAAGCTTACTAAAGATCAAGCTGGTTTCTGCCCTGGTCGCTCCTGTACTGGACAGCTACTGAACCTCACTCAACACATTGAGGACGGTTTTGAGTGCAAACTCATCACCTGAGCAGCTTTTATAGACCTCACTGCTGCCTACGATACTGTCCAGCACTGCACCATGATTAGGAAACTTTTTGACATGACTGGTGACTTCGACCTCTGTCAAATCATTAAAAGCCTCCTTAACAACAGGACCTTCTTTGTACAACTAAATGGCAAGAAGAGCAAATGGAAAGCCCAAAAGAATGGCCTACCACTAGGCAGCGTACTAGCCCCTCTTCTCTTCAATATATACACAAATGACCAACCACTTCACCCACAATGCCAGCGTTTTATCTATGCGGACGATCTCTGCATCACCATCCAACAGGAGAACTTCCAGAAGATTGAGCCTGCCATGGAAAGTGCCCTCCAAGAGATGACAACCTACTACAATAACAACCACCTGAAACCCAACCCATCAAAAACCCAACTATGCAGCTTCCATCTAAAAAATCGAGATGCGAAAAAAGAACTGAGCATCTCATGGGATGGATACAAACTCTCCAACCACCACCACCCCGTGTACCTGGGAGTCACTCTCGACAGGACACTCTCTTTCAAAACTCACCTTCAGAACACTAAAGCCAAGATCAACACTCGTAACAACATCCTGCGCAAACTGGTAAACTCAAAATGGGGCGCCGATCCACCAACCATCCAGGCAACGGCCTTAGCCCTGTGCTTCTCCACAGCCATATCAAAACTGATTGACACAGCCTTCAATGATACCTGCCGCATTATCACGGGGTGTATAAAGACAACACCAGTCCCGTGCCTCTACGCCCTAGCTGGCATTGCCCCTCCCCACATTAGATGACTCATCATCGCCCAAGACGAGCGGAGAGCACAGGAGTTTGACACCAGACACCCCCTGCATGCACACATAGCACCCCCACACTGCCTGAAATCGAGAGCCAGTTTCCTACTGACAGTTCCACATCTCCAGACAACCAAAGAAATAGCAAGGACCAACATCGAACTCTAGACTGGGCGGAGAGAGGAATCACCCCGACTGAATGTCTCGCCAGCAGGCACGACCTCCCATGGCTAAACTGGAAGACCCTCAACAGATTACGAGTGGAACAGGGGAGGTGCAAAGCACTCATGAAAACGTGGAACCACCAGACAGACGACACATGTAGCTGCGGAGCAGTACAGACAATGTCCCATCTACTGGAGTGTGAAAACACCCCTCACTACAGAGCCCAGGACATGGCTGAACCGACCACATCAGCCGTGAACTGCGCCAGATATTGGCAGAACGACATCTGAGATTGCAACGGACTCGAAGAAGAAGAGAACATTAAGAAAGCATCAATTAATAGTAAATAAAGGTATTAAATATGTAATTAATTGGATACACATTTCTGCATAATTAAATTGTTTAGTAATGTTTTAGTAACACTAACTATTAAATCAATTAATTCATAATCAAGGTTGTAATAAAGCACTTACTAATGGCTAGCTAAGCATTTTGCATGTCCTAATCTAAAGTGAGAACTATATATGCCTAATTAAACATTTATTAACATGGTTCAACAGTAAGTATGGTCAGCAGGCCTCATTCAATGTGAAGCATGCAACACATTCCAGAATATTTATTTAATGAAACTACAGATGTTAGGGTGTAACAATCAAAGACCATCTGCTAATCCAGAAGTGTAAAACTTCTGTCAAACAGACACAGAAACTGGCACAGTGATCCGTCAAAATAAAAGTTTGGTTCAAATGGATGCGTGAAGCTAGAAATTATGGCAAAAAATATATTACTACTGCATGTTCAAAATGTAATATATATTTTAATAATAATAATAATAATTATTATTATTATTATAAATATTATTAGTATTACTATTATGTGAGGAATAATTATATTCAATCAAAATTTATAAGCAAGTGTGATGTACTAATGTACTGTACGTTTTTAATTTACACAGTGATTCTCTGTTGTGCTCACATTGTTTGACAAAAAAAATAACTGTTTTAGATTCAGCTATTCAGCACTTTATAAGACAAAATAATTACATTACTTTACGAATTCATTTGATTAGTCATTTTGGATAAAATAATAATTAATCTTTTAAACATGGAATTCAGAATAAATAGAATGGAAAACTGAATTTGGGAAAACAAAGCAGAATTAGGAAAAACTATTTTGCCAGGTCCTATTTTTTAATGCCTTGCAATTTAAATTTATCATAAAAGCTGTTGATGAATGCATGAATTTAATTATATATATATATATAATTATATTATATATTAATATATATATTATATATTAATATATAATATTATATTATATTATAATGATATAATATAAGAGTCACTTATGTGTTCTGGTCTTTTTAAAGATTTCATTCCATAAGTATTCCTTGTGTGGGAGTCAGATCAACATGAGAGCTTTATTTACTGTAGGGTCAGTGCCAACACAGAGACAGGAGACATGGAGATGGAGACAGACTGTCCTCACTATATGGAGCAGTATTGTCCTCTCAAGATGCTTCGCTCACACATCATCCTCGTTCAGAGGGATGATTCAGCCTTGCCCGCCCACCTGCCTCTTCTTTGCGAGCTTCTCAATCTCTACAAAGTGCATATTTTCCGATAAGCATGTTTTCATTCAACAGATCTGACGCTGATACTTACCAGGGCAGTTGAAGTGCTTCACTTTGAGTGGTCTCCCCCAGAGGAACCTAAAAAGTCTCGCCTTGATGAATGGTTCCTTCAGTCCGGACGCCATCAAACAGCAGCATCCCACAAATCTGCCCAAACCAGTATTTCAGAATTGGTTATATAATCCAATTTGCATAAAAAATAGTGACCTGTCATGTTCTGGTTCACTTAGACAACATGACAGTTGTGGCATATATAAACTGCCAAGGCGGAGTTCATTCACTGCCATTGTTGAGACTGACGCATCACCTCCTCTTATGGAGCGAGCATCATCTCATCTCCCTGAGAGTGATATATGTCCCAGGCTCCAGAATTACAGCGTGGACCTACTTTCATGCCAAGGGGTGATTCTGGGTGAATGGAGACTTCATCCTCAAACTGCCTTGAGGATTTGGGAAATATTTGGCAAAGCAGATTTATATCTATTTGCACACTGTGGAATACCCACTGTCCCCTCTGGTACTCAAAGTCACAAGCCCCGTTGAGAGCTGACGCAATGGCATACAAATTGGCGGAGAAACGCAAATATGCATTTCATATGCAATGTCTGAGAGGACAAGGAAACTATGCTATTGGTTGCGCCGAAATGGCCCAACCAGCCATGGTTTCTGGAAACGATAGAGATGCTGTACAGCTCGCCATGAGAAATACCACTAAGGAAGGATCTCCTCTCACAGGCGCAAGGCACAATCTGGCATCCCGAGCCCCAGGTGCATGTTTGGCCCCTGAACGGAGTGAGCTAAACCTACCAGAACTGACCCATTCAGTCATAAAAACCATTTTACAGGCCAGAGTGCCGTCCAAGAGACACCTCTATGTGCTAAAATGGAAGGTGTTTGCTGATTGGTGTCTCTCACATGACAAAGACCCAGTAAACTGCCCCATACATGAAATTCTCATATTTCTTCAAAAGCGATAAGATGCAGGATTCAGACAATCAATGCTCAGTGTATGTGGATTCTTCTTATCTGTGTATCACGCATATGAAGCCGGTGCCTCTATAGGCAAGCATGATTTAATCATCATGTTCCTTAAAGGAGCAAGATGATTAAATCCACCTTGTCCGGCTAAAGTCCCGACTTAACTTTAGTCCTAAAAGCTCTCGCAGGGCCCCCCTTAGAGCCTTTGGACTCTGTTGATTTGTGCATGCTTTCCGTTAAGATCTACTGCTGGTTCTGGCCTCAGTAACACAGGTCGCTGACTTATATGCACTTTCAATTGACAATTCATGTCTGGGGTTTGCCCCGGTCTATCAAGAGCCAATGTCAAACACAAAAAAGGCTATGTGCCTAAGGTCCTAACCACGGCCTTCAGAGCACAGGTGGTTAACCTTCAGGCCTTTTCCCTCCTCCATTTAATTCGGATGAGGAACAATCATGGCATTTGTTATGCCCTGTGCGTGCACTACACGTGTTCGTTGAGTGTACATGCCAGTTCAGACTGTCTGATCTGATCTTTGTGTGCTATGGAGGATGCACAAAAGGAATGTCTCCAAGCAAAGATTTTCTCACTGGATTGTCAATGCAATTGCCCTGGCTTATGAGTCACAGGGTAAGACTTGCCCAATTGGTGTTAAAGCACACTCAACTATAGGCATGACCTCCTCATAAGCATGGGCGAATGGCGTGTCCTTACAAGACATATGTTTTTCAGCAGTATGGTCCTCTCAAAACACATTCACAAGGTTCATGAAGGAGTTAATTCTCACTATATGACTACAGTTCATATATTCGTCCTGAGTGCTCCCCTCCTGGCCCAACATGAGGGTCACTCATGTTAGTCACCATCCCATGAGACTGTGGCGTCATCCTTCCTTTCATGTCATGTAGTGCGGCGTGACTCTGTTCCACATATGCATTAATAAATGCCATGTCAAGGGAACGAGACATTGCGAACACTAATTGCTCTACAAGATTCAGAGTTCTTGAGGTACGAGCGATGCGCTCCTTGATCTCAGTCAGAAATTCTGAGAAAATTATGTTTATGTAACTGCTTTTATAGCAGACAGCTTTGCGCTAAAACGGACGGGGCTCAAACACCATAGCCATTATTATAATATTGCAGTTATTTTAGAGAGATTTCAACTAGGTCGTGTGGAAGGCACTCCCCATATGCGTTAATAAACACAATGTTTCGTTCCCTTCATCTCAGAGAACCGAGGTTACATACACAACCGAGATGTTATTGTTCCATCCAGCCCAGTGCTGAGAAAAGTACGGCATGACAACGCTGCTTGTACACTTCAGCAGCATAGTAAGGAAACTTTCACTAATGAAGTTTAATAGGCAAAATATAATTTAATCCAATAATATAAAGTAACACACTTTCCTATTTCTTTTCTTTCTGCAGTGTCATGTGACTGTGGTGACATACTGGCTCTTTGCAGAGCATGCACAGAGAATGTAGTGGGTACACAAGTCAACTCATAAAGCTTAATAGGATGCAGGCATGTGCAGGCCGGATGTAGGCATGTGCAGGGGTGGGCTGAGCCCACACAAATGTGAATATTGCCCACCCAATCAAACATTTTGGAAACATGGGTTTACATTTATTATTATTATTTAATTTTGTTTATTTGTGCATTGGTCAAAAGCAATATGGGGGCAGGCTGTGTGTTGCAAACATTAATGGTGGGCTGTAGACTGCCCAGCCAATCACAAAACAGCACAGGAAATGTGTAGCATTTTTCTATTTTTGTCATTGGCCCAAAGCAACAACACACTCAAGAAGGGGGCTGTTGCAAACCAGAGAGTCCGAGACATCACATGAGCGAGAAAGGCAATAAGAGATATTTTTGTTTAATGCATATGTTTTTAATGCCCTTAAAGAAGCCTGGTGCTCTCTCGGTGTGCAGTGACCATGTGGTTGCTGTTAATGTACCACAGGCTCCCTCTTATCAAATATCTCCCTGACTTCCTCTCCCTCCATAACAGCTCCACAAAATCACGCTGGCGGTGGTCATGAAATACAGGATTTGAATTAAAAAGTAAAGGTCTGCGGGGGATGGATATTCAAACCCACTCACGCAAGATTCTATCCTACTCCCACAAAAAAAAAATGTAATATTTTGTCCGGCTCCTGCCTGCAACTTACAAGTTTTGTTTGTTTCATTTCATATATATATATATATATATATATATATATATATATATATATATATATATATATATATATAGTGTGAGAGAGCGAGATCTGGCTGGAGTCAGTTAGCACACCCTGGATTCGAAATCACAACTCCAGGGGTGATAGTTAGCGTCAATACTCACTGAGCTACCCAGGCCCTCGTTTGTTAATTTTTTTAATAGCGTGTTAACATCCATACCACTTTCCACCGCATGGAGCTCAAGGAATAATTTCTATGAATTAGCCACCAACCCTGCACCTGTAAATAGTTTGTTTTTTGTTGGTCTTGCACAATAGACAAATAACCCGAATAACACTCTGTAACTTAAATACATTAAATACATTTGAGGAACATCTATTTTGTTTAGATATTTATATTTTGCGAGAGTGCCGTGAATCATTTCTTTCTCCCGCTGCTGCACACACATCATGCTGTGCCACACTGTAATGCCGGGTCCCATTGATTCCGCGGCCAATATTAGCTGATAGTACTGTACATGATCATGACTCATTGCTGGATACAGTGTTTTGTGGGACGTGTTCTTCTGTTTCCCCTGTTGTTAATTTGGTGTAGATGATAGATGCTGTCTATCTCCTCCTGTCGTACATCTCTTTTATATACACATTTTTACAGTTCTGTGATAGTTTCTTGTCTATTTGTCATTGAGCTTTAAACTAATCTCTTTGCCATGAAAGTAACCTTTGGTGCTTACATGGCATTACTTTCCATCCATCTATCCAAATTCTTGTATTCCCTAAATTACTTTACACATATAGTCTCATTGATAAAAATATAAATAATCTTTACTACCCTACAAAGGCCATAATGTTTAACTAACACTGAAACTGAGAAAAATGTCTTGAATTATTTTGATGTGGATTTTGTAGACATTGAATTTTTACACAGTGGTTACTCTGAATTACAGCAAACTGGACAGAGCGTAAGAGACCTGTTTTATTCATAACTCTATTTTGTGTTTTTTGGGGGGCAGGATCATTGCTTTTTACATTTCCTTCAAACAGAAAAGTCAAACAGAAAGAATCGTCATCAGTTAATATTATATGATTACTACTTTAAGCAGTTCCCATCTGTGTTGAATTTTAGGTTTTCAATCTTGATTCATTTAATATATTTGCTTTTACTCCATCCTTGCATTCGGGGGGAGTCTGATGTGTCTTTGTAATTTACTTTAAGGCTGTAATACTAATTACTCTGAAAGTGTAAAGTTAACAAATGTCAGGTCCCACTTCAATCATATGATTATATACAATGTTTGTCAGTTTATTTTTTCAGTATATTTTTTAATATGGGGAATAAGTGTCAAATATAGTTATATTGGGCATTATGATCTTGACAATCAATCCATGTTCTTCTCACTATTATTCCTGTAGTTTTGTGTTGTATTTTTTTTTAGCTTTAGTGTCTGTTTTGAGCCTTTGTGATTGAGATGCTGTGGACCTGGTTATTTAATAATGGATTATTAATACATTTAATTAGGCGCATACAGTTCTCACTTTAGATTAGGTCACACAAAATTTCTAGTTAACAGTTAGTCAATGATTTATTACAACATTTATATTAAGTAATAATTGCTTTAAGAGTAAATATTACTAAAACAGTAACAGATGCAGTAATTACGTTTAAATATAAATCCAATTAATTACATATATAATTTCTTTATTAATTATGAATTCTTGCCTTGTTCATGTAAAAAAAAATGTAATCAGAACAAGGTACGGGGTTATGGGAAATGTAGTTTATAGAGTGAAAGTCAATACTCAATACAAGAGTCCTCTGGTGGTGAGTAGAAGGAACAGCGGAGGCGGCTCCTGATGCGGGAAGGTTGGCGACTCCGGGGTCTAAGCGGGTGAGTCCTATGGATCTCTGCAATGAGTGTGGGGTCGAGCATATCACCGGAATTCACCCAGGACCGTTCCTATCCCAGTCAATGAGGTATTGCAGTGTCCTCTCTCGGCATCTGGAATCCAAGATATTCCGAGCCTTATACACTTCCGAGCAAAGAGACATGGAAAGTGGGAGTGATGCGCTAAGTGGGAGGCAATGCAAGGCGGTAGGACACAGGAGTATTTGAGTGTTTAGTGAAGAACTTAGCAGTGCGAAGTTGTTCAAGGGCAGCTGTATCCAATAGCAGGGGATAACGGTGACAGTGATATCATTAATACTGCAATAATCAATGCATGGGTAAAACTCCTTTCTTACCTGTGAAGAAGAAACCAGCTGAAGCAGGGAAGTTGAGGGTCAGATAAATCCCTTGGCTAGTTCTTCCTAAATGCCTCAGACTCAGGTTTTGACAAGGGGTAGATTCTTCCTCGTGTGGGTGAGGAGCCAGGTAAAATTTCAATGGCACAATCACAAGAGCGATGAGGAGGTAGTTGTGAAGCTTTGGTCTTGCTGAAGGCTTCAATTAAATCAGCATACTCAGAAGGTTGATTCTGAATAGAAGCAGATTCCACTTGAACAGCCACAGCTCTGTTTTTGAATGGGCTTAAAGCAGGTTGAGATGCAGGTACTGGACCACTGGGTGAGTTGCTGATCGCTCCATTAGATTTGAGGGATGATATAAAGGCGAATGGTTTCAATATGTAGTGCTCCAACTTGCAGTGATATCCTCGGTATTGTGATGCACATGACCGTCACCTGGCAGCCATCCGTCTAATGCTGCCACTACCAAAAGAGAATCACAGGGGTTAAGTGGAATATTATGAGCCCTGGCGAAATCCTGAAGTTGTCTGTTGCCCCAGAGTCCAGCATGTCTGTGGTAACAAACAGATCTCCCCACAAAAGCTTGTCACTGGTAATTCCACACATGATTCCGATGGATTTAACAAACTACAGGCACTCACCCCATTTGAGTGATTATGAAGAGGTCGAACTGGGCAGGAAACTCAACGATGTCCGACTTGACCACAGTACAAACACAAATGCTGCTGAATTCGACGATCTCTTTCAGATGAAGTAAGATGGGTGCGTCCAATGTGCGTGGGTTCAGAGTCACTTGGATAGATTGCGGTAATTGTGAGTTGCAAGAGTCTTGGGTTTATTTGCTTGGAGGAGGTTATTGATGCGTATATTCAATTCATTGAACTGATCCATGGTTTTACCATTGTCACGACATGCTAGTTTGGATTGAAGCTCTAAGTTCAGTCCTCTCTGAAACAGTAGCTTCAGAGTGTCCTCCACCCACGTAGTTTGGAAAGCGAGAGTTCAGAAGTTGAGAGCGAATTCAGTGGCGGAAGCATTAACCTGATACAGATATAGCAGCTGATCTCCAGCACTTTGGCCATCCAATGGATGATCAAATACTGCATGAAATAGTTGGAGGAAACAACTAAAGGAAGGAAATGTTGTTTGATCCCCATTCCAGACCACTGTAATCCAATCCAAAGCTTTCCCGGTGAGTAATGAACAAACAAAGGAAATGCGACTCTCGTCAGTGGGGTAAAGTGCGGGATGCTGGTTAATGAACAAGGAACATTGAAGCAAGAATCCCTTACATTTGATTGATGAACCACTGAATTTTTCAGGGAAGGCAAGGCATGGATTAGCGATAGATGTGCCAGATGGAATCGGGTGAGTTACTGGATTGAGTGAGGAAGTTGACTGGCTGGGTGTTGACAAACTGAGGTTTTGCATTGTTTTAACAAGTTCCTCTGTAAGAGATGTCAGTCGATTAAGTTGTTGGTGGTGTGTGGCCAGCACATTGGCTTTTGCTGAGACTTTGGTGGTTAGTTGAAGAAAAGCCGCTGGATCATTTTTTGGTGAAGTCTTCTGTAATGATGAGTCATCGGAATTGAGATCCATATGCAGCTTTATTAATAATAATGAAAACAGGTAAACCGGCAAAGGTCAATCACCAGCAGTAGCTGTATCCAAGGATAATCAAAGAGGTGGTCACAAACAGGCAAGAGGTCAAGGCAGGCAGCAAACAATCAGAGTAGTAGTCCAGGTAAACAGTAGTAAACGTAGGCAGGCAGCAGAGAATCAAACAGGGGGAAATCAGGCAAGTATCAACACAGGCAGGTAATAACAACAGAGAATAATGCTCAGAAATGTATGCAGGGCAAAACAAGACTTTGCAATGAGAGCGAGAGAGAGTCTTAAGTAGCTGAGTAGATGAGGAACAGGTGAGCATGTAATCAGAACCAGGTACTGGGTTATGGGAAATGTAGTTTATAGAGTGAAAGTCAATACTCAGGTGATGGAGTCCTCTGGTGGTGAGTGGAAGGAATAGCGGAGGCGGGATTCATGACAATTTGTATGTAACTTGTTAATGTAGGAGCAATATTCTATAAATGATCAACTGACTATAAACTAATACTTTACAAATACTTTATCCCGTTTAGATATTATAAAGTGTTACCCATTTTTTAAATCAAAAGATGTATATGTTAACATTAGTTAATGCACTATGGACATAAACATGACCTACCAATGAACAATTATATTTGTATTTACTAATATTAACAAAGATTAATAAATTAATAAATTGTTCATTGTTAGTTCATGATATCTAATGCATTAACTAATTTTAACATTGGACCTTATTGTAAAATGTTACCAGTAAATTTGAAAAAGTACTTTTGTTGTTGTTGTTGCTTTAGAATAGCTGTGGGTGGTCCACTTTGCTATCATTTTCATGGGCTTTTACTTTACAAAAACATTAAAAATACAGGAAGATAACACAATGGAACAAATCTAATGAGCCATGGCCAATGTATTAAGAAAGGAAGACATTTTATGGAGCAACGAGACAATGTTTGTTGTCTTCTTATTTATCAGCACAGAATGGTGCAAGTTTACATAATTTCGAGACACACGTTTCATATTCCTTAAATTTACCTTCAAATATATTTGCTGTCTATACAATTTTAGACATTCAACTAATGTCTAGCATTGCTCTTTGCATTCAGCAAACAGAACTTTGTTTCCTTGTTATTTAGTCCACTGATTGTAATGTAGCTTTTTTGTAAAGGATTCTGTCAGATTGTCTTCATATCTACTAAATGATAACCTAGTCAATGTGTCTCGGGTGAATTTGTGTCCAAAGGCACATTGTGCCAACTTGCTCTGCGGTTAACATCCTTTGGGTGAGTAAATGGAGTAATCGACTTGCAGCTGGCAGAGCAGAACAATGGAATGATTGTCTGGCATCCGAGCCATAGCCCTGAGCTCTGTTGGCATGCTGATAGTTAGCACTTAGATGAAATCCAAGTAGTCATCAATATCTTATAGGCCTGTCTCTGTTTGGTTTTTGTAAGGTCTAATGGGGATTCAAAATGGACGTTTCACTTGTTTGAGCAGTTGTTATGAAAATTCTAAAATCAAAGATTAATATAGTTTCTAACACAGCGTTTCACACTTTACTATGTATATTTAGATATAGAATTAAAAATAATTTTGTTCTATCAGGTAATAAAGCCTCAGCTTTCTATTCTTGGCTGACAGAATTGGAACCTGGTGTGGTTTTCTGCTGTTGTAGGCCATTGATCTTAAGGTTCACGTGTTGTGCATTCTGATATACTATTCTGCTTACTACCATTGTACGGAGTAGTTATCTGAGTTATTGTAGCCTTTCTGTCAGCTCAAACCAGTCTAGCCATTTTCCGTTAACCTCTCTCATCAACGAGGCATTTCAGTCCGCAGAACTGTCACTCACTGGATGTTTTTTTGTTTTTGGCACCATTCTGAGTAAGCACTAGAGACTGTTGTGAAATTCCAGGAGATCAGCAGTTACAGAAACACTCAAACTAGCCTGTCTGACAATAACAATCACACTGAATGTGTGCTGCATCCCAAACCCTCTCACTCTCCTTGAACCAATAATCCACAGCTTGGACCTCTGAGGTCCAAGGGGAACAATGGTGCCTGGAACCCGAGGATACACTGGAAAAGAGTAAGGCCAGTAGTAGATTGGTGTAGTGAGTTTGTGTGTATTCGGCCCAAGGCAGGAATTGGCTACAGCTGTGCTGTTTGTGGTGGCTGTATGTCTGTAGAAAACATCCTATCTCCCGGATTGTCCTCTCTGTCTGCCCTTTGGTCTGTGGGTGATAACCAGACAAAAGACACACTGACACCTCTAAGAGGATGACGAATGCCTTCCAGACCCGTGAAATGAATTGGGCACCACAGTCAGACACTTAGCTTAGCGTGGAGCAGAGAAGATAGAGAAGCCGAGATGATACTGTAGTTCCAAATAAACCTTCTGTAGAACTTTGCAAAGCCCAGAAACCGATGTAACTCCTTGATGATTGAAGGCAGTGGCCAAGATTGTACTGCTGCAACTTTCCCGTGGTCCATTTGCACACCCACAGGGCTGATATTATATCTCAAGAACTGAACTGGAAGAACGGCTGTTGATGGAAGGAACATTTTTCCATCTTGAGGAACAGATGATGTACACTTTGGTAAGCAACGTTTGTCGAAGCTGGTAGGCCAAAACGTCGATGGTACTGTTAAATACACTGAGGTCGACTCCTGCTGGGTCCATATTGACTGGTCTTTTCTTCTGTCAGATCAAAACAGCACACACACAGAAGATTGTGGAACCCAATCACAGGAGTTTTATTAAACAAATGAATGAGATGCAGAAGATTAGATCAGATCAGGAATATAACAGACTTGAATTCAAGAGTTTAGATGATGATGATGATGAAGATTGCATCACTCAGTAGTGAGCAGAGCAAAGAATGATGAAGATCCAACAAAGTTCACAAATGAGGATAACTATGTAAACTAGATAATATACTCAACTTAAAGAGAACGGAGAAGTCTGTGTGTACTTGAGGGAGAACAGACACTGACTGAGTGATTGTGGTGAGTTTTATGCAGTCCTTGATTGCAGGTGAGATGAGTGACAGGTGTGTGTGATTAGTACTCTGGTGAGAGTGAACAGAGTGTGGATCTGCTGATATCATAAATTGTGCTTGAGGAAATGCCATTGCAATAAACATTCTTTATTCCCACATACTAACTCCCAATGAAAACCAGAATAACCGTTCAAGAAACCATGTGGTTAACCGAATTATAAAAAAAGTAACCATGTGTAGCGATTCAAAGATGGCAAAGGAGGGTGCTGGGACCAGCTTGACAAACACATAGACATTTAATAAACACTTTTCAGTGTGTAACAAAACAAAAACACACACTGCTTTTCAGCCAGCTACATCTGAACACAAAGAGACAAACACAAACAGGCTTCGTGCATTTCTCTCTCTCGTCTGCCACTTTCTCCTCTCCTTAAATACTCCCGCCACCCATCACTGGAAAGTTAGACCGTTGTGGCACACAAGTGGCCCTCATTCATCACTTATCTTCCCGGCCTTGCTCTACCCAGATGCTGCTCAGCCCCGCCCTGCTTGCCACACCTTTCACATCCCTTCTACTAATGATCAACGGATAATGATTAATTCAGATATTAGTTCAGCTCATGCGAAACTTAACCAGTTAGCAACTGTTAACGTGGCAACCTGGCTACTGGCAGGTGTACATCATACAAATCTTATCCTTGTTAAATTTTGTTGTATTGAAGGTATTGTTATTGACATACCTTGTTCATTCTTATCAACTAATGCAAAAAAATCTGGTTGGTTCAGCGTTCAGTGAACTTGCTGCTAATTTGATTATGGATGGTAATTCTTAAATGCGCTAGCTAAATTTACCTGCGCAGATTCCATCTTAGGGAGCAAGTATGGGTGATCTGATCAAGTTGACTAGCGCATGAATTAAAATCTACTTGGTGTGTGGATTGTGAACAAATTAAGGCAAAAAATGAGGCTTAGAGATTCCATATTTAGAACTTAAAGCTTGCATAATAAAATTCTGATACAGAAAAGCTGCGCCTCTGTGAGAGAAAACAGAAAACAGAACTCCCACTCGAGGAGTTCATAACGTGCAGGTAAAAGTCAAAGTGCAAACTGTCAATTAATGCAGGTGGTGCTCACTGATAGAAATGAATTTACATATAAAGCCAGCATTGCAGTCTGCCTTGTTGCTTTTGTGCCCTGATGTAATGAACATAAAGCCTTACTTTTTCTCTTTTTTCCATCACAAATAAAGATCTGGGGCTATTAACATAATAGCTGAGTGATTTCGTGGCTTCAGCCCTATCAGCCAGGGTCTAGCTATGCCACTACTTTATGGACATAATCTTACATAAAGATGCCCCCCTTTGATCCAAGTGCCTCTTATCACCCCCCCCCTGAACACAGTTAAAAAACTATAATACTGTATATCAGCAAGTCAAAAAGACAAAATCTTTGAAAATAAGCTGTAAATCTAAAGAAAACCTTTCAGATTTTGCAGTCATCAAACATGCACTACATCAATAAAAAGGCAGCACTGTCTTCATTAGAGAAGTGGGCAGTGGTCTACCGTCCACCTCTACTAGCTTCTAATGCATTCTTAAACAAGGCAAGGAATGCTTCTCTCTCTAACATCCCAAAGACAAAGTCAAGGAATTTGCTATGTTTTTTAGTTTGGGATGTAATGGATAGGGAACATAATGTGTCTGCAGGAGAATTGTATTCTCCTTTTTATTAGGAGAAAGGTTATTAGACAAATTTAAGCTAATTGAATCACTTTTTATAGACCTAATGTTAACATACAATTTTACAAAGAGTGTCAGCTTGCACTCCTTTCTAACTCCTCTGGCATACAGTAAATCACCTTATCACTGTTCTTAAAAGGTCACTCAATGCAGGACTGATTTCTGACCACTGTAAGATACTGCTGACATCAATAATCCATTTAAGCTGTAAAATGTGTCACAGTGTAGGTCCTGTTTTTGCCAGACAAGAAGCTCAACCAGATTGAGCCTTTCCTGATACAGTATAGTCTGTAAATATGAGATGCAAAACAAAAATTGCCTATTATGAAAAACACGTTATAGTTTTATGTATGTGCTATATATACTCTGTGTTTCCACTTGATGTTTTTCTGATGAGAGAAGCTATGGCATTAGAACTGATTTTTTTTATAGCATTGCTCTGAGAGAGATAACCAACCACAAACTGTTAGCTTCATAACATACTAGCCTAAGGGCAAAACTATGTCTGTCTCTAATGAACACTCTTCTCATGTCGCCGATACATAACATATTTGTGTTACTACACACCACACTTTCCACTGAATAATGACTAATATTAGCTTCCATTAGTAGAATACAGGGCGATTACAAATGATGACCATTGACAGATATTATCAATTGCTTTAAATGCAATGATGAAGTGTGATGGGGACATGGCGTCTGTTGGACCAGCTGCCATTGGGACTTGATCAGACCACCAGTCAATTATTCAGCACACAGCATGTTCACAAAGAGTTTAGCATAAACTGAGAGACTGTTGACCTGTGAAGTATGGTGAAGTGCATCAAAGAAATTAAAATCCCCAGAAAAATCAGAAGGCGAGGAAATAAATTAATTAAAATAATCAGTGCAATTTAATGAATTTGTTCTTTCTCAAAAAAAAGTATGATGTACTCTTTAGTAATGCATAGAATATCCATGCAGAATCATTTACCATTTTTAAAGGGATAGTTAACCCAAAAATAATTCTGTCCTGCATTTGTTTTACTTTTGTTACCATTATTCTAGTAGGATCAGACTGTTTACTCCCCTGATGTTGTTCCAAATACATGACTTTCTATCTTCCATGGAATACTAAAGAAGTTGGGCAATATAATAGTTTCAGTCACCATTCACTTTCATTGCATCTTTTTTCCATACAATGAATGTTAATGGTGACTGAGGCTGTCACTTTTGAGTTGCATGGAAGAAAGAAAGTCATACAGGTTTGGAATGAAATGCGGGGGAGTAAATCGGTAATAAGTTCAATTGGCTGGAATCACTTCATTCTATGCATTATTTGCGATCTTTTCTATGTGAGTGGAACCATAATATTTCTGTAACTGTATTCTATGTAACAAAAATTAATGTCTAAAATATAATGTGTATAATAAAATCCAACCTTCACTGCATCATGCAAGAAGAACCATTACCTAATGGTCACCTACACTGGCAGCTAAAAATTTGGAATAATGCACAGTTTATGCTCTTATGGAAAGAAGGGGGTCTTACCCAGTTTCAGGGAAAAGACCATGCGGAGACCCCACCTGCCCAGAGAGGGGGAGGTAAAAGTGGTGAATACACCACATGGGCTTTTAGGTCACATGTGGGAAATGGATACGGTGGCAGATCCCGCCTCTTTGAAGGGAGGAGTTGCTACAGACACAGCGACCGGGGGGCAGCGGGAACTGCCCAAGGGAGACGCGGACCCACTCGTAAGGGGGCCGTACCGTGGAAAATACACACAGGGGGGAAGTCCACGTAGGAGCCCTGACCTGCAGAGCACCTATTCCAGTACAGGGTAGATTTGAGTACCCGCAGTGGATTGAGTCGGCGAATTCCTCTGCCGAATTGCGGACCCCGAGGGCTAGGGAGAAATCAACCAGGGAGCTGAGTGAGTGGGATCTCCTGGGAAAAAAAGTGCACAGTATTACCTCAACCGAGGGAAAAGGCACTGCAAGCGATTCACCCGGTCAGTCCATCAGCATGTTACCGAGTTCGACTGGCTCAGACCTGAGAAAACACTGGACTAGACTGACGCTACCCTGAGATTGTAGAATCTCGCAAAGGTATTAGGTGTTGCCCAACCTGCTACTCTGCATATGTCTGCCAGGGAGGTGCCTCTGGCCAGTGCCCATGAGGACGCAACACTCCTTGTTGAGTGTGCTCGGACCCGTAAAGGAGGGGGCTCGGCCTGGTGCGATAGGCCAATGAAATGGCATTCACCACTCAGTGGGAGAGCCTCTGTTTGGAAACAACGTTCCCTTTCCGCTGTCCACCGAAGCAGTCAAAGAGCTGCTCAGAATGTCTAAAGTTCCGTGTACGGTCCAAGTAGGTACACAAAGCACGTACCGGACACAGCAACGAAGGGGCTGGGTCTGCCTCCTCCCGGGGCAGTGCTTGCAGGTTCACTACCTGGTCTCTGAAGGGTGTGGTAGGAACCGTGGGCACGTAGCCCGGTCGCGGTCTTAGGATGACATGTGTGTCTGCCGGACCAAACTCCAGGCAAGTGTCGCTGATAGAGAACCCTTGCAGGTCCCCAACCCTCTTGATGGAAGCGAGTGTGATCAGCAGGGCCTTCTTTAGAGAGAGTGACTGATTCTAGCTGCTCGAAGGGGGGTCTCTGAAGGCCCGAAAGGACCACTGAGAGATCCCAGGAGGGGAACAGGCTTGGCCAGGAGGGATTTAACCTCCGGGCGCCTCTTAGGAACCTGATAATCAAGTCGTGCTTACCCAAAGACTTGCCGTCTACTGCGTCGTGGTGGGCTGCAATAGCAGCTACATACACCTTCAAGGTGGATGGGGACAGCCTCCACTCCAACCTCTCCTGCAGAAATGAGAGCACTGACCTGACTGCGCAACTTTGTAGGTCTTCGCCCCGAGAAGAACACCAATTCGTGAACAAGCGCCACTTTAGGGCGTAAAGTTGCCTGGTAGAAGGGACTCTGACTTGGTTGATTGTGTCTACGACAGCAGGTGATAGATCAGCTAGATCTTCCACGTCCTGTCCAGGGGCCAGACGTGGAGGTTCCAGAGGTCTGGGTGCGGATGCCAGATCGTGCCCTGTCCCTGAGGAAGAAAGTGTTTCCTCAGGGGAATTTGCCAGGGAGGGGCTGACGTGAGGAGTACGAGGTCCGAGAACCAAGATCGTGTGGGTCAATAGGGAGCCACCAGAGTGACTTGTTCCTCGTCCTCACTGTCCTTGCACAGCACCTGTGCAAGAAGGCTCACTGGGGGAAATGCATACTTGCGCAGCCCCGTGGGCCAGCTGTGTGCCAGTGCATCTGCCCTGAGGGGAGCCTCTGTTCGGGCATACCAGAGCGGGCAGTGGGAGGTGTCCTGGGAGTTCGAACAGGTCTTCCTTAGCCAGTTCACAAATTAGCTGGACCGACTGGGGGTGAAGCCTTCACTCTCCACTGGGCAAGCATTGTCATGATAGCGCGTCCGCCATCAAATTGAGGTTGCCGGGGATGTGAGTGGCGCGCAGCGACTTGAGTCAGGATTGTTGCCACCTTGGCGATTTATGTACGCCACCGTCGTGGTGCTGTCTGATCTGATCGATATGTGCTTTCTCTGAACTATTGGGATAAATCTCCGCAGGGCAAAGAATACAGCCAACAACTCTATGCAGTTGATGCGCCAGCGCAGCGGGGCCCCCATCCAATGGCCCGCAGCTGCGTGCCTGTTGCACACGGTGCCCCAACCCAATTTGGAAGCGCTGGACGTGACCAAGACGCATCGGGACACCTGCTGCAAGGGGACTCCTGCCCGCAGAAAGCAGAGGTCTGTCCAGGGTTTGAATGTTTGGCGACAAGCGGGGGTGACCATCACACAGTGTGTGCCGTGGCGCCATGCTCGTCTCGGGACTCAAGTCTGGAGCCAGTGCTGAAGCGCCAGTGCATATGTATCAACCCCAGCGGCACGACCGCCACGGAGGACGCCATATGCCCCAGAAGCCTCTGGAAAAGTTTTAAGGTGACTGCAGTGCCTGGCCTGAAGGTGGTGAAGAACTCCAGCACTGACTGCACGCGCTTGTTGGTGAGGTGCGCTGACATTGAGACTGAGTCTAACTCCATGCCGAGGAAAGTGATGCTCTGAACCGGGGCGAGCGTGCTCTTTACCCAGTTGACCTGAAGCCCTAAACGGCTGAGGTGCCTGAGCACCTGGTCCCTGTGGGCGCATAGTAAATCTCGGGAGTGGGCCAGGATGAGCCAGTCGTCGGTTGATTATGTGGATGCAGATCGGTTCGGGGCAAGGGCTGCCTCTGCGACCTTTGTAAAGATGCGAGGGGACAGGGACATGCCAAAGGGGAGGACCTTGTACTGATACGCCTGGCCGTCAAACGTGAACCATAGAAAGGGTCGATGTCGAGGCAATATTGAGACGTGGAAGTATGCGTTCTTCAGGTCTACCGCTGCAAACCAATCTAGATGCCGAACGCAAGTTCAAATGTGTTTTTGCTTGAGCATTTTGAACAGGAGTTTGTGCAAAGCCCGGTTGAAAACTTGCAAGTCCAAGATCGGTCGTAAGCCGCCGCCTTTCTTGGGTATGATGAAGTAAGGGCTGTAGAGACCCTTCTTCATCTCGGTTGGAGGGACAGGCTCTATCGCGTCTTTGAGTAAGAGGGTCGCGATTTCCACACGCAGGGAATTGGCATGTTCGCAATGTACTGCGGTAAAGCGGACACCCCTGAAGTGGGGGGGGGGGGGGGCTGACAAACTGAATTGCGCATCTAAGCTCCGTGCTAGGGGCACTAACAGGGGCTTCGGGAGGCAAAAGTGCGTCCTGAGGCTCTGGTGCTGAGAAAAAACTCAAAGCACTTACCTTGCTCTGCACACCCAGCAGGGGAACGGCATTTGCAGGCCAGGTGACCCAGAGACAAAGGAAATAGCTCTTTTATTGAGAATGTGGCAAATGAAATAAATTCAAACAAGGCCCTCCACCGGGGGATGGAGTGGTCTGCTTACCAGCTCCGGAGCGAACGTCTTGGTCTCTGGGTTGATCGTCTCAGGACCACTTGGGAGCCTTCCGGGCCCTCGACGGGGTCCGTGAGATGGGGGCGTGCGATTCCTGCGGGGTGCTCAACGCCGGTGCTGAGAGCTGAGCCTGGGTTGAGGCGGAGCTGCACGTTGCTTAGCTGCAGATGGGGCATGGCCTGAAGCGGCAGGTTTGCGGCGGGGGAGGATGTGTGAAATGGCCTCCATCTGCTTTTTCACCGTGGAGAACTGCTGGGCAAAGTCCTCGACGAGACAGGTGCAATGATGAAGCGTGTCTTGTCTGTCTCGCGCATCTCGACCAAGTTCAGCCACAGATGACGTTCCTGAACCACAAGTGTTGCCATCGCTTGCCTGAGTGACTGCGTTGTAGCCTTCGTGGCCCTGAGGTCGAGGTCGGTTGCTGAGCACAGATCCTGCAGCAAGTCATGATCAGGAATACCCTCGTGCAGATCTTTGAGTGCCTTGGCCTGGTGGACTTGCAGGAGGGCCATGGCATGCAGGGTGGAAGCGACCTGTCTGGTGGCGCTGTAGGCTTTGGTGGCCAGTGCCGACGTCATTCTACAGGCCTTGGAGGGGAGCACAGGGTGAACCCACCAGGTGGTGGCGTTCTCGGGGCATAGGTGGATTGCAAACGCCCGATCCACCTGGGGAATCATTATGTACCCATGGGCCGCTCCGCCGTCGAGGGTAGTGAGAGCGGATTAGCGAGGGCCTTTTTTCATTGGCCTTTTTTCATAGATCAGAGGTAGAATCGGCTCTCGAGAGAGACCCCTAGTGTCGCTTCTTCGACACAACGTCAAAGTGAGCGACAGACGGGGAACTGGTGTTGAGTGGGTAGAATTCAATGAAGCTGTCAGCTGAGGACATGTAGGTATCTATTTCTCAAACTAGAGACTCTGATGTACTTATCCTCTTGTTTAGTTGTACATCTGGCCTTCCGCATCTCTTTCTGTCCTTGTTAGATTGTCAGTTGTCCTTTGTCTTTGAAGACTGTAGTGTACAACTTTGTATGAACTCTTCAGTTTTTCTGGCAATTTCAAGCATTGTATAGCCTTCATTCCTCAAAACAATGATTGGCTGATTAGTTTCAAGAGAAAGGTGTTTCTTTTTTATTTATTTATTTTTGTCATTTTTGACCTAATATTTACCTAAAGACATGCCAGTCTATTGCATACTTTGGCAACTCAAAAACAAACACAAATACATTGTAAAGCTTCATTTAATGAAACAAATAGCTTTCAGTGGTGATTGATATAATGGCAAGTTATTTTCAAGTACCAAATTAGCAATTTAGCATGATTACTCAAGGATAAGATGTTGGAGTGATGGCTGTTGGAAATGGGGCCTGTCTAGATTAGATAAAAAATAACTTTTTTCAAATAGTGATGGTGCTGTTGTTTAAATCAGTAATGTCCTGACTATACTTTGTGATCAATTTAATGCCACTTTTGTGAATTCAAGTTCCAATTTCCTTCCAAAACAGCAAAATCTGTACATTATTTCCAAACTTTTGGCCGCCAGTGTAAATTTTTGTTTCATGTCTTAACCTTTTCCTTTGATTCTTCCATTGTGTCTACAAAGGAATCAATTGAGAAATCACATATGTGCATTTAAATTCATGAATAATCTGAAAGCAGTTGTGCATCCATTTATGGCAACTACCATTCTTATTGTACCAAACGCTTGTGCCATTTTCTGTGCATAATTTCCTTAATAAATATGAATTAAATAATGCATACGAATGCAAACACAAATTGTTAGTATGTATGCTATGCAAAGTTTTGTGCATGAGAACCCAGGTTCTGATAATTTTGCTGGAGGCCCCACTTGGAATCCTTTTCAACTTTACATGTAATTTTCATCAATCATGACTCTGATATTAGAACTGGCAGGGTGGTGTTTTCCACCTCTCACCCAGTGGAGGAGACACTGGGACAGATGAACCATAGAGAGTTATTGCCTACTAGATATGAATTTGTCTAAATAAAGGACAAGGCTATCCAAAGGAGCTATAGACCTTCACTCATACCTGTCATCAGTCTGGCTCCCTTTCTACACTAGCAAATCAATCAATTAATCAGTGGGCTGCAAAATAGTCACAACAGCACACACACACAAAAAAAAATGCCCTGTCACTGTCATCCAGGACACTATATGTTGTACTAAATCTAGGACATGATGTTGATTAATCACATCAGTACACAACACAGCCCTAAACCCTAACCCTAAATAAATAATTAAATAAGCAAGTAGAGCAAAAAGGACAAATTAAGTTACATGCAAATCCCAGATGAATGGCAGTGTAATGACATAAAAAATAATTTAGTGCACATGGATTCATAAAGTCTTACTACAGATCCTTCAAGTGCAGACACTATGTTTATTTATTTATTTATTTATTATATTTAGACATATACTTATATTTGTACACATTGGTACACATATTTTCCATTTAGAGTTAATTGGTAAATTGTATTAAAATATTTTATTTTCTTATAACAGTCTGATGGTTACTGTAAACGTTTGTATTTAAATTTGCTGAAAATTGTCAGGTTATTAGCCAGTAATGGATATATTTTGCATCCTCAATAGCCAACAGTCAGCAGCTGTGTCCTTAATGCATACTGCAGATCTGGATAACGATACCTGCAAGTGAAGCCAAGACAGTCTGGAAACAAGTTTCCATAGCACTGTTTCACACAAAATAAATCAAGTTTTTCATTGAGACAAACCCACTGGCAAATCACACTAGACACTAGACCCACTGTAACAGGGAGACTAAGAACACTAAAACACTATATGGAAACAGAAAGAAAAAGCCCCAAAGACAAACTTTATATTTGAAGAGGTTATTGGAGACAGGAAAGGGAAACCAGGAACAACAGGAAGGACACAGGGAGAGACGTAATCGGCCCAGAGATCATGTCAGCATATTTTATCAGCTTGACTGCTCTGTGAATCTGGTATTGTGCCTCTGCTTAGATGATAAATACACAAGCAAAGGGTCGAACATATAAGATTGGATCATTGTGGGGGGAGCTTCGTCTATAGTTCATTGGGCAGGTTGAGGTAGTGATGGATGGGGCGGACCTGAGCCATATTTCTCTCCCAGTATGGACACATGGCACAATGTTGAATCTAGGGAGTACATGCGAAGCAGGGAGCATTGGGCAATTTGGAAGATAGTGTATTCTAGGACAGAATGTCAAGAGAACCATTGCTATTCAATACTGTTCCTTCTGTAGATACTAATACAAGAAAACATTTATTATAAGCAATTAAGTAAGGACTAATAGTTAACAGATCATTATTGCACACCCCTAAAGCCTTAACACTAGGCTTTGAGCGTGCAGACTTTTTTCAAACAACGTAATGGACCAGGATATGATGTCATGTGGGAGGGCTTCTGGTTTCACAAATAACAAATAATATAATATATAAAATGTTGAAATGTATTGTCAACTCACTTTCCTGCTAAAAAAAAGAAAACATGCAGCTTTGAAATATGCAGTCTTTCTTTTGGGCCGAGAGTCAGCGCATGATATTTCAACTTCCTCTTGTTGTTTGAATTGGCAATAATTTATATGGAACTGTAATGCGATCAACAAACCTGGGACTATTTCATAGCACCTTAGAGTGCTAAATCTAGCAAAAAACACTTGATTTAAAGGAACACGGTGAATCGCAAGGCAGAAGGCTTTTCTCACCTGTAAGTTATATATATAATCAAGAAAGTTGTTTCTTGTGCTTAAATGGTGTTGTTTAACAAAACCAAAGCAGATAGTTTTTGCAGTTGTTGTTATTACGTCATATGTTTAGATCACGAGACAATGCCAACGTCCCCAGATAAAGTATGAAGAAACTTTCTCAAATACAGTACATACTGTGACAGTACGCGGTTTTGGATGCACCTTAGCAATATTTTAATTTACACTTACTAAGAACTTTATTATGAACAATTGTACGCCTACTTATTCATGCAATTATCTAATCAGCCATTAGTGTGGCAGCAGTGCAATGCATAAAATCAGGCAGAGATTGCTCAGGAGCTTCAGTTAATGTTTACATCAACCATCAGAATAGGGAAAAATTTGATCTCAGTGAGCGTGTTTACATGCACGTTCATACACAGATTATGCTTAATAAGCTGACAATGTTCCTTGAATGCCATAAAGGCCATAAAATCTTATGAATAACCTGATCGACATGGGTAGACTTTTGGCCATTATGCTGATTTTGTGTATCATGTTAACACCTTACACAATGTTCTTACTGGCTCATCCAGTTTGTGCACATATTGAGCGCATACCTCATCATGGAAACCAAGAATACATTTTGTGCTGTATCCCAGGGGTCCAAAGTTTCTAAAGTATCTAAACCTCTTCAGGTTTAGCAGTCACATCACACTATGCCCTCATTCCAGGTGTTCTAACTCAGAGTGTGCTCATCTCCCTATCATTCAAACACATGCTCTATACTGCTTCATCAGCTTCATAGTCACCTATAGAGCATGAGTACTGAAGCAAAGCAAATTAAATGAGGTAGCTGATACCTTTGCCCTCATGAAGGCCTTCAGAGGACAAGAAGGAATGTATTTTGAACTGATGGAACAGTTGTACCAATTCAGTGTGTTTTTTTGGTGTGTCATAATGCTCAGAGGGGTGTTCAGTATCCTTAGGCTGTCTTTGATGAGCGTGTGAGCGAGCAAGTGAGCCAGAGTCCCACTGTGTCGTCAAACAGCAGTTCATGCATTAACCATCTCCTGATGAACATTTGAAGGCAGCACTGCTGCTACCAAACCCTACTATGTTACTGTTACCATTTATTTCCTCCTTATTTTAACTACCTCACCATTTCCATTCACTCTCTGTAGAAGCAATTAAAACAAAAAGCCCTTCGATGACTTCGCAGGCTTTACTCTCTTTGAATGCTATGGCAGGTAAAATGTTCAAAGGATAGAATAGGCTTTTTATACTTTTAAAGCACTCAGTGGAGGAGGTTAGCTTTGCTTAAAGGGGCAAAATCATGAAATATTGATCTTTCTTTGATCTTCAGGAATAAGACAGTTTCATGCGCTGATATAAACAAAATTTTAGAACTCAGAACTCCCTTTGCTTTTGTGACATCCCAACGATTAATACAAATGAAATACACATGAAATTAACATATTAACCATGCCTATTCTGTGTCCAACATATTGACCTGCCTATTCAGGGTAAAAAAGAAGAAAATATATTATAACTACAAATGTCCTGAAAAAGAAGATACTATTATTTCAATTGCAATAAAAGTAAGATCTTAACATGATCTGAGTTGTAAATTGTAAAATTATTGTAAAATTACCATTAAAAGCAAAACATTTTGGTGCATTAAACCTTGACTAGCAATGTAAGTGGAATATATATATATATATATATACACACACACACAACCCTTTGAAAATTGTGGCCTTTATGTTGCACTAAACTGGACTGAAATAACATAAATGTATAAGTGCACCAATGAGATATTATGATCAATTTTAAAGTATATGTAATATGAAAGATACTAAACTTTTCAATTTAATTTAGTGGTAACATGTGCAGATGTAGATGAGGTAACTGAAGTGATATCATTTATAAATCTAAGGGCACATTTGAGACTTTTTATTTTTAAGGTAGGAGGAAAATGAACCATTGTAGAAAGTAATTTACAATCAACATCTTTTATGTCTCATGCATAAAACCTTCCATTTTCCTTGAATAGACCCAGGCTCACCCAGAATATTAGGGTGGTTTCACATATAGTACTTTTTCAGTGAATCAAACCCAGTTTGGTGAAAGTGAACCAGAAAGGGAACCAGCCGCAAATTACCTTTTGGTGTTCACAACGTAAGTGGACTTAAAAGAGGACCCAGTTTTATTTTTGGTCCTCTTCACATTAATGTGGTCTCAAACCCCTTGCTGTTCACACCACTGCTCCTTTAGAACTCAGACCACATTGCAGCTAGGGAAGTCATGATTATGAAAGTTTTCATAAATAATTGTGATTATTAAGATAAGCAATTGTCATACAAATTGTCATATTTCTTAAAGTTCACATATGCTTATTACAGATAGGCCTACACCTTAAGTAGTATTTTATTGCTGTTTATCTTGAAGTCATATAATAAAATGGGACTATATGATTACTTTAAGACTTTTTTTCAGGCAACGTAATGGACCAGGATATGATGTCACATTGGAGAGCTTCTGGTTTTAGCAAATAATCACAAATAACAAATAATACTATAATTAAAATATTAAAATGTATTGTCAACTCACTTTCCTGCTACAAAAAAAAAAAAACATGCAGCTTTGAAATATGTAGGCTTTCTATTGGACCAAGAGGTCAGCGTGTGATTTTTTTAATATTCTATTGGTCACAAATCCTCTTGTCATTCACAAAACTGGCCTGAAATAACATAAATGTATAAGCGCACCAATGAGACAGTATGATGAATTGTGTAAGTATAAAAGTATATGTAATATGAAAGATACAAAACTTTTGAATTTCATTTAGTGGTAACATGTACAGATACAGATAATGTAATTGAAGTGATATCATTTAAAAATCTAAGGGTACTTTTGAAAAGAATATTACATTTTTAAAGAATGCTAAAAAATGTAAAAATGTTTAAAAAAAATTAAGAATATTGCATTTTTCATAAAACATTATTTCACAGGGATAGAATTACATAAAAATACAAATAGTAATAATATATACTGCATTTCTGTCCTAAATTCTTCACTCTCTCATGTTATGTTAAGGCTCTCTGATAAAATCTAGGAAAACACTTGAAATTCTATGTGCATTTGAAAATGCTTCATTACCTATCATTTTCGAGAGTAATACAGCAATCAAATGCCTCATCCTGCATGTAATTTACATTGTATGTATGAGCCAAGAACATTTGCCACTGCGCAAATAAAACTAAAGTGAACAATAAAAAATCCTCGCTACGCCTATCAGAGCACTTTATAGCAGTTCATCTTAACATGCTGCTCTGCTCTCAATGCGGCTGGTCTGTTCATTTTAGGTGCTAAAATAATACAACAATAACGGAACATGAGACACAAAAACACATCATGGTAATCATGATATATCTATATTCGCTTAAAATTCCCATATGTGGACAGTAAATTGTGACTGGCATGTAGCTATGTATGGCAAGCCATGAGGTACTTATGTCATAAAATGCAAAGCGGACTGGTAACTTCGCTTTCACATCGCACAAATCAATCGAACCACAAAAAGACCCACAAACGAACTGTTTGCTTTTGGGTCCTTTTAGGGGGGTCTGAGACTACTTGGGTTGTTCACATATACCCGTTATACCGCTCTGAGATCGCTTGGAGTGCTCAAACGAACTAGGTGTGAAAAAACCCTGGTGGACCAAAAAGTGCACAGAGTGAAAAAGGACCCAGTTCTATTTGCATTCACACTGTCTGAGAGCTTGCAAGTGGGCTCAGATCTCTTTTTGGTCCACTTTACCAGTTATGGAGTCTCAGTCCTTTTTGCATTCACACTCTGTGTAATTTGTGGGACCGAGCCCACTTTAAAAAATATTGTATGTATTATAATGATTAGGGCTATATTTAATCTTAAGGGTCAAATAGCTCTATGTATTAACTTGTGATGTCTGATAATATCATGTTTATTGCTCTCAATATGAATAAGCAGCATAAGAACATGTGTCTACATTTTAGCAGAGTGTATCAATGAAATAAAAGATTGGATGGCCAGAAATTTCATTCTACTCATTTCCAACAAAACAGAAGTACTAATTATTGGAACAAAAAAACTCTAAAAATAAGCCACTACAATATAATTTGACTCTCGATGGATGTACTGTTATATCATCTTCAACAGCGAAGAACTTAGGTGTTATATTTGATACCATTTTGTCCTTTGAAAATCAAATTACCAATGTTTGTAGAACAGCATTCTTCCACCTAAGAAATATTGCTAAAGTAAGGCACATGCTCTCTGCTGCTGATGCCGAAAAACGAATTCATGCGTTCATGACCTCAAGACTAGATTATTGTAATGCATTACTGGGAGGATGTCCAGCAAGATCAATAAATAACCAGAAACATTGATCATGATTTATAACTCTGCAATAAATTGAATGGAGTCTCAATCTCAGGACTCCTATCCTGAGGTCACCAGAACCAGCTGGATCCAGCACCATCCCTGCTTCGTGTTGGACTCCACTGCAATGTGTCACTGTGTGATGATGACTAAATGCAGCCGGTGCCAGCCAAACATCACTTCAGTCTATTATGATGGACTTCAGAGGGTGAACTGATTCCAACTCCAGTCATAAGACATGGGATACTTCATATGCCATTGTTTGAACCTTGGATTTAGGATGGACCACACCGAACCTCACCGAAATTACCGGCCAGGTTGAACTGTGTTTCACATCCCCGATCTCTGCCTGCATCACCTTGGTCTATTGATGGACTACGATCTTGAAATGGAATGTATAGACTATCAATTGCCAACAAAAGCCTTCATCAGCCAATTAACAAGGACAATTGCATCTATGTGATCTTCTGTAGTTAATCCAGGATGGACTTCAAAGACATTGGTCATTAATCTTACAGTTCAAACAAAATCGATGTTTAAACACTGACCCTTAACACTGACTTAGTTTAATAATTTTAAACCATGACTTTAACTATACATAAGTAATATTGTCATTATATTCATGATGTTAGCCAGAGGGGAACTGGCCCCCACAGTGAGTCTGGTTTCTGCCAAGGTTATTTTTCTCCATTAATCAACATCTTATGGAGTTTTGTGTTTCTTGCCACAGTCGCCTTCAGCTTGCTCACTGGGGTTATTAATACAATTATTATTTAATTATTTTTAAACATGATTAACAATCTTATTTTATCTAATTACACAATGATGATGATTCATCGACATTATAGACATTTCAGTTTTATCGTCTGTTATTACCTGATCTTCTGTAAAACTGCTTTGAAACTATGTGTGTTGTGAAAGGCGCTATACAAATAATTATATTATATAATTATTCCTAAATTATGACTTTTAATGAATAAAATCACACTAACATTATAAGTGGACCTCAAGGAACATTATAAAATAAAATAAAAATCAAATATGCACCTCCCTTTGTCATATCCATAGAAACAAAGCAAGCAGCTCGTTGTGTCTCTCCGGTGCTCACAATGTAATTTCCTGAGTACTGGAACCTGTCAGGTCCTAACATGTTTGGTATTACGTGAGTGGGAAATTCAAGTAAGCCGGAGTGCTTTTAGTTCACAATGCACATTATTAGCTAACTGAACCAAAGACTGCAAGTGAACCGTACTTAGACCACCTCCCGAGATGGTCTTGGTTCGCTTTTAATGGGTCTGAGATCGTTTGGTGTGTTCGCATATGGGCCAAAAATCGCCCGAACTGAGGTCAGATCCCTGAAATGGACCAAGTGTGAAAACACTCTTAGAGATTATTCTTTATTCAAATATATATACTTCAAATATATATTCATAAAATAGTTTCAAACTGTATAAATTCTAATATCTGAAATACATTTTGAATGCACTGCTTATCTGTTAAGGAAAACTTTATATAAAAAAAAATATATATATATATATATAAGTAAAAACTTGTCCCATCCATTTTTATTGAGGCCCACCCAAAAGTAATGTCCTGGCTACGCCCTTGATGAACACATCCCCTGCATTTTATCAACTCCCCCAACTAAAAGCTTGATATTCTGATGACAACAGTTCAAGGGGATTTTGCAAGATTATTACCTTCCCAGCTTACCACATCATATATTTGTGAGAATTAAATTCTGAACAAGGCACAATTGGTGTTGGAGCAAATAATGTCTAATGGGAAGGAGTCACACCCTCAGAGCATTTTGATGGGCAATTATGATAAATTATTTTAATTACTGCATGCTCGAGGGAGGGTTTAAATCTTGACTTTAGCACCAACATGACAACTTTTTGTGCACTTAAAAATGAAAAATTGAATTTTTGTGTCATCCTACAGAGGCCATTGCAACTGGTAGCACAGCTGCTGGAGGACATGTGAAGAATGGCTTTGAGACCTGGCCATCCATCACAATCTGGTCCTTTTTCCCTTCTTTATTTCTTCTCTTTTTTTCTTTCATAAGAGAATTCATCAGGCTGGTTTGGCCTGGGGTCACTGCCTCATGCAGGTAATCTCAGCTGGGCTGCAGATCGGTGGTGCTGGGTCAGGACTTTACAGCAGCTTTGTTCATTTTGTTTACATGGATGGAGATAAAGGAGTGTTGATGCAGAAGTTTACTCCCTCTTAAAAAACATAGGAGGCTGGTGTCTTACACACTGATCCAGAATGTCAAACTTTCTCTGTTTGCAATCTTGAATTTGCATGTCTCTGTAAAGTATTATATGAATCTTCTATGCTTCATGTAACAAGCTAAAATTAGCTCTACTGGCTTCCAGTAGAGTGAATGCTGACGTGTTTGTCTGCAGTTTGGCTTCTTTTCTTTTTTTTTTACATGCTTTTGTTTAGTGGCCTTTTGTAGGAGCGACCTCAAGAAATTTTTATTGATGCTTCTTTTTTATGGACAAACTTATGGACTATTGACTATAATTTGTCTGAAATCGATGTTACACCTCTCGTTTGACTGGATTACCTTAAAGTAAATAAACACAGCTGTACTCACGATGGTCTTTCCAGGGACTGCTACGTGCAGTCTTAAATAGGCTGCTTGATTGTCTGTCCATCGTCCATGTCAAGTGGGGCTGTAGCACATGGACTTTGAATTCGGGTCGTGTTGGTGGATTCATTGAGGATGTTCTGCCTTCTGTTGCCCATTTTGGCCTGATGGACTTTTGCTGTTGGCCCTCACCAGTTTCAGCAGAGAGCTCCCTGCTTGTTTGCAGATTCATCCAATCATCTATCTTCTTACATGGTTTTATTCTACTGATCTCTGGCATTTACATTTACATTTATGCATTTGGCAGACGCTTTTATCCAAAGCGACTTACAGTGCATTTATTACAGGGACAATCCCCCCGGAGCAACCTGGAGTTAAGTGCCTTGCTCAAGGACACAATGGTGGTAGCTGTGGGGATTGAACCAGCAACATTCTGATTAACAGATATGTGCTTTAGCCCACTGCGCCACGACCACTCCTTTGAATTCCTCAGCCCAACTGTCAGAAGGAGTTTACAACTACTGCACTGTTCTTGGAATTGTGCGTTGCTCCCGGTATTACCAACCGATTCCTCTGACAACCACCACATATCGGCAGACTTTTTTTATATCTCGCTCTCTGGAATTTGTATTCATCACTGAGACCTGGCTGAATCCTTGCGAACAAATGACCCTGGGAGATCTAACACTGCCAGACTGTGACTTTTTAAATTCCCCAAGGACTTCAGTTCGAGGAGGTAGCGTTGACACTGTTTTTAGAAACACCTGCTGCCTATGGACCCTTATTCCAGTTTTGAGGCCCAATTATTAAAGATTGACATCTTGGGTACTGCTTTCTATGCACTTGTGTACAGACCACCCAGATTTAATAAGAACTTCATCCAACAACTTTCAGAATTCTCTCTGGACTGGTGTCTCATGGTGATAAATTACTGATTCTTGAGAATTTTAATATTCATGTTTGCTGTCCATCAAAACCTCTGGTAAATTAATTTTCCTCAATGAGTCTTTACATTTTGTATGACATATCACTGGTCCTACTCACAATATGGGTCATACATTAGATCTTGTGTTATCTTGTGGTCTTTCTGCAAAATACTTAGAGGTCTTAGAAATTGTAATTTCTGACCATTATACAATAATGTTTAAGTCTGTCTCTACTGTTCTCTCCCTATTTATTCTCAACGCTTACGTCACTCCTGGTCCATTCACAGGTCTGCTGCCAGTCTTTTTTCAGAATTTTATCTAAAACATTTTACAGATGATGTCTTAGCTGGACTCGACACTTAATCATTGGTTTAAGCTTTTAATAAATCTTGTAATTATACAATTGATAATGTCGCTCCGCTTAAGCCATGGATAGTTAAAGGTGTTTCACAGCCTTGGCTAAATAACATCACCCGCGCTTTCAGACAAGAATGCAGAAAGGCTGAGCGCAAATGGAAACGAGACATGCTTCAGGACTCTTTTGACATTATAAAGGTGTGTTTAGCTAACTATCAAACAGCTGTAAAGGAAACTAAAGCTAATTTTTTCTCTAAATGCATCTCTGATAATGCAAATTGACCAAAAGTTTTGTTAAAAACAATCGATTCTGTTTTAAACCCAACTAGAAATACTTTTCCGGATGCCACCCAAGAGGCCTGTGAAACATTTTAAAACTTCTTTACTCACAAAATTGAGCAGATTAAAGGTGCTATTGAACCATAACAATTTGATCAACAACTAATACCTTCCCTGTCCAGCTCCCAAACTCACTTTCAACCAGTTATGTCAGCACAGTTAGCAGATGTAGTCTCCAAGATGACATGTTCCAGTTACAAGCTGGATATTCTTTCGCAGTGCCTTCTTAAAGAAGTTATTATAACTACCAGTTCCTGTGTAACAGCTATAATTATCAGCTCCATAGCAAGTGGAGTTGTTCCAAGTAGTTGTAAACATGCAATTCTACATCGTTTGTTAAAAAAAATAAACTTTTACACAACAATTAGTGACCAATCTCCAAACTACCTTTTATTTCCAAGATTGTTTATTTGCAGCTCTACTCCTATCTAAATACATTTAATATTTTAGATTCTGTAACAGGGTAAAAGAGAAAGGAGGAGGCTAGAACCGGCTTGCCAATATAAATAATGTTTAATTATAAACTTATACAGACAAACATAAACACATACAGGGTAGCTGCCTGTAGCTCTCTCTCCCGCACTGCTGCCTCCAGTGGCCTTTATCCCTCTCGTCGGCTTGATTAGCCTAATTATGGGCTGGACGTGTGTCATCACAGCCTGGCCCTGCCCTCCTCCTTCCTTTCCTTCAGGCCGGGGAGCCCACAGCATGACATACCATGACATTCCTCCACTTTCAGGTGGCCGGGCTCCTTTGGGGTGGATGGATCCCTCTTTCTTCCCAGGCTTTGGCACAAATGAAACAGGGTAAAAGGGAAAGAAGGAGGTGAGAACCGGCTTGAAACTATAAATAATGTTTAATGATAAACTTAAACAAAACACACAAACATAAACACATACAGGGTAGCTGCCTGTAGCTCTCTCTCTCTCTCCTCCAATGCTGCCTCCGGTGGCCTTTATCCCTCTCAACAGCTTGATTAGCCTGAACGTGCTCCTCCTTGCCACAGATACATTTCAGTCTGGTTTCAGACCCTTGCGCAGGACTGAATCTGCTTTGATGAAGGTCACTAATTATATTTTTTTCTCCATGGATTCAGTTTCACTCGTCTTTGTTTTATTAGATCTCAGTGCCGGTTTTGACACTATCGGCCATAATATTCTTCTCAATCGTCTTGAGTCTATGGTTGGTATCCAGTGGATGGCCATCTAGTGGCTTTCCTCAAATCTGGATGTTCTCATAAGGTTGTTCTCTGTAAATTTTGGTAATTTTTCTTCTACGTCAGCTCAATTACTGTGTGGTGCCTCTCAAGGGTCGATTTTAGGACCCTTGTTATTCTCCCTGTATATGCTTTATCTGAGCTCTATTTTTCTGAAGTACAGCATATTTTATCACTGACGATTCACAATTATATTTCCTAGTGCATGTAGACAAGAATTGTTCATTTGAGAATGCCCTAAATTGCTTCAAATTAATTAAACATTGGCTGGCAAAAAGTTCAGAATGTTGGTTCATCTATGTCCTCCTTACCTGGCCTGAGTGCCCAATTAGGCCCTCTGTTGTCGAATATACAAGAACATGTAAGCAGTCTTGGACTCCTCATTACTTTTAAATAAGCAGATCAGTGCTGTTGTCAAGGGTAGCTTTTTCAACCTGAGATCTATCGCTAAAATAAAACATTTAATTTCACATAAAGACTTGGAAATTGTGATCCACTCATTTATTACCTCAAGGTTAGACTACTGTAACTCATTGTACATTGTTCTCCCCCAAACTGCATTATCCCGCCTACAGCTGGTTCAAAATGCGGCAGCTAGGCTTTTAACAGGGTCGAGAAAGAGTGATCACATTTCCCCTGTTTTAGCATCTCTACACTGGCTTCCTGTGAAATTCATGGTCGATTTTAAAATTCTGATTTATGTCTACAAGGCACTAGCTGGTCTTGTGCCCTAATTTATCAGTGACCTTCTTCTCCCTTACTCTCCCACCAAAGTGCTCAGGTCTTCTGATCAACATCTATTGAGGGTTCCTCATTGCCACTATAGATCTAAGTGCGATCGTGCCTTTTATGTGATAGGTCCTAATCAATTGAATAGTCTCCCTTTCCATATGAGGTCAGCTTCAACATTAGCCATTTTTTTTATCTTCTTTGAAAACGTATTTTTATTCTGTAGCTATTGAATAGATCCTTGAATAGTTTGAAATGGATCAATACATGATGTTGTATTTAAAAGTATTTATTTATTTTATGTTTTATATTTAACTTTGTATCAATCTGTTTTTATATCACTCTGTCATTATTTATTTAATTATTTGATCTGTAAAGCACTTTGGGTCAACTTCTGTTGTTTTTAAATGTGCTCTATAAATAAAGGTTTACTTGGCTGACTTGACTTGACACTCAAATCAATATGGTCTATTTAAAGTGTGTAGCTTTTTTTATATTAACTGTAAATAGGGTAGACCGAAGCTAGTTGTAACACTATTACTCTAGTGAATATTTCTCAGGGAAGGTTTATTTTTTAAAGTCAATTTCTGTATAGCCACATACCTTAAAGCAATGCACATTTTCACCACTGGTGCCCCGGAAAAAATATACAGTTAACTGAACAAGCTTTAATCTTTTGTGACAACTTTCCACTCTAACATAATCACAAAAACTATATCAAAACAGCCTATTATAGACTTTTCAGTAAAATTGTAAATATAAAACAATTATGAAGCACAAAACGATTCATGAAGTAACAAAAATGGGAAAGGTAACACAAAATATGAAAACAGTGTTTGGCCCATGGGCAGCACTAATGCTGGGTTACCAGGGCTTAAAGGGACAGTTCACCCAAAAAAGAAGATTCTCTCATCATTTACTCACTCTCATGCCATTCCAGATGTGTATGACTTTCTATCTTCTGCAGAAATAAATCTCCACTTTCCCAGTCTCTGTCCTTTATATTTTGAAAGTGGAGATTTATAGTAATAAAGGACTTAAATATTTAACTGTTTCTCATGCGCTGACTTGTTGGCAGCTGCTTTCATATGCGCACATGCAAGAAGAGACCTCACAATATGCGATTGCGGCTGTGCGTGTGTAGTCAACATTCCTTTCTTGTAAGATATTAGAAACATGTGTGAGTTGGTCCATTCAGATGCAGTTAATGCCAAATATTTGGACATAATGAATAAACCTGAAAACAAACAGTAACATATACTGTATTGTGCAAACATTTTAGGCACTTGTGAAAAATGTTGCACAGTGAGGATGTCTTCTAAAATGATGCCATAAATAGTTTTCATTTATCACTTGATGTCATACAAAGTCCAGTAAATCTAAAAAGCCAAATCAATATTTGGTGTGGCTACATTTGCCTTTAAAACAACCCAAATACACTGTAAAAAAAAAAACGTTATTTTACAGGTAATATTCTGTATTTTTATACAGAATTTTCCCGTTTTTTCATTTAACAGTAAAATGCTGTTGTTTTACAGATACTTGCTGTAATTTAAAGTTTTACCATTAAAATTACAGTATTTCATTGTAATTAGAAATTACATCAAAATTATGTTTTTTAAAGGCAATTCAAACTATTTTTACAGATTAAAAAATGTATTTTTACATAAAATTACTGTAAATGTTTTAGTGATTTTTTTTTTCTTGATCATGACAAATGAATGTAAAATTACATAAATCAGTCAATTTAAAGTGTTTTAAATGTATCCCCTTCAGAACGTTCCCTCCCAGGAATTACTCTCCAGGGTGCAATGTCTGTTTATATTCGACCAGTGATTAAGCAACATTATAACAAAATTCAAATGCTGTTGCGCTGAACATATTTATTTGTTTTACAAATGCATGTATATAAGAATGCTTAATATATATATATATATATATATATATATATATATATATATATATATGTGTGTGTGTGTGGGGGGGGGGGGGGGGGGGCTATAACATATTGCTAATACGTGTGCATATATATAAATGTGTGTGATTGTAACTTTTGTTGCCTATTCAGAGAATGATTTGTGTATTTTGACAAAGATCAAAATATTTCCAGAGAATAATGAAAATAACTTTCTAATTAACTCCATAAAACTATGTAATATTCACACGTTTATTCAACAGCATACTTATTCAGATTAATCTTGTTTATGTGTATGTATGTGTGTGTGCGACACAGATTCAAATTTGCCGCCAATTCCCGCCCACAACGTCGAATGTGTCCTAACAGCCTAAAGAGCAATGATTGGTCACATGGTTTTGAAGTTTGAAAAATGACAAACGGTTGTCAGAGTCGTCTTCTCAACGGATTAGCGCGGGTATTTCAAATTTATTGGTTTTAGGGGAGCCATCCTCGGAAATCATGGAGGAGCTGCATTGGCATTTTGGAATATTGAATGTACTGTTTTCTTCCGCGTTTCGAACGAAGGTAAGAGTGTTTTCAATTCAATATAAAAAGTATGCATTTGTAACACTGAATTATTTGAATGTTTTTTTTTCCCCATTATTGTATTTTCTTGAATTTACTCGTTTTATCCTTCTAAGTTACGTTTTAAAGTGATCGCAGCATTTGATCGTGTTCGTTGTGATGAAGTGTGTTTAATTGTAATAAGATTGAAATTCCTAATGTGCTTACTAATTATCATATTACGCTCAGTGTCTACAGTTACACGAGAGAGTGAGAGAGAAGCCATTGCCCCGTTGATCCAACACTGATGTTGGTCTGTTTACAGGTAACGTTATAGTTATGTTTTATGAAATAAAATATATCTGGTTGACTGTTAATAAACATAAGTTATTGTACATAACGTTAGTGTTTTAAGAATCCATTTGAATGCTTCGCTCTTTGCATGACGCACGTGGTAAGGCCTGCACATTGTGTGGTGCTAAATGTGTAACTAGTGAATGTTCAAGTTACTAATGGCATTGCAGTTGTTTATATAGTTCATTAGTATGTTATATCATCTGAATTTGAATTAATACATATTTGAATGTAGTATATCAAATATTGTAATATAACGTTACTTATAATGTATTATGTAACGTTACACTATTGGAGTGCATTAAAGGAGAACTCGGGTCAATTTTAACGTTAGCTCTGTTGCTTTTAAATGTGGGGTGCTGTCAGCACCGAGAACAATGAAAACAATCGGTGTTCACTACACCGTGTCATCCTCCTTTTAAAATGTGCACCAGTTGACTGAAACGGGGCCTAAACATGCCTTTAGCCTATTACCCTCGAAACACGGTGTCAACACGGTGAATCTGATTGCAGTAGATGTGGAAGATAAGTTATGCATAAAAGGGATGTTAATTCAGCCACTTATACCTCGGTTAACGTACTGTTTTTCAGTGAAATCCACAGTTGATTGTCTAACTCATACGATCCAATATTCCAAAACGTATTTTTATTCCACAAAAAAAACGACTTGCCGTGGTTATGTCCATAGTAATGATTGTAAGCAAATCGATCACTTTATGTATATCTTTCACATCGAACGTTACTGCAGTCAGATTCACCGTGTTTATTTGGGAAGAAATCACTTCACATTGCTGGGCACTTGTATTGCCATTTCGAGGGTAATAGGCTAAAGGCATGTTTACAACAGGCCCCGTTTGTCAACTGGGTGCACATTTTAAAAGGATGACATGGTGTAGTCAACACCGATTGTTTTCATTGTTCTCGATACTGACAGCACTCCACATTTGCAAACAACAGAGCTAAATGCTCTCCTTTAATAAGAATGTTAATGTGATGTTTTATAAAGAAGACAAGAAATGTATATGTTGTAATCAGTTTTCTTTATTTACACAATAAAAAAATAAATGCATGCAAGTTAATTATATCAGTCTACCTGCGCAAGGCTGATGAGTGCATGCATGTTGCTTTTCTCGTGGACGTTTATCTGTGTCTACATGACAGTGAGAGAGAGCATTGCCCCGTTGATCCACTGATGTTTGTTTGTTTGTTTACAGATAAAAAAAATACTGGATCTCATCGTTGAGTGATGGTGTGGTCCTTGTGTGTGAGGGTGTCCGGTCCAGACATGCTACTCATTGATCCAGATTGATGGATCGTTACACTCCTAGGTAGTTATAAAGTTATGATGCAGCTAAATTAAGTAAATAAAGTTGCTTCCCATAAATGTACCTAAAATAACACGGCAGCAAGTATATATATGTATTTACCAAAATGTACCTTCGACATTCTATTCAAAAATCAAATCACATTGTATTTATTGCATGTTCAAACCTTAATATCAATCATGTTAACGGGTTAAGTGTAAAGAGTAAAGAATGTAAGTGTAAAGAATGTTTAAACTTATCCATTTTTCTAACCCTAAATGTATAGAGTATTTTAAAATATTTAATTAATTTTGATTTCAGGTAATGTGGAAAAACCTGTGCTTGGTGGAGATCTACAGCAGATGACCACAGCATCCCAGGTCCCAAGAGGGGACTGTTTTAGTAATTTTCTACTGGGCAAAAAGTTACTCCAGGTCAGATTACATTATTTCCTATCATAAGAATACTCTGCCCTACAAAGCAAAAAGGCAGTAACTGCATTTTTGGTCAAAAATGAGTTATCATTTTCATGACATTCAAGGCATCCTTTGTTATGTGACAAAACATCTTATCTCAAATGTGTGTCGTTTTGGAGAAAAATGGTAGTCGTTTGTACAGTAACTGCAAAAAGCCCTAGTGAAACAAAGCAAGAGTACAGTAACATCCATTACTGTATTCTTGTTATGTTTTACCTAACAAAAAATCACCGTGTTGCTGCGCAGTGTAGTTACTGTTGCCATGGTGAGCACACAGCTGATTTCGCGGCATCCTCACGGGACGGTTTTAACATTTGCGATTTCACCCTTCTAACTTCACACAAATTTTCTTTGAGATGCAGTGTTTTCCCTAATTTTTCCCCTACCAAACTAGATCCGCTCTTAAAGTCACTTTGTGAGCATTTATCTGCTTCATTTGAGAAAAACTATAGTCATGTCATAAACACAGAAACTCAAAGGTCTTCACGGCAACCCGTCAAAATAAAAGTTCGGTTTAACTTGACAGAAATATATTACTGTTGTACAGTAGAATTTAGAAACGTCTCAATGTAATAAAACTTCTAACACTAATACAAATAAATTAAGATTAAAACTTAATTTTTAAAGGAATAATCACAATTTTTCTTCAATGTTTTAATTTTAACAGTAAAGCGCATTGTGCAGCATGTTGTTTGACCAAAAATGTTTGTTTAATTTCATATGATTAAAATAAATGTAATTAATAATATATTAGAATTTTGTATAGTATAAAATATTGTATAAGTTTAATAATAGTTTATAATAAAAGTTTCATGATTTCAATTAATTAGACATGATTTTTGATTACTAAAAATGTACACCACGTATCCGTGACACGCCCGCTCCGCAACACTATTTCGCAACACAAAAACGTTGTCCAAATGGTTCCAATTATTTCAAATACAGTCTATCTAACACACCCAGAGCAAGTTTTGGCAAATTAGTTTTTGGAGAATCTGTAGTTACTGCCTTTTTCCTTGGTATGGTGCCACATTTTTGTTAAGTAATACAAAGCAAGAATACAGTAACTGCAAAATAGGGGTAAAATATCAAATTAAATATGAGGATTGATATGTACAAAGAATAAGCTAATATAAAGTAACAAAACAGCCACATGTCCAATAATCTACCTACAACTACTTAGGCTGGATGACAGGATAACTTTAAAGTCATTTTTCTCTGTTCTGCACTCTGCGTAGTTACTGCCTTTTTGCTTTGTAGGGCAGTACAGAAAACAATTATTTTAGAAATAAATTAATCCAATCAATTACATGTTCAAGCCTTAAAGGAGTAGTTCACTTTTAAAAAAAACTTTTGCTGATAATTTACTCAACCCCGTGTCAGCCAAGATGTCCATGTCTTTCTTTCTTCAGTCGAAAAGAAATTTTTCAGGAAACTTTCCAGGATTTTTCTCCATATAATGGACTTCAATGGGAACCAAACGGTTCAAGGTCCAAAAGACAGTTTCAGTGCAAACTGTTCAAAGGGCTTGAAACGATTCCAGACGATGAATAAGGGTCTTATGAAGCGAAACGATCGCTCATTTAATAAATAAATAAAAAAGTTTAAGTTTTATAAGCTCAAATGGTCGCCTTGCTCTGTTCTGTGATGCGCGTTCGTGACTCTCCTGTTCGAACTCGTTCATCAAAATGAACGAATCTTTTCCCGATTCAATTCGTTCATTTCGTTCGTTGGATGAACCAAATGACACGAAAAAAGATTTTCTTCCTGTTTTCGGTCGAAGTCCACAGTAGTCGTTTGTCGAGTTCGCGCGCGCGATCATTGGTAACTAGATAACTAAGGATCACGCACGCAAACTCGACAATCGACTACTGTGGACTTCGACCGAAAACAGGAAGTAAATACAGGTATGTGAGCTGGCTGAATAAACATAATTTTTATTCATATCTTTCACATCTACTGCAGTCAGATTCACCGTGTTCACTCTGAATACAATCACTCACATGGCTGTGCACTTGTAATGACAAATCAAGGATGTTAAGAGGCTAAAAGCAGGTTTAGAACTTGCCCCGTTTAAGTCAACAGGGTGTAAATTTTAAAAAGAGGATAACACGGTGTAGGAAACACCGATTTTTGTCGTTGTTCTCTGTACTGACAGCACTCCAAATTTACAAAAAAAATGAGCTCAATGTTAAAATTGACCGGAGTTCTCCTTTAAACCAACCCATTACGCTTTAAAGGTGCATAATGCAAGTTATTCATGGCTAGGGGTAACCCTGAATTTAAATAGTATTTTAAAATATTTCTTTCTTTTGTGATTTCAGATTATAGAAAAACCTGTGCTTATGGATCTACATCAGATGACCATGGCAACCCAGGTGTGGAAATAGGGGAATATTTTTAATCTGAAATCTGTGTAGTCTAAGATGAACGATTCTTCTGACACCACAAGAATTAGTTAATCTCAAAATGAAAATTTCATGATAATTTACTCACCCCAATGCCATCCAGATGTTCATGTTTTTTCTTTCTTCAGTGTAAAAGAAATGTAAGTTTTCTGAGGAAGACATTTCAGGATTTTTCTCCACACAATGGACTTCAAGTGCAACCAAATTGTTGAAGTCTAAATAAATGCGGTTTCAAAGGGCTTGAAGCGCTTCACATGGCTCTGCACGACCCCAGCTGAGGAATATGGTCTGGGATGTGCCAGTCATTACGTCATAACGGTGGAATCCTCACGCGTTTCGTCATCCAAGTTATCCGTCTGTGTTCAAAAAGTCTGGGAAGGAAATTATCTAATTTTTCTCTTCCAACTTCAAAATCATCTGACATCTTTGTTTTAATTTATTATTATTTAAATCCTTTGTGCCGTTTCCAACGTTATGACTTAATGCCTGGCGCGGCGCAGACCAGCACAAGACGAACAATTTTAGTTAAAAAGTATATAAATGTGTTTTTTGTTTTTAGAAAGTGACCTATCGTTTCACTAGATAAGACCATATTCCTCAGTTGGGATCGTGCAGAGCCGTTTGAAGCACTTCTTTTGCAGCCTTTTGAAACCGCATTGATTTGGACTTCAACAGTTTGGTTGCGGTTGAAGTCCATTGTGTGGTGAAAAATCCTGTAATGTTTTCCCTTAAACTTAAATTATTTTCCACTGAAGAAAGAAAGACATGAACATCTATGATGGGAATGGGGTGAGTAAATTATCAGGAAATTTTCATTTTGAGGTGAACTAATCCTTTAACCCGTCAGAGCCCTGTGATTGTTTTCATGATGGATATATGCACTTTTATGGACTTCAAAGCATAAGCACCTGTTCACTTTTGCTAACCCTTTAAAAGGTATTTTGAACTTTGGAAATATTTTTCAGTAATTGCTTTAAAAAACAGAAGTTCACTACTTCTTGCTCCATCTGTCTGGTAATGCAGGAAGCCCTTTCCTACTGTATGGGTATGCACATCTTTGACAACCATGATAAAAGTACCTTTGTAAGGTGATGCTCAGTTAAATCATACCAGTGTCTATTTATTCATTGATTCTTCTGGTTGACATGTTAGTGTTACCATCAAAATGGCACAACTATTGATTTTCTCTCTCTAGTTATGATTGTAGCGTGAATAGCATTCATCATAGTTTAACCCTGTTGCAAATGCAGGTGTGGGGCTTCCCTGTGTTACCAGACAAACGAAGTAGGGAGCTAGGAACTTAGTTTCTAATAATACGGATAATTGAAACGCGTTTAGACCCATGCAGAGTTCAAAATATTGTATATTTTAAATCCTTTAAATGTCCTATTTTTAATTTTGCCAGTAAAACGCTTTATTTGACAAATGTATAGATTTTTATATTGCCTTTTTGATGTAGATATTTTTTTCCATGCTCTGCTTGTATTTCTACTGTCCAATTAACATTAAACATTTGTTTGCAATTCACTGAAATGACTGTTCTGTTTTATTGGAGGTACCATTACATTTTTATAGTTTGATTTTATTTTACTGGGGGAAACATTTAGTTATACATGAGAACTGTATTTTAAAAGAATATTACTGTATAAAGACAGAGCAACTTAATAAAGTAACTAATAAAAGCCATAAATTTACAGAGATTAACCTGAAAGGTAGTTGTTTTTACTGTATTTTCACATACTTATTCCTTTTTTATACATTTTTTCTTAGTTATTTTACAAAGATAAACTGTATTTTAAAAGAATATTACTGTATAAAGACAGAGCAACTTAATAAAGTAACTAATAAAAGCCATAAATTTACAGAGATTAACCTGAAAGGTAGTTGTTTTTACTGTATTTTCACATACTTATTCCTTTTTTATACATTTTTTCTTGGTTATTTTACAAAGATAAACTGTATTTTAAAAGAATATTACTGTATAAAGACAGAGCAACTTAATAAAGTAACTAATAAAAGCCATAAATTTACAGAGATTAACCTGAAAGGTAGTTGTTTTTACTGTATTTTCACATACTTATTCCTTTTTTATACATTTTTTCTTGGTTATTTTACAAAGATAAACTGTATTTTAAAAGAATATTACTGTATAAAGACAGAGCAACTTAATAAAGTAACTAATAAAAGCCATAAATTTACAGAGATTAACCTGAAAGGTAGTTGTTTTTACTGTATTTTCACATACTTATTCCTTTTTTATACATTTTTTCTTGGTTATTTTACAAAGATAAGCTGTATTTTAAAAGAATATTACTGTATAAAGACAGAGCAACTTAGTAAAGTAACTAATAAAATGCTTATATTTACAGAGATTTTCCAGAAAAGTCGTCTTTTAAAATGTATTTTCACATAATTTATCTGTTTTTTTTACAGTTTATTAACAATTATTAACAGTAATATACTGTAATTTAATGAATTATGACTGTAAAATATTCTCTGTTTTTTTACAGTGTTTGCATGTAATTTTGAAAAACAGGTTTTTACTGTAATTTTACAGAACCCGTCTGGAAACTTTGCTGCCAGAGATTTGCCGTTTTTTTACGGGTTTTTTTTTTACAGTGTACTCCTAGGTACACCTGGACACAGATCCCTGTCTGTCGCTCACTTCAACGTTGTGTCGAAGAAGCGACACTAGGGTCTCTCTTGAGAGCCTCGTGCATCTCTGAACTTGAGAAAAGGCCAATGAGAAATTGGCAGACAGAATTTGCATGTCCCGCCCCCTGGACATATGGGTATAAAGGGAGGGAAATGTGTCTGTCCATTCAGAATTTTTCTTCTGAGCCGACAGTTGTGTGATCAGCATGCTGCATTCACAAGGCTGTTCACTTCATTGCTTGAAAGAGCGTATGCTGTTGGATCTACAGTTGCCACTCTACGCCACTCTAGCTGCCCCCCGTGTCGCTCCTTCTTCCCACAGGATTGAGGATGACCCCGCTGGTGAGACGATTTAGGGATGGCAGCGGGCTCAGTTTTGCTGGGTACATCCCCACGAACCACCCGCCCCTGACATGCTTGTTGACTTCCGCCCGGGCTCGGTGTGACAGCAGCTCGCCTCACGGCCAGTCTGCTTATCCCCTTGAGCCCCCTGAGCTGGATGATGAGCTCGCGGAAGACTTGAGGCTGATGCCCAGATGGCTGACATGCTTGCCCATGCTGCCGTCAGCGTGGGGCTGGACTGGAAACCTCCAGCAGTTATCTGAGTTACCATAGACTTTGTCAGTTCAAACCAGTTTGTCCAGTCTCTGTTGAACTCTCATCAACAAGGCATTTCCGTCCAGAGAACTGCCACTCACTGGATGTTGTTTTTGTTTTTGGCACCATTCGAATTACACTCTTGAGACTGTTGAACATGAAAATCGAAGGAGATCAGCAGTTACAGAAATACTCAAACCAGCCTGTCTGGCACCAACAATCATGCCATGGTCCAAATCGCTGAGCTCACATTTCTACCCCATTCCTCATGTGAACATTAACTGAAACTCCTGACCCGTATCTGCATGATTTTATGCACTGTGGGCAGCTGTGGCTCAGTTGGTAGAGCGGGTCGGCCACCATTGGTGTATGAATGTGTGTGTGTGAATGGGTGAATGAGTCACAGTGTAAAGTGCTTTGAATACCGTTAAGGTTAAAAAGGTGCTATATAAGTGCAGACCATTTACCATTTCACTGTACTGCAGCCACACGATAGGCTGATTAAATAAGCGCATGTATGATTGTTTGTGTTGGGGGGGGGGGGGGATGGTTTGTTAGTATTTCTGTAACTGCTGATCTCCTGAGATTTTCACACACAACAGCCTCTAGAATTTACTCAGAATGGTGCTAAAAACAGAAAACATCCAGAGAGGGGCAGTTCTTTGGACAGAAATGCCATGTTGATGACAGAGGTCAAAGGAGAATGGCCAGACTGGTTCGAACTGACAAAGTCTACGAAAACTCAGATAACCGCTCTGTATTATTTTAAGTGAGAAGAATTCTGATATGTGAGTTTGCGCAGTTTTGGCGGCACGAGGGGGACCTACACATTATTAGGCAGGTGGTTTTAATGTTGTGGCTGATCAGTATATATATATATATATATAGATGTAGCCAACTACATCACCTTGGGACTTTCACCCTAGGAAATCAAAGCTAAGAAAAAAACACTTGCACTATTTTATTACAACAAAAAAACATAAGTCACTGATGTAATCAACCAATCAATTCACATATCTTTTAATTACCTACACAAATTCGAGCTCAATAAATATGCTTTAAATGACTGGGAGAGCTGGGACTGACCTCCAGGGAGGCAAACTGCACTTGGAAGGAAGACAAAGACAAAACATTAGAGCAGCCCGAATCTACATTCCCTTGCAGACACACACAAATCCCATTTGATACTGGAGATGAGAAGGCAGACACACCCACTGTGCCAGAACCACATAAGCAATTTTTGGTCTACAAGGCAATTTTTGGTCTTCTAGCGTATCTGAGGCTGCGACAAATGTTAGTGGGCCTTTTTAATTTCTGTAACATATAAAGATTTATTATATAAATGACCAGGGTCGCCGAGAGTGGAACACATTTTGTGTTCCCCAAGAATTCCTAACTGCAGCCCTGTAAATTACATCTCACAGATGTAACATTTAAACTTTTATTATAAAGTGTATTTTATTACTGTATTTCATCAAACGATGGCCCCTGGGCTGAGGTCTGGGCTAAGCCCCGAATATCCACTGACCCTAGAACTGCCCCTGGTTAATACCTTTGTTCTACTAACACATTTAAACCTTTTAGTAAAAATCTACCTATATAATATAGTTGACCCCTGCCATAATGTAAGCCAGTGTGGTTTGATTATGTTCTCTTGTTTACTCAAGAGCTATAACAAAAATCTGATGATAGTGAAGATTTACTTTGGAGGAATTCACAAAACAATTATAATTTAAGAGTGTTTGAAGATGGTGTTTGAAACCAACATACAAAACATCTGCTAGAGAATACACACAATTTCCCAATTTAACTTTTGCCTCCAATTCTCATTGGTATTGACATATTGCCCTTGTGACAACTTCCCTGTGTAAAAACTAGCCCCGGGCTCCCTTACTTTCTCCTGTCCTAGTTAAATATACAGAAACAACTACTGTACAGATAAGCCATTAGTAGTCTGATTTCTGGAAAAGTGTAAAGACTTTGGTTCTGACCAATGGCAGACAAATGTACACTCTTAAAAATAAAGGTTCCAATTAGAACCAAAAAGGATTCTTCAGCCTGGTGTCATGGGAGAACCCTTTTCGGTTCAACAAAGAACTGTTTTACCCAAAGTTTACTAAAGAACCTTAAATTACTATCACTTTAAAGAACCATAGTAGGGTTCTTGAGAGTGATAACATAGGACCATCTTTTTTAGTTCCACAAAGAAATTTTTTAGCAAAGGTTCTCTAAAAAAATCTTTACAGAAGTGTAATGCGATCATGGCTTCAAACATTATTAAAATTTTTAACCCCAAATATGTTGTTTTAACAAATCAACAAGTCAAGTCAAGTGGTTTTTATTGTTGTTTACTTAAATAAAGTTAGTACAGTACACAGCAAAACAAGACAATGTTCCTTCGAGAGCATGGTGCTACATAAATCAACATAGGACAAACACAGATCCACATGAGACTACACAGACTAAATACCATTTCTACATAAAGTGCATGTGCAAACGTGTGCAAAAATTACGGGACAGTACAATAAATTACTAAAAGGAACAGGACAATAGGCACAGTAAGAGCCAGTGCAGCGCCGACCAGAACACAATTGTAATCAGAATATTGGAAAAAGACGCTTTCTAAAATGCTAAATGTAAACATAACATACTATTAAATAGTGTTCTATGGACATAACAGTTATTGAGGTAGCAGCCAGGTATAAAGTGACAATGAATTAAAGTGCAACTCTGGACATGTGCAAAAGTTGGGTGGTGGAAAGGTGTGTGTCAGTCCAGTCTCTGAGTATTGAGGAGTCTGACAGCTTGGAGGAAGAAGCTGTTACACAGTCTGGCCGTGAGGGCCCGAATGCTTTGGTACCTCTTGCCAGACGGCAGGACGTTGAAGAGTTTTTGTGAGGGGTGTGTGGGATCAACACATTCTCACACCCAACTCGTCACATATTGACGCTTTTGACAGGACCCCTTGGCGTCACATTATAACGCCCTGGGTATACATTTGGCGTCATTTTTTGACGCGTTGGGTAGTCCGATAGATTTCTATAGAGGATTTTAAAAATAAAAATATAAAAAACTTTGATTAATTTAACACAATCGTAGCATATTATATATATTTATTAACATCAACAAACCTCCGATAAAAATACGTTATCCAGCATGCTCTAGTTACCAGTACCTAAGAAAACGCTTAAACTACTTACTTGCACACGCCGTGGAGCGACGTTAAACTCACCTTTGAATGCGGTTTTGGTTAAGACTACCCAACGCGTCGAAAAATGACACCAAAGGTATACCCAGGGCGTTAAAATATGACGCCAAGGGGTCCTGTCAAAAGCATCAATATGTGACGAGTTGGGTGTGAGAATGTGTTGGTGGGGTCATCCACAATGCTGGTTGCTTTGCGGATGCAGCGTGAGATTTCAACACACTCTCATGGCAAAATCGTAAGGATTTATACAACTTTTTCGAAATTTGGCTAATTTGTATGATATCGTACGACTGCACTCATATGAATTTTTACGAATTTCACTACAGCCAATGACATCGCTGGACACCATTTCCATCTAATACATGACAGTTACTTGCTTCTGTCACACACAACATCTTCCTATCATGTTTACACACTACTATTTGGTTAGATAAGGGGTTTGGGTAAGGGCATATTCAAGAAACCTATACAGTGAAAAATAGTTTGATTGTAAAATAGTTCTTTGCAGAACCTATGGTGCTGTAAAGAAACTTTATTTTAGTGTCATTATTTTCTAAATTCCATTTGGCACCACTAATGGCACAGAAATTACACACTACACCTACAGAGGAGGAAAAACAAAAGTAATGATTGTTTTCTAAACAGATTTGCCAAACACACTTCCCATCCCCTGTCAACAGTAGGTTGAGCTTGAAGTTGATATGTCAAGTTCCTCAAACATACAGCAATGTTTTGAAAGCACCACTGCTACACTGTTTAAACTCTAAAGGAAGTCAGCCTACGGCTGCCTCATAGTTGTTTCTGCACATTAAACTGGAATAGAAGAAAGTATTTTAACATATTTTAACATTTCACCTTTAAGTTTGACAGATTGCTCTGGCATTTTTCCAATTTGCCCACTCAATGATGAGCTTTCTGAAATCATCTCCAGGTCCTGCTCATTAGGACAGAAGTGTGTCTCTTCCCCATTTACTTTCATAATGCAATATCCTGGTGGCAGAACTCATTCTACACCCCTCTCCTCAGTAGTCTCTAAGCAGATGACAGACTGCTAATCTCAAAACCAACCATGTCAAACCAAAACAACACATCTGTTGTTCTAATAACAAAGGTGTTAATCATTAGTCAAAAGGTAGGTTACACAAGGGACTCCTCACTTTTATTGGCTGTCACTTACTTGATCTTAAGTCAAGGGAATAATTATTTACTCATTGAGGATCTGATGCACCATCTAAAACCATACTTATGTGGCAGATGAGTTGGGAAGAGACTTTCATCAAATATACATGAAGAGGTTTTATATCATGGCATTCAATTAAGAACTTCATACACATGAGCAGCACAGCCTGTGTTTGTTTATTCCCAGGGCCGTTTTATACTTAATTATGCTAATTTAGACACATTAATCTATGAATCCAATTTGTAATGTAATAGTGACAAGGTTCTTTACTCTCTCAAGGAAGAAGCGGGAGATGGCGAATCATACTCAAAAGCTATTTTTATTTTCGCTCACTCTAATGTTTTTTTGTACATGCAAATGATGTCCACACTCACACACACACACACACACACACACACACACACACACACACAGTGCAGGCTCGGCTCTCTCTCTCCCCTCCAGCGGTCTGAATCGCCTTTTAAATAACTCTTCCCTCTGACTGCAAACACAAAACAGCTGTTAGAGGTGATTTCGCACTCTCTCTCTCTTGGCTTCACTCGCCACAGATGTCGCTCGGCCATGCCCTCATCATCTGTCTCAGGCCAGGGAGCCATCCGGCCTGCCACTTACTCCCAGGTCTTGGTCAGGCTGCAATTGCAGCAATCTTATCAATTTGTGGCTACACAGGTCCATGGCCAAATTGGAAGCCCTGATACTGTACTTCCATCCATCCAATTGTATACTACTGAGTCCCGCCCATCTCAACGCTTCAGGACAGGCCTCCGATGTTGCAGGTGCAGCTGCCATTCATTTTAGTAAATGATGATATCATCCAGACTGGCAGCGGCATAAGCAGCATGTGGTTTGAGGATTCTGTCCCCTAGCCATTAAAATGTAGCCAGGGCCACAAACACACCCTGAATGGTGAGGAAAATGCTATTTTTTTCACAGGACATGAGAGTTAAGAGGATCTGCCAAAATCCCTTTGTCAAACTGAAATTCAGTGTTGAATAAAAGCGAGCCGCGCCTAACCGATCAAGCAGTTCATTACGAGGCATTGGATATGCATCAAATTTAGACACCACATTGACTTTTCTATAATCCACATAGAACCAGACTGAGCAGCCACTCTTCGGAACCAACACCACCGGGCTGGCCCAGTCACTATGGAATTCTTCTATTACCTCCATATCAAGCATTGCCATTAATTCTTCCCAAACCACTTTTTTTGGGGGTAATCAGTAGGGACGACTTCATAATAGTACCCCTGGGGTTGTTTCTATATGGTCCTCTATGAGATTCGTGTGACGGGGAAGAGGTGAAAACACGCTGGAGAATTCTCCTTGCAACCTGGCATCCTCCGTGACTTGTGACGGTGACTCAGTTGGTGGCTTTTAAGTTCACAACCGGTCCAAGCTCCTCCCTCTCCGGAACCACCATCGCCAATTTCATGGGTACCGCTTCTCTCCACGGTTTTAGGAGATTGAGGTGGTAAACCTGACATGCTCTGACATTATCCATTCGTTTCACCTCATAATCGATTTCCCCAAATCGCTGTGTGACCTCAAAGGATCCTTGCCACTTGGCGAGTAATTTAGAACTTGATGTGTGGAGTACTTTATCTCCTGGTGCAAATTCCTGTAGCAGAGTACCCTTAGTATACAGCCGGCTTTGACATTCTTGAGCCTGGAGCAAATTCTCCTGTGCTAATTGCCCCAGTATGTGGAGTTTTGCTCTCAGGTCAAGAACATATTGAATTTCATATTTGCTGTTTGAAGGTCCCTCCTCCCAATTTTCTTGTAGGACGTAGAGCATACCACGTGGTCGATGCCCGTACAATGATTCAAAATGTGAGCACCATGCGGAGGCTTGTGGGACCACTTGTGCTGCAAATAATAGTGGCTCGAGCCACTTGTATTTCGAGCGTCTTAGTGCACAAAATTATAAATCATATTCTTTAGTGTCTGATTAAATTTTTCGACCAAGCCATCTGTTTGAGGGTGGTAAACACTGGTCCAAAACGATTTAATCCGCGATAATTCATACATTGCGTTGTGTATGTGACATAAATGTTGTGCCCTGATCAGTGATGATTCCTTTTGGAATCCCCACTCAGGAGATTATTCTGAAGAGTGCCTCCTCAACACTATGTGCTGAGATGTTGCGCAGAGGCACTGCTTCCGGATACCACATTGTGTAGTCCACAAAATCAAAACAAAGTGATGCCTGCATGCCGTCCACTCTAATGGCCCAACAAGGTCCATGCCAATTCTTTAGAAGGGGACCTCAATCAAGGGATGTGGGCGCAATGGCGCTCTTGAGGTGGGTGGTGGATTCACCAGCTGACATACACAGCATGCCATCTGCAAACATTCCACTGAATGCCTGGCAAATAGAAATGGGCCATTAGACAGTTCAGTGTTTTACTCTACCCTAAGTGCCCCACCATCGGATTAAAATGAGCTGTCTGGAAAAACATTTCCTGACAGCTCTTCGGTACTAACAATTGGGTTGTATTTTCCTTTGTCCTGTGGCACTCAATACAACCAATCCTTGAAAGTGCAATGTCTGGCTGGAGACGTTGACACTCAATCACTTTTACTTGATCAAAGGCGTGCATAAGGGTCTCGTCTCACGTCTGCTCCAGAGAGGAATCCCCTGCAGGGAATCCTCTAAGGGCTGGGGAAGCTGAACTTCCCTCTCCTTTATGTCACCCTGATGCAGAGCTGACGTAGACGGCCCCTGCTCCACCTTCCCAGCCAGTGCATCGCAAACCACACACACGAGACAATGTTACAGGACCCATCCACACAGATTTCCCTCAATAAAGCAATAAATGCCAGCCAATTCATACCCAATATTAGTGGATACACCACTATATGCTCCTCAGCCAACTGGATCACCTCCTCCAGAGACACCAGACGGTGGCACTGGACCATTGCGCTGTCCCCTTCGGCAGCCAGGAGATGAACTGCTCCAGCACCATGATGCTAATGATGTCATCAGCGTTGCCCTCCTCTTCAGCCAACAACCACCACCGGCAGGCTTCACGGAGCTGTAGTGTGAAGGTGAACGGGCAGCCGACCTCGCTCAGTGTGCAGCGTGTGCAGCGTTCCAGGCTGCGGCTGACCTGTTGCAGGATGGCTTTCTTCAAATCGGAATACCCCAGGAGGTTGGCCACTGGAAGTTGGTGAGCTGCAAATTGGGCTTCCCAAAACAGCATCGGTAGTCGATAGACTGCCCACTGTGAGTGCGGCCACTTCAGGGCTCTGGCTATGTACTCAAAGAGCTCCATGAAGGCCTCCGGGTTGTCCTGTGGTGTCATCTTCGCTTGCATCACATAGGGTCCTGCTGTTGCTGGGTTACGGCTAAAGCCCCTATCTGGGGCAGCAAGCTACGCAACACCCGCTGGTACTGTGCTTGAGTATGGAGGAGCACCTCGACACGCTTCTCCTGCTCCATCTGCAGTTCCATGAGGGCCTGGTGTATGCTGGCGAGGGACTTGAAGCCTTCTTCCAGCAGGGAGGATGTCATGGCAGCGTATCCTTCCTCCTACCAGGGTATCGGCACCAATGTGGCAAGGTTCTTTCACTCTATCAAGGAAGAAGTGGAAGACAGCGAATCAAACTCAAAAGGTATTTTTATTTTCGCTCACTCTGTTTTTTTGTACACACAAATGATGCTCACACACACATATACACACACACACACACACACACACACAAGTGAAGGCTCAGCTCTCTCTCTCCCTTCCATCGCTCTGGATCACCATTTAAATCACTCTCTGCTCACTGCAAACACAAAACAGCTGTGATTTCCCATAGGTGCCAACACTTACCACACTCACTCTATTGGCCATGCTCTCCACAGATGTTGCTAGGCCACGTCTCCATCACCACAGTACTGTATGTGCATTTGACATGAACACATCGGGGGCTATTTTGAAAGGTTTTGGATAAGATGTGCACTGAATCCCAGTGAATATGTGGAACTGTCAAGCAGCTTAACAATGGTCTGATTGCCTACCTACCACAGGTGAAGAAATCCGAATGTCAGTGCCTGTCTATGACGTTTTGTCTGACATTTTACACAGTCATTGATACTCTTACATAATGCATTAAACTAAATTTACTCAAACTACTCAAAACTACTCAAATTCATTCAAAATGCTGAAACACTTAATAAATGACACTTTTATAAAAAAAATAATTAAATTACTACTGATGTAATCCTGTGTGCATGCAGTTTTTAATTGCTATAATTTACTATACTGAGCACTTACATATTTGTTATATGTGTACATACTTATGTACTGTATACTGTATACTATTCTATTTTTATTTTTATATTTTGTTTAATATTTTTTGTCTTGTATTTTCTGTAAGGTCAATAAAGGAACTATTTTTCACTTATTTTTTTATTTTGTGGGAGAACAATGACAATAATCCTTGACTTGATTTCATGGGACATGTTGAATCCAAATTTGATTCTAAATCCAACAGAGAACAAAAAAAGTGAATGAGTTTTATGTACATACTAGTTTGCAATTAAAAAATATGATCAAGAATCTGCACAGAAAACAGATTTTAGATGTGTTCTCAGAGCATAAAAGCGATTTTGGGTACACCACCACGGTGACTCACCGTATTCAGACTGGAGATGCAAGGCCGATTAAGCAAAGGCACCGGCGTATACCTCCACACATATTTCAAGAGTTTGAGAAACACGTGCAGGACTTGGTCGCACAGGGGGTACAGAAAGGAGGTACAGGGGGTACAGAAAGTGGTTTATGTCTCGTCACTGTCATTACTGCTATGTTGCTCGGAACTGCACACAAGAATTTCACCTGCTGTTGCACTCGTGTACACAGTAGTGTGACAATAAAGTGATTTGATTTGATTTGATTTGATTTGAAAGAAAGCTGCAGCCCATGGGCCTCCCCTGCAGTAATTGTCATTAAGCCAGACCAATCTGTACAGTTCTGTTGCGATTACCGTAAGCTAAACAGTGTCACGTTGAAGGACGCCTACCCGCTCCCGAGGGTTGAGGAGTCCTTAGATGCCCTTGGAAAGGCGAAGCTCTTCTCGTCGCTAGGTTTGACAGCAGGCTATTTTCAGGTGGCTGTTCATGAAGACGATCAGGAGAAAACGGCTGTTACCACCCCGTTTGGCCTATACCAGTGGACTAGAATGCTGTTTGGTCTTTGCAATGCCCCTGCCTCATTTCAGAGGCTAATGGAGGTAGTCCTAGGCGATCTGGCATTTGACGTGTTACTAATATACCTGGACGATGTACTGGTCTTTTCCAGCGATTTTGATAGCCACTGTGAGAAACTGGACGTGGTATTCACTCGTCTGAAGGAACATGGGCTTAAGCTTAAACCGAGCAAGTGTTTCCTGCTAAAGTCAGAAGTCAAATTCTTGGGCCATATTGTTTCTGCAGAGGGTGTCCAAGTAGACATGGAAAAGGTCAAAGCACTCCATGACTGGCCGGTGCCCAGGAATACAAAAGATGTGCGGCAAGTGGTGGGGTTTATGTCATATTACAGGCGTTTCGTTCCGAACTTCGCCCAGTTAGCAAAGCCGTTACATTCTCTAATGGGAAAGGGCAAGAAAGACAGTGGAAGCCAGTCTGTTCCCTTTGTGTGGAGTAGAGAGTGTCAAGAAGCCTTTGATAAGCTAAGGGAGCACCTTACGTCATCTCCAGTACTTGCGTACCCTGACTTTTCACTCCCTTTCACCCTTACCACCGATGGGAGCCTTCTTGGGTTGGGGGCAGTGCTCAGCCAGCGGCAAGAGGGGGTGGAGCGCGTGGTCGCCTTTGCTAGTCGAGGCCTCCGGGGTTCTGAGCGGAATGACAAAAACTATAGTGCATTTAAGCTTGAGTTACTAGCCCTTAAATGGGGAGTAACCGAAAAATTCCGGGACTTCTTAATATATTCTAGATTTGTTGTGGTGACCGATCATAATCCTCTGCGCTATCTCGAAACGGCTAACCTTGGGGCGGTGGAGCAGAGGTGGGTCGCCCAGTTAGCAGAATATGATTTTGAAGTGCATTATAAGCCTGGGAGGGAGAACACAAATGCGGACGTGCTGTCTCGGCTCCCTCAAGCACAGGAGCCTGAGGTCAGTGACACTGATAAAGACCTTTTGGTTATTGAGGCTGAGGAAGTGCGTGCCTGTCTATGGCCTGGACAGAAGACAAATGCAAGAAAGCCTAGTGTGCAGGTGGCTTCACAAGCTGCTGTTACAGCGAAGGTTTCTGGATATAGCTGGGAGGATCTTCAGCAACTTCAGTCTGAGGATCCTGTCGTGGGCCCTATAGCAAGGGCAACGAAATGTAATGCATGGCCCAATAAAAACCAGTTACGGGAAATGGCTCCAGAGGAAAAAAACTGGCATCACAACGGGATCGACTGAGCATCCGTCATGGTGTCCTTTTTCGTAGCATTTGTGACCCCAGAGATGGTGAGGAGGTACACCAGTTGGTATTACCAGAGGCTCTGCGGAAACATGTGTTCAGTATGGAACATGAGCATGGGGGTCATTTTAGTCAGAAGGGTACACTTGCACGTATGACACGCAGTTTTTACTGGCCCTCAATGAGCAGAGACGTACATGAGTGGGTGAAGCAGTGTAAGCGTTGTGCACTTGCCAAAGACGTATTTCCAGCTATCCGAGCCCCTTTGACATGCACTAATGTGACCACACCTCTGGAGGTACTGGCCATGGATTACACCCGATTAGAGGTGTCTGTGGGTGGCTATGAGAATGTGTTAGTCATGACTGACATGTTCACACGGTTTACGATGGCTGTACCCACGAAAGACCAGTCTGCTAAAACCACAGCCAGGGCCATCGTCAAGCACTGGTTTGTGTATTATGGCTGCCCCTCTAGGCTTCACTCAGACCAGGGGCGCAGCTTTGAAGCCAGTGTCATCAAAGAACTCTGTCGTATCTATGGCATCTCCAAGAGTCGTACAAGCCCATATCACCCCCAGGGCAACGCTCAATGCGAGCGATTCAATAGAACGATGCATGATATGCTCCGAACGTTGACGCCAGAGAGGAAACGCAATTGGAAAGAGTATCTTCCTGAGCTTGTGATGGCTTATAACAGTCATGTTCACTCCTCGACAGGGTACTCCCCGTTTTATCTCCTCTTCGGGCGAGATGCACGACTGCCTCAGGACATTCTGGGGGGAAGAGACTTGGAGCCCAGTGACATTGACAACCTCGATGATTGGATCCTCGACCACCACGAGAGGCTGAAAGTGGCAGCAGAGGCGGCTGGGGATGCCGCTCAGGATGCGTCCCGGCGACGCAAACGGCTCTACGATCGAAAGTCACGCGCTGCACTTGTCAGGTCGGGGGATTGAGTACTGCTAAGGAATCATCGACCAAGGGGAAGGAACAAGATCCAAGACAAGTGGGAGCCAGAGCCATATTTAGTTGTCAAGCAGAATCACCCCGACTTACCTGTCTTCACAGTCAGGCCCGAAACTGGGGGGCCGTCAAAAGTAGTGCACCGAAATCAGATGAAGCATTGCACCTTTCAGACACCTATCAGAGAAGCAGTTGCTCCCAGGCACAAAATAGTTGCATCTGGTTCAGACACTGACTCTGTAGGGTTAGTTTGCATTCCTGGTACCCTACACAATGCACCAACACCGGGCGAGAGTATGGGGGCTAGTCAAGGGGAGCTACGGGATGTTGAGCCAGAGGCAGTCTTGGGTGGTAGCCTGGGGGAGGTATCTGATCATGAAAGTGGGGGAGCCTCTTATGCTAGCTCTGGGGAGGGGTCTGTTATGGGGAGTTTAGCTGAGGATGCAGATAACTCCGAGTCAGATAATGAGTCTGTAATAGTGAGACGACCACAGAGGAACACTAGGGGTCAGTTACCTGTTAGATATCGGGAGGGGTATGTTCTGAAGTGAGCTCTTTTTCCTTTGTTATGTTTTGTTATGTGATTTTGTTTTACACTAACGAAAGTCTAAAAGAAATGAATGCATGTGTACTTCTGTTCTGGATGTATTGATGTTACATTGTAAAAAAAAAAAAAAATATGATAAGAACATTCACTGTGGTTTAGCAATGGACTCAAACAGTGAAGTCTATGATGTGGCAGGGTTTGGAAGGGGGGTATGTAGGTGTACACCCAGAGTGTGCACATATTTCTTGATATGTAGCCCCACGATAACATGAAGAAATTCCCCAGAATATTCTCAACCAATCGCACACAGGAATTTGGATATAGACTCGGCCAATGAATGACTTGCAGGCGGGTGCACTGGTGAATGAGAGGAGAGGGCGGGACAAAGAAAAGGGAGAAAAAACGAAAGAACGAGAGAGGATGGCGGCGTTCGGATGGGTCCCATGCTGACGGAGATTTCGGTATGATAACTCAGTAAATAACAGTTTAGCTCTTAGTTATTGCGTGTGCTACATGTTTTGGTCTGAGTGACGGAACAGTTACGGCTTGAGTGGCGTGTGTAAGAGCGGAAGACTCCACGCCATCTGTACTGAAGATTCATCCGTCATCATTTCGTCAACAAGTATAGTTCGCATAGTGCGAGGCATCCGTTCTCGCTAGGTAGTGCAAAGTGTTGATTATTTAGCTACTAGCTCGTCGCCAACGTTGGAAGCTGTTCACACCAGGGAAGACAACCAGCCAGTTCACTGCTATAGCCCCGGACGTGTACGTGGCTAATCTCACCCGCTCTCTCCCTCTATCTCCCGCGCCATTGATACACGGTGCGGTTGATGAGTAATAGGCTACCCTGCCACACATGACTCCACCATTGTCACGGGATAGCAATGCCCTCATGATGGACATGTTCTGTTAATTGGTGTACGGTCGGCACATTCATAACGTGGACAATCCGAACCAAAAGGAACATTGAACTGAGGTTGGTCATGGAGTGTTGAATGTATTGTGCGAAACTGTTTCTGAGGTTACCATTGACCTGAAGGTTACTGTTGTGTGAATTACATTCACAAGTATATACTGCTGTTATTTGCATTTGAGGTTTTTCTGCAGTGTATTTAGATACATGCTGATGTTGTTAAGTAAAACTTTCAAAGTGTTATTGAGCCACTCTGGTGAAGTGGATGTTAATACAAGGGTTTGAACATTTTATGAGGGTTACAGGTTGATAGGGAAACCATTCCTATACGTTTTACATTTGATTTATAAAAATATATTATTATTTTTTCTGTTTTTTTTTAGTAATTATTATTATTATTATTATTTTACTCAGTATTAGAATACTGGTATTTAGTATAATAAATAATCACTAATTTCTCAACTTTTATACTATTGCTTTTATTGTGAAGTTTTTTTCCATCTTCCCTGAAGTAGGGGTGTCTCATCCTCTGTCTGTAAAGTATAGTAGGAAGGGGGAATACAAGTTAAGTCACACACACTGACAGTTAGGCTACTGATATTCTGTACTTTAGGTCTCCACCGTGACAGGTCCAAACACTAAAGCCTAAGCTATTGTGCTTTACTGAGTGGGCAGAGTAGACACGAGATTAATAGGTCTGGGAGTTAGGGACTTAGCTCCTCTGATTTCCAGCCATTCGGGGAAGAGTGATTTACCCCTACTAAGCGGACGTAGGTCCCGTTCGCTACATTTATTCATAAAAACAGAATTTAAGATTTTTAGGATTTCATTTCAGGCCTTGTCCTTTTAACAATGCAAGTGAATGTAAATTTTTTGAAGGTCCAAAATGCATATTTAGGCTGCATTAATATAATCCACATGACTCAAGTGCTTGACTTGAGTGCTCAAGACCTGAGTGCTTCTGAACCCAAATGATATACTTATATACTTTTAAACAACAAATATTCGCTTCCGTACGTCTCTGTGACACGCACATATGAGAGGGATGATGTAAGCTCATTGGTAAGGTCACACGTCACGTGGAGGAGGAGGTAAGAAGCACGTCAATGTTTACAAGCAAAGGAGCGCTGTACAAAAGTTGAATTGTCTTTGCTCTAGATTTGTATTTGTATAAGTGTAGGAGCCAGTTGCATGTTGGTATCGTATATTTTGTAGTGCATTATGCCCTTTGGATGTTTGTGTTTTGATTGTTTGTATTTGTGGGACTAATTTGATGCATGTGTACTATTTGGATGAAAATGTCTTTTCATTAAAATATGCAATATTTTTAAAATGAGTACTGCGAAACAGTGAAAGTAGAATTGAGTGGGGAATGCACAGACAGAAGAGAGTGGAGTTGCAGTTTCTATATCTGTGATATTTAAGATTATATATTTTGTTTCAATTTTGTTTGTTTTGATTTATTTACGAATCAAGATTAAAAGAAGACATTTAATCGACAAAATGTGTCGTGGATATGCGTGCGTGGATTATTTTTGTGGACACAGAATAGTTCTAGAGAGGCACCGGTGGCCAGTGCCCACGAGAATGCCAAGCTCCTCAAAGAACGTGCTCAAACCCACAAGGGGCAGGCATGGCCTGGGTCTAGAAGGCCAGTGCAAGGGCATTGATAACCTTGTAGACAAACCTCTATTGTGGACAGCATCCCTTTCCGCTGTCAGCGACAGCAGACAAAGAGCTGCTTGAAATCATCTAGAGCTCCGTGTGCGGTTCAAAAAAGGTGCGCAAAGTATGCACCGGACACGGCTGTTACAAATGGGCAGACGAGGAGTGAGGATCTACGTGCAGTTTTTATTGAGATAACATAAACGATGAACAGAGTAACAAAAACACAATGAACAACAGAAACATCCACGAAGGGCACAGGCAGGAACCCGGTCAAGGGCATACATAACATTCACATTTAACAACTCACACCGAATGAACAAACAACAGGGCTTAAATACACAAGAATAATGATACACAGGTGAGAACAATCAATGGCTGCTGGCAGTGATGAGGGTAGGGAATTATGGGAATTGAAGTCCGGGAGAGATGACAGGGGAGAAACACAGGGCAGACAACAGGGGATTGTGACAACGGATAATGATAAGGCTGGATCTGTTTCCTCCTGGGACAGTGGCTTGCAGGTTCACTGTCTGGCCCTGAAGAGGAACCTTGGACATGTAGCCATGTCGGGGTCTTAGGGTGACATGAGCGTCTGCCTGACCAGTCTCCAGGCAAGTGTTGCTGGCAGAGTACACTTGCAGGTCCCTGACCCTCTTGATGGAATCGAGCAGAATCAGGAGGGCCATCTTCAGAGGGACACAGCTCGACTAAGTTTAGCGGTTCTCCTGAGGGCCCATGGAGGGCACAGAGAAAACCTGTGAGGGGAACAGGCATGACCTAGAAGGATTCAGCCTCCGGGTGCCTCTTAAGGGACCTGATGACCATGTCGTGGTCCCGCTTAACGTCCACTGCATCGCTGTGGGCCGGTATAGAGGCTACAATACCTTCAAGGTGGAGGGGGACAACCACTCCTCCAACCTCCTGTGCAGAAGAGAGCACTGATCTGACTGCACATTTAAGTGGGTCTTCTGATCGGGAAGAGCACCAGCTGCAAACAGATGCCATTTTAGGGTGTAGAGCTGCCTGGTAGAGGGAACTTTGGCTTGTTTGATCATGCCTACGACAGCAGGTGATCTTTAGATCTTCCGCAACCTGTCCAAGGGCTAGACGTGGAGATTCCAGAGGTCTGGGCTTGGATGCCAGAGGGTGCCCCGTCCCTGAGAAAGGAGGTCCTTCCTCAGAGGAATGTGCCAGGGAGGTGCTGTCATGAGGAGCATAAGGTCCGAGAACCAAGACAGAGTGGGCCAGTAAGGGGCCCATTCCCAGCACGCTCGTTTGCTCCGGTTAGGCATTCGGATGAGTGCGACAGCTCGTCCCAAGGTGAGTTCGACCTCTTATTCTGTGGCCTTGAATGTGATGAGCTCTTGAGCGCAGCATCGGAGAGCGGGCTTGTCCTGTCTGACGTGGAAACCTCCGCTGGGCTTCCCCCCTCAGGTGTGGTTGCCCAGTCACAGTCAAACGCCAAAATGACGGGCATGCTTTCCCGCTTTCCCACCGCTCATAGCCACGCCCTGCCTCAGTGCCTTTCTTCCCGGAAGTGCACGAGGAGCTGACGAGTTTGTGAGAGGCGCCTTTCTCTGCCCAGTCCCAATCTTTTGGAAACCCTGCCCTCACTATCCTCGATGGAGTCGCTCCATATGGCATCCTTGGTGGTGGCCACACCGCTCGGGTTTATGCATATGAGACTGCTTCAGCCTTGGCTCCGGACTCGAGTCCCAAGATGGGCATGGCGCCACGGCACACATCGCGTGGCCATCACGCCGATCTGTCGCCACCTCTTCAGCCCTTGGAATGACCTTGCATTTCTATGGGCAGGGGTTCCCCTTGAACAGGTCTCCAGGTGCGTCGTGGTCACAACCGACATCTCCAAGACTGGCTGGGACCCTCGGGACAGGCCCCCACCTACGTTGGCACATTAACTGCCTTGAGTTGCTGGCAATACTGCTCACCCTGTGGAGGTTCCGGCCGTTGATCCAGGGCAAACACATGTTGGTTCGAACAGACAACATGGCAACGTCAAGGCAGGTTACACTCAACCGCCAAGGCAGGTTACACTCCCCTTTCATGTCACAACTCGCAGCCGAACCTCCACAGTCTGGCCCTTGGATGGGATGTGGAAGACTTCAGTAGACTACCACCTGCAACGGTAGACACCATCACTCAGGCTAGCACCCTCTCTATGAGGTGCCTGTATGCCTTGAAGTGGCATCTGTTTGCTAAGTGGTGTTCTTCAGGACATGCTTTCCTTTCTGCAGGAGAGGTTGGAGGGACAGCTTATGACTCCACCTTGAAGGTGTACATAGTGGCCATAGCTGCGCACCACAACATAGTGGATGGCAAGTCCTTAGGAAAGCTCGACCTGATTATCAGGTTCCTGAGAGGCGCTAGGAGGTTGAATCCCTCCAGACCTTGCCTCGTTCCCTCATGGCACCTCTCCGTAGTCCAGCAAGGCTGCGTGGGGCTCTCTTCGAACCCTTAGAGTCCATAGAGCTTAAGGCAATCTCTTTGAAGACTGCCCTCCTGACGGAGCTCACCTCTATCAAGATGGTAGGGGTCCTGCAAGCGTTCTCTGTCAGAGAAATGTGGATGAAGTTCAGTCTGGGCTACTCTCACATGATCCTGAGACCCCGACCGGGCTATGTCCCCTAGGTTCCCATGACCCCTTTCAGGGACCAGGTGGTGAACCTGAAAGTGATGCCCCAGGAGGAGGCAGACCCAGCCTTAGCGTTGCTGTGTCCTATGCACGCTTTACGCATCTATTTGGATCACACGCAGAGCTTTAGGATCTATGAACAGATCTTTGTCTGCTTTGTTGGACAGCAGAAAGGAAGAACTGTCTTCAAACAGAGGATCACCCACTGGATCATCGATGCCATAGCTGTTGCTTACCAGGCTCAGCACATGCCGCCCCCTGTAGCCCATTCCACCAGGTGTATGGAGGCCTCCTGGGCTCTGACCAGTGGCGCCTCTCTAGCTGACATTTGAAGAGCAGCAGGCTGGGCTACACCCAACACCTTTGCGAGATTCTACAATCTCCAAGTTGAATCGGTCTCTGCCAGTGTCTTATCAGGAAAAAATGGGTAAATCCGGGTCGACTGGCCGGGTATACCACTTGAGCTTAGCACCTTTCACCTCCCTTGAGCTGAAGATGTGCGTTGTTGATTCCCAGCGGTGTTCAAAAATGTGTTCCCTTGTTGATTTCCTCCTAGCCCTGTGGCAGATGAGTTTGCGGAGAAACTCACTGCCAGCCCAGTACTTGTGCAAACTACGCCCCGTACTGAGACAGGTGGTTCCCCATAGGAAACCCTTTGTGACGTATTTTCTGCTGAAAAACATTTCCCTGTCAGCAAACTGGGTCTTCCTTGGGCAGAGACCCCTCTGTCCCAGTCTCCATGCTCATAGAGCTTCCTCCCCATTGGGTAGAACCTACCCTGGGACTCCTCCACATGACATTCGACTAGACTCGACAAAAGATGAATAACACAACAAGAAACTTCTCTGGTGGAGATATTGTTCTGGTATTCGATGACTCCGCCCCAAGAAATTCATGGGTATTAGCAAGGGTCATTGAAACTATTCCTGCCAAAATGAAGTCCGCATTAATACAAAAACTAACATTTTGGAAAAACCCTTAACAAAACTTTGCCTTTGCAGGAGTCAGAATGAGTAGATAGTGCAGGCTATCGTAAGTCACATTTGTGCTATTTTGTGGACTTTAAAAAGGATATTAAGTGATATGGCTCCTTCTGTTTAAGTAACTGTTTCGAAGAGATTGAGAACTCTTTTTCTCCCAATTTGGAATGCCCAATTTCCAATGAGATCTATGTCCTCATGGTGACGTAATGACTCGCCTCATTCTGGGTGGCCAAAAACTGTACTCAAGTAAAAGTACAATTACTTAAAATAATTACTCAAGTAGAAGTAAAAGAACTAACATAAATAATTACTTGAGGAAGAGTAAGTATCCAATTCAAAGAGTACTCAAGTAATGAGTAACTCATTACTTTCACAAATTACATTAACTATATTCCATTACATAATACACATTGAACATGTACTACAGAATTATTATTATTATTAATGGAAATTCTGTCATCATTCACCATCATGTTGTTCCAAACCCATATGACTTTTTTTCTTCCATGCAACACAATAAGGAGATATTAGACAAAATGTTTGCCTGTGTCACTATTTACTTTCAGGGAATGTTTGTTTTTCTCCATATTTTGAAAGTAAATGGTGAGAGAGACCTTAAGTCCCTTAAATTCTGTCTAACATATTTTATGTTCCACATGATACAAAGCATCACACTGGTTTGGAACAACATGACGGTAGATAAATTATGACAGAATATTACATTATGGCTGAGCTGTCACTTTAATGAGATGTTTAACCAAAAATGAAAATTCTCTCATACATTTACTCACCATCATGCCATCCCAGATGTGTATGACTTACTTTCTTCTGCAGAACACAAATTCAGATTTTTAAAAGCATATTTCAGCTCTTTAGGCCAAAATTCTGATGCTCCAAAAAGCACATAAAGCAGCATAAAAGTAATCCATAAGACTCCAGTTATTAAATCATTATCTTCAGAAGTGATATGAAAGGTGTGGGTGAGTCATTTTATGCTAGAAAGCAGGGGGAAATATGCAGAGAAGAATGTGAATAACCAAAAATACAAAAAGAAGAAGAATGTGAAAGTGATCTGTTTCTCTATTTCTCATCCACACCTATCACATCTTTTCTGAAGTGATGAGTCTTGTATGTTTGTTTGTTTAGATTTAAAATGTTGTAACCCATTCACTTACCTACGGACCTAAAGAGCTGAGAAATTCTTCTAAAAATTATCAATTCTTGATTCACTGTGAACAAGCATTCTCCGTCTGTCGCTCATTTCGCCATTGTGTCGAAGAAGCGACACTAGAGGTCTCTCTTGAGCGCCGAATATGCCTCTGATCTATGAAAAAAGGCCAAAGAGAAGTTGGCAGACAGTATTTGCATACCCTGCCCCCGGACATACGGGTATAAACGCGGGGAAATACGTCGAGTTCATTTCGAAAAAAATTTCGGAGCCGATGGGTGTGCATGTAGTCAGCTGCGAGTCACACACCCGTTCCTGTTCCTCTGGTGATTCTACTGCTGTTGGATCTACAGCGCACTTCAGTGGCTTTCTCCTTCTTGCGCGGCGGTGCAGTTTGCCCCTGGGTGCTTTGAAAGAGTTTATTAAAAGAGTGATTTTTTTCTTGAAAAAGTGTCATTTCCTCTAAAGAGCAATACAAAGCAGTGTTGAACGTCCTTTTCAGGACGCGTCTTTTTAAAGATACCCTTCCGCCCCTGTGTAGTTCCTGGATGCGGTAGAGTGCTCTCCGCTTCAGATGGCCACAGGCGTTGTCTCGTGTGTCTGGGCAGCGATCACACGAGGCAGCGTTTGTGGATGGTTCATGCTCTCACTGCGAAAGCATGACCATGGCAACGTTACAGTCGCGGCTCGCTTTCAACAGAAAGCACGCCACTCCAGCAACCCTCCGCATTTCTCCTTCTTCCCACGGGATTGAGGAGAACATGGCTGGTGATGGAGGAGATCTGGGGATGGTAGCGGTTGCAGCTCCGCCGGGTACGCCCCCTCGGACCACACCCGGAGAGCGTGGCATCTGACACGGATGACTCCCCTGAGCTGCTGCCTTCGGGCCAGCATGCCCAAGCTGAGGCTGATGCGTAGATGATTGACATGCTTTCAAGGGCTGCCGCCAGCATGGGGATGGACTGGAACCCTCCGTCCTCCCCTCTGCCATCGCGGTTGGTTGACTGGTTCCTGGGATCTGAGAACCGCTCACAGCCTCGATTCAAGTCTTTTTTCAGCACTAGAACCTCTGGACGCATCCTCGCCTCCCAACGCCGTATTACCTGCGAAGCCCCGCTGCGAAGCCCCGCCGGGTATGTAAAAAATAATCGTCCCCTTGGTGCCTCTAGCACGGAGCTTGGATGCGTGGCTTTCACTTCCCAACCCGTCACGCTGGCTGGCCCGGACTATCCGACTAGGTTGCGCAATTCAGTTTGGCAGGCTTCTGCCCCCCTTCGTGGGTGTCCGCTTTACCGCAGTACATGGCAAGCATGCCAAATCCCTGCATGCGGAAATCACTACTTTCTTACTCAAAGACGTGATAGAGCCTGTCCCTCCAACCGAGATGAAGAAGGGTTTCTACAGCCCTTACTTCATCGTACCCAAGAAAGGTGGTGGCTTACGACCGATCTTGTACTTGCGAGTTTTCAACCGGACTTTGCACAAACTCCCGTTCAAAATGCTAATGCAAAAACCCACATTAACTTGCGTCCAGCATCTAGATTACTTCCACGTCTCAATTCTGCCTCGACACGACCATTTCTACGGTTTGCGTTCGACGGCCATGCGTATCAGTACAGAGTCCTCCCCTTCGGCATGTCTCTGTCCCCTTGTGTCTTCATGAAAGTCGCAGAGGCAGCCCTTGCCTCGCTCCAAGAAGCCGGCATTAGCATACTCAATTACCTTGATGACTGGCTCATTCTGGCCCACTCCCGAGAGTTACTATGCACTCACAGAGACCAGGTGCTCAGGCACCTCAGCCATTTGGGGCTTCAGATCAACTGGGAAAAGAGCAAGCTCGCCCTGGTTCAGAGCATCTCTTTCCGGCATGGAGTTAGACTCATTCTCAATGTCAGCACATCTCACCAACAAGCGTGCACAGTCGGTTCTAGAATGCCTCGCCACCTTCAGGCCCTTCGATGCTGTGTCCGCTACGTGCTTTGCGTACTTACTTGGACCACACACAGAGCTTTAGATGTTCTGAACAGCTCTTTGTCTGCTTTGGCGGACAGCGGAAAGGGAACGCTGTCTCCAAACACAGGCATTCCCACTGGGTGGTGGACGCCATTTCATTGGCCTATCACACCCAGGCCATACATGGAGTGTTGCGTCCTCGTGGGCAGACAGACTGGGTGGATTGCTTGCACCTAGCTCCCTTTCCCTCAGCCGAGGTAAAACTGTGAGCTTTCTCTCCCAGGAGATCATACTCATTCGGATCCCTGGAAGACTCCTCCCTAGCCCTTTGGGTCCGCAGTTCAGCAGAGGAACTCGCCGACCCAATCCACTGCGGGTACTTAATCTACCCTATACTGGAATAGATGCTCCACAGGTCAGGACTCCTGCTTGGGCTCCCCCTGTGTGTATATTCCGTGGTACGGTCCCCTTACGAGTGGACCTGTGTCTCCCTTAGACAGTCCCATCTGCCCTCCGGTCGCCGTGTTGTAGCAACTCCCCCCTCCTTGAGGCTGGATCTACCACCACACCAACTTCCACATGTCGCCTGAAAACCCATGTGATGTATTCACCACTCTTACGTCCCCCATCCTGGGCAGGTGTGGTCTCCGCAAGGTCTTTTCCCCCAGAAAGTATAGGAAACTGGGTAAGACCCCCTTCCCTCGATGCATGTAAGGGCACCAGCCGTTTCTTGCTCTATGCGGAGAAACATAGAGAGAAAAGAGGCCCGGCTAGGCTCGGCCCATTCCCGGGTTGGCAAGCGTCACCTTGTTCCCCTGTTTAGGGTAACCAGAAGGATTCTGATGACTTTTATGGGGCATTAGGGAAGGGCACTCTGACAGAGCTGGTCACCTTTGCACGTAAAATACCTGCCCGCTCCTGTGTCAGCAGAACACGTACACGGCTCAGCGCATGGCATGATTTAAATTGGACCCCTAGTTTCGCTTCTTCGACACAACGTCGAAGTGAACGACAGACGGGAAATGTCTAGGTTACATATGTAACCTCCATTTCCTGATGGAGGGAACGAGATGTTGTGTCCTCCCGGCCATGTCGCTAAGCCGAGCCAATGTTGTGGCTGGACCATTTCCGGCTCCTCAGAAAAATCCTGAATGAACCCGATGTATTTCCCCGCTTTTATACCCATATGTCCAGGGGCGGGGTATGCAAATACTGTCTGCCAACTTCTCATTGGCCTTTTTTCATAGATCAGAGGCATATTCAGAGCTCAAGAGAGACCCCTAGTGTCGCTTCTTAGACACAACATCTTGTTTCCTCCATCAGGGAACAGAGGTTACATACACAACCTAGACGTCTTCCATAGCGTTCATAAATGAGCAATGGACATCAAGACTTGGAATAAGATGAACAAGTCACGTGAACTACTTTTATGATACTTTATCCTTTTTCCGCTTTAAAGTGAGTCTCTATCAACAGCAATTATATTGAAAAGATGGACTGCAATATATATTAGAATTCCTAATTTCCCTTTGTTCCACAGATGACGGTTGTATGGGCTTGGAACAACATGAGGGTGAGTAAATTATGACATAATTTTTATTTTTGGCTAACTTTTCCTTTAATGATATATGAGGAAAGGATTCTAATGTTACATAAAGCTGGAACTGATCTTCTGTGTTTTACTGACCAAGACCACCAAAGAAACTGTAAAGCATGTCATTCTCATCATTACTTTAAGCATTTCCAGCTTCAGTACTGTCATGGGATAGCCTACAGCTCAAAAGATGGAGCATCATAAAATAAAATAATGCCAACCCAAGGTCTTGAATTTATGAACTGTTGGATCATTACTGAAGCAACCTTAGCTAACTGAACCAGTGAAGAATCAAGGTTTCTCATCAACTCCCTGGAATCTCATGGCACAGTGATTTTAGCACTAATACTCACTGCAGGGCTTTATTATCCATTGTGCTGAGCTTTAAACTTTATAATATCAATAATCTCATGTGAAATAAAACATATAATCAAATAGGTGAGAGCATTAGCTATTGAACATCTCTGGAAATGCACCTATAGTGTAATTTAATTTCATAATTTCATTTGTAAATTAACATGACAGATGTCAAACAAAAAAAATAGAGGTGATGCATTCATTTTTCACCCCAAAAACTGATGCTAATATGAGGTGATGCCACCATTTTAGAGTGGCAGGGTTTTAGAGTGGGGCAGGATATGTGACAGTTGCCCTGACATTGACAAATAGGAGTAATCTACCACAGGGCTATTTTTTACATATTTATGTTTCGACTTTGTCCTGCTATTCCATTAGGATTAAATGAGCCTCCATTATCAACTACCATTTCAGTGGGGAAGAACATTAATAAAATAAGGCTTTGTAGTGAGTCTGGAGTCTGGATTTCTCCCTCTGTGTGCATTATTTATCACCTGTCACTGTGTTAAATGCAAATCTTCAACAAACTTTGCTTTAGCTATGAGGCAAAGCACTGAGGTCTTTTTTGGGCAACCCACTGACAGAGTTGATACGGTTGCAAAAGATCAGCAAAATTTCCACTGAGCAAATTTCACCATTTCAAAGCAATTAATCATATAATGTGCATACATGTTGTAAAATGGAATCCTGTTCCTTCATGTCTTTTGTGCTATACCTTATTAGAATAAAAGTGCCTTCCTTCTCAGCATGGTACAAAGAGGCTTTGATATTAAGGATTAGTTTGTATCATATGTGGCATGTCTGCTGACCGAGGAAGTACTAATCAGCTCCTAGGGGACAATATTCAGTCAGTCTTACACAAAGCAGTAAAACAGCAAGAGAACAAAATTTGACAGATCCAGACAGTGATTCAGCACTACTACAATGTGCCAGACAAATGTTTAGCTGTTCACACAGTAGCTTAAAGTGTGCTGAAATTCAAGGTTCAGGGTTGTGCAGCACTCAAAGAAATGAACAACTATTAAGTGTTTGTTACAGCTTATATGATAACCTATCTTGACCAATGTGCAGGATATCTGAGATATTCTATATTGAATATTCTATATTTTTTCAAGCTGAAACATTTTATTTTTAAAATTAAATTAAATTAAGATTGTTTTGGCGATTGTGTTTAATCTGATTGTGGTTAATTTTTTCTGGGTCAATTGCAGATCAGTTTGTTCAGATGCAAGGAATCATGTGAGCTAAAATGTAGAATGTACCTGTGGCTCAACTAGTAGCATGGTACAAGCAATGCCAAGATCGTGTGTGGATTCTCAGAGCAAATGAGGGAGTAATCTAATTGCTGAGTCATTCAGAAGAAGGTGAAAAAGAGGGCAAGATCTCAATTATTGATAAATCACTGAGCATTTTATACAAAGATTTCAGTGAATTCATTTTACAAGAACCGTGCAGTGGAATGTAATACCAAGCAGGAGATTCCTGCCTCTTCTGTTGTAGAGGTGTGACTATTAGAAGTGTGGAAAGATCACTGGAAAGGGGATCAGAAGATCAAGACTTTTATTTTAAATTACAGAAGTGCATCATTTGTGAATATCAACAGATATGCATTGAAATTATATGCCTTTTAGTTTAGTTTATTTATTTATTAGACCCACAAACTCGTACATAAATCTAGAGTTCTGGCAAATTTGCGGCAAATTCGCCACTCATTATTTTCACATGCAAATTAGCTTTGCAGCAAACTCTTCATTGTTGCCAAAGGTTTGCTGCAGGTTCACCACTACCGGTGAAGAGCTGCAAACTTGTGGCAAACATTTGCGGCAAATTACAAGTACATTGCCATGTGAAAATTATTCTTGGGAAATTTGCTGCAACTTTTACATCAAGTTTGTGGCAAGTTTGTCATAACTCTTGATTTATTATTTGTATTTTTTGTAAGGGAAGTAATTTCATCAATTGTCTTCTTATTTTGTCTTAATCCTCCTATAACACACTTTTCAAACGATGAGCAACTCTCTACAAGGTAATTCAAAATCTCTGTGTCAATTGTTAACTGCCTTCAGAGTACAGAACTAACATCCTATTTTGGGGCAAAATAGTGCCAAAGTAGCGGTGTTAGTGGAGCGGCCTCCTCATTTTAGGTTCCTCAATGTCCGTTCCTCACCTGGCATGGTTGACCAGTTAGGTCCTCTGTTGTTGAATGTACAAGATCATGTGAGGAGTCTTGGAGTGATTTTAGACTCCTTGTTACTTTTCAATAAGCAGATCAGTGCTGTTGATCCACCTGAGATCTATTGTTAAAATAAAAAATAAAAATTCCCATAAAGACTTGCAATCTACTTACTAATCATATCAAGGTTAGACTATTGCAACTCATTGTACAGTAAATTGGTCTGCCCCAAACTGTGTTATTCAAACTGATCAAATTTTATTAAGGGTTCCTCGTGTCACTATAGATCTAAAGGTGACCGTGCCTTTTCTGTGATAGGTCCTAATCTCTAGAACAGTCTCCCTTTCCATGTGAGGTTTTGAATAGGTCATTGAATCATTTGAAATGGATAAATACATGATGTTGTATTTTAAATTATTTTATTTATTTTATTATGTTTTATATTTAACTTTAAATCAATCTGTTTTTATATCACTCTGTCTTTTTGTTTGTTTGATCTGTAAAGCACTTTTGGTCAACTTCTGTTGTTTTTAAATGTGCTCTATAAATACAGTTTGACTTGACTTGACTTGACTATTGACTATAAGCATGCATTGCAATATTAATAAATTATGTGGTTAGTGTTATAGGCTTATTTTTTGCTGTTTATTGACTTTATTCATGCTGCTGTTGTTGTTGTTGCCACTGCTTTATAAATTGTTGTGTGGTGATGTTCAGAGCTCATCTTTAAACTTTTTTCTTCTTTTTTTTAGATTTGTCAAAATGATTGAGATTTGTGGGTTAAGGGCTGAGGTCTAATACTGCATTCCAGAAAGAGTCTGAGTTGGGAATAACTGAGTTGAAGTTTACTCCTGACCTCAGTGCATTCCAGTCAGTCACAAATAATGGTCACATGAACAAATGCTTAAACAGACGCACAGTCTTTCAGGTGCTATCTAGCTGGCAATCTAAAAGCTATTTCACGAGCAAAACAGGTGAACATTCAGGCATTGATTGATACACAAACAATTATTCTTAACATTTTCTTATACATTCATATACTGCATATAACGTACAGACATGTCCTGCAGTAAGAATACTTAAAAATTTGTTTTTATGCTTCACAAAACCCAGCTCTGGTTTAAACATGGAGGTTGCGCCATCTTGAAAATTATGTCAATGCTACTCTTGAAGTTGGGGTTGAACGATCTACCCTGTGTTCACAAGTTGGATGTCCAACTTCAAGCGGTATTCCAGTCATTATTTTCAAGTAGGAGGTGGGAAAATCCTGAGTTCAGAGTTGTCTGGAATGCAGCATAGCTGTGTCTTTTGCATTCAAACAACAAACTAATTAAAACTGACTAAACAAAGCAATTATACAGAGAAATTATTAAGTTGTTGAGAGAATGCAAAAATCCTACTGCATCATATTGCCTTGATTTTTTTAACTTTGCTCAACAATTCCTTTTCACGGAGTGTGAAAGTGTTCACACTAGAACTTGCATTGTTTTTAGCGCCACTGTGAATGAGCTTCTTGCATCACGCTCATGAACGTACAACGGATATCAGTATTATCACAGGAAAATGACTCGCATTTCAGGCTATTTTTCACCAAAATCGGATGCCTTCAGAGGACTTAGAATATGACAAACAAGTCACTTTGACAAGCTGTGTACACTTTTTTAGGGTGCTTTCACACTAGGAACCCTCTAGAACTGCCACTGGTCTAGGGTACGGTTCATGTTTGCTGCTGATATGAACACAATCGTACCAAATAGCAGAACTGAACTGCGTAAAATTCCATATAAAGACATATAATTCCCATCTTTGCAGGCTCATGATCGCAATTATTATGGTATAATGCATTTCTCCTACCTGCTTGTGTCCATATACACTGCCTTCAGAGAGCAGCTCACATTCTTCACATCTCTTACAATGCATCCGTGGTCTTGCGGTGAACAAACGCTAATATTTATCACATCATTGCACATTCAATGCAACCGTGGCAGACAAACACAAGTGTTGTTCTGTGCATGGAGACAAACTTTAATAATTCACTTAATACAGTGATGTCTTCTCCAGTTGTAACCTAGTTACATTGGTAAAGAGCTGCCTCTTGTACTCACATTGATGACGTTATCGGACTACGGTTTGGACCCAAATAATATGATGAGAACACAGACCAACGTGGGTGTCATGATAAATCGAGTCCGCATATGACATCACAACAATTCCATTGACTCAAAGAGCTAGTAATGGGTACTCTTTTCAGTGCCTGATTAAAAATCTTATAAATTCACATTATGGTATATGCAGTTTTAATTATGTTAATACGACATATAATGTATTTTAAATCATATGTCCAGGGAGTAGGCCTCGGGGAAGACCCAGGACTAGGTGGAGAGATTACATATCCACACTGGCCTGGGAAACCCTTCGGGGTCCCCCAGTCAGAGCTGGTTAATGTGGCTCGGGATAGGGAAGTTTGGGGCCCCCTGCTGGAGCTGCTGCCCCCGCGACCCCACTTCGGATAAGCGGTTGAAGATGGATGGATGGATGGATGGAATAATATATAACTGAATTTATACATTGTAAAATTACAGATGTGTCATTGTTTGTGTTTTTCAGTTAGCCTAGACTTCAATCACAATAACATGATTTTGCTCAGGCATTACAAACCATTACCCCCATGGGTACTCGATTTACCGGACAGACTCAATTAATCATGACATTGGTAGTGGGAGGGGGAGGAAGCAAACTCAAGTTCGGTCCAAGAAATCAAACCAAGTGTGAAAGCACTCAAGCTTGAAAGTTAGTCCCTATGAACTGCCATTATATTGAGAAAACAGACCAGGATATTCTTTTTTTTTTTTTCAAGTCATAAAAGTCATATGGGTTTGGAGCAACATGTGAAGGTGAGTCAATTTTGATAGAATTTTCATTGGAATATTCATTATTCTTTTTAAAGTCTGTAATATTCATACATGAACATGAACAATTTTACATTTGTTTTACTGAGGCACTTACACTGATGCATACAAGTTTGCACTTTTCAAAAGCTAATTATCTCATTGTGCCTGACTTAAACTAATGGCCACTACTGAACTGGACATCTTCCCTTTTGTTAACAGGAACATCAGAGCATGCCAAGAACCTTTAACGTTTTGTCAGTGAAAGTTACTTTCAGAAAAATAAGAAATTATTACAAAGAAAGATCTAACAAGGTGGATAAACACTGTAAATTAATGAACACACTCAATTTCAGTTTTTAATTTGCCCCCGATATGAATCCAGCAGCTCACCTCTGATAAAAACAAGCTGTCTATGTACTCCACTAATTAAGATAGGAGAGGATTATATAGTTATGGCTTCATTATACAACTCGAAAATATCCTTCAGCTCATTATATACTGCTTGGTGGTATAAATTAGTTAATTAAGTAGACAAATGACTGCATTTCAGTAAGGTGAAAAAGTTCTTCAAGCCTACGCAACAATGCCTCAATTGTTATCTGAGTTATGTAGTAATTATGCAAAAGCAATTTAAATACTGTTATTTACAAGTGTTATATGGTAACTGAGATGGATGACCATTTTGAGATGGACATTTTATTTTAAGGCATTGTAATATATAGTATATATATATAGTATATATATATATATATATATGTGTGTGTGTGTGTGTGTGTGTGTGTTTTATATATATATATATATATATATATATATATATATATATATATATATATATATATATTACAATGCCTTAAAATAAAGTGTGAGGAGAGTGTGAGGATTTGATGATTTGAAAGCAATGGTCTCTTTGTAATGATGTTTTCTAGCATCAATGATCAGCAAATAAAGAAATGGGTGGTTGCTTGTGTGGATCTAGATTGTAATCTATAAACTTCCAGCATGAGGAGAGTTAGCCAGCATTCAGAGTTTTTGTGGTCACATTCAAGCTTTATCATCTAATGAAATGGAGTCAGAGAAATGGTTTTGAGGTCACAAAACAACTCTTGAGGTCACAGATCTGTATATTGTTCATCTGTTAATTGGTCTGTTCATTCCTTGGTTTTTTCACTTTGTGTATTGAAATATTTAAGCACTTGCTGAAGTGACAAAAGCTTTTCATATTTCATTGAGTTCATTACACTGAAAAAAATGACTAGTAAGATTGACTTTTATTTTTGTTTTATTAAGTAAATTTGAATTATATAAAATGATTCAGTTCTTTAGACAATATCACTTTACATTACTGGCAATAGAAATCAGATACAGAGCTGCACACGCAGACCTCAACACTTGGTGCACAAAACATGATGATGGTAACAGTCAACAGATAATTTTTTGGGATCATGAACAGGTAAAAAATAACTTCAGACTTCACAAAATAAGAAGTTTCTAAATGTAACAACAAAATCAATAGAAACTGTGTAAATAAACTTGCAAACAGTGAAAAGATGAAAGCTCATGAATGATTTTAAGCCCCGGTGCAAGTTAAATGTAGGTTACTTATTTTATTTAGCTGTGAAATTTACTCAAATTAGAAAATAATTATGACAACATTTTAAAATTTATGACTGATACATGATGATGCATTGTAAAGATAAAAAACATACCTAAATTTCATAAATAATATTTATGTATAAGCTAGAGCATTCATTTTAACATGTTTGAATTGAGAACAAATGTAGAATTTACTTTATATTTTCAAGTTCACGTTTAATCTAATTTATTAGATGTAGCAAGTATTTAATCTTTGCAGCTATAGTTACCTTACTAAATGTTTTTAGAAAAACAAAAAGAAGTGAAAAAGAAAACAAAACTGGAAGGATTTTGGGCATTTCACCCTCTAAAGTGCACAATATAGTTAAAAGATTCAAGGAGTCTGGTCAAATCTCAGTGTATAAAGGGCAAGACGAAAACCATTTCTGAATGCACCTGATCTCTGATCCCTTAGACATCACTGTCTTAAAAAACATCATTCATCTGTAATGGATATCATGAACATGGGCTTGGGATTACTTCAGTAAATCTTTGTTAATCAACACTATTTGCTGCTGCATCCAAAGATGCAAGTTAAGACTTTGCTATGCAAAGCAGAAGCCCTACATCAACACTGTCCAGAAGCGCTGCCGACTTCTCTGGGCTCGGTCTCATTTTAGATGTAAAGTAGAACAGTGGAACCATGTTTTTCGGTCCGGTGAGTCCACATTTCAAATAGTTTTTAAAAAACACAGCTGGCATGTTCTCTGGGCCAAAGAGGAAAAGGACCATCCAAGCTGTTAACAGCGTCAGGTCCAAAAGCCAGTGTCTGTATGGGCCAGTGGGGTGTCAGTGCCCATGGCATAGATAACTCGCACATCTGTGAGGGCACCATTAATGCAGACAGGTATGCACACATTTTGGAGCAGCATATACTGCCATCCAGCCAGAGATGTTTTTTCAGATATGTCCCTGAATTTTTAGCTGGACAACTTCAAACTACATACTGGCTGAATAATTTATATAATTATAATTGCTTCCACTTAATGAGGCTCTTTAAGTCAAGTGCATGATTAAGCTAATTTGCAATATCCACTCATTGGAAATATACCAAAAAAATACATCTAACAGCTTAGATGCACAGTACAGAAATTGTTTTAAAAATGTTGCCTTTTCATAGTGAAGTGACATGGAAAATTAATCTGAATCAATGTCTTTTAACTCACTTCAGGCACTGCAAGTCTGTTGATTGGAATGGCATATTGCTGTTCATCTGGAGGAGGAAAAAAAGTCTAGCTTTTGCTTCACACACTAGATAAGTTATTTATGGCAAACAGTTCTTCCACATCTAAATGACATTCTCAAAATGATCTCTATCTTTACTCACACTAGTGGTACTGGAGCATATTTTACTAACACTCAATCAAATTTCCTCTTAAGTGAACCTACTCTCTGCAGCAGATTTCAACAGTAGGCCTACTCTCTTGAGCAATAAGTCTACGGTTATCAATATAATCCTCTGCAAAAAGAAAGAGAGCTTTGGAATTGTGCAAAAAAAAAAAAAAAAAAAAAAAAGAGCAAGAAGTGGCTAATACCTGCTAACAGAATGCATGTCTTTTTTAATTCATTTTTTTCCAACCCAATACAGGAGTTGACATACTGGAGCACCTTTCTCTCTTTCCCAGGTTAAACTTTTAAAACAAATGAGGTCGTTATTTTTTCACTTTCAGTTCCTCATAAAGTTGAGTGGCTTCCTGCTAATGCTAATAAACAGATGGGAGGCTAAGCCAGTAAATCAACGGGGAGAAGATAAATATATGAAATAGCATACTCCAAGGTCCATGGCATAGCAATATCAATAAAATTTCACAGCCATTGATATGTTCATGCATAGAGTCAAGTGCAAGAGCTTGATTGTAAGAGCCATTTGTTTGTATTCAAGTTATTGATAACCATATAAACACACATGAACCTTGAATCCACATTTTCAATAAAGATGAATGAATAGTCATGTTGATTGGTGTCTTACAAGACTCAGTACATGGAGGAGTGCAGTTTCCAAAGTCAAATCTCTTGTACTGGCCCAGATCAAACTGACCTGAAAAAGTGACTCAAATAAGAGACAGATACTTTCTAGCCTCAGCACCTGTGTTGCAAAGGTTTATCTTTAGGCTAATGAAAGTCTTGGGTCTAGATTACTGATCATTCTCTCCAGCTGCTGTACCAGCAATTAATCAAAAACATATCTGGTGGCAGGCTTTTTGTGCAAGACAGTGCTCACCTTTCTCGCATTAAAAATACTTAATCTTAGTAACTTTTTGATGTCGCCAAGCTTTACAGGAGGAATCTTTTTTTTTTATTCTAAATAATCAACAGTACCTGCCATCACTAATTAATGGTGCATGGTGGTGTAAAATCAAACAGGAAACAGGTGTTTGCTAATTAAAACTCAAAATGCAATGAATGACTTATGCCGCCTGATAATGAATCAATATAGCTCATGCATCTGTTGCCTGTGTGACTATCAAGGCATAACTGTTCACCATTTTTTAAGTGGATATTTGCAATTCAAAACAACAAACTATACAATCTTCTACCAATGTGACATTGAGCAGAAGAAGTTAGATGGTGACGTCAAAAACTTCAAACTATCTGACAGATTGATTGATGTACATACATTATCCATCTTCTACAGAGATCAAATTGACAGTGTAATAGTGCCTCAATAAGATGAAAGGCCATAAAATTTTATTAAGTTTTTCTTACTTAAATGTAATTTAACTGAACACACCGACTCTTGCCCTCAACTAAACTTAACTAAAAAGGACTAGAGCCAATCACAAGCTTTCAAATCTCTTCCAGTTTGATATAGATGAGTCTCACCAGAAAGGTGAGATTCACTCTGCTCACAAGAAGTCACTAAGGAGCCAGTGATATATTTCGTTAATTGGTTAACATGATTATAAAAGATAAGGGTGGAAAATAAATTTTAAGTCTAAAATTTGCTTCCTTGCAAAGATAAAGAAAAGGTGTCATTAGGTATGCTTGCTTTGTTTTATGGACCTTGTATTGATTCACAATTATGTAAGTTATTCTTTAAATCAAATCACGTTAAAAGCGAAAAAAGGCACCTTATTCAAAAAAGCGTAAAGATTTGTGAAATAAGCATTGTATAAAGTATAAAATGTAAATTTTTATCATTTAAAATAATCAAATAAGGTGAACATACCAATTGGGAATCAGTTATTAAAATGTTCTTCTATTCATTATGATATGCTGCATTTGATCGCTGCTGCTTCCTTTGATGAAATATTATAAAGGCATTTCAAACAATGCTACAGATTTTCAGAATGAAAAAGCCACCCAAAATAATAATAAATAAATATATGTTTCTTCAAATTATGTACATATGAAGCATATTTCCAGCTGAGCCATTATACATAATTTATGGTTTTCTTATTAACAATACTGGTAAAAGAGCAACATCCACATGCGAGCGTTGAACGTCCTTTTCAGGACGCGTCTTTTTAAAGTTGCCCTACCGCCGCTGTGTAGTTCCTGGATGCGGGCGATTTCTCTCCACTTCTGGTGGTCATAAAAGCTGTCTCGTGTGCCTGGGCTGCGAACACACGCAAGGCAGTGTTTTATGAATGGTTTATGTTCTCAGTGCGAGAACATAGCCATGGCAACATTGCGGTCGCGGCTTTCTTTTCTCACGAGAGAAACCCAATTCACCCACCCCAGCACACTTGCTTGCTTCCGTCCGAGTTCGGGATGAGTGCGGCTCGCTTCGCGGCCTGCCGGCATTCTCCTTCGAGCCCCCAGAATTGGATGACTATTTCGCCGCTGCATCGGAGCGCATCACAGCGGTGTCTGATGCTGATGACTTTCCTGGGCTGCCACCTTCGGGTCCGCTCGCCTAGTCTGAGCCTGACGCATGGATGTCCGCTATGCTTTCCTTTTTTTTTCACTATGAAACCTCCATACTCACAGCTACTCGATCAGTTCCGCTGGCCAGGGCGCCACTCATAGACGTCCAAGGCCTGTGGGACAACGTCGTCACTGACTGCAAAACCCTAGAGCGCCACTGGACTGGCTGCCTCCGCCTTGCATGCCATAGCTCTCCTGCAAGTACACCAAGCCAAGGCACTCAAAGATCTGGACCTGGGTAGATCCTAACGTGCTGTAGGAGGACGAGGTCTGTCTAGGGGCCAGACATGGAGGTTCCAGAGGTCTGGGCATGGATGCCAGAGAGTGCCCCGTCCCTGGGAAAGATGGTCCTTCCTCAGGGGAACTTGTCAGGTAGGTGCTGTCGTGAGGAGCATGAGATCCAAGAACTAAGTCTGAGTGGGCCAGTAAGGAGCCACTAAGCTGACTTGTTTTTCGTCCTCCATAACCTTGCACAGCACCAGTGCAAGATGGCTCACTGGAGGAAATTGTTACTTGCGCAGCCCCCGGCGCCAGCTGTGTGCCAGCGCGTCTGTTCCAAGAGGGGCCACTGTTAGGTATTAGCAGAACAGGAAGTGGGAATTGTCTTGGGAGGCAAACAGATATACCTGTGCCATGCCAAATCGGCCCCAAATCAGCTGGAACACCTGGAGGTGCTGAGCAAGACCTGTAGCAACAGCGCAACTGCTGTCGTGTTGAGGTTTCCCGGGATATGAATGGCGTGCAGTGACCTGCAGTTGCTGCTTACTCAAAAGGAGGAGATGGCAGGCGAGTTGTGACATATGATGAGAGCATACAACGCCTTGGCGATTTATGTACACAACCATCACAGTGCTGTCGTAATGGATCAAGACGTGCTTGACTCGAATCAGCATGAGAAACCTCCTCAGGGCAAGGAATACAGCCAGCAATTTAAGGCAGTTGATGTGCCAACGCAGCTGGGGCCCATTGCACATGGCGCCCTAACCCAGTTGAGAGGTGTCTGAAGTTACCACGACACGTCTGGACACCTGCTGTAGGGGGACTCCTGTCCACAGAAAACAGAGGTCTGTCAAAGGGTTGAAAGTCTGATGGAAGGAATGGGTGATTAACACCGCATCAACCCACTCAGTCTGAGGCTGATGCGCAGATGGCGCATTGGTACCTCGGTTCAGGGTGTCGCTCCCAGTCCCCCCGCTACCGTTCTTCCCGGAAGTGCATGACGAGGTCATGGAGGGCACCTTTCACTGCCCGGAACTGACCTCATCGCTCGTCCGCTCTCACTAACCTTGATGGTGGGATGGCCCACAGGTACACAGAGGTCCCCCAGCTGGACAGAGTGGTTGCGATCCATCTGTGCCCCGAGAACAAGGCCTATAGAATGATGTCGTCACTGACCTCGAAATCCTACAGCGCCAATGGTTAGGTCACCTCCGCCCTGCATTCCATGACTCTCCTGCAGGTCCATCAAGCCAAGGCACTCAAAGAACTGCACCTGGGTAGTCCCGACCCCGACGTGCTGCAGGAACTGCGCACTACCACCGACCTCGCACTCAGAGCCACGAAGGCCACCCTCGTGGTCCAGGAACGCCCCCTCTGGCTGAACATGGCCGAAATGTGCGATGTTGACAAGGCCCGATTTGTCAATACCCCCATCTCCCAGCTTGGCCTCTTCGGCAAAACCGTTGACGACTTCGCCCAGCAGTTTTCGCGGTAAAGAGGCAGACAGAAGCGATTTCGCACATCATGCCACGGTGCCGACCCAGCGCAGTCAGATGTTCGCTCTGGAGCGTATGAAGGCAACTCCATCCCTCAAAGTAATTTTCTTATTTTCTTTTGTCACACCCCCTTTGGGCTACGGTAACCACACTGTCAATAAAAGAGCGATTTACTCACTCCAGGGTCATCTAGCCAGTGCGTGCCATTCTCACGGCGCTCTGCCACCAAAATCCTACAGTCCTGGTTCCCCTGACGCAGTTACCTCACCCCGGACCGCGACTGCCCATCCTCGAGACATGCTCGTGCCTCCCGACGCACTATTACCTGCTCCCCCCACTGCGAAGCCCCACCCGGTACGTCAAAAACTATTGTCCCTCTAGTGCCCCTCTCACGGAGCTTGGATCCATGGCTTTCGCTATCCAACCCGTCACGTTGGCTGGCCAGGACCATCCCACTCGGCTAACTCCCACCTCGTTTCAGTGGTTTTCGCTCCACTTCGATGCACAGCAAAAACACCAGCACCTTACAGGCAAAGGTTACATCTCTGCCACTCAAAGATGCGATAGAGCCTGTCCCTCCAGCCAAGATGAAGAAGGGTTTCTACAGCCCTTACTTCATCATACCCAAAAAAGTCTTTACACAAACTCCCCTTCAAAATGCTCAAGCAGAAACAGATTCTAACCTGCTTTCGGTGTCAAGATTGGTTTGCGGCAGTAGAAGTACAAAGTCCTCCCCTTCACCTGTCCCTGTTCCCTTACGTCATCAGGAAGGTCGCAGAGGCAGCCCTTGCCCCACTATGGGAAGTGGGCATCCGCATACTCAACTACCTCAATGACTGGCTCATTCTAGCTCACTCTCGAGAGTCACTATGCGCCCACAGGGACGAGGTGCTCAGGCACCTCAGCCGTCTAGGGCTTCAGGTCAACTGGGAAAAGAGCAAGCTCACCCCAGTTTAGAGCATCTCTTTTCTCGGCATGGAGTTAGACTCAGTCTCAATTACAGCACGCCTCACTAACGAGCATGCACAGTCGGTGCTCAAGTGCCTTGCTCTCTTTGAGTCTGGCACAGTGGCTCCTCTAAAACAGTTCCAGAGGCTCCTGGGGCATATGGCATCCTCGGCCGCAGTCACGCTGCTCGGGCTGACCCGAGGGTTACAGCCCAGTCAAGTCTTCTGCATCAGAGGCCTGAACGCTCTCCAATGCAGCGGCGACATCATCATCTAACTCAGGGGGCTCGAGCCCGGACAGAACTTAGCGTGCCCGCTGCCATCCCCAAATCTCTTACTTCGCCAGCCGGTTCTTCTTCAATCCTGTGGGAAGAAGGAGCAACGGGGGGGGGGGGGGGGGGGGGGGTCTGTGGCTGCAATCGCTACCCAGGCATACCCAGGCCAGAGTCTATGACCATCAGACTTGGAGAGATATCAACCACATTCAGGAACTACACCAGGACGGAAGGGCATCTTTAAAAAGACGGGTCCTGAAAAGGACGTTCAATGCCTGCTGTGTATTGCTCTTTTGTGAGTGAACATATATTCTTTAAAGGGGAAAATACTTCTCTTTTAGAGGAATACACTCTTTTAATAGAAGCGCTGTCGAAGCGCCCAGCGTGCAGAGAGGGAGAAAGCCACTGGCAACGCATCATAGATCCAACATCAATGCTCTGCTTGTAGAGGTGAGTGGAACAGTAGTGAGACTCAGCTTGCTGCTGCACAACCGCTCGGCTCCGAAGAAAAAATTGGACGCAGACGCAGGTCCGCTTCCCTTTAGACCCGTATGTTCAGGGGCGGAACATGCAAATTCTGTCAGCCAATTTCTCATTGGCCTTTTCTCAAATCGCGAGGCTATCAAGAAAGACCCCTTGTGTCACTACATTCGACACAACATTGAGTGAGTGACAGAAGGGGAACAGCGTAAATAAACGTGCAAACATTGAAACCATGCAAGTTCATTAATTATTCAAGCACATTACATGCTGGGAACACCAGCTTCGAAAAGTTAAGTTTACATAGTTTATTTAGCAGAGAAATTTGACCAAATTAGCCTATAAATATGAAGAGGTTTTCTACTTAATGATTAATACATGCCAAACAATCATAAATAATATTTACTTATAATATAGAGCATTAATATTGCATGTTTAAACGTAGTATTTACTTAATACTTTCAATTTCACGTTTTAACTTATTCAATTTAGAAAGTACTTAATCTTTTCAGCAAAATTTTCTACACCGCAAAATAACTTTTTTCAGTGTGGTTTACATAATCTACCAGTAATCTTTTAGAAAAGTCAACAGATTAATTAAATGTGTATCTGATATTCTTGTATTTTACGAGTTGGATATTTCATGTGATTTTGAACGAATTCATTTGTATAAATTCCTCTGATTTCATTACGTCCAAATGCCCAGATGTGCAATGTGGAAGTAAGCGTGAGTTCCACTTGCAAGGTGTCAAGGACATGATTATTAATATTATGGCCTTAACCAAACCCTTTATCTAAACCCAACCTAATCAGCAGAGTGTGTAAACATGATAGAAAGCTGTTGTGTGACAGAAGCATGTAATTATGTAGTCTTGTATTAGATGGAAATAATGTCCAGTGACGTCACTGGCTGCAGTCGTATGATATCATACGAATTAGCCAAATTTAGAAAAGTTTTACAAATCCTTACCATTTTGCTGTGACAGTGTGTTGCAACTAGACTGAATTTTTTTTTGTTTTCCAAGTTATGCAAGTTCGCTGTTGGAAAAATTAGTCACATTTGCCACTTAATATACATCGGCTGGAAGAGACATCATGATGCCAGTGCATAATACATAGATTTTTAAAACCCCTGTCTTGAATGTATTACATTTTGAGTACAAGAAATAGCACTCTGATTATGCATCACATTAACTAAATTGGATAGTGCAGCTTGATGACTAAAGGTGCTTTACCTTGCAAGGCCACTCAGAACTGGTCATCACAAGTGCCATGTTTGCACTGAGATTGTAGTTGAACAATTTCTCCCAACCTGATCTCATGAAAAATCGTAAATAATTTACGAGGTGGCTATTTCGTGTGATTGTGTTGGTTTCTCCTCTCCTCTGTATCCACATTTGTCTGACATTTGTATTCAGCCACTCACTGATCCCTCTGACATTTTTCCACAGGAGGCAGGTAAATTCCGTCATTATTGTTTCAACATTTCTCACGATGACAGTGAAACTTTTCTGACCTTTGAGTTGATTCAACACTAGGAAAATTCTACTTACAAGAAATAACGCAGCATTTATGTGTAAGATAAATATGATTTGATAACTCTAAACAGACCACTCTATTTAAAACACTAGGATGAAGACAAATAGATCCCTGTCCCTGTGTCGGACAGACAGAAAATAACTTTTTTTAAAACAACTCCAAGTAAGAGATGCCAATAGTATTATTAGATTTGATTGGAGCACTCAGAAATTGTATTTGTAGATTCTGTGATCTACATCTCAATTGTTGCCTCGAGGCCTAAACAGACACCACAGCAGTGAGTGCAGTTAGAATAAGACATCACCATGGATACTACAAGTGCTTTTCCCTTGTTTTCCACATTTAGGGTACAATTGTCTATGTGAGGAAATAAATTAGGACCCATGTGGCTCTAAAAGTTACAATTATAGTGTTTTTGACTATAAATTGGAACTTCAGGTAATTTTCCTCATGTTGTTGTTTCAGAACAGGTTTTAATGTTTTTAAATAACTGTCTCTAATAAAACTCTTGATAAGGAACCGTTTTTCTTCATAGATATATTTAAATGGCTTATGCAGTATCAAATTACACAATGTTCTCACCGTTATTTGGCTTTATGAACTAACATCTGGTTATAGATTTTCTTTTTGTGTTGAAGCAATACAATTACTTTTAGCAACATTTAATAATGTACACTGTAAATGCAGATTAATTATTCACAAGGCAAATATTAATTCTAAATTATATTTACTTAGACTAATGATCTGCCATAGTCTTGCCAGTATATACTAACACACAATACAAATAACACAGTGAAAATGTATAGCTAAACATAATTTTGTTCAAAATAACTTTACCTTGCATACAGTTGCTTTATATGAAAGGTTCAGAAGCAGTTACTTAATGTAATGTAAAATTAATGGCCTTAATTTATCAATGCCGTTATTTCTTGATAGAAAAACTGTAGACATGCTTTGTGAATACCACAAGACTAAGAATAAGATTAAGATTGATCTTAAAAGTACATCAAGGAAGGATATGTACCAAATGCACATAGTTTAGTTTTGAATCCCAACAAAATAAGGCTGCAAATTGTGTTATAGATCAAATGTCAAACAGAGTATTTTTGCATTGCGTTGTTGTGCTTACCTCCCCAAGGCCAAAGCCAAACAGGCCTTCCCTACATGTGTATACATTTTAAATATATTTAAAGCCTTGAAGATGCTTTAATATCGGGTCTACAAAACATAACTTTCATTATCATTCCTTTCAACTGCTATTCACATTTTTTGCCATTAACAGCTGTGCTCATTCAGATGTTATCCAGCGTTTACATGCAATCAGAACACACAGATTACCTATGCAATCATGCACAACATGTGTGCAAATGTCAACATGATAGTCTGTTACAGATTCAGTACTGAAGTTAGTAAATATATCAGAGAAACCTGGACAAGTGCCAACAGTGACTTGATAAAGAAGAGAAAACACACAGAGAACTTATTCACTTAAAATGCTGGCCTTCCAGCTCTATCCTTCAAGATCAGACAAGATAACAGCCTCTTATGAAGTAACTGCCCTGAGGGCAAAAAGATGGAAGGAAAATATAACTGAACCTCAAGGACAGTATATATGAACTTTTGTACTTCTGCCCATATATCTCTTGATATTAACAATTATTTTCTTGTTGTGTCCTGTAAGCATGTTAAAAATTTGATGTTAAGAAATCAAAAATATACTGTGTAGAAACATAACTTATGTACAGCGCTTTATAATAGTTCTACTGAGCTCATTAATTAAATTATTTAAACAATTACTGTTCAAAATGCTATATTTATATATTATTTTAAGTAATTAAAAATATTCCACATGCATGAAAATTTCATCTTTAATAATTGAATACAGATTTTTGTTTTGCTATGTGCTCCAGTGAATCCTCTGATTCTCAAGCTTCACAGAATCTTAATTCAAGTTTTATTATTAAAGTTGCAGTGAAGAGGGTACAGGAAATTATTTTGGGAGAAATATCAGGCCAAATGGGATAAGGATATTCTGGCTCAAATCTTTCACCCACATGAGCACCACAGCTCCAAAATGTCAAAAACATTTGTGCTAAACCTGTGCTATGGCTCTGACATGTTTCTGAAATATTTTAGGGCATTAAGTTCACTATTTGAATATCTGCATTATTTTTATTTGATTTCACTTAGCCAGAGTATTTACAAGTGCAAATGTTAAATATTGGCACAGAGTAAAATAAAAAGAATCACTAGTATGAAAAATGTATAACTAATGTTTCATGGCCCCTAAATACAGTAATACATTATAATTGGTACAATAAAGCTCAACATTTCACAGCAAATAGTATGCATGCATACTGTTGCACCACAGATCAAACCTACTGAACACTGAAATTTATTACAAATTTTAGATTTTATATAGATTTAATTTCCATAAATGTATAAATTATAAGGAATACTGAAAATCTTCAGTGGAGGAAGAAGAAGAAGAACAGCTACAGGAAGGATATTTCACTAGACATCACTGATTGTGACTTTAAGAAATGCAGCATAAAAAACATATATAGAATTGCTAATATTACAATACAATTAATTATAACTTTTAACCAATATGTAGCTCTGTTACCAAATGTATGTGATGCTGTCATGGTGTGGTCACAGTACCACATATAAAGTTTCATGTCAAAACGGCAAAGCATTGCCATGACATAGCCTCAGATCCTTAATGGTGTTGCCATGAAATTTGTTGATGCGTTACACGAAAAAGGTTTGGTTTATCAAAAAGCTTTTCATAATTTTTTTTCTCATGAGTTTCTCTAGATGATACACGCAATATTTCTTGCAAATCAGATTTACGGCTTAAGAGGAGTTTGAAAAAGTGTGTTTTCATTTAAATTCAAAATGGCGGATAGGAAGTATGGCCGACCATGGCAAATTGGATATCATCATACTCAGCATGACCCATGGAATTTAAAGACAGCAGTCTCAGAAGGGTATTTATTCAAGGAAATTATTCAAATGTTCTAAGCATTTTTACACAAGTTTTTGTAACTTTTGACCACAAGGTGGTGCTGGCCCCAAACGTTATATTTTGGGCATTGTGCTGATGACGCATACCAACGTTCGAAATGATACACCAATGTGCTTCTAAAATACAGCATTTTACAACAAAATTAAAAATGGTTGACATAGAAAAAGTAGATATCGTTGGACTCTTTATGCCCCAGGGAATCTAAAGAGATCAATCTCATGATTTTTGGTCAAACTATTCAGAAATCATAAGCAAACTTATAAATTTTTTCATATTTCCTGACCACTAGGTAGCACTGTGCTGAAACTGTACAGGTGTGCTTGTGATGACACATACAAGTTTTGTGTCAATATACTAAAATGTTGCCTCACATCCATTTTGCCATGCTTGCTGTTGAATTCGTTGCTACGTTATACAAAAATGGTTTGTTCTGTTATTATGAATTCCATAACTTTTTGTCATGAGTGTCTACAGATGATAAGTGCAAAACTTTGTGCAAATCGGACATACAACCTAGGAGGAGTTCGAAAAAGTATGTTATGTGGAAAATTCATAATGGTGAAAAATCTACTCGAGCGGAAATTTAAACCATGGCATCCATTCAACTCAGCATGAGCCAAGGAATCAGAGGAAAAAAATAATTTTGAGACTTTCATCTATCAGTTTGCCAAATTTCATCACTTTCCAATGTGCGGTTCTGTGGGCAACCAGAGACATCAAGAGAGAAAGAATATTATTACGAAAACTAACATACAATAGGTGCCTAGGCACCTTGGGTGCTTGTATTTCAATTATGGTATGCCAAATGTAATTAATTACAAGAGGTAACAGTCTATTGGAAACATTAAATTCTTTTAAAAAGACAGAATTAAAGTTAACTGTCTCATGGCTGCTGTGTGTCGTATCTGCACTGCTGTAAAGATGAACGAGCTTCAGCCCTATTTCTGTGTTTAGGAATTTCCCATTTAAGCTTGTTAGTAACATACTGGCATCATGTGAGAGACATATATTATGTGAAATAAAGGCAAAGTGCTTAGGGGTTAACCCACAGAAATGTCAAGCCTACCAGTGCACTGTAGGCAATAAAACTGCACAATAAAATAGGGAAAGTATAGTCTGTATGTAAAGCTCCACAAGATTTATGGTATAGGTGGAACATAAAGTTAAATAGTTTATCTCAGAACTAACACCATGAAACTTGTGAATGTGACTGCCATTTTTCTTGCCTGAAGTCTCTGCATCCTCATTTTGCATTCACTCAGCATGCACATTATGGATTCAGGACTGGAAGTCAGATGAAACATCCTCCAGTCTCCTCCACTCTGCTGGGGATTTGTCCTTACTACAGGTAATGTAGGTGCACCTTGTCTTTGTAGGGTTGTGGTTGTTCATTTGCAGCCTTTGGCAGACAGGCAACAGGATGAAGGGCAAGCCATGTGATTCAAAATGTTTTCCATCATGGGAAGAGTGGCCAAAATCAATTTCTTCTCATTTGTCCAATAAGTAGACAAACAAAGCACTCTGCTCTGTACTCTGACAGTCTTTACCCTGATTTACGTAGTGGAAAATCTTTTGTGCTTTGTTTTGCTTTGTTGTTTTCATTCTGTTTTCTTCTGCATGCTATACGTGTTATGGCAATAGGGAAATAGAGGCTCAGGATGATACAAAAATAAACGAGAAGGATAAAGCTGTAGGCAGAGCTCCAAAAAGGGGCAGGAGCTCAGATCTGCCAGCAAAGATATAGGGAACCACTAACCTGACCCTCTCCCTAACCCTAACTGTGTTGAAGTGACGCTGCCTTTTGGAGTTGGCTCAACTCACTTTTGGAGTAACACTGTCCACATCTGGAGTAACTCTTTTGGAGATTGCACCCCATTTGAAGATCTTTGACCTGCAGCTATACCTACTTGGAATAAAGCCCTTGGCAGGGTTGGGGAGTAACAGAATACATGTAACACGATTACGTATTTAAAATACAAAATATAAGAAACTCTATTCCACTACAATTACCGTAGTGTAACATTGGTACTTAGAATACAGTTACATTAAAAAGTATTTTGATTCCTTTGAAATGTATTGTCATTTGTTTAATTTAATATTTAGTCCTTTCAGATTTATATACATATAAATGATGCAATACAAAGTGCATTTGAACAGCGGTGAAACAATTTCTGTTGCTGTGTTACATACATACAAGCAGATAGAGAAGTAACTTTGAAGTAATTTTGGAGTAGAAGAAATAGAAATAAATAAAAAATTGTCAGTTTTACGCTAAGAAAAAAATACTGTTTCTATCCATTTTACATGTACATGTTACCAGGCACGATCATAATTTCTTATCAAGAAAACATTGGATCATAATTTCTGTTTTTCTAGTAAGACCTTTGATATTAGGGCAAAAATCTTATTCTTGATAATAATTTTTTTATTGTTTTCCTGTAAAAATATCTATATCAATTTGATAGTTGATCTTGTTTTAGAAACAACACTGCATAAGATATTTAGGTTTATAGGTCTAACGGAATACGTTACAATTTACATTTTACAGCATGTGTTTTGTAATCTGTAGTAGAATACATTTCAAAAGTAACCCTCCCAACCCTGGCCCTAGGAACACTTCCATTTTGATGCAAACGCACAGCAACTGTGTACAGTCGAACACAACTCTGTCAAAGTCAAATCATTTTTATTTGTATAGCGCTTTTCACAACACACATTGCAGCTTTACAGAAAATCATGCATTAACAGAAAATGAAACTGTAACATCAATATGTAGTTTCAATCGAATAGGATTGTAAATTGTGTATAAAAATAAATATATAATATTTGTATTTAGAACCCCAGTGAATAAGCCAAAGGCGACTGTGGCAAGGAACACAAAACTCCATAAGATGTTGGTTAATGGAGAAAAATAACCTTGGGAGAAACCAAGCTCACAGTGGGGGACAGTTCCCCTCTGGCTAAACAGCATGAATATAATGCCAATATTAGTTATTTGTGTACAGTGCAACTACAACTGCTATTATTCACCAGACATACTCTTTAGGAGTTTAGACCCAAAAAGATGTATTTGTATTCCTTCAGACTCTAGTTATACAAATGCAAGCATATCCTGACCTCCTCACTGTCATGTATTCCCTGTTTGTGCTTAGACTTTTATGTTGAAATTCTTGTTTAGTTCCTCGGCCAACAAGCCAGCTGCCATGCATGTCACGGCCAATGAGTCAGCAACCATGCCTGCCACAGCCAACGAGCAGGTGCCCACTCCTGCCACGGCCAACGAGCCAGCACCCATGCCTGCCACGGCGTGATCTGCTCTGGTTTCCTGGCCATCCGCCTGTTCTGCTCTGGTCCATGGTTCCGCCCTTAGAGCCTTACATGGCTCCATCTCTCAAGCCTCTCCAGGCTACGCCTGCCTTTGTCGAGCCTCTCCTGGCTCCGCCCTCAGAGTCTTCCACGGCTCCACCCTCAGAGTCTTCCACGGCTCCGCCCGCTCCCCCGGAGACTCCTCTTTCAGTGGTTCTGCACGCTCTTTGGTCTCCAACTCCACCTCAGCCCTCTGAAACACTGGCTCCAGCTTGGCCCTCCAAGCCTGCAGCATCACCCTGATTCTTCATCCCTCCAGCTCCACCTTAGTCTTGAGCCTCCATTATATTGCCTTGTTCCTCTGCTCCTCTTGCCCCTTGTGACCCCTTGAACTGCCTGTTTCTCCCTTCCCCCCACACCCCATGGACCATTTATTATTATTGTGGAGCGTCTGGAATCTGCTCCTTATAGGGGGGGCTCTGTCACATATTTCCTGTTTGTGCTTTGATTTTTATGTTGAAATTCTTGTCTAGTTCCCCCATTCCTGTATTCTGATTTTGTTTTGTAATCCTTACTCAAAGTGTTGCCCACCCACAAATACCCACTAATAAGTGTAAATAACTCCAGGTGTATTTTCATTCTACGTATTCAATAACGCTCGTTTAGCGTTCGCACACTCTGCTGATGACGAGATTTGCGTCACACGACTTGTATGTCTGATGAAGTATACTTTGGGCTTAAACTAGAATGCAACAAACTAAGCACTGACAGTGCCAAAGAAATTAGAGCATATAAGAAATTAGAGCCTCATTTAATGGAGCTCAAACAAAACTTCTAAATATATTTAATTCCATAAATTAATTCCATACATGTTTTTTTACAGGATGGTGCCGTGGAAGGCAGCCTTTTTGTGGAGCTCTCCAATTCTTTTGCTGTTTTTGTTTGTTTTTCCTGTGTTTAGTAATTGTGTTCCAATCAGTTTTACCAGGGACGAATTGCTGAACATTTGGCAGCACATACCAGACAATCTTTTCCCATTTTTTGACTATTCTGACATTTTGCTGGACATTTTAGTCAGAGGCGCAGCCGTGTTGATCAGGCATGCTATGAGACGCAAACGAGGAAAGCGAGCCAGAGTGCTGGTCAAGCTCCGTCAGTGCGGCTTTTGATCAGCGCTGCCGAGTATTCATCAAGCGAATCTCCACTCTCATCTTAACAAAATGGACAAACTACATCTCCTCACCTGTACAAACAAGGACTTTTCAAATTCTGCTTCCTTTTGCTTCACAGAAACCTGGCAGAGTGAAGCCATTCAAACAGCGAGTCCATTCAGGATTTTTCTGAGGAGCCGGAAATGGTTCAGCCACTGCAGTGGCTTGGCTCAGCGACGTGGCCAGGAGGACACTAGGTCTCGTTCCCTCCATCAGGGAACGGAGGTTATATACGTAACAGAGACGTTCCCCGTCTGTCACTCACTTCGACGTCGTGTCGAAGAAGCGACACTAGGGGTCCACTTCAAATCATGCCATGCGCTGAGCCGTGTACGTGTACTTCTGACACAGGATTTCACGTGCACAAGCGACCAACTGTGTTTCAGACTGCACGTACCCTTCCCCAGTGCCCCAAAAAAGTTGTCGGAATCCTTCTGGTTACCCTAGAGGGGAACAAGGTGACGCTTGCCAACCTGGGAACGGGCCAAGCCTGGCTGGACCTCTTTTCTATCTATGTTTCTTGGCATAGAGCAAGAACAGCAGGGCCCTTACACGCATCGAGGGAAGGGGGTCTTACCCAGTTTCCTATTCTTTCAGGAGGAAAAGACCTTGCGGAGGCCACATCCGCCCAAAAGGGGAGGTAAAGGTGGCGAATACATCACATGGCAACATGTGGAACGTGGCACAGTGGTAGATCCAACCTCAAGGAGGGGGGAGTTGCTACAGCATAGCGACCGGAGGGCAGCAAAAACTGCCTAAGGGAGACGCGGGTCCACTTCGTGAGGGGACCGTACCATGGAAAATACACACAGGGGGTTTCACCTCCGCTGAACTGCGGACCCAATAGGGCTAGGGATGAATCGACCAGGGGCCCGGGTGGGTGGGATCTCCTGGGAGAGAAAGCGTACAGTTTAACCTCGGCCGAGGGAAAGGGCGCCAGGTGCAAGCGATTCACCCGGCCAGATCGTCAGCGTGTTACCGAGTTCTACCAGCTTGGACCTGAGAAAACACAAGACGATACTGACTCAACCCTGAGATTGTAAAATCTTGCAAAGGTATTAGGTGTTGCCCAACCCGCTGCTCTACATATGTCTGCTAGGGAGGTGCCTCTGGCCAGTGCCCACGAGGACGCAATACTCCTTGTTGGGTGCGCTCGGACCCGCAAGGGGGGGGGGGGGGGGGGGGGGTTGGGGCACGGCCTGGGTGCGATAGGCTAATGAAATAACATCCACCACCCAGTGGGAAGGCCTCTGTTTGGAGACAGTGTTCCCTTTCCGCTGGATATTATGATTTTAATGGTGAAGAACTTTATTCAGAAAAAAAAACAAAAAAATTTTGTCATTTATCTCTCTTATAATGGTCTTATGTCCCAAGTTTCGCAAAAGCATGACTATTTCATTTCATATGCATAAAACTCACTGTAATCACTTCATATGGTTACATATTTTATATTAACTAACAATCATTACTTTCTGCATTAATCTGATTTGTATATTAAATTATTTCAATTATTACAGTCCTTGGTTACACACATTCCTGTAAGATGGGTAATGTGTGCACACCTATATACATTTCATCTCGTTTCTTACACTAATTAATGCACTAGTATACTCTGCCTCTTTCAAGCAGGTAACAGACAGTGCCTGGCTCTGTTCTAATTAAAACATTAGATCATACCTTTAGTATCAACACACACATTTATTCTGGGTCATTCACAGAAAAGGTCATTCACAGAAAGGCTGTAATTCTCCATAAGGAAGTCAAGCTGCATTTTTCCATTGATTTGCACTTTGATTATTAAACTGATTAAATGATAATTAGATCAATAAATGAATTATTAAATATCTAACATATTGAATAACATTTATAAAGCAGTTATTCATAGTACTCTGATTACACATTGTAATTTTTAGTCATTGTACTGTATATAGCATACATATTAATTCAATTCAAATATAAAAAATTGATTAACTGAATTATTAAATAAAAATACTCCATACTCAACACCAGTTTCATATACAACAGTAAACAGAAGACTCTGTAAGGAAGAATTGCAAAGAATGAACACTTTTGAAACAGAAAAACAAAAAGAAAAGGTTAGAGTGGGCAAAGAAACACAGACATTGGGCAACAGGTAATTGGAAAAGAGTGTTATGATCTTAACCTCATTGAGCATTTGTGGGATCAGCTAGACTCTTAAGGTGCGTGCGAAGTGCCCGACAACACAGCCACATCTATGGCACGTGCTACAGGAAGCGTGGGGTGAAATGTCACTTGAGTATCTGGACAAATTAACAGCTAGAATGACAATGATCTGCAAAGCTGTCATTGCTGCATGTTGAGTATTTTTTTAGGAGAACTTTTTGAGGTAGTTTAAGAAGTTTTTAAAGTTTTTTCAAATTGTAATATTAAATTTTCACGTTATTAATGTCCTGACTATACATTGTGTTCAGCTGAATGCCAGTTTGGTGAATAAAAGTACCAAGCTAAATCTGTACATTATTCCAAACGTTTGGCCACCGGTTTATATATATATATATATATATATATATATATAGAGAGAGAGAGAGAGAGAGAGAGAGAGAGAGAGAGAGAGAGAGAGAGAGAGAGAGAGCTTTTTTATTTTAATTCTATTTTTTTTTTTTTTTTTTTTGTTATTTCTGTCTTCTTGCTGTATGGCAAATGGCAAATTCCTTGTATGTGCAAGCATACTTGGCAATAAAGCTCATTCTGATTCTGATTATGTCAGTAAGTGCTGCAGTATGCTGTTTTGCTGTTAATCTGACAAATAAAAAATGTTACTTAAACTCTTATGGTATTATTTTGAGCATGATGAGTAGTTTCTGATCAAGTGTTATCACAGGCAGATAATTCTGATAACATTTTGAAATTAGGTCCTTTAAGCTAACATTATTAAATGCTTTAGATAGCTTGAATTAACAAAGAACAATACTTTTATAGCATTTTTAAATCTTGGTCTGTGTTAATTTATAAATGTAAAAATTGTTAACAAACTCAAAATATGCTAGTCTATGTTGGAATTAACATGAACCTAGATTAATACAGGCTGTAAGAGTTAGGTCGTGTTAGATTATGTAGTTAATGTTAACAACCTTAACAAAAACAACCTTATTGTAAAGTGTTACAGATCATATTTTGTAGTGTTATAACATATAAAAAACTAAATTAATTCCTAAAAAAAATGCACAAAAATGACAAACTAAATAATAACTATTTATGCACAATTAAAGCTAACTAGCTAATTGAACAAAATTAAGTAAAAAAAATAAAAACAAGTGACATTTTAAAAACTATAATAACCCTGTTTCCACTGAGAGAAAAACTCCATATGTGTTTGGAACAATATGACTGTGAGTAAATAATTACATTTTTGGGTACTTCCTAAACTATAAATTGAAATCATGCAGCATTCATTACTTTTAAAAAAGCTGAAAAAATAATTCATATATTGGCACAGAATGGCTTATACTGTAATAATAAGACATTATTGTCTTATTATTATGTCAAATAGTTAACATGACTTTAAGATTCTATTCTTGCTTTCTAGCTGGACTGGGAAGTTGCCAGTGAGTGAAGAACTGTACAGCAGGAACAAGAGTGTGAATTAGTCCAAAAGACAAGAGAGAAATGGAGAAAAGAGTTTCCTTGATGGGATGGGGGACAAAGAATGAGAGGAAGGGTAGCGGCCATCACTTCTGCCCTTTTAATCAGTCCCATTGTGTCAGAGAAAGCAATGAACGTGGAGGGTCCAAACTGAGTGCAATGCAGTACACTAGAGATTGAACTGTTCAAAGGTAAAGAATACACAAAGGGAAAAACAGGCAAAGGAGGGGACAAGAAAATTGCAATGTATAATTGCAGTAATTTGCCAAGAGCAGAAATGTATATTGCTGAAATGAAAAGCAGAAGAAGGCATATTTTATATGATGTGAACCAAAACAAGTTAGTGAGGGAAAGAAGTTATGTAACAGGTGATTATACCTTGGCCGATGAGACAAGGAAAATGTCATTCCACAATTTTCCAGTGGGCAAAAAAACATAGGTAGGCATGGTCCAGGGTTGATATTTCATAGCAAGGTAGTGCATCTTATTAAATGGACAGATGCCATGAATACTAGTTGAGGCAAAATTCTAAATACAAAAGTATTACATTCTGGATTTCTGCTTTTTCTTTAATCATGCATAACCTCCAGCTTCAGGATAAATGGAATTTATCCAAACACTATAAGACCCTTATATATTATTTTTATCTCTTACTGTAAACCTTGAATACACTTTAGTTGTGCATACATGTATTTGGCAAATAGCAGAAATTGTGTGTCCAATAGATAACAGATATAGCAGACCTGAGAAGATCCTCAAAAGTTCTTTCTCTCTTTCCTAAGAGACAACCATTTTGTTTCTCCTCCGGCTCACAAACAGGTAGTATTTGCATCCTAGCTTTTAATAGCAAGACATCTGGCAAATTATTGCAGTTTGCTCCCTGTAGTGAAATTGGCTTTTCTAAACAACAACAAGAGAAAAAAGAAAATGCATTAGTCTAGAACAGACATACAGGTTCTTCATTAATGAAACAAAGCATTTGCCGTTGAATCTGGGGCAAGAGTTTAACAAATATAAAATGTCTGTAAACTGCTCTGTTAATTCCAGAACACATATGTTCAACCTACCAGAAACAAGTCTTTTGACTAGTACTTTATTACTTTTTTTTATAGTTTGTTGATTGTAATCACAGATACCACTAACATACTAGGATTTTACATCTGCATTCTTTTATTTTTTTACTATATATTGCATCTCGCTCTTCCACAGCTTGTAGTTCAGCTCAGCATATCACCTGCACAACAAACAAGCTGTTCCACTCCAAATTAAGTTTAAAGGCGCATTACCTTCAAACTGACATAGAGAGGAACATCTGCTCCATAAGTCTTCAGAGGAGCTGAAGAGCAAGTGCAAACTCCAAAATTACATGCCCAAGTCTCACAAATTACACATCATGCAAATCCAAATGGATGCCTACAACTTTATGAGAAAAGCATAATATGAATGTAATACACTTGAATGTTACTTGTTCAAAAACACCACATGGCACCATATGGTTTGTCAGAGACTAATATCTATTTATAAAAATAGAAAATAGAGATACACATGAGTGCTCTCAGTTTTATATAAGGGAGACATGGTTGAGCTGATACCAGGAGGAAGCAAAAGAGTTCATATAGCAGATGATAATGTATAGCATAGGCATGAATTTTCCCCAGCTGTATTTCAGTTGCATGTGAGTTTTACTGTTGTCTTTCAATAACTGTTTAATCTTAAACAATTTTTTTAGGGAACTTGAATAGCCTTTGATGAAAATTAGGCCTTTTCTGTGTAATACCACATTATATGGCACATTACAGTATGTATTGGAGCAACTGTCACAGATAAGAAGTCCCTTGGACCAAATGTTGTCACTTCAAATACCAAAGGTCTAGACACCAGATATTATATCTTATTGCAATAAGTTCTCTCTAAGCTCTGTAAATTTCACAGCAATTTATGACTGCTATGGCTTCATAAAATGATATCAGAAAACAAGCAATATCTCGAGGGAGCTACCAAAAAAAGACCCCACCCGAACTCCAGAAATTATTGTTTTCTTGGTGGAAAAAAGTAAAGGTACTCTTTGAAAAAACCAAAGACTAAGTAAGATGACAAATGATGCTGCGTTTGCTTTCCTGAAAAGCAATGCACAGTAGGCTCAACACAACAAAATCTGTTTACTACATAAGCTAAGCATAATGTTTATTCTTTAGTCAAATGAAAGAATTCCTGGATGTAACAATCCATTTAAATATGTGATTTCGTACATAAAAATTAGGGAAGCACCGATGTATCGACTTCTGATATTTATCGGGCAACTATTGACTAAATTAACACCAATGGCATATCTGTTTTAACATGATTAAATTTATATTATTAATAAATTAGTAAAACACTTTGTTAAAAACTCTTCAAATGCACAATCCAGAAATAATAAAGCCACAACATGTAGAAGGGTTGGCACTCCTAAGAACATATAATACACATTCTCAAATTAATGCAGAAAAAGTGCCATAAATTGACTTAACTATAGTCTACATGATGAGGGAAACCATGTAAAAACCTTAAAAGCATTTTGTATTTTATAATATAGTCTGCATTCAGTGCTTCAGTCAGCAGAACTGATATTTCATATCAATCATTATCCTATCACATTTAGTTATTTTTTGTACCTTTGGTATCTTTTTACCTTCTATTTATCTTTCATTGTGACTCACTTTAAAATGTTTGCCTGTGTTCAACAGATCCAATCCATGTTCAATGTAAAGTAATTATTGTTATAACAGTAAAAATGCTTTTGTACTTCTTTGTAAATTCTTTGTTATCATATCAGAAAAGACTCAAGATTATTGAGATTAATAGAATGTAGAAATACTTATATCGTGTGGGGGTAAACCCCATCTCACGGTTCAGTGCTCTGATACTTGCTTGAACCATCAGATCCTGCCAGAAGCCTTGTTTGTGCAATATCTTTGCAGAAAGTTAAACAATGCTTGTGAATGAGCCCTTGTAAAAAGGACAAGCAAAGTTTTTGCAATATCCCTGCAAAAGTGCAAACAACATCTGAGTTGAGCCCTACGATAAGTGCAATGTAATTTGTGCAATACCCCTGCAGAAGCAAACAATATTTTACATTTAGTATGGCGTTAAATGTTGAACGAAACAGCGCAAGCGCATAAACACAGCGTGCAAGTGAATTACAACAGTGTGAGCACCATGACACAGTTTGCACGTAAAATGTAAACCTGCAGAACTTGCAAATCACAAACTCGAGCACAAAAAAATATGATTGTGCACACAAATTAACAACTCGCGAGCAGAAATAAGAAAACTGCGAGTCATGATAGGTCTCACACGCGTGCAGATCTAAACACACGCGCAAGTTATTTTCTGCACACGCGCAAGTTATTTTCTGCACACGCGCTAATTATTTTCTGCACACGCGCGAGTTATTTTCTGCACACACGCACAGCTGAAATCTTCAAGTTAGTTTTGACACTCAGGGGCGGGGCCCAATCCTTTCTGTTAACAAATGCTATTGGCTGCTGACCAAAACCTGTATTGATTGGCTGCATCTCTTCGAATCTCTCGTGATTGACTGTTGTTGGACGAGTACAGAGTCCAGGCAATTACTATGATATATTATGAAAATAAACAACAGGCCAATGCATATTAATGAAGTTAAGGAATGGAACATGCCTTTAAATGTTTCTTACTATTTTACATCTTACTCTTTGAAATCTTAGATGACTGAAAGGTCAAGAACTGGTGAATGCCTGTAGCATCTGAGTTTGTTACCCATCCTACCAACCACCTGAGGGAGCCCTCTCCTGAATACTGATCTTCACCCATTTCTACACTACTCATTTGCTGTTTACCACCTGTATAGCCATGCAGTTCCATTGTTCATTGCGAAGTATTGCCAGTTTACCCTGCCTTACAGAGCATTTTTCCATTACCACCTGTTTTTCTGGATTTACTACTGGTTGGACTGTCTATTTGGTTTATTGGATTTATCTGCCTGCTTTATGACTACGTCTCTCTGCCTGCTGTTTTGGATTGTTTACCTGTGTCTCTTAATAAACTTCTTGCACGTGGATCTTAACACCATCTCCATTGGCAGTTAGTTACAGAATACTTTGCCTACCATGGATCCAGCGGAATTCTCACAGATCCAGGCTGCATTTGCACACCAGTGTGAGGATTTAAAGGGTTATCAAGACCACATGAACAACCTACAAGCTGCTAATGAGTGTTTGACTCACTGCCAGCTCCCTTCTCGTCAGCTTTGCTCTTCCTGACAAGTCTGATTATTCTGCTGAGAAATGCCAGGGTTTTTCATGACAGCGTAAAGTATATTTCTCTAACCAACCTGAATAATTTTATCAATACGCCTCGATTGGGCCACCACTTTTTGGGACAAAGATCCTCAAATCCAGACTTCGTTTGAGTACTTCATTCAACAGATCCACAAAGTTTTCGAGTAAACAGCGGTTGGTCAAGATATTTCTGTTCAGTTGCTTCATTTATGCCAGGGCCATCGATCTGCACCAGACTATGCAATTCTGTTCAGGATGCTAGTGGCTCAAAGTGGGTGGAACAATATTGCTTTGAAAATTGTTTTTCACGAGGGGCTTCACCAAGAATCATCTGTTTATTGGTAACATTCTCACTATTTTTTAAATATTTGAGTTTTAATATTTGAACTTTGCAACCCTGGTGAATCAATATCACAGTATCGGGTTAAATAAGAATGGAGTTATATGACTGAATTGGAAATAAGTTGTTGTGGTCAGGAAAGAGATTTTAATAAGATTTAGCCTTCTGGAGATAAGGTAGATGCAGAATGTTTTCCCCAATGAGTAATATTGGACCCTAATGCCTTTTTCCCCATAGTTTGTGAGAATAACTCACAGTAGCTCTTGTAGCTAATATCTTATTGCCCAAGTATATTAACTCCACAGTATAACTCAAGGTGGGATGTGACATTTGACCTTTGAAGCATTGAGTTTATGGAAGTCTGAGTATTACAGTGCTGAGAAAAACAATATATCCTACACCACAAACTAAAATATAGATGCCCAGACACAATTGGATTGATGTCAACAATGTTTTTGTTTAAAGAATGAGTTGGTTTGTATTAAAAAGTTTATGTATCCATTATCAAAACTTGGGGTGAAATTGTAGTATACATGTGATGTCCATTTCATATCTGAGAGTGCTCAATGTCTAGAGCTTTAGGTAGCTTCAGCAAGCTGGACAACATCTATGATAGTAGTTCTAGGAAATTAATATCACATTGGCAAGAAACATATTTGTGATTCTAAACATTCAGAGATGTAGTGTTTTAAAGGGGTCATGAAATGCTCTTTTTCTATAATTCTATTATCTTCCCTGAGGTCCACTGATAATGTTTGCATTAAAACAGCCATAATTTAATAATACATGATCATTTTGCACCCTGTCTCTGTCCCTCTGTCTGAAACACTCAGTTTTGGCCTAAGCACCCAATGTAAATAACCCCTGCTCTAACTAACATCGTGCAGCCTATCCACACATAACGTCTAGGTTATGTATGTAACCTCCGTTCCCTGATGGAGGGAACGAGACATTGTGTCGAAGAAGCAACACTAGGGGTCTCTCTTGAGCACTGAATATGCCTCTGGGCTTTAAAAAATGGCCAATGAGAAGTTGGCAGACAGTATTTGCATACCCCGCCCCAGACACACGGGTATAAAAGCAGGGAAATACGTCAAATTCATTCAGGATTTTTCTGAGGAGCCGGAAATTGTCCGGCCTGAATTGACCTGCAGTGGCTCGGCTCAGCGACATGGCCGGGAGGACACAACGTCTCGTTCCCTCCATCAGGGAATGGAGGTTACCTACATAACCTGGACATTCCCCGTCTGTCACTCACTTCGACGTTGTGTCGAAGAAGCGACACTAGGGGTCCAATTTAAATCACACCATGCGCTGAGCCGTGTACGTGTATTACTGTCACAGGAGCTGGCAGGTAATTTTACGTGCACAAGCGACCAACTGTGTCAGGCTGCGCGTATCCTTCCCCAATGCCCCAAAAAAGTTGTCGGAATCCTGGTTACCCTAGACAGGGGAACAAGGCGAAGCTTGCCAACCTGGGAATTGGCCAAGCCTGGCTGGGCCACTATTCTCTCTATGTTTCTCCGCATAGAGCAAGAACAGCCGGGGCCCTTACATGCATCGAGGGAAGGGGGTCTTACCCAGTTTCCTATTCTTTCAGGGGGAAAAGACCCTGTGTAGGCCACACCTGCCAAAAGGGGAGGTAAATGTGGTGAATTTATCACATGGGTTTTCTAGGCAACATGTGGAACGAGGCGCAGTGGTAAATCCAACCTCAAGGAGGGGGGAGTTGCTACAGCATAGCAACCAGAGGGCAGCTAAGACTAAGGGACACACAGGGGGAGTCCGTGTAGGAGTCCCGATCTGTGGAGCACCTATTCCAGTACAGGGTAGATTGAGTATCCATAGTGGACTGGATCAGCAAGTTCCTCCGCTGAACTGCGGACCCAAAAGTGCTAGGGAGGAATCAACCAGGGACTGGTATGGGTTGGATCTCCTGGGAGAGAAAGCGCACAGTTTTACCTCGGCCAATGGAAAGGGTGCCAGGTGCAAGCGATTCACCCGGCCAGATCCTCAGTGTGTTACCGAGTTCAACCGTATCGGACCTGAGAAAACACAGGACGATACTGACTCAACCCTGAGATTGTAAAATCTCGCAAAGGTATTAAGTGTTGCCCAACCCGCTGCCCTACATATGTCTGCTAGGGAGGTACCTCTGGCCAGTTACAACAAGGATGCAATAATCCTTGTTGAGTGCGCTCGGACCCGCAAGGGGGGGGGGGGGGGGTGGGTGCATGGCCTGGGTGCGATAGGCCAATGAAATGGCATCCACCACCCAGTGGGAGAGCCTCTTTTTGGAGAAAGCGATCCCTTTCCGCTGTCCCCCAAAGCAGACAAAGAGTTGCTCAGAGCACCTAAAGCTCTGTGTGTGGTCCAAATAGGTACGCAAAGCACGTATCGGACACAGCAATGAAGGGGCTAGGTCTGCCTCCTCCTGGGGAAGTGCTTGCATGTTCACTACCTGGTCTCTGAAGGGCGTGGTAGGAACCTTGGGCACATAGCCCGGTCGTGGTGTTAGGATCACTTATGTGTCTGCCGGACCGAACTACAGACAGGTGTAGCTAACAGAGAAGGCTTGCAGGTCCCCGGCCCTCTTATTGGAAGCGAGCGCGATCAGCAGGGCCATCTTTAGAGAGAGGGCCCTGAGTCCAACTGATTCTAGCGATTGAAGGGGGCTCTCTGGAGGCCCGCGAGGACCACTGAGAGATCCCAGGAGGGGAATAGGCTTGGCTGGGAGGGGTTCAACCTCCAGGCGCCTCTTAGGAACCTGATGATTAAGTCATGCTTACCCAAGGACTTGGCGTCTACTGCATCATGGTGGGCCGTGATAGCGGCAACATACACCTTCAGGGTGGAAGGGGACAGCCTCCCTTCTAGCCTCTCTTGCAGAAATAAGAGCACTGACATAACTGCGCACCTCTGTGGGTCTTCAGCATGGGAAGAGCACCAATTCGCAAAAAAAGCATAATTTCAGGGCGTAAAGATGCCTGGTAGAAGGGGCTCTGGCTTGGTTGATCGTGGCTACGACCGTGGGTGGTAGAACAGCTAGATCTTCCACGTCCCATCCAGGGACCAGACATGGAGCCTCCAAAGGTCTGAGTGTGGATGCCAGAGCGTGCGCCCCGTCCCTGAAAAAGAAGGTCTTTCCTCAGGGAAATTCGCCAGGGAGGGGTTGTCACGAGGAGTATGAGCGCATCCGCTACCACATTGAGGTTGCCAGGGATGTGAGTGGCGACTTGAGTCGTGACATGTGGCGGGAGGGTTTGGGAAGTGAAAGCCACGCATCCAAGCTCCGTGCTAGGGGCATCAAGGGGACAATTATTTTTGACGTACCCGGTGGGGCTTCACAGCGGGGCAGAGCAGGTAGTACGGCATCGGGAGGCGAGGACGCGTCCGAAGGCTCTGGTGCTGAGAAAAGTCTCGAAGCACTTACCTTGCTCCGCACACCTGGCAGGAGGCGGGTTAGTGACTGAGGAGGAGGTCTGGTGGAGGCGTCCTCTAGATTCGTCAGAACCGACCAGCCGGGGATCAAACATGGGGCTGAAGGCAGGGGGTCCAAATCCAGCATGCCGGGACTGTTGAGATCTGGTGGCAGACCGCCATGAGAACGGCATTTGCAGGCCAGGTGACCCAGAGACAAAGGAAATAGCTATTTTACTGAGAATGTGGGTACACGGAGCAGGGCATTTCTTCACCGCAGGAGGACGCCCTCGGCGGCCAGACAGGGCATGGCCCATGGCGGCAGGTTTGCGGTGGGGCAGGATGTGCGAGATGGCCTCCGTCTGTTTCTTCACCACGGAGAACTGCTGGGAAAAGTCCTCGACGGTGTCGCCGAAGAGGCCGAACTGGGAGACAGGGGCGTTGAGGAAGCGTAATTTGACGGTCTCACACATCTTGACCAAGTTCAGCCACAGATGATGTTCCTGGACCACGAGTGTGGCCATCACCTGCCCAAGTGACTGCACTGTGACCTTCGTGGCTCTGAGGGCAAGGTTGGTCACTGAGCACAGTTCCTACAGCATGTCGGTAGAGTGCCCATGATGACCTCTGTCCACCGTTGAAAGTGACTACATTGCGAGCATTGGAACTGGACCTTGGAGCAGTGGAAGAAAGTCGACCTGGTCCAATGAGTCCCGTTTTCTTTTACATCTTGTGGATGGCTAATACATGTGCGAAGTTTACCTGGGGAAGTGATGGCACCAGGATGCACTGTGGGAAAACGACAAGCCGGTGGAGGGGGTGTGATGCTCTGGGCAATGTTCTCCTGGGAAATCCTGGGTCCAGCCAATGATGTGGTTGTCAATTTGACATACGCCACCTACCCAAACATCGTTGCAGACCAGGTACACCCATTCATGGCAATGGTATTCCCTGATGGCAGTGAACTCGTTCAATGGGATAATGCGCCCAGCCACACATTGTTCAGGAATGGTTTGAGGAACATGATGAAGAGTTCAAGGTGTTGCCCTGGCCAGATCTCAATCCTATTGCACATCTGTGGGATGTGCTGGACCAACAAGTCAGATCCACAGTGCCTCCACCTCACAAATTACAAGACTTGAAAGGTTCTGCTGCTAATGTCTTGGTGCCAGATATCATAGGACATCTTCAGCATGTAGTCTTACCTTCACTGATGACCTAGAGTCCATACCTTGGCGGGTAGGTGCTGTTTTGGCAGCACGCTGAGAACCTACAGCATATTAGGCAGGTGGTCATAATTTTTTAGCTCTTCAGTGTATACTATATTACAAAGAAACATTGGTCCCACATTATATTAGGTGTCTTTAAAGTCGCCATGAAATACAAATTAAAGTTTTGCTGCTTTTAGTCTATATTTATTCCCTTTAAGGTCATCAATATGGTAGTGTACTTCCAAATGCTGACAAAATTTGTTTTCATAAGATATAAGCATGTAAAATCAGCAGTCTCTCACTTCTAGCTTGACAGACCAAGGCACATTCATGTCGACAAAAATGGCATGAGAAACTTTGTCCAATAAAGCATTATAGAATGAGAACACTCCCTCCGCCTAGCGTATGGCTGTGTTCTAACTGGCGCTGATCATGCATCAGGGTACTTCAAGAGAAGCACAATCCATGCTGAAGGGTCAATTCCAAACAGATTTTACTATAAGAATCGTTTAAAAATTAGTTTTGAATCACCATTATGACCTTTCAACCTTCTAAACCTCTCACAGTTGAGGGTAATTGTCTTTGTATGTAATAGGGCAGAGGAATGATGACTTCTAAATAAAACATATTATGCCGAAGTTGGATAAAAGGAAACTTATTTCAGTTTTTCTGCAGACAGAGATTTCTTGGCTATGTGGCTCAAATAAGTGTTCAGTATTCTTTATACTTAGTGTATTGTGAAATTGTGGTCTTAACGTAAAAAAAAGTCCCTGCCCAACATTTTTTTTCTCATTCAAAAAGCTGTTTCACTCGGAAATACTTCACAATAGAGTAATAATGTCAGTAATAACTTCCGTATTATGGTGACTTTAACTACTACGCACTTAAGCATTTGGCACATTGTATTTATGTGCATATGTGTTGTTGCATTGTACTTTCATTTAAAGTACCTGCATTTAATTACATTTGAAGTTACACTGTTAAAATTACCTCTAACACTAAACCTAACCCTACCCAACCCTTACCTTAAACCCTAACTCTAACCCCTAACCCCAATCCTAGCACTAACCCTATTCTAAACCTACCAGTACCTCAACCTCAGTAGCAACAAATGTGAATCATGTGAGAATTTTGAAGAACAATATGCTGTAGAGAAAATTAAGATCAAATGGGGAAATGTTTAATTAATCGTTAATAATTAATTTTGGAATGTTAACCAATTCGGGCTTGAGGGAATCAATTTTAGAAAATTAATCAATGTATTCGTATTATTCATCAATTCTATTAAGTTGTCACCATTTTGGTCATAAACAGTAACAATTTAATATAGATTAAGAGTGATTATTTTAGAGCAAAGAAGTACATCGGCCCAAACCAGTTACCTTAATTTGTGAACATAAAAATCATCAAACAGGAACATGTGAATATAAACTATATTTTATTGACTGTTCTAAGACAAAATAGCATAGAATACTACACACTAAACTAGCAAAATATCACACACACACACTTATACACAAAGTAAACAAAAGTAATGGGAAAACAGAGAAAATGTAAAGACCTGAGTTCTATGGCAATAAGTGAGAAATGAGAGACCGCTACTTGAAACCATCAGTAAACCATTTATCCTAATAACACTCTGCATGAATGCAGTATGTAAACCTTAATTTAATCTATCAGTTCAGTGTATGTAAACGTATGCTCGCCTTTTTCTTGCCAGGTTAAAGAAAGAGGGAGAGTCTCTGAGCAATTTCTGAGACTAAGATGACGGTCTGGATGAACAGGATGAAGTCTGAGTGGATGAGCAGCAGTCTTCTGATGGAAACTGACAACTGACTATTATTTCCAAGTAGTGGGTTTTAATCCCAGGATTGACACTCCTTGCAAAGTGTTTTAGCCAATCCTGGTGCTGCATTTTAGGTGGGAAACTGGTAATTTGTCTTTAGGACCACCCTCATTTGCATATCAGGATTTTGTGGATTAATTCAGTACTCATTCTTAGAATGGCAGTACCGTGCAGATTACTCTGAGACAACATATTCCAACATTTAGAAAATTAGAGACAGATTCCATTGATATCAAACTTGACATAACTAGTCATAACTAGTCAGCTAAACATTCAGACACATATTAAAATAAATATAATTGTACAATACCTAAGGTTATAGAAAGAAAACATTACATGCAAAGACATGCTAGATTGGGGCCTGGGTAGCTCAGCGAGTATTGATGCTGACTACCACCCCTGGAGTCATGAGTTTGAATCCAGGGCTTGCTGTGTGACTCCAGCCAGGTCTCCTAGGCAAACAAATTGTCCCAGTTGCTAGGGAAGGTAGAGTCACATGGGGTAACCACCTCGTGGTTGCAATTTATGGTTCTCACTCTCAGTGGGGCGCGTGGTAATTTGTGCGTGGATCACGGAAAGTTGCATGAGTCTCCACATACGTAGTCTCCACGGTGTCATGCACAAAGAGCTGCGTGATAAGATGCACGGATTAACTGTCTCAGAAGCGGAGGCAACTGAGACTTGTCCTCCGCCACCTGGATTGTGTTGAGTAACCACATCACCATGTGGAACTACTAAGTAGTGGGAATTGGGCATTCCAAACTGGGAGAAAAAAGGGGATAAAAAAAACATGATGGATACATAGATCTATTCTAAAATTAAGTGTGCAAAATATATCGAGTCATGGCCTCCAGAGGGGGTGAGATATGTATCTGCGTTCTTTGATGTTCTATTCTCCTGATAAGATGGTACCAGAGTGGGGAGAGAAGAGGTGACCCCTGAAGGGTGATGTATGGGCATTCACACATCTGCCTGGTTTTATGGCCCGGTTATAGCGAGGGCCTGATTGAATCATTTTCCTCTATTGTGCTCACCATGCGGCTCTGCTGTAGCTCTTTGATCACCAGTATGTGTGTCTTGCTGTTCTTAGGGACTAGTCAATGTTCTTCATGATCAGTTACAGGCCTTCTGTTGTATCAGGATGAGAATATTAGCTCGGTGATTGTAATGTGTAGGCTTGGTTTTACAGAGTAAAAAGTGAGACCATTGTCCGGTGAGGCACAACAATGTAATTATATAGTAAATACATTGTACTGAATTTTAATGTTAGTACATAGTATTTAAAGACACCTAAAATAAAGTGTGACCACAGAATTCTATAATTTCCATATTCTTAAAACTGTTTCATAAGATTTCATGAAGAGAGTGGTGCAAGAACTCCAAAGAAAGTGTTCTTGCAAGTCAAAAAATTATTATACAAAGGCTTTAAAAACAATAGAGCATCCAAAGAGCACCTTAAGGCCTGTGAGGAAAGAGGATATTGAGAGTCTGTAAAAAATTGCCATTCAAACCTTGAAAACAAAATGCATTCAGAAGTTAAACTCTCTGCCTGTGTGTAATATAAATTCTTTACACTCTGAAATAATCAGATAAGCATTGCTCCAGGTGCTTCAAAGTGCTCCAAACAGTGAATTGACCAAACAGGCTTGCAAAATAGAATAGATTTGTGATTCAGTACAATTAGTTCAGATCGCTCTCTCACTGAATTGTTTGGAGCGGTTTCTCACACAGTAAAACAGAATTCGGATATTTACGAATACAGCGTTGGATGCAGTGTAAATTTATCTACAGTCAACTGAAAAAAAGCTGTCTTTTTGAGAGGTAACTTTAAGAAACTTCAGCTAGTGCTATCATGTAAACAAGGGGCTGTTCAAACTGAACGTGTTTTTGTGTCCGCTCACACTGTTTTTAAATCATTTTCCTTAACATCTTCTGACAACTGCATCCTGTTTCACTGTGTTTTTAGCATCTCTCACAGGAGCGCTGCATTTTAGATGCTGCGTCAAGGTAAAAATAACTTATTTTACTTATTTTATTATATCTCAAGACACAGGTGTTCTACTCTGTTCATTGTGGTGCACTTTGCTTTTTTAGCGCGAAAACTATTGGAAGAAATACTTTAGCAAATAGTTACATGAATGCTGCTCATACTCGAGAAAATAAAAACTACTTATCTCAACGGACGAGAAATGACTCCTACACACTACACGACTTTCAAAGACATCAGATTGTGGTACTGTTCATATCACACAACTGTCTGTCCTGTCATGGAAGTCGTAATGTTTTCAAATTGCACAAGGAATCGGCAACAGGGGTGAACACATTACAAAACATTTCAATATTGACGAATCCCAGACGACTCTGCCTGAACTCCAAATTACATTTCACAACAGAGTACATGTGAGAAGTGATACGAGATATGAAAACAAATGCATGATCATATGTTATGCATTTCAGAATATGTGTATGTTTTTAATCGCCTAAAGGCATCATATATTTTATTGGTTACAATATGAAAAAGTACATTCTACTGAAAAATCTACATTTCCAATTCTTCTTTTTCTCCACCCGGTTGTGGTACAGTTCAGAGGAAACATCAAACATGACAATATTCCACTAATTTTTCCTCCATTTCTTCAGTCCAATGAGTGTTTCTTGATACTGCAGCCATGCTAGTTGATGTTCTGTTGCAGGTACATCAGGACTCCTCCCACTGAAACTTCCCGTCCCCCATTTCTTGCTCTCTCATTGGCTGTAGTTTAACACTGCAGTTGTATTCACTCAAAACACATTTCACATTACGTGATTTGGAATCGCAGACAGGTCCAGATATTAAACATTCTAGATATTTCACTGACATTGGTGGCACAGGAGCGAGCTCCGATTTGCCTATGATTTCGGGCTTTTGTCTGTGATCTCCATAAAACTGTCGACGAGTGAAAATTGGGCCCAAAATCATGTAAAATTGGCATTAGGGGCCGTTCACACCGAATATGTTTTTGCATATATCTGTTCTGTTCATTGTTTAAACACTTGCTGGACAAAAGTCTTTGACATTTGCAATGCGTCTCGCTTTTTCTTTTGCGTCTCACGCAGGACCGGCACATTTTAACACCATGTCAAGTTAAAAAGATATTAAAATTGTCAAAAACGCATTCTGCACGCTGTTTAATTTTTGCACTGCGTCTATTTTTTTTAAAACAGTTGTCACAAAGATTCAACAATATGAACAAGTTCAAGCTGCATAGAGGGGACTGTTGCAGTGTTTCTTATTATTCCAGATTGTTCTGCACCATGAGAAGTTTCAGCACATAAGCAAGGCAATGCTTTTTTCCCTTCTGCTCTTGTGTACTGAGGGGCTTGTTTAAACTGTAAGTTTACTGTTTCAGTATTGTGAAGAATGTTGCCTATATGCTTACATAAATTACAGCTATACTAGAAGGTACAAGGAGAAGAAATTAGACAGTAAGCGATTTTGGGTTTGGGTTCGGGTTCGGGTTTAATTTTAAGACCTGTGCAGACCTCTAGGCAGATTGCTGTGCGTACCTTGAGATTAAATCCTGCAGGCACCCATGGTTCCAAGCATGCCTATTCAGGGCCATAAGCTCACAGAGAAGTGAGCAATAATGCACGGTTTTGTTCCAATTTTCCCAGCTTGCAAAGGGATTACAAAATGTCAAACAGAATTCTGTTAGGCAGCTAAATAATTACAGCATCAGAGGACACACCAGGGGCAGAGACCTTGTCTCTGTGAAAAACAAAACAACGATTCAAGTATCAACTTCTACTGTCATTGAGAAAATTAGAATCGACACTGCCACAAATGCTGTCTTTTATCGTGTTCATCTGCCAAATGCTTTTTGAAAACATAATAATTGTATTGGCTTGGATTGTGAACTTGGAGTGTGATGAATTTTCTCTGACATGAAATTTATAGCACATAAAATCAAACAACAACAAGAAAATATGAAGCTGTAATGCTGATTCAAAGGCACTGATTGAGTAAGACACATACTCTGTTCCAAAACTCCCTATGGATACAGCATGTCCAAAAAGTAGGCAACTTAATTATTCAACCTCATAAGATAACTTGTTTTTGGTTTTATCCTTTGTGAAGATGACAATCCCACAATGTATTGTTTCAAGTGAAAAAATAAATTAATGATGACGGTAAAGAAACAAGAGAAATTACTGATTTAAGAAATACGTATAATTCATTCAATGCTAAAAAGTATGGATCATTTATTTTAATAATAATAAAAAGACAATTTTACCTAAAATGTGTGTGGTAGAGAAGAGATGAAGAGGTGACCCCTGAAGGGTGATGTATGGGCATTCACACATCTGCCTGGTTTTATGGCCCGGTAATAGCGAGGGCCTGATTGAATCATTTTCCTCTATTGTGCTCACCATGCGGCTCTGCTGTAGCTCTTTGATCACCAGTATGTGTGTCTTGCTGTTCTTAGGGACTAGTCAATGTTCTTCATGATCAGTTACAGGCCTTCTGTTGTATCAGGATGAGAATATTAGCTCGGTGATTGTAATGTGTAGGCTTGGTTTTACAGAGTAAAAAGTGAGACCATTGTCCGGTGAGGCACAACAATGTAATTATATAGTAAATACATTGTACTGAATTTTAATGTTAGTACATAGTATTTAAAGACACCTAAAATAAAGTGTGACCACAGAATTCTATAATTTCCATATTCTTAAAACTGTTTCATAAGATTTCATGAAGAGAGTGGTGCAAGAACTCCAAAGAAAGTGTTCTTACAAGTCAAAAAATTATTATACAAAGTCTTTAAAAACAATAGAGCATCCAAAGAGCACCTTAAGGCCTGTGAGGAAAGAGGATATTGAGAGTCTGTAAAAAATTGCCATTCAAACCTTGAAAACAAAATGCATTCAGAAGTTAAACTCTCTGCCTGTGTGTAATATAAATTCTTTACACTCTGAAATAATCAGATAAGCATTGCTCCAGGTGCTTCAAAGTGCTCCAAACAGTGAATTGACCAAACAGGCTTGCAAAATAGAATAGATTTGTGATTCAGTACAATTAGTTCAGATCGCTCTCTCACTGAATTGTTTGGAGCGGTTTCTCACACAGTAAAACAGAATTCGGATATTTACGAATACAGCGTTGGATGCAGTGTAAATTTATCTACAGTCAACTGAAAAAAAGCTGTCTTTTTGAGAGGTAACTTTAAGAAACTTCAGCTAGTGCTATCATGTAAACAAGGGGCTGTTCAAACTGAACGTGTTTTTGTGTCCGCTCACACTGTTTTTAAATCATTTTCCTTAACATCTTCTGACAACTGCATCCTGTTTCACTGTGTTTTTAGCATCTCTCACAGGAGCGCTGCATTTTAGATGTAAGGAGGTATTGCCCCAAGTGAAGGAGTTCAAGTACCTCGGGGTCTTGTTCACGAGTGAGGGGACAATGGAGCGGGAGGTTGGCTGGAGAATCGGGGCAGCGGGGGCGGTATTGCACTCAGTCTATCGCACCGTTGTCATGAAAAGAGAGCTGAGCCGGAAGGCAAAGGTCAATTTTTGTTCCTACCCTCACCTATGGTCATGAAGGTTGGGTCATGACTGAAAGAACTAGGTCGTGAGTACAAGCGGCCGGAATGGGCTTCCTCAGAAGGGTGGCGGGCTTCTCCCTTAGAGATAGGGTGAGGAGCTCAGTCATCCGTGAGGAGCTCGGAGTAGAGCCGCTGCTCCTTTGCATGGAAAGGAGTCAGTTGAGGTGGTTTGGGCATCTGGTAAGGATGCCCCCTGGGTGCCTCCCTAGGGAGGTGTTTCAGGCACGTCCAGCTGGGAGGAGGCCTCGGGGAAGACCCAGGACTAGGTGGAGAGATTACATCTCCACACTGGCCTGGGAACGCCTCGGGGTCCCCCAGTCAGAGCTGGTTAATGTGGCTTGGGATAGGGAAGTTTGGGGCCCCCTGCTGGAGCTGCTGCCCCCGCGACCCGACTTCGGATAAGCGTTTGAAGATGGATGGATGGATGTGTGTGGTATGTACATTTACACTTTAAGTCTATGTCCACAATAATCTGTATACGTTTTAAAACAGCATTTTAAAAATATTTAACATACAAATATGTTAAATATGACTCTCATTGGGAGTCACGTGATGCCATGTGAGGTTCGGACATGTGAACGGCGAGCTCTGCGCACTTTGCTAGTTTTAACACTATCAATGACATAAACTGTTGAGATTTGATTCACTCTGTTCCATAACTGTTCTAGGAGGACATTATGTCAAAGAATCCAAAATCATCTGGCTCTAGAGACATTAAAAATCACTTACGTGCTTGTCTGGGAGAAATTGGAGGACATGGAGAATTGTAGCCAGCAGAATAACGTCTGAATCGTCGGAATTCCTGAGGCCGAAGAGGGTCAGGATATGGGGAATTTCTTGAATGAGCTCTTTCCAAATCCACTTGACACAACAGGCCATATGCTGCAAATCGAGCAAGCTCACAGGGTTCTGACTCGGCGATCAGCTGAGGGAGACAGGCCCCAATCAATTCTGGCCAAATTTCTGAGATTATATGATAAAGACTTTGCGAATTCGACAAGAGAGAAATGTGATCGATTCAAGGAATGCAAGAAACTCTTAAATCAACAGAAGGTTGCTTTTGCATTGGTGTTCCTTCATAAATTCAATGGATTAAGTTATTTTGTGTTACTCACTTTGTAGCCAAGTGGAACGACTCAGAAACTGAAACTGAGCGCTTTTTTTGTTTCTTTTTTGTGCTGGTTCCGCCTTGTGGCTGGAGTTTATTTTGTGAAGTAACACTCCTTCGGGACTGTTTTGTGGATGAATCTGCACATTCTTTGTTCTTATGCTTCCTATTGGCTGGAGTTTGTTTTGAGGAGTATTTCTTGCAAGACATTGGAGTGATTGGGTCATTTGTTGCACTCCAGCCACCCGAGCCATGGGCTGCTCTCACTGCTACCATCAGGCAGGCGGTATCGCAGCATCAGGACCCGCACCAGCCGACTATATGACAGCTTCTTCCCCCAAGCAATTAGACATTAGAACACTTGATCTCTCACGATCAATACAGATCAGTACTGCACTTTATTAATCTTATTATCTCACACAGGACTGTCATAATTATATTCTCCACAATACAACTACTGTATATATATTTTTATATACTTTAATTTGTATTGTATGTATATTCTATATTATGTGTATTGTTTACTGTACATTGTATATTATTATTGTGTTGTGTAATTATGTGTACATTTGATATGTAAATTGTGTTGTGTAAATATGTTGTTTATTGTAAATTGATATATGTCTCGTCACTGTCATGACTGCTATGTTGCTCGGAACTGCACACAAGACTTTCACCCACTGTTAAACTTGTGTATATGGTCGTGTGACAATAAAGTGATTTTATTTGATTGTTCCAAGCAACATAGCAGTCATGACAGTGACGAGACATATACCAATTACAATAAACAACATATTTACACAACACAATTTACATATCAAATGTACACGTACACATACACATACTTACACAACACAATAATAAGGTACAATGACACAATATAGAATGCACATACAATAAAAATAAAAAATAAGAGTATATAAAAATATATATACAGTAGATGTATTGTGGAGAATATAATTATGTCCATCCAGTGTGAGATTTTAGATGAATAAAGTGCAGTACTGATTATTTATCGTGAGAGATCAAGTGTTCAAAAGTCTGATTGCTTGGGGTAAGAAGCTTTCCTGTAGTCGGCTTGTGCGGGTCCTGATGCTGCGATACCGCCTGCCTGATGGTAGCAGAGAGAGCAGCCCATGACTCGGGTGGCTGGAGTCTCTGATGATCCTCCAAGCTTTTTTCACACACCGCCTCTTATATATGTCCTGGAGGGAGGAAAGCTCACCTCCGATGATGTATCTGGCAGTTCACACCACCGTTTGCAGGGCTTTGCGGTTGTGGGCGGTGCTGTTTCCGTACCAGGCAGTGATGCAGCCAGTCAGGATGCTCTCTATAGTGCTGGTGTAGAACTGTGTGAGGATGTGGTGGCTCATTCCAAACTTCCTCAGCCATCTCAGGAAGAAGAGGCGCTGGTGAGTCTTCTTCACAACGGTGGACGGACCATGTGAGTTCCTCAGTAATGTGGACACCGAGGAACTTGAAGCTGCTGACTCTCTCCACGGTGCTCCATTAATGGTGATGGGGCTGTGTTCTCTTTCTTTCTTCCTGAAGTCCACTACAAGCTCCCTGGATCATCCAGCTGGTGCGTGGCATTCTCATGGTGCTCCGGCTCCAAAATCCAACAGTCCCGGTTCCCCGGACGCAGTCATCTTGCCTCCAGACCCGCGACTGCTCATCCCCTGCAGGCCGGTGCTGACGAGTTCTGAAGACGCCTCTCCAGGTCCTCTTCCTCAGTCTCTAACCTGCACGGACCAAGGCAAGTATTTGAGTCTTTTCTCATTACCCAAGCCTCAGGACGTGCTTTTGCCTCCCGACGTACTATTACCTGCCCACACACCCCCCCCCCCCCCCCCCCCCCCTTCCCGCTGCGAAGCCCCACCCGGTACATCAAAAGATCGTCCCTCTAGTGCCCCTCGTGCGGAGTCTGGACGCATGGCTGTCACTGTCCAACCTGTCATGTTGGCCAACTCAGCTATGTGAATCAATTTGCCAGGCTCCCATCTCATTTCAGCAGTATTCACTCCATTAACACCAGCACCTTACGGGCAGAGATTACAACCCTGCTACACAAGGACGTGATAGAGCCCTTCCCTCCAGCCGAGATGAAGAAGGGTTTCTGCAGCCCTTCATCATACCCAAAAAAGGCAGTTAGTTGTGGCCAATCTTGGACTTTACACAATGCCGCAGCACATACCGTGTGACAATCACCCATTCCTGCCATCAGACTTTCAACCCTTGGACAGACCTCTGTTTTCTGTGGATTGGAGTCCCCCTACAGCAGGTGTCCAGACATGTCGTGGTCACCACAGATGCCTCTCAACGGGGTTGGGGTGCCGTGTGGAACAGGCACGCAACCGCTGGCTCCTTGGTAGGGCCCTGGCTGTGTTGGCACATCAACTGCCTTGAGTTGCTGGCTGTATTCCTTGCCCTGCAAAGGTTTCTCCCACTGATTCGGGGCAAGCACGTATTTATCCGTTCAGACAGCACCACCACGGTAGCGTACATAAATCGTCACGGTGGCGTGCGGTCTCGTATGTCACAACTCACCTGCCATCTCCTCCTTTGGAGTCAGCAGTGACTCAGGTCGCTGCATGCCACTCATATACCCGGCAACCTCAACACAACAGCAGACATGCTGTCACGACAGGTTTCACCCGGTGGAGAGTGGAGGCTCCAGCCCCAGATGTTCCAGCTGATTTGGGACCGGTTCAGCATGGCACAGGTAGATCTCTTTGCCTCCCAAGACAATTCCCACTTCCCGCTCTGGTACTCCCTGACAGATGTTGGATTATACATGCAGAAGAATTGAAACAACATGATTTTGATTCTAGGATTTATCCAATTGTAGTCCTGAAATTCCACAACATCATAAATGGAAAGACGTTGGTGCCAGTGAGTCTAACATCTGTCCAATAAAACTAACAAAGAGTCTTGTCTAGATCCCATATGACTTGAAAACTTCTCTGCAAAGAGGCCCTAAGTTCAAAGGTCAAAGCAATAAAAGACAGAACACACACTCTGGGAGTTCCTGGGGGGGGGGGGGGGGGGGGGGGGAGTTCCTCTGAGACACACAAGATTCTGTCCTCCGATATAAACCAATTTGTTACACTTACAGATCAGGTGACATTATGACCATGGTTGAGCAAACAGCATCTTAAAAGGGACATTCCTTAACCCAGAAACATCTCACACAAAGTCACAAACTTTGCTTAATAAACCTTCTAAAATGTACAGAATGCATTTAAATCCACAGTTCATACAATACCTTGCTAGGAATTCGAACAATTGCTTTGAACTGTGGTAACTTGTATAACTGATAAATGAATGATTATAGCCTGATGTACCTCTTTTAAAATGTTTCATCTATGTTGTACAACCCATCAATTAACCAGTATTATTTTGTAACCAGGGATTTTCATGTTTTGTTACCTACACATATAACATCCATGTAAAAAAATTCATGTTTTGTAGCTCATGTTTAAATATGCACTATTTTTGAAAGGGACATTTTTAAGACTCTGAAACAAAGGACGATAACTCAACTGTCGGAAAAGACAGCCCAGTGACCATGTGACTCTAAAAAGTTACTTCTGATTTGTGCAGAATACCTTTGGGGATGAGGCCAATTTCAGTTCAAATATTTCCGAACAGGAAGAACACGCTCTCTTCTCTCTAGCCTCCTTTGGCTCTCCTTTCTTCTGCCTGCACGTGCTTCGTCTGGTCACTCGCCATGTGAGGTCCAAGGAAGCTCGGGACTCGACGTCCCAAGAAAACTCATCACTCTCTACGGACTTGCTTCAAAATTATCATTCATACAGACAATAACTTAAATCATACAGAGATCAAAACATCGACTGAACAAACTTTCGACCAAGCACCAAGAACCAAGTAACACAAAGAACGCAAGGAAACACCATAAAGACACGCAAGTACACGCCAATATTGTGCTCAAAGTGCTGGTGTATTAATTAAATAATTTGAGTAATCCAAATCGATGTAGACTCAAAGGACTAATGGTTATTAAGGTATTGTCAACAGACTCCATAATGTTAATTTTCACTGTACTGATCATTTATTTCACATTCTGTCACTCTGTTTACCAACCTGTATTATATATGTTAGATTAGATTTATGTTTAGAATAGTAATAAAGTTTGTCTGTGTTCAAAGACGACGTGACTGTGGTATATTTTGATCAATAATCTCATCCCTGTTTCTAAAAGATTTCGCTTCAAATCTGTACCTAAATACGTGTGATATTATTTTCAATACGCCATGTGAATAATATCACTCCAATAAGTGAATTAATCATATCAGGCTAATCAAGCCTCCGAGAGGGATAAAGGTCGACTGCGGAAGATGGTGCGGGAGAGGGAGAACGTTTACGGGCATGTCCATCATGTGTGTGTTTTTGTCTTTTGTTTAAGTTTATTATTAAAATATTATTTACATTGCCAATCCGGTTCTCGCCTCCTCCTTTCCATTGAACTGCGTTACACTGGTGCCAAAACCCGGGAAGGAGGAGGGATGCCCGACACTGCTATCCACCCGGGGGAGCACCACTGCCATCCACCGGGTGATGGAGTAGACCGACTGCCCGGATGAGCTGAACGGCCACCGTCCGCGAGGCGAATCGGGACTGGAATCCCCGACCACCTGGAGCGATGGAGCCACTGCCAGGGACGGAGGAGATCTCTGCCATCCCCCAGAAATGCAGAGGGGTTGAAATAAGGCTGCTGTCCGCGAGGGGAGGAGGGAAGTGACTCCCCTACTGCCTGGAGCGGTAGGGCCACTACCAGGGGTGGAGGAGTGTCCCCACAAGTCGCCGGGAACATGAAGCGGCATTCTGTCCTTCGGGGGTCGTGGGTCTGACGCCGGTCCGCCCGGGGAGGAGCGGCTGTCGTCCGCCTGAGAGGGTGGAGGAGTGATCAAGGACCATGCATCGGTGTATCAGAGAAACCGGCGAGTAAGTTTTTTTTTTCATCTCTCTCCTCTTTCTCTCTCACTGCCACTCCGCGTTGGTCTTTTCCCTCTCTCTTTTAAATTTACAGTTTTTTTGGGGGGGGTACTACACTGTTACAGGTAGTACCCCCCCCCCCCCATTTAATTATTTCTGTTTCCCTCCCCTTGTCCCCTCCCTCATCCAGGTAGACGGGATGACCTCCCGGCAGACGGGGTGTAAGGCACGATCCTCCCCAGGGAAAGGGGGGGGTGTAAGTCATACCGGGGGCTCCCCAGCCTGAGAGAACAAGGGAGGAATGTGGCAGGACAGAGGGAAGGGCCGGGTTGTGATTCTACACACACGGTCCCTTATCAGGCTAATCAAGCCTCCGAGAGGGATAAAGGCCGACTGCAGAAGATGGTGTGGGAGAGAGAGATCGTTTATTGGCATGTCCGTCATGTGTGTGTTTTTGTCTTTTGTTTAAGTTTATCATTAAAATATTATTTACATTGCCAAGCCGGTTCTCGCCTCCTCCTTTCCATTGAATTGTGTTACAACGTTGTATTATGATTTCAGTTCTGGAGAATCTATTAAGACAAATAATCAAGTTATTTGTCATTTATTTAATTAATAATGGTTGTCGAACGCGACTAATTTCAAAATATATTTAATTACCTAATAAGGTACAATAAGGACAGTTTAATTTAGTCCATAGCTCACATATTTCGAGACCCTAAATTCCCTTCTAAATTTAGCATACCAAATATCCTTACATATAATGGTGTAAGAATGAAGGCAATTTAATGCTCACTTCTAAATGTCGCATTTCCTTTATTCCCTACACAGAGGCCCATCTTGGGAAAAGACGCATTGACACAGCTGGCCCCGGGGGCTTCGCAAGTATGCATTCCCCCAGTGAGCCTTCTTGCACTGGTGCTGTGCAAGATCAGGGAGGATGAGGAACAAGTCACCTTAGTGGCCCCTTATTGGCCTACTCGGACTTGGTTCTCGGATCTCACGCTCCTCGCGACAGCACCTCCCTGGCAAATTCCCCTGAGGAAGGACCTTCTTTCCCAGGGACGGGGCACCCTCTGGCATCCACGCACAGACCTCTGGAACCTCCACATCTAGCCCCTGTATGGGACGCGGAAGATCTGAGTGACCTACCACCTGCAGTCATAGACGCGATCAACCAAGCCAGAGCTCCCTCTACCAGGCAGCTTTACGGCCCCTAAAGTGAGGTTTGTTCACAAATTGGTCTTCTTCCCGGTCTGAAGACCTGCAAAGATGCAGATTCAGTCAGTGCTTTCATTCCTGCAAGAGAGGTTGGAGGGGAGGGGTTGGAGGGGAGGCTGGAAGGTGTATGTAGCTGCTATTTTGGCCCACCACAACAGAGTGGACGGCAAGTCCTTTGGTAAGCACGACTTGATTATCAGGTTCCTTAGAGGCGCCCCAGCCAAGCCTGTTCCCCTCCTACCCCCCAGTTGACTCAGTTGAGCTCAAGACCCTCTCCTTGAAGATGGCCCTCCTTGCTTCTTGATGCAAAGCACTTGCTTCCATCAAGAGGTTTGGGGACCTGCAAGCATTCTCTGTCAGCAACACTTGCCTGGAGTTCGGTCTGGCAGATACTCACATCATCCTAAGACCGTGACCGGGCTATGTGCCGAAGGTTCCTAAGACCCCCTTAAGGGATCAGGTCGTGAACCTGGAAGGAGGCAGACCCAGCCTTTTCATTGCTGTATCCGGTACGGGCTTTATGTATCTATAAGGACCACACACAGAGCTTTAGATGTTCTGAGCAGCTCTTTGTCTGCTTCGGGGGATGGCAGAAAGGGAACACCGTCTCCAAACAAAGGTTAGCTCACTGGGTCGTTGACACCATCTCTCTGGCCTACCAGACCCAGGCCGTGCCTGCCCCCTTGTGGGTTCGAGCACACTCGACTAGAAGTGTGGCATCCTTGTGGGTACTGGCCAACGGCACCTCCCTAGCAGACATCTGCAGAGCAGCGGGCTGGGCACCACCCAACACCTTTGCAAAATTCTACAATCTCAGGGTTGAGTCGGTCTCGTCTAGTGTTTTGTCAGGTCCGAGCCGGTAGAACTTGGTAAAACGGAACAGCCAACCAGGTGTTCCGCTTGCTCCTAGCGCCCTTCACCAAGTTGATCCAGTGCACTTTCTCTCCCAGGTTAGCCACTTAGCTCTTGCTTCCTGGATGTTCTTCCTCCCTAGCCTTCTGGCCTGCGAATTCAGCGAGGAATTTGTGACCAGACCCACAACGAGACGCAAGTGCTCTGTACTGGGGTAGGGCTCCACAGGCTTAATTCCCTCTTCAGCCAACTCCTTGTGATTTATTTTCTGCGGTACGGTCCCCCTGTCGGCGGATCCGCGTCCCCCTTGGGCATTCCCTCTGCCCCTGGTCGCTGTTTTGTAGAGCTCCTCCCTCATCAAGTAGGACCTGCCACCACGCCACTCCTACGTGTGGCTTGACAACCCATGTATTGTATTGGCCACATATCACCTCCCCCTGCAGGGTCTTTTCCCCCTGAAAGAATAGGATCGGGAAAGATAACCTTCCCCAGCGCATTTCATGGAGTTAAGATTTACACTTTACACTCTATGCGAGAAACATAGAGAAAGAAAAGGCCATGGCTGGCTGGCTTGCTCCCATGATGGTCATGTAACACTTGTTCCCCCCTTAGGGGTGCTGGGAACCTAAGGTCTGTATATGACACCTTTTTCTGGGGGCGTTGGGGAGGGTTACGTGCAGCCGATACAGTTGCTTCTAGCACGCAGCAGCCTGCATGCACCTGTATCAGCAGTTCACGTAACACGGTCTAGTGCATGGCACTTTGAAATGGGACACCTTGTGTCACTACATTCGAGTGAGTGACAGAAGGGGAACTTTGAGGTTACTGTTGTAACCTCCGTTCCCTGATGGAGGGAACGAGGCGTTGTTTCCCCTTTGCCACGATACTAGACCTACCATTGTGATTGGCCGTACCTTGTTCTCGGCTCGTCAGTGCAAAAACCTGACTGACAGACGCACGCCCGCTTCCCTTTATACACGTATGTTCGGGGGCGAGTCATGCAAATTCTGTCTGGCAATTTCTCATGGGCCTTTTCTCAAGTTCAGAGGTATTCGAGGCTCTCAAGTAAGACCCCTTGTGTCACTACATTCGACACAACTTCTCGTTCCCTCCATCAGAGAACGGAGGTTACAAGTGCATGTAAATATGGTCAAAGTCTTGAAAGGATGAAAGATAGTATATTGTATAAAAGATACAGAAGCCTCAGGGAAGTGAAATTATGTCCACACAGCAAACTAACAAGGAAATATGCTTCTAACCATAGGTGGAGAGCTGTAGTTCCAACCAGGTTTCTGGAAATACCAAATTGTTGAACTACGTTGGTAATGATGGAACTTACAACATTAGTTGGCTAACGATGCTTTCGGGAAAAGCACCCCAGCCCAACATAGCAACATTGGCTCAACCAATGGTGTGAGTCTGAGGGTGGGACTATCTGTTTCTGCAGATGCAAGGAGTGTCTTTGAACCTTTGAAACCTTTGAAAACGCATCATAATTTTTGCAATTCCGTTTGTTGCCACTAATGGCCCAGAAATTAAAATTGTCACCTTTAAGAGAATACCACTTATATTTTAATTTTTGTCTTGAAAACCAAACACTTGGCTGATGTGTCCATGTTAACAAAGTATCCTTTTTATTTGTTATCTTTAAAGTTAATATATCAGTGATCTAAATGCACTGATTTACACTTTAATCTGTCCACCCTGTCTTGTTTTTACTGCATAAGCATTAGAGAAAAGTAAGCTAAAAAATTCAGTAAGTCTTTCTGACAAGGTTTGGCTGGCAAGGTTTGGCATCAAGTTCTAAAAAGAGAGCAGATGCAAGACCTCTGCCAATAGTCAACTGACATGTAATCAAGATTAGTGGCGACAAAACCTGGCATTTCAAAAAGCACAAGTTCAGCTTTTAAACCATACATTTCCTTTGATAGAGACTATGACGGTTTCATTCATCAAATAAGGTACAGAACAAAATGTATTTTCTTTTCTTATAGGTAGCATGTTTTTGAGTTGGAGGCCTCAAAATTAAGCCTAAACAGGACAGAGAGAGAGAGAGAGCCATTGTTAAAGATAAATGTTACTTTGTACAACCTTCACATTACTTCAGAGGCGACTGGAAGTTTATTTGGATTTGCTGTCTGGTAACAGAAAAACAAGGTAAATTGCATATTAGACTGTACATGGAAAGGTGATTTTTTTTATATGCGCTGTAGGAGAATTAAGTGTTTTCTCAAGTTTCAGTGTGGGTGAGAAACTTTTGGAATATGCTTGAAAATGGCAGTGTGGACGGAGAGCATTTCGAAAATGAAAACACGTTTTTTAAAGGATTAATGATTCAAGACTGAAGTCAGTCGCCCCCCGCTACCCAGTATACTACTGGCAAATGTTCAGTATCTGGACAACAAGCTCTGCGAGCTGAGAGCGCGGATCTCTTTCCAACGAGAGACGAGAGAATGCTGTGTTATCTGTCTTACGGAAACCTGGTTGTCCGCGGAGATTCCAGACTCGGCCATCGAACCCACGGGTTTCTCCGTGCACCGAGCGGACAGAGCGAAAGACCTCTCAGATAAAAGCAGAGGTGGAGGTGTATGTTTTATGATCAACAAATCATGGTGTGATCAGAGGAATGTACATTTTATCAGGTCTTTCTGCTCTCCTGATCTGGAATTTCTCATGCTTCTGTGTCGACCATTCTGGCTACCGAGGGAATTCACAGCGGTCATTATCACTGCTGTGTACATCCCCCCACAAGCCGACACAGACCGGGCACTTAGGGAACTGTATGGTAGCATAAGTCAGCAGGAAACCGCGCACCCTGAGGCCGCGTTCATTGTTACCGGGGACTTCAACAAAGCCAACTTCAAAACAATAGCACCAAAATACCACCAACACATCAGCTTTAACACACGAGGGGACCGGGTTTTGGATCATTGTTATTCTCCTTTCCGGGATGGCTACAAATCCCTCCCCCGCCCACCATTTGGCAAATCTGACCACTCTTCCGTTCTGCTTCTGCCCGCTTACAGGCAGAAACTGAAACGGGAATCACCCGCCCTCAGAATGATCCAGTGCTGGTCGGACCAATCAGACTCTGCGCTACAGGACTGTTTTGATCACGCGGACTGGGAGATGTTCCGGTCTGCCTCCGATGACGACATCGAGGTTTACGCTGATAGCGTAACATGTTTCATCAGGAAGTGCGTAGAGGACGTTGTTCCGACGAAAAACATACGGATCTACCCCAACCAGAAACCCTGGGTTAACGGCGATGTTCGCGCGGCACTTACTGCGCGGACCACCGCTTTTAATTCCGGGAACGCGGAGGAGCGTAAACAAGCCAGTTATGCCCTCCGTAAATCCATCAGCACAGCCAAACGCCAGTACAGGCACAAAATTGAAGGTCAGTTTAACACCACTGACTCCAAAAGTATGTGGAAGGGAATTAACATCATCACGGACTATAAACAGAATAAAAACTCCGCCATGAACACCGTTGCCTCTCTCCCGGACGAGCTTAATACATTTTATGCTCGTTTCGAGGACAACAACACCGCCCTCACGGAGAGAGCACTCGCGGCCGATACTACAGATGATGGTTCACTCTCCGTCTCTGTTGCGGATGTAACCCGATCCTTTCGACGGGTGAACATCCGTAAAGCCGCGGGTCCAGACGGCATTCCGGGCCGCGTCATCAGAGCATGCGCGAACCAACTGGCTGGTGTTTTTACGGACATTTTCAACCTGTCCCTCTCCCTGTCTGTAGTCCCCACATGCTTCAAAACATCAACCATTGTGCCTGTACCGAAGCAAGCCAAAATCACTTGTTTAAATGACTGGCGTCCTGTTGCCCTCACCCCCATCATCAGCAAATGCTTTGAGAGGTTGATCAGAGATCACATCTGCTCTGTTCTGCCCACCTCTTTGGACCCATTGCAGTTTGCCTACCGTAACAACCGCTCCACTGATGACGCCATTGCATCTACAATACACACTGCTCTTTCCCACCTGGAAAAAAGGAACACATATGTGAGAATGCTGTTTGTAGACTACAGCTCAGCATTTAACACCATAGTGCCCTCCAAGCTTGATGTGAAACTCCGGGCTCTGGGCTTAAACAGCTCGCTGTGCAGCTGGATCCTGGATTTCCTGTCAGGCAGACGTCAGGTGGTTAGAATGGGCAGCAACATCTCCTCATCACTGACCCTCAACACTGGAGCCCCGCAGGGCTGTGTTCTCAGCCCACTCCTGTATTCCCTTTACACACATGACTGTGTGGCGACACATAGCTCCAATGCCATCATTAAGTTTGCTGACGATACGACGGTTGTAGGTCTGATCACTGACAACGATGAAACGGCCTACAGAGAGGAGGTGCACACTCTGACGCGCTGGTGTCAGGAGCACAAACTCTCCCTCAACGTCAGTAAAACCAAGGAGCTTGTGGTGGACTTCAGGAAGAAAGACAGAGAACACATCCCCATCACCATTAATGGAGCACCGGTGGAGAGAGTCAGCAGTTTCAAGTTCCTCGGTGTCCACATTACTGAGGAACTCACATGGTCCGTCCACACTGAGGCCGTTGTGAAGAAGGCTCACCAGCGCCTCTTCTTCCTGAGACGGCTGAGGAAGTTTGGAATGAACCAACACATTCTCACACAGTTCTACACTAGTACTGTTGAGAGCATCTTGACTGGCTGCATCACCGCCTGGTACGGCAATAGCACCGCCCACAACCACAAAGACCTGCAAAGGGTGGTGCGAACGGCCAGAAACATCATCGGAGGTGAGCTTCCCTCCCTCCAGGATATATATAACAGACGGTGTGTGAAGAAAGCTCGGAGGATTATCAAAGACTCCAGCCACCCGAGTCATGGGCTGCTCTCACTGCTTCCATCAGGCAGGCGGTATCGCAGCATCAGGACCCGCACCACCCGACTACATGACAGCTTCTTCCCACAAGCAATAAGACTTTTGAACACATGATCTCTCACGATCAACAATCAGCACTGCACTTTATTAATCCTCATTCTGTCAATATATTCTCGCTCCCAATTCAGTCAGTGTATATATATATATATTTATACCCTTCTCTAGTGTGTGTATTCTACATTGTGTGTATTGTGTACATTTGTTATGTAAATTGTTGTGTAGGTATGTGTACATTTGTTATGTAAATTGTTGTGTAAGTTTATGTAAATTGTTTTGTGTAATATGTTGTTTATTGTAAAGTGGTTTATGTCTCGTCACTGTCATTACTGCTATGTTGCTCGGAACTGCACACAAGAATTTCACCTGCTGTTGCACTCGTGTACACAGTAGTGTGACAATAAAGTGATTTGATTTGATTTGATTTTGATTTCAATGTCTCATTTGTTTTCAATATTTGTTTTAATGTTTCTACATAAGCAAAAAGAGCTGGACCAGACACACCATCTGGTGTCTCTCAGGTTAGGAGGAACACGTGCTCACAATGAGTTGCCTCCTCTTAGTGTCGCAGAGATTACTGAAATAAGACAAATTAAAGCATATCACATCGGGCAGACAGCAAGAACACAGTGCAATGTGGAAAAGTGATAACCTGGCAGGAATTTCAGCAAGAAAACTTGGTAAATAAATAAGCTGTGCTGCCTAGAAGGCAAATCTCACTATTTTATAAAATCTTCTTCTGCCACCTACCAGCTATTAAACTTGCCTCCATCTTACTAATTTGAGCCAAATAAGGAAACAGGAACAGGAATTATGGTATGGTATGGTGGATAACTCACAGCAGCAACAACTCCAGCTTTATGATGCAAGTTTTAAAAGCTCCCCACCCCTCCAAATCAACCTTGCTCTAACATATGGCACAGCAGGAGAAAAATAGAAGTGTTTAGAATATGACAGGTAACATCGATCAGGAATAAGTCAGCACACATTGGGGGAAAACAGGAGGCTCCTCACCGGGAAAGTTCTACCTCTCTGCCCTATCACAGCATTACGTCTGAATACTGACAGACTGCTAGTTAAATACCAGCCAAGCTGAGGTGCACTTTAATCCAGAAATGACTCTGAGACACAATGTACTGAACAGAAAGGTATAAAGAAATGTAAATCATTATGCTTAGGTGCTTAGGCTAGAAAACTAAAAAACAGTTAAATTAACAATAATAATAAAGAACTAAATATGTCAGTCTTCATTTCCTGAAGATGATTAAAGATTTAAACAACTGACAATATCCACTAACTTTAGAAATGTAAGTATTTTTCAATGCTTATAGTTTATAAATCTCGCTTTGCAACCGCACTTAAAAAAGGGGTGAGATGCAGCACCAGTACATTAGATTAAAGCCCCATATGCATAGTTAGTAAGTCCCAGGGACCAGCTATTTGAAGTCCCCTGCTGTGCATGTTCTAGAGCTCTGACTTTATTCTTGGAGGCCCAATCACCAAGTGACAAGAAAGTTAACACACAACACTGCTCCACAGGGAGAATCATCACTTGCAGTGAAATACTGTTGCTCTGTGCTAACATAACATGTGTAAATCAGTCATGGCAACAAAATACATGGCATTTAAAATTAACTTTGTTCTGCTCTTAGTGCATACATTTTCCCCAGTAATATGAGAGACAATTCAATGCAAATATAAAAATTTCAGAGCCATATCCTTTACTATGGTTGCATAAGCCTGAAATGCACTATTCCTTTACTCCAATTATCCATCCATCCATCCATCCATCCACTTGTCATTCACTTGACTTGCCACGTTCCAAACAGGCTGTCAGTCAGCATGTAGCAGTGTTGTTGTAAAAATCACAATAATCTCTGTAATTTTTTTATCTACAGTGTTTGTTAATTGTCACCATCGTTGTGTTTTGTATGATGAGTGTTTACATTGTGTGTGACTGATTGACAACTCGTCAAAAAAAGTTAACTCGATAAAAATGTAATGAGCGATACAATCAATCATATTATAGCCAAGCTTTGCAAACATCCTTTCCTCGTTGTTCATTTAAAAATATACTTTTTCTTTAATTTTGCATCATGGGCCGACATAAAGTCAACCACTAAATTGACTATTTTCTCCATACATTATAGTACATTAAATTGTGTTCTTAAACAATTACACCAACTAGAAGAAATAATAGAAATTATTTAATTATTTAATTATTAATTTAATAGAAATAAATAAGATATGGTCCCATCCAAAGAGAACACTAAAGACATTAATGGTGACTTCAAACACCATTTTCCCATATTGCAGTGCAATATTCAAATGTAATTTTCACAGTAATTTGTTGTGTTGTGCAGTGTTAATTTCGTCAGACGAGACGAGACTAAATATGTTCGTCAACGACCTTTTTTTCCATGACTAAGACGAGACGATGACGAGACTGCACCAATGTCCAAAAACGCTGACTAAGACTAAATTAACATGCATTATTGTTGACGAAAAAAGACGAGACTAAAATGCATAAAATATAAACTAAGATAAAATCTCTCTTCATTTTCGTATACAATCGTCTCTACTTTTTCATCATGAGATAGAATATTCAGCTGTTACGCCTTCAAAATATTCCGAATGAGTTCGCGCTGTTGCTCAAGTAACGGTTACAGGTCTCATACTCCTGTGGCTGCAACACGAAACTACATGGAGCAAGAACACAACAATCATAGACAGTGGCGAACACACGACGAGCGCCGACGACATGCTAGGTAGAAGGAAGAGGCTCGATATTTGGTCGCATTTTAGGTACAATGATATTGACAAAAAGTCAGAATGTGTCATTATAACTGACGGGAAGCACTGCGGACAAAAAATATCGGGGAAAAACACCACCAACCTTATGTCTCCCTACAGGCACCCCATCGATCAGGGCATGGCAAGCCGAAATGGCGGCCACATAGACCCTGAGAGTGGCAGGGCATATGCCTGCTGACAGTTTTCCTTGCAGAAAACCCAGAACTGAAACAATTTGGCAGTTAACTGTATCTGCATCATGTGAACTGCACCACTTTTCAAAGACACCCCACTTATTGGCGTAAATTATTCTAGTGGAAGGGGACTTGCACTAAGAATGGTTTCGATAACCTCAGGCGACAGCCCTGTGTTCCTCAGTTGGTACCCTTCAGGGGCCAAACATGAAGATTCCACAGTTTGGGACGGGGATGAAGTATCATCCCCTGTGCCTGAGACAGAAGATCCTTCCTGATCGGAATCGCCCAAGGCGAGCCGTCGAGGAGGAGCATCAGTTCTGAGAACCAAGTCCTGTTCGGCCAATAAGGCGCTATCAGCAAGAGGCAAGACCCTTGTTGGCGAACTCTGGCTAAGACCCCCGGGAGCAGAGAAACCAGGGGAAATGCATACAGGTGCATTCTGGGCCATGTATGTGCCATTGCTTCCAGACCCAGGGGGGCTGAGTGACTCAGAGAGAAGTAGAGGGGACATTGCGCAGTCTCTTGAGAGGCGAAGAGGTCCACTTCTGCACTGTAAAATTCCTCCCAAATTTATTCCACTACCTCGGGGTGGAGTTTCCACTCCCCGCACCAAGACATGGCAGCCTCAGGAGGAGGTATTTCAGGGCCAGAAATACAGCCATCAACCCGAGACAGTGACTGTGACAACCGAGCTGACGACCCTCCTATCCCCTTAAGCTGGACGACCACTTAAGGACGCTACCCCACCCGTCAGGGAGGCGTCTGTCATTAGCAACCTGCGACAACAAGACGCACCTAGTGTGGGACCCAAGGAAGAAAACCGGGGTCTGAACCACGTAGAAAGGGAACAAGCCTGAGGCGCGTAACCCTTATTAGCCTAGGGGTTTTGGCCCTTGGAAGAAAAACCCCTGGCTTTGTGCCACAACAACAACGGTCTCATGAGCAGAAGGTCCAGAGGGATCACCGAGTACGTGGTCGCCCTGAGACCTGGAAATCGTTGATACTGATTAACAGTGCAACCTTGGCCTAGCCTGACTTTGCTCAGGGTGATCTGAATGGAGTCAATCCTAGCGGGAGACAGTTGTGCCCGCATTGTGATTGAACTCCATACGATGCCCCGATAGACAGTGTTCTGGGTGGGAGAGAGGACGCTCTTCTTGGCGTTGAGCCTCAACCCCATCGAAACCGAAGCTAAGACAATGTCCCTGTGCTGAACTGCCAGTTCCTGGAACTGCGCTAGGATCAGCCAGTCGTCTAGACAATTCAGAATTTTTTTTTTTTGCTATTCATAGCAGACATAAAAAGAAATCCGGTTTACGGTAGTGAGACCACGCCGTTGAAACACGGAAAGGCGGCGAGCACTTCCTGTTGAGGGGGTGTTGAGTGTTCCGTGTCCTGGACTTAAGGCAGGAAGCAACGGTACACCCAACTTTCTGTCGGAAAACTCTGTCACCCGAAACACCAAGGGTGGCGGGAGTGAAGGGTTTTCTTGAGGGTATCGGGAGGGCCGAAGTGAATAAAACACGCGCCCCTTCCCGAAGGGGACTACCCCCAAAAGGTTGGGTACAAGACCATCAGGGTTTCTTCCTTCTTGGAAATTATAGCCCTGAGGTCTTGCTTAGGGGGCTGCTGAGGACGACGAGCCTGTCCCCTGTCTCTGCGAGGGGGAGCACGACTCGCCACGCTCTGTTTTTGAGCTTTCCTCCTAACAGCCTTGGGGCGAGACCGGGTGGCCGACGGCCCCGCCCGCTGAGTGCGGCGAGGAAAAAACTGCCCAAAGGCTTCCTCGTGGCTTTTTGCCTCCTGAAATCTGGAGATAACCGAGTTCATGGCGTCTCCAAGCGTTTCACCCGCACTCAGGTCTTTTAGCAGATCAGCCTGGTAAGCCTGTAACACAGCCATGGTGTGCAGCGCTGCACCAGCCTGACCTGCTGCTTGATAAGCCCTTCCCACTAGCATGGAGGTAGTTCTGCATGGCTTAGAGGGGAGGGCGGGGCTTTTTAGTGATGACCCCGAACCTGGCGAGAGATAGCCCGCAAGCGTCTCTTCAACTGGCGGCAACATTGAATAACCTTTTGTGTCAGCGCCCACGATAGTCGAGTATAACGACGTCGAGGGCACGTGAACGCGCGAGGTATAAGGTTTTCTCCATGAACGAGCGAGCTCGTCGTGGAGATCATCAAAAAAGGGAAGGGACTGATAAGGCGTTCCCTTCCCTCGGCCACCAAACAGAAATCTGTCCTCTAATTTGGAGTGTTTGGGGGTTTCTTGGTCGCGTGGCCAGTCTCATTAAAGCCTGGCCACTGCACGAGTGATCACGTCGAGCAACTCCTCAGAAGATTTAAAATCGCGTTTGGAATGCTCTGACGCAGATAGCTCACACTCTGAACCAAAAGATATAATGTTCTCCGCGTGAACCGAAGAAGCGCCGGAGCGCGCTTCGAGATCGCGTGAAGGACCGGCTGGATCTGGGGAGAGAGTGAGCGAAAGGGAAGAACCCGTCTCTCGCTCCTCAGCCAGATCCATGCGAGAGCCCCTCGAATGAAGCGTGGGTGCTGGCTCACGAAAGTAAGTGAGGCGAGCGCGCAGCACTTGACCGAAAGTAGGTCACAATGCGCGCACCCGCCTTGCCCCAACGCGAGAGCAGCGTGCTCTTCCCCCAAACAAACAAAGCAAAACTCATGCGTGTCCTTGTCGGTCATAGACCGCTAGAAGGAAACACGCAGCGTTTGCCTTTGTTCTCTGACATATTTGTCACTTCTCCTTATATAGATATCTATATATATATCTTCTTTTTTTCTTTTTAAAAAGAACAGAGAAAGAAGGAAGAAGGAAATTTCTGCGCACTGCCTAACAGTTTCTAACTCCTAACAAAGGGAAGAAAGAGGTTTTAGCAGGTTTGTGAGACACACAGTCATAGTATGCTCTGAAGAAAAATCGTCTGACAACACTCTGATGATGCCTCTATTTATAGCCTAGTCACAGGTGCATTCAATGATCTCACCAGCCAAGGCTATAAATTCCAGTCAATTTTCATTGACGTGTTACACACATATTCAAAGCTGCTCACAATAAGATTGTTCCCCATAGCGCTTAACAAAGCGCAGCATCATAGTGAAGCTTTTTGTAAAGGGAACAGTATTTCATTGTAAGAAATTACTGTAAAATCTTGTAAAATTCAGGCAATTTTTTTACAGTGTAGTTCAGATTTATCTATAAAAACAATTTTGTAAGCAGGGCAAAAATATACAAAATAGTCCTTATTGTGTCTAAAACATATGTTACTCAATATTAACCTCCTGTTTATAGAACTGTTTACATTATCGCAAAATAAACCCTAAAAGAGTCTTGTATCACCCTAAATGGTTTTATTTAGCAATTATGACCGCTGATTGTAGACAGGGTTGGGAGGGTTACTTTTGAAATGTATTCCAGTACAGATTGCAGAATACATTACATACATGTAAAATGTAATTTGTAACATATTCCGTTAGATTACTCAAGGTCGTATTCTAAATACTTTGGATTACTTCTTCAGCACTGGTAGATTTTTTTCACTTGTTTAGTCAATAAAAACTCTGCAGTACAGTAAGACAAAATACAAATGTTAAAAATACATATTTTTTTTTTTAGATATGTTTACAGGAAAACAGTACAAATTGCCCTAATATCAGAAAAATACATTTTCTTTTTTTAATTTCCAACGTGAATTTTCTTATGATCGTGCCTGGTAACATGTGCATGTAAAATCGCAAGAAATAGCATTTTAGCTTAGCGTAAATCTGACAGTTTGCACAAGGTTTATTTCTATTTCTTCTGCTCCAAACTTACTTCAAACTTACTTCTCTGTCTACTCATATGCAGAGGTGGACTGGGAAGAGAAATCGGCCTGGGATTTTACATAGAAACTGGCCCAAAAGTGTGAGTGCTCTCCTTTTCTACATATCGTTGCTCCCTTCGGCATATCGAGGCACCGTTTTGTGGACCGTTCTGCATAACGGGAAAATGCCCGGTATGCCAGATTACCAATCCAGCCCTGCTCGCATGAATGTAACACATCATACGTGTTTCACCGCTGTTCAAATGCACATTGGATCGCATCATTTATATGTATAAAAGTTTTTTCCATCTGAAAGGACTAAAATTAAATGAAACAAATGACAATAAAATGCAAAGTAATCTCTCCAGAAATCAAAATATTTTTGAATGTATCTTTATTATAATTACCAATTATTACAATTTTAACTGTAGTGGAATACCTTTATGGTGTATTTTAAACACGTAATCCCATAACATGTATTCCGTTACTCCACAACCCTGACTGTAGATTAGGCTATCCTACTTATTACACGACTTCTTAACAAATAAATAATTATATGGATATGAAATGAGAAGAAAGATTCTCCAGAAATAGCTGAATTCTACCTCTGGTTTATGTCTGAGTTTGACTGCTCATTATCCAGCTTATTATAAAATGAGTGGCCAAATTAATAAATACATGAATATTGATTTGAGTTTAAATTATCTTATTAGCTTTCTTGTAGAGATTTCACAGTGACACAAAAAACAGAAAAGATGGCTCGCTATATCATATGACCTGAGAAATGTCACAACATCCCGGGATGTGTAGTTGTTATTCAGAAATACCAGACAGCTGGATGGCAAGATATTCCATAGAGCTGTGTATTAAATATTTATTTACATTGTTTTTACCTAAATGAACAACTGTAAAAATATCCGACACACAAACAAAAGGTTGAACATCCCTTTATGGTGTGGCCACCATTGGGTTATTTTTCATTGCTGTGGACATTTCATAAGCAACTTCCATCAAACTCCCAGGATCAGACATCACACATGAATTTACTAGCACAGATTAGATTACAAGTAGTTGGTGCGTTTATCTTAAGATGTTCCATGGAGAGTTTAGTTGCAGTGGATTCAGAAAATAGCACTATGCTTTTTGAAATCATTCTTAGCCACAGACAATAGTGTCATGCCCATTCAAACATGCCCCCTCAGATTATTTAGTCAAGTGGATTTTGAACACAATATGTATATCTGTGACAATTAATTTCTTTGATTATCAGCCTTAATAATGGTTAAATCAACATGTCTTAATTTTGTCAGTCAAGTCTAATTGCGCCACCTTCAGATAATATTTGAGTTATATATTTGTTTGGAATTTGAACCCAGATCCCCTTGATCACTAATCTAAAACTCTACCACTAGACCAATAGACTTTACTGTCAGCTATCTACTAAGAATGCAATTGGTCCTCCTTCAAAATATAGATGCATGATGCCTCAAGGCACAAAGGGTGGTCTATACAGAAGAAAAAGTTTTGTGCCTTAAAACTAAAAGCAAGCAAGGACACAAGAGACATTTCAAGTTATCTATCTTCAGGGGAAAATAAAAGAGTTCCCAGTATATACCCAGTATTACTAGGTAGGATTATAAAAACTGTGAAACCATAGAATAGAATGTGCTGGGGACATATAGACGAAAGGATGAAACACAGAGACATGAAACAACAACCTTCACAGTCGACCCCCGAATTTGAATACCCATGACTCACAGTCCAGGAGCTACAATCATAATGAAAACAATTATTTAACATCATAGGTGGAATATGTATTGCCAACAGGAAAGTACTCACTGCTTGTCCAAATGGACAAAAAATATGTGCAGATAAGACCTGTACCTGCAGATAATTTCCATACCATTTAGGCATTGTCTCCTTGCTTCCACAATGGCCTTCAAGTATGTGCTATCTTTACTGAATCTATTGGTGGTGTGGAGTTATATATTCTCATATTAACATATTATACATGAATTTTCCCTCTTGTTGTGGTGGTGAACACAGATCACTCAAATGAGTGACTGTCTGGTAAAAACACATGCATGCATAAGTCTCATAGCTCATTTGTCAAATGTGATTTTAGCATTGTAGTGATTGTTTCACCTTGTTTGCTTTACATATTAGATGGTGGAAATAATTGTTTATGATAAAGTGTATGTATACAGGCACTGATTGAAGAGAAGTGATGGGCTCTCCATTACGACTCGCCCAAAGGCCTTTGAGTCTCAATATTGAAACCAGCTGGTTTAATTGTAAATACAAGCACAGCCATGTGCTAAATGTAAATGCAAAATACTTTTCATATTCAAAAGCTCCCAATAGCATACACTTTTAAATGTTGCATTCTTTAGGATTATTATGTCTTGTTTTTTTTGCATTGTGATATCATTTTCATGACAATTAAACACATTCCACCCAACTTCTCAGCACTATAAGGCATGTGGATGTTTAACATTTATTTTTGAAAAACCCCTAACCTTAAGCAGGAAACGTTAACAATAACAAAGGAATTATAATGCTACTGCGCATGTACGGCAGTGCATTTGTGGGGGAAAAAAAAACGATTGTGTCCTTTAGACTTAAAGGGTAGTTCACCCAAAAATAAAAATGTATTCATTATTTACTCACCTTCGTTTTGTTCTAAATCAGTATGATTTTCTATCTTTTTTGATACTCAAACTGGAGACATTTTTGAAAAAATATTCTGCTCATCAATGTCATACATTGGCAGAGGATGGTGCCTATATTTTCAGGCTTCAAAGGGACACAAAAGTATTATTTAAATGTCTAATAAATTAGTCTAATAAATTATTCAATGTGACTCATGCCTTATTCTGAATTCATGTGATAAGATTTGGTGAGACAACACAAAATCTAATTGATTATTTAATAAAAATCTCGACCGACCGTTGCTCTACCTGTGCATGTTCATGAGAGTGCATGAGAGCAGCAGTTACACTGCTCCCACTCGTGAGATGTGCTGTTCAATCAAAAATTCACTTGTTTGGTACATTTGGACCACCACAGACACAACACAGCTGCATACAAACCAGCGATCTAGACTTACAAAACATGTCAGAAGAGTTTAAAGTTGAATAATGAATGCATTTATTTGCCTTGCTGAAGCATTCCTCTGAAGCCCCATCTGCTGTGAACTGGAACTGGTCCAAAATCTTTCTTACAACATGTAGTGTTTACATGTAACTCCAGATCCATGTTTTATGTTTAGCGTCATACTGTGATGTAAGCACGTATGATCAGGTGATAAGGGAAGCGAGGAAACCAAGGAATAAACCGCGCGTTCGAGAACAGCTCTTCCTGTGTATGTTGTGTTTATTTCATTTAAACACAGCAAGACTCTACATTTTGGCGACGAGTGATGTGAGATGTAAGTTTAACACGAAAATCATAAACAAAAACAAAAATCAAACAACAAAACTGTTTAAATCACACGGATCGCGAGATGACGACTCTCCCTCATTTTCCTATGTTCGATTTTCACACCGAACCCAGCTCAGTCGGCTCGAGATGGAAAAAATGGCAGAGTCGATTTGATAACTATCTACAAGCATTCAATATTGAAGAGGACAAGCAGAAACGAGCCCTCTTACTACATCACACGGGACCCGATGTGTTCGACATTTTTGAAACGCTGCCAGAAACGGGAGACGATTACTCTACAGCGGTGAGAAAGCTAGACACGTATTTCTGTCCAAAAGTCAATCCTGAATATGAAACATATTTATTCAGACAAACAAGACAGCGTGAAGATGAAACTTTGGATGCTTATCACACTAAATTGAGGCAGGTAGCAAAAAAATGCGAATTCACAAATGCAGACAAAGAAATCAAGTCACAGATAATCCTAAACTGCAGTTCATCGCGTCTCCGCAAGATGGCACTCCGCGACACTACAATGACACTTCAACAGTTATTAGATGCAGGACGAGCTCAAGAAACAGCAGATAAACAAGCAGCTGGCATAGAAGAGATACATACAAAATCATCCGACTCATACAAAGCAAATGTAATAAATAAGAAAATTCTGAACAGAGACAAGCAGAGACATTTTCAAACAAAGACAAATTACAGTTTGACATGCAACAATTGTGGAGGACATTTCCCTCACGATGGAGGTCAGAGAAACTGTCCTGCAAAGGGAAAAACCTGTAAAGGCTGCGGAAAGTTGAATCATTTTCAAAAATGCTGCAGGTCAACACACTACTCACCAAATGTCCCACATCCAGCAAAGTCTAAGTTTCAAAAGTTCAAACAAAAAGTTAATACGGTGCATACAAATGACACAGTGTCCAAAACACTCCCTGAAATGTCAGCGAGTTCAGATGAAGACTATGTATATGTCATACACACAGTTCAACATTCGCAACAACAACCCCAGTCACAAGTGGAGATTGCAGGAGTACCAGTGAAGGTCATCGTCGATTCTGGTGCAAGCGTAAATATTGTTGATGATACTACATATCACAAAATAAAACAAAAGATAAAACCATCAGATGCAAAGATTTTCGCATATGGCTCTTCCACTCCCCTTCCACTGAAAGGAAAATTTCAAGCCAAAGTCTGTTTCAACAGAACGGACATAGCAACCACGTTCTGTATGACTGATGGTCATTCAGGTTCTCTGCTGAGCTACAACACTGCAACAGAACTTGGAATTCTTCAAATAGTCAGTGCAGTATCGGCCAAACCAGCTGAAGCTCCCACTGTGAATCAATTACTTGAAGAATACAAAGACCTTTTTGAAGGAATTGGAAAGCTGAAAGACTTTCAGGTGAAGTTACACATAGATGAGTCAGTAAAACCTATAGTACAACCACACCGACGAATTCCATTCCATATCAGAAAGAAAGTGGAACAAGAACTTGAAAAACTTGAACAACAAGGTATCATTGAAAAAGTCAGTGGCCCGACACCATGGGTATCACCTATAGTTGTCACACCAAAACCCAAAAATCCTGACAGTGTGCGCATATGTGTGGATATGAGAATGTCCAATTGCGCCATTCAAAGAGAACGTCATATCACCCCAACGGTAGATGATTTGATACACGACTTAAACGGAGCTGTACTGTTCACAAAACTTGATCTGAATGCTGGATATCATCAGCTTGAACTAAATCCTGATTCCAGGTATATAACAACATTCACGACTCATGCAGGTCTCTGGAGATACACTCGTTTGAATTTTGGGGTTAGTTCAGCAGCTGAGGTGTTTCAAAACACGATACAACAAGTCCTTCATGGCATCCCAAATGTCAAAAACATGAGCGACGACATCATAGTTTTTGGTAAATCGCGAGACGAACACAACGCCTGCCTACAAGCAGTATTCAAGAGACTTAGAGAGAAAAATCTCACCCTCAACAAAGATAAGTGTGAGTACAGTAAGACAAAGCTAGACTTCTTTGGATGTGTTTTCAGACAAAGGAATTTCTGCAGATCCAAAAAAAATAACAGCCATCAAGAACCTTCCAGCCCCACAGAATGTGTCTGAATTACGCAGTCTGTTTGGAATGACAACATACTGTTCTCGGTTCATTCAAGACTACGCAACAACCACACAGCCATTGCGTGAACTCCTCCGAAAAGACCACTCATGGAATTGGGGACTGGAACATCAAGCAGCACTGGACAAGCTTATATCTCAACTTATCCAGAATACCACAATGGCATACTTTGATCAAAAAAAGAAGTCAACACTACTTATTGATGCAAGTCCGGTTGGTCTTGGTGCCATACTAAGTCAGCCAAACAAAGACAACTCTGGTAACAAAATAATTGCGTATGCCAGTAGAGCGCTCGCAGCTGTAGAACAACGCTACTCGCAAACCGAGAGGGAAGCTCTAGCAATAATATGGGCATGTGAACATTTTCATTTATACCTCTATGGTTCACACTTCATAGTCATTACGGATCACAAACCGTTAGAGCTCATTTTCAATAACCCTCGAGCATCCTCACCTGCTAGACTTGAACGTTGGAGACTGAGACTACAACAATATACGTTCGCAGTCCAATACAAGCCCGGAAAAGACAATCCTGCTGATTACATGTCAAGACACCCTGTGGATGGACAACACACGGACAACTGTTCAGAAAACGCAGAAAAACACGTCAACTTCATAATTGACAACACAGTCCCAAAAGCAACGACTTTAGATGAAGTACGTCGGGAAACGATGAAAGATTCTATCTTACAAACAGTGATAAAAGAGTTGAAAAGTAAAGCCTGGACACATTTGAAACGGAACATGTCAGATGCATGCTACTCAAAACTGAAGGCATTTCATAAGCTGAGACATGAGCTCACAGTTAACGCGTCACAAGACATTGTCCTCAGAGGGAATAGACTTGTTTTACCCGTCTCTTTGTATCAGAAAGCCATCCAACTTGCCCACGTAGGACACATGGGCATTGTAAAAACTAAACAGTTGGTGAGAGAAAAGGTATGGTTCCCTGGTATTGATGCAGAAGTGGAAAAAGCTGTGCAAGGATGTGTTCCATGTCAAGCAGCCACGCTCCAGCATCATTCAGAACCCCTCAACATGTCTGATCTGCCAATAGAACCATGGTCGGAGGTCTCTGTAGATTTTACTGGTCCATTTCCTTCTGGTGACTACTTGCTGGTAGTAGTTGATGATCATTCCAGGTATCCAGAAGTGGAGATAGTCAAGTCTACAGCAGCAACTGCTGTGATTCCCAAACTGGACAAGATATTCTCGACTTTTGGCATACCCAGGACAGTCAAAACTGATAATGGCCCACCATTCAATGGTCATTGTTTTGCAGATTTCAGTTCATATCTTGGTTTCAAACACAGAAAGATAACTCCATATTGGCCTAAAGCGAACGGAGAAGTAGAACGATTCATGAGAACACTTAAAAAGACAGTCGTGACCAACACTGCTGAAGGTAAACCATGGAAGCAGTGCCTGTATAGTTTCCTAAGAAATTACAGAGCAACACCACATGGAACCACCCAAAAGACTCCAGCAGAACTACTGTTTGGAAGAAAGATTAACACCACATTACCTTCGAATCCACAAGTCACACCAGATAATAACCTCAGAGAATTTGATCACGTTGCTAAACAACGGATGAAAAAGTATGCAGATTTTCGGAACAGAGCAAAAGAGTCCAGTATCAAGACTGGTGATGTTGTACTCTGCCAACAACCCTTGACCGGAAAGTTGACAACTCCATATGAGATAAAACCCTACAAGGTAATCAAGGTCAAAGGGTCAATGGTGACAGCAAGTCGTTCAGGAAGATGCATTACACGAAATTCCTCATTTTTCAAAAGACTCTCATCTCATCTCTCAGTTGAGCAGAACAAAATCTCGGATGATGAAGATGACGTCAGAGGACAAACTCCAAATTCTGATGTGTTTCAAGATAATCTACCACGAAGCACAAGACACACTACAGCCGATCCAAGACATTCTAACTTTTCAAATATCCCTCGATACGACCTGAGACCAAATCGCAAGGCACCGAGATATTTGATTGAAGAAATGTAGAATGTTTGTTTTTTTTAACACGATTCAAACAATGGTCCATAAGTATTCATTTTATTTTACAAACCATTTCTGTTTTCAGGTTTCACCATGTTCCGACAATGGTAGCTTAAGGACCTTAGTCTTAGTTTGTTGTTTTTCATTCTCATTTTGATTATACTGTATATAATGTGGCATATTTTAAATTTTATGCTGTAATGATATCTTCTTTTTGAATAAGGGAGGAATGTAGTGTTTACATGTAACTCCAGATCCATGTTTTATGTTTAGCGTCATACTGTGATGTAAGCACGTATGATCAGGTGATAAGGGAAGCGAGGAAACCAAGGAATAAACCGCGCGTTCGAGAACAGCTCTTCCTGTGTATGTTGTGTTTATTTCATTTAAACACAGCAAGACTCTACACAACAGTATATTGAAGTCAGCATTTGGTTAAAAAAAAGATGAGACGAGAATGTCCCAACTACCAACTGTTTCGCTGAGGTCTTGCACTCTTATATTGGAGTTTTGTCAAACATATACCTGTTCAGAATGGAGAAATCGTGACAGTACTCCCTTCGTGTGTCTCTCCGATTCTTCCAGTTCGCTTTCGGTAAACAAAATACCCAAAGCCTCCAAAACACTGTGGCCTCCTGTACTCTCTGACTGTGTCTTCTTTATTTATGTGCGGCTCTTAAAACTTTCTGAGTTCAATTTCCGAGTACTACATATAAATAAGTCTGAGCATAGAAATGCATCCATCCATGACTTCAGAATCTTCAGACATGTACTTTAAGTTCAGTTCTCTGGTTTGTGTGCAGCTGTGTTGTGTTTTTTGTTGTTAATTGTTCTGTGTTAATCCAGTTGTACCAAACAATCCAGTTTTCACTTGAACGCCCTATCTCGCGTGAGTGGGGGAAGCATAATTAATCAATTAGATTTCGGTTTGTTTAATGCTAAACCTTATTGGATGCCTTCAGAAACAAGGGATGATACATATTGAATAATTTAATGAAACTTCTGAATTGTACTTTTGTGTGCTTTTGAAGCTTGAAGAGGTGGTCACATCCACTGCCTATTTATGACATCACTGAGCAAAATATTTTTTGAAAATGTCTTACTTTTTGTACAGAAAAAGAAAGAATCTCATAGTGGTTTAGAACAACATGTGTGCAAATAATACATTAATTTTCATCTTTGGGTGAACTATAACTTTAAGACTAATTTCTTACATTTCAGGCAAATTAAATGAGCTTATTTGTGAGCATATGTGACCCCAACTCCAGTTATATATGGGTAAAAGAATATTGAGAAAGAAAGAGCTCCCAAGAGACAGATTATGGATGCAGAATTCCTCCCACTCACTATATGGCAACATTTCTACTTAATTTATATAACAAGCTGGTTAAAGATGCTGCATATAGACTAATGCAATTAAAGCAAAGCTTTCTTTAGCTTAGGCATGTCTGCTTTAACACACAGTACTAATGTAAGAGCACAGAATAAACATTTTTAAAAGTCCTCAATAAAGTCCACTGCTTTAAGAATAGGCCTAGTGTCAGATTCATGACAGATTGTATCAATGATCCTCAAAATCATGTTCTAAATGGCAGAAATGTTAATCTTAGCATAACACAAATGATAATCTACTGACAGATACCAATTGAGCTGTCAGTTATGATTCGCTGTTTTTATTTCAGCAGAGTAGCGTAGAACGTGCTCGATTCAATACCCAGTTTGAAAAAAGAGATGTTCTTTTTCTAATATCTTCCTGTGAATATACAATCAATCTGCATGAGATGTGATTATACTGTAAAATAAACAGATGACTTAAATGCTTTCAAAAAAAGTGATAAGAAGATGTATAAGATTAACATAGAGACTGAGGTGCTTACTGACATGAATAGTGAACATCCTGGTTACTTCCGTAACCTCCGTTCCCTGATGGAGGGAGCGAGACGTTGTGTCGATGAAGTGACACTAGGGGTCACACTTGGGAGCCCAAGACACCTTCTAATCTTTTATAAAAGGCCAATGGTAATTGGTGAGGGGTATTTGCATGCCATGCCCCTGAACATATGGGTACAAAGGAGCTGGCGTGCATACCGCTCATTCAGGTTTTGTGCTGAGTAGCCGAGAGAGAAGGTCCCGGCTATTTCAGCAGGTAGTCCAGCGTTGTGGCCGGAGGGAGGATGGTGGGGGGTATTTTGAGTGGAAATATGTCACATGGTCTTGCCAACTCTTTTCCATTGGAAGTGAGTCATGTGGAGAAGTCCCATGGTAGGTCCTACCCAACGGGATGGAGTTTCTACAAACATGGTTCTTACGAAAGCGAGCCGCGACTGCAAAGTTGCCATGGTCATGTCCTCGCAATGAGGACATGACGCATCCACGAAGGATGTCTCCACATGGGAAATACACAAAAGACAGCGATCGTGGCTGTCTGAATGCGAGAGATAACAATCGCACCCTGGAATAACATACAAATGGAAGGGCATCTTTAAAAAGATGTGTCTTTAAAAAGACGTTCTGTTGTGTGCCGCTCTTTTAGAATAAACTTTTAGGAATTATACTCTTTTAGAATATACTCTTTTAGTTTGTTCTGCCGAAGCTCCCAGGGGCGATCTCTGCAATGCTCCAGTGCAGAGAGGGGGAGAAGCCACTGGGATTTAGCTTATTTATTTCTCAATTAAATAGTGACCATTCGGCTCCGATGAGAAAATCTGAATGAGCGGTAAGCACGCCAGCTCCTTTGTAGCCATATGTTTGGGGGAGTGGCATACAAATACCACTCGCCAATTCACATTGGCCTTTTATAAAAGATCAGAAGGTGTCTCGGGCTTCCAAGAGTGACACCTAGTGTCACTTCATCGACACAACGTTGAGTGAATGACAGGGAACTAACCACAACATGGTACTTTATTTCATATTTTACATAAAGCATTAGGTTTGGAACAACATGAGTGTGAGTAAATGATGAGCAATGCTTGATATTTGGGTGAACTATTTATTTGTTAAAATGTTTGCATCCAGTGTTTACAGCCAATTAAAAACAGCATGAAAATAATATTTTAAAAAGTATTCGAAAAATCTATTTTTCTCATACAGTTTCAATACAATTTCAAGGAAAACTGTATTATGCATACATTTTCTTTCTTACAGTTATCTAAATATTTCACTTTAATACCTCTAGAATAGTAAATGTTACCGAACTGACAGGGAAATTGATCTGTTGCCGTTACCCTTAGAAACAGTTGGCAGATTTCATAAAGCAAAACAGTAAACATTCCAGATGACTTAGTAAAGATTCAATGATCAATGAGCAATCATTATTCATGCATGAGACTATTTTGCAGACCCTGGGGAGTGGCTTGTTAACATAGTGGGAGGATTTGTCCAAACAGCATTAATATTGATCAAAAAATCCCTTTGGAGCATTTTTCTTCATTCCCTTGTTATCATTTTAACATCTGTGCATTTTAACATCTGGTGTGGAATGAGAGTGACAAAGTGACGTTTAGCAGAGTAAAATTCCCTCGCCTCACTTCTGTTTTTCATTTCCAAAAGCATCTGCTAGGTTGCAGCAAACAAGGGAAGATAAATTGTCCATCAACAGCTTTTGTGGGGAAGGTCTGCAGATTCCTTTCCTTCCAGAGCAATTTATCTGAGTTCAGTCAAGCTTAAGTCAGATGGAAGTTTTATTTCTTCAGTTGAAAAACAGGAGCGAGTTAAATCATTTCTTGAGCATTCTGAAAAATCCAAGCTTTTTAGGCCAACTGTCCCTTAAAGAGTCATTGGCTGTAATCAGTCTAAAAGACCCAATTAAATATTCTTGGGAAATGGGTCACCTGCCAACCTACAACACAGAGATATTTAATCATATATGATAGTGTCTCTATGACTGCAATTAGTTACGATCACCCTTAAAATAACCCCAATGTTAACAACACAAAGAGATAAAGTCCTCAAAGGCTTCTGTATATTCAGCTGCATCTACTAGCCTATGGCCTTCCGAATGTGCCAAAAATGAGTCGACCGCTTGTACAATACACTAGTCTATGTCTATTGTTATTGCCTATTTATTAAAGATAAATATTGTGCAGTTGGTGTGAATGTGCTGCGTTTTGGTAATTTGCTCATGACGTCCTCCCTGTAATTTGCTCATATCATTTGCTCATGTCGTTTGCATGTCGTCATCCCTGTTGTTTGCTAATTTCATCCTCACTGTCATTTGCACATGTCGTTTGCACATGTCGTTTGCTCATGTTGTCCTCCCTGTCCTTTGCTCATGTCATCCTCCCTGTCGTTTGCTCATGTTGTTTTCACATGTCGTTTGCTCATGTCATCCTCCCTGTCATTTGTTCATGTTGTTCGCACATGTCGTTTGCTCATGTCGTCCTCCCTGTCGTTTGCTCATGATGTTTGCATGTCATTTACTGATGTCGTTTGCTCATGTTGTTTGCTCATGTTGTTTGCTCATGTCATCCTCCCTGTCATTTGCTCATGTCGTTTGCACATGTCGTTTGCTCATGTTATCCTCCCTGTCATTTGCTCATGTTGTTTGCACATGTCATTTACTCATGTCGTTTGCTCATGTTGTTTGCTCATGTCATCCTCCCTGTCATTTGCTCATGTCGTTTGCACATGTCGTTTGCTCATGTCATCCTCCCTGTCATTTGCTCATGTTGTTTGCACATGTCATTTACTCATGTCGTTTGCTCATGTTGTTTGCTCATGTCATCCTCCCTGTCATTTGCTCATGTCGTTTGCTCATGTCGTTTGCACATGTCGTTTGCTCATGTCATCCTCCCTGTTGTAGGGCCTTGCCCCACTGAAAATGGCAGCAGAGTCAGCATGGCCCTTTGTTCTATGATCAAAGGTGAGACATTGAACTCGGTTTCCCAGAATGCTTCACAGCCGGACGGAAGTCCCGCCCATGGACTCAATCTCAAACGTCATTGGTCAAAAGCGGCCTATGACCGATGACATCATCTTCTTAACAAAACTAGCCCTCAGATTTGATTTCGCTCTCTCTGCTTACAGCCTCGCTGCCTAAAACTGCACGAGCTGCGCTCTAAAGAGACGTATCTACACAAAGGAATTTCCCTACCTTCTGGACAAAGAGAGACCACGTTTTTCTAACCTCACCATTTGGCCACGGAAGAGTAAGATTAACTTAGCTTTGTTCCAGTCGTGTAGTATTACAACCGGTTCATTTCATTTTCACTGCAAGACAACGGTGAATTTGTTTAGAAAACGGAAAAGGCGACCAGCTTCCCTTTTCAATCGTTTTCTATCAACGTTGACTACCTCCCTGCATTTTCTCTCCATCACTGGACCCGAGAAATAACGCAGAGATGCGTATTTTTGCTGACGAGCGTAAGACAAAGGACCGAATCCAGTTTTCTCCTGACCGCTCAATGCAACAGGAATTCAAACGGACAACCCTGCTGAAATCACACAGGATTTCCCAAGTAAGGCTTGATATCTGGGCAGATTTAGTTTAGAAAATTTTACTTTTCTTATGAAACTAAATCCTATATATTATGTATCCTATATATATAAATCCTATAGTTATGTTTTTGTTTACAATTTGTATGTTAAACTACGATCGCTGATTGCTGTTTTTGATTTATGAGATCGTCATTTTTGGGTGAAATGTTATTTGATTGAGTGATCTGAACTAACGATTCAATCACGCTGTTACCAGCGTGTATCCTCTGTTAAATTGCATGAGCCCCTGTTTGTTCGCTCCCTCTTACACACTGAAATTCACAGAAGTTTCCATTTTGAATTCAGTTCGCCATTTTGGAACCTAGTTCTCAATGTTGAAACTGATCCTCCATTTTGAAAATGGCTCCACACGTGGAGTTTAGTCCGCCATTTTGTGTCTTTGTTACCGAACCTAGACACACACACACATACACTAGCACATAGCTCTACAATTTAGTTAGGATTTCCATTTTATGTTTTTGCATTATATTCATCTAGTATTGGCAGTGTTCATTGCTGTTTGATTATAATAAATCTTGTTATATTATAATAAGTACTCCTAGTTTGTTTGTTTGAATATTGTGTTGAAGCCAGCCTCTGCCACTAAAAGAACTCCCGTATTACTTCAGGATCGTTGAATTGTTGTTGTTAGAAGCCAACTGTAACCAGATTACTGTTGGATTCGTATGGCAATAATTCAACTAGCTTCTTCCCTTTTTTGATTGTTTTGATTATCAATCAAAATACTCAATCATCAGTGTAGAATTTTATGAGACTGGATCAGTCACCTACTACCATTTTTCTCTTGTAAAAGAGTGGTGCCCCGAGGATACAATTTAACAAATTAAATCTATTATTTAATAAAATTATTAATTAATAATTAATAAACATTAATTATTAATTATACCTGATAGTAAAACTGATCTAAACAACCTGTGCACCCTACACTGTCCTTTGCTCATGTTATTTGCACATGTCGTTTGCTCATGTCGTTTGCTCATGTTGTCCTCCCTGTCGTTTGCTCATGTTGTCCTCCCTGTCGTTTGCTCTTGTTGTTTGCCCATGTTGTTTGCTCATGCCATCCTCCCTGTCATTTGCTCATATCGTTTGCTCATGTCGTCCACCTTGTTGTTTGCTCATGTCGTTTGCTCATTTCGTACTCCCTGTCATTTGCACATTTTGTTTGCACAAGTTGTTTGCTCATGTCGTATGCACAAGTCAGGCTCCCTGTCGTTTGCTCATATGTCTTTTTATGACTGCTTCATTTATTGTTCTCAGTGAACGTTCTGTGTCTTGCATTGCGCAACGCATTTTACACACCTTTCCAAAACTTTTAGATGCATTTATCTTCCTGTTAACTTGAATTATTTGTTATTAACTAGTCAAGATAGTTTCATCTTCTTGCTTTGTCATAATATTTAAAGTTTAAGTGCTATGTCTGTTGATCGGTATACCATATGTGACTCAATTGGTGTCTTTGTATTTCTCGTTAATAATTTGAGGAATTCAAAATTTCAAAAATAATTCAAGTCTGAATGTTTGGCTCATTACCAGCACTTCTTTTCTTATAATTATTATTCTGCATTACATGGGATGAACTCAGATTCTTCACTTGAAGTTGGAATGTTGAGACAATCAAAAAAATGTTGTACATGTGTATTAAAATCCAGATCACTTAAAATGTTCTATTGTAGCATGTGTAGTTACATTAAATACAAAGCACATTTAGTTACTTATTCTATTTATTCACAAAATATAAAATCAATCATTGTCTTAACAATGGTGCACTCATTAACATACTTAGGGGAGACAGAGAGAAGATGTCACAACACTGAAAAAATTATTTTCAAGACAAGAATTTTTGTCTTGTTTTCCAGTAAAAATATCTAAACATTCTTAAAATGTGATTTATTTACTTGACAAGCAAACTGGCATAAGATTTTAAGTCTTGTTTTGAGATAAATCTAAATACATTAAGTGAAAAACAATTAAAAAAAAATCTGCCAATGGGGTAAGAAAATAAACTTAATTCAAAAGGGAAAACAAGTGTATTTTGCGTACTTATTATTAAGCTAACTAACTAACTAAATAACACAAATTTACCGGGAATAAAATACCCAAATACGTAATTCCCTGTTTGGGAGGCAAGGAATAGATCCTTTGCTAATGTGCCATATCTCCCACCATCAACCCTGAAAAATCATCCTCATTCCTTATCGCGGCTGCTAATGGTTCCAGGGCAAGACAGAACGTTATGGTTACTAACGTAACCTCCATTCCTTGATGGTGGGAATGAGGCATTATGTCGATGTAGTGACACTAGGGGTCGCTCCAGGGAGCCCCAGACATATCTGATCTTTGAGAAAAGGCCAATGAAATGGCATGCCACTCCCCCGGACATACGGGTATATAAGGAGCTGGAATGCAAACACTCATTCAGGTTTTGCACTGATGAGCCAAGACAAGGTCCTGGCCATTTCAGCGGGTTGTTCAGTGTTGTGGCAGGAGGTACACAATGTCTCGTTCCCTGATACGTTAGTAACCATGATGATCCCCTTCTGTCACTCACTTGACGTTGTTTCAATGTAGTGATACTAGGGCTCAACTATAGAAAACGCCACAACTACTGAACTGTAATTACGTGGACTGGCGGTGCAAGACTAGAGTGGGAATACGACAAATGTTCTTACCGAGTCCGGTTGGAATTACGTCATATGGAAGGGTCCCATGGTAGATCCTACCCAAAGGGGGAGGAGTTACTACAAACACGGTGACCGTGGACAGAGGGGCCTCTGCCCAAGGAAGATGCGGTTAAACAATGGGGAAACCCTTTTGTGGAAAATACATCATCATGTGGGGTTATCAACCGGATAACAAATGCATGTGGAGCACCTACCCCAGTACAGGGCTGTAACGTAGTTCAATGGAAAGGAGGAGGGGAGAACCGGCTTGACGATATAAATAATATTTTAATTAAAAACTTAAACAAAAGACAAAACACACACATGACGGACATGTCTGTAAATGATCACTTCTCTCCCACACCACCGGCTGCAATCAGCTTTTATCCCTCTCGGAGGCTTAATTAGCCTGATAAGGGACCGGGTGTGTATAATTACGACCCGGCCCCACCCTCCACCCTCCGCCCTGACACAAGGGCCTAATTACACACGTACTTGGCCGGTGGCGAGTTTCTCCCAAAACTCACAAGCCACAGGGCTAGGGAGGAAGGACATCTAGGGTCCAAACTTTTGTTGACACAACTGGGAGAAGGAGCACACAACTTTTCCTCAAGGGAGGGCACTATACACAAGTGGTACACCCGGCCAGCTGTCCCGAGACTTACCTGTTTGAACCTGACAACACACGGGACGAAACTGGCTCAACTCGGAGGTTGTAAAACCTTGCAAAGGTGTTAGGTGTTGCCCAGCCCACTGCTCCAAAATGTCTGCTTTTCTACAAAGCCGCTACACCCCTGGTAGAATGGGCACGCTGCCCCATAGGGGGCAGCACGTCTTGGGCATTATATTCCATAGCGATTGCGTCAATGACCCAGTGGGCGATCCTCTGTTTGGTATCCAGTATCCAACACTGACAATTATTCCCTTCATACAGCATATCGTCCATGATGGACATTCTGGAGTAAAACAACTCTAATTCACTGAAGAACTATGTTACTTTAAAACTTGTGCTCAATTGCATGTTTACAGAAATGTACAAACCTAATGCTGAGCTACTGTTTATAATGGCCTCTTGAGGACAGCAAATCATGGATAGCTGAAAAACTACCCACCACAATCATACGTGTTTGCAAAGTGTAGCATATCAACCAGCCAAGATGGCAGTCTTCAAGGAGCGCCTTTAACTCAACTGACTCTAGGGGCTCAAATGGAGCTCTGTGTAGGCCGCGAAGTAATGAGGCATAGCCTGGGGGGGTTAATCTCCTCGCACTTCTCAGAAACCTGTGTTTACACAAATACTTACTGTCTACTGCATCGTGATGTGCCGATATAGCGGCTACATAGAATTTCAAGGTGGTGGGGATCTGACTGCACATCTCTGGGGGTCTTCATGTCGGGAAGAACACCACTTAGTGAACAGATGCCACTTCAGGTCATACAGGCGCCTCATCGAGGGGGCCCTGGTCTGAGTGATCGTGTCTACCACTTCAGGTAGTAGGCCTCTTAAGTTTTCCACATCCCGTCCAAGGGCCAGACATGGAGATTCCAGTGCCAGATGGTGCCCCATTCCTGAGAAAGAAGGCCCTCCTTCTGGGGAATTCACCAGGGGGGCTGTCGTTAGGAGCGTTAGGTTCGAGAACCAAGTACGGGTGGATCAATAAAGAGCCATTAGGAAAACCTGCTCCTCGTCATCCCTGACCTTGCAAAATGTCTGTGCAAGTAGACTCACTGGGTGAAACACATATTTGTGCAGCCCCAGGGGCCAGCAGTGTGCTAGCGAGTCTGTGCCGAGGGGAGCCTCATTCAGAGAATACCAGAGCGGGCAGTGGGAGGATTCCTGGGAAGCGAACAGGTATACCTGCGCTTGACCGAATCGACTCCAAATCAGCTGGACCACCTTAAGGTGGAGTCTCCACTCTCCCCTGAGCATGACCTGCCATGACAGCAAGTCCGCTGTGCTGTTGAGGTGGCCCAGGATATGAGTGGCTCACAACAACATGCACAAGTTGCTGCTGACTCCAGAGGAGTAGGCAAGTTGCTACATTCGACCAGTTTATGTACGCAATCGCTGCTATGTTGTCCATCCAGACAAACACATGCGTGCCCAGATCAATGGCAATAGCCTCCGCAGGGCAAGTAATACCACCAGCAACTTGAGGCAAGCCATGCTTGGTCTCATATGCATCAACCCGAGCAGCGTGACGGCCTCTGATAAGTTTTCAGTGGGACCATTGTGTTCTGCCTGAACATACACAGATAGTTCAGCACCGACTCCACGGCGTTCGTCCGTGAGGCGCACCTTTATTGAGACTGACTCTATCTCCATACTGAGAAAAGAGATGCTCTGAGCCGGGGAGAGCTTGTTCTTTTCCCAGTTGACCCAAAGCCCCAAACGGCTGAGGTGCCTGAGCACCAGGTCCCTGTGCAAACAAAACAGGTCCCACGAGTGGGCTAGAGTGAGCCAATCATCGAGATAGTTGAGGATGTGAATGCCCATCGAGACATGGAAGTGCGCGTCCTTCAGGTCTACCGCCGCAAACCAATCTTGATGCCGGACATGGCCATCAATGTGTTTTTGCCTCAGCATCTTGAACAGAAGTCTGTGCAAAGCCTGGTTCAGATCTCGCAGGTCCAAGATTGGCCGCAACCCACTGCCTTTTTTGGGTATAATGAAGTAGGGGCTGTAAAACCCCTTCTTCATCTCAGATGGAGGAACAGGCTCTAATGTGCCCTTCCGTAGGAAGGAGGCGATCTCTGCACACAAGGCAATAACCTCTGCAGGGGGACGCCCTTGGCGACAAGCAGACAGGGTGTGGGATCTTGAGCCGTGCCAGGGCAGGATGTATTGAATAGCCTCCGTCTGCTTCCTCACCATCGAAAAATGCTGGCCGAAGTCTCCGATGGTGTAGCTGAACAGGCCAACCTGGGAGATTGGGGCATTAAACAGTCGAACCTTGTCGACCTCTCTCGACTCAACCAGGTTGAGCCAACCATTGAGCACCGTAGGCCTTAACTGGCAATGACAACATAAGCCTACAGGCCCTGTGGCGACCACAACCAGGAATAACACACAAACGAAAAGGCATCATTAGCAAACCACATGAGCAAACAACATGTGCAAATGACAGGGAGGACAAAATGTGCAAATAAATTGAGCAAATGACATGAGCAAACGACATGGAGGACAACAAGTGCAATCGTCATTAGCAAACAACATGAGCAAACGACATGAGCAAACAACATGACCAAACGACAGGGAGGACGACATGAGCAAACAACAGGAGCAAACGACATGTGCAAACGACATGTGCAAACGACGTGTGCAAACAACTTGTGCAAACAACGTGTGAAAACGACATGAGCAAACAACATGTGCAAACAACTTGAGCAAACGACATGTGCAAACGACATGTGCAAACGACAGGGAGGATGACAAGAGCAAACAACATGAGCAAACGACATGTGCAAACGACAGGGAGGATGACATGAGCAAACAACATGAGCAAATGACATGAGCAAACAACATGTTCAAAAAGCATGAGCAAATGACAGTGAGGACAACATGAGCAAACAACATGAGCAAAAAACAGGGATGACGACATGAGCAAATGACATAATCAAATGACAGGGAGGACGACATGAGCAAATGACATGAGCAAATGGCATGGAGGACAACACGAGCAAACGATTTGCGCAAACAACATGCGCAAACGACATGAGCAAATGACATGAGCAAATGACAGGGAAGACAACATGAGCAAATGACCAAAACAGAGCACATTCATACCAACGGCACAATATTTATCTTTAATAAAAAGGCAATAAGTGAAGACTCATTTTTGCCGCATTCGGAACGCCGTTGCTGTGTTGTCTTCCAGTCTAGTTTGATTTTTATTTTGGACCCTCAGGTTTTCAAAAACATTCTCTTACATTTTACATTTTATCTCCTGATCAGTGAGTGGAATGATAGGCTTGAGAGTGGAAGTGGCACAAGCTAGTGTAGATTGCCATGTTGAGGGTGAGAACCACCTTCAACACACAGTCTTAATTCAGGACTCTAAGTAAAGACCATATCAGACCACCATTTATTTCCATGCGGGTCCAAGCAGATTTATGCTGGTTATTGTTGGTTTGATGCTGGTCTAGCTGGTGGAATTGCATATGCAGCAAAAATGCTTATGTTTCCAGCTGTCACTTGTAATGTTACTCCTTTCTTCTGTGGAACACAAAATGGATTTACATGGCTTTTTGTCATAAAATTAAAGTGAACTTTGACTTCAGCTGCCAAGCAAAAAACACCATTAAAAAAACACCATTAAACTACAGTAGATCCAGTCAAAATAATTTGTGTCTTTAAGTCTTTAAAAGCCATACAATCACTTTGTGGGATGAACAGATCAAAATGTAGGTTTGTATTCACTCTCAAATCAAACACAACTGTCAAATATGGAGACTACGGTGCAGATTGGCATCAATAACATAAAAAATAAATGTAAAAAATGTCCTATTAAAAATTCATATTAATGCCTAATGTCATTCTTGCATGTCTTCGGACCAAATGTCATGACTACAAATATGTGCTGATGTCAAACCTGAACCTCAAAAGCACAGAAGTCTTTCAAAGATCTTCATTAAGTAATCCTGTATTATGGGTAATTTTGCCTCAAGAGCAATAAAGAGCTGGGTTTTAGTCTCCAACCTTTAGAGCATGGTCATTCTTTAGACCAGTGAGAGAGTACAGGTGTTGAAGAGCCCCACATAACTAGATGGAGCACAGCTCATTAACCCTACCGAAGATCCCCCATGCTACCAGACTACCAACCTGTTTATAGATCATATCAAGACGGTTTAAAAAAAGTGAAGAATTTTTGTTGAAAATATGTTTTGCGTTTGGCGGCCAGGCGTATCAGTACAAGGCCCCTTCGGCCTGTCCCTGTCCCCTCACGTCTTCACGAAAGTCGCAGAGGTAGCCCTTGCTCCGCTACGGGAAGTGCATACACAACTACCTAGATGACTGGCTCATTCTAGATAACTCTCAAGAGTTACTATGCGCTCACAGGGACCAGGTGCTCAAGCACCTCAGGTCAACTGGGAAAAGAGCAAGTTCGCCCGGTTCAGAGCATCTCTTTACTCGGCATAGAGTTAGACTCAGTCTCAATGACAGCACGCCTCACGAATGAGCACCAATGTCTGAAGACAGTGTCTCATATTATTCCTCAATAGAAACTTCAGAAGATCAAAACATCAAAATCAACAACATGTTTGTTAGATTCAATCCAAATTCAAAAGTTGAGACAGTATGGAAAATGATAATAAAAACAAGAGCATTTGTGAAACAAGTGATTTGTAAATTATGTGCGAGTTACCCATGCCATGGGCACTGAAACACACCTGGCCCATACAGACACTGGCTTCTGGACCAAACGCTGATAACAGCTTGGATGATCTTTTTCCTCTTTGGCCCTGAGAACACGATGACTGTGTTTTTCAATAACTATTTGAAATGTGGACTTAAATGGACCAAAAAACATGGTTCCACTGCTCTACTTTCCACCTAACATGAGTCCGAGCCCAGAGAAGTCGGCAGTGCTTTTAGACAGTGTTGATGTAGGGCTTCTGCTTTGCATAGTAAAGTCTTAACTTGCATCTTTGGATGCAGCAGCGAATGGTTTTGACTAACAAAGGTTTAATAAAGTAATTCGAAAGTAGACCATGTTCATGATATCTATTACAGATGAAAAGTGTTTTTTAAAACAGTGATATCTGAGGGATAGAACCTAACGCATGTTTGTGTTGTGGTGCCTGCTGAAGGGTTGTTTTATTCATTGTATAAACTGCGCATTGCACATACAGCAGAGGTTTCACTTACTGCCATCTGGAGTAAAAAGGTGGCACTATAAGTTTGCATTTCTCAGGAAACTTCCTTTGACTGTCCGGGGGCATTGCGATTAATTGCGATAACACGTTATTTTTAATTAAATTAAACGCACTTAATGTGTTAACTCGACAGCCCTAATTAAAATAAGTGTTTTCTGTAATCTCAGCACGTCTTCTTAATATTACTGACTCCACTGCTTGATCCTAGAGATTTGACTAATTATAGACCGATCGCAAATCTCCCATATATGTCAAAAATACTAGAAAAGGTAGTGTCCTCCACACTATGTTAGTTTCTACAAATTCAATTGCTATATACAGTGGGGCCAAAAAGTATTTAGTCAACCACTGATTGTGCAAGTTCTCCTACTTAGAATGATGAGAGAGGTCTGTAATTTTCATCATAGGTACAAAAAAATCCAGGAAATCACATTGTAGGATTTTTAAAGAATTTATTTGTAAATTATGGTGGAAAATAAGTATTTGGTCACCCACAAACAAGCAAGATTTCTGGCTCTCTCACAGATCTGTAACTTCTTCTTTAAGAAGCTCTTCTGTCCTCCGCTCGTTACCTGTATTAATGGCACCTGTTTGAACTCGTTATATGTATAAAAGACCTGTCCACAGCCTCAAACAGTCAGACTCCAAACTCAACCATGGCCAAGACCAAAGAGCTGTCGAAGGACACCAGGAAGAAAATTGTAGACCTGCACCAGGCTGGGAAGAGTGAATCTACAATAGGCAAGCAGGTTGGTGTGAATAAATCAACTGTGGGAGCAATTGTAAGAAAATGGAAGACATACAAGACCATTGATAATCTCCCTCGATCTGGGGCTCCACGCAAGATCTCATCCCATGGGGTCAAAATGATCATGAGAACGGTGAGCAAAAATCCCAGAACTACACAGAGGGACCTGATGAATGACCTGCAGAGAGCTGGGACCAAAGTAACAAAGGCTACCATCAGTAACACACTACGCCGAGAGGGACTCAAATCCTGCAGTGCCAGGCATGTCCCCCTGCTTAAGCCAGTACATGTCCAGGCCCGTCTGAAGTTTGCCAGAGAGCATATGGATGATCCAGAAGAGGATTGGGAGAATATCATGTGGTCAGATGAAACCAAAATAGAACTTTTTGGTACAAACTCAACTCGTCGTGTTTGGAGGAAGAAGAATGCAGAGTTGCATCCCAAGAACACCATACCTACTGTGAAGTATGGGGGAGGAAACATCATGCTTTGGGGCTGTTTTTCTGCAAAGGGGACAGGAAAACTGGTCCGTGTTAAGGGAAGAATGAACGGGGCCATGTATCGTGAGATTTTAAGCCAAAACCTCCTTCCATCAGTGAGAGCCTTGAAGATGGAACGTGGCTGGGTCTTCCAGCATGACAATGATCCCAAACACACTGCTCGGGCAATGAAGGAGTGGCTCCGTAAAAAGCATTTCAAGGTCCTGGAGTGGCCTAGCCAGTCTCCAGACCTCAACCCCATAGAAAAATTGTGGAGGGAGTTGAAAGTCTGTGTTGCCCAGCGACAGCCCCAAAACATCACTGCTCTAGAGGAGATCTGCATGGAGGAATGGGCCAAAATACCAGCTACCGTGTGTGCAAACCTGGTGAAGACTTACAGAAAACATTTGACCTCTGTCATTGCCAACAAAGGTCATGTTACAAAGTATTGAGTTGAACTTTTGTTATTGACCAAATACTTATATTCCACCATAATTTACAAATAAATTCTTTAAAAATCCTACAATGTGATTTCCTGGATTTTTTTTTCTCATTTTGTCTCTCATAGATGAAGTGTACCTATGATGAAAATTACAGACCTCTTTCATCATTCTAAGTAGGAGAACTTGCACAGTCAGTGGCTGACTAAATACTTTTTGGCCCCACTGTATATGCTTCCCCTGGGAATCTGTAGAACCGTAGAATTAATTTTCACTGTTATGCCGATGATACCCAACTTTATATTTCTTCGAACCCCGAATTCCACAATTCTCTGTATCATTGAGTGTATCAATTATATAAAAAAATTGGATGACTAGAAATTTCCTTCTACTCAATTACGACAAAACCGAGATACTAATTATTGGACCAAAATCCTCTAAAAATTTTCTTCATCTTGTGGCTGTTCCAGTTAGGGGTCACAGTGACCTTCCTGACACAACCCCCAGTGGCTGACCAAAAACCTCTAAAAATAAGATGCTAAAATATAATTTGACTCTCGATGGATGTACTGTCACATCGTCATCTACAGTGAAGAACTTCTGTGTAATATTTGATAGCAATCTGTCCTTTAAAAAACAAATTTCAAATGTTTGTGGGAAAAGTATTCTATTTCAAAATTATTGACAAGGTACAACACATTCTCTCTGTTTCTAATGCCAAAAACTGAATTAATGTGTTCTTGACTTCAAGACTAGATTATTGTAATGAATTATTGGGATGATGTCCTACAGGTTCCATAAATAAACGTTTAGGTTACTGTTGTAACCTCCATTCCCTGATGGAGGAAACAAGACGTTGTGTCGAATGAAATGACAATATGGTCTTTCTTGAAGGCTTCGGTTACCTCTGAACTTGAGAAAAGGCCAATGAGAAATTGGCAGACAGAATTTGTATGTCCCTCCCCCGGACATACGGTATAAAAGGAGGGAATCGTGCATCTGTCCATTCAAGTTTTGCACTGAGGAGCTGAGAATAAGGTTCGGCCGTTACAGTGACTCAGTACAGCCTTGTAGCTGGGGGTGTACAATGTCTCGTTCCCTCCATCAGGGAATGGACATTCCCCATCTGTCGCTCACTCAACGTTGTGTCGAATTAAACAACACTAGGGGTCCAATTTAAATCACGCCATGCGCTGAGCCGTGTACGTGTACTGCTGACACAGGAGCGGGCAGGTACTTGAAGTGCCAAAACAACCAGCTGTATCAGACTGCACATACCCTTCCCCAATGCCTCACAAATTATGCCATACGCTGTACCGTGTACGTGAGCTGCTGATGCGGGTTCGGGTAGGCGGTTGCGTGCCAAAGCAGCAGGCAGCATCAGACTGCACGTAGCCTTCCACAACGCCCCATAATTAATTAATTTATTTATTAGTTTATTTAACTGGGACAATGCAGAAACATTGCTACAATTTCAAGGCTAAGGTTAGGCTTTTTTAACAACAATAAAACAATAATAACACAAAAAAACTAGCAAAAAGTAAAAAATATAACAATTATAAAAGAAAGCTGAGACTGTGCACGACCATCAGTGTTCACAAACCTGCTTTTGTTTGAACTGCTTTTTAAGATTTATTTGAAAAAATTTCAGCCCTTTTTGCATTTTCCGTTCTGCTGGTTGGCTGGTCCAAAGCAGTGTATCTTGAACTGAAAATGTGGATTGAGCAAATTTAGTTTTTCTCCTTGGTACTGTGCAATTCTGATAAGTTGTACCTCTTGTAGTGATCCCCTTACTAATCTGTTTTGATATTAATAATCTGCAAGATTATTTACACATTTAAAAACCATTTTAATGAGAGACAAATTTATAAAACGTACAAAGCTAAGCAAACTATATTTTTGTAAAATATTACAATGATGCCATCTAATTGTTGTCTTCTGCTTGAAAAACAGACTGGTCATCCATAATAAAGTATATAAATAATAATGTTCTAATATACCTATTATAATTTCTTCTGTTCGAATAACTATTATAATTTCTTTCACAGTAGTTTCCCAGGAGCCTTAATGACTCCACTGCTGCCACAGTGCTGTTTAGAATGGTGAGCAGGGTCAGTGTCGGTGCGTTCCTCCTAAAGTCCACAACCATCTCCACTGTTTTGAGCGTGTTGAGCTCCAGGTTGTAATGACTTCACCAGCCGTTCAATCTCCCTTCTGTATGCAGACTCATTGTCATCTTGGATGAGGCCGATGACAGTAGTGTCATCTACAAACTTCAGCAGCTTGACAGAGGGGCCCTTGGCAGTTTAGTCGTTGGTATACAGAGAGAAGAGTAGTGGGGATAGCACACATCCCAGGGGTTACCAGTGTTGATCGTACATGTGTTGGAAGTGAATTTCCCAAGTCTCACTAACTGCTGCCTGTCCATCAGAATGCTGGTGATCCACTGACAGATAGACGTGGGAAAAAAAGAGCTTAATTTATTCCATAGGAGAGCTGGGATGATAGTGTTGAAAGCCGAACTGATGTCCACAAAAAGGATCTTTACATATGTCCCTGGTCTGTCCAGATGTTTCTCTTACAGTTAATAATTTTTTTTTTGTTTAAACATTGGCCCCTAACACTTACTAATTTTAAATCTTGACTTGTACTACACATAAATAACTAATATTGGCATTATATTCATGCTGTTTAGCCAGAGGGGAACTGGCCCCCAGAGTGAGCCTGGGTTCCCCCAAGGTTATTTTTCTCCTTTAACCAACATCTTATGGAGTTTTGTGTTCCTTGCCACAGTCGCCTTAAGCTTGCTCACTAGGGGTCTAAATCTAAGTATAATTATTTTCTATTATTTATGTTAAGGCACAATTTACAATAATGTTTTTTTTTTAATCAGAACTATTATGACTCAAAGACATTAATATATCACAGCTTGTTGAAGCATAATTTTCTGCTTAATTTAGTTTAAGCATAATTTTCTGTAAAGCTGCTTTTAAATTATGTTGTGAAAAGCGCTACACAAATAAAAATGACTTGACTTCACTAGCTACGTTTTGCTGGTGAAAAGCATGGCTATGCTGGTCCACCAGCTAGATCAGCAACAATCCAGCACTAACCAGCCTAGACCAACATGGGAATTACATGCAGGTTAAGCTGGTCTTTTTAGCAGGTATAAGAGTCTAACAGTAGCATTACCAATTTGTTTCATTTTATGCCACCTTCCAAGCATTGGGCTGAAGAACGCATTTATGGATGGAAGTCAGAGATATCAAGTAGAAAAATCCAACTTTTGAATTTGAATGATATTGAATACAACAATACCACAAATGTTACACTGAGCACATGATGTGAAATCCATCTGGAGCCGAGAGCTTACCATGGGTCCAGGTACATTGCTCATAATGACCGAAGGAAGGTAAATCTGCATGTATTAAGTATTATTCTTCCTCTGAAACTGGACCAGATATCTTTCCTCAGTGTCAGTGCTTTAATTCTACATGCAAGTTGGTCTTGCAGAAAAAACAACAGAGCAGCTGTTACTTTGTGCAGCAGAATGTGAGTCTATCCCCATCTGTTTTCCAGTTCATTGTCATTAAAGTATTTTAAACTCTAAAAGTCCTGGAACTTTTGTTGCTCACATGTGTTAACTATGATTAGGTTAAAAAACACTCTCTATGACAGCATGCCACTAGAAATTTACTTTAAACTTTGAATTGTGAGAATATCAGCATACCTGGATACATGAGGCAACACTAAATTGTTTTGTATTTGTACCTGTTTTCATAGATGTCGTTGGAACTTTGATTGTAGTGTGGCTATGAAAACCATCACATAAGCCACTTGGACAGCCTTATTTACTATTTGACCTGACAAGGTGGTGTCACCATGAATTAGTGCTGAGAATATGAAATGACAGCATAATTTTCCTGTGGCTCTCTAATGTTCAACCTGTTCTTTAAAAAAAATAAATAACCTTGATCATCATTAGCCATTTGAAATGCTTGTGGAATGTGAAATATGTTTTCTGTTCCAGTGCCAAACATAAGTATTTTTCTCAATATCTACATATTGAATTATGTGGAGAGTGGGTTAATTAAATGTGAATTGTAAGCCTGAAACAAAATATTGAGCACACTGGACAGAGGGGAGGAATCTGTCCTTTAGATGTTAAAACACCAATCAATACAGCAGAACCTGGGAATATACATCAACACACTGCATACGAATGGTATTGAGAAAGATCTGCAGCAGGATTAAGTAACTGTCTTTAGAAACTGTGGCTCAACCTGAGGTTTTGCTGAGCATTTTTAATGAGGTGCAGGCTATCATTTAACCATTCAGTGGAGCATATCAGAGTCCCAATCAGGTGCATATACAGACCATTTCAAAGTAACAAAAAAGTGCAAAGGAACCCACAGGGAAGAAAAATCGATTACATCTCTTTAATATCTCAAATGTTTTTCCTGGAGATTGAGAGCAAATGGAGACTTTGAATACGACTTCAAATACCCTGAATCTTATAAATGCCCAAGCTATCTCACCAATGTCTTATCTATAGTTTCGGAATACATCTCAACAATGTCTAAAACTATGTTCAGATTTGCCAAAATCTGCAATCAAACATCAGATAAAAGTCAGTCAATTATTCTGCTTATACCACAGTAACCACACCTTAAGACATCATTCAGGGTTTTATCTCAAGATATTTTCTGGTTTTTGTCCCTAAAATGCTCGTGAGTGAAACTACTTACTTCCGACACAGATTCAGCATCTTTCTCTGATATTGCAAGGCTTGCGCTGCTTTACTGGAGTAATTAATTAGTGTGTTTGTGCGTGTGTGAGTTTGTTTTTGAGGGATCAAAAAAGAGAATCTTAGAAACTGATAGAGATCGCCTGTTGGATTACCTTTATATATTGCAGATCGTGTCAGAAGTAACATCACTTAAAAATCGCCAAGATGCAAGTTTAAGCTCTTCTCAGCAGCAGCGAGTGTCACCATTTTTGTATCTAGCTTCTCTGATGTAAACCTTAACAACTGTTTTCAAACCCACTGACAGATACAGGTTTGCATTGATATGATAGCTCTTTTTTACGCTCGCTATTAAGTGTGTGCGTAATGTGTGAATGTGTGTCTACTTGAGGGTCTATGTTTCCCACAGATATTTCAGATAATATAGAAACTGTTTTATTGATTAAGTGAATCTAGCTTTAATACAACTCAAGCCTTCGTTTCTAGTTCAAAAACTTCACTTTAGAACTAGCAACGGAGGATGTGCTGCTTTTCGGCATTGGAGTAATGTGTGTGTGTGTGTGTGTGTGTGTGATTGAAAGAGAAGTGGAGGGGTAAGTGCGGTGCTTTCAGTTATAGCTCTGTGAGGCTGATTAGGGCAAAATACATTGAAACCTAAGATTTACATATCAAAAGATTTTTCGTATAATAGAAACTGTTGTATTGATCAAGTCTCAGGGGGTGCAGCTCTATTTGTTGGTCATGACACAAGTGTGTGTGCGTGTGTGTGTGTGTGTGTGTGTGTGTGTGTGTGTGTGTGTGTGTGTGTGTGTAATACCCGTGGTATTATACCATGGGTCTGTTGAATGCTTGATTCTAATCAGAATATAAAAAATTTGATCACTAAAAAAAACCTTACACACATTATTAATCCAGTAAGTGCTCCAGTAAAGCAGTGCAAGCCTCTCTATTCTCCATTGCTAGTTCTAAAGTGACGATTTTGAACTAGTAGCGAAGGCTCGGATTGTATCAAAGCAAGACGCTGAATCCATGGCGGAAGAAAGTAGTTCCACTCACAAGAGCGTTTTAGGGACGAAAACCAGAAAATGTCTTGAGATATAAGCCTGAACAATGTCTTAAGGTATGGTAACAGTGGTATAAGAGAAATAATTGACTTACTCTTTCTCAATGTACACAATTGACTAATTTTTATTTCTTCTAAGGAATTTTAGAAGAAATATCTGAAAGAAAGTTGATCCTTACATGAAACATAAATGAGAACTCCATTTTAATCTCCTCAGCTGTGAAAGAGCAAACTCTAAGCAATAAAATTCCTTAGAGCAATAATTGAATTCCTTAAATTTCCTAAGGTTAAACTGTATTTTAAGAAACCATCATAACTGTTTTGTTCATCAAAAAATTTAGTTTGGACCAGTGATGGTGTGGGTGGTGTAAAATGTGCATTTCATGTAATTTTGTAAGAAAACGAGTAATCAATAACTTAACTATAATTTAAACTTTAGGTTTAGGTCAACCTTTAACCTTTGAATCTGTTTTTCTTCTAGAAAAAAAAATAGCACTGCATAAACAGATTCAAAAATTTACATGTGCACTCACACATAGAAACAAACATTCCAAGTTTTCTGAAGAGATATGATCACTTTCCATTAGAGCTGACAGAATGAATGCCTTTACACATGCAATTAATAAAAAAAGTTTAACACATAATTTTTCTTAATTGCAATTAATGCATTTACTGTTCATACAGCATAAACCAGCATAAACACTGGTTGGAAGGGCAGAACCTTTGTAATGAGTCTGCCCGGAGTCATTACTCTGACACACAAAAACACACACCAGAGTGCTTCCCTGTCAGTGATAAAATGATGGAGAAAGAACCTCTTAGCGCTATTTGATGTACTGTATTGAGCCCAAATGGAACCTGTGATAGAAAGCATTTTCAGCCTATGTAATGTACATTTTAATTACCACAGAGGCACCCCAAGTCTAAACTATCACCAAAACACTGAATGAGACGTTTTTTATCTGCAAGCACTTTTCCTGTGGAGTTCAAAGCGAAACTTGATGCTGGAATTGATGCGCTGACGTGAATCATGAACGCAGCTTCACTATTGCTGTACAAAAGGGATAGCTACAGTCTACCATCAGATTAATATTGTGGAGGATAAGAGTTTAAGAGATTTAATGCCCATTGCAATAAATACTCTCACTTTGACTTTGAGAAACGTTTAAAGTTACTTGAATTGGTTCTATTGTAGTGCATTTCTTGGCATTGAACGTCCTTTTCAGGACGCGTCTTTATAAAGATGCCCTATGGTCACAGGCGCTGCCTCGTGTGTCTGGGCCGCGATCACACCGAGGCAGCATTTGTGGATGGTTTGTGTTCTCACTCCGAGAACCTTACCATGGCAACGTTGCGGTTGCAGCTGTCCTTCTTAAAGAGGAACAGCACTCCAGCCAAGCACACCCCCCCCCCCCCCCCCCCCCGGTTTTGCCGGGTAGATCCCCACCAACCACCCGCCCCCCTGGCACGCTCGTTGACTTCCATCCGAGCTGGAAGTGAGAGCGGCTTGCCTCATGGCCAGTCTGTTTACTCCCTAAAGCCCACAAAGCTGAGTTCGCCGCTGCATCAGAGAGCATTCCGGCATCTGACACGGAAGACTTGACTGGACTGCCGCCTTCGGGTCAGCACACCCAGTCTGAGGCTGGCGCCCAGATGGCCAACATGCTTGCCCGGGCCGCCGTCAGCGTGGGGTTGGACTGGAACCCTCCATCCTCCCCACAGCCTTCACGGCTAGACAATTGGTTCCTCGGGTCCAGGCGCCACTCCATGACCCCCCCTCCCCCTCCCCGGAGGTGCATAATGAGCCGACAAGGTCACTGAGGGCACCTTTCACTGCCCGCAACCGACCTCCTCGCTCATCCACCTCTCACTACCCTCAACGGTGGGGTGGCCCACAGGTACTCGGAGGTCCCCCAGTTGGACAGAGTGGTTGCGATTCACCTGTGTACCGAGAACGCCGCCACTTGGAGGGATCACCCGGTGCTCCAAGGCATGTAGGATGACGTTGTTACTGACCACCAAAGCCTACAGCACCACTGGACAGGCCGCCTCTGCCATGCATGCCATGGCCCTCCTGCAAGTTCACCAGGCCAAGGCACTAAAAGATTGGGACTTGGGTAGTAGGAACTGCGCTCTGTGACCGACCTCGCCCTGCGCGCCACGAAGGTCGCAGCGCGGACACTCGGGCAGGCGTTGGACACCCTTGTGGTCCAGGAGCTTCATCTATGGCTGAACCTGGTTGAGATATGGGAAGTAGACAAAGCACGCTTTCTCAACACCCCAGTCTCCCAGCTTGGGCTATTCCGCGACATCGTTGTAGGCTTCACCCAGCAGTTCTCAGCGGTGAAGAGACAGACGGAGGACATTTCCCAAATCATGCCCCGTCACCGTACCAGCGCGGGCCAGAGGACGCCTACACGGGACCTCCTTCTCAGTCACTAACACGCCCCTGCTGGGTGTGTGGAGCAAGGAAAGTGCTTCAAGTCTTCTCTCAGCACCAAAGCCTCGGGACGCGCTTTTGCCTCCCGATGCCACACTATCTGCTCCCCCCTGCTGCGAAGCCTCACCAGGTTTGTCAGAAACGATCATCCCCTTAGTGCCCCCCGCGCCTGCCGCCAGACTTTCAACCCTATTTTTCCCTTCATACAGCATATCATCCATGATGGACATTCTGGAGAAAACAACTCTTATTCACTGAGGAACTGTATCACTTTGAAACTTGTGTTCAATTGCATGTTTACAGAAATGTACAAACCTAACACTTATAGTTATAGTATATAATGGCCTTTTGAGGATAGCAAATCATGGATAGCTGAAAAACTACCCGCCATAATGATATGTGTTTGCAAAGTGTAACACATCAACCAGCCAGGATGGCAACGGTGTTAATCGAAAGATGATACCATGGCACATGAGGTAATATCTGACCAGACAAAATGCCACAATGTCTGCTGAAAATCTGAGACTTAGCTGTGATTTCCTGGCCCCAAAAAGAGCAAGATCTTATAAGTCTTCCTCATCAATTGTGGACATAGTCATATTGTGATGAGCAATAAATCTAGGGGTTGCCGGTGATTCACCTGAGAAGATTCACTAGCAAATTCAATTCTTGATTTGTGCCTGATCTCATCAACCCCATCAAGAATATGTGGAGCAACTCAGGGTTGGCCAGACGACGTTAAAGCAGAAACATTTTGATTAGAAAAGAATAATTTTTTAAGAGTGAAGGAAATACATTTTGATGCAAACATGATATCTTCAGGGAACTGAGTGGAGCAGCATTTGTAGACAAACATGATAGTTATTATGTCCAAACACACTCAGCATCCTTGGCAACTGTTAAAAGAGAGAAAGATTAAGCTCTTTACATGATTAACACGTTTACCAATTTGACAGATTCTGACATTTTAATAAGTTCTGTGTGAATTCTAAACACTGGGTGGAATACCCATTAATTTGCTATGTGTCCGGAGTCTTTTACACTGATGTACACACCACAAACAAACTTCTGCAATTCCTCATCAGTGACCAGGAGATGAAGAAAAAATAAATTTTTGTACAAAACAAACCCAGATGGGACTTGTGACAAAAATAAAGTACTTTGTGGCATTTGTACGGTAGAATTTACCACAAAAGCATTAACTATCACCTTAAAGCCAAACATGACACTGATGAGGGAGCACAGAGGCAGGCTAGTTTGTTGTAGCCTATAGAGTCAAATATAATTTTTTGCAATTAACTTTGGATCACGATTAAATATTTTATTTGACTGACGGCACTGGTTTAAAATCATGTACACTCACATAAAATGAAGACTCCAGATCAGTAGTCTACTAAATAATTTGTGCTGTCAGTTGATTAACAAAAATTAATTAATTTTTCATAAACGTGATTAATTTCAGATATTGGAAGAGCTGAGATTGAAAATGAATATGTAACTAATTCTTTATTAAAATTTTCAAAACAAACCTTCCACAATATTAAGTTAGAAATGCACTAAAATAGCATTAATTCAATTAACATTAAATGTTTTGCAAACTCAAAGTCAGAGGTTGACTGATTGAAAGAATTATACAGCCATAAGTTGTGTATTCATTGCCATGTGCATAAAATTTCTTAAAATCTCATCCCCCACAGATTGTGGCTATCCACTTTGCTACAGTAATCACGCAGTTGCATTCACGATTCGCGTCAGGGCGTTACGTGCCACTTTGAACTCCACATGAAAGCACTTGCAAACAGCATCTTGTTCTGCATTTTTGTGATAGTTAAGACATTACATGCTTCTGTGGTAGTTAAATTTTGCCCTACAGAGGCTGCAAAAAATCTGGGCTTGTTTTGTGCAACAAATAGCATTAAGAGGTCCATTACAAATCATTTGATTACTGACGTGGAAGCGCTGTTGTGTGTTTGGTGTGTGCATCAGTGTAATGACTCCGGCAGGAGTTCTCAAAGTTTCTGTCCTGCTCCGACTAGTGTATATGCTGGTTTATCCTTATGTAACGGTAAATGCGTAGTCACATTTAAGAAAAAATATTGTGTTTCTGCAATAACTTTGACAGCTCTTTAAAATATGTTTTATTTTAAACTGAGCTGGGTTGCCTCATGGGGGTCACCATTTTGACATCACAGATCATCAGCCGAATACATAACCCCACTTATATCAGATACTTTCACACTTGGAATAAATTAATCATGGCTGATTGTGAAAAATAAATTTTAACTGAACAAATTACTGAGTGTATAATAGTAAGACGCTACTGTTTTCATAGCAATATATAATTTGACAACAAAAGGAAAAAGAGAGGAGCTGAAGACTAATATTCTAAATAGATGCACTTCTAGGTGTTTATAAGTTTACAGTGTTCCTAGAACATTATGCGAACATATGCAGCATTTCGTTATTTTAGTCATGTATTTGAACATAAGGCTTTCCCTCTAAAGCTCTAACAAAAATGTGTCACCTTTACAGAACAAATTTGAGCATAAGGGCTTATTACTACCACACGCTGTTAAATTCCTTCTCAAGTGCCCCGAGTGGAGAAGAGCAGCTGAAGAATTGAAGGTCAGGGGTAAATGTGACAGGGTCTTTTCAGTAGCCAGCTGTCTTCCAATGTTCCATTGATTGACTTCAGGAGGGGATTCTTGGAAACTTGATTTAAAGAACAGTCCCTCTTTCTCTGAGGATTGAATTACAAAAGCTATATATATATATATATATATATATATATATATATATATATATATAAATGACAAATGTGTGAATTATATTAAATTGGTCAGTGCATTCTAAAGGAACTGATAAAAATTTAAAAAAAAACACGTTACACATCATGATATACCAACAAGCTTGATAAAAATCTTGCACTTTGAGATAAATCTTGTTTACTTTTAAAAAGGCATACAGTGTCTTTGCAATCATTTCACAAAAAAAGTAAGAAAAAGCTATTGTTAGGACAAAAATAAGTACACAACAAATTGGGTAAAACGTCTCGGGTTACATGTGTAACCCTTGTTCCCTGAAAAAAAGCGGAACGAGATGCTGCGCTTTGCTAAGCGCTATGGGGAACGACCCAGTCGTGAACGAGCTGTGAATATGTGTGTAACACGTCAATGAACATTGACCGGAATTTATAGCCTCGGCTGATGTAGTCATTAGACGCACCTGTGGCCAGGCTATAAATGGATGCGTCACCAGGTGTCGTCAGATACTTCTTTTTGAAGAGCAGTCCTGGGACGTCCCAGTGCGGCAAAGAAGCACAGCATCTCGTTCCGCTTTTTTCAGGGAACAAGGGTTACACATGTAACCCGAGACGTTCCCTTTACAAAAAGCTTCACTATGATGCTGCGCTTTGCTAAGCGCTATGGGGAACGCAATGCCCATGCCGCCGCACTGGGGCTGTCTGGACCCCTACGGTTGTGAAGTGTGCTCACAAGAACGCGAGAGGCCTCAGACATGAGCTTGAGATGTCGACTCAAGGACGTAAGAGTCCGGAGTAGCAAAACATCTAACCCATAAAATTTGATGAATGTGTGCGGAGAGGACCAGCCCGCCGCATCACAAACTTGTTCAGGCATGAGCTGAGATGTGGACTCAAGGACGTAAGAGTCCGGAGTAGCAAAACATCTAACCCATAAAATTTGATGAATGTGTGCGGAGAGGACCAGCCCGCCGCATCACAAACTTGTTCAGGCATGAGATGAGATGTGGACTCAAGGACGTAAGAGTCCGGAGTAGCAAAACATCTAACCCATAAAATTTGATGAATGCGTGCGGAGAGGACCAGCCTGCCGCATCACAAACTTGACCAGACATGAACTCGAGACATCGACTCATGGGCATAAGAGCCCGGAGTGGCAAGAACATCCAAATTCTAGAAGTCTAATGAATCTGTGCGGAGAGGACCAGACTGCCGCATCACAGACTTGCTTATACATGAGCTTCAGATGTCGACTCAGGGGCGTAAGATCCTAGAGTAGCATGAACATCCAAACCATAGAGCCTGAAGAATGTGTGCAGAGAGAACCAGCCTGCCGCATCACAAACTTGTTCAGGCATGAAAGATTTAAGCCAGAAGATCTAAGAATGTGTGCAGAGAGGACCAGCCTGCCGCATCACAAACTTGCTTAGACATCAGCGTAGATGTCGACCCAAGGGCATAAGAGCCCGGGGTAGCAGGAACATCTAGTAACATGACCATAAAACCAGATGAATGTGTGCGGAGAGGACCAGCCTGCCGCATCACAAACTTGTTCAGGCATGAAAGATTTAAGCCATAAGATCTGAGAATGTGTGCGGGGAGGACCAGCCTGCCGCATCACAAACTTGCTGCAGAGGGAGACCTCTAGCCAAGGCTTTAGAGGAGGAGAGCCCTCTGGTAGAGTGCGCCCTAAAACCTACTGGCGAAGCTTGACCGCGTGCCTCGTAGGCCGGGGCAATAATGTCCCTCACCCAAAGTGACATAGTCTGCCTGGAAGTGACCGCCCCCCAGTCATGGCTTCCAAGTGAAGAATTGCTGCCCTGATGTGGCATGGTGGAGGGCAGGACCGGGGCATGATTACGCACGCCCGGTCCCATATTAGGCTAATTAAGCCGTCAAGAGGGATAAAGGCCACTCGCCGATGGTGATGGGAGAGACAGAGATCGTTCACGGACATGTCCGTCATCTTATGTGTTTGTCTTTTGAGTTTTACATTAAACCTTTAAGTTATATGTCAAGCCGGTTTCTCGCCTCTTCCTTGCTCGTGACCTTGATCTGTGTTACACCTGACTTTATGCCACTAGCAAAAGCGGTGGACATAAGTCTGAAGGGTACAGACTGGACAAAGTCTGAGAAGTCTTAGCTGCCCGGCGTTACAAACAGCAGGGAGCAGAAGGCTTAGAAAATAACTGGCCAAGGGTCGCTAAAGGCACCTTGGGCAGGTAGTTAGGGTGAGGGTGCAAAGAATGCTTTTGGTCATTCTGGGGCAAACTCTAAACAGGCCGGCAAAAGAGACAGAGCCTGTAGGTACCCAAGTCTCCTTAGAGACGTAATTGCCATAAGAAAAACCATCTTGAGAGTCAGAAGTCTACCAAACGCTGACTCTAGAGGTCTAAAAAGGGGGTCTTACCCTATGAAGAGGTCCTAGCAAGGGGGCACCCCGCCCACCAAGGCGTGGCAAACCGCAGTGGAGGCCACATAGAACCTGGCAGTGGCGAGGCAAGTGCCCGCTGACAGTTCTTTCTACAGAAAATCCAGAACTGAAGCAAACTGGCAGTTAGCTGGTTCTGTAATATGAACTTAGGGGGGGAAACTGGGTGACTCGGGGAGAAGTAGAGGAGACGTTGCGCTATCAACAGAGGCGAAGAGGTCCTCTTCTGCCCTGTAAAATCTACCCAGATCAGTTCCAAGTGGAGGGAGCCCTAGCACTTGAAATGGTCTCGATAACCTCAAGAGAAAGCCCTGTGAACCTCAGTTGGTACCCTTAGGGGCCAAGCATGAAAGGTTTCACAATTCGGGCCAGTGATGAGAAGGTCCTTCCTGTTCGGAATCGCCCAAGTCGAGCCGTCGAGGAGAGGCATTCGAGAAACATATCCTGTTCGGCCAGCGCAGCGCCATTAGAAGGAGGCAAGACCCTTGCAGGCGAACCTTGCCAAGACTCCCTTGAGCAGAAAAACCAGGGGACAAAAATGCATACAGACACATTCAGGGTCATGTATGTGCCTTTAAGTCCAGACCCAAGGGGGCTTAGGGAGAAGTAGAGGAGACATTGCGCTATCATAGAGGCGAAGAGGTCCTCTTCTGCCCTAGATTTGTTCACTACCTCAGAGTAAATCTGCTCCCACACACACGGGCATCCTGAGTGACAGGAGCTGCCCTGGGCCCCAAGGAGGATCCAACGTGCCAGAAATTCAGCTGACGTGAACGTGGATCCCCCCGATGGTTTACGTAAGAGGCTACCACTGTATTGCCCACCCGCACCAAGACATGGCAGCCTCAGGAGGAAGTATTTCAGGGCCAGAAATATGGCCATCAGCTCGAGACAACTGAACTGACGACCCTCCTATCCCTTTAAGCCGGACGACCACTTAAGGCCGCTACCCAGCCCGTCAGGGAGGCATCTGTCGTTAGCAGCCTGCAACGACAAGACGCACCTAGAGTGGGACCCAAGGTAAGAACCGGGGTCTGAACCACATAGAAAGGGAACGAAGCACATGGTGCGTAACCCTTATTTGCCTTAGTGGACCGGCCCTCGGATAAAACCCCCTGGCTTCCAGCCACAGCTGAAGCGGTCTCATGTGCAGAAAGTCCGAAGGGATCACCGTGGACACCAATGCCATGAGACCTAGTATTCAATGATACTGACAAGCAGTGCAACCTCGACCTAGCCTGACCTTGCTCAGGGTGTTCTGAATGGAAACGATTCGTGCGGGAGACGATTGTGCCTGCATCGAGACCGAATTCCATATAACCCCCAGATGCATCAAGAAGATATCCCTGTGCTGAACTGCCAGTTCTTGGAACTGTGCTAGGATCAGCCAGTCGTCTATAAAATTCAGAATGCGGATGCCCTGGAGTTGCAGAGGGGCCAGTGCTGCATCCATGCATTTCCTGAATGTGTGGGTTAATAGGGATAGGCCAAATGGAAGAACCCGATACTGGAAGGCTTCGCCCCCAAAAGCGAACTTCAGGAACTTCCTGTGCTGTGGCTCTATATGAAGATATGCGTCCATGAGATCGATGGTGACCAGCTAAACGTGATGTTGGGCTTGTGACACGATCGTCTTGATAGTCAGATCTAGGTCTTGAACACCGAGCTGTTCAAGCTCCAAAGCTCTAGAATCGGACATAACCCCCCCACCCTTCTTGGGAACCAGGAAGTATCTGCTGTAATAGCCTGACTCTTTCTCTGGAAGGGGATCATGTTCTATGGCCCCTTTAACCAAGAGATTTTGCAGTTCTTTCCACAGTAGACATGCCTGTCCCGGTTTCACGGTAGTTGGAACCACGCCGTTGAAACGGGGAGGACAGCGAGCAAATAGAATTCTGTAGCCTCTTTCTACTGATTCTAGAACCCACATAGAAATACCAGGCAGAAGTTTCCACGCTGCCAGGTTCTCTGAGATGGGTATTATTTCTGACACTACCTGTTGAGGGGATGTCGAGTGTTCCGCGTCCTGGATCAAGGCAGGAAGCAACGGTACACCCAACTCTTTGTTGGAAGCCTCTATCACCCGAAACATCAAAGGCAGCTGGAGTGAAGAGGTTTCGTGAGGGTATCGGGAGGGCCGAAGTGGATGATACACGCGCCCCATCCCGAGGGGAACTACCCCCACAAGGTTGGGTACAAGACCGTCAAGATTTCTTTTTCTTAGAAATCACGACCCTGAGGTCTTGCATTGGGGCTGCTGAGGGTGACGAACTGAACCCCAGTCTTAACAAGGGGGAGCACGATTAGCCACGTTTTGTTTTAGAGCCTCCTTTCTAGAAGGACCGGGGCGGGGCTGGGTGGCCGACAGCCCCTCCTCCACTCCTTCCATCAGTGAGAGCCTTGAAGATGGAACGTGGCTGGGTCTTCCAGCATGACAATGATCCCAAACACACTGCTCGGGCAACGAAGGAGTGGCTCCATAAAAAGCATTTCAAGGTCCTGGAGTGGCCTAGCCAGTCTCCAGACCTCAACCCCATAGAAAATTTGTGGAGGGAGTTGAAAGTCTGTGTTGCCCAGCGACAGCCCCAAAACATCACTGCTCTAGAGGAGATCTGCATGGAGGAATGGGCCAAAATACCAGCTACAGTGTGTGCAAACCTGGTGAAGACTTACAGGAAACATTTGACCTCTGTCATTGCCAACAACCGCTAAAGTATTGAGTTGAACTTTTGTTATTGACCAAATATTTTCCACCATAATTTACAAATAAATTCTATAAAATCCTACAATGTGATTTTCTGGATTTTTTTTTTTGTGTACCTATGATGAAAATTACAGACCTCTCTCATCATTCTAAGTAGGAGAACTTGCACAATCAGTGGCTGACTAAATACTTTTTGGCCCCACTGTGTATATATATATTCTACAGTGGATTTGCTTTAGTGTCTTTGATCATTGTTTTGTTGCCATGTCTACTTTTGGTTCAACTTCACATTTTTTTAAAGATGGTCTCATACTCTCAAGTTCCTTACGAAAATCAATAAATCATGGCAAATTTGTTTCAAATCCTTTCTGCAAATTCACCACTGATAATGAGCTTTGCGCATTGTTGCCAAAGGCTTGCCGGAGGTTCACCACTACCAGTGAAGAGCTGCAAACTTCTGGAAAACATTTACGGCAAATAAAAGCTCATTTGCAAGTGAAAATTACAAGCTGCAAATTCGCGGCTAGTATAGATTTTTTGTAAGGGGTATTTTCTGGTACAATTTGACTTTTATGATAAAAGACAATATTCTCTACAAAATGCCCCAAACAATAATTCCTAGAGTTTCTTCTGTCAAAAGACAAAGTCCACATCCATAACTAAGATGTTTTCGTTTGAAAATGCTTGTTTTTCTTTCTAAGTTTTGGCCTTGCATCCACACAGAGATGGCATTTTTGACAGAGGAAACAAATAATTTTTAAAGTCATGCGATCCATTCGACCCAAAACAATCAACATAGCAGCCCATGTTGTAGCAGCGCTGTTGTGCCTGATATTCACTTAGATAGTGTTGTTAAAGATAAATGTTACTTTATACAACCTTCAAAGGCGATGTGAAATTTACTCAGAATTGCTGTCTGGTGACGAAACGCAAGGACAATTGCGCTTCAGACCATACATGGAATGGCGTTTTTTCACATGAGCAGTAAGAGGATTAAAGAACTTTCATATGTTTCAGTGTGGATGAAAAACTCTTGGAAAATGCTTGAAAATGCCAGTGACGGAGAGCAATTTTGAAAACGAAAATGACATTTTCAAATGTGTCCGGATTAATGTGGCTGTAGAGTCTTTTGTTTTTGTCAAAAATTACATTTCCTTTTGTGGCCAAGCAGTTCTATCTTACCCTCACCTATCCTGAACAACACTGACAATAGTACTATAACAAAGCATCTTTTCCAACAGCATTTCAAAATCTTACATTTTGTTAGAAGCTTCCTGCCTTAGAACACCAGAAAGAGTAAATTTCTCCTTTTTTTACACCACAACTTCTCTTACAACCATTCATTCCTGATCCTTTTCTTTACATCTATAATATCAGAACACATAATGGGCAAATCAGATGTGAATATGCACAAAAGGGCAAAAACATGCAGCTAGCCTAAAACGCCTATTAAAGTCTCTGTGGACCAAAATTCTAGATGTTCAAAGCAAACCCACAGCAAGAAAAATCCTCTTAAATTGTTTTTTTTCCCACTATTCATCTATGGTATACCAGTCAGAGATCTTACTTTGGATGTTTGCACCCTTCTCTTTATTAAATATTAAAGCCTAAACACAGTAGACAATAGCTAATATTCTTTGCACTGTCCTCTTCTAATACAACATCATAGCCAAACACTCTAAGACACAAAGTCACCATAGCCATTTATATCCGATTAATGTCTTACTCACTGTGGAATGAAAATTAGATTAATATGCAATTAAATTCCAATATACATTTTCAGTTGAAAGAGACAATAAAATATACTATAGGGTAGCATTAATTGATAACTGATAGATTACCATGAATTGATACCATAATCCAATATATCAAATAAATACATTGCAATAATTACAGGCTACAGGAAGTTTATGTTGGCTATGAATTAGATGAAAAATTATATGTATCATTTAATTAAGATTAGTTGATTTGTCAGTGGTCACATGCTATTTGCAGTGTTCATTTTACTATGTATTTACATAAGAACATACTGAGCTATGTGTAATTATTTTTGGTGCTGTTAGTAAATGTATATCGTTATTGCTATAGTAATTGTTTAGTATTATGTAATATGTGTAACATGGACAATGTAAAAAGGTGTTCCAATTTTTTTATATCATACAGTAATGTTAAATAAGTATATTAAAATATTAACAAACTAATCCAGTCTTGCTAGATAACATCCATATACTATATAAGAATCCATGTTGTGCCATAAGCACTTTCAGAGAAAGAATGATCAAATAATAATTAGCAAATAATCCAAGATGCAGGGAAAGACATATGATGACTGAAAGAAGGCACTGCAGTATTAAACTACCAGTCACCATGCCAAATCAAACACATTTTTGCTTATCAGTCTAATTAACTTATCCTGAGTGAGCCACCAACTCTGAATCACTTCCCATCTGTCAAAGCTATGAAAGTGTCATCTTTGCTCCCCCACCTGTTTCCAAAGACATGCCGGCAATCAGTCTGATTCATGAAGTGACTGTCGCTTTTCGCATATTAGCACAGCCACACTGAAACTAAACACAAATCCTACAAGTGTGCAAATCTATTAGAATATACACTTCCTGTCATTGCTCTACTGTTGTCTTGTTTCTTCCCTTTATAAAGAAAGGTGAATCATGAGGTCAAGGTCAACTTGTGAAGTTAATGTCTTAAAAGTTGTTGTTAGTGTATAGGAGCAATAATAATCTTCAGGTTAAATGAAAACAGTCTGAACACTTAATTAGAACACTGTGGTTGAGAGTATGTGACCCACAGTTGCTCTCTCTGACCGCAATTGGCGATGCTTTGTGTCAAATGAGAGTTGGATGGACATGTTTTATCTAATAGGAGCCAAAACCCAGCTGTCCACATAAACCTGTCATAATGGCTAATTCTACACCCCCTCAAAGTGGACAGTGTATATCATTGCTCTTGGAATAGCAAAGAAGTGAACCTATGAACCTATTTATTCAGTTGCAATCTCAGAGATGTTTCCAATTAAACTTAAAATACACTATTTTCAGAACAGGAACCATCCAAACCTTGGTGCAATCTACCTTCCTAGATCATTCTTATTTGGGAATGACACAAAATCTTGACATATTTAAAAGGTCCAGAGAAATAAAGAGCATCATAATGTAATAAATAATGAGAAAATTTTCAATCAAGGGAACATTAGTGACATTATAGACCAATAACTCTCTTTTTAAATTTTTTTTAAATTACAAAATTATATATATATATATATATATATATATATATATAAGAAAAAACAATTCTTCACAATAATAGTGTGCATGTTTCTTGAATATATTATAATAGTGTTCAGGCTTCTTTCTACTCATTGAGTACTTTATTAGGAACATTATTGTCCTAAAGTAGTGCCAGACATGGTCTTCTGCTGTTGTAGCCAATCTGCCTCAATTTTCGATGTGTTGTGCATTCTGAGATGTATATAGAGTGATTATCCGATTTACCATACCGTTTCCGTCTGCTAGAACAAGTCAGGCCTAGGGTTGCAGCGGTATACCGGTTTCACGGTATACCACAATTTGAAAATGGACGGTTATCATACCATGTGCATTTGCTTATCTATGGTATTGAGAAAAAAATGCAACTGGACGGAGAATCTCACATGCGCATGCGCATCTCCTTCTCGACTGTCTGTCAGACTCATCAACTTGCGTCACGCACACAAACATGCAGCAGAGAAAATGTCAGAGAGAAGCGAGGCGAGGGGATCTGACATTTGTGTGTGTTTGAGTTAAAGCAGTGTTTCTCAACTGGTCTTTTTGGACTGAGTCGCGGACAGCAGGGAAAATATAATGCCATGGTTCTCCCATTGAAGATATTTCAGCTGCCGCCCAAGTGATCGACTATTTAGGACTGCCGAGGCAGATTTGATGATAATCTCGCAATCAGCTAAAGGCTTCTCATCTGCAGTGTAACGACCTCACGATCATGATCTGCTCTTCTCTCTGGCGCGTGCATGCAACAACTGGGCTTCCCTCGATATTGCGGAGCACAGACATCAAAACTGATGTAACCAATTTAAATTCTAGTGAGACTTTTCTATTTTAAAGTGTAACGGAGATTGTCAATTCGAACCTCTCAAACAGTAGCAGCCCTGACATCCCAAACAGCACTGAGGAGGAAAAGAGCAACTGTGCATATCAACAGTGGCAGTTGTAGTTAACATTTCAAGATGTGTTTCAGCTAGTATTTATTTTTCATAAATACTGTAATTGATTATTATATTACTATTATTTAAGACTAGCCCACTGACATAACCATGATAATGAGGAGCCTTTCCTTCTGTGTAATATGTGTATAAATATGAAATATTAGTTAACAAAATGGTTAATAATGGGCTCATATATGTAAATATGTTCTTCAATTTTTAAAGGGGGGAGAGAAAACTTCCTGTAGATTTTGAAAATAATGTCACTTGATGCATGTCCTTGTACTGGAAAACCATGAACAAAACTATGCAACATAAAAGGAAATGCAACCCAGGATACATTAAATACAGTTATGTTTAATCTATGGCAGGTCGGCACTTGATGTCCAATGTAAAATCTGTCCTGAAGCAAAACCAGTTGAGAACCACTGAGTTAAAGGTATAGACAGGAGCAGTCTGGCTCTGCCGTGCACCTACAGTGTTAACTGTTAATAATCATAGGACATTACTTCAAAAGCTCACACAGCTTTTTTCATGTTATTTTTCATTTAATAGTTCATTTAACATGTAAACTAACATGCTTTAGATGTATAACATGTTATAGCTACATGCTATTTTTATCATGTTTATAATTCGGTTAATTATTATAATTCTGTTTTCTTATTTATTCTAATTATTTATTATCTATTATTTATTCTTTCAAAAGGGAGACTTTTTTTACACTTCAATAAAATAAATGGTTTCAAGTTTCAATTATAATAAAGTGTTTGCTCAAAAATAAATAAATAAAATAACCTTTCTGTTTTCACTGATAATACTAATTGTGTAATACCGTATACTTTGATACCGTGATATTTTCTGAGACGGTTATCATACCGTGAAAATCTCATACCGTTGCAACCCTAGTCAGGCCATTCTCCATTGACCTCTCTAATCAACAAGGCATTTCTGTCTATATAACTGCTGCTCACTGGATTGTTTGTTTTTTGGCACCATTCTGTCAACTTGTTTTGCATGAAAATCACAGGAGATCAGCAGTTACAGAAATACTCAAACCAGTCCGTCTGGCACCAACAATCATGCCATGGTCGAAATCACTTTTTTGGCCCATTCTGATGGTTGATGTGAATATTAATTGAAGCTCCTGACTCGTATCAGAATGATTTTATACATTGCACTGCTGCCACACTATTAGCTAATTAGATTTATACAGGTGTTCCTAATAAAGTGCTCAGTGAATGTACATTTCCTATGGGGTTTTTATTGGCATACACACCTATAAAACTGCTATTTTGGACTTCTTAAAAGGCCTGGTGAGTTCCTTATAACTTTACAACAAAAACATGCCACAGATCAAATCTAATGGTAGGGATCTGGGAGAACCCTCTATAAAAGGCTTAGACTGAAAGCAAAGTTTGATAACAAACATATATCTTTCAAATACAACACACTCACTCAAATCCAAAAAAGAATGCATACTGCCAAGACATATTTGTTGTTGCCCTTGCAGATGGTTCATAAACCATACAACTTTTACTCTTTTAGTCTTGATTCCTGTTTACCTCCCCATCCATATTGATCATGTACCCAAGGAAATACACAAGAATTCAAAAAAAAGCTGCACTTCATTACGGAGCATAAAAAATAAGATTGCACTTTCTAGTCCTTTACTTATGAAAGACTAGCCTTTGTGGGTTCTTCTTCAATTCCATTGAGATTGCAAAGAGAAAGCAGGACACCCTTGTTCTTTCAATAGAATAACGATGCTACATGTTATCAAGCAATTACATCTAAGAGCAGCTTCCAGGGAAAAGATGAGTCAACAAGCAACTGCAACCAAACACACAGTGAAACCTTATATTCTCAATGAGCCCTTCAAAGTTCCATATATTCATATCCATTTCAAAAGTGCATCACAAAGAGGCTGTACACACGGAATGCATTCTTGCATCAGAAAAGCTAGACGCAGTGCAATGAATGGAACCGAATACAGTTGTCTCGAGACACGTTTTTAAAAGTTCTTTGAAGGGGCTGTTTGCAACAAACGCATTTTTTCATCCTTCCATGCTATTTTTTTTCTTTATAAGCAAGAACTAGACAGATGTCTTTGAATGCTGTTGTGACTCGCTGTGTTTTCAGCATATCTTGCAGAAGGCCACATTTTAAGACATCATGTCAGGATAAAAAGAATTTAAACTTTAAAAAGAATGTTTTGAGATGCCTGCGTTCTATTCTATTCATCTCAATCTAGCTTTTCTTAGTGCAAGACAACGTTGAATGGCCCCTTACAGATTAATATTCAGTTTTCACAGATGATGATCAACCATCCATTTTAGACGAAATCTCAAATTTCTGTCCAACATGATCACACAGGATCTCGACATGTTGCTTCTGAAAAGACTCAATATGCCGAGTTCCTCGTCTGTCGCTCACTCGATGTTGTGTCGAATGAAGTGACACTAGGGGTCCTTCTTGAAGGCCTCGGTTACCTCTGAACTTGTAAAAAGGTTCATGAGAAATTGGCAGACAGAATTTACATGTCCCTCCCCCTGACATACGGGAATAAAAGGAGGGAATCGTGCATCTGTCTAGTCCGTGCATCTGTTTTTTTCTTCGGAGCCGAGCGGATGTGTGTTCAGCAAGCTGGTTTTCCACGACTGTTCCACTCACCTCTCATTCATTCATTCAAACCTTTATTTAACCAGGATAAAAAACTCCTTGAGATTTAAAATCTCTTTTACAATAGTGTCCTGGCAAGTGGAAGCCGCGCGGTTTCAAATAGATACAAAGACAATTACAGATAAATACATAGACACACTTTCACTCATCATAATCAAACAACAATGACATCATAAAAAAAAAAAAAAACCTGAGTCCTAAATCAATTTAAAAACAGTGACAGACAGACTTCCTTTTTGCAAGGTCCTTTAAAAAGCCTTTAAAAGAATAAAGTGAGACCAACTCCTTCAACTGAAGTTCATTCTGAAGCTGATTCCATGCAGATGGTGCTGCAAAATTAAACGCCTTTTTGCCAAAGTCAGTGCGGGCTTTAGGGACCTCTAAGAGCATTGCTGTTGGATCCTATGGCGCATTACCAGCGGCTTTCTCCCTTCTCTGCATGCCAGTGCAGTCCACGCCCCTGAGTGCTTCGACAGCGTTTCCTTAAAGAGCAAATAGACCTGTAAAAATATATTTCCTCTAAAAGAGGAACGTTGAACGTCTTTTTAAAGACGCATCTCTTGCTTCCGTCCAGGTCCGACACAAGACTGGCTCGCCCCACGGACAGTCTGATGTCTCCCTCGGACCCCGCGAGCTGGATGATGATTTCGCTGCTGCATCAGAGTGTGTCACAGAGATGTCTGATGTTGATGACTCGACTGGGCTGCCACCTTTGGGTCTGCTCGTCCAGTCTGAGAATGACGCACAGTTGTCCGCAATGCTTGCCCGGGCCGCTGTGAACTCGGGGCTGAACTGAAACCCACCGTCCCCCCACTCACCCCTCATGGCTAGTTGATTGTTCCTCGGGTCAAGGCGCCATTCACAGCCACGCCACCCGGTTTCTTTCTTCCCCGAGGTGCATGACGAGTTGATAAAGCCATAGAGGGCACCTTTTACTGCCCGAAACCAGCTTCCTCGCTCCTCCACTCTCACTAACCTCGACGGCAGAGCGGTCCCTCAAGCTGTCTCCGCCCTGCATGCCATGGCCCTCCTGCAAGTACACCAGGTCAATGCACTTAAAGATCTGCACTTGGGTAGTCCTGATCCCGATGTGCTGCAGGAACTGCGCTCGATGACCGACCATGCCCCCCGGGCCACGAAGGTCACAGCGCCGGCACTCGGACAGGCGACACCCACACTCGTGGACCAGGAACGACATCTGTGGCTGAACCCGCACTCGTCACACCACAACTCACTCTACCAGGCCGCAATCTCCTCCTTTGGACTCAGGTCGCTGCATGCCACTCATATCCCAGGCAGCCTCAACACGGCAGTGGACAAGCGGTCGCTACAGGGCACGATCAGCGGAGAGTGGAGGCTCCTCCCCCAGGTGGTCCAGCTGATTTGAAAGCGGTTCGGCAAAGCACAGGAGGACCTGTTTGGTCTTGGTTCTCGGATCTTACGTTCCTTGCGACAGCACCTACCTGGCAGATTCCCCTGAAAAGGGACCTTCTTTCTCAGGGATGGGGCACCCTCTGGCATCCGTGCCCATACCTCTTGAACCTCCATGTCTGGCCCTTGAATGGGCTGAGGAAGATCTAAGTGGCCTACCACCTGCTGTAGTAGACACGATCAACCAAGTCAGAGCTCCCTCTACCAGGCAGCTTTACACCCCGAAGTGGCGCTTGTTCGCGAATTGGTGTTCTTCCCAGTCTGTACTTCGCTTTAAATGTAGATGTTCTGAGCTGCTCTGTTTGCTGTGGCAGACAGCGGAAAGGGCCGCTGTCTCCAACAGAGTTTGCCCACTGGGTCGTCCATGCCATGGCTAGCCTATCAGACCCAAGCCGTGTCTGCCCCCTTGCAGGTTCGAGCACACTCTACGAACAGTGTGGTGTTCTCGTGGGTACTGACCAATGGCACCTCCCTAGTAGACATCTGCAGAGCGGCAGGCTGGGCAACACCCAATACTTTTACGAGATTCTACAATCTCATGGTTGAGTCGGTCTCGTCCTGTATTTTCTCAGGTCTGAGCACGTAGAACTCGCTAATGCGGAATGGCTGACTGGGCGTTCAGCGGGGTCTTTTCCCCCTAAAAGGAGTTGGAAAAGAATGCCTTCCACGATGCGTCTAATAGCGTTAAATGGCCCCAGCTGCTTTAACTCTATGCGAGAAAAATATAGAGAGAAAAGGCACAGCTGGTGCAGACTGCTCCCATGTTTGGCACGTCACTTGCCAGAGACTACTTAGTATGGAGCCAGAATGATCTCAAAAATAATATATATACAAAATACAATTCATAAATGCACAGCACAATTCACATTCTCAAAATCCGATTCATAAATTCAAAATACAATTCATAAATACACAAGTGAGAGCATAGATATTTCCCCAATTGCCCAAACAATACATCTCACTTTAGTAAATTAAAAATGTTTTCACAAATATGTATCTATCAAGTTCTTGAATTAATCTATGAATGTTGTTACATTTATTCATGGGTTGTTGAATCTGCATTTGCAAATCGTCACGTGTGTGGATCGCTTTGGATTTGTGTGTGGCTGTTTTTGAGACCTTCCTGCCAGGCTGTGATTCACAACTAGCATTTTTATGCGAGAAGTCCTCTTTAGCCAATCACACTGAGCTTTTAATCCACAAATCATAACACGCAATGCTGATCTGACTCGAGAAGCTGTTACGTTATGCTGTTTTGCACAATGTGCTAGCATTAGTGCACAGAGAGGGATATATTCAGCGTTTCAGCATTGCAGCTGACCACACTCCACGAGTAAGTAAAGCAGACTTTCAATGTCTCATGGCATTTTATGTCTCATAATATATTATGAGGTTTGTTTATGATAATGAAGTGCGGCATTTGATCTACAAAGCTAATGCTAATGACCAGTAGCCATACTTTCTGAAGAGAAGCCTGCTATCTTTAAAATTAAGTGTAAAACAGTTCATTTTCACGGGCAAGGAAGAGGCGAGAAACCGGCTTGACATATAAAATAATAGGTTTAATGTGGAACTCAAAATAAAACGCATGTCCGTAATGATCTCTCTCTCATGCCCGTCCTCCACAATCGGCCTTTAACCCTCTCGGAGGCTTGATTAGCCTAATACGGGACCGGGCGTGTTGAGTCACGACCCGGCCCCGCCCTCCACCGTGCCACATGAAGATAAACATATTTTAACTCCATTGTTTGCAGGAAGGTCGTAGTAATCACAGGTACCACAAGAGTGGGGGGAAACTGTGAATAATTCCTCTTTGCCATGCTTTAATATATGTAACAATTTCATTGGTTTCATTAAAACAAACCTATGTTTTAAATTTTTTTTTTTTTTTTGCTATCACATTATGTGGATTGAATTTACATTATTCTAGCCAGAAAACCATAGGTAAATAGTACAATTTTATCTTTACACCATTATGCCATAAATATTCAGTGATCTGAGCATATGTAAAGTCTTGTAAAAACTTGATATCAATATTTTTCTTTATTCAGTAACAAAAGTGGAACACATTTATGCATGTAGAAGGATTTTTTCTTAATTCCTTGGAATCAAGAAAAAAATGGAAGTGTTACATTCTCCACCACTCTATGGTACATGTTGATCCAACTTATATAAAAATATATAAGTTTCTATTTTAATGCATACTGTTACCTCATTGGAAACATACATTCACTCACAGCCTCAATCCAAATGGATGTCAGAGTGACTGCTGTTTGCTACTTTTAGGTTCAGTATCTGTAGAATAAATATTAACAGGTGTGGATGTAATTCATGAAAGAGAATATTTCTTTTAAGACAGATAGCACAAACAAGAAAAATAAGAAAAATCTCACCGTTCATGGATAACTGTCTATTCCCCTGAAGATTATAATGTTGTACCTAATAAAACATGACATCTCTTGAAACATTGAAACATCAAATAATTTGCTCACAAACATGACACTCATTTTCTCTGAGAACACACTGTTAAGTTCATAGCATCTCAGGGTGTTGAGTCAGAAAGCCAGTGTAAATAGCAGTAGTGTGTATTTGTTGTAGGCCTACCTGAAAATGAGAGATCATTTATTTTTACCAACTACACTCTGAAAGTACTTTGTAATCATTCCCCCAATGTGAATACACATTACAATTGTGATATAAAGAATGGCATGCTGACATACCAGATTAGTTTGAGGTTGGTGTCAGGAGAGCCCCTCGGACAATCCATTATTCAGCATCTGGTATAGAGTTCTTCACCTCTGTCACCAGCTCATCATCAGTACAGGTGCTATACAATGTTCTTACTGACATATTGTTGTCAGCCAACCTCCTAATCAATGTTGCTCAAGAGACTCCCAGCAGTTTGGCAACACATTTCAGAGACAGCCCAAGTTCAATAAGGTGAGTAAAAGTGTTTTTTGAGATTTTAAATCTTGGATCCCCACCCCTCTCCACATCCACTGGCACACACATACTTTATTGCAGGTATTCCAGTTTCCAGAGCCTGTCTCAAAGACATGTACCATACGGTGTAGGAGAATGTAACGAGCTGGAGGACGCAACACTTAAGTGATTCCTATGGAATTAAAATGGTAAATGGTCTGCACTTATATAGCACTTTTTTAACCTTAGCAGTTTTCAAAGTGCTTTACACTGTGTCTCATTCACACACACACACACACACACACACACACACCAAAGACAACAGAGCTGCCATGCAAGGTGCTAGCCTACCATAGGGAGCATCTTGGGGTTCAGTGTCTTGCCCAAGGTCACTTCTGGAGTCAAGTGGGCCAGAAATCGAACCGCCAATCCTGCGATTAGTGGCCACTGTACCACCTGAGCCACAGCCACCCCAATAAAAAAAAGACATCCAGACCTTATTGAACATATCAGAGCTTTAAACAAATAAATGTGCTGATGTTGTCTCAGGATGACAAGCTCAAAAAAAAAAAAATCCATCTACATGCATAAATGTATTCTATTTTTGTTAATGAATATAGAAATCAAGTAGTCGTTGACTTTACATACACTCAGATCACTGAATAATTATGACATAATGGCATAAAGCTAAAATTGTACCATTTTCCTTTCAATTAATAGACATTCTAAATGAGGAACCTATGGTTTTCTGGCATAATTAATGTAAATTCAATCCATATAATGTGATAGCAAAACTAGTTGTTCATAATTAAAACATAGGTTGTTTTAATGAAACCAATGAAATTGTTACATTTATTAAAGCATGGCAAAGAGGAATTAGTCACAGTTACCCCCATTCTTGTGGTACCTGTGATTACTATAACCTTCCTACAAACACTAGAGTTAAAATATGTTGCTCTTCATTTTAAAGATAGCAGGCATCTCTTCAGAAAGTATGGCTACCGGTCATTAGCATTAGCTTTGCAGATCTGCAAATGCCACACTTCATTATCAAAAACAAACCTCAAAATATAGTATGAGATATAAAATGCCATGAGACATTGAAAGTCTGCTTTACTTACTCGTGGAGTGTGGTCAGCTGCAATGATGAAACACTGAAAATGTCCCTCTCTGTGCACTATTGCTAGCATATTGTGCAAATCAGAATAAAGTTATGCTTATTGAGTCAGATTAGCACAGTGTGTTATGATTGGTGGATTAAAAGCTCAGTGTGATTGGCTAAAGAGGACTTCTCCCAAAAAAATCACTATTTGTCAATCGCTACCTGGTAGGAAGGTCTCAAAAACAGCCAGACACAAATCCTAAAAAATCCACACACGATTTGCAAATACAGATTCAGCATCCATGAATAAATGTAACAACATTTACAAATTTTTGATGCATATGAATTCAAGAACATGACAGATACATATTTGTGAAAACATTTTGAATTTACTAAAGTGAGATGTATTTCTGTGGGCAATAGGGGAAATACCTATGCTCTCAGTTTGTGTATTTATGAATTGTATTTTAAATTTACGAATCCTATTTTGAGAATGTGAATTGTGCTGTGCATTAATGAATTGTATTTTATGTATTTTTATATTATTTTTGATATCATTCTGGCTCCATACTAAACAAAACAGCTGCCCTTGAGCGTTCATACTAAACAAAACAGCTGCCCTTGAGCGTTCCAAAGATGGCGGCCGAGTGGACTGACTTGCCATGGAAAACATTGCACAAGCAGTTGCATTGCAGCAACATGAGTTCTGGTCCTGTAGTGACTAGGAAATAATGGCGTTCACATAATCAATGACGAGAGCTATTCAGAGTCTGCATTTTCCCTCTAAGATTACATTTTTACTTCACTGATGGTTATGTTTAGGGTTGGGCCTAGGGTTTGGGTTAGGGTCTATGGTTAATAAAATATGCATTCTTAGACTGTATTACATCATTTACAACTACAAACAATTTGTCTTTGGCACCACTCTGAGGACATTTCACCCAGAAAATGGAGCCCGCCCCTGCTGATGCTTTTTTCCTAAGCAATTTACAGTGCATTCAAGGTATGCATTTTAACAGATTGTGTGTTCCCTGGGAATCAAACTCATGATCTTGGCATTGCTAGCACCATGTTCTACCAGTTAAGCTACAGGAACACTAACAAACTAAACTGAGATCATCTCTATTTATCCTAAAATGGTATGTTATAAGCATGATATTCATACCTTATAGGAGAAGTAGAGAAACAATGGTCTGCATTTGTTTTGACTTAAAAGGTTTCAGGTTGATCCTCTGAGGTCCACTGAAATAAGGTGGTGATAAAGAACAAGGGACACTCAGCAGCAAAGACACATGTTATTAACACGTCTATGGATATGGATATATGAAACAAGATTGCAGCACCCCTGTCTCTCCATCACTATACTCATCTCAAAGGGAGCATAGATAACCACTGCCCCCTATTGGTCCAATGGCAACACATAAAGCTACTACAAGAGTTTTAAGATGACTGATGATGATTCATATACTATCATTCAGAGATTTGGATGCTTCTCACATATATTTGTATTGTCCTATTTAGTAAGACTTGGACAACTGAAAGAGCAAACCAAGCAATACCTATAATAAACGCCCTGCTTATAAAACCAGCTCACGGCAAATCAAGGCAGTTTAATTGTTCTTAGAAAATCACGTCAAAGCCATAGAGAAATGTGAAGCAGGAAAAAACATTTTGTAATCAGTTTGTTACTTCTTTTAAAACTGGGACATTTCCAGGTAGAAAATTAACCCAAGGCTAATTAACAGTCTGATTAATAGGCTTATGAATTAGTATGAGTATTCCACTGGAAATACAATGGACTTGCTCAAAGACAGAATTAAATAGGCTGAATGCACAAAATGACTGGCTCCCAGACTTATCATTAAGTAATGTGTCTAAAGTCAGTCTGTCAATATTATTGACAGTGTCAAGGCAAGTTACAATAGAGCTTAAAGTAAAGAAAGAAAGAAAGAAAGAAAGAAAGAAAGAAAATGGTCCTTCTTTCGTGTACAATGTAGTGCCAACTGGCCTGTATTATACATTATAATAATTCACTTGTCTATTTTCAGTTTATGTAAACAAAATGTTTAATTAAAGGGCAATAAAACACCATGTACATACATAGACAGAACTTATCTCAAATTATGTTTGTTGGTTATTATGTAATCTGTAGTAATAAACATAGTTCAGGTGTTAATAGAGAGGTTACATGTGAGTTTCCCCTTAGATACTGTCAGTTATGTGTTCATCATTCTTTTAAACTATAAAAAAAAAATTTCATTAGTAGTTCTCCACATCAAATTTTGACATTTACTTGAGTCAGCACAATTCACACAACCCCAGTCGACAAAGCAAGAGAGATGTACAGTAAGTGAACTACTGCTGTAAACGTAAGATCAAAGGCATGGCTGATGTTGCTGCTCAAAGATATAACTCTCATCTCATTTAGCAACAATGCAGTAGTTTAGATGTCAGCTGTAGCTAAGTGAACATGTCAAATTTTTCTTGAAGAATACTGGAAAATAGTTTTCAGGCAGCACTGAATAAAGACTGAAATCAGCAAATCTATTTGTCTAAATCATTTTCATTTATGCACAATGCTATTATGCAATCAAATTCATTACACCAAACAAAGGAAATATTTAATAAAAAATTATAATAAAAAGATTTTCAGCCAATTTTGAGTAAATATATTCAGCAATTTTGTGTACGTGTCATTTGCTTTAAAAAATATAATTTTAAAAGAAGACTAGTGTAATTTGGGCTGAAACGTTGTCAATAAACTGGAACGTTTAGCAGTGTGCCAGCATCTCTACTCATTCATTCAGTATAGCACAACAGGTCATTGATCATCCTGCTCTCTAGATATTAGATATTGGCATTCGGCCATTTACAAAAGCCATATCAGTCGACCACTGCAACAAATAGTTGAAAACACAACAGAATTGCCACAACACAATGGAATAAAGCAACAACAGAATGGAACTGAAGCACAATAAATGAACTAATTTAAAGGAATATTGCTGGTTCAATACAAGTTAAGTTATATCATCAGCATTTGTAGCATAAAGTTGTTTACGACAAAAAAGTATATATATATATATATATATATATATATATACTTATAATATTGCTGGTTCAATACAAGTTAAGTTATATCATCAGCATTTGTAGCATAAAGTTGTTTACGACAAAAAAGTATATATATATATATATATATATATAAATATATATATATATATATTTCGCCACGTCACCTTCTTTTTTTTCTTTAAAAATAAAAATTCAAGGTCAAAGTAAGGCATTTTCAATGGAAGTGAATGGGGCCAATCAGTAAATGTTAGAATACTTACTGTTTTAAAATAGCCACAAGACAAAAACAATATTTGTTTTAACATGATTTTAGCATGATTAAATCACTAACCTTTTCTGTGTAAAATTATATCCACTTTTACAACATTGGTGCCATGAAGACTTAATGTTATAAACTCTAAAACCTTAAAACGACCATAAAGACGATGATTTAAACATCTTCACAGCTCAAAAACTACATTTAATTTAGTACTTTTATAAAATTATAAGCTTCACATTTCTGCCTTTAAACCCTCTAAAAATTGGCCCCGTTGACTTACATAGTAAGTGGCTCACCATAATTTTGATTATTGCTTTTTTTAATGAAAAGGAGGGATGAGTGGAAAAATATTTTTGTGGTTTTTATTAACTTTAACTCATAACAGGATTTGTACAACTGTTCAGAGGTCACAAAGGCAGCAGATGCACTGTTCACAGTTGAAAATTATTCCCTGTGCAATGTGGTTGTGTAAGTGCAATGTAATAATGAGTTGAAGCATGCCCCATGAGAGAACTAAAGCAAGTACAGTCATTATATTGCCTAAGAACTTGTAATGGTTAATTCATTGTAATACATTTTGCTTATGGTTCATTCTCCTGAACAAATTGAGTGATATCAGCTATGCAAATAGAGAAATAAACTTTGCTCCTCCCTGGATTCCTCTCCTGAGTACCCCAAACTGTACCCAAACTAGAAGAGCTGCATTCCAGTATCATGAATAGACCCTTGAACACAGACGATTACTTACAACGAGCCACGACATGAGCGTCATTTAATGAGACATTTAAGCAAAATGCAAATATTCTTTCACTTGAACAAGATCACCGTGGAGCTGACAAAGAGGACACCTGTCGATATTCTCAAAGCGAAGTTTACTCAAAAGTTTAATGAATACTAAACTTCAATGTGCCATTTTCTCAGTTTACATTTAACTTTTACTCATAATCCATTTACACATTTTTGACCAACGATTCAGGATTTTATTATTCATCATGTGGAAATTTCTGGCCTGCGTTCTCATGGCCTCTACAGTGCAGGCGCGTAATCTACGGAAGAGACAGAATATATGTTCAGATGTGTGCGACTTGTCCCGTTGCCTGTCCGCTCTAGAGTCTTGTTATTTCGGCGTGGTGAAGGACAGCTGTAACTGCTGCACATTATGTGCGGCGGGAGAGGGGGAGTTTTGCGGGAAGCGTGAACATGGAGTTTGCGGTCAGGGGATGACCTGTGAATATCCACCGGAAAGGCGCGCGTCCGAGGGTGGCACATGCGTCTGCGACTCGCATGAACCAGTATGCGGCAGCGATGGAAGAACATATCCAAGTATCTGTCGACTGAGAGCTGAAAACAGGCGGGCTGAGCTGAGCGGCATACCTGCTGTCATTTTCATCCAGAGAGGCCCCTGCGAGACCGGTGAGCAAAAAAAAAAAAATCTATTTTTTATGTGCACAGCACCTGGCCAACTTGACAGAAGTTAATTACAGTCTAAACGGTGTTTGCATTTTTGTTCTCCCAAGATGTTACTTGCAGATGACGCAAAAATTGAAATTGTATGGACATTTTATTTTGCAAAATAGGTGTGTCGTGTCATTAAAAAAGGATAATTTGCGGCAAAAACTTAAATAAATACCTTAAGCGTATTATTATTAGGGTAAAGCAGGGCAAAAGGTTCTGCACTATTGAAATAGCATTAAAATCTACCACAGCACTTTCCTAAACACCTCTTAGTCATATGCAAATATTTCCTCTTTCGTGAGAAGCATTCTCATTTCAGCGTGAAGCATTTATATGTTGGATCATGTTATAAATGGGGGGTGGGGGGGTACTGTGTGTAACTAATTAATATCCTGGAAATTACCACATTTATTTTGAAACAAAATACTTATTTGTCATTTTCAGTTTTGTTCAAGGTAATTCTAAAAAAAAAAAAATCAATAACTGTCCCTGAAAAGATAACATTTGAGGTAAAAATGTTATCCCTCTTAAGTGGGGGGGAATAGATTTGTCATTAAAAAAAAATTCAAAGTGAGCTCACATTGACTGATTCAATCATAATGAAGATTAATTTGTTTATAGAATACCTTAGATGTTATAAAATGCCAAATGTGTTTGAAATTAAAAGGAAATTGTGCACCCTTTTCTGAAGTGGTTATTTTGAATAAGCTTTATCTTAACTTGTTACACAAAAAAGCATCTTGTTGTGATCAAAAGTACAAATTGTGCCCTATACTATTGCCCCAGATAGATAGATAGATAGATAGATAGATAGATAGATAGATAGATAGACAGACAGACAGACAGACAGACAGACAGACAGACAGACAGATAGATAGATAGATAGATAGATAGATAGATAGATAGATAGATCATACATATATACACATACTTATATACACATACATAACTGTTGTTATTATCAATACTGAAAATGAGTAGATGAAAAGTCAAGTTTAAGGCACATCACAATTAGAGTAAGTTTGAATTTGCAGCTTCATGCATAATTCAAGCAAAGATCCTTGTACAAAAGTAAGAAGAGACATTTATGTGATAATGGATTTATAGATCTAGTCACAAAAAACTTTGTGATGCAGCATTTAAAATCTCTTTCAATGTCAATCGTACTTTAATAGGAATTTATTTCAACACATATCAGTGTTGGTGTTAAGCAAAATTACATATTGCAGGAGCAGTGGTTAGCCATTGAAAAGTATTACTTTGACATTTGTTGTAACAAATGTTTTTTCAAATTTCCAATTTTATAATTCCATGATACCGTCTTGGTTACTGTTGTAACCTCAGTTCCCTGATGGAGGGAACAAGATGTTGTGTCGATATAGTGACACTAGGGGTTGAACTTGGGAGCCCTAAACACCTCTGATGTGTGTTGCTCGCCAATTCCCATTGGCCTTTTCCCAAAGATCAGGGGTGTTTGGGGCTCCCAAGAGCGAAACCTAGGGTCACCACATTGACACAACGTCGAATGAGTGACAGATAGGGAACTACAGTATGTTGTTTCCACATCATATCCGAAAGTCAATGCTCTCATTTGGAGATCAGCTTAGCAAATCATATTGTTTGTGTATGTCACTATTTCTCACAGCCAAATTGTCCTTTTAGATTGGGTGGTTCCAATGAGATACCATTTTTTAACTGAGGGTGCTGGCTGGGTGTTGATTAATGTCAATGTAAGAGTTCTACACAGTATCACAATCACATTGACACTACAATCATTGCAGTTTATATGAGAATAGTGAGAGAAAATGACTTAATAGAGTCTTAAGTCACCTATCAGAGCCTGTAATTATCATTAATATATCATAAATTGTTTTAGGCTTTAAAGTGATAAGTTATTTTTTGGATGTTTATAGAAATGAGAATGAGTCAAAATAGTGCTCAATGAAGAATTATAGGACTTGACAGATTTCAAGTAGTTGAATCACTTTTATTAAATATAATTTAGATATTATTTATCATATCCCATGTGACTATTTAAACAGAATTTATTTTTGATCTGACTGAAACGTTTGCACAAAAACTACAAATAAAATATATAATTATTCTCCTTTGGGCTGTTCTTGTTTCTGCATTTATTTATTTTTTTAAGTGTTCTTTAAATATAAGCTAAAGTAATTATTGATGCAACTACTCTTGATTGAAAAATTATATATTGATTCATTACATTGATATAGAAGTATATTTACAGGCTTATAATATCTAATTCACTGACATACTTTCTGAAAACACAGTGTTTTGAAACTAACTTTTAGAGAAGGTTTCATCTGAACTCCCTGCTTTTATACATACAAATGTTCTCTGGCTTCAGGCCAAGAGATTCAAATGTATTTTGTCTTGACAGATGTGCCTTGGGATATATGATCCATCGCTGAAAATCATGTGGCATGTTCTGTCAGCTATACCTTGCCAAATTCAAGGGTTCCCAGAGGGCTGAAAAACACAATTTCACAAGTAGTTCCACTCTGAAAGTGGACTCTGTATGCTGAAATAGTCAAGGGAGTGCCAATTTCTTCTAGTAGTAAAATGACAAATTAAACAAATATTCCACAAACATTCCATAACATGTTCTATCAAAAAACGACAAATTGTACTTACAAAGCATCAGCTGAAGTATGTTTTGTCAGGTTTCGTTGACAGAAATATAAGAATGGATTGACCAATTACTCATCATTATTTAAAAGGTGGGTTTTTAAGATGCTGCCATATTGGATTAGAGTCAAGATTTCTCAGTTTCCACAATAGAAAAGCCATTCAATATTGTCTTGTATTCACTTGTTGTGGTTAACCCAAGGGAAACTATACAATGTCTGGACCCTGACTTTCTCTCTGAGGAACATGGCTGATGTCAGCTGCCAGAGGCAAGGAGATACACCAATATCAATTTATGCAGAGTTCTCCCCCAGCACGTTCAGATATATGTAATACATTGCCCATTGCATGTTCTTAAAAATGTAGTTAAAGGGAGACCTTTTTTAAAAAAGAATGAAGTCAAAACTGTTACAGCTCACTCAACTCATGTCACCAAGCATGTTTGTTGTTAAGAATTTTTCCATCCCATCTAATGTAATGTTTGATGGTACTTCTGACTTCTGTTTGATTTAAAAGGTTCTCGAAATCCAAGCAGCATGCGCTACAAATTTAACTTCATAGCAGATGTGGTGGATAAAATCACCCCTGCAGTGGTCCATCTAGAACTGTTCAGAAGGTAAGAACAGATGTTGGTTGCTGTTTAGATGCTGAGCAGAGAGAAATATGCTGGTGAAAATGTTTTTAGCTAGCTCAGGAAGAATTCTTCAGATGTGATTAAAATGAATAAAGAGTTTCTCTTTGGTTGTTTAGAAAGATGTAAATAAAAAACTGTTTAAACACTGCTGTCGGGATCAGATTCCTGGTTCAAATGTTTGTGATTGGACAATTGCTATTGCAAATATACATTGATATAGAATTATGTGAGGAAAACATTAGCATAGTTCCCATCAGTATTTATTTTTCAATCTCAAACCAATCTGTAAATAATAAGAACCTAATGTTATTATAAACTCATTTTACATCAAGGGACATTATTTCCACAATTTTTCTTCCTAGACTACCATATTCCAACCAAGAAGTCCCTGTTTCCAGTGGATCAGGGTTCATCGTGTCAGAGGATGGGTGGATTGTCACTAATGCACATGTACTATCCAATAAGCAACGTACCAAAGTAGAGCTCAACAATGGTGTGCTCCATGATGCCACAGTCAAAGATGTGGATCAAAAATTAGACATCGCTCTCATTAAGATTGACTCAGAGGTAAGTAGACCAAGATGTTTAATATCTGGTCTGGGAAGAGATAATAATCAAAGCATGTGGATTTAGAAAATGATCTATCATTAAATGACTTGAAAGGTTAGTTTACCAAAAACTGTCAATTCTGTTGTCATTTACTCACCATTATGTTGTTCAGTATAACCTACTTCCATGAAACAGAAGAGGAATTTTGAAGATTGTACAATTTTGCTCTTTTTTTCATAAATTGAAAGGAATTGCGACCAAGGCTAACATTCTGCCTAACATCACCTTTTGTGTTCAATAGAATAAAGAAAGTCACATGGGTTTGGAAAAACATGAGGGTGAATAAGTGATGACAGATTTTTCATTTTTGGTTAAAATATCAGTTTAATAAACGACAATGAGTTACGTAAGGGATCAACCGCTTATTATCACAAAATAAACACTGACAAGGTTATCGGGACCCCAACGCAAAGCAGAGGGGTCTTCAACAACCTGAAGGCGTTTATTTTGCAATAACATAAATTATCCAGCTTATTATATGACTACTAACCAAATAAATAAGAAATCTGAATAAAAGATTGATTTTCTTTCAAATTAAGTAATTTTGTCAGAAAAAAGTGCTACACTACGAGTCAAAACTTTTGAAACACTTGACCATGTTTCTCATGATCATAAAAATACTTTTGATCTGAAGGCATATGCTTAAATGTTTGAAATTAGTTTTGTAGACAAAAATATAATTGTGTCACCATATTCAATTATTTAATTATAAAACAAAAAAATAATTAAATAATTTTTTTTTTTGAAATTGATGACTTGGACCAAATAATAAAGAAAAGAAGCCAATAAGTGCCCAACATAGATGGGAACAATTTCAATACTGTTTAAAAAGCATCTCAAGGTGATACCTCAAGAAATTGGTTGAGAAAATGTCAAGAGTACATTCTAGGCAAAGGGTGACTACTTTGAAGATGCTAAAATATTACACAGTTCTGATTTATTTTGGATTTTGATTAGTCACAACATAATTCCCATCATTCCATTTATGTTATTCCATAGTTATGATGACTTAACTAATATTCTAAAATATGAAAATCAATTATAATAAAGAATGAGTGTTTCAAAACGTTTGACCGGTAATGTAAATTCCAAAATCAGTTTGCATCAGATATCTGTTGGTGTTTATTTTGTAAATATTACTGTCTGACTGCTTACCGTCCAACTTATTACAAAACTATTTGCCAAATAAATAAATAAATGGACATGAAACATTGATTTGAGTTTGGATTTATATTATTAGCTTACATGTAGAGATCGCAAAGTGATCCGAGAAATAGGAAAGATGACTTGCAATACCTGGACGATATGTCGTGAGGCTCAGGTATACTTTGTTTTTCTGCTTTCCAGATTGGATCACACTCGATCAACCGTGTTGCATTCCAAAGTATACACTTTTTGCCACAATTGAATAAGAACGTGTGTTGCATGTGCATTATGATAGCTTTGTGATACTCTTTTAGAGATGTCATCGGCAGGTGCATGTGCTGACAGTGCACACAGATGAGTGTCTCAGTGTCGAGAAAATGAGTGCTGATAAAGAAATTTGCATCAAGTATACTGTGTGTGGAGTGACCAGCAATACCTACAACCGAAGTATATTTATGCCTTTAATCCCCAGATGTGCGGTTGTTACTCAGAAATATCAGACTGCTAGTTGGTGCCATTGACCAATCAGAATCGATTATTCCATAGACTCGAGTAATTACAAGAATTAACAAAAGACAAATACTGAAGTTTTGGGCTAGCCTCCAGAGTGTGAGGTCTTCAATGGTGACTATACCCTTTTTTCTAGAGAAAGATTGTTGTCTTTATTATTTACAGCTCAGTTCCACTGGCTTGTCATCTGACTAGCATCACAGCTACAAAAAGTAAAAATCATCATGCAATCTATAGGAGTTTATCTAAAAAAAAAAAAAAAAAGTTTTGATATAAATTGGCAAGCTGGCAAAATATGTATGGGGAAATATCAGTAGGTACAGTATCTACAGTGGCCACATTAATTATTTAGAAACACCTAATTCACACCTAAAATGTCACTGTATTCTACAAAATGCAAGCAACTAACCATTTCTCAGAACTAACTTCAGAAACTACATAAACTTCAATTACTTTAGACCAATTTCAATAAGCCTTTTTCTCAAGGTGATTTTAAATGGATGTATGAAGTCAGTTCTCCTCATGATGACATAGGTTTGACAACCAGAAATTGTCCAAAAATTTTCTGGCTTAATTTAGAATAATATATCTATTATTTTAAGATTTGAAACCAAACAAACGTATTTTGTGAAATGTATTTCTTTAAAAAAAAAAAATGCTATTTTGGTTTGATACTTTTTTATTTAATGCAAAGACATTGATCAGTAACATTGATATGGAAGTTTTCAAATACTTTGAGGCCACTGTATCTCTCACTCTCTTACATACAGACTCCACTGCCCGTGCTTTTGCTCGGCCGTTCATCAGACCTGAGGCCAGGGGAGTTTGTTGTGGCCGTGGGAAGCCCATTTTCCCTTCAAAACACAGTAACAACTGGTATCATCAGCACTACCCACCGTGGAGGTCATGAGCTTGGCCTACAAAACTCTGATATGGATTACATCCAAACGGATGCAATTATTAACGTAGGCATTCTACTTACAAAAGAACAGACACTATTGTCCATATAGGGAGTTTAGCTGTACAACTATGCGTCCCTGCAAATTTTTTTTTTTTTTACCATTTCAAAGTGAGCATGGATTGATAATGAATGCTAATGGAATTTCAATGTTTTCTTCCACAGTATGGCAACTCAGGGGGACCTCTTGTGAACTTGGTAAGAACTATTTATTCTTCTGTCTCTTATTCTGCATTAATTATACAGTATTTTAAATATAATCCTCAATATTACAGATCTTGTGTTGTGTATCTCCTGTCTCTATAAAAACTCATGTTTTTATTTGTTCAACATTCAGTGTTGGTATTTAGAGTTCCACCGTGCAGCTTCCACTGTTTTTATGTCTACTTCCATCTGGAAATTTAGTATACCCCGGACAAATTACCTGCAGTGGTTTATATAATTCTATTGATCTTTATAAAGGAAAAACAACATGTGTCCTTGAAAGAGCCTCAGGCTCAACCGGGCATCTGGCTTTGCAATAAAAATATTTCCATTTATATTGCACAAAGGGGGCTTGAAAAAATATGCAAAAAGCACTGCATACTATAAAATTGGAACTTACCAGTGAAACAGAATAGAATGTTATATGGCATATGACAATAACAAAAAACAAAAATCTGTATTTCAAGCTTCTCTTGTCAGTTTAAAGGGAAAAGTTAAAATTATGTCAACATTTACTCACACTCTTGTTGTTCCAAACCTCTATGGCTTTCTCTCTTCAATGGAACACTTAAAGAGATGTTAGGCAGAATGTTAACCTCAGTCACCTTTCAGTATCATTTGAATTTTTTCCCTTCATACAATGAATGTTAAGGGTGATTGACATTCATAATATGACATAAAAAATTGACATAATATTCTGCCTAACATCTCTTTTTGTATTCCATAAAATAATGTCATACAGGTTTGGAACAAGATGATTAGTAAATGGCAACAAACTATCATTTCTGGGTGAACTATCACTTTAAATCACTCTTTACTAATTAAACATAAACTTACATATTCAAGCTGTACCCTTTTGTTTTCCTTGAATAAACTGTAAGTGCATGCAAAAATCTTTTGTTTCACTTGTTTAAACAGTGTACTAACACTGTGCAAAATTCCCTCTTACTGTCCAATTAAATCGGTAAACTCACTGACCACTGTCCCCTGTGTGTCTCAAGGTAGCTGTGCATTCATTACAGTGCATTTCAATATTGTGTTCCCTATTTGCGGTTTCAAGGATGGTGATGTCATCGGCATAAACACTTTGAAGGTTACACCAGGAATATCATTTGCCATTCCCTCAGACCGCATACGCCAGTTTCTTGCAGACTCCTATGACAGACAAAGGAAAGGTTTGTAATCGTTTTATGTTAGAGTTTTTGGTACAGTACAGTTACAGTCGTTTTATCTTGACTGACCAAATTAAAGGGATAGTTCACCTAAAAATGAAAATTCTCTCATTATTTACTTCCTTCATGCCATCCCAGATGTGCATGACTTTCTTCTGCTGAACACAGACAAAGATTTTAAGAAGAATATTTCAGCTCTGTAGTGAACAGAGACAATGCCAGTGAATGGTGATCAGAGCTTTGTACCTCACATAAAGGAAACCATATGTAATCCATATGACTCCAGTGTTAAATCCATATCTTCAGAAGTGATATGATAGGTTTATTATTTATTTACTCTTAATATCCTTGTAAAGAAGTTCATGCTCACGGGCAAGGAAGAGGCAAGAAACCGGCTTGACATACAAACTAAAGGTTTAATGTGAAACTCAAAAGACAAACACATAGGACGACGGACATGTCCGTGAACGATCTCTCTCTCCCGCACCACCCTCTGCAGTCGGCCTTTATCCCTCTCGGTGGCTTGATTAGCCTAATTACTCAAACTCATGTTCCAAACCCAAGACTTGCTTTAGGCAGAATATAAGCCCTAGTCACTATTCTCTTTCACTGCACTTTTTCCATACATTGAAAGTGAATAGTGACTGAGCATAACATTCTAACTTTTCCATTTGTGTTTCACCAAAGAAAGAAGGTAATACATGTTTGGCAAAACATGAGTGCAAGTAAATGATGACAGAATTGACATGTTTGGGGTGAACTGTCCCTTTATCAATATCCTTTGATTTCAGGAAAAACGCTGACTAAAAAGAGATATATGGGAGTGCGAATGCTTCAACTTTCAGCTGCGTAAGATGTATTTTATTTCAACATGCTTTGAAGAAGATATCAAGTTATCTTCCATTTTTACATTGCTGTTATCAAATCCTAAACTGTATATAAGTATCCATGCGCATAGCCTCCTTTAATGTGGAACTGGAGCTCATGGAACTGAAAACTACTTCTGTCATTTTTAAGTGATTTATTATGAAGAGTTAATACACTATTGAACTTACCATGTTCATTTATTCCTTTAGTTTAATTAGGGAGCTCAGGGAGAAAGAAAACAACTTCCCAGATGTGAGCTCAGGGGTGTACGTGTATGAGGTTATTCCGGGGACAGCTGCCTACAGGTAAAGGGATATGCCTACACCTCCACATCTTACTTCTGCTCAGCCCCAACTGCACCTCTCTCTTCATTCATCTAGGCCCAGAGGCCACTCACGTATACCATCATAACCCTCACTCATATCAGGATTTATGTCCTTAATAGTATACCACAGGGGATTTTACATATTTGGCCAATGAATATTTTTTTCCCCATAGCACTCCTGCTCTATGAAATGTTTCTTTTATTATTATTTCATGATAGGCTTTTGACAGCAAGTATTTGCAAGACCCTTAAAATCTGCTATTAACTCAGCTGTCAGCATCCTTAAAAATCTGTTATTTTCAATCTGCCACTTTTACCAGTATATGTACATCTAGTTACACACAGATGCTATTTTTATTTATAAAAAGGGTCAGTCAAGCAAAATTCAAACTCACAACCTCTGTAGTTAAGCCAAGAAATATTCAGCAGAGCCACATTAGCTCACATTCTAAAGATGGAAATTCTAGTATTGCTCCTTTTGTGCACTTGAACAAACAGCAAATCAAGATAGAAATACAACCTGGGCTTTATAGAACTTTAAGAGCTTAAACAAAAGGTTTCAACAAGTGCATAGCACTCTTATCAGCTCTTAAGAACATACAGTAACATCCATGCTCCTCTAACTATATCCTTTATATACACACAAGGATGCTGTAGAAGACCTGCTCTGTTGCACACAGATAGAAAATCTGATCAGTTTGCTGCTTGAATACATACTCAAATACAAATTGTACTCAAAAAGTAGCATCAAAAATGTTTGACATGACACCATTGCTGTTTTTTTGTAGTGCTGGCCTCATCAAGCATGATGTGATAATCAGCATTAATGGACAACCAGTGCATTCTACAGATGATGTGAGTCAGGCTGTGCAGTCGGGCGAAAATCTCTCTTTGTTGGTGCGGCGTGCAAACGAAGAAATCATACTTGCGGTGGTTCCTGACGAAGTGGACTGATAAGCTTTAGTCTTTGTGTGCATACCTCTAAACAATGCATTATCCATAAGCATCTATTAATTGAAAAGGGCATTCTCTTATTAAAGATGAAGCATTGTGTTTTGATACAAATAAACAGGTGAAAATTATGCATATTTCTTTGTTTCCATAATTTTTCTTTTATGTGTAAGATGTATTGATTTTCAGTATATATTCTCCTGATAATGTATCATGTCACCTTTTGTAATTTAAAAGTTTGAAATGGCTACTGTATGTGATTGTAATATGTAATATGAAACTTTTAAAAACCATTCTTGTAAATTTCAGGGAAATTAATAACAGCTTGTAATCTTACAATGCTTTTAGAATGAAAGGGGCTTTACTGCATGAAAATATTAAGAATTCAAATACAAGTTGATGTTCTGCCATGATCAGGGTTCCCATGGAAATATCAGGGAATTTTAAAATACTGTTTTTCAGGCCTGGAAAAGTCATGGAAATTAGTAAATTTAGATATTTTTCTCTGCTCTAAAATATTTCATCAGTTAGATATTGCTCTTGTGTAGAGTAAAACATGCTCCCAAGCCATAGTGGTGTCTGTTTTGTTAGTGTATCATTCTTTTGAGTAGGTTCAGAAATCTGTCTAAATTATTTGCTAACAAATTGGCCTGAATGAAAAATTATTTTAAAAATCGGTCATGGAAATACATTGGTCACCACGGATGGGAACCCTGCATGCTGCAATCGATCACATGTACACCTAACTACCTTCTGCTTTCAGCTGTTTTACAAATAAAAACTAATTTTCTCTGCCAAGCAAAATTCAAGCAAGTCTGTAATTTTAACAAAGCCTAAAATTGCTTATTAAATGAGCAATTAACTGGGTTGTTGCATCAAACTCTAAAGGGTCCCATTTTTTCAGTAGACCCATTTCTTCATGTTTACCATGAAGGCCACATGAGCCACAAAATGTGAAAGAATAATTATTACTTTTTGCATTTTAAAGATTACGTGATAAACACCATGGTAATTCTGCCAAGGGATGCATGTTTAATTGAGTGTATTATGGTCTGTTTTTTATTTGCCATTGCAAGCGATTTCATAACATTGGTTCATTAACAGCTCTTTGTAGGTACTCATTCTAAACTAGATCTGCAACATCTATGCAACAGTTTTTTTGTTTGTTTTTTGCAGTCTGCTGGTGCACAAATGTGCACTCAGTAATTTTTCCCTCATTAAAAATGTTAACTCCTAAAGACATAAATTGTTATTTGGCAATATATGTAGGAAATCAAGACTCCAGTCATATCAGAAACTTTATAAAACGGTTTTATTCTACATGGAGTCGGTCCACACTTGGGGGCTGCCATGTTAGAATCACATGACCAGCCGAATACTAACTTAAACTCAGTAACCGTCCTGTTATTTGACACTTTCACTCATTGATTAATCGTGACTGACTGTGAATAATACATTTGTGCAATGGCATCTGAAACTGAAAACTTTTGATTTTAAATTATGCTGCATCCAAGCCACTAGGTGTAAGTCCAAGATGACACAAAGACAAAAGTTACTGAGTGCACCTTTATAGCATCACTTAGTGACAAAGAGCATGTAAAAACCATGCAACAATAAAGAAGTGTTCTGTAGTATCTTTAGAAAATACCAAACCTATTTTCTTGACAATATTACGCTGTTTACAGACCTAGACCCTTTGATATTCTATGGTGAAGTGTGTAATTTTTTTCAATGTTAATACACTTTATTCAATCCCAGTTTAATATGGAGACAGCTACACTACCCTGCAAGGGCAAAACTTCAAAATTTAATTATAACTGAAATCAGGTTTCTTTAGACTACGGTCTGACCAATGGCATGAGTTTGAGCCAGGGCTATACATTTTTCAGACAGATTGCAGAGGAAGGGTGTGTTAGTGAAAACATTTAATCCTTTTTGCAATTACATTTTGATGGCAGTAATGGTTGAGAAATGACACACTTTACCTTTTATATTAATTGGTCAATTAAGAGTTTGACTCTTAGATGATTTTATTCACGTTACAAATAAAGAAACAGAATTTTACATTTTACAAATAATAAACAGACAGTGCATTTAATATATCCTTTTAGTGTTCAGATAAGATGAATCAGATAAAGCCACTTTATGTCAGTAGAAAGTGCACCAATTGCTGCTGTCACTGGGTGTCAGCCCCCCTGTGATCAGGAGAATGAGGTCCACAAACCACCATATACCAAGACCCCCCAGAGTAAGCAGCTTTCCCACTGCAGTCCCAGTATGTCCAAGACAGAACCGATCAACCCCGAAACATCCCAGGAAAAATGAGTACAGTAGGGTGGTAATGAAGTAGTGTCCGGTGTATCTTAAATATAAAAAAGGAGGACATTTAACATAAATAAACTGAATAGCATATAGCAAAGAAGGAATAGACCTGCGTTAAACAAATTGTTGACAATTAGAATAAATTATGGGATGGGTTTTTTTAAATATACGTTTAGAATAAAGCTTATGAAGTGATACAGCTGTATTAACAGATGGTCAATTATCTTAGGACCTACAGTGGCAAGAAAAAATTACCTTAATTCATCTTCATCTGTTACAATAATGAACAAACACAATATGTTTGAACAAACACATAAATTATTGTTTTGTTGTTATACATATTGAATGCATAGCTCAAACATTCACAGTGTAGGTTGGAAAAAGTATGCAAACCCCTAGGCAAATAATATCAACAACAGCTAATTAGAGTCAGGTGTTGGCAAACTTGGCATCCAATCAATGAAACGAGATTGGAGGTGTGGGTTAGAGGCTAGAGCTACTTTGACTTATAAAAGTCAAGTGTTCCGTGTTAATCAGTGTTAATGCATCGTTTCCACATTTGAATCTGGCGTGCAAGATGTCCATTTACATAAGCACAGCTAAGAGCGCACCGGACACTGCTACATTGTGCAGTTCACACAAAGTTTAAACAAAACAGGAGAAAAGGCAGAGATGTAGAAATTGTGCACATTGGTTCTTGCATGTATTGTCACTATTTTTTTCTAAATGTGTGAAAGTGATTTGAGAACGGGTCAGTCTTCCACGCCCCCTTACAATACTTTGCACCCTTCTTAACATTGTGTGTCTAATCCACAGCTAGCAGAAATGCTTGGTTGAGGTTACTGCTGGAGGAGCAGTTATAAAGCACTGTGAATATTTAATGGGATGTGTTCAATAAAGACATGAAATATATTAATTGTTTGTGTGTTGCTATCTTAACACACAGTGTTTGTCTATACTTGTGACTTTGATGAAGATGAGTTCACATTTTATGAACAATTAATTCAGAAAAATCAGCTAATTCCAAAGGGTAAACATACTTTTTCTTGCCAATGTATACAATATTTGCATTGTGCTTTTCTCCATTATTCATTAATGTTTCAGGCTCAGTGATAGGGCTCCAAAAATACTCAAGAGATTGACTGCCCTCTTGTGGTAACACAATCACTGTGTAACTGACTATAATTATACATTTATTATTATATTTTACAATTATAAATGAAATACCATTAGCATGTGGGTGAATGATCAGTAAAACGTATCATGTTCTGTTTCACTTACTTAATACATGGCTCATTGCCTCTGAGAAACTCCCTGGGTCCAGCGCACTCTATGCCATCTAGCGCTGTGCACAACACCAGGGTATGGTTCACATCTTTGTACACTTGACCTCCGAACTACAACAAAATGCAAGTTGTGAGTTGCTGGATAAGCATAGACCGAAAGAAAAAGTGTTTCAAAACATAATTTGGTACTGAACCTGCACTTATGACCATGTCTATTCGGAGGACTGTAACTTAGCTTTCCCAAAAAGGGTTTAAATCTCTTTACCTTCACACATCCATAGCCCAATTCCTGAAAGGCAGAGACATTTCCCCCATGATCAACTGGATCTTGACAGAATATGAATTCCTCTGGTCTAAAAAAAAAAATATATATTATTTTATATATATATATATATATATACACACAAATTATCTTAAAACACCAAGTCTGTACCAAATACTTCACAGGGGATACCAGGGCTAGTTGTCACACAGGGAAGTTGTCACAAGGGCTATATCTCAGTAACAATAAGATTTGGAGAAGTCTAATTGTGCAAATGTGTGCTTTCTCTAACAGAGGGTGTGTGTTGGTTTCAAACAATTCTAAGGTTGTCATATTTTTTTTTTTAAAAATCCATGAAAATCAGGTTTAAATTTATACATTGTATTAAATCTAATATTAACAATGTTTTGATATTTTTAAGATTTTTTTTCTTTTCTGTTTGTTTGCCTCATAAGTGTTTTAATTTAGCTGAAAAGCCTATGTTTAATGGTGTGTTCCATTTTGACAACTTATAGTGTGATAACATGCCCTATTTGGGGCAAGATGTCATAAAAGGCCAATATGTGTGAATTGAATGCAAGTATATATATTTTTCTAGCCAACTGAGAATAAATAATAAACATACTGAGAAATACTGCAGTTAAAAGTGTAACAACTAGCTCAAAAACTGACCACAAGATACATACTCTTTAGTTTCTTATAGGGGGTATGAGAAAGAGATTCTCACCCAATCTTATCATTTATCATAGTTGGGTCTGTTTTGAGTATGTAGGTCACATGACTTGGTTCCTTCTCGAGGGACTTGAGCTGCGTAATCACTATTGAGACACGCTCTGAAAGTCATGTGATCTAAAGCCCTTATACAATCACTATACAATTTATTGACTGATGGAACATACTGACGCCACCAGGGAGCTACGTATTAAGCTCCATAAAGGTGCTCGCTTCATGCTATTGTGTCAGATTTTCAGTGCACAATTCTGTCTAAGCCCGTGTTTATTCCAATGACTGTTGTTTATACAGCATAAATTTCAGAGCAATTTAATGTAGAACCATTTTTACTACACGTTAAAGAGGTCCGACGGGGGCAATTGCACACTCAGCTCAAGGTGCTTTTTATGTCACATTTGAAACTATTATCAAGGTTGAGTTCATTTCCTGAAAAAAACATCAAGCAACAATGTAAAAAGAGGTCTCTAGTGAGCGAGCAAATGTGAGTGAAATGTACTGCATGTGAATGTGGAAAAACATTTAGCCACGCTGGATGTCAGACTCCTGTCATCAAAGCTTATGAACTTATACCATCAGAATCAAAACTCCCTATGCATCCAACCTTAAATACAAATGACATTTTAAACTGCGAAAAAAAAACAGACAACAAAACTAAAATTGTGGACGACTGCCATATGCAAGTCTGGTAAAACGGTGAAGTATTAATTTTACTTGCCATCACTACACTACATCACCTAGCATTGTGCTGGGCTGGTGAAAAAATAAACCTGTGTGACAACAGATGAGTAGATATCTTTTGCGGTTAAAAAAAATGCAATGTTATTTATTGCATATTTATCTGACCTTTATGACATAACCATTTTGGTGTTTCTACACTAGAGTGCGCATAAAATAATTTTTGCCAGTGAGAAATACATGAACTGGGTTTGAATGTTATTTTAGGCTGTGATGAAATTAAAAGAATGGTAAATCTCAGAATTATATTAACTTACCCCCATTGTCATCTCACGTACCCATTTTGGGAAACACTGGCATAAAGGAATACTTTGAGTTAACATCGGCTCAGTTTGGAATTTCCATCGTTTATCCCCCGTGGCTTGCGCTGAGGAACGAGTTGGTCAATGGCATGCTTTTGTCCTGCGAGGATTTTTCACACTATCCAGGTACTACATGTTTTTCCCCCCATTAAATGCTGGGACCGGTTTAGTGTCTAACCCGTGTTTTTTAAGTAAATTAATTTAGCTCAGTTCCCCCATAAATTATGCTGGTGAACAAGCATTGAATATTTTCAGCTTGAGTTTTGCCAATGCCTCCATGACTGAGTCTCGGGGCACACGTAATATAACTCAATGTATGATCAAAATAGATCTACACCCAAGCCTATGGGATTGCTGTGTCATGAAGGATGAGCCTCCATTCAGTGAATGAAACTGGACTGCATAAATGATCAGTTTCTCTCCTATCTTCCCTTCAGTCAATATCAGAATGAGTTTGCCATTGTACGTGCTTCATACGTCCGACAACCAGAATCTGGTTTGGTTTTCCCCGTAGCTGGCCGGGGAGTGAAAAATAAACCTGCTTCATGAATTCTGCCTCCGTATCCACGACCAAGCGTCTCAACATATGCGTAACAGAATTTGATGTTCATCAAGGCACAAGTGTACGCAAAGGCACACAGTGAACATAAGCTAAGGCAAACAATGAACATAAGCACCACACATTGTACCCCCATATGAATGCATTGAGAATCAAGGCTGCTTCCCCATTTCTATGTTAGGGAAGATGGTTTATCTGGCGTCATCTGCTGTAAATACATTCAGAGTGGCCGGCCCTTATAATTGCCTGATTTAATTTGGCCTCTGTCTCCATGGCCAAAGGTTTTGAGACATGCATAAAAGAATTTGATGTGCACAAAACAAACATTTCCCCAATGCGCATACATTTTTCCATGTTCAAATTACCAGGGAAAGGTTTATTCTATCAGCATTCCATTTTTCATGCTTGAACACAATAAAGGCAAAACATTATCAAATCATCCACAACCAGCCTCGGTATTAAGGAGCAAAGATCCCCTCCGTTGTGCCACTGGTTCAGGGGCAGCTGCCAAAAATAAGTAAAGTGCACCATCTAGTGGTTACAAGTCGTGCTGCAGAAAAAGGCCATGCTTTAATCCCTCTGTCTGCCAGTTTATCGGTTTGGCAGCAGCTGAAGGGCATTTAGAACTGGGTTCTTCGAATGATAAAGTACAATGGCTTGCGTCCCATTTTGGGTTTGAGATGCCTGAATTCCAAGCTAATGAAATATCAATTCAGAATGATAACACTAAAGCAAATTATGTCAAATGCAGCCGGGGGACTGGTTTGTGATAATAGATTTGAAGGATGCTTATTTTCATTTTCAGATTGCACCGTAGCGCAATTTTGCATCCTTCCGTTCGGACTTGCACTAACACCATGCACTATCACAAAATGCATGGATGCAGTTTTGACGCCCTTGAGGCTTCAGGAGCCTCAAGAGGTCATTCCCAGCCATCTGAGCAATCTAGGGCTGTGTGTAAACCTAGACAAGAGCCTCCTGTTGCAAGGAGATAGACTCTGTTTCTAGGGGTGGAGATGGATTCACGGACAATGATGGCGCGACTGTCTCCAGCTCGCGTTCTGTGGGACATGTTCTCCTTGCGAGAACATTTCACAGGCTTTCGGGGCTCACGATAGCGGCTTCCGCTGTCATTTCTTGGGCATGTAACATGCCCGTGACATTTTCAGTGCTAGATGAAAATGACGTGTGGGTGCACAATCGGACTTGCCTTCTGATTTCACGCATTCTGTTGGGACAGGTGTGTCGGCAAATGTTATAACGACAGACATATCCTCCACGGGTTGGGGCGCTGTGTATGAGGAGCGTCCAGCCTACAGGGTTTGGACGGGCCAGCGGCAATGTTGGCACATAAAGAAAATAGACATCTTCTGGAGATGTTCACGGTGCTGCTGGCATTAAAAGTTTTCGTCCTGGAAATTTAGGGCAGCCATGTCCTTATCCGGTTGGACAACAGGACGATGGTGTCCTACATCAATCACCAGGAGGAGTGCGCTCTCATGCCATGCTAAGGCTGGCATGGTGCATTCTTCTGTGGGCACAGGATAGTGTGCTGTCTCTACGAGCTGTACATGTTCTGGGCTGGTTGAATTTGGGATGTGGATCTCCTGCCCAGATAGGGCTTAATGCCTGGAGAATGGACATTGCATCCACTGATTGTGTAGCAAATGTGGAGAAGATTCAGCAGAGTGGATATGATTGCTTAAAGCGAGACGTCACATTGTCCTCTCTGGTTTTTTCTCCCTTGCCCCCCGAAGTGCCGGGCATTGATGCGTTGGCGCATCAGTGGCTGACAACATGTCTTTACGTTTCCACTGACCAGTCTGCTGCATGCAGTTCTGCAGAGAGTTCGAGAGGATAAGGTTCGGCTTCTGTTAGTGGTGCCGTATTGGCACTCTTTTTAATGATTGTTTATCTCCTGAGGTGTTTGATACCATTCTGAATGCTAGAGATCCATCAACCAGGAAGCTTTACACATTCAAGTGGAGTATTTTTTGCTTCTTAGTGTACAAGATTCAGTTTACGGTTTTAGGGTGCAGTGTAATCTTGCCATACACTCTAGTAGCTGCATAGGCTCGTGCTTTCCTGCAGAAAATCTGATGCAATGGAGCAAAGCAAGCACCTTTATGGAGCTCTTGACTTAGCTCCCTGGTGGCATCGCCAGGCACCATCAGCCAATAAATTGGCATGATTATATTTAAGGGCTTCAGACCACGTGACACTCAGGGTGTGTCCCCATAGAGATTACACTGCATCTCGTCCCTCTCAAGTTAGACTGACCAAATAACCAACATGGTTGCCCATGGTGCAGGACATGCTGACTTTGTGATAATTATATATTAATCTTACTTTTAAAAATGCAAATATGAATTGAAAATATTTTCTTATAATGCGGAAGCATAAAATTAAGTCATATGTTGTTCTTGCTTTATTTAGCACATTTTGAAGTGTGCCACGTTGCCAGATTAAGGGGGAGGGGAAGAGATAATCCACAATATTATACATTTATCACTTCCACATATCATACATGCAACCTTAAAGCTACATTCTCAGTTTTGTTACACACAGTGCTAGGTATCAACAGATTACATGTAATTTGGATTATGTAATCAGATTACAAAAAAATCAAGTACTTGTAAATGGATTAAATTAAATTTTGAAATATTTGAATTCAGACTAGTTACTTTTTTATGGATTACATGATTGCATATTAAGAAGGCAACGACAAGTAATTTATTGATTACCCTAATCAATCTCTTTTTTTTAAATGTTATATACTGCTGATATACCTAGCAACGTCATTGCTGATTTTATGGTCATTCATTTTATAATCATTTTATGACAAATGAATGTTTCTATTGTTTTATGCACTTAAAATTACCTTGATGTCTCAGGTGTTTTGAATTATAAAATTTGGCCATGCACTTGGTCAGTCATTGCTGTTAGATTTAAAGCTTACTGTATTTGAATCCAAGTAATGTTTAATGCACTTTTTAAAAATGTCATTAGGAGCTGTTTTTGAGAGGCTCTTTTTTGTCATAAAGAATGGAATACACTTTCTAATTGTATTTTATTTTTAAAATGATACAATGTTGTCCTACTCAAATGCATGTTACATTAAATAGAATTAGGTTGGAAGTAATCAGATTACATTTACCTTACTAAGGAAACGTATCCTGGGAGATACAACTCATAAAATCCAAAATATATAACAAATTCCTTTGGATATGTTTGTCCAAATTATATAAAAAGTGACATGGAATTATTTTTTTGCTGATAATTTTCCACTCTTGCGGGTTAAACTCGGCGTTGTTTACATAAAACAGAGTACATGTATCAGCAAATGAGGATGTTAACTTACAGGTATCGACAAAGGACGACTGGTGATGGAGGGCTGTATTCATATTGTTCCGTATGATTTGATGTTTCTATCGGTATAACACTCTCCGTCACATTTTCTTCGGGTTGTTCGCTAAACAGAATTGATTTGCTGGTCGTCACTCTGTTTCCGGGTGGCTCGGTTGAGTTTTGAGAATGAATCCCATTCAGACACTGTAAAAGCAGAACTGTGAGGAGCAACAAGAACTGCCCGCATAGTAAAATGTAACTGACCGAAATCTGCGGCATGACGATAATCTTCTGATATTTCAGCACAACAGTGAGGCAGAACGGCTAAATGAGCTTTCAGCTAATGCAAAATATTTCTGCTACCGAGTCCTTGTTTTAGATTTAAATATGTAAATGCAAGTCGACATATTACTTGTGTTTTTATTCGATGAAGTGCATTCTATGCTACGCATTGAGACCGAACATATACCATATTACACTACTTAAAACACACAAACAAGTAGCGGAGCTTTTCAGAAAACCGTTTAGGTGGCGCATAGCGATTACGTCATTTTCATCAGAGTTTACGTCACTTGATATACATTTTTAAGCCTCATTCAAAGCATTTTTACAGAAATGTATTGTTTTCTGTATCCCGTGCAATTTATTCATCACAATAATTATAATGAAGAAACATGTGTATGTATTAACGTTATGTTATAATAAAACTCCCTCCCCACCAAACGCCAATCTTATTGCTCCATCATGAATTACTTGTTTAAGGACGACCTCTTGTGGTAAAATTAAGCTGTTTGACCGTGTTGCTTCGAAGATTGAAAATGAACGAAATATCCTTAAGAATTTATGTCAGATATACCCGGGAAAAAAAACAGCAAACTTGACCATTTAAGTTTATATTAGTTATTAACTGTTAATTTATAGTCTTAAATTAGTTTTGATTGATTGATTAGTTAACAAAATTCGTTATTTTAAACTAAGAAAGAACAATATATTTAAAGCATTTACTAATCTTGTTCCGTGTTAGTTACAACATATACTAATATTTTTTTTAAATCAAAAGTTGTATTAGTTAACAATAGTTAATGTCCCCTAGATTATATTACATTGACAGAATGTTTAAATGACGAGTCTGTTTTGGAATGTTCATATTTTCAAACTTCAGCTCTCAAAACTTAAACAGAAGCCTTCAATCTATTGTAAGATGCTCTCTTTTTTCTTTCTTAATGTTAAACTTCAAGCATTTCAAAAGGTTTTGTCACACCTACATTATAGTTTGTCTCGACAAACTTTACGTATCTAGTTTTAATCAGTACTTTGAACCACACAAAGTCAAATATCAATATTTTATTTTCCCAACCACCTAATGCAGTTATAGCAATGAATAGTTTAATAACGTTTTTGTTCAACAGTGGGAATTGGGCATTCCAAATTGGGAGGAAAGGGGATAAAATAAAATAATAATAAAATATCCTAAAATATGTGGGCCTCAGAGCTTATTCAAGGCCCCCTTAATTTTAATTTAATTGCCCAATTGTCACACATTATACATACATTTCTGCATATATACAGTGAAATTATTTATTTTTCACATATCCCAGCTATGCTGGGGTCAGAGTGCAGGGTCAGCCATGATTCAGCGACCCTAGGATCGACCCTAGGACAGATAGGATCAAGGGCCTTGCTCAAGGGCCACACAGTGGTGTCTTGGCGGTGCTGGGGCTTGAACCCCCAACCTTCTGGTCAGTAATCCAGAGCCTTAACCGCTGAGCCACCACTGCCCCTTTAACAGGTTCCTGTGAATATGAGGGCCCCCAGGGGGTATCTCTTGGGGAATCTACCCCACCCATTATAAGGTTAAAGAGTTTCTCAAAAAATGTAATTAGAAACAGGAGGCAAAAGAGTCCTATAAGAAGTCACAGGGACCTGTTAAGGGGGCCTTGCATAAGCTCTGAGGCCCACATATTTATGGATATATTGTTATTATTGTATCCCCTTTCCTCCCAATTTGGAATGCCCAATTCCCACTACTTAGTAGGTCCTTGTGGTGGTTACTCACCTCAGTCACAAGTCTCTGCTTCTGAGACCATTAATCCATGCATCTTATCATGTGGCACATTGTGCAAGACACTGCAGAGACTCCCAGCATGTGGAGGCTCATGCTATTCTACGGGATCCATGCACAACTTATCACGTGCCCCATTGAGAGCAAGAACCACTAATCATGACCACGAGGAGATTACCCCATGTGACTCTACACTCCCTAGCAACCAGGCCAATTTGTTTGCTTAGGAGACCTGGTTGGTCACTCAGCACACCCTGGATTCGAACTCACGAGTCCAGGGGTGGTAGTCAGCATTAATACTCACTGAGCTACCCAGGCCCATTTAAGCATATATAAACATTTGTGTTCAAGGTCGATGGGATGATAGAACTTGCAGTCCAGTTGTTTTTGGAGTATTGTTATATTTATTATACTTAACTATTATATAATATATGTTATCATTACTTATATATTTAAATTTAGGTAGGACTACATACACTTAAAATACAATTTAAAGTTTAACATATTTCAATTTATTTAATTAATAATGTAACTATTCAATTTAAAGGAATTTTGTAATGAAATTAAAATGCATAAATCAAGAAAAAAATGTTTGTGTAATTAGTAGATTAGTTACATGATTAGGCTAACTATGTACAAACAATGTTGAAATAAATAAATGTATGTGTACCAAATTTTGAATATTAAAAATAAATAGAGGATACAAAAAAAAACATTGTATAAAATGTATAATTTATTTAATGGTTGTTCTGCAACTCTTTTGCACATTTTATTCATTGTTCACACCTTTACAAAGCAGATACAGATTCATTAATAAATAGTATATATTAAATTTGAACTGTTAAATACCATAGATTTACAATGCACATCATCTCCGCCTTATTTTGTTTTTTTTACACTTTGAATAGGTCTCTGTTCCTGTATAGCCTCTACAGATCCCGACATAGTGTGATTTGATCATGATCATGTTGTGATGTAACCACAGGTGATCCAGGAGTTGCAGTAACAGCAAGCTTGTTTTTATCAGTTTCACAATCTGATATAAATACTGAGGTTTGCGACATTTTTCGGCCATGCGCCCACATTGGTAGAGGGTAGGTTATGCATTGAGGTCGGTAGCTCACATTGAGAATATTAGGACGGTGAACCTGGTATGATACCCCAGAGGAGTTGGAAGAAGATGTGGTCATGTAATTCTGTGGATAAGGTAAGATACTTCCATGTGCCCAAACAAGCACACCCTGTAAAAAGGTCAAGCAGATCAAATAATTAATTTTAATACATTTTCTTGTTATAATTTACATGCATGTTAAGGGCAATAAACCACCACATTTTAGTTTGTGCTGATACAGCCAAATAGGCATTCATTTAAAAGCAAGGTCAAAACTATGGCTAGTTTTGAGCCCAACATACTGTTCCACATTTAAGGCACTCTTAGTAGTATCTAAACCAAATAACAGTGAAGGACAGTGATCAGTGGTTCCTACCTGAGAGGTTATTCTATGCTTCTCAAAGCTGGGTGATAAATGTGGCATACCAATGGGTCCTTGTTGTGAGGATGAGTCTCCAGAGGTGTAACCTTGGAACTCCCCTTCCTTTGACTTTCTGAATAGCCAAGGACCTGTTGCTTCAGATGCCAAAAGTGGTTTGGTTCCAGCATAATTAAACTGGCATAAATTTGACAAGAAATGTGGTGGCATATGCAGAGAATGTATTAGGCCTGGTGTAGGGACGTCATAGTGCCGAGAGAGCAAACCCTCAGTCTCATCTGCTTTAAACTTGTGTTGTTGTCCATTTCTGTTTTCAAATGATTCATTTTCAGCACTCTCCTCACCAAGCTTTTCCCTGCTACTGATTTCTACATTCCTATCTTTATGTTTGTCCACTTTTGATTCGTTCTTTGGTTCCTGTACTGTTGTTGAGATTTCTCTGGAACTTTGGTCATCCGTGGAAACTGAGTTCTTGGCATCTCCATTCCTCTCCTCTTCTCCATCTTCATCAAGGTTACTCTCATTAGCATCTGTAAAGTACATATCACATGAGTTTGTTAGGAACAATAACATTAAAATGTATAAGAGGACAAAGAAGAACAAAAAGCATACTTCTAAAAAACATAAATAATCATATTTAGTTAAAACTTGTTTACAATGAAATACCTGTTGAGGTTGATGTCACGATATTGGGTTCTTGAATTAAGTAATTCGAGGAACTTTGGTCCGCCAATACAATTCTTTTTTTCGGTTCCATATCTTCACAGCACTGATTCAACATTTGTTTCCTAAATATCAGGAAATGCTCATGTCAGTGGGCATTACATGAAATCTCTTAAGACCTATGTTTAGGAACTTTGGAAGAGAAAACACATTTGACAAAAACGTTTCTGACCTTTTCTCTCGTCTCCCATTCCCGGTATCACGGAATCCTTTCGCAAATGGATTATTATCGATTTTCAGCTGAGTTATCTTCATTCAAAGAAAAAGAACAAAATTTAGTTACCTACTAAACAATTCCCAACACATAAGAAATGTGTTAACTTCATACAACATGTAGTTGGGAATTGTTTAGTAGGTAACTGTAGGCCTATGTGCTTTGAGTTTTATCAACCTATTTATAGGCTAATGAATTTGACCCATTTTTCTGAAACATCCATCAACTAATATAGGTCTGTATATATAACATTTAAATCGACAAGTTTGCTCACCTTTTCATTTTGGTATGCTGTCACAGCGATGAATTCTGTCTCTGGAAACACATAGGTTTTGAATGTACTGTAAGGAAGTTTGAGGACGTCGTTGGCTCGAACAATATGAAACCTCGGCTGATATTTATGCATGGAGTTTAAAATTGTCTGCAAATCCACAGCAAAAATAATAAGAAACCATAATAAATTTATATAGTTAATAGTTTTTATTTAATAAATTATTGTTAACATAATTAAGTCAATTTCTCATAATGATACGGATACATATAAGTTTATAAAATAGGCTGCTCCTAAATACTAAAAACAAGCAAATGAAAATTTTTTTACTTTAATTCAACTGAGTTTCTTTTAAAAGTGGCCACTTGTTGAAATATCGACCATAAATCATGAATCACGTCAACGATATTAAACCACTCACAAATCCATGTTTGTCAGATATATTGTTCGTCAGTTTCAGTTTATGAAAAGTCACAATTTTGGACATCCATTGCTCCCCGGTTGCAGGACTGTCTGGATGAACATACATTCGCTTCGGCATTTCTGGATCGGCCTTGCCAGCCACCATCCAGCGGGAGTTGTGAAACTTGTATCTGTAGTCATCAGCCGCGACTATATCCATTAGCAGCATGTACCTCGCGTTTCTGTCAAATCCGCTGCAGCGCACTTTGAATGCTGGAAACATTCGCCTCAAAGAAGCACAACAAATGTTTTAATACTGTCACCACAATAAATAAATACATATGCACAGTGTGCAAGTAAGTGTGAAGCAAGTTTCTGCTGAATGCGTAAAGGCGCGTTTTCATAATACTGGCGCGATCTCGCGCATTTCAAAATAACAACTGCAATTGTAACACGGCTCTCGAATAGCCTAGTCTAGTTCTTACCTTCCAGATTTTGTTATTACCATCTCCGTGCCGCTCTTGTGAAACTGGCCCCACAGTTCCTTGCCTTCCAGGTGAACGACGGGGTCAACCTCAGTTGCCAGTTGGGAATCTCTAGCCTCCACAGGGAGCTGAGCAGGAGACGCCGTTTCTTTGAATGCCAAGCGAATGGGGTCAGGGAACACGTTCGCAAACTGTTGCTTCCCGTATCCAACCGGGAATAACTGAGACTGCTGTCCAAGCATCGAACTGATTGTGAAGTCAGAGGGACCGGCCGGTAAGAAATGGTGGTGCATTCTCTCAACTTGCTCAGCAGTCTATCTGTGAAGTTATTTTATAATTTAAAAAAAAAGATCACTCCATGCCCACATTGTATGCAATCATTCTATTCAATAATGTCTTCGGCATTCGTCCATATTGCAGTAGCTAAATCGTGCTACTTTTAGTGTGTACGACACTTGGCATTTTAACCGCCTCACCGTTGTCAGTTTTTGAGTCAGTCACCCATTTTTATGGTTGTCTTTCTTTGTCCTGTTGAGTGCTAAAAACTCAACTGCAGAGTCAATAGAGGTTGTTTTATTGGGTCTCTTGCGCAAAGATGAACCCAAAGGACCTCATGCTACACTCGTCGGATTTCCAGACAGCATGATGGTTTGTGGTCGGTATGGGTGAGTATGTTTGAAGTCTTGTGTTTCTGATTGGCTCAGTGGACACATCTAAACCAATTGTGTTTCATAAGGGCGTGGTAGGCTACATTGATTTTTCTAAGAAACAACTGCAACAAACTGATTTCATACAAACTAAGCATCAGCTGTCCAGATTGTCGCTTATGTTGTGCATAAAGTGATTCAAGAATTCACATAACCTTCACAGGTGACACTTTACAATAAGGATTCATTTGTTCACATTAATGCATTAGGTATCATGAACAAACAATTAACAATGTAGTTTTTTACAGAATGAATTAATCTTAGTTAATGTTAAAAAAAATAAAATGTCATAGTGCATTAACTAATGTTAACTTATACAACATTTGATTAAAAAATGTATTAGTATATGTTGAAGTTAACATTAACTCAGATAAATAAATGCTGCAAACATATTGTTTATTGTTAATTCATGTTAACTTATGTAACAAATGGAACCTTATTGTAGTGTTACGCATTCACAAAACCTAAGTAAAATCTTAAACTATTAAAAATTATGAAAATGAAAAATAACTGACACTTATCATCAATGTGCTTTTGTGTTAAGGTAAAAACAAAACACAGTTTGTTATAATAATATATTCAAACAAAATTCCTCTAAAAAAATGAAATTTTTTATATATCATTTTTAGGTATCTAATAAATGAATCAGTATGTTTTAGAACTTTGATCAGCCTCCTAAAATGACCACAGTATTATATGATTATTCTGATATTTAATAATATCACATATAATGACAAAACGGTCTGAAGAATGACATATGAAATATTGTATTTAGACTTAACTGATGCTCTTTTTAGGACTGTCACATTAAATTACCCCTCCCACTCACCTCCCACAAGACCACCCATAATCAATCTTACACCAGTAATCTAAATGTTTGATGCAAAAGCACCACACAGCACAACCGTACTCTCTTTAACCCAGGAAAAAAAGCTGTATAGGCTTTCTCATGCAGATATTTCAAGCAGAACCTTCTTGTCAAATAATAGTACTTTTTTCAAATTATTTTTATTATTTGTATAGCACTTTTCACAATACACAATGTTTCAAATATTTACATAAAATCATACTGTGATGTCTGTAATGTCTTTAAAGGAAAAGTTGTATCTGTTATCTAATAAACTCATCGTTTATTAACCCTTATGCCACCCTAGATGTGTATGACTTTCGTTCTTCTGTTGAACACAAAGGAAGATTTTAAGAAGAATATCTCAGCTCTGTAAGTCCACACAATGCAAGTGACTGGTGGCCAGAACCTTGAAGATTTAACCACTGGAGTCTTAAGGATTACTTTTTTTTTTTTTTGGACCTTCAAAGTTCTGGCCTCCATTCACTTGCATTGTATGGACTTACAGAGCTAGGACATTCTCCTAAAAATCTTTGTTTGTGTTCAGCAGAAGACAGAAAGTCATACACATCTTGGATGGCATGAGGGTGAGTAAATGATAAGAGAATTTTCATTTTTGGATGAACTATCTCTTAAATATCTTAAAGTCCCCAGTGAACAGCTTCATTGAAAACTTGATTGAAAACCATGCCTTATTGTCTTAATATCTTTAAGTTTAGTTAGAGGAGAGGAAAAAAAAATATTAGGAGAACATAATGCCAAATTATTTAGCAATGTGTTTTAAAATGTATGTATTATTAGAGTAGATTAAGTGATGAAATGTTTTTGGTAGACAACTAAAGGGTAGTGATTGACAATTTTAGTAGGGTTGCCCTCAAAAATGTCCCATCTTATGCTGCTCTCAGACTCTGTCCCCAAAGATCATGCTGTGGCATGAGAGGGCTAGCTGGAGAGTGACTGGGGATTCAACCTCTGCAAAGCTGGTGTATGCTTTTGATTGGCCTGGCTGGATTAGGTTGTGTATTCAGTTACAAGTTTTTATTGCAGAATAGTTTTGGCAGCACATTCCATGAAGGCTCAAAAACGTCGCAGTGGACTGAGTGAGACCAGCAGGATCAGAACACAAGTCCATCCAGGCTCCAAAACTGTCAATTGTGTAACTTTTTTGTCATGTTCACAGTCACATATTAAAATCTAAAGAAAATCTAAAGTTTTATTTATGGTTTCATTACAAGGATATTATGCTATAAATGTTGTTTATGAGGACATCACTAGTGTCCTCATAATTCAAATAACTTTAAAAAAAAACATACTAAACAATTTTTTATTGACAATGTAATAATGCAGAATTTTTTTTGTGAGGGTTAGGGTTAGGGGATAGAATTTATGGTTCATACAGTATAAATATTATGTCTATGGAGAGTCCTCATAATGATAGCTGCACCAACATGTGTGTGTGTGTGTGTGTGTGTGTGTGTGTGTGTGTGTGTGTGTGTGTGTGTGTGTGTGTGTGTGTGTGTGTGTCCTAACTAACACATCTCTGATTTGACAGTCTATCCAATGGGGAAATTCCATCAGACATGCACTATATTCCATTGCATTCTTTCTAATGAGGATAATTTTTTCCTTATTCTGTGTCCTCAAGGCTTTGGCTCTTTAGCTTAGCTTTATCTTTGTGGAGGGTAAATGGCATTGTGTTTTTATTTTTTGTAGTGTATAGTGTTAGATGCCTGGCACCACATCGCTTCAGTATCGAGGCAGTGTTGGGTTACATTGTCCAGCCTTATGTTCATTTAAATACTGGTGCCAGTTTCCCCCCTGTTCAAAACCATCTCTGATATCAAAGAAAAAGAAGGATTATTCATGTCCTTTGTATTTTATAAGTTCCATGTCTGTAAACAGAAATGAAAATCCTGGGATTATTTGCTTACAATGTCGTTCCAAACTTGTTTGACTTGGAACACAAGAAGAAGAGATATTAAGCAGAATATTAGCCTCATTCACCACTCACTATCATTTTATGAAAAAAATATTAAATTAATGTTAATTAAGTTTTTGTTTTTCATTTAGACCATGTTTATGAGAAAAAGGCATTGCGTTTAATTTAGGGTGGTGAAAACTCCACTCATAGAGATACAACTTTATTTCCATGAACATTGCCTTCATTCAGAAACATTTCAATTATTTCACACCCTGCTTTTTGTATTGGGCAAATCAGCTAATTTATGACGATGCTCTGCTATGACAGCTTTATGTCCTGTGCTCAGCTGCTCTGCCATGGTGGCTGAGAGTGAAGAAAAAGATACACACACTGGATTAGGAGAGATATGGCATCTGCGCACATCTGATGACTCAATCTTAACTGGGCAAGGGGAAACCCTGGCTGTCAGTCATTCCTACTTCAAAGGCAGAGCAGGCAGAAATATTTGGGAGGGTGAGAGTCAAGGATACCAGTCTGATATTTGTGAACACTAACAGGCATTGTGTGTCCCTTAACACCGAGGATATATAGTTGCTTTGAACTGTGCCACCACCCAGTACTGACCACTTACCAAATTTAATGGTGATATTGAGGTGTGGCTGGCAGGAAGAGGCAAGGTTTGGAGCTAAGGTTTATCACAGATTCTAAAACGTTTGGTCACAGTAGAGTGTGGACATTGTTTATACTGTAATAGTAACATTATAAACATTGTAAAACAATTGTGCTCTCTAAGGGCAATAAAGCTAGGATAAAATACAAGTTCTATACATTGTATGAATTTATACTTTTCCTCTCCATAATATGAGCAGTCTTTGTCTCATTCATGCATTTTAAGTACCCATTTTTTAGAATTAGAAGCTGTGAGCAGCATTATTCACAGCAGCACCATCTTTGATTTTTCACGGGAATTACAACGAGGCTGTGAGGGAGAGACATATAGTCTATTCAACAGATTTTACAGTTGTGGAATGTGTTTTGAATCGTTCCGCAGACGAAACATTGAAAAAAACAGTAATGAAGTAACGTGTCAAGTCATGATCTTCTCAGCTGTCCTCACTATCCTCTGCAGGGCTTTGCGGTCTGAAACGGTGCAAATCCCAAACCAGGCAGTGATTCAGCTGCTTAGGATGCTCTCAATAGTCCCTCTACAGAATGTAGTGAGGATGGGGGGGTGGGAGATGTGCTTTTCTCAGCCTTCGAAGAAAGTAGAGATGCTGCTGGGCTTTCTTGGTATTAGAGCTGGTGTTGAGGGACCAGGTGAGGTTCCCCACCAGGTGAACACCAAGGAATTTAGTGCTCTTGACGATCTCCACAGTGGAGAGTGGTCACTCTGTGCTCTCCTAAAGTCAACAACCATCTCTTTTGTTTTGTCCACATTGAGAGACAGGTTGTTGGCTTTACACCAGTCCATTAGCCACTTTACCTCCTCTCTGTATGCTGACTCATCGTTCTTGCTGATGAGACCACCACGGTCATGTCATCGGCGAACTTGATGATGTGGTTCGAGCTGTGCATTGCTGCACAGTCGTGAGTCAGCAGAGTGAACAGTAGTGGACTGAGCACACAGCCCTGGGGGGCCCCAGAGCTCAGTGTGGTGGTGGTGGAGATGCTGTTCCCGATCCGGACTGACTGAGGTCTCCCTGTCAGGAAGTCCAGGATCCAGTTGCAGAGGGAGGTGTCCAGGCCCAGTAAGTTCAGCTTTCCAATCAGGTCCTGAGAAATGATTGTGTTGAGTGCTGAGCTGAAGTCTATGAACAGCATTCCAACATATGAGTCCTTTTTATCTATGTGGAGGGTTGTGGCAATGGCGTCATCTGTTGAACTGTTGGGACGATATGCGAACTGCAGTGGGTCTAGTGAGGGGGGCAACTGGGTCTTAAGGTGCCTCATGACGAGCCTCTCGAAGCACTTCATGATTATGGGTGTGAGTGCAACGGGACGGTAATCATTGAGGAAGGACACTGAAGACTTCTTTGGCATGGGGATGATGGTGGTGGCCTTGGTAGCACGTTGGAACGACGGCGCTGCTCAGAGACATGTTGATGATGTCGGTAATAACATCTGCCAGCTGGTCTGCTCATCCTCTGAGCACTCTGCCAGGAATATTGTCTGGTCCAGCAGCCTTCCGTGGGTTGACTCTGTGCAGAGTTTTCCTCACATCACCCGTGGTAAGACAGAGCACCTGGTCGTTGGGACGAGGAGTGGTCTTCCTCACCACGTCGTACTGTGCCTCAAACCGAATGTAGAATTCGTTCAGCACATCTGGTTGGACCTGCTCACAGTGATGGACTGGATGCCCTGCCACATGCACTGCGTGTCGCCGCTATCCTGGAAGTGACTGTGGATTCTCTGGGCATGTGTGCGCTTTGCCTCTCTGATGGCCCGGGACAGTTTGGCCCTCGCTGTTCTTAGGGCCACCTTATCACCTGCTCTTAAGTCAGAGTCTTGGGTCCTCAGCAGCGCACGCACCTCCGCAGTCATCCACGGCTTCTGGTTGGAGCGTGTGGTGATGGTCTTGGAGAAAGTGACATCATCAATGCACTTGCTGATGTAGCTGATCACTGATGCTGTGTATTCCTCCAAGTTGGTAGAGTCGCATATGTTGCAGCCTCCCTGAACATGTGCCAGTCAGTACACTCAAAACAGTTCCTCGCACACCGCTTATGACATCCTCTCCTCAGGCCACTGGAATCAGGTGACGCCGAGGACTGGAGGCCTGGTCTCTGCAGCAAGCCGAGATCACGTAGCTTCTCCTGCAGATCATCATTCAGCTTGGTTGTTACATGAGTCTTATATTTGAGCAGTGTCTGGCGATGGTAAACATGAACACCGGTTGCTCCGATGTACATGTGCCATAAAAGCTAAGTAACAAAAATAGCACCATTTTGGATCTGGAGTGGCCGCTGCGTGCTACCGCACCACCATCTTGGATCAAAGCAGAGTGTATAACTTGCATGCAACATTGAACAAGGAGGAAATATACATTATTTTTAATTCTTTGAGCAAAAAACAACAACTTTTCTGTAAAGTGTTATAGGAAAAAAAATAATCTGTAAATGTGATTACTTTTTTGATAAAGTAATCTAATTATAATTGTACTTTTTACTTTTTAAGTAACTTGCCCAACACTGATAATAATTAATTTTGAACTTGAGATTTGGCAGATGAAAAGTGAAGGGACTGCAATTTGTGAATACATTCAAAGAGTAATAATTGTGAGTTATTTCTTGTCTTTTCTAATTCATTACTTTACCCAATGAATGGCCAATGAGTGGCTTTGTATGGCCATCTCTCAAACACCTCAGCTGTTTATTTAGAGGGGTTGTGATGAATAGTCAGCCGCTAACAGACTGGTGTGACTGGACATGTTTGGACTGTAGAGGTGGGAGGAATGTAGTTAAACAGTGGAACTGAGAAGGTGTGAGGAGAGAGAGGTTCATAGCACAGCATGGCCATCACACAGTCCATTTGAAACCATATGTATGGCTGCTTAGAAATAGATTCAGCAAAGGGCAACCTTTGTAATTTTTTATTCACATCTGACAGAGATTAAGTAAAGCAGAAATAAGCACATCTCTCCAGACAGGCTTACTGTGAGTTGGTCCAACTGCAGATGAATGAGCACAGAGAGAATTGAAAGTAAATGACTGATTGTCTGGGGAGCCTGAAGTGTAGTCATCAGTCTGATTCAGTTTACGTTTACATTTATGCATTTGGCAGATGCTTTTATCCAAAGCGACTTACAGAGCCCTTATTACAGGGACAATCCCCCCAGAGCAACCTGGAGTTAAGTGCCTTGCTCAAGGACTCAATGGTGGTGGCTGTGGGGCTCAAACCAGCGACCTTCTGATTAGCAGCTGATTAGCAGCCCTGTGCTCTAACCACTACGCCACCACCAGAGCAGAGAGATCAGTCTGTGAAACTCATAATTCCTCTTGAAAAATCAAATGGCCTGGTTCTGCTGGGAATTTGATTGGAGCAATTACACTACACATAATAAAACCAATTACAGTTCTTGCAGGGCCAAGAGTAGTATGGCTTTATGTAGAATAATTAAAAAACACACATTTAGTATCTGAATAACTTACATGTATATGCTGAACACAATATATATATAATATATATAATATATATATATATATTATTTTTGCAATAATTTGAATCCATTTGAAACCATATGTTTTCATGGATAAGCCTTCATTTATTGCTGATCTTGTTAAGGGGTACTTGCAGTTGGAGAGGTTGAATATTGTGTCCTTCGATTTCTTTTGTGAAATGTTATAACTCTAAAGAATAAAAAAATGAGAGCTGTGTGTCTGAATATCCCAAGCAGAATCCAGGTGAAAGATTTGTATCCATATTTGTGGGCAACAAAAAGACCCACAATGACAAACTCTACTGAAGGTTATTGCTGTAAATTCTCTGAGAAATATTTTATAGAGAAACATTGCTATTGCTACACTGCTACTGCATTTTCTTGAGTGATGAGAAAACACTGTGTTTGTACTAAAAAAGAAATCAATTGCATTGCCACATCTGCACTTCAAGAAAAATTTCTCTTTTGCACAGACATTAATCGATGTTGGGAGGTCAATGATGAAGTGGCAGTGTAGAATGTACTTTTATTCAAATGAAGGTCACTCCCAAAGAACCACTGAAATACTGGCTTTGCTCAGTTATTTCTAAATACTGTATATCAACACTTTTGTTCTTCTTAAATCGTCCGGCTGTATTTCAGATAAAAAATTGTATGTATACAAATTAAGCTCTTTACTGGACATCCATTCCATAATGGCTTTTATGAATACCAAGGCTTTGTGGGATTGTAAATAAAACTGAAGTGAAATCCAAATGGTTTTAGTGGAAGTTACTCTGTATAGCCGATCCGGTATCAGTTTTGAAGTTTGCTTTAAAAATGTTAAGGTTAAGATTTTGTTAGGAGAAACTGGTCTCAGATCTGCCCTTTAGGGAACAGTGTGTGGCTCAGGGGATATGGTTATTTGGAACACAACTAATCCCATGAACACCCACGCCAAAAAGACAGTATTGATGTTTTTGAGCAGTGAAAACCTACTCTGGTAGATTAGGAAAGGTCTGCCAGGCTCTGTAAACCTGTAATTAAAAGCTGTAGTAGTCCTTAGAGTATTAAACATGAATCTGGGTAATGAACACAGAAGGAAGGGGTAAATAAAATAAGCTTTTTGGTAAATTAAATTACATGTAAACATTTGCTGACTTTGGGGGGTCTTACATAAGATGTCTGATATTTAGGTACAGTATTGGAATGTCTTGCAGATTACAGACATTTTTAAGTAAAAGTAATTTATTTATATTCAAAAATGTGAAATAGAAAAAGAGTGTTTATTTAAATCAAGCTGAAAAATGGCTAATTTGGAATTTGTGCAACTTGTAACTTCACAAGGACTAAATACATGTGTATATGACTACCTCTTCAGCAAGACATCAATGCCAATTTTTCCTATCTTTGCACCCTTGGACCCGCACACTTGTGCTCAGTCAGTCACACAGGTGAAAAGGAGAGAGATGGGAGATGGGAAATGTCATGGGAGATCATCCAAAGTGGATTTGCACAGGACACCTTCATGTGCCTGTCTGGATTTGAATGCTTGTCTACACAAACGTGCACTAGAAAAACGGCTTGGACCAGTATCATACATCTTGCATTGCTTTTTAAAAGATGCAATGTCAAGTTATAACTCTAAAATGGATCCCCCATTTTGTTTCATTCAGCTGTGTCCTGGACCATTTCAGCACACAAGAGAGTAAAAGCACAACTTTTCAAAATGTGTCTCATTCTGCTGCTGCCACCGACTGGGAGAAACAAATGCAGACCTGTGTGTAAACAAACATGGAAGATGTGAGATGTGAAGACCAGCATCTCTGCTTTGGCCTGCTGAAGTATCCAACATCATGGATTGTATTACAGTCACAATATGGTTCAAGCTTTGCAAAGGAACTGTTATTGAAGGATGGGGCAGTTAAAACACTATTGCAAATCCATAAGTAAACAATTTTATTCATGAATATTTTATATGTCAGTCTATTTAATGTCTGTTTAATATTTGATGGAGCTACTTAAGTGAGCAGTTTAATTTATTCAGATGAAATTTGTTGTGTGTATATTATGTGCTAACCTGAAATGTAGTGTGGAGTTTTTTAATTTTCTTCGGATTACGTTTCAAATATAACTATTGAAAGGGCTGCATGATGTCAGCCAATCAGAACAGTGGGTGTATACATTGAAGTCTTAAAGGGCTAGACAGCTCAAAATCAAGCGTTTCAGACAGAGGGCCAGAGACGGTGGAAAATTATTATATATGACTAAATTATAACTGTTTTGGTGTAAAAAAAATAAATAAATACAAAAAAATCTATACCACAGTTATAAGTGGACCTCAGGGAAGATAATACAATTATTTAAAAAAAAAAGAGTATGTAATGCCCCCTTTAAAAGGAAAGAGAAGTCAGTAAAGGTTACTACTTTGCATCCAAAATGTTTCCATGCCTTGCTACAGAAAGATCTTGAAGCTTTCATCCATTTCTTAATAAGATAATAGTTCTAATGTGTGACAATTGATTTCCTCAGATGTACGCTGTCCTTCTCTTTGCCTCTTGTATTGTTTTTCTATTTCTGCTTTCCTCAGACATATGATTTACTCTCTTTATATTAATAAGCCCGGATTGATTTTGCAATGCAAAAAAGCCAATAAAACTTTTTGGTGTATAAATTTTCCAAAGTGTGTGGTCAGGGCAGGGCACTAAAAGAGAAGGAGAGAAGGAAGAAAGTGATTCGCTCATTTACCGCATAATATTTAAGATTGAAATGTGTGTATGTATCAGTTTTTTATGTTAACTATTTAACCATTGCTATTAAAGTTTTAGTAGTTAGTATTATTAAAATAGTAATTAACATTAAAGTTAGTTTACAGATTTTTCATGAGCTATAAGTTATTGTAAAAAATATTTAATTTAGTTGTAATCTCAATATGAGACATACATTTTAGTTGAGACATTGTTTTGTTCTGAGATGTTCAGATCAGCAACCATTTAGTTGCATCCAGCTCTTCAAACAAAAGTGGATAATGTGTGTTGGTGTTTGTTTGCAAATTTTTGTTTTAAGTGTTCATTCTTTAAACTCAAACATTGAACCTAAACTGTCAATAAACATAATATTGATAGAAGCCTTTTAACTCTAACACAGTATTTTACACAAACAGAATTTACCCTGCATATTGATGGATACTAGTAAACTAAGGTACGATTCCATAGAATTACTGAAAGCTGCCCTCAGGGGATTGTTCATTGTGCTATTTCTATTTCAGTTTAAATTCATGCCTTAACTTGAAGATGGTTGTGAATATGAATTGAATCGCTGCTTCTGGCTTGTACAAGCATGGTCATTGCATGCATTTTGTGTGTGTGTGTGTGTGTGTGTGTGTGTGTGTGTGTGTGTGTGTGCATGTCCTGATTTCTGTTATGCCTTTGTGTTAACTATGGTGTCCATTACAGCAGTCAAAAAGGTTGTCTGGTCTAACTTAGACCTCAGTGGGATCTAAGAGCTTGAGAAATGTTTGGAATTTATCATGTCTGTCTGTGAAATTGCCATCGAACTTACAATTGTTTTCCAACATCTTGTTTATCCTAGTTTCAGTCCCGTTGCAGTATATGTATTATCTTCCACTGGACCCACTGGTGCCTCTTTTAGGAGAGTAGAGAGTCTGTAACTGTCTTCTCTCTCAAGTGAATCTCCATAAAATGTGGAAATACTCTATAAGGCTCTAGATAGAATGAACATGCACTGAAAACCCTAATAAGTTGATTGAACTCAATTGATTTGAGTAAACTCGTTCCCTCAATTTAATTGAGTAATGGGTTCTCCCAAAACGTGCATATTTAAGTTTACTTAACTTAGTGCTTATGTAGACTTGACTTAAATTGTTTAGTTCACCAAACTTGATGATTATTTAATGTACTTAAACAATAAAGTTCACTTAACTTAGTGTTAATTTCAAGTGTACTTGTATACTTAAGTAAACTCAACATGATAATTTAACTGAAATTAGAATTTAATTCTAAATTTTAAAGTTATTATTTTTGACTGTAAGCTTTGTGCACACTGCTCTTAAATAAAACAATGAACAACATATTAATCTTGAATCTTTATTGACCAAAATGTCAAATGGAAATGAGTCACACCCTGTACATAACTCTAAATGTGGCAACAATGTCCAACATTAAGTAGTGCACTACATCAATTGTACAACTCTGATCACTTAAGTCTCACATTTGTGTTAATGTACTGAACATGTAAACATAATGTACACATTCTTTTTACATTTTACTTGTTTAAGCAATCACAGCAAACTAAAATAAAACATACTGACCATAGTCAGTGTCTTTGACCAAATTTTTGCACAATATTACAGTACAAACTATACTGTAATTGAAATATTATACACTGTAGAGGTACCAACAATGGTAACAATATACTAAACTACTGCACATTATAGAACTTTGAGCATTTAACAATTTAAACCATTTGTTCCATCATAAATGGATAATGGAGTAAATCGAGGGGAAAAAACAAAACATTGTCAGTGATATTAAAGTCACAAACTGAAGAGGTAGTAACAATGGTAACAATATACCATATTATCTCTTGCAAATCATTTGTAGAAAATTCTCACAGTGGTGTTAAAGTCTCAGTGACGTTTTTTTTTTTAAACAAAAAGCTGGTTTGCCAGAGACTGCAATTTAGGCTTGAGAGAATTCTGTCCCATTGACATTAGCACACGCTGGATGAAATCAAACGTGTTGGCAAGTGATTTTGAGTAATTCAGGTCTAGTGCGTAGATCAGACCGAAGAGGAGACACATAGCCTGTGGGAGGTCCTGCATTTTTTCCATCACCACTTGACCTTCAAGTATTATTCCAATCGTAGAAGTTAAATGCAAGGAATTGTGGAGCTGGAGTTCAGTGTCCTCAAATAAGATGCCCACTGGCACATCAAGGATGGAGTTGCGATGATCAGACACCTAGTGAAAAAACAGGCATAAATAGAGCATTGCGATCAGGGATCAAATATTAATCAATGCATGTTTATCAGAACGTGCACTAGATTTATTAAAAACACAAAGCACGAACCCTAATCCCAAATTATATGGACAAGTATGCATTTGACTTTATGAAAATGCACGTTTCCAGCAAAGACAATACTTATTTTTTTAAATATGCAGTATAAATGACATTGATTAATTTGAAGACTTGGCTACATTTGTATTTTAAAGGAATAGTTCACCCAAACATGAAAATGCAGATTTGGAGAACTGTAGCATCACATCACTTGCTCACAAATTGATCCTCTGTAGCGAACGGGTGTTGTAAGTAAGAGTCCAAAGAGCGAACGTGTGGATTAATTGTGGATTATTGTGATGTTTTTATCAGCTGTTTGAACGAGCACCTGTTCGCTAAAGAGGATCAATTTGTGAGCAAGTGATGTAATGCTAAAGTTCTCCAAATCTTTTCAGATGAAGAAACAAACTCATCTTCATCTTGAATAGTCGGAAGGTGAGAACATTTCCTGCAAATTTCCATTTTTGGGTTAACTATTGCTTTAAAATCAACATGATTTTCAAATGCTTGACAAATGCTTAGACTAATGGGAGCACAGGTGGTTCTTTTAATGTAAACAGGTTAAGAACAGATGCACTTACTAAACATGACTTGAAGAAAGAGTCATCATCATCTCCAAGCATGATAGGTAGTCCTCGAATCACAAGGGTTCGGACCTCCGTTGGCTCGGCTGACTTTAGAGGAAAACACGAAATTCCATTAATGCCAGAACAACTAACAACAAATCAATGTATTTGAAGCACTTTTATGAGAATATATGATTAAAAGACATTTTTCAAAATATCTTCCTTTGTGTTCAGCGTTAACAAAGAAATGTGTACAGGTTTGGAACAACTTGAAAATTACTAACCTTCATTTGATTTAAAAAGTTAGCCAAGTACCGACCAGGAGTCCCCCTTTTGGCTTTAAAAAGGTCCATGAACCGTGGACTATATCTATCAAGGTTCTCGTAGAATTCCTGCTTTAGGTTTTTGCCAGTAATTCTGTTGAACTCCAAGCAGATCTGGGAGGAGACAAGGGCAGGTCACATAATCACATTAGCGTGCACATAGAGAAGCACATAGCGTGCTTTAAATAATTAGGAAATAAATGTAGAGGCCTCTTTTTGCAGAGTTAAAAATGCAACACTTACATTTCCACATGTTCTTGTCTCATATCACCTGTAACAGAAAAACAGTTGAAAATATTAAGTTTTACAAAGTCAAACAAAGAAAATTACATTATAATTAAAATGGTTATCTTACAGAGTTACTCAAAATACACCTAAGGTCTCCGATTAAAAAAGAAAAGAAAAGGCAAACATCCTGAAAGGTAGCCTAGATCAGATGATATGACTAAATCGCTTTGTAGCTAATTATTGGGGACAAGCGAGACGTTAACTTTACCTCTAACAAACATCACTAATTCGTTGTAGACTCGTAGCTATAGTAACAATGTTCTTATAACTTATGATAGACACTTAACGAACTACGTTTTACAAGTCAAAATATCAAATAAGTCGATTTTTCAATCAATCAGAAATGTATCATGAAAATATTGTCAATTACTGGTGAAACTGACAAAGTTTGCCCGGGAAAATAACCCACATGGTCTAAGCAGTAGGCCCTAGCTGCCATCTTCTTTCTTGCACAGGAAAAAAAGATCATCAAATATGTATCTCACAGGTAAAATAAGAAATAAGCTGTTGACATTACAATAATCATACCCTCACAAAATCATGAAGAAAATATCGTTAATTAATGTCGAGGTTGTCAAAGTTTGACCAGAAAAAAAACATCACTAACGTTAACTGGTCTCAAGTAACTTAGCCGCCATGTTCTTTTGCCGAGAAATACACGATTACACAATGATTACGTTTATATTTTACTAATAACTATTACTAATAAAATTAAGAATCGTTTGATATCGCAGTTATCATCACAAAACCATCAATAAAATAACGTTAATTAGAGGCTAACGTTATGTTGAAAAGGTTTGACAAGGAAATATTGTAATTCAAGTTATGGCTGCGTTCTCTTTTATTATAGAACCATGCAATGATTTAAATAAACATATTTCAGTTTTAAAAAGTCAAACAAAATAACTTTATATCTTATTAATTGTACTTACCGAGAATGGTACGCAAAGAAAACTCCCGTCTTGAAATTTGCACTGGGGTCAGCAACGGACGATGCGAAAATCACCAACTTTGTAATCCACCAATCAGTGCATTAGTTCTCTTGTTGCCAGGCAGAACTACTTGCGTGGCCAATCGCATCAAAGGAAGACCAGAGAGAGACATTTTAATTAAACCGATTTGAAATGAATTTGATTTAACGTTAAACATAATATGTCGTTGCTGTATTTCTGTTATTTTGTATATTTTTTAATGAGACTTGTGAAGTGGCTGTGAGGAACTCTTTCATGCATTTTGGCACGTGGCATATATGTGCACGTCTCGTGCCTGTTTATACAAATGTATGAGCTTGTATTAAAAGGCTACTGAGTGAAAACTGTGCAACCCCCAGTATTACAAAAACATCAGGTTTTTTAAAAAAAAATAAAAAAAATAAATCAGTTTATTTCCATTACGATCAATAATTGTAATATAATGAAAGCCATTTGTTTTCTGTTAAAATAAGAATGACACCTTGCACTTGAAGAAAGCATGTATGAATGTAGGCCATCATTTCACAGTCAAGAAAAAAAACATTTGTAAAAATGACCTTTTGTAAGGATTAATCATGATTTTGAGCTCACAGCACTTGAAATCTTACGTTTATGTATTTTGAAGGCAAATAAGTTATTTGGACTTATATTTTTGAGTGACAGGGCCAAAATGCTAAATTTAAAGTAATGTTTAGTCAAGTGCACTTGATTGTTTAAGTAAAGACAACATTAGGGTTTACAGTGTGTGATTGATGTGTCACTTTGACAAAGAGTAAAGAGAGCCTTAAACAGTGTGGTCCAAAAGTTTGAGATAGCTTTTGTTTTGCATTATTTTTTATACATATTTTTCATTACAATTTATGTCATCAGCATAACTAAAGTGAAAAGTAGAAAATAGACATGAATTTCTGTATTTATTAGTATTTGCTATCTTCCCCTTTTGCTTTAATGACAGTACACACTCGAGCATGGACAAGCTTATGCAAAACCTGATGATCCATGTTATTCCAGCATTATTTGAAATGTTCCAAAGTGCCTCTTTTGTGCTTTAATAGAAACAAAGAAATTTGACCTTTTGTAGAAAAGAGTGATCCATGTCAAATTAGCTTATGAGTGACCTAGAAAAAGTGTATAATCTTAAATATTATGTCTTCATTTTACAGAATAACACAACCATATTCTTTATAAGTGGAAGATTCACAAAAGTGAAAAGATATGGAACTGATATTCTTCAGCTGAACAGCAGGTTAATAAATCAACCAAATATTCGAAATTACTAGTATTTTTTATTTAAGTATTTTATGTTGGTTCTTAAGATTTGCACTACTTCAAATAAATGCACCCATTAGAAGTTTAAAATCATTAGAGCCAAATTATTGCAAATTGGTTTAATTAATAATTCTTAGTTTAATTCCTTGGCATCATATCCTCATTTAAGACGTTCTGGATTTATCTGATGTATGTATATATTTAATTATATAGCACTTACATACACATTCTAGCAGAGCTGTAACAAATTAATAATTAGTTTACTGTAACAATGACCAAAATATAATCAATTGTATTTATTTTATTAATAATAATTAATATTTTAATTATTATTAACACAAGAAATTCTGTAATGAAAAAAAAATGTTTTGCCTGTTTGTCTGCACTGCAGACACATTGCATAATGAAATGTATACAATTTATATAAACTAGGTTTACAACACGTAGCCTAAACTGATTACATTTTCAAAGATTCTCTTTTGAGAAAAGTCAGAGTCAGAGGGCCAAAGGACAGTCAGCACAACATCCATTGGTATGATTGAAAGAATAAATAAATAAATTGAGCAGACGACAGGCTTGCTCTAATGTTAATGAGGCATATTGATCAAAGGCTACAGTGAAAATTGGCAAACAGATAATGGGTGAGTGGAGACTTCCTCTGGGAGAAGACGTTAGATCTGGAGTGAATAAGAGCCTTCTTTATTAGCCGACGATTCACAAAAGTGAAAAGATTTTGAATTGATTTTCTTCAGCTGAAAGGCAGGTTATTTTATATCTGAAGTATTGCTTTTATGTTTATTTTTCTTGATTTGCACTGCTTCTAATAAATGTGCCCATTAGATGTTTTAAAACACTAGAGCCAAATTATTGCCAAAAATGTTTGGTTTAATCCATAACTATTTCGTTTAATTCCTTGACATCAAATCCACATTTTAAAATTAACTGATGCATGTATATAAAGGCTTATATACTACATTAATACATTTAATTATATAGCACTTACATACACATTCTAGCAAAGCTATAACAAATGAATTATTAGTTCACTGTTACAATGATAAAATTAAATAAATTCAAACATACACTTTCACAGTCAAATAGACACTTAAGAGATCACTACGGGTGTGAATTATTGATTGAGAGATGCTGGACAGCAGCATCCTGATGAGGGTTGGTTTGGAGCTGTGCTATTTAATTAAGAAAATGTACTCTTTCTCTTCCTTTCTCTTTTGTCAGCACAAACACCTCAGAGGAAGAACAGGCACCCAGAGTATGCTTCAGCACAAAGAGGCCCATCATTCCTCCTCCTGCCTGTAATTACGGCCTCCGATTGAAACAGCATGAAAATTTATGTCTGAAGGTGTTCTTAATGTCTGCTGTCTGTACTAAGATATACAAGGCTGATACAGATAATCTTGTGGATCATAAAAGACACAAGCCGCCAGAAAGAGAATTAGGGCTTCTTTATCATAAAATTATTTACAGGTTGACCACTGCTATTTGTCTCAATGTAGCTTGCTTTCAAGAAAAGAAGAAAAAAAAATACATTAAAACGCTGCAAATCTCCTTATTAGCTTTAAAATATCTAAGTATATGATTTGTTATAATATGTTGAAACTCTATGCTGAAAGAACAGGTGCAGCCTGGTGTGAAATGATCTGTTATACATACAGAATTATGGGCCCTGATTGATTAGTGATGGAGTATTATAACAGCAGGTGATATTGACCTCACAAATATAGATTTCACTGAAATGGGCACAGTGAAGCAGCTGCAAGCAATGGTCTACTTACTGTAAGATAGCAGAGTTTTTGAAGAGTTAAAGTTGTGTGTGTGAACATTAAGCTACTTATCCCATTCTGTTGAATTACTGACAAGTGCCATCTCCTTTCAGACATATTTGCTTAAATTCAAGGGTGCTTACTTTTTGTTGTTGTGCCACTGATAGCATGTAGCATGAGCAGCCTCAGACAAGGACGAAACACAAGTTCCGGACCTGCATCAGTTGTGGCGTTTCACAAAAACCTAGCCTATGGCATAGTTCCCTGTGGCCATACCACAAAGACAAAGACCATGAAACCACATTATATCTAAACAAACATATGTGCAAAAATCCAACATATTTAAAGAATTTGCAGACTCAGAGTTAAAGATATCAACAATACAAAAGCAATTCAAACCCTGAAACATGCTTAGGCTGTTTAAAATATGATTTTTAAAGCTGTTGTATTCAATTTCTGTCAAGTTACAACTCCAGTAAATGGAACTACTAAAATTAGACTGTTAAATAACACACTTCACTGTGGCAGGGCGGAGGGCGTGGCCGGGTCGTGATGATACACACCCGGTCCCGTATAAGGCTAATCAAGCCTCCAAGAGGGATAAAGGCCGATGGCAGACAGTGGTGCGAGGAGAGAGAGATCATTTATGGACATGTCCATCTTGTGTGTGTTTGTGTCCTTTGTTTTAAGTTTATTATTAAAATATAATTTACATTGTCAAGCCGGTTCTCGCCTCCTCCTTTTCCATTGAAATCCTTTACATTCACAAATCCACTTGCCATTCAGACAGGTAGTCCAAACCCACATCATTGGGTGAGCCAGACATTGTCATGACAACCGCCAACAAACAGATGAAAATGTTTTGATAGTGCATAGAGTAACACATAGACAACAAACCTATGAAGAAGATTACTAGTTGACCCTACATATAAAAGATTAGACTACAGGATACATTATAATCTAAAAAATTACTCACATTAAACAGCATTAAATACATAAAACATAGGGTAGAGGCAAGGTCGGAAGAATGCAAAGTTGGTGACAAACTCTTCCAAATCTAAACATTTCACCAACTCTTTCTCCACGAACATGAGCATCAAGTGACTTAGTCTCTCATCACCCATTGTTGTCCTAAGATACGTTTTTACTTGTTTCATGACAGAGACAAAACGTTCCTTGTAAGTTGTTGTGATCGGTAGGGTCAGCACAATTTGAAATAGTTTTATCTATTCCAAATCTATTGTAGACTACTGGGATAGACTGCAGTTGAATGAAATCTGACAAAATGTTGTTGTCATAAGATGGTTTGTCATTACATTTAAAAATAAAATTCTTCAGAACTGACCTGGGACTCAAGGATGACTCATATAAGTGCAGCGTAGTAGTTTGCAAATGCAGCAATTTTCGCTGAATCCAAGAACAAAGGTGAGCTTTTGTCATAGTTCTCTAGTGACTGTAAAATGGCATCATTGTCACTGAACTGGCAACAGAATTTGGAATAAAAACAATCAATTTTCACATTGTCTACTCCCATGCTCTCTCTAGATCCAGTGAGATACTGTTCAAGAGTGGTGACACTTTCTGTAGTCTTGCTGGTCGGGACTTGGATACTGTGGCTGTATACTCAGGTGAAACACCTAGTGTGACAGCAATTTTTTTCACCTTTTCCAACACGGCCTCCCATTCAGTATCAGATCTGATGGTCTCAAGGTGCTCTTTGGTTCTTCTAATCAGAGCTATTACTTTGAGGACAACAAGCCAATACTCCTGAAGCTGTTCAGACAGACCAAATATAATAGCAAATGCCTTTTTCGACAATGTGAAAACTGACAATAAAATTGTATGACTCCAATTTTGCCTTAAGTCTAGCAGCCTCGACTGACCCATCTTTGTGTTCCATGGCAGTTGCATCCAAAACAGCCATTTCAGCCTGAATACAACAATACTAGTTTTTGTACCGCTCTGTACCAGTACAGCCACTGAGATGTGCATGTTCGTTCCAGCTGTTGCACTTTTGTCCCAGGTTCATTTGCGCTTCAATTAACATTCCGTGCCTTGTGTTACTATTTGCAATGAAATTTATAATGTTTGCAGCACGTTGAAAAAGTCTGACAGTTCTGGAATATTCATAATATTGTTTACATTAACCAAATTCAATCTGTGGGCATAGCAATGAGTATAAGCTGCATAAGATACTTTCTCCTTAATTTTAGCCTGAGCCCTGCATAATACTGGCACCATCATAACACTTTCCCATGCAAAAAAGCATGTCTATACCAAACTTGTTAACAATAAAGGCAAAAAGTTCATATGCAGAGGGGTCTTACATATGAAAAGCTCCTAGAGTGTACATACCACAAATTAACTGCAAGCTACTCCTTTGACAGGTCTTTGGTTTCACCCACCAAAAGTGGAAAAAAAAAAAATTCTTAACAATTTTGTTCCCAAAATACTATGATGAGATCATTCTGATTGTCTTTTGATATATAATGTCCATATGTTCACCCCATTCTTACTCTCATCACCTGTCCATTTCTCCAAAAACAAAAATTTGTTAAAAAATGTCCTCGGTTGTTTGACTGTTTCCACTCATCACGCCCACAGAAGGGCAGACCTTGATGGCCCAGGTAACTTGCTGCCAGTAGAAAAGTTTTCCTTTGAGTTTCGTTCACCTCTGCAGATCTTTTGTTAATAATAGCTGTTGCTATTGATTACTTTTTACCTGCACATACGTCCTTGTAATCTGCCCATGCCTTCTGTGTTGAGGCCGCTCGGTGTGTCCTCTTAACTGTGAATGCATGTTCTTCCAGCATGTAAAACCCCTCTCTATGAACGGCCGAGCTCCACTTTTTTCTCCTGGCCCAAGTGACAAACTGCTAAATTTCAATAGGCAAAGCAAAAAACAGCATCATTCATGTATTTTTAACGCTTTGATGAAAATCATCTCCTATTTCGGACAGGAATGTTTAATAACTGCAGCTGCCTTGGTGCTTCATTTTGAGTTTTGCTGATATCTACGATTGTGTTTGTAACTAATGCTGGTTTAATTTAAAGAACTGGTATAGCTCCCACCATTCCCACCAGAGAGGATTGTTTAGGCCTGCTTCTTTTCATTTTTACTTCAGATGTTGACAGCTAACCAAAAAAGATGCAAGTTGAATTGATGCAATTGACTGCGGATGCGCAACAGATGTGTTCTGGAACTGGAAGTAAAATCAATTACTAAAATCAAGTACATTTTGCAATAATGTATACACCTAGCTTGAGGGCTGAGGTGAGGTTGTTAGGTGTTTTATATGCTCATGTAAATGCTGCCATAGTGATTTCAATATCATAAAAAAAAAATATTATCTAATTGCCAAAAACTCCAGTAAAGAACTACACTACCCACAATCCTGGAGTGGGATCCAATCAGAGAAGTCACCTTTACAATGAAAATAATGCTCATCATTGGAGACCTCCCGCTACCATAAATCATCGCTATTAACAGACACTTCCAGACAATGTCATATTCAGGATCTGTTCTATAAATAATTGGATTATCTTTAACAAGCATCTTCCAAGTTTGCCTACCGTAAAAACCGCTCCACTGATGATGCTATTGCATCTACAATACACACTGCTCTTTCCCACCTGGAAAAAAGGAACACGTATGTGAGAATGCTGTTTGTAGACTACAGTTCAGCATTCAACACCATAGTGCCCTCCAAGCTTGATGTGAAACTCCGGGCTCTGGGCTTAAACAGCTCGCTGTGCAGCTGGATCCTGGATTTCCTGTCAGGCAGACGTCAGGTGGTTAGAATGGGCAGCAACATCTCCTCACCACTGACCCTCAACACTGGAGCCCCGCAGGGCTGTGTTCTCAGCCCACTCCTGTATTCCCTGTACACACATGACTGTGTGGCGACACATAGCTCCAATGCCATCATTAAGTTTGCTGACGATACGACGGTAGTAGGTCTGATCACTGACAATGATGAAACAGCCTACAGAGAGGAGGTGCACACTCTGACACGCTGGTGTCAGGAGCACAACCTCTCCCTCAACGTCAGTAAAACCAAGGAGCTTGTGGTGGACTTCAGGAAGAAAGACAGAGAACACAGCCCCATCACCATCAATGGAGCACCGGTGGAGAGAGTCAGCAGCTTCAAGTTCCTCGGTGTCCACATTACTGAGGAACTCACATGGTCCGTCCACACTGAGGCCGTTGTGAAGAAGGCTCACCAGCGCCTCTTCTTCCTGAGACGGCTGAGGAAGTTTGGAATGAACCATCACATCCTCACACGGTTCTACACCAGCACCGTAGAGAGCATCCTGACTGGCTGCATCACCGCCTGGTACGGCAATAGCACCGCCCACAACCGCAAAGACCTGCAAAGGGTGGTGCGAACTGCCAGAAACATCATCGGAGGTGAGCTTCCCTCCCTCCAGGATATATATAACAGACGGTGTGTGAAGAAAGCTCGGAGGATTATCAAAGACTCCAGCCACCCGAGTCATGGGCTGCTCTCACTGCTTCCATCAGGCAGGCGGTATCGCAGCATCAGGACCCGCACCACCCGACTACATGACAGCTTCTTCCCACAAGCAATAAGACTTTTGAACACATGATCTCTCACGATCAACAATCAGCACTGCACTTTATAAATCCTCATTCTGTCAATATATTCTCCCAATTCAGTTAGTGTATATATATATATATATTTATACCCGTATCTAGTGTGTGTATTCTACATTGTGTGTATTGTGTACATTTGTTATGTAAATTGTTGTGTAGGTATGTGCACATTTGTTATGTAAATTGTTGTGTAAGTTTGTTATGTAAATTGTTTTGTGTAATATGTTGTTTATTGTAAAGTGGTTTATGTCTCGTCACTGTCATTACTGCAATGTTGCTCGGAACTGCACACAAGAATTTCACCTGCTGTTGCACTCGTGTACACAGTAGTGTGACAATAAAGTGATTTGATTTGATTTGATTTTGATTTGATTTGATTCCTGAGCTGCTTATTTCCCCCATTTTGTCTGAAGGCCTGCGTATGGCAACTGCCATACTCTGCCACATGCAAACATACTCTTGCATCAGGACCTGCAGCAGAAATGAGCTGCAGTAGTTGTGTTTCCCCTTACTGAAAACTTGGGCCCGGCCATACCCTCCTCCTCATCACACTCTTCCCCCACCCGATTCAGGCCAGGGCACCACCGAGCTTAGGGAATTTTCTTGCCCCAAGGTACATAATCCTTGACTAGCTTTATAATGTACATTGTTTTATAGTCTTATGTTAATTGAAAAGTGATGGCAAAGACAATACATGTTAATCATGTTATGGTTAAAACAAAAAATTATGTTTAGGGTCAAGAACAGCAAAAAATAGAGAGATTCTGTAAGAGAGAGAGAGAAAGAGAGAGAGAGAGAGAGAGAGAGAGAGAGAGAGAGAGAGAGTGTGTGTGTGTGTGTGTGTGTGTGTGGTGGTAGATATTTTAGGAGGCTGATATGTTATGCCTATGTCAGAACCACTGCTAATAATTTAAACAATGGCCAATATTGAGAGCCATGTCAAACATGATTCTTGTTCAATAATACAATTCAATTCCTAAGGCTGAGACCTGGTGTCATCTGCATTCTCAAGCCATGGGAGACCATGATTGTGATTGAAAGTGTATCAGTTTTTCTTCTTTTCTTTAGGGGAAAAATACAAAGGATTAATGAGAGAAAAGCATATCAAGTTATGCCAAGAAATACAAGTGCAATTTAACAATATAAATATACATATTTCTTTTCTGGATTAAATATTACCACAATTATTGAAATTAGAAACAAAAAGTTAATCTCTTGTAAATTAGACTTTGGACTGTTGATAAGTATAAATTCTTAGTCTTACCACAAGATCAAATTCTGGTCCTTTATGTACTAGTGATTTATTTATATTTTAATTTATTTTACTGACTGCAACTGATCTCTGCTTGAACTGGATCTTGGAGAGCAAGATGTCAAGTCTTCCCATGACAATTAAATTGCATGACTGATACTATCAACACCACTCACTACATCAAGCCTTTATAAATCTGAGAGAGGAAGACAGGGTGTGTGGTAAAGGCAGAGGGGGTGACGCAACACAGGGAAATAACCTGACCTGGTTTGAATGGGATCTTCTTTTTTGCCTGATTAGGCATGCCAGCTTGGGCGTGAACACATTCCCCATGATTATAGCCTAAAGAGCCCATCAAACGCAAAGCCAGAACAGCATGCTGTCTGCTGGCACAGTGCGACCTGCCACTGTATACAGTTACAAAGGCTGCAGTCAACAAGGAAACCTAATCGTTTTATGAATACCCACAGAATTGGGCCAGACTTCTTATTTTGAAACAGCTGAAGGCCAGCAAAACCACTTAGGTCACAATCTGACACTGATCTCAATCTTAATCTACACAATATACAACTCCACCTGCATATACAAATACATTACCCTATCATATTCAAGGCTACGGTGTTTATTTAAAATAAATACACAATAAATCATTTTATGCCACATCGTGGCCATTATAAGAAAACCACAAATTGTCATTGTGCAAAACACTGAGATTGTATTACCTTATTTTTTTAGAGCAGGGACTAAAAAACACAATTTCTGTTTGTTCCAAGCAGAAACTGTATTTGTTTTGTTTTTCATTCCGGTTCTGCCATTCCGCAGTCTTTTTTCCAAATGGTAACCAATTATCGACGGTTAATAACGTTCTTTTAAAAGTCTTTATTAAATACATATTTTCAAAAATAATGTTAATATTAAATATATACCCAAAATAATTTCAAATATTTAAAATATACATCTGGCCATCTAAAATCAATTAGTAGCATAAATCTCTCTCTTCTGAACCCACACACTTGGTTTAACCACAAAGAGTGCATGCACAGACCATGTTCTTCTGGAGCTAATAAAGTCCTGAATAAACTTAATACTGCTTTCATAACCAACATTGGGGTAAAACTGAAAGTAACGCACACGGCAGAGGCCATTTGCACTACGTGCAAATACAAATAGTCATTCCAATAATTTTATATAATCACAGATCTGCTTCTCAGTAAAAGCCCAATAGCATCAAATCTGTATTAATGCATCATATTTAACAATAATTCAGTGAAGACTTGGACACAACTATTTTATGTTTTTCCTTGTATCTGGATAAACCATGCTTGTATATATAGTAATATATTGTTAAAATGGTCTTCAGCATGTAATGTAAAGTTACATCTGTAATGTGCAATTAGGCAAAGAAATGTGCAAAGCAGTTTCCTACATGATCAAAGCACATGCTTATGTTCTACTAAAAAGAGAGAAGTTGCCATTTTTCAGGCAACAGGAATTGGTGTAATTCCGAAGATATACTGTGTATCTGTGTATACTGTGATATCTCTCATCCCTTTGGTTTAATGAAGAAAAAGAAGAAGAAAAAACAATCAGAATGAAATTATCTGATTATTAATCAGTTACCAGCGTTTTAAATGAATGTTTTCACTCCAGAACAATTGCAAGTCATTCATTTTCGGTTTTCATTCCTTGAACCATTTTTAGTCCCTGTTTCAGAGTGACTGGCAGTTGAGGGGCATTCCAGAGGGTAACCAGAAGGAATTCCAGTACAACGTTTCATTAGGAGTTAACTTCTATGAAATATTGATATTAGACATAAGGGCCTGAGACTTAAAACTGGATCACAAAATGACATGGATGAGCTATAAGATCAGTATGTTATTTGAGATATTCAAGTAACAGGTGTTTAACCAATAAGTATTGGAGGTAAACGGGTAAACTAACTTAGATAGAAACTCCAAAAACTCACTGTAAAGATAGGCAGCTGTATATAGTAAATTTTAGGCCCATTCTTCCTAACTGATGTCGCTACAGATCATCACATCATGTGTCAACATCTTTAGTCAACATTTACTAAGGTACTTATATAAAGAGATGACAGAGAACAATCTATATCTTCCCTTCATTAAAGGAATATAAATGAAAATTCTCTCATCATTTACTCACCCTTATGCCATCCCAGATGTGTATCCATTTCTTTCTTCTCACCCACACCTATCATATTGCTTCTGAAGACATGAATTTACCACTTTGCATGGATTAATTTTATGTCCTTTTTGGACCTTAAAAATTCTAGTCACCATTCACTTGCATTGTATGAACCTACAGAGTTGAGATATTTTTCTAAAAATCTTCGTTTGTGTTCAGCAGAATAAAGAAAGTAATACACATCTGGGATGGCATAAGGGTTAGTAAATGGTGAAAGAATTAGCCTTTTTGGGTGAACTGTTCTTTTAACGCACACAAGGTCATCACGATTTCTAGGAATGAGTTCAAGTTTAGTTTTAATCTGGCTGGGACTACGTCAGGATTTGCTATTTCACTGAGGTCATCCACTTCCGAATCCGAAGTGAGGATCTGTGTGCAGAGTTTAACAAAAACCCCAAGCGTCAACTCAATACAAATCCATGTGAAAACAATCATTAGAATTCAGGTGACCTCTGGTGGCGAGTAAAGTGAACTAACGACAGTGCTAACTGTCAAACACGTTTGGATGTATTCATAGAAAATAACCGCACATTACGTATATTATGTGGCATTATTCTTTTCTGACTGTAGCAGCCAGGGTGCGGGCTCACTTAGCATCTCAGTAACACATGATTAAATTGTCTGAACAGCAAAGGGTAATGGGGTAACCAAACATACAAACTCACTAAAGAAACTTTAGTCTAGGGAAGCAAACATCAACCTTAAAAAGAGTTAATGATTACAAAAATAATAATAATAAATTAAGCAAGAGGTATTGCGAGTAAGGCTTAACATTAAAGTAAATGCATTTAAAGCTTACCGGTCGATTTAAGGTCACTTTCCCTCCATGTAAAGTGACAGAGTCATTATTTCTCTGACCTGCTGGTTTCTACTTTCAGCTTCATATGTCATTGCATGACAACATTTACATATCCGCTAAACAATTTGCGTGACCAAAGATGCCACAGCATAAGAAGAGATTTTGCCTAGTGTGTAACAATTTGCATAATAATAGTTTAGATATGTTTTATTATACACAAATAGTATTTAGGGTTACATTTACGATTTAGATTTTCAAATTAAGAGTTAACATGTTTCATTTTCAAGCAAATATACTAAATACATTAACGAGTTAGATTTGAGATGTTTTTCTTATTTTAAAATTAATTTGAAAAGCGTTTAAAGTTGTATTTTATTGGATAAAATCATGCTATCTCTAGACTTGTGTTCAAAGAGCTGTTATTAACAATGGGTTTTATGAGGGGGGATAAACATGTATGTGTGCATGTAAATAAAAGTACTAGTCCATAACTGAACTACAGTACAACATTTTTTAAAGGGCTTAACTTAAAAAATATATATATATATATCTTTTTTTATTGGCCCACATCCACACCATGTAACGCACAAAATTGAGTAGAAAACTGTGATTGGTCAAAAAAAAGTGATTGGCATTTTTGTGAACATATGATTTCACTGCTTGAATACAACTAGACCAATAGCGGCAAGGGGCGGACGTTTTGAAGTGAGCGAGGAAAAATGGCGACCATCGCAATGAAGTTGAACTGGAATATTTACATGACAATAATGAATTTACCGTACAGTCTGGCAAACAAAATTAGATTATCTGCTCTTTTAGTTTTAATACTCGCTTTTTCAATTAGTTATGGAGAAAACAGCTATGAAGATAACGCCTATGAATTTCTCAAGCGGGAGTATTCGCTGAGTAAACCATACCAAGGTAAGCGTCAATGACGTTAAACCGGTTTTCTGCCAAAAGTGACACCTGTTTCAGAAAAGTCAACTAGATGGGGAGAAATATACTTCGGTATGACCACTGGTTTATTATTAGGTCATTCGTGGGGTTCTTAATATATTTTTGGTGAGCTTTCACCTTTTCAATATAGAGGAGCTTAGTGATTTGTCAACTGCAGTGATTTACTTACATACGTCCGTGGGGCGGAAGTACAGGGCAGTTTATTTCTTAGATTTTCAGTTTCAAACGATTAAGGCTAAAATAATAATAATAATAATAATAAAATGTCTTTCTGTTGATTTGATTCTCACTTTGAACTATCTCGTGCCTTTACTATGATATCTGAATTCTCTCTTGACTGGATGTACGCAGGACTGGGTTCTGCCAGCTCCTCACACTGGGAGTTGATGGGAAACACCATGATCATGCCTGAACACATACGGCTGACACCAGACTCGCAGAGCAGACAAGGAGCTGTGTGGAGTCGTATTGTGAGTTTAAATGAAAACATCACCATGGCATACTGGCTGAATATAGAGCAGCAGCCTATCAGACAAAGAGGTCCATAAAGTGTGTAATGAGCTATAATTATGATGGCTTTTTTCTCAGTGTGTTTCTGTGTGTAGCCCTGTTACATTAGGGACTGGGAACTGCGAGTGCAATTTAAGGTCCATGGTGAGGGTAAGAAGAACCTGAATGGTGATGGTCTTGCAATATGGCTGACCAAAGAACGAATGCAAATTGGTAAGATAGCAGTTATTTTAATCATCATTAAAAAGTTTTACAAATATTTGTATGACCAGTTTTTATTTCTTTGTGGTTTTGTCTAGGTCCAGTGTTTGGAAACATAAACTTTTTTACTGGTTTGAGTGTTTTTGTAGACACTTATCCCAATGATGACAAGAATCATGAGGTATGTCACCACTAAACTTTACAAGAACAAAATGAACTACACAAGTACACAAGATTACTTTGCATGTCATATCCTACTCCTTATATGTCAATGGATACATCATGTTGGCTTTAACACTAAATTTCTATGGTCTATCGTTCATACATCACACACTCACAAGGGGCCCGATGGATAAATGTTGCATATGCACAAAATGGACATTGAAATGTGTGTTCACAATTTTGCATGCGAACATCAGAATTTTTACAAAATAAACTGGCTGTAAATATGTATGCACTGCCCACAACTCTTCACTGTGCGTATGCACTTTTTTGCTAATGTGTATGCATTGGTGACACCAACTGACCAAATATTGAGCTGAAAAGACCATAGAAAACAAAAGATTCTTTCATGTGTTATCGTAATTATCCTACTTTACAGTTCTTGTCAGAAAGAACAGGAAACAAGGATGACGCCAGATTCTTTCGTACATATTTCTTAAGGAACTTTCATTTTGAAACCATAATACATATTAGTCCATTAGCTTGCTTACGATAATTGAATTTTGGTCAAATACAAGCTATTTTCATGGTGTAAAAATCTACAACAATCATCAAATGGTTGCTGATATACATAAATGAATATGACCGAAACGGCAAGCGTTAATAATTAGCTGTATTTAGAAGAATTAATAAAACCTTTTATTCATAACAGAAACTGTAATCTCCTCCGCCTTGTTGAAAGTTTGCATCTCCTCCCATCTCGGAAACTCAGGTATTCAAAAAATTATCTCAGAGTTTCCCAGTTGTAATTATGACACAAGGACTCATTAATGTGCAACTTTCGAGTGGGAGACATTAATTCTGATAGCACGTGATGGCACCATAAGCTTACATGTTGCAAGTTTTATTTATTTAAAAAAGATAGTGTTTTACACTGCAAAATGTTTTTCTTAATCACATTTCCTTCCAGAAAAAATAAAAAAATCTATGATGATCTATGAAAACATCCTAAAAATTAAGGGCTGAGTATTAATACAGATTTCCTGATTCGATTCCGATTCACAAGCTCTCGGTTTGATTCAGATTTTGATGATTTTCTCATATGGGTATATTTCAGTTATATTGTCCCTTTTGCTTACATATGAAATAAATTCTCTCCCAACTAATGCTGTTAATTATACAGGGAGGGGACCTTCTAACTTGGTACAATATGAAAATATAGATTTTACTAATTATATTTTATTCATTTTTCATCATTTTGCTCACGTTTAAGCTTTTAAAAAAATTAACAAATCCGTGTATACAATTAATAAAAATAATATTATACTGCATATATTATATTTTGTTAACATGTTAATTGTTTAATTGCATAATTTATACTATTTACAAGCATTTACATTGATTTGTTGAACACGTGCTAAAAACCAGTACTCTCTCTTTAGGGAAACCGGCATTTCTGTAAATGAGCGCATGATAATGAGACGGACTCAAATGACTTTATCTCATCTGTTCTATGCATGATTAGAATTAAATATCTCTCTTTGTTTTTGATCAAAAACTGACTTTAAAGAACAGAAACGGTATTAAAAGAGACTATTAATTGACAAATGGGTTGCTTGGATCTCGTCTTTGGACACACATACATGAAACAAATTTTACTCTCATAATGTCATGCAGTGAAAGGATCTCGCTGCTGAATACTTCACCACAATTAATTCACTGGTGATTGAAGTCTAAACATTAACCAGCCAGTTGCCAAAAATATAATTTTTTTAGTTGCATTGCATGAAATTTGTTTGCAAATGCAAGTTATTTCCTCTCATTGTAGTAAAGGGTTGCGCGTAGAGTAAAAGATCAATCTTGGGATTTAAGAATCGATATCCAGATCGTTCAAATGAAGATTGCGATGCAATGGGAAATCTATATTTTTACCCACCGCTACTAAAAATTACAAAAATTACCTGAGTAGCAAAATTGCATAAATTAGGTTAGGTTTATGCTTGACCCTTAAATGCATACCTCTGGGTTTTTTACGCTACCATAAATATTTTGGATGAATATTTAATATCTATATGAGTCTACTGTCACAGGAAATCTATTTATTTGTTTATTTCAAGAGAAATTTGAACTATATTCATACAAATAACTATATTTTTGTGCAACAATGGTGAATTATCTGCATCTCATATGCATGTACACATACATAATATACATGCTATTTCTTTCTCAATGTGGTGCTGTTGTTTCAGTGATTGTCTTAATTGATTTCTATTTGATATTACTATTAAATGAATAAACAACACCGAAGTAAACTTTAGCAGACATGAACAGTATGATTTGGCTGTTGTCATTTGGGTGTACTATTGAAATTATGTAAGTTGTGGATCTATTTAGACTTAATACGTGCCTGAGAAAATACTGTAACTTATTTGTAGCTTATGTGTATTTTATGTGTTATGCGTAGCTGAATATGTTTTTGACAGCCAGTTGCGTCTCATAACATTTCAGTGTGAAAGTAATGAAACCTGTTCTAGATTTTTTGTCTTGATTTGTTGCATTATCTCTTTGATAAATGAAAAATAAAACATCAAAATATATGTTATTTGATTATTTTCTAATTGTCTTGAAAATATTTTGGAAAATTTTACACTATATTGGAATTTTGTAGATCCATTTTTGAAAGATATTCATGTCTGGTCTATTAAGACCAGAATATGTAAGAGTGTTTGGTGAAATTGCCATGATTTAAGGGTTAATACACTGAAAAATAATTTCCCAGTTGTGTGAGAATAAGACACTTATGTTAAATAGGCTTATAACAAGATGTGTTCTAGATAAATATATATATATATATATATATATATATATATATATATATATATATATATATATATATATATATATATATATATATATATATATATATATATATTTTTTTTTTTTTTAATAATAATGTGTAATACTGAAATTAGTAAAATTGCATGCCCCATATAAGTGAAAAAAATATTTTAACATGTTTAATCTCTCTCTCTCTCTCTCTCTCGGACAGAGAATCTTTCCTTTCATCTCTGCCATGGTGGGGAATGGTAGCGTTGCATATGATCATGAACGTGACGGACGGACAACTGATCTTGGTGGCTGCTCTACCCACATTCGCAATGTAGAACAAGACACCTTCATCTTGATCAGATACGTGAAAAACAGACTCATAGTAAGAGACATTCTTGCATTCCTTGTTTCTTTCTGCAGCCCAAGAACATTACACACAGACATTTCATCATGGGGTTATTAATAAAATTATTATTTAATTACTTATTTTTAAACACATTTCACAATCGTATTTTATCAAACTACACAATGATGACTCATAGACATCATAGACATTACACTTTTATCTTCTGTCAGTGCCTGATCTTCTGTTAAGCTGCTTATGTGTGTTGTGAAAGGAGCTATACAAGTAAAAATGACTTGACTTGATGATGTTCGATGGACTATTTAGACATGTTTGAAAAAACAGCCTGAACAAAGTTTTATATTCACTGTTTCAGTGACACTGTTTTCTATTCATTTCCTGTTCTCTCTGTCAGGTGATGACAGATATAGAGGGGAAGCAAGAGTGGAAGGATTGTCTGGATATCCCTGGGGTGAGAATCCCACAAGGTTACTATTTTGGAGTCTCGTCAGCCACTGGAGACTTATCAGGTTTGGACCTTGAAAAATCTCTTAAAGATACAGATTACGGAATAATATTTTATGAAATACATTCTTTTCAAATTGGTAAATAATTTAGTATTATTATGGGCAACATATTCAACTTATATAATGAAAGATAATGCAAACTACAACAGATATGTTGAGACAATTCTACATTTTACAAATGTAGATGTAATCTTTTGAGGTATTAAATTAGATTTCACTCAGTTCATTCAATATATTTTCTCCTCTAGCCATAGTAGGCAATTCTGTGTCTGCCTGTTTTATTCAAGTATGTGAGGCAATGGCCAGTGGTGAGAAAATTAGGCTGGAGGGATAATTTGTTCTTTTTGTGATTAACATTTATTATCGATTAATATATTAAACAAATAAAAGCAAAAACATATACAAACTGAATCATTTCTTAAACACCCTATATTAGCCCCCCCCTCCCAATCCCCAAGTCCACCCACAACAACACCCCAGCGTTCCCACAAGATTATAGACACGCACACAAAAAAAAAATATATATATATATATATATATATATATATATATATATATATATATAATCACACACATAACTGCTACACCTCTCTCTCTCTCTCTCTCTCTCTCTCTCTCTCTCTCTCTCTCTCCATTGTCCCTCCCCGAGAGCCCTCCAAAAACCGCAGATATTTGCCCCACTTTCCCACAAACATGTCCATATTTCCCAATCATCTAGATACCCCTTCTTCAAAAGGTGCCACCCTCCGCATCTCCGCACACCACTCCAGAAATGATGGCGCTCCATCCGACTTCCAACCCCTTAAAATAACTTGTCTGCCAATTATAACACTAGTCAGTACCCAATTTTTTATAAAACTTGAGTGCCCAAAACATCACACAACATAACTCTGAACCCTCAACCAAAAGTCTTGAATCTTAACACACCCCTAAAAGACATGAGTTGTGTCTCCAACTTCTGATTGGCATCACCAGCAGGTGGGTGTGTCTTTAAGACCAAGCCTATATAAACTAGAGGGGGTCCAACAAAATCTATGTAAAATCTTAAATTGCATAAGGTGAACCCTTGCATCTCTAGATGCAGACTTGACATTTTTTAGAATCCAAGTCCACACTCCCTCCTCCAATACCAGTTTAGATCTTACTCCCATAATCTCTTGATAGCAGTTAAAGCTCCTTCCCCAAACTCTGAGTTAGCAGGGAGTAATGCACCGTCATGTCCTTTTCCAAAAGCAGTAATCCCCTCTCCCAAAGTATCTGCCACTTTAGGGAGGTGTGTGCTACTCCCAAAAGCAATACAGAGCAGGTGGCGCAGCTGTAAATACCTATAAAACTGAGATCTGGGAATCCCAAAATGATGAACCAAATTCTCAAAAGATCTCAATACTCCACTCTCATATAGGTCACCGAGTGTAGTAAACCCCCCTCACAATCCACTCTGACCAACAGAAAGGGGACTTATTAATGTGTAATTTAGGGTTCAGCCATATGCTTGAGGCAACATTTAAATAAATGTCAGAATTAAAAACACTGGACACTTTTGTTCAAACCATGTGCAAATGCAAGATAACGGTGTGAATTAACTTCTTCGGTTATTTTGATAGAAAGGCTTTGCAATGGCGAAATAGGGACAAGAACTTCCTGTTCAATACTAAACCAGGGAGGGGCTCTCTCAGGTGGAAGCGACCAGTGAGCCAGATGTCTGAAGCTGAATGCATAATAATAAACAAAATCTTGGGTAGGCCTAGCCCAACTTTGTTAATAGGCCTATGTGACTTGTTGAAATGTAATCTGTGATGTTTACATCTACAGGGAGAGATTGTAGCAGGTAGTTGAATTTTGGAATACAATTCATTTTAATAACATTAACCTTCCCAATCATAGATAAATGTAATGAATCCCACCTGCTTCAAAAACCTTTTTATTAACAGGTTGGAATTAACTCTAACTAAATCACACAAATTATTTGGGAATAAAATGGCCAAATAATTAATGCCCTGTTTGGACCATTGGAAGGTGCTTGGCTGAAAATCCATTACTGGGCTGTACGCTGTCAGAGCCAAAGCTTCGGATATAGACCAATTGACTCTGTAACCTGTGAATTTAGAGAAGGAACTAATAATCCTGTGGCGACAAGGCATAGATCTAATGGGGTCAAAGACGAATAATAAAATATCATCCGCGTATAGCAAAACCTTATGCGCCACACCTCCCACCATCACCCCTGGAAAATCCTCCTCCTTTCTTATCGTGGCTGCTAATGGTTCCAGGGCAAGACAGAACAATAATGGGGAAAGAGGGCAACCCTGCTGGGTGCCCTTTCCAGAGTACAATAATCTGAAATTAATCCATTTGTTTGTACCACCGCTACCGGGTGTCTATAAATTAATTTAATTTGTTCAAGTATTCCCGAACCCGGTTATTTCCAAAATATTAAAAAAATCCCATTCCACCATATCAAACACCTTTTCGGCATCAAGTGAGATGGCAGCGACCGGAGTCTGATAATTTGCCACTGACCGTATGATATTGATGAAATGCCTAATGTTATCAGAAGAGCTATGGCCCCGAATAAACCCCACCTGATCTATATGTATAAGAGATGTCATAACTTAATCGGTTAGCCAGAAGTTTTGACAATTTTAACATCTAGCTGGAGCAGAGAAATTGGACTGTAACTCTTACACTCACTTGGATCTTTGTCCTTTTTAAGAATCAGTCTGATTCCATATAAACATCTAACAAAAGTTGAGCCATATCTGTTGCATAAGATCTAAACTATTCAGTGGCAAAACCTTCTGGCCCCATAGCCTTGCCTGTAGGCAGGGCCTTAATTACCTTATCCAGCTCCTCCAAGGTTATCTCAGAATTAAGAGAATGTTTTTGCTTAGTTGTCAGTTTAGGGAGATCTAATAGTTCCACAAATTATACAAAATCTTTATCAATAGATGACGTGGAACTATAAAAATCAAGCTAGAATTCTTTAAAAGCATTATTAATATCAGTGGTCGAGGTAAAATCATCATCACCACCAGCAGATTTCACTGAGGCAATAGTAGAAAAAGATTATCTCTGCTTTATACACTACCGGTCAAAGGTTTTGAAACATACTCACTCTTTATTATAATTTTTTTTTTCTTCACATTTTAGAATAATAGTAAAGTCATCAAAACTATGGAATAACATAAATGGAACTATGGGAATTGTGTTGTGACTAAAAAAAATCCAAAATAAACAAAAACTGTTATATATTAGCATCTTAAAAGTAGTCACCCTTTGCTTAGAATTTGCAGACATGTACTCTTGACTACCAATTTCTTGCGGTATTCTTGATGCTTTTTAAATGGAGTTCCCATCTTTGTTGGGCACTTATTGGCTGCTTTTCTTTATTATTTGGTCCAAGTCATCAATTTCAAAAGCTTTTTTTTTTAATTAAATTTTAGTTTTTATAATAAAATAATTTAATATGGTGGCACAATTATATTTTTGTGTCCAAAACTAATTTCAAAAATTTAAACACGCCTTCAGATCAAAAGATTTTTAACATCATGAGAAACATTTCAGTCAAGTGTTTCAAAAGTTTTGACAGGTAGTGTATATCTAGCCAAATGCTTCCCCGACTCAAAATATGACTGTCTTGCCCTAAATAACCAAAACTCCACCTTCCATGACAAAATAGTATTATATCTGTATTTTAATTGGGTCAATTCTCTGAGGCCATCAAACAACATTCGGTGCTTCAGTCCTGTCTCTGTACTTTTAATATTCTTTTCCAACTCCACAAGTTCTTGAGCTTTTAATTTTTTGATGAATGAAGCATACTCTATGATCCAACCCCTAAGAACTGCCTTAAGTGCCTAATAGGCCACAATAGACACAGAGGATACTGAGGACCAGTTGGTCTCCATATAAACATTGATTTCATCCTTTAACATTTGTTGGAAATCAGGATTTTGCAAAAGGGATACATTAAAGTGTCAACTATATTATTTTTTTTTCTCTGTATGTGGCAACACCTAAACTCACCAATTGCAATTGAGCAATCCACGACAGATGAAATGAGGGACTTGGATAACAAAAAATTACAAATCTGTTCTAGAATAAATCTTATGGACTTATGAAAAAAAATTATAATACCTACCAGATGGGTTCAAAAGTCTCCAAATATCTGTTAGACAATTTTACATATTCTGTGAAGCATCAATGTTGCTTTAGGGGACTTGCACACTTTTGCTTTACTATGATCAAGACTGAATCCATCAATAGATTAAAATTTCCTCCCAATATTATATCATGAGGGGTGCCAGCGGCTTGCAACATCCCTTCAAGATCTATTAAAAAGCCCTGATCATCAACATAATGTGCGTAAATATGAATCTGTTTGAGACATTTTAATTGTAGATGTTTACTTATCAATGTAATGACCCCCGTGCTCTTATTTGAGCCAGCACTAAAGAAAACATGTTCACCCCATATCTTCTCAAATTTTTCAGCTTCCTGCGGGGAAATATGTGTTTCTTGAAGAAAATTGTTTCTTATGTTAAAGAAAATAATTAACCTTCCTTCTTTTTATGGGGTGCCCCAACCCATTCACATTCCACGTGGAGAGAGATAATCCACTCATATTAACATTTGACATTTTGAAATATTACAAAAAATATATAGTGTGTCAAGTATACAATTATAAAACCACATTTCCCATTAGTGCCATCCTTAGTAACTATTCTAAATTTGTCAGGGATCTTCAGTGTAAAAGCATCCCTTCGTCGATGCAATAGTTTCTTGAAGGAGTGTTATCACAAGTTCGAATCCAGGGCATGCTGAGTGACTCCAGTCAGACTTCCTAAGCAACCAATTGACTCGGTTGCTAGGGTGGGTAGATTCACGTTGGGTTAACCTCCTCAAGGTCACTATAATTTTATTATTGCACTTTTTCCTAGATAACCATGACCTGATCTCCCTCAAGTTGTATGAGCTAACAGTGGAACACAGTCCTGAAGAGGAAGAGGATCAGCAGGAGATTACTTTGCCTAGTGTAGACTACAGAGCAGAATTGAATGGTATACAGTTATTCAAGATTGTAACTTATTTTCAGTGTGATCTTTTATTAAGGAACACAGATGACTGTTTCTTACAAATGTTTTCTTTTCTCAGTTGCAGTGGAGGATGAAGGAAGGAGTTTTCTCACCATCTTCTTTCTCTTCATTTTCTCCGTCGTTGGGCTAGTCGTTTTGGTTGTGGCTGTTCTATTTTTATATAGTCGCTATAAAGAAAACCGACGCAAGCGTTTCTATTGAGCAAACTGACGAAAGTATCGGGAAGGAAACAGGATGAGAGATCCGACGTTAGTGTGACTGACATTTTTGCAAAAAACGGAGGGCCGCTTTTGGTCCTCACCCCTGCCACCAACAGAAAGGGCCTGAAAGCCAAAACTAAACTAAAAGCCATACCTGACCTCTAAAAGTGGAAACCGACCACCTCAATTGTGGTTTCACCATCATCTCTCAAAAAAATGTTAGAGTATTTGAAAGAGTGTATGTTGTTAGAGAATGTGTTGTGAAAGACTTTCTTCATATTCTTTGTGCGTTCGCTGTAATTTTGTACCTAACCAGTTACACTGACCTTGGCCTTTGACCCTTAGCACTGAAATGTATGTGTGACAGCATATACAGAGATGGAATAGTTAAACAAATTGCTATATACTCAGGTTGTCTACTGTAATACCACTGCGGAAATACCTAATATTGAATATTGTTGACCAGTCGTTACCGTCATCTCTTAGCTATAAGCATTTTATGCTTTAATCTTGTGAATTCGATTCCCTTTATTACATTTTCTTTTCATCCCTGTAATGCTGGCCAGATGTACTGCTCTTAACAGATAGCAATAATCATCAATGTGAAAGACATTTTCCCAAACTACATTTTTTGTAATAAATGTGTAACTTTGATATGTGTTGTCTTTTGTTGTGGTTCCGTTTACAAAACTGCACTAAACTGAAAGTCCTAAAGCTTAAGCATTAACATACTTTTGTTAAAGTAGGATTGTTTACATGGTTTAACCACTCTGTGATAAACCTTTATTTGTATGTTTTCCTTCCCTCTCCAGGCCTTATATCTGCTATCCATAATGTGGTGATAAAGATCAAAGAAATGTAGAAATGTTTGGTAGCACTTTATTTTACAGTGCTTGTACTTTCTTGGTACAGACACTCACTTAGCAAGTGTGGACGAAGATTCTTATTGAGTTGCATTTCAACTTATCTAACAATCTTTAACTGAACTCTGATTCTCTTAACTGATTGCAGCCCCCTATATTGCAAGTAAATCACGCGCATATGCGAGTAGATTTCAAACTATGCAACCTAAAAACGTATGCTGTTAACGTGCATTTCCAGGTGGGCCGACACACTTTGATGCCGATAAGGGGCGGAATGGCCATTGGTAGAACCAAGCGGGCCGGTGGGTCGGCCGCGAAACGTGCCGAATGGGCCGCAATAAGCTAAAAAGGACAGCGAAACCCTCAGTATTATATAATATAATTGAATAGCTATACGGGTTGGTTGGGTTGCAAAAATGGAACCTACACTGCTATTGACCTAACTATATGTGAGCCTGAACTATTGCTCGACTTCTTGTGGCAAGTCAGTGATGATCTGTGTGGGAGTGACCACTTTCCTCTGATTGTTATTTCATCAGAATCAGAAATCCAACAAAGAACTCCAAGATGGCATCTTAAAAGAGCCAACCGGTACTCCTTTCAGACACTTTGTTATGAGAAATTCAGCATAGGGCCCCAAGAAAATCATGACTCAAAAAAGAGGTTTATGGATACTTTAATAGAAATAGCAGAAAAGGCTGTTCCTATAGTCATACAGGCTCGAACAATTACTGCCCTATAGCCCTCACCAGCAGCCTATGTAAAACCATGGAAAGAATGGTCAATGACCGGCTAGTGTGGATGCTAGAGAAAGACCATAAGATCAGTGATTACTTGTGTGGTTTCAGATGAGGAAGAAGCAATTTAGACCATCTCATAAGACTGGAATAATTTGTACGTAATGGTTTTATCAAAAAAGAGCATGGAGTTACTACTTGGAGATTTGGCATTTTAAAAGATCTGTATGAATATGGTTTTAGATGGTACCTACCCATTTTAATTTCTAATTTCTTATCAAATAGACTTTTTCATGTCCGAATAGGAACATTGTCGAATATACACACATAAGAATTAGGTGTGCCTCAGTGATGTAGCCTTTCAGTTATCTTGTTTAGGATTAAAATTAACTGTATTGCAAATGTTATAGGGTCAAATGTATTCTGTAGTCTGTATGTCGACAATTTATGCATCTGTTACGGGGGAAAATATTAATTTTATTGAAAGGTAATTACAGATGTGCATAAACAAAATATATGATTGGTCAGTTAGAAATGGATTTAAATTATCCAAATCATAAACTGTATGTTTGCATATCTGCTTGCTGCAATCTCTACATCTGGATCCAGAGCTCTTCATGGAGATAGAACCTATAAAAGTCACAAAAGAGAATAAGATTTTAGGGGTAGCTTTGGACAATAAACTTTCTTTTATACTACATAAAAACCTGTTAAGAAACAAATGCCTTAATAAAAGAACAACATAAAGGTACTGACTAAAACGAAATGGGGTGCAGAGTACACGTCTACGTCTGGTGCGATCCTAAATGGACTATAGTTTACAGATCTTACATTAAAATGCTGGATACTGTACACCATATAGGATTACAACTTTCTTTTGGAGCATTCAGGACTTCACCCAATCGAACTTCGAATTTTGAAGCAAAGGAACCATCACTTGACAACAGACACTTGAAACTTGCTCTTCAGTATGCAGTTAAGATGAAAACAAAACAATGCAATCCAGCTTACTCTTCAGTTTTCCACCCTCAACATCCAGATTTGTATGAAGCCAGACCCAAGTATATTAGTCCTTTTGGCATCTGTATAAAACCCCACTTGGAGAACATGGACATTAATCTAGACATGCTAACACAAACCCATCTATGCCTTATTCCTCCCTGGAATCTGAGAAAATTAAACATCATGTTGAATTTGGCCCAGCAAAAGAAGACAAACAGGAATTTATAGAAATTAGATATAATTTTACACTTCATAAATCTGTGTACACATATGGATCCAAAACAAAGAATGGTGTATCTGCAGCTGCAGTATTTGGACAAAAGATCTTTAGTATCCGTATTCCAGGAGAAAGCTCAATTTTTACAGCTGAGGCCTGTGCTTTACTCTTGGCTTTAGAGCTGATAGAGAGAGCACAACATCATTTTTTAATTTGTACAGATTCCAAATCTTGCCCGCAAGCACTTGAATTATTAAACACTGATCACACCATAATTGTTAATATAATAGCAATACTGAATCTCTTAAAGATAAAATATGTAATATTGTTTTCTGTTGGATTCCAGGTCATATGGGACTGTTTGGTAATGAACAGGCAGATACTGTTGCAAAGAAAGCTCACTCTGAGAATTACAGACTGTCAAGTCCTATCATCAGATCTCAAACCTGTACTGAATATGTATATATGTAAAAAGTGGCAAATGGAATGGAATAATTGCATACATAAAAAGTCATATGAAGTCAACCCAATTATAAATGAAAGATCTTTCACAAGTTTTCCTTTTGAGTGTAGATATGACCGGACTGTTTACAGAAGATGTTGTACTGGACATTCCAGACTTATGATTTTATTGAAAGGTGCAGTGCCACCAACATGTGGTTTTGTCAGACACCACTGTCTATAAAACACATTTTACTGGAATGTCCTACTTTTACTGCCACTAGGCCATGATTTTACTCAGAAAGATTTAGTTGACATTTTCAAAAATGTCTAACAAGGGGAAATGTTAAATTTGGTTAATTTTGTTAAATGAAATATAACGTTCCTTATATAATGTTAATTGTGTATATTGCTGTATTATATACAATATTGTTTATATTTCCTTTTAAAAATACTTTGATCTTGCCATGCAAATTGCCAGTCATGCTAATATGGCAATAACCTATGAAGTACTGTATAGTTACAGCTGTGTTTCATATTAGGGTCTATGTAAGATTCCATCCAACTTCCATGTACTATGAGGGCTTGTACTTACTATATCAATCATTTTTAAAGTATTGGTAAGCACTGCATTGTTTCACATTAGTTAACATGTACATACACTAAAATTAAGTGCCTGTTATTACCCCACACTTGTCTGTAGGTACTACATATTTACAGTATGTGTAGCATTGAGAAGTACTCTTAAGTTTCATATTAGTGAACATGTAGGTACGCTCTAGAAGTAGAAGTATTGTTATGCTACATTTGTCTGGTACAACATATTTACCATGTATGTCAAATTGATATGCAGTGTTATTATAGTTTTGTATTTTTAATTTAGTTTTTATTCCTATTTTATATTCAATTTGTCATTTGGTTTCAGATTAGTTCATTTTAATTTGACTTTTAGTATTTTGTATGGTTGCCAAAGCTAAGCGTTTACTTGTGTAATTTAAAAAGTCAAACATCATTACGTATCTCTGGGCAGTCTTGTGTTACGTCTGTCTAGTGGTATTTTCATGTTAAATGTGGATTGTAAATGTTGCAAAATGTGTAATATAGGGTGAATATGGGCTAAGTGACAAAAGATATTTAAGCTTGATACACACTGTATCATGTGTATTTCATTAAATTATTACAAATCATTACTAAACTACTCTTTGGGGAGTAAACAATTCAAGGGATAGTTCACCCAAAAAATTACAATTCTCTCATCATTTACTCAACCTCATGCCATCCCAGATGTGTATGACTTTCTTCTGCTGAACACAAATTTTTAGATTTTTAGAAGAATATCTCAGCACTGTAGGTCCATTCAATGCTCAAGATCAGAAATCGCCTTGAAAATCATGATTACAAACTTGATTATATTTACCAGTGCCATCTAGCACTCTGCAAACTGTTCTAGTAAGTGTTGTCGAGCTTGAAATCTGCAATAGATAGAGTGAAAAAGGAGTTATATTTTGGTCTGGTCTCACTCAAAACAGATTAGATCACTTCAGAAGACATGGATTAAACCACTGGAGTTTAATGGATGACTTTTATGCTGCCTTTATGTGCTTTTAGAGCTTCAAGGTTTCAGAACCCATTCACTTGCATTTTATTGAACAACAGAGCTGAAATACTCTACTAAAAATATTTTTTTGTGTTCAGCTGAAGAAAGAAAGTCATGTACACATCTGGGATGGCATGAGGGTGAGTAAATGATAAGAGAGTTTTAATTATTGGGTCAACTATCCCTTTATCTTTTTGAAGTTTAAAATTGATGATTTTACTTTGTGATGTGTGACAGAACTCATTTCATGTTAACTGGTGTGAAAAGCAATCGTAAAGAAAATGACAGAAATTTGAGGTAAATCTAGTTAAGCTTATAAACAAGTAAAAGTTCACTTAATGTTATGATGTGAAAGTGTAGAAGAAAATATAACAATTATTTTCATATATATATTTTTTTCTTATTTTCTAGAGAATTATTTTTCTTCTGTCCCACTTCACCAGTAGGCCCTGCTGCTTAAACACATCTGGGATTTGGTCAAAAGAGGATCTTCAAAGGTTCTACTAACCAAGTCTTGACTATTTCTTAATTTTTGCTTTAGAGAAGACATCCTAAGCATTCTTCAATGTTAGGTTATGTGTCATTTGGATCATAATTTAAAGTGTCAAGAAATTTGAGATTTTTTTTTTTTTTGTTAGTTTTGGAGTTATGAAAAAGTTTTTTTTAGTTTTGTTTCAGTTTTTTCCAATAATTTCAGTTTTTATTTTTATTTTAATTAATGAAAATAATTTTTGTTTGTTTTCATTTTAGATTTAATTAACTACACTAACAGGAACATTAATGGAACATTAACAGGATTTGTTCCCAGTTTTATAATAATGAATAATTTTTATTATTATTAATTATTTGCATTGGTCAAATATATGCAAGGGGGTTTTGTGACACTTCTAGTTGCTTTTATCTACAATTATGCTGCATTTAAAATACATTTTGTATTTAGGGCAAATGTTGTTCAGTGATCATCTGCTTGTTGTTGAGCAAGCTGCTGTATCAAATTCTGTGTGGTCTTCTTGGTTGTCTGCAAGATGTCAAATTTCTAAATTAAAGATTCTGGCCTCTATTTTCGCATCTGCGCTAGGCAGGAGTGGTCATGGGTGAGAGTGTTTGCACAAACTGTGGGTGTATCATATATTTATAAAGGGACGCAAAGTGCAGTTTCCTATTTTTACGAGAAATAGGCCATAGCGCTAAGACATTTGAGAACCACGTCTATTTTCTGTGCAAACTTTAAACTCAGTTCATGCATTGGCAGTTTGGGGATTCTACCAGCAATGGTATCAAAGAGCTATCGATTACTTTTAATAGTAGCCATGTTTGTGTGTCAGTAGATCAATATGAATAATAGTAATACTAATGTTTATTTTGTTTAGCACCTTTCCAAAACTCAGGTGGATACACAGAAATTAAGCTGTGATAATGGAACCATCTGTGGTTGAATCATATTGGTATTGCAACGTTGGTGTGTGCCCAATAACATAGACTAAATTTAATTATTTCCAATGTTTCTCTTCCTCAAATTTATTTTGGGCATATGACACATCAACTGACATTTTTCACACCATACCTGTCTTTATTTCTTTCTTTCTCTCTGTGTCAACAGTCTTATTATACACCCCTGCACTGTCTGTTAGACACAATGTCATGCACAGAGGAAGTAACAATTGATGCACTCCCTCAGGCAGTGACACAGTGTTTTAAGATCAACAGAGTTAAAAGGGTGACTTCAACTGTCTTATTTGAGGATAATTCTTCACCGGAGGACGTTTATATAATTAGTTATTAACAAGGTAAGATTATGACATGACTGAGTACATGCCATTTATTTTAAACCATAGATTGTATGAGTTATATTGTGAGTATATATGATTTTTTTTTTATGGCGAGAGCAATATGTTCTACATGTATCTAGAAGTCTGCATATGGGTGGTTGATACATAACGTGTATGATTTTGTTTTTACAACATCAAAGTTTTAGAAGAAAATGTAAATTAATGTATAAGGGAAAGTGTAAACTTTAGGTGCTGTGACTTGTTCAATATTTTCAGTGGTGTGAGAGAAAAAAATATACAGTACAAATATTCCGTAAAGTAAAAAAAAAAAATTATTTGTTATAATTATAAAAGATTTGTCAAATTTTGTTTAAAAAAGTTTTAGATGGAGTATATGTCACACCACAGGACATTCATACTACATATATATATTTACACAAACACTCACATCATAGACATTACAGTTACCCAAAATCCCCCAAAAAATTCAGATTAATGGTTAAACATTACTAAATATGCATTTACATTTATTGTATGTGTGTATATTCACAGCTTGGAGTATTGAAATAGAGGAACCAAGGCAATAGCTCTTCCTCTGTATGGAAATGAATCATAAATTCATCTAAAAATTGTTTCTGTAAAAAACAAAAAAAACTTTTTTGCTACATTAAGTTCATTTGTAGATGTGAATCTGTTCGGACTGAAAACTGCAGAAAATAATTAAACTATTGTCTGTCGCTATATAGGAACACAGGAAATGCATCACAAACAGTAAAACACTTCATGAGCCTCCATTTAGTCTCATGTGTCAAATTGTCCACCATTATACCAGTTCCTCCTTCAGGTTTGAGACAGGAAATGAGTTTTCTGACTTCAACGACTTCTCTTCTTTGGAGAAGAACATACGGTTTAAGTGTGAGATGATTTTTTAACTTCATGTGTATTTTAAAACCTTACAGAACTGAGCAACACTGTGGAAGATGTCCTGCCTGAAGGGCCTAAAGTACACCATGTGTGTGGTGAACTTCATCTTTTTTGTACGTATCCATTTTCAGACTTTCACAGGATATATGTTGCTATTTATACATTGCATGCACAGAGTAAGATTTATAGAAGTGTCAATTAAGTTACAAGCGTGATAGAAAAATTTGCATGCAAAATTTGTAATTTTACATTTACTTTGTTAATACGCAATTCACCAAATTATAGATTCACAACACATCAATTACACTTTTGCAAAGCATTAAAGTATTGCTAATATTTTTTTCTTATACTTGCAACTTGATTTACACCATAAAACTTTCAGTGTGCATGCTATTTATTTTTACTCTTACAATTTGATTTACGCTTTCACATCTTACTCTATGCATGCAAATCATTTAGGCACAATTTCACCTTCATATAACTAAAAAAAAAATAATTATCAAAATATTAATAACTATAGTCTTGAACAACACAAAAAGGTATCGTTTTAAAGCTTTGAAAAGACTAGCCATAGGGAGAACAGGGACTTTTCTTTGTGTGCTGGTCATGAAACGGGGCTGAACAGGCAGCTATAGGTTGAAACGGCGTGAGTAGTAAATATTATATACCTTGTGACAAAAATGATTGATGGCCTATGATTTATGACTTAATTGGTGTACCTTTGACCTTTGCTTCCTGTCCCCCTCCCCTCCCCACCCCTCCCTCCGGCAGTTGTACAGGATGTGGTATGAATTTTTTGGTCAGCGGTTCTGTACAGGAAGTAGTATGACGTGTTTTGTCATCTGTTCTGATATCTAATTGTGTTCTCATTCTAATGCATGATGCACAATTTTCTGATGTTTATGACTGGTGGAATGTTCTGCCTGAAGTATTGCTCAGCAAATGTTGAGACTTTTCTATCTTTATAAAGGCTAAGCATAATTATAAATAATTTTATCATCTCTACTTTCCTGGTAATTTGTTATATCTATTAACACACTCTCTACATCAGGGGTCAGTATTATTAAAAAACATACAATATTTAAAATATATATATATTATTATTAAAAATTTCACTATTTTATTTTGTTACATTAATACTTTTAAAGCTACTCAAGTTATTCAGCCAAAAGTAGTGAGTGGCTTTCTCATTTATTTGTTAATATTGTTTGATTAATAGTCTTTATATGACGTAGCCTACTAGACAGTGCACAATGCGATTACATGTACACTTCAAGTCCAACATTTTGATGCATATAAAGTGCATTATCCAGCATCATGGAATGCTAAACCAATAGTATTAGGATTCAGATCACTGCAACCAGAGGTGGAAGTCATCTAAATATGGTCAAAGAGGATCATTCACTCTTATTACATATTGCCACCAGGAGATTGCGCCAAGTACATGACAGACTCAATGATTGCTCAAATGACACAGAATGGAACTGAATGAGATCTTGTTACACTTTTCTGCATGCTTTAGAGAGAGAGCATACCTTTTGCCTTTGAATTTGTATGTGTAATTATTTCTTATGTACAATATTTAGTTGTTTTTGTTTGGAGAGGCATTTGTACACTAATATAAAATATTAGGTTTAATTTATGTTTGTAATGATATAACTTTTGATTGCTTTGTTTTATCAACACAATTTTTTACCCAATTTTTTTACCCAGTTACAGTTGATATGATTGGAAACAGAGCTACCTTATATACACACTAAGATATGAAATGTCAAATCAGGAAAATAATAAAAACAAATCATACATTTTTGGGGGGATTTTTCAGCAGTTTCTTAGGTGGAGAGTCCCATAATTTATCATAATCTATATAATTAAAAAAATTGAAAAGTTTTCTTTAAAATTATAAAATTTTGACCCTCTTCGTTTTGATATTTTATGTTATAAGCCTTTGATTTTGGGCATGTCACTAAAAATGAAAATCTTTAAAATACCTTCAGATCCTAAAGGGTTAAAAATACACATATTTACATTTGGCAGACACTTTTATCCAAAACAACTTACAGTGCACTTATTACAGGGGCAATCCCCCTGGAGCACCCTGGAGGTAAGTGCCTTGCCCAAGGACACAATGGTGGTTGCTGTGGGGATCAAACCAGCAACCTTCTGATTAACAGTTATGTGCTTTAGCTAAATACGCCGCCACCACCACTCTATGTTTGTTTATATTAGCATTAAAATGCATGAAACAGCAGGAATCAGAACAACCTGTATCAGAAATGTGGGCCACAAAAATGTGCATTTAACTGATGAATGCATGTTACATACTTAAACAGTATATATTTAGAGGGATAGTTCACCCAAAAAGGAAAATTAATCCGAGATGTGTATGACTTTATATCTTCTGCTGAACACAAGCAAAGATTTTTAAAAGAATAGCTCAGCTCCGTTGGTCCTTTCAATACAAGTGAATAGTGGCCAGAAATCTGAATGTCCAAAAAGCAGATAAAAGCAGCATAGAAATCAATCCATACAGCTCCAGCTATTACCACTGGAGTTTTATAGATTACATCTGGACCTTCAGATTTTTGGCTATCATTTATGAATTGAAAAGACCAACAGAGCTGAAAGTAAGTCAAAACACAACTGGGATGGCATGAGGGTGAGTAAATTAGTGATTTTTCATTTTTGGGTGAACTATCCTTACAATAGTTTAAAAGCACTGGTTAAAAAACACTAAAGTACACATTATAATTACATTTTGATTATTCATCTTACATTTATTAATTTAGTACTCGTTTTTATCCACAACGACTGAAATATGAGGAAACAAGCAAACAATTTATCGTAGAGGAGCGAACAATATTACCAAAACTGGTGTAACTTCAGACAAGTAAAGAAAAGATTGTTAAAGAAAGGGCCTTTATTTATAATGCATTAAGAATAATACAAATACAGTATATATATTATGGATTATGATTTATTTATTATTTGAGCCCCTCTGGTTGGTTGCCATATAATTTCAGATCTGTGGTGCTGCAATCTTTGGATTGGGAATCTATCTGATGACATCCTCCAGGTTCGCTTCCCTGCTACCCAGCCTTCAGGCTTTGAACATAGCCAACACTCTCTTCATCACAGGGATCATCATCTCCTGTGTGTCATTCCTGGGCTTTCTTGGAGCTCTGAAGGAAAATCGTTGCCTTCTAATATCTGTGAGTCTTGGAAACAACAAGAAAAATTCAATACATCCATCACTTATATGTTTTCAAATTCTTTAAAGTCAACTAGGTTTGTGTTCTTTTAATAAAACTCAACATCTCTACTTGTTTCATTTAGTTCTTTATACTGCTGTTCATTCTAATGCTGGCTGAGTTGACTGCTGCCTGCCTTCTGCTCATGTATGAGAGACAAGTAAGATACACCTTAGGATGCTCTAATATAGATAACAAACACTGAGTTGCATATGGATACAGGTTATTCATGAGCAACATAGAGTTATTGTCAATCAGATTGTTTTTAATCATCTAATCTAATTTTGAATTTGCAGATTGACAAGTTCATTAAGGAAGATCTCAATGCCAGTTTAACTAAATACAAAGAGGACATGGACAGAAATGTTACAAATGACTGGGACACTGTGCAAAACAGAGTAAGTGCCCATTTCAGATGATATGTTTTCTCTGTTTTTCTTTCCATTACATTATTCCACTAATACATTCTAATACAACAGCTTAAATGCTGTGGTATCGAAAGCCATTTGGACTGGAAGCCATCTGTACCACCGTCATGCTGCACAAGCAAACAATGCATAAATAATGGAACACAATACTGGGATCAGGTAATACAGCACTCATATCCCTCTCTAAGCCTGTGTCAACCAAGAAGCAAAACAATAATAAATATAGAATTTTTACAGTATAAACAATGTCAGGAGGATTTTCATATCATGAGTCAATGTTATACAGTTTGTATTATCTTGATTATTATATTTAGGGTTGCTACGCCAAGCTAAAGGATATGTTAGACAATAACCTCTTGAACACGGGGATCGCCGTCATTATTGTCTGCCTTATTGAGGTAAATGTATTAAATATTATTTTAAAGTGTTAATGATGCTTTATTTCTTGTCACCACACCTAGGAATCAAAAGTGGTTGTCATCAACAGCACTAGTCCTCACATGACATAAGAGTGCAATTTTAGAGGTTGTGTGGTTCTAATAAATGCTAAATAAAAGTTGACAAATTGTATTTACATAACCTTTGAAAGACATCAGTGTTGTTTAGCAGTATGTTGTTTTACCTTTGGTTCAGACAAACACAAATCTACTAAGTAGTATGGATGATAAATGCACAAGTATCTTTGATGCTTGACTATAAATATGAACCTCTCTTTTTGTAGGTCTTGGGTATGTGTTTCTCAATGACCCTATTCTGCCACATAAGTCGATCTGGATTAGGATACAAGTGATACACAGTTGGGGCCACAAGGACATCTTATACAGAGTTTATATTGCTAATAACCATTGTCATCTACAATCAAATCCAGTTAAGACTGCCATTAAAAAAACAACTTTCAGATAATCGAAAGACAGAGTGATTTGCCAAAAGATCATTTTGATGGCGTTGTAATTGTAAGTTCTTCTTTTTACTGCTTTTTAAACATTAAATCATTGTCATTAGAGCAGTTAAACTGGTTCTAAATTGACTTTTTCATTCAGCAGTATTATTTCTAAATTGATTGCTTAAACGTAAACTTCTTAGGGGGTTTTAGGGGCTGGATTCATCCACATCTGAATGTCAAGCATGAAAAATGCCATTAGAGAATGTTTCCAGTATGAATCTTCTTTACATACTTCTAACTGCATATTGCACTGTACATAAATAGTCTACTACTATTAATATTACTTAAGTATTTTATTTTCACTCGGTCACATAATAATGCTAAGCAATGTTGAGTATGTTCTTGTAATTGGCTTAATTGTTACTCAGACAAATTTTTGTATACTGGACAATGTAATTGTTTATTTCTTATCACTTCTTTTTTCTTATGGAACTTGACTTACTGAACTGTAGTAAGTGATGAAGAAGCCATTTGATTACCCAGAATATGCACGTGTAAACCGCATATACAATCTCTTTTTTTATTTAACAATCACACCACTTAAATACATTTTATAATGCCAATACAGCAATTATGCATTTCATTTCTTTTCTGACTAAATGTAAACTAATCTAAAACCAAAATGAAAATGTTGACTCTCCTTTTTGAAACAAAGCAAATACTACCACTGTTTATGGTTAATGCAGGAAGTACCACCAAGTGCAAGCCTTCCTGCACAACCAGTGCTATGGTCATGAGAGAAGCTCGAAAAATTTACTTTCGGTTATGAATGTGTGATTTCAACAGCTTCACAAACTTTGAAACGTGACATCAGAATTCAATGGTTTTATTTTTAAAACAAAATCCTGTCTCAACAATATTTAGGACACCAAAAAAACTAAGATTTCCTTTACATCGAGTTTGTTTTAAAATAATTTTGTTCTTTAACCATCACACAAAAAATTGAAACAAATACAATTTAAAGTAAATTTAAAAAAAAAGTAACTGTACACGGCAGAATACACCATTTTTCGCAAACACCCCTTGTAACTATACATACATTATTGCAATTCACCTAAAATATGCTAAACTACACAGATCATTCATTAGATTTTCTGCTCTGAAAAATGGTGGCTTGTAAACGGATCTAAAATTTCACCCTTTTGCAATCATGCCCTTGTGCAAAAGCAGAAAACTAGATTTATACTGATTATCTTATGTTGGGTTTCATGGAAAAAAAGTGACACTTTGCCCCTCTGCAGAGCAGCCGGACAACAAAATCAACATAATGTGTGCTTTGAGCAAAAAAGCTGCTTAAATGATATAGGGGAAATAGAAAAATATATATATTATTTACTTGATCCAGCGCACAAAAACGTAGATGCCTATTAATGTTTTTTGTAGTATCGATTCATCTACCCGCCACATAAAAATGGCCCTACAACGAAAAAAAAAAAATTGTGCGGGGGGGGGGAATGTTGTAGTACCATTTAAAATGTTGTTTAAAAACGCATAAACCTCTCTAACCAATGTTTTTTTCCATTACTGAACCAGTAAATGAGCTATTGATGGCTCAAGTCTTTCATGTGAGCTTGAAGTAGCAGTCGTATGTTTCAGTAATTCTCTTTCTTTCTCCAAGTCCCACATGTATCTAGAAAGACATGAAAGCCATTCAGGCTGTGCTGCAAATTTCCAGAATTGGCTGAAGTTACTGTTCTAATGATCTAGGACCAGTTGCTTTTTTTTTTTTTTTTTTTTTTTTTACAGTTTCTCATACAACAGGTAAGGTTAGCATTCAGTGGAAGAAACTGTTCCTAGATCAGTGCTGTTATATGAAGTCAAATTTTCAAGACTCCAACATAACGGAGGCTGTTGGTTTAAAACATTTATAGCTTTTAAACTATTGCATTTATACTACAGAACAAGCTGCGCATCCAAACCCTTACAAAAACAAACCGTTAGTCTAGTTTACTCAGCTGTTAGCGAGGAGCAAATAGTGACACCCACAAAAAGCATAACCATGTCAATTTTTACATTTTGTCCCGAATAATATTATTTCCATTGGTTACTTAATAAAAAAAGAAATGTACATCTATATTTGAAGAGTACCACATCAACATTCAACTACGAGAGACCAGAAACTCTTCCTCATACATGCCCTGTTTTACTGTAATAAACAGAGGAAGTGTTTAAGAAAATATAATTATATATATTGGTCAGCTGGGTCTGTCAGGGGAAATGACACCATATTTTATATTCTGGGAATCCCCCAGAGAATCATTCATAGGCATCATATTTGGAATGAGTACAGCTCAATGGGGTACCCAGCCCCCATTCAGACATTGCTAGATAAGAACCAAAGCTCTGTCTTTAGTACAAATAAATCAATAAGTTACACACAGACTCCATTAAAAAGGAAAGGTGGGAAATGAACAAATAAGGCCCCATCGTTGTAGGTTTTAGTCAGTCTGAATGGGAAAAAATAACTTTGATATTGCTTTTACACAGCAAGACTGTTTCGCAAGGAAATGCTTTTGAGTTTATGAAACAAAATGAAGTCTTGATGAACTGCCATTCTTTTAGTGCTCACCACAACTTAGCCCTTAGAACCATCTTGAACATCTGTGAGTTTAGCAGCAGCTTTGTTCGTAGGACATCAGAAGCTGCCTACCCAAGCATTTTCTGCAACTGGTCATGGTTAACCAGTAGTCAGTCGCGATTTTAAAGTTAGAAACCTATTTTAAAAAGTGTATTTAGAGTAATTCCTGTAAGCATGTAAGTAAATCAACTGTAACTCAATCTTAAAATGACTTACAGTACTTTTAAAGGTGCTGTGTGTAATTACTGCAAGGAATTGCATCATTAAAAACAAACAAACAAACAGGTAGTTCCATCGCAAACTCATACAATTGGCTGAGCCAATGTTGGCTATGTTGGGTCAATGTTTTGAAAGTGCCACTGAGCCAAAGTTCTCTTCCTACAGAAAGTCAACCTAAAAACAACTTACTAATATGATGCCTCTGCATATTAAAGTTATAGTTCACCCAAAGATTTTAATTCTCTCATTTACTCACCCTCATGCCATCCCAGATGTGTATGACTTTATTCTGCTGAACACAAACAAAGAATTTTGTTCTTTTCAATGCAAGTGAATGGTGACCAGACTTTTCAAGCTGCAGAAATCCCATAAAGGCAGCATTAAAGTAATCCATAAAACTGCAATGGTTAAATCTACATCTTCAAAAGGTAATCTAATAGGTGTTTGAGAAACAGATGAATATTTAAGTCCTTTTACAATTATATAAAAAAAGTATTAATCTGAAAGTTGAAGTGGAGATTTACAGTAAAAAGGATTAAAATATTGATCCGTTTCTCACCCAAAGTGATTAAATCGCTTCAAAAGACATATATTAAAACACTGGAGTCATATGGATTACTTTTATGCTGCCTTTATGGGATTTCTGGAGCTTGAAATGTCTGGCCACCATTCACTTGCACTGAAAGGACCTACACTGAAATATAATTCAAAAAATCTTAATGTGTGTTCATCAGAAGAAAGTCATACACGTCTGGGATGGCATAAGAGTGAGTAAATTATAAGATCATTTTCGGGTAAATTATCCATTTAAGCTAAGACATGAGACAGTATTTTTACATTGGAAAAAAAGACATTTCACCTTTAAGAGTCAGAACACTCCAAACTAATGTTCATCATCTGCATGCAGGGCCATTACCAAAATCACATCAAATTCTCTGAGCAATGTCTACTTTAGAAACATTCAACAGCAGTGGGCAGAACTGTCAATGTTTAACAATGCCATCTGTGCCAAATGCATGAGTCCACAAGCCAGACTGAGATGAAGTATCAGTATTAATTAACCAGTCCTAGTTATGGTCATCATGACCCACTTCAGCTTAGATTGTGAATGGTTTAAAGGTTTTAAGATGCAATATTTAAAAAGAAACATGGCAAATAATTTTACCATATATTTTTTTTAAACCAGAGCATCATATACTCATTTCAAACTAACAAAGACATGCTCAATTTTTCCTTCCCCCATCACTTCAGGATGTGCATCCATGCTTTATGAGGATAACTTGATTCTGTGGTGTCACTGACAATATCTGTGCAATTTTCCTGAAGTTTCTTTACGGTTTACAGTATAAAGCTGACTAAAATGCAGCACAAGCCCAAAAGTAAAAAAATAGCCAATTAAGAAGGGTTTGTGAAAATATCACATGCACAGCATAATTTTTAAAGGATGAATTCATCATTCATAAATCTTCGTGCAAAAATGGAAATTTGTCATAATTTAGTCAACCTCATCTGCTTCCAAACTATCTTTCTTCCCCAGAACACAAAAGGAGATGTTATGCAGAATATTAGGGACTGACAGCCTCATTCTAAATTCACTTTTATTGCATCTTATTGCCATACAATAAAAATGTGTGTCTGCCATTCTGTCAAATATCTTTTGTGTTTAATGGAAGAAAAGTTTGGAAAAACCTGAGGGTGAGTGACTGATGACAGAATTTACATTTACCAGTCACATGTACATCCAACACCATCTAGTTGTATTCCATCTAGACAAGTAAAAAAAAGGAATAACGGAATTAAAAAATTAAAAAACTAGGAGTATGATCTTGACAGAACATACAAGATTATATTACCATGAATTTTAAGTAACTGACTGCAAACCAATCCATGATATCGCTTTGAGCAAAGAGTCTGAGTGTGACTGACACGCAAATGAAAAGAGCCATCACGGTGTTCTATTGCAGCTTAATGGAAAAAAAAAAAGTTTAAGAGGGAACCAGGAGAAAAAGAAAAGGAAGTTCTATGAAAAAAAAAAATACAAAAAATGCTTCTGTCATTTCCAAGTAAAAAACGTAACTTGCAAGCACAATCAGAACACATTTTGAAATACACCTCAAAATAGAGGATGTAAAGATTGTGACGATACATTGCAAATATGATGCTTGGATTTCCAAATCCATTATGTGTAGTAAAAGAACACAGATTATTTCCTACTTAGGTGTTAGAAAGCAGCTGGTCTACATAGACTTCCGCAGTCTGACAGTCTACACCGGAGCAGCATGGAGAGAATTCTGGAACTATAAGGGGAGATGATGTAGGAGTGCGCCTAATGAGTCGATAAATTTGGTGTTTAAGTGTATGTGGGACCAATGCAGTTGTCCAGGTGCTCTCAGGAATGTGTGGAACAATCAGAGGAATAAGGGATTCCATGCTTGGAATGATGATATACGGCATTTGGGAAAAGAATGGAGCATCTCCGGGAGTCTCACAGAGGCATGAGGCGTGTGGTATGAAGGAGAAGTGGATTCAGATCCTCGGCATGTACAGCGCGGTGTAGAGAAGGCTCAGAGGCACTCCGCTCGATTTTTGGCAACAGATCCTGGACCTGCTCGATGCCCACCAAAATCTGTGCAACATCAGGGGATATACAAGCAAGCATGAAATGTGAACGGCTGTTGCATTATTAAAATGATTACAAAACTGTTAAAGCTTAATACAGGGGGAAACAAAAGTAAAGATAACAAAGATTAAATTATTAGTATTGGTCATAATATAAAACATTTATATGACTCTATCTCCAATTATCACCTGTGGAAAGAGAGGCCGTTCATCCCGTTTGAATTTCAGACAGTCAATGATGAGCCTCTTCATTGATTTAGGGCAGTTACTGTACAGTTTACTGAGGTCTGGGGACAAGTATCCACGACCCACCATGAAAATAATCTGTAGGAGGTGAATAACTTTAAAATCATAATAAAGCATTTTTTTTAAACAGAACATTTTTATATATTGATTTCAATCAAAGACATAAAATTTACATTTTAGGGGTTTTGGTCTACAAGTTCAACCTAGAAAGGGGAATCCATCAACGTGTGATATTGTACACCAGTTCCTGACATACAGTTGTGGCCAAAAATATTGGCACCCTTGGTAAAAAATATGAATTAATTGTTTATCCTTTTGGTTTTTTGTTCAAAATATTTACAAAAATCTAACCTTTAATTGAAGTAAACTAATTGAAAGTTGTTCTCCAAAACATGTTTGCCACAATTATTGGCACCCCTAGAAATTCTTATGAGTAAAATATATCTCCAATTATCACCTGTGGAAAGAGAGGCCACCACGAGGTGGTGGTGGCGTAGTGGCTAGAGCACAGGGCTGCTAATCAGAAGGTCGCTGGTTCGAATCCCACAGCCACCACCATTGTGCCCTTGAGCAAGGCACTTAACTCCAGGTTGCTCCGGGGGGGATTGTCCCTGTCATAAGGGCTCTGTAAGTCGCTTTGGATAAAAGCGTCTGCCAAATGCATAAATGTAAATGTAAATATCTAAATTATATTCCCATTCATATTTTTTATTTTTTTTGTACACCTGAGTGACTAGGAACATGAAATTGTTCAGCCATGACTTCCTGATTCACATGGGTGTAAATATGAGGTAACACACAGGCCACATGGTTTGAGTGGCCAAAAATTATCCAAGGAACACAGCTGGAGAATTGCAGAATTTAGTTGGGCCTTGGGGTCAGAAAGTCTCCAAAACTACAATCAGCCTCTGCTCTCATCCAACAACAAATTCTAGCATGCAGACAGTACAGGAACTTCAAATGGGACTGGGTTCTATGGTCAGATAAAACAAAAATAGAGCTTTTTGGCAGCAAACACCAGAGATGATTCTGGCACACAGACAGTTAGCTATATGGAAAAGTACCCAATGCCCATGGTTAAATATTAAATACAACAGATACAAAATAAAACCTGATGGCCTCTGAAAGAAAAGCTTAAAATTGTCCCTGGTTGCATCTAGGGCTGCAACTAATGATTATTTTGATAATCGACTAATCTAACGATTATTAGAACGATTATTCGACTATTCTGCAATTATTGCAAAGATTATTCATTAGCTCTTAACCAACTATTCAGCTTGTGCCCTGACATAAATGGCTGTATTAAATGTGCTTGCTAACAATACAGAAGACAAAATTATGTTTTAAAAATACCTCTAAATGACATTCAATGAATTAAAAGGAAAACAAATTAATTTCTTAAATTTAATTCAGTAAAATAAAAAAAATAAAAAAAATTCCTATTATTATTATCATCATCAAGCATTTTTGTCTTGTTTTCCATTAAAAAAAATTCTAAAAATCCTTAAACAAGATACATTTACTTGAGAAGCAACATAAGATATTTAGACTTGCCTTTACGAAGTATATTTGGTCTTAATTGCACTTGCAAATGTATAACAAAGTGAAAAAAATACACAGATTTAAAGGTGTCATGAATTGGATTTTATTTTATAATGTTCCTGGAGGTCTAATTATAATGTTAGTGTGATTTTATTTTGTTCATTAAAAGTAGTCATAATTTAGGAATAATTGGTCATTTTCTATCCAGTTTTTGAGCCTCTGATTCAAACGCTCTAAGGATTTTGAGATATTTTAAAATAATTGTATTTTTAATATTATATTAAACATTCTCAGGTAACAATTGTTTTATTCTGCAGTATAGCTAGTAAATGCACAAGTTTTTAAATGAGTTTTAGATATTATTTTTAGAAAACAAGCCAAAACAAAATCACCTTTCTGTTCACTTCAATCCATCTTTAACTCATAAACAAACAAACAAACTCTCTCTTATTAATAAAGTGGAGTATTTGCATCATGATAAGTGCACAGTGATTAATTTATTTTGATTCAATAAGTCATGAGCCATCACGTTATAATCTAGCTGCATTAAGAGCGTGCTCAAGGGATGAGGGTCCCCGTGACAGAGTGCGCATCAGCCAGGTATATTCTCAAAATTCTCCCCCTTAGATCGGGACACTTCAAGCAACTCATAGAAGAGGTGCTGACCACACAGAGAAATGGCTGTTTTGGAGTTAAGTTATTTACATGACCTGCTTCCTTATTAATTGATCTTTAATAAAGCTATAACTCATTAAATATAACTGTGGTAAAGATGCAACTCCGGGGTGTTTCCTTTAAAGACACTCGACCCTCAAATTTTGCTTCAGCGAAGCGGCAGCTCCACCTCTGCTTATTTCACAATGAGAGTGCTTCTGTATTTGCTCATTTTGTATTATTCCCTCATACTTTGCGATCTACATCACCTGAAGCTGTTTGGAAAGTTAGGAGTGCATCTGGTCTGCAAGCTGTTTTCTCAACTTCTCAATCAGGCGTGAGCTGCAGTGCTTCTTTCACGCGTCATCATTAGTTTCAAATGATCTCATGTTAATGAGATGTCAACAAATTTTTTTTTACTGTCAACATTGTAGATAACGTTGATTAATCGTTTCAGCCCTAGTTGAAACTTCCAGCAGGACAATGATCCAAAACAAACATCAAAATCAACACAAAAAATGGTTCACTGACCACAAAATCAAGGTTCTGCCATGGCCATCCAAGTCCCCTGACCTGAACCCCATAGAAAACCTGTTGGGTGAACTGAAGAGGAAAGTCCACCAGCATGGACCATGGGAATTTAAAGGATCTGGAGAGATTCTGTATGGAGGAATGGTCTCAGATCCCTTGCTATGTGTTCTCCAACCTCATTAGGCATTATAGGATAATTATTATATTGAATAAAAGGGGTGACAATAATTGTGCCATACATATATTGGACAAATTTGTTGATAAAACTTGTGTTATGTTTAAAATTGTTTGATATCCATAAGTGGACAGTGTGATGAGGGCGAGGCCAGGCCGTGAGTGTCCGACGTGGTCGGCTGGCCCCCAATCGGGCTTATCAGCCGAGGAGAAGGATAAGGCCGAGCCATTATGCAGCAGTTCGGGGGAGAGAGAGCCACACGCAGCTGCCGTGTGTGTATTTGTTTGTGTCTTTTTAAGTTTTCATTAAACATTATTTTGACTGTTCCGCCGGTTCCCAACTCCTCCTCGCCCATTTTAAACCCGGTTACAAATAGATTTTTGTAAATTCTTTGAATGAAAGATCAAATGGATAGTTAAACACAGTTTTCACAGCCTTCTTTGCTCATATTTACAAAGGTTGCCAATATTTTTGGACACAACTGTATGGCTAAAAATGGCAAAGAGCGTGTCTGACCTGATCACGGTTGTTGATATTTGAATAAGGCAAAGTCCCAGACATCAGTTCATAAAGCACCACTCCATAGCCATATACATCTGACTGGAAGGTGTATGGGTTAGGGTCCTGCATTCTGATCACCTCAGGGGCCTGATAGACAACAGGATAGCTTTGTGAGACCATGTTAAATACCAGCCTTGTCACAGTAACAATGGTAGGGTGATTATTCACTGTACCCAGCGTGTAAGCTACCTAGTATAAATTTCATAGTCAAAAACGGGCTGCTCAGGTATTGAACCGGTTGATGGTGCTTACTTACCATCCACAGGATGGAGCCACTGGGCTGTTCAACCTGCTGAGAGCCACTCCAGCGAGACTTCACTGTGGCAAGCCCAAAGTCACCAATCTTTACCGTCCACCCTTCGTGCAGAAAGATATCTGACAAATGAGCTTAGGAGTAGCTCAGCACTGTCAATACACAGTATATGATTTTCAGTAGAATCATGCTGAAATATCCATCAGTGGATCTGGTACAAATAAATCATAAGTAGGGAGGAGAATAAACCAATTCTTAAGCCTTCACTAAAACCAATCACTACAGACATGTGTAATAAATCTACAAGGACGTTGTAGTAATTTAGTGAATGTAGTAATGATGCCATCTGCTGGCAGAAAATTATCTAAACATCTGCTCTAGCCAGGTATTAAATCAACAGATCTCTCTCACAGTACAGGCAAGAGCACTGCTAAAGCATTATAGAAAGGATACTATTAGATTTCAAGTCCCGATGAATGATATTCTTGGCGTGAAGATAACTGTTCAAGACAAGAGAAGAATAATATTATATACAACATTAAAGGAATATTCTGGGTTCAATAGAAGTTACGCTCATTCAACAACATTTGTGGCATACAGTTGATTACCACAAAAATACCCCCCCTTTTTCTTTAAATAAAAGAAGAAAAGGTTAAAGTGAGGCTTACATTGGAAGTGAATGGGGCAAATTTTTGGAGGGTTGAAAAGGTGGAAATGTGAAGCTTATAATTTTATGAAAGGACTTAAATTAATTCTTCATGGCAACAAGGTTGTAAAATTGGCTATAAATTAACTAATATGAGTGTTAACCTGATTTTAGTGTTATTAAAATCACTTACTAACCTTTTCTGTGCAATGTCTTGTGGCTATACTTTTATGTATATGTGAATGGCCCCATTCAATTCCACTAAAAGTGCCTCACCGTAACCACAATATTGTCAATTGGCTATTGTATGTGGAGCATAGCAGTTAAGACTATTCCTGGAATTTTCCCTTATAAATGTATTTTATATAAATCTTTTTTTCATAAAGTCTTTTCTATTGACATCACTTTTGGCTTCTTTGCACAGCAAATATGCTACAAGTATAAGGGGCCATCCTGAAGACCTTAGCTCCATATAACCAAGATGTCAATGAAGAAAACATTTTGAAATTCTTACTCCATGCCCTGAGCAGTCTGGCGAGCAACATCAATACGGCGCATGGTGTCAAATTTGGTCTCTGTAACGTGCAGGTGGTGATACAGGCTGCTGCCTTCACACCACTGTGTGATAATGGCAAAATTAGGCTTTGTCATAAAGCCCATGAACAGCAGAATGTTAACGTGACGTGTTTTTCTGAGGAGTAAGCATAAAATGAGTTACACTTAAAAGAGAGAAAATATCAGTTACAGATTATATTTCTAGAGTAGAAGTTCAGTAGAGCAGCACTAATCAGAATTCCCACAGTGTTTGGCCAATACATCCATTTCCAATCAATTTGGGCATAATAGCTAAGGATTTTTTAAAATGAAACATTCATATCAATTTGTAGATCAGTTTGAAAATTTCATTGAAAAGAATAGACTCAAAAGAACAAATTCACTCACAAATCAGGCATCACTATGGTTTGCGTCCAATTTTTAGCCAATTAAATATTCTACAGCAGAGCACATATACGCACTGAGCACTTATCAGTAACACCTGCACACCTACTTATGTGGCAGCAGCGCAATGCATAAATCATGCAGATATTTTTGGGGGGGGGGGTCAAGATATGGGCCAGGAGCTTTGGTTAATGTTCATAATGTGGGGGGGATGTTCAGGGGAGGGACATATCATTTGATATAATTTAATTCTGTGTGTGTATGATCAATAACATATTGATTCCAAATTGATACCAGCCCATCTGGAACCAACAATCACGCCATGGTCTAAATCACTGAGCTCACATTTTTCCCCCATTCTGATGGTTGATGTAAATGGTCTGATGTGGTATGATTTTATGCACTGCGGCCACACGATTGGCTGATTAGATAATCGCATGGATGATTGTTGGTGCCAGACGGGCTGGTTTGAGTATTTCTGTAAATGCTGATCTCCTGGGATTTTCACACACAACTGTCTCTAGAATTTAGTCAGAATGGTGCCAAAAACATCCAGTGAGCGGCAGTTCTGTGGACAGAAATGCCTTGCTGATGAGAGATTGTCAATAGAGAATGGCCAGATTGGTTCAAACTGACAAACATGACTTTGCCAGTTTTTCCATTAAAGTGGGAACCTTGACTAATGCCAACTATTTAATATTATACATATTTTGCAAATATCTGGGAAGTGTGGCCACTTACCTTAAAACCTGCATCTCATTTTTAAAGGCTTGTAGCTGCTCTGGTGTGGGCTCGGTCACTTTAAGAATTTTGACAGCCACATCTCCATGCCACTTGCCTTTAAAGACTGTTCCAAAAGAGCCTGCCCCAATCCTCTTTAACATGGTCACCTCCCGTGAGTGCACCTCCCAGTAGTAACTGGAGTCTCTGTAACCTCCACGGTGCTGAGAACCAGCAACAAAATTTAATAAAACAGCTTATTGCAACACCAGAAACCACTAATATTCTAAGCAGAATCATTTGAGGTTTCGATCACATAAAATAGATGCTCACCACTTTCTTTTTATCATCAGATGATGATGGCTTTCGTTCCTTGGGCTCAGAAGGGGATTTGGGGGGTCTTCTTCCTGGTGATCCTAGGTGGGGTGGGCTAGTGGAAGGCTTGGTAGAGGGCTCTGGTCCTGTGGACAACAGTAGGTATTAAAGGCCACTTCATACACATGGATATTGCACATTAAGATGTGTAAATCTAAATAGTAATGATGGGCAATTGAACAATGAACAATGTAATGTGGTTGCGTTCAAAAAATGAATATGTGCTCATATGTTTGATGGCCAACCATCACTAATTAAAGAGAGAAAAAAAATATAAAAATACTCACCCATTGTGCTGATTTTTAATGGCTCCTGATTGGGAGTGAAAAAAAAATGAATAAATAAATGTGATGATGGAGAGGTGATAGAGGCATATAGAACTTCCAGAGTTAGATTTTCTAAATTCATGGACAAGCTAATACTATCTCTTGTACAGAGGGCATTTTATTTATATAATTTGATACAGCCAATAGGGTTCACAATAAGTTCACGATTACTGGATAAGGATTTAAACAAAGCAAAAAAACTGATTGTACTCACAAAGAGCAATTTCTAGCTGATGAAATATTTTAGACATGAGCATTACCATGACTTTTTGAGATGTCATAAATTTCCATGACCTTTTCAGGCCTGAAAATCACCATTTTAAAATTCCCATTTATTTCCAGGTTTTCCATGATCATGGGAGCCCTGATCCTGTTAAATCAAAGACACCAAAAGGAGCAAGTAAAGTGTTTGGAAATGAGGAATCTCTAGTCCCATCTCTAACCTCCATGAGCCCAGCAGCTCCAGGATCCAGAGTGCTGACCATGTGGACGTTTGGTGTTGAGGTGGAGCGATGCCTCTGAAGAGACTGACCGTCCTCCCCCCGCACGAGGAAACAGAAGGAGGGAGAGCCAGGGGACAGCAGGTCTCCTCTACGAGGAGAAAACATTTTAATTTTGATGAGGACAAGGAACTCAAATTTCCCCTTTGGGATAAAACATGTATCTATCTGTAGTAAAGTAAAAATTTACCCATGAGGATCAGTGGTTAAACCTAGGTTACTCTGTAATATGGAATTGGAGTCTGGCATGATCAAAATTGGTATCTGAGGGTAGTCTTCTGAGCAGGAACTAGCACCACACCTAAGATACACAAACACCAATTCAGTGGCATAAATGATAACAAACACACATACACTTACTGCAAGATTTAATTTGCACAGTTGTGAAACACAAACCGTTTTGTCATTGTATCCATATCCAAACATACAGTAGGGACTTTACTGCTGCAGTGCTGGTGGAATTTATACCCACATGTCTGACACCTGAAGCCATTGAACAAAAACTTGTGGCAGAAGTCACAGTATGCTAACTTGAAGAAGGTTTTACGTACCTGTGAAAACAAGAATGTCATTTAAGGGTGATGCTGATTGGCACATTGTACACAACCTGGCCAAAAACAAAGTCGCTGTTTGGATTTAAATAAGCAGATGCTTAAGAGCCTATGATTGGATCATTATTGCAGTGATTAACAAGTTTCAATTGGCAACAATTCTTTTAACCCTAACTGATGCAGTGTGTCTCATTTCTTAAACAACCATTTCGGAAGGCGCATCCCGTGGTCTTGGAAAATATGTTACTGTGTTTCAGAAACAGCAATGGAAAAAGGCAAAGCGATGGGCATCAGGGTAAGAAGGGAAGTGCATGAAGCGATGCACCTGTCATGCATGGTGTCCACTGTATAAGTCTCTGGAGACAGTGTTATGATCTGTGTTTGCTTATATTGGACAGGTCTAGGCTCAGCAATGTTATGCGGCAGTAAAATGAAGTCAGCTGTCCAACTGAATGTACTGAATGACCAGGTTATCCCATACATTTTTTTTTTCTTCCCTAATGGCATAGGAATATTCCAGGACGACAGAGTCCTAAACTTCAAATGTGCTGGAGAAGACTTTACGGGGTGGTTCGACCATTTGTTTCAAATTTATTTGACTGACTTTCTTCAGTGGAACACAAAAGATGATGTTAGGTAGTATGTATGTCTCAGTCACAATTAACTTTCATTGCATCTTTTTTCATACAAAGAAAGTGAATGGTGACTGAGGGTATAATTGAGCCTTTCGTTTTGTAATCAACAGAAGTTATACAGGTTTGGCAACAACATGAGGGTCAGTAAATAATGACAGAATATCCTTTTTGTTTGAATTATTCCTTGTGAAATTTGTGTGAATTAAACAGCAGACTGTTTATATAACAGAGGTGTGATCTCACTGATGTATCGTGACAGCTCTACTGGTGCTTTAGAACTGCTGTATCAAACATTTTACATCAAGGAGCTCCAAAACTGAACATTTTCTCAGACTTTGTAAATGTAATTCTGGTTGTACATGACAATATTTGCACATACACCTACCTCAGAGATAATATACACAGATTACTTGCTGCATTAACCTCACATATTTTCCAGTACATGCACACTTCCAACGAAATTCTAAAGAGGCCCTGAAAGGAGAACGGAGTTTCCCACATGCAGATTTTTATTTTTTTTTGCTGAGCAAGCACACTTACAAAGTTGTGCATGGTAAGGGGAACATCATCCAGCACTTCTACCAGAAGCTCCTCCCCTACGAGTGGTGTGATGTCAGTGTTCCATTCTGTAAGCCTCTTACGGCTGTCCAAAAGAAGGAAAGAAAAACAAAAAGACATCATTGTGCTAAAACTGTCAAACTGTCCTAAAGAGAGTCATTTTGTCACTTTGGGTAACGGCATCCATTCGGCCAGATTCTTAGTGTCACGTACCCTTCAAGAAGGCGAAAGACAGCACAACAATCCTGGCTAAGGCCTCTGACTTTCAGGGCTTTGTCTAGACTGTCGTAGACAGTCTGCCCAGGTCGAACGTTTACCTGAAAACATGGTCACATAGGGGTATCAACAGACACACACAAAAAGACAAGTACACAAAGACAAGTTAATAACATACAGGTTGTGACAAATCCTTTGAAAGGTGAACAAAGCAGTTTTTTGTTTGAACAATGGGATGGAGGTTTTTTTTACTTCATACTGACTATCGCCGTGGATGGCTGCAGTAGCACGCAATAGCAAACGTTTTCGGTTACCAAAATCATTTTAAAAGAACCCTATTTGTCATATACGTCATGTGATCTCAACATGGCAGTGCCCATGAGGGTGCACCCAACCTCATGTAAAATAAAACACCCTTTTCTTGAAGACTAGTATGACTAGAGTTTTCATCCGATTTTAAACACATTTTTCAAAAATGATTTTTAAGTTTAAACAAGTTGTTCGAAAACTTTTTGAAGAATGAAATGAAAAGCTGCCCAAGAAGTTTGTGGTCATTTAAACATTGCATAACAGGCTCCAATGAATAAGACATTGAATGAGTATTTGTTCATGGAACCCTCACCACCGTCCGCTGCTTGTTGGGGAGGTAGACACGGATGGTGCCCCCACCTCGGGGAATGTCTTCTGGGCTGTTTTCCCCCGAGGAGGAACAGGAGGAGGTGGAGGACATGATGTCTCCAAAGAGGCAGTGAGGGACTGGCAGCACTGAGACTCAGTCAGCCACACAAAAGATTCACACACCAGGGCAAAGCAGGAAGAAGCCCTCATCTGGAGACTGGTATGGAAAAAAAATAGACTGGAAGTTTAAGATTTTGAATAATAAATCAAACATTAGATTGAAGATAGAATATACAAAGTTGATTGCTGAGATGTTTGTTTGTTTTTAACGAACAGACACACACAAAAAAATGGCGAGAAATGTGTAAGCAATTCTAGAAGAGGTTTTTAAAATAACTTTTCTTAAAAACTCTAAAATTGCATTTGGTTTGATTTTGTTAAACATTTCTTCAAGAGTGCTGACTGAATATAAAAGGTTTCTCACAGGGTTAAGAGCAGAATGATTGCTGAGAAGTAAGAATATCTATGAAGGTAGAGGCTGGAAGAGAATTCTTATTTATAGTCTTAGCACAAATGTTTAGAAAAACTTGTTTCCCTTGTTCAATTGTACAATTACCCCTTGATAAAGTAACTGTTTCTCAAGGTTACAGAGCACTGAAGTATTTATGGCACAAGTACACACACACACACACAGGGAGGACATGAAGGAGGGCATGGGTGTGTGCAGTGTATCTGACAAATTTAGACATTTTCCAAACTTTATAGTTTGAATAAATAAAGATCACATTTTCTGTGTGTGCCAAGGGATTCTCTGCCAAAAAAAAAAAATTTACTGAGTGTGTGGCATTAACGATGTGATTCTGTTATCACCAATGCTTCCACAAAAAGCACAATCTCGGTACTTTTGAGATTGAAATCATTAAGGATACACACTTCAAGTTGCACTCCTCCAAAACGGAAAATTCAAACAGACTGCTTAGAGGCTTAAATATAAGACTTGAAATGAGTTTTAAAAGGCTATGACACATCCTACATTGATAGCCATAATCCACTTCCATCTCAACACAAAAATTCACACTTTCAATGCACGCAAAAAGCAAACTGATAACTTGGAACCATGTGTGAGTGGAGTATAAAAAGGCTAAATTAATACTTGGTCTAGTTTATTTTTTTCACCCATTACAAAACACATGATAAAATAATCTACTGATGACATTTAAACACATTTTACCATTATTGTCTATATTAAAGACCATTAATTTAATCTGCAAATGTCATGGTATTTAATGAAATACACCATGTTTGTAACCTTAAGCCTCAAATTTGCTATATACTTTAAGCAAGCAAAAAGGTTCAACTACAGTGAAGCACTATACAAAATTTCACAACACAATTAATACACAATATACAGTTTTGTGCTGTACAGCTATACAAAAGCAGAACAGCATGTAATAAATAATCAAATATTAATAATTAAATATCTTACACATCCACTTAAGCATGTGCATCTCTCACAATCTACTCAGATTCCAGTATGAATCCAGCTTATACAAGCCAGAAAGCTGGCAGTCACAATTCCAACTGTACATATTGCTTGATCAACATCAACCACCCCAATAATACATCTCAGCAACAACACAGTGATCAGTCCTTGTTCAAATGTAAGTAGAAAGGCAAATGGCGAGAAATGCATCACCCTTCACGTTACAAATGTATTCAAGAGGCGAGAGAAAATGATACAGATGTTTTACAAAAACACCTCCCATCTAGATAGCGCAACTATGTTTTTTGTTTTGCTCTTTTATAGCAACACCGGCCATTCACTCTTAGTTTACACAATAGATCACGATTTCAGTCAACATTTTGATGAAATTGCATTTTCGTATAATAGGATACTAGATATATAGACCCTTAAATCCGGTCAGTTGGGTCAGTTTTCGCGCTGAAAAAGGGAATGCTGTTTTCATGAGGCTAAAGGGGATTAGACGACTAGCTACTAGCTAGCTTGTGTTGCTAATGCTGGCCACCCATTCTGTGTAGAAAAGTAGAAAAACCCCGTCTTAATGTATTTTTCAGCCTCGGCGTTATAAATTATGGCTTCTTACACCTGCAGTTAACATTCCTGCAAACTACGCGGCACGTTAGCGAGACTCAATTTGCATTTATATTCCAGAGTAAACACTCACCTGAGACAGCCATCTTGAATTCTTTCAGTCTCAAGTCGGATCAGCAAAGAATTTCATGGAAAGCGGAACAGCGAAAACTCGCGCTCTGATTGGTCAGATTCTATGACTCACCGAGATGATTGGTCACTTTTTTGTAACGCTTTGTAGCAAGGGAATGAAAAAGGGGCGTATGCTGCGAAAAACTAAACATGACTGTCAGACAAGACACATCTTTATTGATCGATTGTTCAAAATGTTTTACGGATATCAAAGTTCCTGCCCGATAGTTTTACTACATGTTTATTGAAACTTCAGTTCTTCTTAGAAACTCACTAAAATGTGAGGTGTGATTTATATATTTATATGTCTTGTTTTATATATATATTTTAGTTCACCCAAAAAAAAAAAAAAAAAAAAAAGGTAATTTACTCACACATACACGTTGAGTGATGACTTACTTTCTTTTCTGGAACACAAAGTGATATATTAGGAACTGACAGCCTGTGTCACAATTCACTTTCATTGCATAGACCCAAGATGCAATTAAAGTTAATGGTGACTGAGTCTGTCAGTCTCCAACACTCTTGCCTAACATCTCATTTTGTGCTTCATTAACAGAAATAAGCAGAACAGGTTTGAAAAATTACAAATGAACAAAACAGTTCTACTTGAGCACAAACTGCTTAAGTTTTTTTTTTTAAAAACAAACCTTGCAAAACCACATTCCATAAAGCATAATGAAGACATTATACAAAGCCAATACATGGTAATTTTTTTTAATGTTTAGTGAGTGCTGTACAAAATACTTAAATTGTAAACCTGCAGAGAGCAATTTCCCCACCTTGCTTCCAAATTTGTCAGTGTCACAATTAAATGATGAAAAAAAAAAACATTAAAAAGATGACCACTATGTAGGTGGAATTCATTTGGAAATAATCATAAGGATTGAACAATACACATTTCTGACAAATATAAATGACTACTCCACACTCAAGAATTTCCTCTTTTTGGCAGTACGTGTGTAAGAGTGGTGTCGCCATTCAACATCAGCAGTGTTCTCATTTTCCAGCGTGCCGAGCTTGATCATGTACACTGAAAAAAAATATATATATGCATAACTCATCAACATTAATGCCAACTGCACTCATATCAACTCATCAAGAACCCTAAAAGTGATACTTACATTTCATTTCAAATCTAGGTCCAACTTCTGACAACTCAATGTTTTTGTGGTCTGTTTTCTTGTAGGTGTGGTGTCTGCAATTTACAAAACTTCAAATGTATCTCTTATATGAATATTCAAGACAATAATTTAAGGAATGTTCCAGGTTCAATACAAGTTAAAGCTCAAATCAACAGCATTTGTGGTATAACGTTGATTTCCACAAAAATGTATCATCTAAAAATGTAAAGTATATTGACTCGTTCTTCCTTAAAAAAAGAATATGAAGAAAAGAAGAAATCAAGGTTACAGTAACTACGTTTTCACCCAAGGATTTTTTTTGCTGAAAACAATATATGCCTTTTCTTTACACAAACTTAAATTAGCCTCACCCTGTTCTGTAGATTAAAAGTCTGCTGAATGACTCTCAGAATGTTCTACACTTTTTTTCAAGACTATAAACTATCAGAACTATTTGTCCAATTAGTTAACTTTCAGAAAACCAGCTTTTGAAAATTTTAATATACTTAAATATTATAAATATAACCCTCTTTACCTCAGATCGCATTTGCTGAGCTTCTTCAGGAAATGTAAATTCCATTATGATGCTAATATTAATTTTAGACGACAAATCAAGTTCAGCTGGTCGTTAAAAGTTGATGGACAAATATGCAGGATATAATGCAGTTGTGATGGTGATGATCTAGATTAGATCATTGTTCAAAATAGCCTGTTGAATATCAGGAATGTATCATATTTGTTAACCTTCATATTACACTGCATCAATTTTTCTTTAATAGCTGTGCACACAGCATATACACATCGATTTACGGTCCTTATACTAAGAAATTTTCCTCAACTATTTGGTGCAGGTTGCCAGCTTGAACAGGGCCATGATGATTCACTTTCGGGTCAGAACTGGTGGCAACCTGCGATAGGCACAACATCAGGACCAATATTATGACAATTTTCCACTGCACGTTATGGTTCGATTCGCCTTAACTCTACCCGCTTTACATTCCTGAGCTTGCATTTCCATTGCAGTTTAGTGCCACCTCAACGTGGGTGGGATTATAGGCTGATCGTCATAGTTGCGCTGCCTCTACTACCATGACAACACCTTAAACATGACACAAACTGACCAAAACAATAACACGACCACTAGCTATTGCATGGTGATTTTACACAAGTGTAACAGTTAAATATGTCTGGCTGTTTTAGAAGCAAGCTTCCAGTAGCTGGTCAAATAAATAAAGTGAAGCTTTCAAGCAGAGCATAGAGTTAACATACAGTAACAAAATGTACAAGCCTCCATAGTGGATCAACGCCAGTCAAGGGCACTCTCCCTCCCATTGCTCGCTGGTTTAGATAGCGCCCATTTGGTTGAGCCGTTTCCACTTTTCCTTGATAGTTCTGTAGTCACTTTTAATTTACTATTTTCCTACACTGTTGGTAGGTCCGGTGGTAGCCGTGCACGGCCAACAGCTGAGACACTTTTTTGTTTCGCTCATCGCTAACAAGTGAACTGTCTGCACCTCGTTTATTAACCACAGCGTGGTTTTGCGCACAGCCATTTATTTTTCACAATTTGAAAGTCGTGAACAAATGATACTGTTATCACTGTTGCTAACTTTAAAACTAGCGTTTCCGATGTTGCGTGTTGGAAATCCAGTGGTAGTGAGGATTCTCTCTGACCAATCAGTGATCTGCAGGATTTTGACGTCACATTTAGTATCGGCTCGGCTCGCTTGGAACCTCAACCAGGAATCAGGTACTATCCACAGTCGAAAACCGCAAAAAAACAAGCAGAGTCGAGTTGTGTTAAGTTATACCGTGCAGTAGAATAGCCCCATTACAGTCCTATGAGAAGGGCAACTGTTCCATTTTGATTGCAATTCCTCCTCTTCTGATTGCTTTTATTTGTGAAATTAAAATGACGGTAAGATGTCTAATTTCAATGAATTGTCTCAATATTCTTCCCATTCTACCAAAACTAGAGAGGAAAAAAATTGGGGGAATTAGTGATAAACACACATTTCTGTATCGAAACGGCTTAAGGGCAGATTTCTTTAGCGATTACACAAACTTTATGCGACAAAGCGATTTTTTTTTTTTTAGGCATGACGTCATCACGCACACCATTTTTATCGATAAAAGCCAATTTAAATTACGGCCCCCCACCCCCATTCACTTCCATTTTAAGTGCCTCACAGTGACCCAGATTTGTCTTTTTTTTTAAAGGAGGAACGCGTCGAAATTATTTGAGCAAATCAACATTATGCCACAAATGTTGTCGATTGAGCTTAACTTGTACTGAACCCGGAATGATCCTTTAAACTGCTTTTGTTCAACACCTCCACTCACCTGAAAGAGATGAAGTCATCAGTATTTGCAAATGTAATAACACGTCTACTATCCTCTTTCGGTACTGGAAACAGGTACTTGAGGATGTTGGACACCTACACAGAAAAATTTGTACTTAACATAAATTACATTTCCAAAGTGCCACATTCTGTTTAAGTACAAGTATACAAAAGAAAACTTAGTCTCCATCTATTATTGCAATTAAAAAGGCAGTAATGATCCTTTTTAGGCATTTTAAATGAATATTTTGGGTTCAAAACAAGTTGTTCAATCGACAGCATTTGTGGCATAATGATGATTACCACAAAAAAAAATATTTAGACTCTTTTCTTTAAAAAAAAAAGCAAAAATAGAAGTTACAGTGAGGCACTTGGACATAGACAATGGAAGTGAACGGGGGCAATTTTTTGGAGGGTTTAAAAAGGCAGAATCGTGAAGTGTATAATTTTTAAAAGCACTTACATTAATTCTTCTGTTAATTTTTAAACTGTGCAGTTGTTTGAAATAGTGAGTATTTTAACGTTTACAGATTGGCCCCATTCACTTCCATTTTAAGTGCCTCACTGTCACCCAGATTTATTTATTTTTTTTAAGAAAAGGAGGGAAAGTCAAAACTTTTTGGGGTAATCAATAGTATGCCACAAATGCTGTCAATTAATCTTAACTTGTATTGAACACGTAAAATTCCTTTAAGACAGATATTAACATTTTCACATTATGTCTAAAGTGAAGAGTTCATAATGCTTAATGTCTGACAAAAACAAAATTTCACAACTTAGGTGAGAAACTGATAATCAAACTTATTTCCTTTAAGTCCCTTACCCTTCTTCCAAGACGTGATGAGAAGTTGTGAAAGATTAGGTGAGGGTAGGCTTCAGACATGGTGCCGATATCGGGAACATCATGTCTCATTACCACATTATACAATGTGAAGTATGCTGTTGGCCCGAAAGGGAGGTGGCATACCACCAAACCATCTAGAAAAAGATCATACATAAATTAAGATTCTGTACACCCAATAAAACCTCACACATGGGAAAGTGTCTAGATGAAAGTTACACAATATTAAAATGTTGAAGTAGTATTGCTGAGCAAAATATACTGGATGGGTAATAAAGCGTTTCAATAAGTTTTTACAATATGACACGTTTACTGTTACACTGTGCACACACACACATATATATATATATATAAGCATGTTCAGAACAGAGAACAAAACAGGGTCTCCATACAAAACAGCACATACCTGGCTGGCCTCTTGTCTCATGGACAATGACAAGGTCAGTGACACTATTAGCTTTGCACGCATGTACTAATGTTTTAACCTCATGGTTTCCTCTGTTCATACGCTGGGCTCCAGGAAACATGAGCTTCATTTCCTGCATAATAAAAAAAAATGGAAGACATATAAACCACAACCACACCACTTCTCTGCACAATGCTTGAAGTCAATATGATAATACGAAAGTGATTACAATCACATTAAAACAAAAACAAAAAGAAGGGAAACACAAGTATGCACATAAATAAATACTAGTATAAAACTGCTCCAACAGTACAATCGGAATAAAATTATTTAACAAACTTTGGCAAACATCTTGAGTCTGGAGCTGGGGTCTCTGGATGTTGTGACCATGACTTTAGGGTCTTCCACTCCTGCCCATTTGTACTCATCATCCATATGAGAGCTGATACCTAGACAATATGAAGAAACAACTTCATATGTCAGACAGTGAGCATTTGACACATGTGAAAAAACAGACCTTCTAATCACCTTCTCCACCCTCATCATCAAACTCCAACAGTTTCTGTAGCTCTAAAGCATCTTTCCGAACCTCAGTGGGTATAAGACGGTTTTCTGCAAAAGATAAAAACAACATCACGATATGACATCCTCATATAATATGAGACAAATTATAAGACAATTAACAGGTGAATACAGGCAATTGTGTTAGATACAAGTCTAGAGTCTTACCATCCAAAGAAGATTTGAGCTTCTGTTTCTTCTCTTCAATAGTGCACAATCTGTCCTCCTGGGCTTTCCTGTACAGGTACTCCTTCCTCAGTCTCACCTCTCGACGCAGCTAGATCACATTATACAGATCAACAAAAATGTGAATAGTAGAATATATATATATATATATATATATATATATATATATATATATATATATATATATATATATATATTATTACAGTAATACTTTACAAGATGGTTCCATTTGTTTACATTAATCAATGCATTAGGTGTCATGAGCTAACAATGCACAATACATTTCTTACAGCATTGATTCCTCTTTGTTAATGTTAGTTAATAAAAATACAAGTGTTCTTTGTTTTGTTCAAGTTAGATCCTAGTGCATTACTTAATGTTATTATAAACAACTTTTTATTTTAAACATGTATTAGTATATGTAGAAATAAACATTAACCAAGATTAATAAATGCTGTAAAAGTAATGTTTATTCTTAGATCATGCTAACTAAATGTTAACAAATGGAACCTTATGAGCAATATAAGGTTGTACTATGTATAATAATGTATACAAATGCACTATGGCGTGGCAAGTGATACTCAGGTTCTCTTGGACAACTAATCGGAATTGCTTTGGGAGTCTGGGTCTGTTATGGCCTTAAGTCAGCATGCATTGAAAACTATTTTAATAGGTTCATAATGATTTGCATTGAAGAAATAATTTTGAACTCTTTAATGTTTGACATCAAGCCAACTTTAAAAGCTATACCCTTTCTTTAAACAGTTAAATATACTATATATAAATATTTAAATCTCAACACGTTTGAAGACACGACTTGAAAGATTAGCATGCAGCTGCACAGCTCGGCTACAAACAATTAAGCTATTTTCAGACAATGTTATGACATTCCCTAAATGACTCTGTTAATGTGTCTTCTTAACATATCCATCACACTTTTAATTAATAAATATCCTGCCTGAACACACGTTAAAACAAAAAAGTTTTGTTTTAAAACAAAAACAACGCCTGGCTTGATAAACACGGTTCTAGGTATGAATAGGGTGGAGGAAAAACCTGACGTCAAAACATTTACACAAAACAAACTTAAACACATCTCATCAACTACTCAAATTCAAATTAAACATTGAATTGCAATTACCACTTACCATTTTGAAGAATTACACGTGACGATGCGGCCTCCTTGCAGTCTAATGTCACGACTTCCTGTTGGACAATCCGCTCATCCAATCACTGATTGCGAACAAACATGACTGGGTCTTTCAAAATAAAAGTTCATAACCGGGTCGTGTTTATAGATTTTTAATAATAGATTACACAAACACAGCAGTTAATTACGTTTACACAGCAGTTAATCTAACAATAAAATAAACTACTTCTATTTGTGAAATAAACGGCTTTCACAGATAGAAGTATCTTTGTCTTGTCAGTATGGATAACTAACTTGTTAATCTAACACAATTTAGTTAACCATACTGACAAAACAAAAATACTTCTATCTGTGAAAGCTGTTTATTATTAATCTCATGCTGTTTAAAACGATCAAAGAAACCATTCTCTTAAAAATCTCATAAAAATCTAATACATTTTCAATGCAGATGCAGAAAGGGACGTTCCCGAAACTGAATACCTTAATAATGATTTCATAACGAATATATATTTTTTCATACTCTGGGTTTTGGAAAGCGGAAGCAAACGATTGCAGGGTAAATATTACTTTCACTTACCCATTTGCTCAAAAACCAAAAAATAAATAAATCCCTCTTGCGTTTGAATGACTTTCCAGATGAGGAAAAAATAAAGTGGTGGATTAAGACAGTTGGGAGAAATTGACAAATTTGAGTCAATATCACTATACGGGTCATTCTATGAAACGGGTGCCATTTGTGTCTTCAACGTCTGATGTGATGCATAAGGCTCAAAAATGTCCCAAAGTGTGTTTCCCAAGCTTAAAGTTATTAATTCAAGTGTTCTTGTTAACATGATATATGATTTTTTTTTTTTTTAAACTATTCTTAATGATTAACATACTATTTTAATCATTTTTCATTAGTACATGGCCAATTTCGCATGTCCGTGTTGACCAACATGACACTTGCATCTAAACTATCACCAAATAAGTTAGATATATTTTTCAAACATTTATTTTTTTTCAGGATGTTATGTGTGTCCGTGTATACATAAGATATATTTATTCAAAATAAACCTTGTTTTTTGTAAATATTTAATTATTTGTGTGTGTCCCTCAGTTTGACTACCACCCCATCACACGAGATAGGTCCGACTGCAGAACCGCAGAACCATACGTCATAGCAGTGTGAGGACGACAGCACCAGCCTAACAGTCTGATGCCGGAAGTGGACGCTACTTCCGTGTTTTGGGACGTTTTTAAGGTTAAAACAACGTTATTATAAAATACTTTTTTTTAAAACGATTTAATTGAAAAGATATATTTAAGATATATATACATCAAATAGTATAAAATATACACATTATGTTTTGTCCTATTAACAAAAGGCAATATACTAGCCTACTATTAACAAATGTTAATAGTTTTTTAAAGTTAAAATGATACTTTATCCATTTGTTTTGTTGAGTCAAATGATTATCAATATAAATTTAACAAAGCTTAAAACAATATATTAAAAATAATAATACAATGAAACCAAAGCTTGAGCGTTTGAACATTTGATTTAATTGAAAATAATTTGTAATACTCAACCAACAATTTTTTTTCATAGACCATACGCAACAATTATATGATGCACTGGAAAAAAAAACAAAAATGATTCATTTAAATAAAATAAGTTTTTTCCACTGAAATATCAAAAGAATCACACACTAGCTGACTGTACCTGCTCCAAATAAATAATAGTAATTAAATAAAAATACAAAATAATAAATAGATTATATAAAACAAAATCAAACCAAAGAAAATAAATCTTATAAAAGTTATGCAGGCACACATTTAACAATAATTCTCAAGAGAAAAATAAATAAAATAAATCAAAACTCCATACAAATGGAGTTAATCCTGAGGTGCCTTTCATCATGACACTTGCAATGAAAAACTTCCATGTCTTCTCTAAACTGGAACCGAAACATGAAAGGCTCTTTGGCCCGTTCCAGATCATTTCTGCGATCACTCACTCACACACACACTCACACTCACTATCTCTTTCAAACACTCATCACTCACTCACTCACTCACTCAATTAGTTTTTTCAGTACAAAGAGTGAGGCCATTGAAATGTTGAATTCATATTTCAAGATTAAAAATCTAAGAATAAAAAAAAATGTATTAAATTACAGACTTTCTATTGATGGTTTCCAAAAAAGGGACATTTTACTATTAGGAAAACATTCGTATATTTCATGTTTTACTACTCTAATGGCATACATATTGTCCGTAACGGGGTGGTTCAAGAAAGGCTCCCTTGCCTGAATAAAAAGGGTAATATTAATAAGGATTTTGTGTCTGAGGTGGGAAAATGTGATTTTTTTTTTGGAGGATTAACATATCTGTCAAGTTGTAAGTTTAAAAAAAAAAAAAAGTTTGTTCTTAATGAAGAATTTGAAAATTGCAAAGTGGAAATGGCACTTTGGTAGAATGACTCATACCTTTGGTGTCCTCATCAGAATCACTCAGTCATCATGAACATATTTGCAAAATAATTAAATTGAGGTTTTATTTTAAATGGCCAAACATCTACACACAAATCAGTACAATGATAAATCTCTTGAAATGTGTTTCCCTCATTTTATACCATTTTCATTGATTGGGTGCACATGATGTCCCACATGCCTCTCTGCTAATTTCAGTTCTAATGTTCTAATTGTCCTCAACAAGTTATTTAATAAAACAAGTTATTTTGATAATTTGTATTATATTTTCATAATAATATTAAACATTTTGCACGCGTCCCTGAAATTGCTGTCCACCCTGACATTATGGTGTAACTGCCCCTTTAAGAAACCAGCTGATGTTATCAGTGAAAGACATCACCACCACAATTTTAGTGGAGGAAAAAACAACTTCTGAAAGTACAGTAAGTATCTACAATTATATTTCCTAATTTTGTGTTTGTAGTTGGATGTTGACAAGATTAACATGTCCACCCTGTCATAGTGAAATATTAATTAATATAAATGAATATAAAACTTTTCAGAAATTAAAAATATATTTTTTAAACAGTACAAAGTCACCTTCAGTAATGAATCACTTTGCTGACTTAAGGTCCACCATGTGTTCATTAATTTCTAAATTTGCCAAAAATGTCCACCCTGTCACTGTCCACCCTGTCACCAAGCCTTCCATGACAGGGTGGACATGGTACATGACAGGGAGGACATGTGCATAGTTTTTGCCACATTCTAATCATGTTACACATATTACAACAGTTATTACACAAATATTATAACAGTAGATGCTATACATAGTGGGAGTGGGCGATATGGACTTTTTTGGTGATATCGGTATCAGCAGGCCTTTTGATGAAGATGATAATTTGCTGATATTTTACAAAAAAAAATTCTATGTAATAAAAACAACAGACTGGGATCAAAACAAAGTCCATATAATAGATTGCATTGCCTGTTGGAAAAAATACAGCTGTGCAGATGTAAATGAACAAGAATAGGCAAGCCTAGTTTAGCCGGACCACCAATTAAAGGGGGGGTCAGCAGTTTGTAAGGGAATGTTTTGAATTGTCTTTGTCCAAGAATAATCCTAGTAGAGCTGAGATAGCAAGGATATTTAGGGAATGTTGTAATGCTGACCCGGACAGAAGAAAAAAGTACCTTGAGAATGATAGGGACGAATGGAATAAAGACAGAGAGACTGGAAAGAAGAAGGGTGTTAATGAGCTCAGTGAGAGAGAGAAGAGGGCAAAAAGAAAGAAATGGAAAGAGGCAAAAAGGTGAGTCAGGGCTCTCCAGGTTAGAACATGGAAGTTTAGCTATAGGATTTATTAGAAAGTTTAGATTTATTTGAAGGACAATTATCAACTGTTTATTTCTCCATAAAATGTCATAGTGATAACTAACTCCCTAAAATCTTTCTAAAAATACTAACATATATTTTGTGTTGCAGGCAACGGCGTCAAGGGAAAAACATTCAAAGGAGTTTGAAGAGCATGCTTACTGATACAATGAGGAACTTGCATAGGAAGTTTCTCTCTAACCACCTTGGTCACATGTCATACAGCTCCTTTTGCCATCTCAAACCCTTTTGGTTGGAAACCACCTCTTCTTCTGACACGTCTATGCAAAAAACATGACAACTTGCAATTCATGACTAATGCCTTGCAGAACCATGGGTTGCTGTCTTCAATAAATATTGAGGAAATGTCTGAATCAACCAGGTGCAACCACAATGCCAAGGTCTGTGCCTATGGTGAGTGCAGGGAATAAATACACACTTGTCACCAGATGCTGAAAACTCCTGGGCAAGAGAACATTAGTTTATGTCAGTGGATGAGAAGATGTCAACAATCACAGTAAAAAATGGAAATAACAACAACAGATGAAGACCCAAACACACAATTCCAGGAGAGGCTTCTCCATTTTAGATGTCATGATTTTAACATTAAATGGCAGTTTGACGTCTACAGGGAGTTCAGGAGGAACCTGAAGCCACAAGTGCCTCTTGCATGTGGATTTTATTGAAAATTACTTATGCAAGTACAGTGAATAAATCCAGTCTGTACATTTTGGAGGCTCACACCAGCAGGCCAGTATGCACAGAGTGCTCTACACTGCAGGTGAGCAGGCAGCGCACACCTTCTGCTCCATATCACCCTCCAGAAGACACGACCTCTGGGCCCACCTTGATCCAATTCTAAAGTTAGTGAGAGCAAGACACCCTCAAGTCAAATAGCATTGCTTCAGATGACATATATTAAACCACTGGAGTCTAATGTATTACATTTCTGCTTTCTTTATGTGATTTTTGGTGCTTCAAATGTCTGGCCACCTTTTCACTTGCAATGCAATGAAAGGACCTACAGATGAGGTGCATAAATGATGAGAGAATTTTAATTTTTAGGCGAACTATCCCTTTAAAAAAAAAAAAAAATAAATAATAAAATTATATATATATATATTTGAAAATAGAAATACTAATTAATAATAACATATGGAATGAATGTATAAATGTTTGCACAGTATTTTTTGCTCAATTTAATGGACCTTTCCAATACAAACCAATTTCATTTAAATTTGATCTGAAATAAGTTCAATATTTGTCCGTCTGTCAACCCAAAGGAACACATCAAGGAGTAAAACTTTAAAAGCAAAAGATTAAAAATTAGAGAACTGAGTCAAGTTGCTATTTATGGTTGTGGCTACTTATTTCCTGTGTGCATGTTTCCTTCATTGTAACATATAAGAGCAGTTTACAATCTCTTTACAATCTCAAAAACACTGGCTGTCATCAATGTGCCATACTGCCACGATGAAATTTTTAACAGCATTTTTTCTTCTCTTTCTAACAGGTAAGATTATTACACATACAGATGAAGACTTACATATACAACATCAAAATCCTCATCTTTTAACATTCATTTAACATCACATCAGCTATTCAGTGGAGAGATCTTAAAGATGGTTGGGACAATCATAATAATGTCTTCATGTTTTAAAAAATCAAATGCAAATATATTGGACATAAAATCCAAAATATGTTTCGTTTTAATGCTTGACAAACATACAGTGTTTCACAATTTCCTAAAGCTAGCATCCATCCACAGAGGATAAGTATTAACCAAAAACATTAATTTCAAGAAATAATCTTCTCTTCAGGACAGAGCACCTGTCAATATCAGCAGAAACTCTATTGTCCTTATAAACCTATGAACAAATATCAGACCAGGGTTTGGTGCAAGAGAGATACCCAGAATGAAAGCTGCTGCACAGGCTTCTCATTCGTGCCAAATCTCAGCATTTTGGATCAAAATAATGTTAATGTAGAAGATGATGGAAAAGCTTTCACTGTCTTGGTAAACACACTGACCCAAGGAGATGGAGTCTACTGGTGTGGGTTGAAGGCTGAAGACAATACCATCATAAAACTGGCAGAGGATTACTTTTTCACTTGTAAGATGAAAGACTACTCTATTTCTTTTCTTTTTTATTTATATTATTAATTGAACAGTTCCCGGTGTACTGTGTCATCTGTGTAGAGTATTACTTTACTCTAATTACTGTAATTAAATTTGGTTAAGAAATACTTTAAGCATACACGCATTTCTTAAACCAGTTCATTAAAGCACATCTCTGACCGTTGCAGCTCCACCAGACTTTGTGTGGTCAGTCCTCCGCTGGATTTTATTTCTTTTGCTGCCTTTGATGTCCATCTCAACTTACATTTATTCAAACAGTAAGTGCTCACATATACCCCTTCATTTTATCATGGCATCATAATGAAAAACACTTGGAAATATTTCACCCACTAATCTATGCAACTGATGCTCTTAAGTTAATTTATGTTATACTTTTAGTTTTATTTTTTACAATATAATTCTGTTCTGCAGAATCTTATTTAATTGACTAATTTCTTCAATTCTTAATTTAGGGAAAAATGGAGATACAAAGGTAAGATATCACAGAAGCTCTTTTTAATCGGTCAGCTTGTCTGATTCAGACTATAACTTAGCTGGCAATGTTTATTAATAGGGGTTTTTAACAGAAACTTTCATTTTGCAGAAAACGAATGAAAATATTATGATGTCTGATGCCATGTAAAGCGGGTATAAGAAGAAGGCAACCACATTTGCTGTAGAATATGACATGGTAGTGCATCAGATACGCCATCAAATGTAGATTGTGTTTGTACTTAAAAATAAAAAGATTTAGGCAGTTTCTAATTGTTGTTCTTCCCTCCAAATCACTATATATATAATTTTTTTAAACTCCAAGATTTAAAAATTGTCTATTGAAGAGGGGTAATAATATTGTCCCATTTGCTTTGTTAAATGTGAAGCTTTCAAAAGCCCAGTTATTGCATATATCCTTCATGTAAAGTTTAAACTGTTTAATCATTAAAAGGTAAAAAAAAAAAATACACATTTTAAATTGTGATTTTGTTTGCCGTAAAGGAAATATGACTTATATCTTATAAAAGAAACAATTTCTTTATAAAGCAAATGTTACACACAAAGTGATATCCTATACAACACACCACAATGTGTATTTAAGAAAGCATATCAAATACAAATTTAAGCTTTTTTTATTTTCATACATACTAGCTGATTCCAAGTCTTTGTAAGCAAATGCGTGTCTGTGAACTGAAATGCCGGTTGCACCTAAGTCTGCTTTCTTTACCGACTTTAATTATTAGTGAAAGAATACAAATGTTATGCTGTTAATACTGTATCTAAAATGAAACAAACAAAAATAAATTGACAGCAAAAGGATTACAAAAAATATTGTGGTATTTTTGTATTGAATTCAGATTTCTAGCTGCAATGCAATTTCAAGCAATCCTGATTTAATTGAAAAATAATTGTGCCAAAAAATTCTGATGACAAAATATTACATAATAGCTTTTTCTTGACATTTACAGTCATCATAAAAATAAGGCAAACAAACACAGAATTTATTTACAGACAGAAGTCAAATAAAATGTATAATTACACAGTACTGTAGGTACATTTTATTATTCTAACCAAACACATTCATTATTTGGCCTACTTGAGCTCTTTTAGTGTTTAATTTTGAGTATAGTCTCCTTTGAGACACTTCCTGATTTAAAGACGGTGTAGCCATACAAAGGAAATGCCTGTTTCCATAATTTCCCCTCTATTATGAAAGAATGCCTAATAATGTTACATTTATTGACAACATCTGCAAGATTTAACCGATATATTCCTAAAATATGTTTTTCTTCGGGAAAACATACAACCATGAAAATACAGCATATTTATTTCAAACACTTCACACAGAGGTAAACTACACAAAGCCAAGCTCTCAGAATATCTATTGAAGCATAAATACCAATTTATACACATACACAAGACAACTGATAAACCAATAAAATCAATTAAAAACATAGTCTTGGAGTAGTAGTGGTTCACTTTGGAAATGTGTTCCAAGCATGAGAGAAATGTAGAAAACATATAAAGGAGATCATGTAAATATTATGAAAAAAAAAAAAAAAAAAAAGGTTATGATAAAGTGAAAATGTTCCATTTACACCTGAAAATGAGAAAGGCACAACATGCAAGATTTGCATGGCTTATTGCACTTATTGCAGTTTTAGCCCACTGAGTGCAGACAACCCCAATCCAACCAACCTCTGCAGGTATGGAAGGTGCATTTGCGGCAAATAGAAAACCACTGTGCAGCATTTCTTTATCTGTCAGGAAAACATTAAAACAGTCAGATCAAAGAATTATATGCTGGGGTGCCTAAGAAAGCATATTTTTGTTGGTTTTGAAAAGAACTCTTTCATGCTTGTGATACCGATGTACATTAGGAGCACAAACAGTGCACAACTGAACATTACAGCTCCTCGTAGACACCCTCCTCTCTTGGTACTGAGCTTTCTTTACCAGCCAGAAAAACTTCAAGATCATCCGTTTTCTTACTCTGTGATTTTCTCTTTTTTTTCTCCTTGTCATCTCCAGTTCCTCCTGCCTCATCTCTTTCCTTTTTCTTGTGTTTATTCTTCTTCTTGCTGCTTTTTTCTTCATCCTGAAATAAATTGTGAACCTAGTTATAAAACAGGACACCATAAAGGCCCTGATATACTTCATATGGAATCGATTAACGAATGGTTATGTAATTTAGAACAAAATCTGGCCAAAAAGTAGGTGATTTTGAGTTTGTTTCGGGGCGAACTTGTAGGAAAACTTCTTCCGGCTGCTAAATACCTTCTTACTGCCATTGGTCCACATCATCAGAAGGTGCTCTACCTACTTTAAGGTCGACAGCTAATGCTGTTTACATTATTCAGTCAGTCAAGATAAACACACCGGTGTGCAGAGTTATTAGCGAGCTGGTGCAAATATACCTTCATCTGTAGAGACGTTTTCCAAGACCACATCATGTGATTTTTTTGTTTTTGTTTAATCAGTCTACAAAAGGAAAACAATTTACTCAAATACTCTCAAGTGCCCATTCACTCATGTGCCACCTGCAGCGAAAGTCATACACACATCAGCCCATAATAAGATATCTTATCATTCTTTTGTCTGTATTTTGAATATTAACACTCTTATATCTCTGCAGTAGTATCAGTGTCATCATAAATTACAATAGCAGTGTTATCAGTGCATATTATGGCTGGGTATAGTGTGTTTGTGTAGTAGCATCATGAATTCATAATGTAAACAAGATAAATTAAACATTCTCTACTGCATATATACTACCGGTCAAAAGTTTTGAAACGGTTATTCATTCTTTATTATAATTTTTTTTCCACATTTATGAATAATAGTCATCAAAACTATGGAATAACATAAATGGAACTATGGGAATTATGTTTTGACAAAAAAGAAAATCCAAAATAAATCAAAACTGTGTTATATTTTAGCATCTTCAAAGTAGTCACCCTTTGCCTAGAATTTGCAGACATGCACTTTGGACATTTTCTCAAACAACTTCTTGAGGTATCATCCTGGGATGTTTTTTAAACAGTATTGAAGGAGTTTCCATCTATGTTGGGCACTTATTGGCTGCTTTTCTTTATTATTTTGTCCAGGTCATCAATTTCAAAAACATTGTTTCTTTTAATTACATTTTAACTTTATAATGGCACAATTATATTTTTGTATACAAAACTAATTTCAAACATTTAAGCATACGCCTTCAGATCAAAAGATTTTTACACTTCAGACACGTGTTTGAAAATGTTTGACCGGTAATGTATATTACTTTAAATTAAGATTCAACTTTATTGTCATTGTGCAGTGTACAGGTATAGAGCCAATGAAATTGAGTTGTTTTCGCATATCCTAACTAAGCTGGGGTCAGAAACAGCGCCCCTGGAGCAAATGGGGTTAAGGGCCTTGCTCAAGGGCCCAACAGTGGTATCTTGACGGTGGTGAGGCTTAAACCCCTGACCTTTCGGTCAGTAACCCAGTGCCTTAACCGCTGAGCTACCACTGCCCCCATAAATTAACATTGAGTGGTTAAAACAGCTTCTTTCACTGACCTCATGTGAATTCTATTCATAGAATGAGGCATGAAGTCATTGATAACACATTATAATGTCACATTCATTAAGGTTTTACATGTAGTCTAGTGTATCCTCATATTTAAATGTACTTCTAAACACCTCCCACAGTGGTGAAGTATATCGGGGCCTTATTTGTTTCTACTAATGATAATAATTGAAAATTATTCACCTCTTTAGTCTTCTTTTTCTTTTTCTTCTTTTCCTTGGAATTCTTGCTTTCTTTTTCTTTTAGAAGATATATAGACAATAAATACATTTTAAAAATATGTTTTTGCATTTTCTGCATAAAAAACACTAAGCCTAAAGTTGTACAAAATGAGTGACTTGCCATCTTGCTCGTCGCTGCTGTCTTTGCTTTTATTTGACTTCTCCTCGATGCCTAGGCCAAAGAGGTCACTATCATTCTTGCATTTGAAGTAAAGTACCGTAGGTTTCAAGGGCTCAGGTATCTTCACTGTGGTGATGTCATCATCTGACAGATCAGGAAGGTCATCTCTGACAGGAAAAGAGTCCTTGAGCACACACAATTAACATTGTATTAGAATGAATAACCAAAAAATATCATCTGATTATCAATTTTGTTTTAGTCTAATATGAACTATAATGCTCAAAATCGTCATCTTCAGTTTAGTCATAATACCTTGTGCGCTTTCTTAATGACCTCCTCCTCGCTCTCAAAGTCAGGGTCGTCCATGACAAATGACAGCATCTGTTTGGCCAAAGGGATGTCAGGGTCTGTGTCAGAGGATTCAGCTTGAGCTGATCCCGCTTTCTTTTTTCCAAGATGTGCTTGGGGCTCTGCCAGGCCTTCTGACTGCGATGCTGGTTGCAATGGTTGAGCAGCATGTATTGGAGTGGGGGTAAGCATTGAAGTTTCTAAGTTTTTACTGCTGACACTTTCTTGGGCCTGGATCAAGGGTTCTGCGTTTGTGGGTTTTGGTTTGTCTTCCAGTGATAATGAATCCACTGTTGCCCTGGATGACCAACAAATATTATTACTACCATGGAATCCAGACTATGATTTAGATACCTTTTAGTTAACTGCTAGCAAGCTGCCCACAAGTGCAAGCAAAATCCAGCCATTTCTTAAAGGTGATGAAATTTGTTTTATACGTTAAAACAGTTTTTTCTTATTCAAGCTTAAATTGCAGAGAAAAGTAAGTAAGGTTAATTTTCACAGAAGTGTAAACATGTGGCACTTTCAAAACTGCTCTGTTTGGCTGAGACATTATGCCACTGGCTCAACCAGTGGCTTGAGTTTGGGGCAACGATATCTATTTGTATGACAAGAAAATCATTATTGTAATTTTGTTTGGTGATGCTAGCGGTGCAGAAATTCCACACACGAGGTTAAGATGTTTTTAAAGATTTCCTGTTTCAATGGCATCCCCAAAATTAAATGCTTATGACTTATGCTTATTAACAAAAACAAAAAAATAGGAGGGTCAACTGTCATTGTAAAGAAAACTTTTTTTTTTTATGATATAGATTATGATACATTCAGAGACTCAGCCTAAGAAACTGCTTGAAAAAAAATGGATCGCAAAATGTACTTTTTCTTATTTTTTCTGATTTGACAATATATATATATCTGGGTGTAAATAAGGTGGCTCCAAAAAAACAAGTGATAGCATTACAAAAATAATTTATCATAATGTCCAAACAAAACAAAAAAAACATAATAATTGTACATAAGAGCTAATTACTCATGTAAACACTACAATGCTACTAAAGGTTTGCATAGCATGAAGACATGATTTTGAGAAAATGTGATTTCACAGAATGAGTACCATTTGACTCGATGAGTCTGCATCATTGAGTCGGAGTCATTTACATGGAGCCCATATGTAACATTGTGTTTTGTGTGGATTATCTAATAATCTATACTTCCAATTGCCTTGTGTGTGTGTGGGCTCGTTTGAAAGACAAATCGCCTCCACTAAATAATGCTGTGTGATATTTTATGTTCCATTTATTTTTTGTGAAGTAATAAGTGAAAATGCAGCATACAAGTAACACCAACATATCTGTCAAAGACGCGCAGAGGGAGTGTGGTGAGGTGTGCATGGATGCCGCAGAGAATAGTGTGAAGCCTCAACACGCTATATCACCTTTACATGTCTCTGATCATTACTTTGTTCAATTCAACATGATTCTCCCATCCATAGTAAAACCGACTCCACCTATGGTTTCCTTTCGCCGTAACCTCCGTTCCCTCTCACCCTCTCGCCTATCCACTGATGTCTCTGCCTCTCTTCCCACAATAAATGTATTTTTCACGCTCAATGTTAACACTGCCACAGACACACTTAGCTCTACTTTAACAACCTGTCTAGTCAACATCTGTCCTCTCTCCTCTAGACCAGCACGTACTACACCACCCAGCCCTTGGCTGTCTGACGTCATTCGTGAACATCGGACTGATCTTAGGGCAGCTGAGAGGAGATGGCGGAAATCTAAAGATCCAGCCGATCTAGGTAAATATCAGCTTCTGCTTGCAACTTTTTCAGATAATGTTATAGCTGCAAAAACCTCATATTACCAGACCAAGATCAAAAGCACCACAGACACTCGTAGCTTGTTTAGAACATTTAACACACTTCTCCTGACACATCACTTACAGCAGATATCTTCGCCACATTTTTTACTAATAAGGTTACAGCCATCAGCAACACATTCACAGCACCACCCCCTGTAAAACACCCAACTTCTGTATGCAACTCTTCTCTCTCTATGTTCTCTCCTTTAACTGACACTGAGGTCTCAAAACTCTTCAACTCCAACCACCCCACCACCTGTTCTCTTGACCCCATTCCATCACACCTTCTCCAGGCCATCTCTCCGTCCATCCTTACCTGCACTTACACACATAATTAACACATCTCTTCTTGAAGGCACTTTTCCCACTACATTTAAGCAGTCTAGAGCAACCCCACTGCTGAAAAAAACCTGCACTTAACCCCACACAGATAGAACACTACAGACCAGTCTCTCTCATCCCATTCATGGCAAAAACACTTGAAAGGGCAGTTTTCAATCAGATCTCTGCCTATCTCTCACAGAACAAGCTGCCGGATGACAATCAGTCAGGCTTCAAAAGTGGACACTCCACTGAGACTGCCCTGCTGTCTGTCACGGAGTCGCTGAGACAGGCGAAAGCTGAATCCAGGTCATCAGTTCTGATTCTGCTGGACCTTTCTGCAGCCTTTGACACAGTCAACCATCATTTCCTACTTTCCACCCTCTCTAAACTGGGCATCACCGGAACTGTGCTTGGCTGGTTCAACTCCTATCTCTCAGGTAGGTCTTTCAAGGTAGCCTGGAGGTGTGAGGTATCCAAACCTCATCAGTTACTTACTGGGGTACCTCAGGGATCAGTGCTTGGGATACTTCTCTTCTCCATATACACAACATCATTAGGACCCATCATCCAGTCACATGGTTTCTCTTACCACTGCTACGCTGATGACACGCAACTTTACTTGTCTTTCCAGCCCAACGACACCACAGTGACCGCTCAAATTGCTGCCTGTCTGGCTGACATCTCAGCCTGGATGAAGGAACACCACCTGCAACTCAACCCAGCCAAGACTGAACTCCTTGTCTTTCCAGCCAACCCTGATGTTGAACACAACATCACTGTGCAGCTGGGTCCAACTACAGTGTCGCCTTCCAAAACGGTCAGAAATCTAGGGGTAACCATTGATGACAAGCTAAATTTCACAGACCACATCTCAAAGACCGCAAGATCATGTAGAATTACACTCTACAATATCTGGAAGATAAGACCTTTCCTCTCTGAACATGCCACACAACTGCTTGTTCAGTCACTTGTCATAACTAGACTACTGTACCGCTCTTTTTGCAGGCCTTCCTGCATATGCTATTAGACCTCTGCAAATGATCCAGAATGCAGCAGCACGTCTGGTCTTTAATGAACCAAAGAGAGCACATGTTACACCACTCTTTGTCTCTCTCCACTGGCTGCCGGTTCATGCATGTATTAAATTCAAGGCCCTGATGCTGGCATACAGAACAGTCACTGGGTCTGCACCAGCATACCTAAAAACATTTATGCATGTCGGCTAAGGAACGTCGCCTTATCGTACCAAAACAAAGAGGCACCAAAACACTTTTCCGGACTTTCAGTTTTATCATACCACGTTGGTGGAATGACCTCCCCAACTCAATCCGTGAAGCTGACTCACTCTCTATCTTCAAAAAAACGGCTAAAAACACATCTTTTCCAAGAGTATTTAACCAGTCACTAAAAAAAAAATTAAAAAAAATTAACAATTCTTGTTGCACTTAAATCGGTTTTGTATACTATTCTGATGCTAGTGAAACTTTGTAGTATGGCACTTTTCGTATCACTGTCTCCTTAAGATGATTCGCTTATGTTTTTCCTCTTTTGTAAGTCGCTTTGGATAAAAGCATCTGCCAAATGAATAAATGTAAATGTATATCTCTGTGGTAATATGCTCAAGAAGCCATGTGATAAGATCCGCGTTAACTGACTCAGATGCAGAGGTAACTGAGATTTGTCTTCCACCACCCAGATTGAGGCGAGTCACAATGCCACCACAAGGATTTAGAGCGCATTGGGAATTGGGCATTACAAATTGGGGAGAAAAAGTGGTGGAAAAAATAATAATAATAAATGAGCAAAACAGAATACTTCCGATTTGTCTACAAATTTCTAAGCACGTGTTCAATTTTGGTCATAATGCCTGCATGCACTGGAAAGTCGAGCTTCTAAGTTTTGAAATGATATCTATTTTGTGTTGGTTAAGACTGTATTTATATTTTGTATTATTAATATTTTGACATTTTATTTTCCTTGCGGGGCCACTAGAGCTTAAAGGGTTAATCCATCTTTAAAAACCTTAATTATCATGCATCAAAAGTAGGATCCCAAGTAGTGCTTACAGGTGTTTGTGAGGCTCAGGGTCCAGATCTTCATCCTGAGCTACCGCAAGGTTTGGACCCTCCTCATCACTGGAGAGAGTGATATCCAAGTCTTTACAGGGAACAGATGCTCTGGGTTCAAGTTCTGCATCATCTGGGTCCAAATCATCCCGGAACACAGCGACCATGGGGTTCCTGTCTCTTCCTTCATCATCACTGAAATAGATATATGTAAAGGGTATCTATGTAAATTTGACTAATTCCATCCATACTGAACATCAAATACAACGTCTCACAATTTCTTGACAACACAAAATGTATTTTCTAACTAAATGGCTTGACTAGTTTATCTGCAGATTCAAAGGAATGAAATTTAAGACTTTTTAAGACTATTTAAGGCAAAAGGCAAGAACATTTAAATCTTTCACAATGAAACAAACAGTTTAAAACACATTAAATAATTAATTTGCAGGTCAACACAAAAAGATTGAGGATGGATAGATCATGTTTACTATATAATATTGCGCATTAACAGTATGTGTTTTTTTTATATAAAATAATATAATAATATATTAAAACTCATTCATTATCATGAATGCATTACCTAATGTTAACACACAACATTTACTGTCTATATATAGATATTTGTTGAAATTACTAACATATACCAATACGATTTTTACAACAATCTCAACTAATCTCAGAGCGGGCAACTATTCTTAATTCTTACCCCTAGTTTTATTCAGACAGAATGATTTTTAAGTATGTAACCTACATTGTGACCGTTCTATTAAGTCACTTGTTTCCCGGCAAGACGTGATGCAACCATGTGCTAAATTACATTTATATTGTAGTTCTTGGCAGATACCTTTAACAATTACTTTAACAGGTTAGTTAAAGGAGTTCATTCAAAAATGAAATTTCTGTTATCATTACTTACCCTCACCCTCAAGCCTGTATGAAATACTCTCTTTTGATGTTAAACAGAATGTTAGTCTCAGTCAACACTGATACGGCATCTTTTTTTATTCAATGAAAGTGAATCAAGACTGAAACTAACATTCTCCCTAGCATCTCCTTTTATTACATTGAAAGAATACACAAGTTTGCTACAGCATTGTGGGGAAGTGAAGAAAGAATTTTCATTTTTGGGTGAACTATCACAAATACAAGTCAATACTCACCAGTTACATTAAATATGGCTGCTTACAAAATGTATTGCAAATGTTAACAGATGAAATCATAAAAGAGAACCTTGCTGCATAATCACTTATGATGTATATTGAAAACAAATATACTATATATTAAAGATAAATAATAATATATTTTTCTATTATGTATAGCAATATTTATATAATTATATTATTATTGTTTAAGTATATAATTATGTACCTATATTCACACCCCAAAATGTAAGACCCTGTAAACAATATTTAAGATTTCTTGTATTTGACATAAGATATTTAAGACTTTTTATGGCCTTAAATATTAAAAAGTGAATTTAATACTTTTAAGACTTTTTAAGGACCATGTTATCGGTTAGAGAGTACCCTGTTATCACAAAGTTTCTAAACATCTTCCAAAGACCTTTATTTCCAAAGGTTATCCTTGGTGTACCTGTCACTATCTGCAATGCCTGAAGCAGAGGGCTGGGTATTCATAGTGGATCTTGCGTTAGAAGGGAGACCGTCGTCCAGGAAAATATTGTCCAGTCCCTCGTCTGGCACAAAATCATACACACTCTGAACTGTAGGAGGAGTCGGTAAAGATACCAGCTCTGGCTCTGTAAGAATCAAAGAATTGAGAAATCACATGATCTGCACCAAAAAATACCCCATTTCCAATTACAATGAGTTACATTGACTAGCTATTTGCTGCCTTCAAGGAAAGGCAGTAATAAAGCCAATCTTTTGATAATTTATTAGGTATTTGTTCTTAAATAGCTACTGTTTGATATTCTTGTGCCTTTAGGTGGGGTGCAACAGCTACTAAACCCTCTCCATACCTCAGGAATGCACAGAGTCTTGTGATTTTCTATTGATCCCCAACACATCCTTATGATGTGCACGAGTCCTAATCCTCTCCATTTTTTTATGTCTTTGTAGGTCTAGCTTGCGGAAAGGTTTTAAAAAGGGTCTGTGTGTGTGTGTGTGTGTGTGTGTGTGTGTATGTTATTGAACAAATTCCTCTCAGCCTTAAAGTCACATTTGTAAGTCATAGCATTGGGGCAATCATTAAACAATGCCACTGAGATAAAAATAAAAAATTGTCCAATACATAAACTCAATGTTTTTTAAATTAGCGTATGTTAAACTATATGTGCATTGAAATGTAATATAAAAATCTATTTACAATATAAAATGATATAATTAATTTGATATATTGTATATCCAAACAGATCCTGGACCAGAACATAACATTTAATGCATATACTGTTAAATAAACGGCTCATGTTCACATGACAGACATGCCGGTACATGTATCACAATCCACACTGTACTAAAACTCACCCTGAGTGACTGATGAAGGTTCCTGGGCTGGAGCTGAGCCAAAAAGCCTGGAGATGAAGCTGCGTTTCTGAGGTTGAGGAGAAGAGGCAGAGGCCTGGGCAGGAGGAGAGACCGCAGGGCCGGGGTGAGCAGGGGAAAGGGAGGGAGAGGTATCAGGCGCTTGAGCTGAGGAGAGAGGGGGAGGAGGATGTGACGGAGAGGGGGATGGAGACTTCAGGTTCTGGGAGGGGATGGGAGGCTGCTGGGGGCTACAGGGGCTAGAGCTGCTGGTGGAGCATCCACTCTGAGGGACTACGGGAGATTGTGAGCCAGATGACGGGCTCTGTCCGTTAGCAGGGCCAGGAGAATTGTAGCCTTTACTACGAGGGTCGTTCATTTCCAGGAAACTGCAAGTTATAACAAACACCTAATGTATTACAATAGCTAGTCAGTCAGCACTCATTGCGGATCACAAACTCAAAGTGGGTAAGCACTAGGGATGGACAACAAAGCTAAAAAAAATTTGACGATATTAGATATTTATCTTGATATTTATGAATTTGATCTAAGGAACCATCACTTCAACAAAATAGCCATTGGTGTAAAGTAGATTGAAAAATGTTCATGCAAGTAAATTACAGTAAAAATCTAGTTAAAAATAATCAAATTGTTTTTTGTTTTTTTTTTTTATTAAATGAGTGCAAGATTTAATTATCTGCATGTGTATGCACCAATTACATAGTAATAAGCAGCAATATACAGCTTAATTTTTTATTAAATGTAGGGTCGCAATACCAGTCTAATTACAACAACCCTCACAATATTTACAATGCCATTTTATTTAATATTGCTTGCAAAATCATAACAACTACATAGAGAATATCAAGCCCAGCCCTAGTGAGCACTATATAATATTGTTAGATCATCAGTGCAGATGTTGCCATCATTTAAAACACGTCTACAACAACGGCAACATAAATAATGTAGCATTTGTAAAGGATTCTACATTATTTGCATATGTAATTGCATGTATTTTCACTGATATTTGAATCTGAATAATTCTCCTTCAAAGCATATGAGACTGAACTGCTGTTTGTGAGTTGTAAGTTCTTACATATCATAGTTCTGATCCTCTGTCTCCTGCTGAACAGTTAGCTCCTCTAGTGTGGCATCGATGTCCAACTGATTGGTTTCTAGCTGCCGTAACAGGGTCTCTCTCTGTAGAGGTTATCATTAGCACATAAAATGAATGACAACTGGTCCCACCACTACCATTTCTTTCAAAGCTGTAATAACTATAGCACTGGGAACAATAACTAGCTTAAGAAATAGTGTTACAGGCAGGCATGCAGAGAAAGATTTATGTGAATACTGATCTCATTTCAGCTTGGCACATGACACAGCTCAAACACAATAAACAAATCCTACTTACTACTTTGGTGACCTGGTTGATTTTTCACTTGCTTAAACCTCATCAAAAATAATGCAAATCATTTTAGTAAAAGTTAAGTTGCAAGAATAGAGCACTAGAACCTACTCACCTGAAGTTGCAAGAATGGAATGTTGAAAAATCGGTGCAAATATTTCAAACCAAAACCATTCTTCATGGAAGATTCTGCATAATGGATGTAAGAGGAGCCAAGAGGTCTACAAAATTATGGAGATATCAAACATTAATGAAATGGCACACAGAAAAGTAAGAGATTGTAAAGTCAAGATGAAATCAAATCTGAACTTATTTACTACACTGCCTAGCCACCCCCCCAAAAAAGTTGCTGTTTGTATTTAAATAAGCAGATTAAGATTCAACTTTATTGTCATTGTGCAGAGTACAGGTACAGAGCCAATGAAATGGAGTTGTTTTTGCATATCCCAACTAAGCTGGGGTCAGAGCGCAGGGTCAGCCATGAAACAGCGTCCCTGGAGCAGATAGGGTCAAGGGCCTTGCTCAAGGGCCCAATAGTGGTATCTTGACGGTGCAGGGGCTTGAACCCCCGACCTTTCGGTCAGTAACCCAGAGCTACCACTGATGCTTACAACAATTCTTGTAACCCTAACTGATGCAGTGTGTCTCATTTCTTAAACAGCAATGTCGGAAGATGTATCCCGTGGTCGTGGAAAATATGTTGAACAAAATGTGCTTTTTCATAAAAATGTCAAAATAAATATCAGATTTTTTATTTTTATATTTAGGGTCTAAAGACTAAGCTCTGTTTAATGGTTTTAATGTCAACACAAACACATTTTTTGTGGGGCTTAAAGTAAAAACATTTATGTGGTGTCCAGAGACAGTAAAAAAGTCAAAGTCTCATTAAAAGCTGAAAGTCCCAAAAAAAGAAATGTTTGCATGATTATTGCAGAATAATCTTTAATTGTTATTTCTTAAATTAAGCAGTGAAACAATTGTGTTTTAAAAAATTATTCATATTTTTAAAATATGATCCTTAAGATCCTTTGTCCACCAAATAAAAGTCGTGATATAACAACATTTAGGTAGTTATTTTGATGTTTTTGTTGACATTAAAACCATTAAACAGAGCTTAGTCTTTAGACCCTAAATATAAAAATAAAAAATCTGATATTTATTTTGAAATTTTTATGAAAAAGCACATTTTGTTCAAGTCATGTGGTGTAACCTTGAGAAAACTTGGTATTTTTGACTCACAATAATAATAAGGAAAAATTCACAATATTTATATATGTATGAAAAACTTTAAAAATGTATTTAAATTTTTTTGGGAAATTAATGATGTCATTGTTTATTTCTCACGTATCCAAGGTGCAAAGAAAGTGTAATAATACCTTTTACTTTGTGGTTACACCAAATGACAATTTTGAAAATCAATGTTTTTCAAAAATGTATGAAACCAAATTGGAGTGTTTTGAACTAGATTTTTGTAATATTTCTCTTTTTTTATTTTTTTACAAATCGAGCACTGGGGATGATCACTTCTGAATAGGACACACCAATGCGGGAGCGGACGTGAAGAAACTTTATTTTTATTTTTTTGGTGCAGTCGAAGGTTTCTTGGGATGTACAGCTCGAGTAAGTGTTCTTTATTCTTTGTGTATTGTGATTCAAAACATGGATATACTGTATTATCTTTTACTCTCGTTTCTCTTTTATCTGAATTGGACTTGACAATGGCTCCAGAATTGTCGTAATCAAAAACCACAATGTGTTGTATGCAGTTGTGGGCTGGTAATTGATTAATGTTGTCAGATCGTCGTTCGGTTCTCAAGTCTTCATAAAACCTGGCCAGTGTTGAGAACGCTTCTCAAGTGTCACCGGTAAGCAGCTCTGACATGAGCAGGTTAGTAAAAAAAGAAAGAAAAAGTTGTTCAACATGTCCCGCCTCCTCTTCCTGTTTCAGTTGGAAACACCACAATAGTCAAAACCCCACCGAACTGCACTCGTCAATGGTTCTTCATGAAGACTTTAAAACATATTCCTGGTCTAACATACAGTTTCATCTAAACATGTTATTGCAAATAAAAATCTTTCAGTAAAACTGTATAACTTCATCCACCTCTGGAACAACTTTACCAATGCCCACTTATTACAATGCAATCAATTAGAGTTGGATAAAATTCATACACTACTTGCTGAATATCCTATTTTACAATGTCACGGAATGGAAGTAAAATGAGTTTCGAATGCCATTTCATGTTGATTTTAACAACTCATTGGTGAACATCTTTCATGATTTTCATGATGACCAACCTTGCACTAGACATCAACTCACCTCAATGTATCAAACACAAATGATTTGCAGAGAACCGATTATGATTTCCAAGCTTTAATGCTCTAACCTGTTAAGGCCAGCAAAGAAGTCACGGATGTCATCAGATAAAATGACTCTGTGCTCCCCCATGTCCCGATAATTACCAAGCACACAAACTGGCACATGAGTGGGTACCTTAGGCAGCTCCCGTAGAATGTAATTATAAGTCCTACAGGTGCATAAAACACATACATTTTGTGAAACAAGTTACTAACATTGAGTTCTTTCTGCATAATAGTGAAAAGCAAGCATGCTATGTGATACTTATTTGTACAGACAAATAAATGGCTTTTTTTCATCTCTCTAAAAAAAAAAAAAAAACACATTATTACTGTTTTTATCTAAACCCCAAAATATATTTAAGATTTGTAAAGAGAAGAATTCAGTGTGTTAAATTGCCTAAATAGTGCAGTCTAAATAAAACCATTTTCACCTACCACTGCTTGGTGATGTCAAACATCATGATCACACCATTGCAGTTCTTATACACATCCAAAAACTCAGCATCCAAAGTCAATTCACCCTCTGTCTGCTAATGGCACAAAACATTTCAAGTTAAACAATTGACTTCTCTATTATATATATAAAAACATCAATACATTTGTACAAAATTTGCATTGACAGATTATTACTTGAGATTAATTTACCTCTGGATGTTCATTCTCCAACTTTAATGTATCACTGCTCTTTTTCCCCTTGCCTATAATGTCATAACAAGGATATATTAAATATAGACCAAAAAGAAGCATTAAATCGGATTCATTGAAAACAACTAGACAAACTTGATGACAGTAACAACTTTCTAGTGCATCAAAAACTACTTAGATAGCAAACACTTGTGGCAATATAATGTCTCACAGGAACTGACACTAGTGGCATTAATAAGACTTAGTGTTATAACAATAACACGATATATTGCATGTATAAATATGCTAAAATAACAAACAGAGCATTACACCAAGCACAGGCGAGTAACAGCCTATTATCTACAACCACTTTGAGTTTCTCACCTAAACCTTCAAGAAGGGGGATTTTTTGGCCTGGTTGGACAGTAGGCAAGAAAAATACCATTAATAAAAATGACTTTGGTACAATGGGGCGTGGGTGAAATGACTTTATGTATGACCATTAGGTGAGATGGATTATATGATTGCAAAAATTACATGCAGTAAAAATTTTCTAAACTTACAAAAGGCATAAAACAAACAAAAGCAGGCAGATAAGACAAATATATAAGCAATGGGCCTCATTCATGAAACCTTCGTAAATATGAGTAAATTCAGTGTAATTTGCGCATTAAATGGAACTTCCTCAAAACTTTCCAGCAGATTCACAAATGCTTCGTACTCCCCAGATTTGCTAGTTAAACATGTGTTTTCCAAACATTCATAAATGGGTGCATGAACGTTCATTCACAATTATCATAATCCACGCCCATGAAAACTCCATTTAAGGAAGGCACCAGACTCGCTAGTAAATGCTGTTAACATCTATGCGGAACAGTAATAATCGTCACATCATAAAATCTTTATTTAGCAAGCACATTGCATGTGTTTGCTGTCATCTGAGGCACTTTGTGAATGAAACCGTTCAAAAAGTAAATAAAAATGCTTTGACATGAGTGTAAAAAATGTTCAGTTCATGACGGGAGAGGGATGTCCAACATCATTAACCTTCTCTGGTTCTGTTTGCAGCACATCACCAACATAGTCTGTGAAACTTCTCAGGTAAATTATAATGGTAACAGTGATATACTTGCAACTGGAAGAATCTTTCGAGAAATTAACAGAATTCCTGAAGAACATCTTTGAGCGAAACGCTGTGAGATATTACAGATTAAGGTATATTGCAGACAGTGTGTGGGCTTTTTCTATTTTTTCCCCTGTTGTATTGTGTTCGCACCTGACCAGGATGTGTTTATTTATGGATATTACTGCATTAGCATTGACTATATGTTATCAAATGAACGTGATTTATCGATGCCTATACTAAATTATGAAACCTAAATTATTGAGCTCATATAAAAAAAAATTATAATTATCCAACCAGTCATAATAGAGGGAATTCATTTTTTATAGAAAATCAAACACAAACTGCATCTTTCCATGAAACTTTCACCACATGTAAAGCACTTCTGCAGGAAAAACGATAAGCAAAAAATTATATTTTGAAAACATTAATTCAAGCCATAAAGGAACATTTTTAAATAAGTATAGGCTATGGTTTAAAAAGAAAACAAAGATTTTTCTTGTACTAATTTATGTTATTTTTTTAAAGGTTAATTTCACTTATTTAATTATTAACTCATTTTTTCATTACTTATTTAATTTCACGTCTATAAAAACACATTCATGACAGTTTGCCTGAAAGAAAACAACACATTAAGACGTCTTATGCACAATTTACACGTGGTAGGCAGCATGTCTTTCATGAATCCGAGAATTTACATCAGAACAGCTTTTTGAATGATTCACATAAAAATTGGTTCTGCTCGTGTTTCATAAATGAGGCCCACTGTCTACAAAGTTTCACTTTATTTAATGTAGATTGTAAGAGCTGGACTAGAAAAAGGTGGAAACTCACCTTTATCCACCACGTCCCATACCTCCACCTTCACCACATCATCAGTAGCTGAGGAGACACAAGAAATTAATGCAGTTCTGGAAAACTGAGGTCACTCTTTCTTTGCATTGACCAGGGTAAATCTAGTTTGCAGAGATTATCAGTTATAGAGGACAGTAAACATTTGGCAAGTTATGTTTAGCCCCAAAATATCAACAATAAATCATGATAGCCAGTATCAATGCACAATGTAGACACATCCTCTGCTGTTCAGAACCCAACGATCCCTCCCTTGTCCATCCAGACTATTTTTTTTAAATGTAGAATATGGATCATTTAAAGTAAAACATTTTGGGTTCAATAGAAGCTGAGCTTAATCGACAGCATTTGTTAATGTTAATTACCACAAAATATAATTTCGACTTGTTCATCCTGTTGTTTAAAAGCAAAACAAATCTGAGTTACAGTAAAACACTCAAAACGGAAGTGAATGGGGCCTAAACAAGCAAGACATAAACAATATGCGTGTTAACATGATTTTATTGTTCTAAATGTGCTGACCTTTTTTTAAATGTATATACAATTTTACAACTTCATTGCAATGATGTAATGCTGTAAACACTATGACGACCGTAACAACTACAATTTAAACAGCTTTACAGCTCAAATAATACATGAGTTTTGACAGAAGAATTAATGTAAGTGATTTTCATGAAATTATCAAATTTCTCCCTTTAAAGTAACCCTCCAAAAAAATGTCCCATTTACTTCCATTGTAAATGCCTTACTGTAACCTCGATTTCTTTATTTTTTCGTAATGAGGGGCGAATCCATTTTTATATTTTTCCGAAATTATAATGAATCAACATTATGCCACAAATGCTGTCGATTGAGCTTAACTTCTATAACACACAGAATATTCCTTTAAAAAGAACAGGGAAAAGAGAGTGCTTTTGGCCATGAACGTAGAGGCACTTTGTTTTTCCAAGTATACAAGTACAGCCATGCCAGCTATCAAAGGCAGGGGGCCACACCATAAATTACAGTTAAAAGGTTACGTCACGTGATTTTTATCAAAGATGGATGTAGATAACTAGCAAAAACAAACTCTAGAAATCACTATCTGCTCTAGGCCTCTTAATGTCCCAACCGAGGCTATGCAAAGCTATCATCTACTTTTCTAATCTAATTATCCATTATCTGAACTGGCGCATAGACTGCATATTTACCTCAATGTAAACCTATTTTCACATATTAAAGAAGAACAGATGGAAAGAAAATTATTTAGATAAAAGGTTAATTGCTTGAAAAAAACAAACAAAAAGTAACTTTCTATGAGCAAAAATATTCCAGACAGTCAAAATAACAACATGCTTGATATGCATAAGAAAACATTCTTACTTTTGTAATTCCAGTGGATACTAGTGGCCTGGATCTCCTGAGTGGGAATATACACTTCCTGGAACTTCTTACCCTGAAGCCTATGCCATAGAGTGCTCTTTCCAGTGTTTCTATCTCCCCGAATGACTATCTTCACTGTAGTGCAGAAAGACCATACACAACATGTTAGAGCATATCCTTATCTCAAGGACACAGCAGCCAGGGGTACCAGTAACACTGTGACATGAACTTGATTTGTTGTAGCATGCAATCCATTAAGATTTATTTTTTAGCAGTCTCATTCCAATTCCAATCATTGCATGTTCTCCTTAGCTTGTGAGGTACAGAAGAGTGAAATGTAAACATTGGCAATAACAACAGGAAATATTTAAGGGACAGCATCTAAATTAATTATACTGACATGCGTGTACAATATGCGAAACTCATTAATTATACATGATCTCTAAAGGTTTAAACTTGTCAATTCTTTGATCAGTGGCTGTGTGACTTACTGTTGTACTGAACCCCTTTAGCAAACCTTCTCTGCAGACTCTGGTTCATGGACTGCAGACCAGCTGGGATGTTCTTGTCCTTTACCTGAGCAGTCGGCTCGGAGCCAACCAGCTTCTTCAGAGCAGAGAACATCTTGACCAAACTTTGTCTCTAGAAATGTATTACAAATATAAAATATTCTTGTCTCCAACTGGCCTCTACGATGTACCCAGTTTGTCTGTCTGAAGGTGGACAGTTTTCTTGCTATGCTGATTAAGCATTTCTACATTTTTGGTGAGTGAGACCTGCTATGGCATTGCATTTATTCAGATCTTCATCTTTGGATCCTTTGCCAGCCACAGAATGACAGTTATTGCAGTCAAGCATCACAAAGATCCTCTAGTCCAGTACTTACTCAGCTTCTACAAACACTGGACACAGAAAAAAACAACAACAGTTAGCTGAAATGAATCAGATTGCAATTTGAATACAGCTGAAGCTTAAATGTTGTTTTGATGACTTAAAATAAAGACCTCTAAAATGTGAAAGCTCATTCATAGTACGAGAAATGGCACAAGGCATTGCAGTAATTTGCAGTGATGACTGACTGAGGCTGTTTCAAAACCTACTGAGATGCCTAGCTAGACAGCATTTTAGACATAAGTAAACTACTTACTACTGCCCAAAAATGCTGTCCAGGTAGACAGCTTGCAAGATTTTGAAACACAACTTGAGACTGCGACTTCTACCATACAAGAAATTACCATTGTGTTTATACAGTGTCTAGGAAAACACTGTATGCAACTGCAGTTTAGCATCAAATAATAAATCTATTTTTAAAAGCGTTAACGCACTCATGTCGATTGCTGAGAAGTCAGATATTTGACATCTGCCCACACATACTAGCTTGCTAACAAACTGATAAATGTATCATGTTTGTGTCGTTCTTTTACTTACTTGGTATTAGAGCCTAAACTAGACCAGCTGAATGATTAGATCCAGCGCTCCACATCTAGTATTTCTGCCTCACTGTGCAGTGTCAGTTCATGCTAAAGCCTTTGCGGCGGCTGTTCAGATTGTGAATCATGAAATCTTGACCTTTTTCACACTCCCGGTTTTGGAACGCGGAAGTAAACGATTGCGGCGTAAACTTTGACAGCGGTGAATGGGAGATCAAAGCAAATATTATTTTTACCTAACCATTTGCTCCAAGAACAAAAGAAAAATCCTCTATTACATTTGAATGACTTTTCAGAAGAGGAAAGAAATAGAAAGCGGTGGATCAAGACAGTCAGATGGGAAAGATGCCAAATTTACTGTCACTCTCTCAGCAGCTGTAATAGAAATCCCCTCGCAGCTATGGTAATATTTTTTTTTAAACGAATTACAGGGTGATGTTAATTAAAGCGTAATGTTATAAATTTAGAATTAATATTTGACAAATTTATAATATGAAAAATGTTCGTGATTTACGCTGCTAAATAAGGCGGAAACGCGTCATCACAGTCTGTATATATATATATATATGTATATATATATAAAAAAAAGGTGGTGAGGTACGCTGCGCTCACGGTTAAAACTTTCAAAATAAAAGTTACAAAAATATTTTGTCTCGTCCCCTTTTCTTCAAAAATGAAAGTTACACTGAGGCACTTAAAATGGAAGTAAATGGGGCCGACTTTTGGAGGGGCTTAAGGCATAAATGCGAAGCTTATAGTTCTATAAAAGCACTTTAATTCGTTATTTAATTAGTTACATAATGCTCATTAATTCTTCTGTTAAGCATGTATTATTTAAACTGTATAGTTGTTTAAACCTTTGTTTTTGCGGTTGTTTTAAGGTTTACAATGTTATGTTGTCATGGCAACAAAGATATGAAACTGGATAGAACTTTACACAGAAAAGGTTGCACGTGTTTGCAAAAAACACTGCATCCGCAAAGCCACCAGCATTGTGGACGACCTCACACAACCTCCTACCGTCTGGCAAGAGGTACCGAAGCAGTCGGGCACTCACGGCCAGACTGTGTAACAGCTTCTTCCCCCAAGCCATCAGACTCCTCAATACTCAGAGTCTGGTTTGACACACACACACACATCCTGAGTTGCACTTTAATTATTGTCACTTTATACCTGGCTGCTACCTCAATAACTGCTATGTCCATAGAACACTATCTCATAGTATGTTATGTTTACATTTGGCATTTTTAGAAACCGTCAATTTTTTGCACTACTGTGTACTGGTCGGCGCTGCACTGTCTCTTACTGTGTCTATTGTCTTGTTCATTGTTAGTAATTTATTTTACTGTTCCATACTTTTTGCACACGTTTGCACGTGCACTTTATAGGTATTTTTATTTATTCTGTGTAGTCTCATGTGGTTCTGGGTTTGTCCTATGTTGTTTTATGTAGCACCATGGTCCTGGAGGAACGTTGTCTCGTTTCGCTGTGTACTGTACTAACTACGACAATAAAAAAAAAATCACTTGACTTGAAAGTGATTTAATCACATTTAAATCATGAACGCGCATTTTAACGTTTACGGATTGGATACGCATTCACTTCCATTTTAAGTGCCTCACTGTAACCTTAAATATTGTTCTTTTTTTTTCTTTTAAGAAAAGGAGTCTTATAATTTTTTTTTAATGGTAATCAACATTGTGCCACAAATGTTGTCGATTGAGCTTAACTTGCTTTGTACAATATTGTTTTGTGTTAATATTACTTTAATTATTATGAAAATACTGTCACTGCCAATGCAAAGTTCCTAAAAAGGGTTTGTTTTCTTTATGGAATTATTTATTTTGATTTAAGGGGTCAAATGTGACCAAGATGTGCTCCTAAATGAGATTAACTCTTTCATTCATTTTCTTTATTTTGTAAATTTGTAATATTGGATCACACAACATTTTTAGAGAAGAATATAGTTGTATATGTGGTATATTAGAAATAAACATTTTATCTCCATGGTAATAAAGCCAAACATTGTTAAAATATCTCAACTGTTTATTTCAGATTTGTTGATTTACAATGGTAGCAGGTACACTCTAACACATAGAAACATACTGTATATGTAATATTTAAAAGATGTCAAATCTCCAAGTGCAACACAAACTAAATTAAAGTGATATTTTTCTAATTAATCAAGAAACATTAAACATACAGAAAAAAAACATCAGCTAGGCAACCATCAAACAAGCAAATTGTTTTTAAAAAGAAAATCAATCAGAAAAAAAATCAAAGACAGTAAAATTCATAAACAAGGTAACTGAATCCACGTATCAACTAGTGGGTTTTCTGCCATTCATCTCTTCTCTAACATCCATCAAAGAACTCAGTACCCAGTGTTCTTAATGGTGAAAGTTTGTGCTGAATCAATCTTATAGTCTTGGATACCTGAGGAGGCAAGTATAGCATCGCAGATTAAAAAAATAAAATAAATTGTGACCCATTGTTTCTTTATCCGTCCTTTTATGCATTTTACTTTTCTTACAGACATGTGCATTGTGTAGGGGTGCTTTTCTTACCCTGTGTCAGAGCGGTGCCATCTGAGGAGACATGCCAGTATCTTCGATCAGTCTGACGTGCTTTTTCTTCATTTATCACACTGAGGAAAGGTCCCCACAAGCTTTCTTCTGTTTTAAAGCTGTGACACATAGAGCATATGGGTTGTACATTTACAAAATAAAACACACAAATATGTATTCTAATTTAGACAGTAATATTGTTTTTGACAATATACTTAAAATACAACATATTAAGTGCAAAAGTAATGGGTAATTCAAACTCACGTGAAACCATTTTGTTGGTCTTGAAGAAGCTTAAGGGCTTCATATAGCGAGGAGCCCACAGGTACATGAAGAGAAAACACAGATGATCCACCGTTTGATTTAATAATCTCCACCTGTACAGACACTTTCTCCTGATTTGGGAGAACTTCTGAAACAGAGTCAGCGTCTATAGCAAGAGAGTCTAAACCGGAAGCAAATGGGGGAAAAAAACACACACACACACACACACACACACACACACACACTTAGTAGGAAATCTCATTTTGCAATAAACCAGCTTAAAAACAACACAGTTTTCTGTTTATATTATGATTACTGTATCATTAAGTATATAATTTATTATTTTGTATACAATAAAATTTATATAAAAAATCATTTGAAATACACTTCAATCCCTAAAGCTCAAAATAATTAATTGTTTTGAGTAGGAAAAATTCAATCATACTAATTACTTAAAATGTATGCGTGTACATACACACACACACACATATATATATATATATATATATATATATATATATATATATATATATATATATATATATATATATATTGAATGACTTCAAGCTTATGAGATTTACTAGTTATAAAATCACATGTCTGAAACATGCTCTCTCTTTGTGTGTTTATAAGAAAAGCACTTAACACCTGTTAAAAACCTATATTTACTCAGTCACTGGTGGTCATTCAGGCATGTTGCCTACGTGACAATCACTAGAGAATTATGACGAATAGTGTCTGACCCTCTTACTGAGAGAAAGCATATCTTATCAGCATGTTTAGGGAAAGTTTCATGGTTGGCGCTAGAGCTTGACCAAATACAACCTTGTATCTGTGTGTGGGTTTTTGCTACTCTTTTGTCACAGGACCTGATGTGAACAACTAGCAAGCAAGGGAGGTGAGATGACCATCTGATGGGACAAACTGGCATCTAGTATCTCAGATTGGTGACCTCAGTGGGTCACTTTGTGCCTAAACCAGGATTTGTCTGACGTCCTGATAATCAGTGGAGATATTCTTCTGGCTAACAGCCCATATGTGGACATTTTCGAAGTTTATCTGTGTCTTAACCAATCAGAATCATTCAACCAGACATGATGACGTAGCTTAGTGACTTGTGTGACAGTACAATTGCTGCTGTAATGAGAATATATAGGGAGCAGATTTCTGTTGATGAAATTGCAAACTATTCTTCAGTAAAATCTTCTTCAATTGATTGCATATCTGAATCCTGGTCTTTATTCATCATATCTGGTCCTTGGGTCTTAAACTGTAAAATCCCCTACAATACTTTATTGAACTTGCATATTTGTTGAACATACCATCCTCACTGCGACATTCTTTGTTCTTCAGATGGAGGTAAGAGTGTTGCTGTAGAGCAGGCAGGATCTGGGAGATGGCCATCGGGTTGTGGTATGTTCCTTTCCTGCCATCTGTCCTTAAAGCCTCCATAGCAGTTCCACATTCCTCAATCTGACTTCCCATAGCCAACAAGGCCTGCAAGATAGAGAGACATGAGAAACTCTATTTCTGTATTTGAAATAAGACTGGTTAATTTAACAACTCTTATTTAACTTCATTCATGTGTCTGACTAATTGGTCTTTCTTACCTGCACTGCCAGTCCAGTGCTGAACTCATTGCCTATGTGGCCATCATTTCTCTTAGAGTCAAGAAGCTTCTGCTTAATGGTGGCAAGAGCTCTGTTCAGTTCTGCAGCATCTTTAACAGCTGTTCCCTCATCTTTCAGACACTGGAGGGCCATGCCTGCCATTGCATGCGAGTCTGCAGGGATGATATGGGAAGTCACATTACAAATGTTGAGTGTGGTTAGAAACCTCAGGACATACTTCCCTATATCCACATAAAATGATGTAACAGTGCCTTGCCAGCCTGTTGTAATTTTCATTTTTTTTCTTGAAGTGATATCCAATGATTATAATCTCTTTAAAAAGGTAATCAGTACGTGTATTTATATTATGCCAATTTGTATTTATATAAATAGTATAGAGAGGACCGGAAATGATAGGAAAAGAGGAAGAAACTTCACCCACATCAAACCTGATTTGCCAAAATAGGAGCGCTGACTGCTAGGCCAAAGCTCTGATTAATTAACTGCACTTTAAAAAAATTTTTTAAATAAAAATACATTTCAACTCACCAACACATGAAGACTCTCCATGTTTTATCTGTTTGTGTTCCACTGCATGGATGAGCTTGTGGCTGACATGCGTGTTGACTCTTATACCACTCACACACAAAGCCAGAATGCCCAGAGAGTACTGGTAGTAGCTGGTCTTTGGGCGGTGACTGACTGCAGAAAAGAATAGTATTGATATTAAAATTAGAATCATATTTAAAAAGTCTGGTTAAATCTTACACCATTTGACACCCTTTTTCCACCACTGGGCCATCTGCATATAGGTAACATAGTTTGACAGCATTATATACTCAAGAAATTGCTCTCACATTCAATATTCTGTTTCTCCTGCTCCATCTCTCTCTTGAGATGAATGAGGAGAGGCTCCCGCATTTCATTGCGAGTGAGATATAGGCTGCCCAGTTCATGGCAGGAAGACTTCAAAGCCAAGATGTACAGAGCAAGACGGCCAACCACCATCTCATTGTTGCTGAGAGATCTGTAGACAGATATATAGAACAGAACATAAACAAAGAGAAATTGATTGCAGTAGAACAAATTCTTTATTTATCAACACACAACAACCATAGATGGTGGAATTTATGTCCATGACCTTCACGCAATGTTGTCAAAGAATAAAGGCATTAACTTTGTTACAAGGAATATCTAGCTCACAGACAATGTTGATAGCTCAAGGCTCACTCCTTGTGAAGCTTGAACCAGCAGGGTTTCTTGTTATCAGCCCTGAGCCTCAACCACTACATCACACCACCCATCTGAGCTGTAGTTTATAATATTTAAGATAGTTCACAAAAGCTGGAAATCATCATACTCACTTCAAAATGAAAGTCTAAAATGATAATATTGGCGCAAAGTGAAATATGTGCATACTTCTCAATATCATTATGAAGCTCTGCCTTGAGGCGGTTGAGATGTTCATTCTCTTTAGCTAGGTTATGGTATTTTGAGAGACGCAGGGCAATGTGCACACTGGGATTCGGGAGGTTATCTTGGTTATCTGTGGTTTGATACACAGAGCGCAGCAGCTGCTTATTGAGGGACAGGATGAGATTCTCATGATCCGATGCTGAAGGATGACACAGAAAAACTAAGAGTAAGAACTTGAATGCGCATGTGCATGCACACACACACAAAAATACACACACACACAAACAAACACACACATAAAAAAGCACAATTACTGATTCTAAAACAAAGTTTGACAAAAAAAATTGTTGGTCAAATGATATTTAGAAATTTAGCAATATAATAAACTTTTCATCAGTGTTGGTAATTTAAATCAGTAGCACTGCATAACTGGTTTATGTGGACTGCTGTCTCAGCAATATAGGACACAATGACATTTCCTACCATTGCATCCCATAAAAATCACTATCAGAACGATCATGGTCAACAAAAAAAGAGGGCAAAGAACGAAGTGAAAGATTCCAAGAATATTGTGAGCAGAATTCTGCTGACAAGGAAAAAGGAAATAACCCAATCTGGGATGAGGAGCAGTCCATTGTGTAGCATAACATAGTTCATTATTAGATATAGGGAATAATTGTGGATTCCAGCTGGTATTGTCACTTTTTGTCAATATTAAAAGTTTCTACAAAGTAACTTTTACCAACTTTTACTCAACAGAATGGAGAGCATTCTTATCAAAATCAGCCAAAACTGTGCAGCAATACGAACAGTAAACATACAACTGAAAGGCTACCGATGAAATAGTATTGCCATTGAAACAGGATAAGAGTATTGTGCAATGATGGGATTTCTGTCATTACCCCATTCCACTAGCAATACACACGTCAAAATATCCTTGACCAAAACACAAAAAAGTCTACTAACAAAATCATAAGTCTTACCACAAGGTTTTCCAGCAGCCAGTGCCAGCAGAGCACTCACAATGATGAGAGTCAACATCATTAGTCTGATCTGAGATTGTAAACAATACAAAAAACTGGTACTAAACTAAAATGCATTCTCATGGAAATAACAAAACACACCAAGGACAAACTCAAACTGACATTCATTTACAAAAATAAATCATCACGTTCATATGAAATTATTATCTTTTGTTTGTTTGCAGTTAACTTCTGTCTGCTATGGTACAGTTTAGTATTGAGGCATACTGAATGTTATTCATTAAAAGTTGGCCATGCTTATTCGAGGAGATTCTTACCTTTAAACGCCAAGTTAGGAGTGACAACAAAAGAAGTGGCGAGCTGAATCCAGATTAAAATGAACAACACTTTTTTTTTTTACTATCACATTATATGACACTAAAAGCAGAGGCGGGGTTACAACCCGCGGTCAGTCAACTGATTTGTTAATCATTAACAGAGTTTGTAGTTTTGTAACATATTGCCGTCCTTTTTTACCTTCAACGATTTTTTTTTCTTTTCTTTTCTAAATTTGTAATGCGTTCGGCAGAATAATTTATCCACTCCCTCCTCCTAAACGAGACGTGAGTTTGTTTACCATTATTGTAGCCCACTTCCGGTGAAAGAACTACAAAGCCTTTGAACTACAAGTCCCATGGGCCTTCGCTTAGACGCTGTTCCAAAACGCGTCGTAAAATTTAAGCTCAGACAACTTCTCACGTCAACTAGACGTTAGACTCTTGAGACAATTGTAACACATTTTAAACAAAGCTTCTTTTTTTAGTTTTTGCGAACGCGTGAGAGGTAAGTGCTTGTCTTCATAATGGAAGAACTGACGAAGTGTTGTTTTTATGTTTTATGGGGGTGTGACCAGAGGATGTTTTATGCTGCAGTCAGCGAACAATTCAACTTATTACTACCCAGGATGCAAACCAAATGTCACAGTTGTTAATTATTTAAGGTTATTGCTAGTAAAGCGGAGATAAATGTTGAATTTTCTAAAGCATAATAGACTTGCGTTTAAGTGGCATGGCCTACGGTGGGAGATAGTACATATATGTATTAGGTTAGTGAACAGTTAGCTCGTTAAACATAGTAATTACCTGCAGTTTTCATTAGCCAATGGTAGTTTGTCCCGTTTAAAACCCTATCCATTAATACTAGGTTAATGGTATATTTGTCCAGTATTACTCTTGAGTTAGTGAGCATGCAGACAACAAAATAAATTAATAAAAATAGGCAGTTACAAAAGGGTTTAGAAGGTATAAGCTTTTGGTTTTTTCGTTGTTCCCCATTTCCTTTTGTTCCTTTAAATTAATACTTTATTGATGATGAGCAATTACAGTATTATATAGAATTGCTGCAGAACCTATTCTGACAATTTATTCATGGTTCTGTTTTCTAGATCGTTTCTTCCACCCACACAGCTGCACTGCAGATACTGATGTCTTCAGCTCATCTTTGGCTGGAAGATGCAGAGCCACAGGTCAGGAAGCAGCGAACTGGAGTTCATCATGTACTCCCCTCATGCACACTTTAGTAACCCTGATTTTGGCATAATTAATGGGCCAAACAGAGATTCCCATCATCTGACAATTGGAACTATGCCAAATGTGTGAGTGCCATTTGCTATTGTGTAGTCCTTGTTTATGCAACCAAATGAGAGCAATTGCCTTGTAGATGATCATACCTCAACCTGACAAATGATTCCGTCTTGTTTGTCTTGATTTCTAAACTTAGAAGCTGGGAGAGAAGACGTATGAGGAAGCTGAGGAGAAGGACAAACGATGGGTGAGTATATTTACAGATGGAACAGATGATGGATTTGCCTTCATTCGGCTGTAGGGGTGGGCGGTAAAACCAAAATATCACATATGAAGCCATGGTAAAAAAAAACAACTAATATGCGCAAATAACTTTATACTGATTAGCACTATGCTATAGTGTATTATCATGGCCTCTTTCCCCTTAGAAGCTGTAGTCCCAAAAGACGAAAGCTGATGGGAGAGGAAGGAGTTGAAATAGCTGAGTATCAAATTCAGAAAGTGAGCCACGGATGGTCTTTGGACTCTACCACCCCTTCACCCTCATCTGATACCAGCCCGGGTCAGTTGCAGACTGAATCAAGGACAGAGGAGATGGGTCTGCCCTTCACTGCCTCTTCCTCTCCAGTACCCAGAGTTCACACAGAGGGGTCAGGCATGGAGGTAGAGGCAGCTCAGAGGAGACTGCAGGAGATAGAAAAGAGGTGAGGATGACTAGATGCCATTTTAACTTAATTTTAAACTGTATACATGCTAAAAATTGGTAAAAAATATATAGATTTACCAATGCATCACGATTTTCATTTGAACGATCTTGCTATCGATTCTTAAATCCCAAGATCGATCTTTTACTCTATGCGCAACCCTCTCTTACAATGAGAGGAAATCATTCGTATTTGCAACCAAATTTTGGAATTGTGTAGTATAATGGTGGAGTATTGGAGTGTCCAGCAAGATCCTTTCATTGAGTGTTGAGAGTAAATGTTGTTCCTTGAAAAGCATTTACAAAAAATAAGCATTTAATTCTAATCAGGCATAGCACAGATAAGAAAGTCCTTTGAATCTCTTTTGTTAACATGCGCTCATCGAGATGCTCTTTCCAGAAATGCTGGTTTTGTTAAAGAGACAGTACCGGTTTTAGCTAGGTTCAACAAATCAATGTAAATACTTGTAAGTAGTACACTGGTTGAATATATGGAATTTGTAATTTTTTTATTTTTTTAAAAAAAGCCAAAATTTAGAAAAGCTAATTAAATATGAGTAAAATTAATATTTTCATAATTTACCTAGTTAGAAGGTCTCCTGTATAATTAACAGCATTAGCTGAGAGAGCATTTCTTTCATATGTAAGCAAATGGGACATTATTAACTAAAAAAAATACCCATATTGAATTGAAATCGAATCAAGAGCTTGTGAATTGGAATCGAATCGAAATGTGAAATCTGTATCAATACCTTACCCTAAACCAGTATAGATGTAATTACCAAGCACAATGCCGTAGAATCACTGTGTATGCTGTTATTTTGTTCACACAACCAGATGGATTTCTGCATGTATGTAATGATAGATTGGTATATGATAGAATAGTAGATTTTATAGGATGCCTTGTGATACTGAGGTTTGTGTGTATGTTTGTGTCAGGATAACTTTAGAAGATGATAGCGACGAGGAGCTGGATTTGGAACCAGCTCTACGCAGGCCAGTTCTGGTGATGTCTGACAGCCTAAGGGAGGGGTTACAGCATGGGATTGGTGACATTCTACCCCACACAGTAGCGCAGTCTATGTTGGTATATTTTACTAATCTTTTACTACAATTACACTGTGACATCCATTCCACAATGAATGTAAAACATCTTAAATAAGACCAATGTCACAGCAGTTGTGAGTCAGCTTCTACCAACAGTACTGAGCTCATTCTAAAGGAATCCAGCGCTTGGAACACTCTTCTTCCTTTATTTCTGCAGGAGCCGCTCTTGTATGGAACTGGTGGTATGGCGCCCTCCAGAGGACCCTCTCACCCAGAGGCTGAAAGACTCCCTACAAAGACAGCAGCGTAAGCAGCTGTCAGAGAGCAGACAGACTGCCTCTCCTATACCATCTATCAGCAGCCCCTTCACCCCCACATCCCAGCCACTGTTCACAGCAACCAATGAGCAAACTTTCAGTCCCATGTTCAGCAGCCCTGTGGTTCTCAACTCTGGAGAAGAAGAAATGGAGTTATAGATGGAAATCTTTGGAGTATCTGGCTCTTTGTATCCTGTATATGGAATAAGCTTTGAACTAATTGAGACCGCCTCTGCATCCCGATATCTGTGAAAATGAGGAATAACCACAAGGTGCATTAAGTTTTGCGCAAGTATCAGATTAAATGCATTTGTGCCATGTTTTTTTAACCTGCACTTTGGCTATTTAAGAGCTGGGACCATACTTGCACTAGTAGAAATGAGAAGTATCATATATGAACCTAATCAGTGTTTTTTTTTTTTTTTTTTTTTTTCCCCCTGTAGTACATTGATCAAATGTGCAGTCACTCATCATACATCATAGTGTTTACATAGCACTACTTGTATTTGAAATCATTACTGGTTAATCTTACAGTTGTATTATTTCATTGATATTATTGATTTCATAGTGCTTGATTTGTTACAAACTGCCATATTATTTACATGTAATGCTTTGTGAGGAGACAGGTTGTCACTGTTCAAAACCTGTGAATCCTTTTATTTTGCCCTTCGTTTTTATGGAGTTTTTTGTTGTTTTTAAAGGTGCTGTAGTTATGATAATTGGAAAAATAATCTTTAGTGAATATCTGTTCTGTTCATGTTGATGATTTTCATGGATTGAATGCCAGCGTAACATTTATTTTAACAAGTTCTTGTCCCCAAACTTTGTGCTGCTTTATTGAATTGAGTGGCAAAAGAGCATTATGTGGTCTTGAACTGGGCATAATATAACAACTGCCCTATTCTTTATAACTGTCTGTGTATTTTTACCTTCTACACAAGGGATGTCAAACTCATTAGGATTGGGAAAAAATGTCACATTATGCCAAACAAAATTAGTAATTATTGGGAGTAATAAACTAAAATATTCACAAGGAAAAGAGAAAATCACCCACTGCTCTAGTTTGGATAACTTAAGTAGCTTTAATAACCCATCTAGAATTGAACATTGAACAAAAAAGAAGGGTGAATTTGTGTAAATGTGCAAGTGCTGAATGCCAGATGTAATAGAGAAAGGTGTTAACACTTTTAAGATGCGAGTTATAACATGCAACACAACAAATTAAAGAGTGTATCTGTCCTGCTGTAGCTAAAAATTTAATTTTATGAATATATACCAATGTAACAAATTGGCATGAATAAGCATCCAGACTGAACTCCTCCACAGGGCAAGTCTTTTATAGCCCTTAATTAATGGGATAGTTCACCCAAATATTAAAATTCTCTCATCATTTACTCACCACATGCCATCTCTGATGTATATGACTTTCTTCTGCTGAACACAAACAAAGATTTTTAGAAAAATATCTCTGATTTGTAGGTCTAACAATGCAAGTGAATGGTGGCTGGAACTTTGAAGGTCCAAAAAGCATGTTAAGGTAGCATAAAAGTAATCCAATGACTCGTGCATATTGCCACCTTCTGGGCAGGGAGGAGAATTTAATTTAAAAAGAACTTTAATATTGATCTGTTTCTCACCCATACCTATCATATTGCTTCTGAAGATGTGGATTTAACCACTGGAGTTTTATGGATTACTTTTAAGCTTTTTGGAAATTCAAATTTCTGGCCACCACTCACTTGCATTGTGAAGACCTACAGAGCTGAGATATTTTTCATTTGTTTTCAGCAGAGGAAAAAAGTAATACCCATCTGGGATGGCATGAGATTGAGTAAATGAGAGAATTAAATTTTTGGGTGAACAATCCCTTTAAGGAACTGCTTCATCCTAGTGGGGCGGGATCTCCAGCTCAGCTCTGACCTACCAGGGGACATAAAGTTAGATGATTTAAAATTAACAACTAAACTGAGCCTCAGGGTCATGTAATACACAAGTACACTCACCTTTAGAAGTTGTGTATTGATGGAGCAACTGCCTGAGCTCAGTATTCTGTTGTTTTATATTCTGTGTTTCCACTAGTAGCACAGCCCTTTCGGTAAGTTCCGAACTGAGGAAAAAACATAATTACTCATGAAAAGGATGCAAGTAGGTTTCAGTGCACGTTATGCTCTATCGACAGCACATAATGAAAATCACAAAAATGTTTTGGTTACATTTGGTCACTTGCAACAAGGGAAGCACAGAGGGCCAGGCAATAAGCATTAAAATACACACTGTTTTAAATGCATGGCCACAAGACATTAAACATACGTGTTGGCAATTATGGAATTATGTTAGTAAGGCTTAACCAGAAGTTTATTCACCTAAGGCGTCTTGAAACAGCCGAGTTAAGGCTGCTTTTGCCTGGTTAAAATTCTGTGAATACGTCATACTTCACTGAAAAAAACTTTCTCATCGATTTCATATTTTTATATTCATAATTTTATATTTTAAACATTAATATCATAGAAATGAATTTATGCCTGCTCTGAGCAGCATTAAACAGTATGTGTAAATACACCTACATGCCATTTTAGATGCAGCTTATGTGCCACCTTTGCAAGATGGCTCTAGAAAAGTGGTCCCAACTTCAAAAGAAGGTTTTAGGCAACTTAATATCTCAAATAATAAACAGCCTATTACTTTAATTCATGTAGGTGCTTCAACAAGATTACAATCTTCACATTTTTATTGTAATTCACACTTCAGATCTAATTGTGTTATTGTAATAACAATATTTTATTTTTTCTTCAAAAAACCGAGGGACAAGTCAACATTATTTTCTGTTGTAATCAACATTATGCCCCAAATGCTGTCCATAGAGCTTAACTGGTATAGAACCGTGAACAGTCCTTTAAGTCAAAATAAAGATTTGTATTATTCTATAATGATTTGACTATGAAAATGTACACTTACTGATACTTGTTGAGAGCTGTTTCTAGAGCACTCCAGAGTGTGAGTTTGGACTCTGGGATGACATTAGCCATACTTTCCCAGTATGCTGCATCCTCAGAGGAATCTCTCATGTCCAACCCCAATACACTGCTCTGCTGATCCTGAACGTCACTAAATTCACATTCCAACACAAACAGAGCAGATTTATGGAAAATGTCTGGCAACAATTTTTTTGGTGTTTTAAGTAAACACATGAGCACTGACCAGGATTTGCAGTATTGAGAGGTAAAATCTTTCAGAGCCAGTAGAAGGTCATTGGGGTCAATTAAATCAGATGGCTCTTCCACTGTTTCTCCCAGCTCATAGTCTGCCTCCTCTTCCTGAGAAACAGAAATGCACAGTGTATTTATTTTCACTTCCATAGTGGCACTGATGACAGCGGCTACAGTGAGAAGTTGAACTCAGTTGATGGGAAAACTGCTCACTCTTACCTCCCTCTGTTCCTTCTGTTCTCTGCTTTGTTGTCTGTACTTCATAAAAAACTCTGTCATTGCATACACATCCTCTTCACTGTCAATCCCCATTGCCTGTGTTTATGTGTTTATACAAGAAAGAAGAGATCAACTAGGACACCAGTCTCTGTTTTTTTTAGTTCAGTGCATTCTTTGTGTAGTTTTACTTACTGAGAAAATGGCATCCAGCTTCATTAGAGACTGCTCGTTCTTTTCTAAATGTGACAACAGCTTCAGCAGTTTACTCTCTACAAGAAATCCCTGAGAGAGAGAGTCATAGAGAGATAATAAGATAAAGTGTTCACAATATTTGTAGTTCTGCTGTGACACCTGCGTGAACTTGAATGGTATTGACTTCTTACATTCGCATTCCATTAAAAATCACTTTGACACTAGTTGGTTGAAAGTTATGGAAAGAATTGCTCAGAAAAATCAAGATGACTGAGAAAAGACATGTGGCATTATTTGTTTGATTCTACTTTGTATCAAATGCAATGGGATTCAGACACTTTTAAGCACGATGAATGGATAGTTCACCCAAAAAATGAAAATTCTGTCATCATTTACTCACCTTTATGTTGTTCCCAATCCATATGACTATGATGTGTAACGCAAAAGATGGTAAGCAAATTGTTAGCCTCAGTCACCATTACATTTTATTCCAAATGTATTTTTTCATACAAAGTGAATGGGGACAGAGGCTGACATTCTGCCTAACATCTCCTGTTGTGTTCCACTGAAGGAAGAAAGTCCTATGGGTTTGGAACAACATCAGGGTAGTACATGATGACAGAATTTTCATTCATCTCTTTAAGTGTCCAAAATTGTCCGAATATGTTTGCGGTCACTATAGATTCACATATGCAAACATACACTCACCGCCTCGTCACCCAGCAGCTCCAGAATTTTCTTTACTGTTCTTCTATCTACTTGGCCAACAGTGTTCTGCAGACACTCGGCTCCCTCCACTAAGTTTCCTCTCGTCTCCCCCTGCTGCTCTTCTTTCAGGGCTTCTGCAGCTGCTAGTCTGGCCGAACTGAGGGCCTTCTGTTTACTTACTATAGGTCCAGAAACCTCCATGAAGGGGAGTGGAGGACATACCCATGCCAGACCCAGCTGTTGCTCGTGAATCATTCGGTCTATGTCCAGTGCCCTGTGGGCTAGGGCCTTTACCTCAGCTTCATTCATCAACCATAACTTTTCAAAACGCTGAGCATCGAGCGCTGCAAAGTGTCTGTCCACACACACAAAGACACACACATGTTTGTTTCTCTATCATGCCGGGAATTTCCATTGACATCTATTGTTTTTACACTAAGCTAATTATACTTTCTGACCCCTAATCCTACCCCCAACTTTCACACAAACCTGTTTCATGTTTCACTCTCAAAACAAATCAAATCATTGATCAACTCCTGTAAACAAAACACAAATCAAATATGGTGACAATAACATCAAACCTAATTGGTTCTTGTGTCATGATGTTTGGCCGACAGATGTGCAAGAATCAGGTTTGATGTTACTGATATGTCACCATATTTGATTTGTGCTTTTGTGATGGTGAGCCTTTGGGTCAATCTCCCATCTCGGGATTTTAATGTGTTGTAAGGGCTTATTTCTTGTTTTACACACCCCTTCGGTATTTATTTGGAGTTTGCCATTGTAGATTTCCTTTTTTAGCATGTGAGCGCAACCATTAGGGAAGCGTGTACCTAATGTATAAGTGTTCATTTTAGCTATTTTAGGAAATCTTAACTGTTTAAATGTGCAAATATTATGTTTCATCCAACCTATTAATTGCATTATTGATTTGCATTTTAACTATCATTCTTATTTATTTATTCAATGTAATTTTTTATTAGAATGAGGAGGTGAGAGTTAAAATTGTACTTAAAAAAAATGGTATGTCCCAATTAGCAAAGGTGGGAAATTTGTGTAGAAGCCAGCCACAACTAGAGGGAGAGGAACAAGATGGACAGATTGTGTTTGGAGCACATGTGAAGCAAGGGAGTGCCAAGGACTACGGCCTTCGTTGTTTAGGAAGGGGAGTAGGTGCTGCTATTATGTGCTATCAGAATTTTCCTTCTTCCCAATTCTGAAGTGGTAATTACGAGTATGTCGCATTCAAGTGCTTTGTTGTTGGAAAGAACAGGAAACATGGACGATGCCAGGTTCACTCATAAATATTTTTTAAAGACATTTATTTTGACACCAGTCACACCATATTGCATATTACTTTAGCTTGTATTTGATCAAAATTAAACATCATCAGGAAGTTATTTACATGGTGTAAAAATGTAGAACATGTATCAAATGATAGGTGATATGCATAAATGTATATGACCGAAACAGCAAGTTCTAACAAACAGCTGTATTTAAAAAAATGAATAAACCTGTCATTCACTACAGAAACCGTACTCTCCTCCGCCACGAACACATAAATTGTGTTCTGTATGAAATCCATACAACCATACACACCCATACTGCTGAGAATGTTCACCAACCAAGAGAAATGGACCTGAAACAAACAGCTTTCGCATGAGTTGTGTGAGATATCGGCTGTTGCTACCTAACGCCACGCTTGACAGAAGTGGCCAGGAGAAAGATCAGTTACAATCAGTGCACATTTTTAAGTCACACTGTCTACAAACTCATAAGCCACATTTTAAAAGGAAAGCCAGTTTGTTGAGCTCAAAAAATGGAAAAGGCTTAAGTTTAATTATGGGGAACAAAATGCTTGATTGAAATATATTGTCTTCATTGATTGCAGCTTCATTCTTTTGTTAAAAGTAGTTTAATAAAAGTGAAGATTTGCAGAAACAGGGTTCTTCCTGGTCATTGTATCAACCTTATTCACAGTAGTGCCATCTTTGATTTTTGACGTGAATGAAAACGAGTCTCTTCAAAGGGATCCATTGTATAAAGCTACCAAAAAAGCTCCTAAATCACATCCAATTTTCCACAATTCATGTTTCCTGGAGTTTTTTTTTTTTTTCAATGTTTTGTCTACAGAATGATAAAAAAAAAACTTTAAACAACTGTACAACCCATTGAAGAGACTGTAATTTTATCCCTCACAGTCATACCCATCAAAGTTTATAGATGCTGCCACTGTGAATAATATTTTAACTGTATTGGGGCCGTTCACACCGAGCTGGAATGTCTCGTTTTTGGCTGGTAGAAAGTTCACAATCCAATGCACGTCATAGACTACTTTTATGAGACTTTTGGGTGCTTTTTTAAAGCTTTGAAGTAAGTCACAATTGACTGCTATCATATTGAGCAAACACTATTGAGTAACTGACGACAATAATAATTTTTCAATGTATTAATCTTATAAGACATTACTTGGCTGGTTCCCACAATGTAGGTGATTTCATGTTTTATCATCCTATCAGCAATGCCAAAACATGACCCACTCACACAGAGTATGTCTAAAGACTCTTGGAATGTCTTCCTTATGTCATGATGTGAGTATGTTTGCTCACCTTGCTTTTCTCTGCGTGTCTTTGTACTGTTGTTTGAGGCGTGCTTTGTCATTCCTCAGTGATTGGCTCTCCACTTTTGACTGCTTATCCTGTTCTGCGCATTTAGACTTCAGATTGTTCAAAATATCCTGCATTCTGAAAAAGGTACAATTTAACAAATAGTTCTAAAGATAAGGTTCATGATTGTTAATCATTAAAGGGATAGTTCACCCAACAATATAAATTCTGTCATAATTTACTCTCCCCCTTATTGTTCCAAACCCCTATTAATTTCTTTCTTCTCTGGAACACAAAAGGAGATGTTAGGTAGAATGTCTGCCTCAGTCGCCATTCACTTTCATTGTATGGAAGAAATTAGCAATAAAACTGAATGGTGACTGAGGCTAACATTCTGCCTAATCTCTCCTTCTACAGAAGAAAGAGAGATATACGGGTTTGAAACAAAAAGAGGGAGAGTAAATGACGACCAAATTATTTGAGTGAACCACAGTTAGTGTGAATGCAGATATTTGTTCAAACAAATGTATCTTTTGCTTTCTGTAATTGGTATTGCCATTTGCTGTGCTAATTTTGTTGACCTACTGTAGACTATGGAACTAATTTTAAAGATGCACATTTCATTTTCCTGTTTATTTAGCACCGGCCTATTTGGCAGTCATCTTGGAATTATACTGACATCTAGTGTGGATACAACATCATGCAGAAGCAATAGTTTTTGGTAATTAATGCCATTGTAGAAATGCACTACTCACAGTCAGCCATGATTAATTTATTCTGTGAGTGAATGTGTATGATAGTAGGCAGTTTATAAAGGGGGTTAGATTAGGTTCTCATCCTAAGACTAAACTGTAAAACTGACAATACCTAATGATTTTCCTCTTTAATTGGGATTTTAGGATGACATTCTCTTCCTCACGTTTCTTAAGCACTCTGTATTTGTTTTCAAGTTTCTCTTGATTCAGATGGCAGGTAAACTTTGTCTCCTGGACCTTCTTTCTTAAATTCTACAAACACACACAAAAGAGTTGCACATGAGTTTTATGCTTACCTTTACCTAAAGCATCACTGTCTCCAGTATATAAACAGTGCGAACAGTTTTATAAATGGAGTATATAGCGTCACAGAGTTATTCTCACATGCCATATGTCCGTATCATATTCACCTGTACTTCTGTATCCAGTCTGATTTTGTCTACATTGTATTCTTCAGCTGTCTGTACCCTCAGCCTCTGCAATAAGTCCACATGCTCCTCCATTAGACTTAAACCCTCCAACATGTTCTTCAGCTGCAGACAAATACAAATGCAAGATGATCTGTTGTCTAATTTTGGTTTAAGCGATTTCAATCAAATGTGTTCTCACTCGAATCAGTATTATTTAAATTTGTGTTTGAATCTGAACCTGTACCTCTTTATCACGACGTTCTTTCATCTGATGCTCCCATTTCTTTCTATTATTGGTTAACAAATCTCTCCTCTCATCACCAAACGTGTTCTACAGTTTAATGTCCACAGAAAAGAAGATGATTTATTCACATTCCAAAAGAAATGGTATGACATTCATAGGTATGCCAACAGTGTTTGTGAATTGCTTTGGTACTATTTTCAAAGGTAGAGTAGCAAATGTTCAAACATCTTAGTACTAATCACAAAACAGATGTTTCAGTGTATTTTACATTGTATTGTATATTATGTTTTTTCCACACCTAATAAATGTTTCTGTTTTAATACAATAGTTGTATGAAAGGAAACATTTACAACTCTAATGAGTAGCAGGTTTTTAAGACTATAAGTGGGATCACTTTGGAGTTTTGTATTAAGAGTTTTAAAAATGTACCACTTACATGTGAAAACAGTACCATAGTGATTTTAAAAAACCCTGTAAAACAAACATATCAGAAGAACATTATAAAGGGTTAATTGATTTGTAAGAATAGCCTCCAGACTGCAGGGGGCAGTACAACACCTCAATTTGGTGCAGCTTCTCTCTGAATGATTTCTTTAAACTTGAGATCTGTTCCTCCATCCTCTCAACCAGCAGGTCTATGTCCTTCGCCTGCCTTTTCAGGTCTTTCACATAGTGATCATCACCTGCTTTCAGCTCCTATTGATATACACACTCTGAGTTACTACTGGCTTAGAGTCCATATGTTTTTGCATGTATGTGTTGCAGATTGAATTAGTGTGTGTGCACCTGCTGCAGCTCATTGATCAGTTTATGCTTGTCCTCTATGAGCTGGTTGCAGAGCTGTTGCTGGCTGTTCAGGACATCTCGCAGATCTTGTGGAATTTTGGCATCTGTCCATTTGCGATTTATCTCCTCAAACTTCTCCTGGCTGGACTTGGCCTCATTCTCCAACTTTTCTCTCCTTCACAGGATATATGAAGAGAAGGAGGACAAGGGTCAAGAAAAGGATTCATAGTGTATATACAATGGTCAATTTCAAAGTTTTTAGGCAGTTACTAATTTGAACATAATGGGCATCATTCATGAAACATAAGCTTACACAAATTTAAAGGTGCACTCTGTAATTTTTTTTCCTCATTAAAAAGTTTTACTCCTTCAGAAATTAATTGTAATTTTAAAGCCTGTGTGTAAAATCATGACCTCTCACATAAGACGAAGACATTTTATTCTAAACAGAGAGGGTCTCCTCATGGGAGCTGCCATGTTAGGATCACATAACCAGCTGAATACTACTCACTTAATCTCAGTAACCACCCTGATATTGAACACTTTAAAAAAAATAAAAAATGAGAACTTATGCAATGGCATTGGTAACTGAAATTTTTTTTTATAAAGCAGACCACTGTTTATTTGTGTGTGCATGTGTATACCTCAGTCGAAATCCCTCCGCTTGCTCTGTTCTCCTGTTTGACTCTCTGGCATCTGCAGCAACCTGAATGTTGGTCACCAACTCTAGGCCATCACTTTTTAATTTATCCAGAAACTGCAAAAATAGCATAGAACTGTGTTCTGAATTTCATTCAACCATTTAGTCAGAGTCAGACTGATAATATGAGCATTGTGGACAAAAAGATTGTTGTTAAATTAACATATGATTATCCTCACTTACCACATTTGTTGCTTTTCAAGGTTACCTGTCTAACAGCATTATTATAACAGTGCTATAAATCATGTAACACATTTATTTAGGTGGGAAATCCATCATGATATGTATTTTTTTATGTCAAGATATTCTTTGTAATGTTAAAATTAGCTCATTCTGTGAAAGAAGCACATCTTAAAGTCTAGAAAATATGGACATATATGTCTGAATTATCCACATAAATGCAATTGACTGACCCTCTCACTTTGTTCCACTTCCTTCTGACTTTTTCGTGCTTCTTCTTTAACATCCCCCTTTCCTGAGGAATCTCCAAGCTCTTGTCTGCAACAACACAACAGCGGAGACCAGGGCTAGTTGTCACAAGAAGTTGCCACAAGGGCTATCTCAGTAATTATAAGGTTTTAGAATCAAATGTCTAATTAAACAAATGCCTTTTTTCTAGCAGCTTGTTCAAAACACATAATTAAATCCTTCAAACTAAATGACAATATTATAATATTTTTGTTGTAGCTGCTGGGTGAAGGTAAATGTATAGTTCACCCAAAAATGACTATTTCTTCTGCTGAACACAAACAAAATATTTAGAAGAATATCTCAGCTATGTAGTTCCATACAATGCAAGTGAATGTTAGCCAGAACCAGAAAGCACATAAAGGCAACATAAAAGTAATCCATATGACTCTAGTGGTTAAATCTATGTCTTCAGAAGCTATATGATAGATGTGGGAGAGAAACTCATACAGTGCATCCGGAAAGTATTCACAGCGCTTCACTTTTTCCACATTTTGTTATGTTACAGACTTATTCTGATTGAACATCTCTGGAGAGATCTGAAAATGGCTGTGCACCGACGCTCCCCATCCAACCTGATGGAGCTTGAGAGGTCCTGTAAAGAAAAATGGGCGAAACTGCCCAAAAATAGGTGTGCCAAGCTTGTAGCATCATACACAAAAAGACTTGAGGCTGTAATTGGTGCCAAATGTGCTTCAACAAAGTATTGAGCAAAGGCTGTGAATACTTATGTACATGCGATTTTAAATTTTTTATTTTTTTTAAAATATATATATATATATATATATATATATATATATATATATATATATATATATATATAAATTTGCAAAGATTTCAAACAAATTTCCTTCAGATTGTCATTATGGGGTATTGTTTGTAGAATTGAGGAAAATAATGAATTTAATCAATTTTGGAATAAGGCTGTAACATAACAAAATTTGGAAAAAGTGAAGCGCTGTGAATACTTTCCGGATGCACTGTAAATATATACATTAAATTTTTACTATAAATCTCCATCTTTTCTTTCACATTCTTCTTCTTTTGTTTTTGGTCATTCATATTCTTCATGCATATCGCCACCTATCAGGCAGGGAGGAGAATTTATATAAAAAAGGATTTAATATAGATATTTTTCTCATCATTTAACCACTGTTAATCCATCCAAGAGTTGTATGGATTACATTTATGCTGCCTTTATGTGCTTTTTGGACCTTCAAAGTTCTGACCACCATTCACTTGAATTGTATGGAACTACTGAGTTGATATATTCTTCAGAACATCTTTGTTTGTTTTCAGCAGAAGACAGAAAGTCATACACAACTGGGATGGCCTAAAGGTGAGTACACGATGAAAGAATTTTCATTTTCGGGTGAACTATCCCTTTCACAATTGAAGAAAACACAACTGAACCGCATGTTTATCACATTTTTACTGTGGTAATTAAAATAATGTATTTTATGTAAAGAAATAAAAAAAATAATAATAATAAATAAAACAATGGTTTGACTTTTAATGTTGCCTTTTACATTTTTGTTTCACGAGTTTTGTGTTTCATAATTGTTCACATTTTCTTGATAAGCTTTTGGTAGGCTATTTAATGGCAGGTTCGACTGTGACCTGTGACCTATAGACATTTTTCACACTCCGGATTTTTAAGCGAGGAAGTAAAAGTTTGCAGAGTAAAAACATCGACAGCGGTGAATGGGAGTGAACGGGAGATCACAGCAAAGATAATTTTTACTTAACAATGTGTTCCAAGATCAAAAGAAAAAATCCATTATTACATTTGAATGACTTTTCAGAAGAGGAAAGAAATAGAGAGCGGTGAAGACAGTCAGTTGGGAGAAGATGCCAAATTTACTGTCACCCTCTCAGTAGCTGTAATAGAAAACCCCTCGCAGCTGTGGTAATTATTTTTTTAAAACTAATAAAAGGGAAATATAACACAAAGCTTAATGTTATAGATTTACAATATATATATATATATATATATATATATATATATATATATTAGCAGCTAAAAAAATGCTAGATTTACGCTGCTAAATAAGGAGGAAACGCTTCATCTCAGTCTGTGAAAAAAAGGTATATTACAAAGTGTGACAACTATTTCATTATCTCCCATATTTATTGCAAAAAAGGATAAAAATATCCTGATAGAGACGATATAGTAAATGCAACAAGCTAGTAAGTTAATTATCCAATACAGATGTACCGTTTTTTAGCCTCATTTCGTGCGGTTATGCGAAGGCGACGGGCTTTAATTCTCTCCTTTTGGCTTGCACACTCAACTGATGGTCCAGGATCGTCTGCCTCATCGCCTGCAAAATGCACGTTTTGGTCCATTTTGAATTGCGTTAATGAGCACAGTAGTAAAAGAAATAAAACACAAACAGACGGTGTTAGAGACAAAGCGCTATGAATCAACAAGTGTTTATATTTGCGTTGCTATGATACAGCGCAAGTGGCCGAGCATGTTGGCTGATCACATGATCCCCGAAGAATGCTTTGGTTTGTTCGTTGAGGCGCGCTAGTGAACAGGTTGTCCCTAAGGTCGCACAAGGGTTAATGTCCTCCTGCACAACAAAAAATAAAATAAATGTAGTGGAATAGCAGTGTAGAAAACAAAAACAAAAGAGTTGCTGGTTCAGAATTCATAATGCACCATATACCTGCAATGCCTTAAAGGTGCACTCAGTAATTTTTTTCCTCATATAAAAAGTTTACTTCTAAAGAAATTAATTGTTATTTTGAAACATGTGTATAAAATCATGACCATTCATGTGAGATGAAGTGTTCAGTCATATCAGTTACCTTAGTAAGCTCTTTTATTCTACACGGAGCAGGGGCACTTGATGGGGGCAGCCATGTTAGCACCACATGACCAGCTGAATACTACTCACTTAATCTCAGTAACTGACCTGTTATTGGACACATGGATTACATTTATTCTTGTTTATTGTGCATAGTTAATTTATACAATGGCATTGGTAACAGAAAACTACTGCATTTGAATGATGAAGCATCCAGGCCACTAGGTGTCAGTGTAAACCATACTTTGACATACTTAAAAAAAAAATGACTGAGTGCACCTTTAACAGCAGCAGCAGTTTTTAGCAGAATGTTTTTTAAATATTTGTGTAAAGAGTTGAATGTGGGGATGGTTCTCTATATGTCTCTATTTTTTTTTTTTTTTTTTTTTGCAGTCTGTTTCCTTGAGAGTGCTGGATTAGTGTGTGTCTAATTTTCTGCAAGTGACTTTGCCATCAGATTTAAAGTTCACACATCACATTGTCTCTAGGACACTTAACCTGATTTGACAAATCCTCTATAAACACCAGGACACTTTTAAATTATTTTGCTCCCCAAAGAGTCTTTTGCATATCCGTTATATTTATGGGGCCTGGCAAAAAATTATAAGCATGGGGATAAGGGTGGCCTATTCACTCAGCAGTGTAAGACACGTTTAGGACCACCCCTCATCGCAGGGGTGCAAAGTTTCCACTTGTCCCCTCCAGGCAATGCAATGGGACTATCCAGAATTTTCCAGGTATACTCTGGAAGACATTGTGGACTGACAGTCTACTGGATTAGCGGTCACATTGTCCGGGGCTCATGTATTTGGTAATCACCTTAGTAATTAGAGTGGCTAAAAGTGTGGTAGAATCACTCATCAGGACATTTGTACCTTCGCCTGATTGAACAAAAGGTATACTGAACAGAAGATCGTGAATCCAATCCATTTTCTAATGAAAATGACTTAAATTGATGAAGGGAAGAAATAAACATTGTAAGTTTGAAGTAGCATACATATTAAAACTGTCCTGTGGCTAATAGGTGTTTGTTATCATGCGTGCTATTTCTGTGCATTTTAATAATATTTTTTAGCTTTAGTAAATTCTTAGTAATGGGATTACCATTAGAGAATGTTAAAATGGTCTTTAGATGTTTATAAAGCAGAGAATGGTTAGAAAACTAGAGAGTAGAGGAGGGAGATGGGAAGTGGTTAGAGGACGAAAGGTTTAAGGAAACTGTTTTTTATCAAATTACATTATTGTCTTTAAGGAGCTTTAAAAAGGCACTATTAGAGTGTAGATGGAGATAATTGTGATAATATCAGTTTCTGTATCAGTCATCCTTTTCTCATTCTTTTCAGGCATTAAAGCTCAGAAGCACATTTAAAGCACAGGTGAAACTGAATCATAAAAGCAACACAGAAGGTGGATAAAACAGAAAAGAGAATGACACAACTGCAGGAGAAGGTGATTTTGTGGAAAATCTTTGAAGAATCTCTCTAAAATGCAAGAAAACTCTCAGAGTCCAGGGTTCCAGATGCCAAAGTTAAAGTTTATTGAATCACCAACAAACTTAAGAAAGGCCAGCTGTCCATTCTGATTCTCTTAGTCCAAAACCTCATCTTCTATACAGTTTGTTATCTGGCATTACCTCATTGCTACGCCCCTTCATTATTTTTGTTATCAATGGATATTATTCACCACCATTATCTCACAGAGCCTTTTGATATCTTTTTACTGGTAGAAACCTGGCTTTAATCTTTTTAATTACTTTGACCACTGATTGTTTTTACTCCTTATCTTCAGCTGTGTTTTCAAGGTCCATAGCCTCATTATTTTGTTACAGCTGGGTGCTCTTTGTGGTTTTTGCAGCATCAACACTTTTAGTAACCTCATATGCTCTCTCCTGGGTCACACAAAGGCCAGTAAACTCATATAAGTATTTTGATATAAAACATACTAGAATATTGAGAAATATACTATAGTGACTGCAGAGAAGTTGAGCAGAGTCTCTGATAAGGGGCATGGAGGTCCTGTTGGCAAAAGTGGAGCATCTGAGGGGGCATTGTGGCCATAGCAACCTGGAGTTGAGTCGCCACATCATGGGGCTCCGCCTGGAGAACAGAACACTGACTGAGAAATACAACATACTTGCCCAGGAGCTGCAGGATGCATTGGAGATCATTGAGGAACTTCAGGACACCAGATACGACTTGAATACCAAAGAGAGGTAATCTGACAAACTGAAAATAATTTCTAGTGATGGAAGAATACACACATAAAGATAAAAATGTAGTGGCCATAAATTGACTTTTTAGAATGATTTTGATTTCAGTTATTCAGCATGTCATTGTGCAAGATGTCATGTTCACTATCTACTGTGCTACAATTCGGACTGGTAATTCACATTCTTCATGCATACTACATACTACTAGGCAGGAAGCATGTCTTGCAAAATTGGACTTAAATATTGATCTGTTTCTCACCCACACCTATCATATCACTTCTAAAAAATATGGATTTAACCACTAGAGTCTTACGGATTACTTTTTTGCTGCTTTATGTGTCAACATTTTGGCAACCATTCACTTGAATTGTATGGACCTACAGAGCTGAAATATTCTTCTAAAAATCTTAAATTTGTATTCAGCAGAAGAAAGAAAGTCATACAGATCTGGGGTGGCATGACAGTGAGTTAATCATGATAATTTTCATTTTTGGGTGAACTATTCCTTTAAGATATTCTATATTGCTTTACTTATTGAGCAATTACTATAAAAAATATAGCTGCAAGCAGCAATGCGATTCCTCCTCAAAATGGCAAATCATTCAAAATTGATCAATAGAGGGTTGGGGTTAAACCCTCCCAATGGAGGAATCCAAAAAACATGTCTTTCTGTCTTAATCCTAAACGAAAGATTTTCAGTGTACAGGAAAATACATCATGCCAAACCTTTATAGATCCTTGAGGCTTTTTGTTCCCAATGAGAAATTAGGTATGTACATTCAATTTCAGAAGAATTGAATAAATGGGGTGGAAATTCCATCACTTTGAAAATAGGACATTTGGGCATGGCTTGTAGTGCCCTAAGGGCGATTGTGAGCCATTCTTGGTGTGGGGTTTCCTGTTGGCTTGTTTCCTGGTGTGGGGTTTCCTGTTGGCTTTATCTTTATGTGTGTATTCTTCCATCACTAGAAATTATTTTCAGTTTGTCAGATTGCCTCTCTTTGGTATTCAAGTCGTATCTGGTGTCCTGAAGTTCCTCAACGATCTCCAATGCATCCTGCAGCTCCTGGGCAAGTATGTTGTATTTCTCAGGCAGTGTTCTGTTCTCCAGGCGGAGCCCCATGATGTGGCGACTCAACTCCAGGTTGCTATGGCCACATTGCCCCCTCAGCTTTTAAAAGCTCGGAGGATTATCAGAGACTCCAGCCACCCGAGTTATGGGCTGTTCTCACTGCTTCCATCAGGCAGGCGGTATCGCAGCATCAGGACCTGCACCACCCAACTACATGACAGCTTCTTCCCACAAGCAATAAGACTTTTGAACACATGATCTCTCACGATCAACAATCAGCACTGCACTTTATTAATCTTCATTCTGTCAAATATATTCTCGCTCCCAATTCAATTAGTGTATATATATATATATATATATATATATATATATATATATATATATATATATATATATTTATACCCTTATCTAGTGTATGTGTGTTCTACATTGTGTGTATTGTGGACATTTGATATGTAAATTGTTGTGCAAGTATGTGTACATTTGTTATGTAAATTGTGTTGTGTAAATATGTTGTTTATTGTAAAGTGGTTTATGTCTCGTCACTGTCATTACTGCAATGTTGCTCGGAACTGCACACAAGACTTTCATCTACTGTTGCACTCGTGTACACAGTAGTGTGACAATAAAGTGATTTGATTTGATTTGATTTGGTATCAATTTACCCAATTAGAACGTTTTTGACCGGAAAATAGCTCTTTTCGCTGTGGTCTGTAGTGCCCCCTAAGGGCAAATGTTGGCCATTATTGGTTTAGGGGTTACCGTTGGCCTGTAGTATCAATGTACAAAATTAGAAAATTTTTGACCTGAAAATGGGACTTTTGGGCATGGCCTGTAGCGCCCTCTAAGGGCAAATGTGGGCCATTCTTTGCACAGTACTTCAGAGTGATGTCATCTTGAAAAATGTTAGGTTTGAAAAACCATCAGTCAAAATGACATTTGATTTATTGACACATATATTGAAGCAATGTAGACATTTACATAAATACGCCCCATTCAGACATTTTGTGTTGTATTCATTTTTGCTAATAACTAATTGAAAGACATCAATTCTACACATGGGTACCAAATTTCAAGTACAGGACAAGCCATCATGCAGAACCTATGGATCCCTGAGACTTTTTTGTTCCCAATGAGAAATGAGGAATGTACACCAAGTTTTAGAAGAATTGGACAAATGGGGTAGAAATGCCATCACTTTGAAAATATTTATTTTGGGCGTGGCCTGTAGCGCCACCTAAGGGCGAATGTGGGCCATTCTTGGTGTGGGGGTACCCGTTGGCATGGAGTATCAATGTGCCAATTTAGAAAATTTTTGACCAGTGACTTTTTGAGATATTGAGGCTCAAGGAGAATAATAATAATAATAATAATAAATATAGCTGCAAGCAGCAATGTGATTCCTCCTCAAAATGGTAAATCATTTAAAATTGATCAGTAGAGGGTTGGGGTTAAACCCTCCCAATGGAGGAATCCAAAAAACATGTCTTTCTGTTTGAATCCTAAACTAAACATTTTCAGTGTACAGGAAAATCCATCATGGTGAAAGTTATGGTCCTTGAGGCTTTTTTGTTCCCAATGAGAAATGCGGCATGTACACCAAGTTTCAGAAGAATTGGACAAATGGGCAATGGCATGGTCTGTAGTGTCCCCTAAGGGTGTATGTGGGCCATTCTTGGTTTGTGGGTTCCTGTTGGCCTGTAGTATCAATGTACCAAATTAGAAAATTTTTGAACAGAAAATGAGACTTTTGGGCATGGCCTGTAACGCCCCCTAAGGGTGAATGTGAGCCATTCTTGGTTTGTGGGTTCCTGTTGGCCTGTAGTATCAATGTACCAAATTAGAAAAATTTGGACCAGTGACTTTTTGAGATATTGGGGCTCAAGGAGAATAATAATAATAATAATAATAATACTGTCAATAACAATAGATTTCCTCCTACTGGAGGAATTTAATAATAATAATAATACTGTCAATAAAAATAGATTTCCACCTACCAGAGGAATCTAATTAAAGCACAGTGTTACATATCAGCATGCATTTAGCATGCTAGCATTCACTGTACTAGCTAATTCTAGCTAGTACTAGCTAGGTTTCCTCTATTTAAATTAAGTAGATTACAAGATTACTTGTTAAATTTATATTCAGCCAAAGAGTTACATTTAAAGCTAAGTACCAGCAGAATATGTGAGTTAGCTTACTTAATATTTCAAGTTAAGAATAATTAACATACATATGTAGTACAAAAATATGAACTTAAACTTGTAAGTTTATTAACTTAAAACAATGTGATGTAACTGATTGCCTCAATTTTTTGAGTTCTGCCAACTTATTAGGGTTTACATTGCAAAAAATACATATTTTGTAAAACGGTTTCTCACGCAGGCTTTTTTGGTATTATATAAAACATGTTGTTTTGTTTGTTGAGATCTTTAGCTCACTTCATTATTCCTTATCAAAGAGTGAGTTTTTTGGAAAAATTCAGAATATTGTATCACACTACGACAAGGCAAACAAAAATTAAATGAGGCTTTATAATTATCTGCTTGAGACATTTTATTTATGCAGAAAAAATGATCAAAGTCATGAACTGGCACTTATTTTGGCAGCATCAATGAATTACAATGTGTGCTTCAATGTTTACAATACACAGGTGTAATAGGGTTAAGTTCTATTAATTTCATGGTCAAACTCAAACAGCAGTCCAAGAATTCTTTAATTTAATTTAAAAGTTAATTCTTTGAGATTTTTAAATCTTTTACTCCTTTACATTCACCTTCAATAAAGCACAAAATGCTGTCCTTCCAGACCAAGTACACTAGACATGATTTCCACAAAGGAAGTAATGAAATGTTTTTTCTTATACATGGTTTTCCCTATAAAAATGAATGATGTAATGGACAAGAGAGTTAAAAGTAAACGTTAACTGGGAAAGGTGCTAGCTGGTAAGCAACCCTCAGTCTTATTGCTCTCCTTGGCTGGATCAATCTGCCAAGAAAAAATAAACCTACTTTCACATCCTTGATAAAGAGATTTATGTACAACAATATTTGTTGCATGAAAAAATTGATTTTTAAAAAAAAAAATGTAATATAACATTTAACATTTATATAATAGATATTAAACAATATAAATTTACTTTCACAAATTAAGTCAAATCATGAACTAAATATTAAGATCAAAATAATTTAAACTATGATTGTAATCAGACTCAACTGAATCTAGTTCTTGTGTTAGATTAAGAATGCTGGTTGACATACCGTATCCAGATAAGATCCTCCCAGGTCCCTGACTTCCCTGCCCCACTTGCCTAGGCTGGTGCAGTGGGTCTGACTCTCTGCCTGCAGCTGGCGAATGCGAGTCTGTAGGTGCTGCAGTAGTTTATATGAGGTCAGGTCCTGGGTACTTGGGTACTTTTGGAAGTCTGGGTCACTTTGAAGAGCAGTGGAGGCTAACTGAGATTCTCTATAGTCTCCGCATTGCTGCAATGAGACAAAAAAGCAGGAAAGTTTACTCGCCTGTAAGTGTACTTACTTAAAGTGAGCACATGTAAGATCATGTCCCTCAAAGAAAAGTGCTTTCTGAATTAGCTGCAACTAATGATCTACATGAACATATCTCTAAAAGGGCATTTTTTTGGTACAGACACTTTTACATCTATTGAAAGATGTTCTTTATTTCATTTAAGTTCATACTCACATTTAAAATATGTTTTCTGTTCATATTTATTATTTGAACAGTCATTTACCCTAGTTAGCTGTCTCATCTCATTCTCCAGTCTCTCCAATCTCTTCTGCTGTTCTGCTCTGGGTTTTTGGGCCTTTCTGTTTTATATAGTAAATGTTAAGAAGGAAAATCACAACACAAACCTAAAAGGGTTCAAGTGCGGGTCTAAATGTATGTCTTACCTCTCCAGCTCTGCGGTGAGCTCCAATTCAAATTTGCGTGCAAGTCTTGCAGTGGTTTTGTCTTTCCAGTGTGCCATGTTATTAACCACCTGCCTAAGCTCATCATCTTTAGCCTGCAGCTGCCTGCGCAGACGTGCAAACAGTCCATCTGTATCGTCATCACCCCTGTGTAGCTGGGCTCTGGATAGGCTACTCATTTCCTCAATGTGCTCCTTAAGATTACACACAACCCATGAACAAATACACCCATTATCTAAGATACAAATATATTTAAAGTATTGTTTTCACAAAGATGCTGTAAGCGATTTTTTTCATGAAAAGGTATGAAGAAAATGTTCCTGTTCCCTGAGAGATATTAAATGAAAATTCCAGGTTCAATACAAGTTAGCTCAGCAAGAGCATTTGTGGCATAATATTGATTGCAAAAAAAGTAAATTTTGACTAAAATTTTCTTTAAAAAAAAAAGAAAAAATCTGGATTCCAGTGAGGCACTTACAATGGAAGTGAATGGGGCCAATCTGTAAACGTTAATACGCACTGTTTCAAAAGTATAGCCACAAGACATAAACAATATGCGTGTTAACATGATTTTAGTGTGATAACATCAATCACTAACCTTTTCTGTTTAAAGTTATATTTTAAAGGTATTTTTAAACTTCGTTGCCATGACGATGTAATGTCAACAAACCCTAAAATGACTGTAAAACAACTTTATAGCTCAAATAATACATGAGTTTTAACAGAAGTATTAGTCAAGAAATTAAAGTGCTTTTATAAATTTATGAGCTTCACATTTTTGCCTTTAAACCCTCCAAAAATTGTCCCCATTCGCATCCACTGAAAGTGCCACACTGTAACCTTGATTTTTGCTTTTTTTTTTAAAGAAAAAGAGGGATGAGTCAAAATAAATGTTTGTGGTAATACATTATGCAACAAATGCTGTCGACTGAGCATAAATAGTATTGAACCCAGAATATTTCTTTAATGAATTAAGAGTTCTGAGGAATCTCACTGGTCTCTGTCACAGCCCTAGATCTGTAAATGGCAAATAAAATGTGTCCGCTGGCCATGGTCTTTGATGCTTTCTGCCTGTCAGTCATTCTGTGCATTCTTACACTCACTGAGCACTTTATAAGGAACATTATGGTCCTAATAAAGTATCCGACATGGTCTTCTGCTATTGTTGCCCATCCGCCTCGAGGTTGTGCATTCTGTGATGCTATTCAGATTACCACAATTGTACAGTGGTTATCTGAGTTACCGTAGCCTTTCTGTTAGCTCAAACAAGTCTGGCCATTCTCTATTGTCCTCTGTGTTCTGTGTTTCCATCCACAGAACTGCCATTAACTGGATGTTTTTTTGTTTTTGGCACCATTCTGAGTAAACTCTAAAGACTGTTGTGAAATACCAGGAGATCAGCAGTTACAAAAATACTCAAACCAGTCTGTCTGGCACAGACATTCATGCCACAGTCTAAATCACTGAGATCACATTTCTGATGGTTGATGTGAACATTAACTGAAGCTCCTGACCCATATCTGCTTGATTTTATGCATTACACTGCTGCCTCATGATTGGCTGATTAGATAATAGCATGACTAAGTAGGTGTCCAGGTGTTCCTAATAAAGTTCTCAGTGAGTATATAGTGTGGTAATTGCAGCATCATTAAGCCATTTTCAGATTCATAACGGAGCACTATTTTGCTACTGTTGTGTTTGATAAATGCTTCTGCTCTGTGTCAGTCTCAACCAAGCTCCTTGGTCCTAAAGGTATCTTTGTAGTACAAGGTTTTGGAAAAAGCTTTGGAAAAAAAATAGGGCTGTGGCTAATCCAACAGCTCAACTCATGGAAGTTATAGAATGGCTAAAATCGCTTACAGCACCTTTAAAATAGTTGATTGGTAAAATCGAGTGATAGAAAATGTGTCTCCTATAATGGAAAAAAATAGCAAACAAAGATACAGAGAAAGTCATACTTTTATGAGTTTGTCTTGTAGTGCTGCCAGTGCTTGTTCCTTTTCCTCTATCAGCTGCTCTTTCTGAAGACGTGACTCTTGCTCCTGAAACAAACACATAAACAGCACAAAGTCAGACAGTAATGTGAATGAGCATGTGTACTGTATGTGTGTTGCTTCAAATATATGTGTGTGTGTTTGGTATGTACCTTATCCTGGCTGTGCTGTAGTGCAGCCCGTCTCTGTGAGCTAAGCTCATTCTTTAGATCATTGATAAGCTGTTTTAGGACCTTTGTGAGGGACTGCAGAGTCTGAAGAGCTTCACTCATTGTAGGCCTGAACCAGAGAATAGATACATAAACACATTTTTAAAACACAATCTACAAATCTTGCTACATATTACAGAGGTAGGACAAAGAAAACTCACTAAGCTTGAAGGTCTTTACTGCATATTTGCCGTTAAATTATTTTTCATCTTTTGGCAACTTTTTTTATTGACTGACGGAATTATTAAAAGAGAGGTGGAATGGAATCAGGACACAACATAGGTTCTCGGCACCAATGCTCAATGTGTCTAGGGTACAAGTGTTAACCACTAGGCACATTTCCGACATGCTACATTTTTAAACACTGAACATGAGATATTTTTGTGTGTACGAATATCACAGGGTATGTTCTACAGATATCAAACTTAGCACACCTGTCTGATGTTTTGCTCTTAACGGTCAGACCATTGTACTTAAGCAACTCTTGCAGATAAACACACTCAGTGTGTATGTCCTGCGCCCAGTGCCTGCTCTGCTGCTCGTGTCTGGCTGTTCTTCTCTGGTGTTTTTGGTCCTTCTCAATGAGGGCTGCCCTCAGCTCCTGAAGCTCTTTTTCAGAGTGCTGCAAACTTTTCTTCAGACACGCCGTCTCTTTCTCAGCCTCCTGTTAACAGTAAAATAGACTAAGGACAGTTTTGACCCATGTGAACTACTCTTTTGTAGCTTTACTGAGGTAGGTGCTAGCAATGCCAAGGCCACAGGTTTGATTACTGGTAAATATGTAAACCTTAAACGCACTGTAAGTTGCTTTGGTATCTGCAGGTATCACATCCACTTTAATATTTTTTAATATGCTTTTCAAGACATTTTCAAAAATATTGAAGACTGGTACGTCACTTCACTCACTATCAAGTTTAATGCATATACTTATCCACCACTAGATGCAACACGAAGTCACATATTAAAATGACACATGCCCTTTTGAAAATGTTTTGTTTTATTTAAATGTTGAAATGCACATAATAAAAAGAGGAGTTATGTCACTCACTTTCTGAATCTCAGTAAGTTTATTTTGCAAGGCCAGGGCGTTCCTTCTCTCTTTCTCCAGCTCCACTTTCCCTTTCTTTGCCGCCTCCTCTATCTGCTCCTCCAGTATCCCACGCTGCTCTCTGAGACCCTTCTCTCTCTGCTCCTTCCAATTTCTTTCCTCTCGCTTCACAGCCTTTCCAATCTGTTAGAACAGGAGACAGTATTTGCTCTGGTTCTTTGGGGTAAATAAGAATGAACAGTGGAGGACAACATCAAAAATAAAAAAAATTCTGGAAAGTTAATGCACTTACAAAACATTTACTGTGGGAGTACCATGAGATAATGATGGTATCAGATGGTAATACCATGGTGCTTCGATATCTACCAGTGTGGTGAATGATTACCACTGGTACTCCAAGGCACTTGAAAAAATACCATGGAACTACCAATGGTACCATGGTATTTTTAGAACTTTACTGTCATATTATATTGTATTAAACTGATTATATAAATACTGTGTTTACCAAAAACATTTTTGTACAGAATTGCATACTACATCCACTATAGGAAGCCATGGAGGAAGCTTCTACAAACTAAGCCATTGTAATAGCAATTGCAATTACAGTTATTGTAAAAGCACATTAACGGGCAGGGAACCTTTTCCTGAGTTTCTGCTCTCATTTCCTCTGCTTGCCTTCTCAAGTTCTCCTCATGCTGCTCAAGAGTCTCTTTTAGTCTCTTTACCTCCTCATCTTTCATCTGAAGAGAGAGACAGAGAGAAAGAGAGAGAGGGGTGAGTGTTAGATTATCTAGAGGGAAGTAAAGAGATTGCTCTTGTCAACCCAGTGCTCAGGAAAGTGTCTTATGATAGTAATCGTGAGGCACTTGCAGTGTTTTGAGATACAAAGGGAACAAAAACCCTAATTTTAACCACTAACCTGGATGCAGTTTTGTAAGGTATCGATGCTCTGTTTGTGGGTTTGAGCTTGTTCACTGAGAGCAGCTGATCTCAACACCTCTGCCTGCTGATACATCTGGACACACACACATGCACCCCAAACTGCATCAAAGATTCAGTTCTGAATTATCTGTGACAGGCCTTGCAGTGAATAAATCATCTTACCATTTGAAGTTCTTCTTTGTGGCTTTTTGCTAACTGTAATGTCAGTTGCTTAATCTCTTGCTCCTGAAAAAGGATTGATAAATTTGTCCAATTGAAGGAATAGTTCACCCAAAAAAGACAATTCTCTCATAATTTACTCAACTTCATGCAAGTGAATGGGTAACAACTTTTTGAACCTCCAAAAGCACATAAAGGCAGTGTAAAAGTAATCCATATGACTCCAGTGGTTAAATCCATATCTTCAGAAGTGATATGATATATGTGGATGAGAAACAGATCAATATTTAAGTCCTTTTTTAATAAAAGTCTCCACTTTCACATTTTTCTTCTTTTGATTTTGGCGATTCACATTCTTCTGGGCAGGAGGGATAATTTATAGTAAAAAAGGACTTACATATTTATCTGTTTCCCACCCAGATCTATCTTTTCACTTCACTTCTGAAGATAGAGATTTTAAAATTTGAGTCTTAAGGATTACTTTTACAATGCTTTTATGTGCTTTTTGGAATTTCTGGACCTACAGAGCTGAGATATTCTTCTAAAAATCTTTGTTTGAGTTCAACAGAAGAAAGAAAGTCATACATATCTGGGATGTGATGAGGGTAGGTAAATGATGAGAGAATTTAAATTTTTGGGGTGAACTATTTCTTTAACATATAGGATATTAAAACTTTACCCTGCTGAAAGACTAGCTTTGACAAGCACATATGTTTAATATTCAGGATGCTTTATGTTGGTTTGGTGCTTGTCTATCTGGCATTCACCAGCATGGTCATTTAGGCGAAGTTGGTTGAGGTTAAAGGGATAGTTCACCCAAAAATGAAAATTCTCTCATCATTTACTCACCCTCGTGCCATCCAAGATGTGTATGACTTCCTTTCTTCAGCAGAACACATTTGACGATAAATAGAAATAAACTCAGCCCTTGTAAGTCTTTATAATGGATGTGGATGGTAACATGATTTTTGATGCTCCAGAAAGCACAGACAATCAGCATTAACGTCATCCATATGACTCCTTTTATTAAATGAATGTCTTAGAAAGCAATATGATCGCTTTTGATGGTTCTGCTCCTCTGCACGGATGAATGTGGTTCGAAGCACCGGTGAACCCATGAATACTGGACATCTTATCAGAGTGAATGGAAAAATAAATATCGCAAGAAGGGAAAAGACGGATATCTGAAAATATGTCATGTGAGCAGGTAAGTGCCATATCTTACGCTGTTGTTTTGACTTATTGGAAATGTTGATGTTTTGAAATAAATTATATTACAAATGTTAGACGACGTTCGTTAACATTAGACATAAAGATTGCTAGTCTGTTAATGTCAAACGCTGTAATGTTTTCATAACTGTAGAATATTCTGGCCAAATAGACCACAGTGATAATCAATTTATAGATTGTTATTGTAACCAACCAGTGGTCAACATCATTTCAAGACTCACATGTCCTTGGCAAGCCTAGGACTAAAGGATTTATTTATATAAATTATTGCCATTATAAAGAAAAATACACACGTGTGCTATCAAGTGAAAAGTTCTGCACCGATTACAGTATAATTATTGTATTTCATTACACACACACACATAGACATGTGTGATTATACAATTATACATAAACCATATCAATAAAATACCTTACCTGTTGAGTAAGAAAAAAGCCATCTCTGGGTCACTTTTAAATCCTCTCAGTTGTTGCTACCTCTGAAAAACCAAGCCGATGTTGATTCAGGTTTTATTAAGAACTCTTTCATTTTCCCTTTTTGCTTGTAGACTCTGCTCTGTTCGGAGTTTCTTTATTTTACAACCGGTGATTCTGCAGAGGTTTGCTGTTTTGAATGATCCATGATCAATTTTTCTCGTTCGTTGTGACAACAAACTTTCAGCTTCAGCTACTCCCACACAATACATGCCCTACAGAAGCCGGAGCTTATTTTCTCTGTGTATGGATATGGCGTCAACACGCACGGGCAAATTACGTGTGTAAGCAATTTCCCACGAAATCCATCCTGACAGATCTAAAATATTTATAATATAATATAATTTTTATAGGTTTATCAAAGTGTATTTGGGTAAAGTAAATACATGTTTTTTTTGCACAGCCATATTTATTTGAACCTGAGAACTCTGATCAGGAGCACAGGGAGATGGAGGAGGCTGAACCAACAAGCCTCAGAGAGACAGAGAGCTCAGGAGACGTGGTGGTGCACATGTAGGCAATGACAGGCAATGCCAACAGAGGTAGAAAGAATCTGCTGCAACAAATGGAACGTTGCCATGCTATTGCTGGAAAGACCTCGTGACCTCTGCCCTCTCGTGAGTGCACATCCTGCTGCTTACATGCACAATGTAAGCCTGCTGCACATTGATTTATAGTTAAATTACTATTACATTAGAAGTATGAATGACGTTAATGCTGATTGGCTTTCAAAAATCATGTTACCATCCACTTGATTTATAAGGACCTACTGAGCTGAGATGTTTTTCATTTTCTTCAAATAAGTTCTACTGAAGAAAGGGTGTTATATATCTGGGATGGCATGAGGGTGAGTAAATGATGAGAGAATTTTCATCTTTGGGTGAATTATCCCTTTAAGCTAGTTAAAAAGCTTGGTAGAGACACTAGCATTCCAGCATCCAAAACATAACATACAGTTGTGCAGCAATGCCAGTGTTAGTATACCAATGTAAGATAATTTATTTAAAAAACAATACTCAAGGCTTATATGAAAATAATGAAAATATATTTCCTACCTTGTCCTTCTGTGTCCTGTTCTTTATTTCTGACAGCTTTAAGCTGTGCTCCTCTCTAAGTGAGTTGAGCTCCAGATGAAGGACTTTCTTTTCCTCCTCCATCCCCTGCAGAAGAAGATCTTTCTGGGCAACAATTTTCTCCAGCACTCCAAACCGGTTTGCCTGCTGTTTTAGCTCTTCCTGTGAAGACTGCACATGTATTATACACTTATTGAGCAGTGATGGAGAAGTGAGAGAACATTAAGAAGAAACCGCTGAAAATCTACCTCTTTTATTTGTTCTCTTTCTCTGATTGTATAAACCAACTGCTCCTCCAAATCACTGCATTTCTGTCGGAGAGCCCTGCAGTCCTCTTCTCTCTGCTCTAAATCCTGATTCACTTCATCCAGCCTCTGAGTTGAGAAAAAGAGATAAAAGTGTGTTTTCAGACCCTTCACAATTTTTTTCTGTTTAAAAACAAGGTATTTTGTCTACAGATACTTAGACCCTTTGGGTCTGCATTTAATGCAATCTACTATAGTTCCATGTTTAATAGCATAATATTTTTTGAGGTTTACCTCCTGCATAGAGTCCAGTGAGTGTCTAAAGTGTCTCTGTTCTGAGAATAGTTCAGATTTGGCATTATCCAGCAGCCTATCCATCTCTTCCCTCTCCAGAGCAGACACACTACGGCTTACACACTGACAGCATAAAGATATTATAATACATTGAATATCAAAAATCATATCTACACATATTCATTTAGCAAAACCATTGACTTTGGAAAAAAGATACATATTTACATATTATGCTGATTTACAACACATTCGTTTTGCTAATATCTATAACATTATATTTGAAATCATATCAAATCTAAAGAAGAACTGTGCAAGTGTTTAAATAATACATAACATAATAGGTATTTTACATTGTGACAGCTGATGTCATGGTTCAGTGCAGCTTTTTGCCTCTGATCTAGAGTGACCTGTTGCTCCTGCAGAACCTTGACCTCCTCCAAACATATGTCCCTCTGAGCCTGCAGTCTGTGTAACTCACACCTACAGTACACATAACACACACACACACACACACACACACACACACACACACACACACAAAACACATAGCAGCATCCCAATATACAGTACATTAACATCACAAAAAGTCCTGATCTTGTTTGTGAATATACAGTAATGATTTGATTTGTCAAAGTATACTAAATCAATGCAAGTGGTAGTCATAGAAACAGAAGCCATTGCGATGAACATTTCAGAGATTGAGATGTACCTAATGTTCTGGGCCTGTGCTCTGTTATCCCTCATACTGAGCTGTAGAGAGTACTGCTCTCTCTTACCCTGATCCATTTCCTGTCTCAGCTTCTCCAGAGATTGAACCGCAGCCTGAGGAAATAACAAAATATTCAACATGATGATTAAAATAAAGGATAAATAGAGGGAATTATTGTGGTATCATAGGTGTGCATGTGTCTCCTTAAGTGGCATTCATACTGTTTTTTGCTGCTGAAGCTCAGCAAGTGACAGTCTAAGCTCTCTGAGTTTATCTCTGTCTATGGTGATCTTGTCCTGAGGTCTCTCTGCACTCTGGAAAACACAGACACACAAAAAGCACAGCAAATCTGATAAGAGCGACAAAAAATTGTTGTGCAAAGAACAGTAAACTGTAGCCTAGCTGGTCACTGGCTTGTCTCCAGCACGAGATGCTGGTGTGCTGGTGTACCCAGTCACACTTCCTTAATCAACCAGCTCCACCATAAAGACCACCTTGGCTAACCATTTTAACCAATACTGTAAGTTTATATTGTGAATAACATGGCTATGCTACTTCACCAGCTAGACCAGTACAGAAAAAACTGGACCAGCATGTAAGTCAATGCTTGTCTAAACTGGTCTTTTCAGCAGGAATATTCAACAACCCTTTCATACAGTACATCTTTATTGTTATTTTAGGTAACAATGGTGTGGCACATTATAATGTATTACAGTAACTGTACTGAGTATCAGTTTCTTTCAGAACACATCGAATTGAACTCTTCAGTGAGGTCTCTCACTGTATGGGAGTTTTTTCTTCTGCTCTGTTGGGAACTCCGCTTTCCCTTCCTGCCAGATGTGTGTCTACTGCCTCTGTAGTAAAGCTTTGACATGGCACCTTCACCACTCATCTCATCAATGGTCCCCTCATCATCAGAGCTAAAACACATACACACCATAAGTCAAATCTATTATTTTTAATAATAGTAGACTATTTAAACCATAAATTATGTTTAATTTATATAGTGCCTTTCCAGAGATCAAGGATGCTTCACAATAAAGAACAGTAACATAACAATCATATAGACAATGGTAGCACATTCTATAATCCTTTGATTCTTTGTCATTCCATTCTGGCCTAAGATTGTCTCTTAAAAAAATGAGAAATACCTGAAAGATTCAATTTTGTTTTTGATGGGTTGTCCTGTACAGAATCCATTTTCTCTTATCAGATGAAATGCTAAAGTGGCACACAGAAGAACAGACACATATTCTTCAGTACAGTTTGGTTATTATGTTATGGACTAATTCCAGTTCAAATATCATCTTAACTCCTGGATCAACGTGTTTAAATATCTTAAGAAACACAAATTCTATTTTCACAAGATTGCACATCTCTCTCTCTCTCTCTCTCTCTCTCTCTCTCTCTCTCTCTCTCATATATATATATATATATATATATATATATATATATATATATATATATATACTGTATATACACTATATTTGGTGTCATAATTCTGAGTAATGAGCAGTCAGAGATTTCAACATAATGCAACATACAAAGTGTTCTAGCCTGAATACAATGGCATGCATTCTGCACACCTAATTAACATATGACATTTGACATCAATGTTAATTATGGTACAGAGTAAAGCACCCACACCTGAACCTGTGCTGTTGCTGAGAGCAGAATTCAGGTGCTGTCGAACCTGTTCTGAGCACACTGTTTCTAGATCAGTGTCTATGGTGACTGAATCAAAACTCTGCATAGGAATTCCTGTAAAACAGCATATAAGGGCATACACTCTCAGTGCTTAACAAATCTGCTTATAATCCCTAGTTAACGCAAAAATGAAATTTCTCTCATCATTTACACACCCTCGTGCCATCCCAGACGTGTATGACTTTCTTCTGCAGAACACAAGGGAAGAGTTTTAGAAGAATATCTTAGCTCTGTTGGTCCTTACAATGCAAGTGAATGGTGGCCAGAACTTTGAAGGTCCAAAAAGCACATAAAGACTGCATTAAAGTAATCCATACAACTCCAGTGGTTTAGTCCATGTCTTCAGAAGCGATATGATTGGTGTGGGTGAGAAACAGATACATTTTTAAGTCATTTTTAACTATAAATCTCCAACTTTGACCAGCCCTGACCAGTAGGTTTCGATATGCACCAACTCTGTGAATCGTCAAATAACATAAGAATGTGGGAAGAGAGATTTATAGAGATTTATAGCAAAAAAATATTCTCACCAATCATATCACATCTGAAGAAATAGATTTAAATCAAATCAAATCAAATCACTTTATTGTCACACAACCATATACACAAGTGGAACAGTGGGTGAAAGTCTTGTGTGCAGTTCCGAGCAACATAGCAGTCAAACAACATATTTACACAACACAATATACATATCAAATTTACACATAATTGCACAACACAATAATAATATACAATGTACAGTTAACAATACACACAATATAGAATACACATACAATAAAAATTACACATAAAAAGTCATTATATATACATATATATACAGTAGTTGTATTGTGAAGAGAATATAATTTTGACAGTGTGAGATAATAAGATTAATAAAGTGCAGTGCTGATGTAAAATGATCGTCAGAGATAAATTGTTCAAAAGTCTGATTTCTTGGGGGAAGAAGCTGTCATGTAGTTGGCTGTTGCGGGTCCTGATGCTGCGATACCGCCTGCCTGATGGTAGCAATGAGAGCAGCCCATGGCTTGGGTGGCTGGGGTCTCTGATGATCCTCCAAGCTTTCACACACCGCCTGGTATATATGTCCTGGAGGGAGGGAAGCTCACATCCAATGATGTATCTGGCAGTTTGCACCACGCTTTGCAGGGATTTGCGGTTGTGGGCGGTGCTATTGCTGTACCAGGCGGTGATGCAGCCAGTCAGGATGCGCTCTACAGTGCTGATGTAGAACCGTATGAGGATGTGGTGGTTCATTCCAAACTTCCTCAGACGTCTCAGGATGAAGAGGCGCTGGTGAGCCTTCTTCACAACGGCCTGAGTGTGGATGGACCATGTGAGTTCCTCAGTGATGTGGACACTGAGGAACTTGAAGCTGCTGACTCTCTCCACCGGTGCTCCATTAATGGTGATGGGGCTGTGTCCTCTGTCTTTCCTCCTGAAGTCCACTACAAGCTCCTTGGTCTTACTGACATTGAGGGAGAGGTTGTGCTCCTGACACCAGCATGTCAGAGTGTGCACCTCCTCTCTGTAGGATGTTTCATCATTGTCAGTGATCAGACCTACCACTGTCGTATCGTCAGCAAACTTAATGATGGCATTGGAGCTGTGTGTGTACAGGGAATACAGGAGTGGGCTGAGAACACAGCCCTGTGGGGCTCCAGTGTTGAGGGTCAGTGATGAGGAGATGTTGCTGCCCATCCTAACCACCTGATGTCTGCCTGACAGGAAGTCCAGGATCCAGCTGCATAGCGAGCTCTTTAAGCCCAGAGCCCGGAGTTTCACATCAAGCTTGGAGGGCACTATAGTGTTGAATGCTGAGCTGTAGTCTACAAACAGCATTCTCACATATGTGTTCCTTTTTTCCAGGTGGGAGAGAGCCGTGTGTATTGTAGATTCAATGGCATCATCAGTGGAGCGGTTGCAATGGGTCCAGTGGGGTGGGCAGCAGAGTGCAGATGAAATCTCTGATTAGCCTCTCAAAGCATTTGCTGATGATGGGAGTCTGAGCAACAGGACGCCAGTTATTTAAACAAGTGATTTTTGATTGCTTTGGTACAGGCACAATGGTGGATGTTTTGAAGCATGTGGGGACTACAGACAAGAGACACTACAGACATTTAACCACTGGAGTTGTATGGATTACTTTTATACTGCCTTTATGTGCTATTTCGACCTTTAGAGTTCTGGCCACCCTTCACTTTTATTGTATGGACCTACAGAGCTGAGATTTTCTTCTAAAAAACGTAGTTTGTGTTCTGCAGAACAAAGAAAGTCACACACATCTAGGATGGCATGAGTATGAACTATCGCTTTAATTTTTTTTATTTAAGATTTCTGCGCTTGGATTAATGTCTAAACTCGGTAATTCACAACATCACATTTAAAAAGATGCAGGACAGGCTAGCACAACGAGGTCACAGAGAAAAATATGTGGTACCTGCGAGATGTCTGATTGGGGTTTTGGAGAGATGCTGTGGGCGATTCTTTGATCTTTCATGATGAGGACACCACTGGGGCTCAATGTGATCTGCAGTGTCACTTCTGTTCATGGGAGCATCAGGGGCTGGCGCTAGAATGGAGAAAATTAGTAATGCATGGTTTCAAATCTTTTAAGTTCCTCTGATATATTGATAAGGTATATTTACTTTTGACTAAATTTCCATCTTGACCTTATCCCATTAGATCAAATCAGTGTCTAGAGGTAACTGCTTTCTTCTCCTTGCTCATTCTGTATACTGTACCTGTGCTAGGCAGGTCCAGCATCTCATTTCTGAAGTGAGTTGAGAAGTCCTCAGTGCAGATGCTGTCCTCTATGTTTTCCATTCCTACTATTTCAGCACTTCTTCCGAGAAGCCTCTCTAGTCTCCAGCGGCACTGCTCTTTCCTGGACACTGAGCTTGAACTGCCATTTCCCTCAGGATGCCACACGTCTGTGACTGAAGCTCCAACATTTACCATTTCTACTGGCTGATGTTCTGTTTGGCCAACTTTGCCTTGTGACATTTTGAACAGGAAATATTAGAAGGATTTTAACATGATAGACAAAAGAAAACCATGTCTGTGATTATTCGAAAAGAAATGGAATGAAAGCTCTTAATAATTTAATTATTATTTTAATGCTTGTTAATAAAAGCAAATATAAAAAGTCACTATTTGTCTTCAGATGTAATGGTTCCAATGAATCAAAGCTGATTCATATGAATCAATGCAATTTTTGCAAATACATTCACTGAACACTTTATTAGGAACACTTTGGTCCAAATAAAGTGCCAGAAGTGTTCTTCTGGTGTTATAGCCTCAAGGTTCAATGTGTTGTGCATTCTGAGATGCTATTCTGTTCACTTCAATTGTACAGAGTGTTTATCTGAGTTACCATAGCATTTCTGTCAGCTCGAACCAGTCTGGCCATTCTCTGTTGGCCTCTCTTATCAACAAGGCTGTTCTGTCCACAGAACTGCCACTCACTGGATGTTTTGTATTTCTGGCACCATTCTAATCTCTAGAGACTGTTGTGTGTGAAAATACTAGGAGATCAGCAGTTACACGTAGTACTCAAACCAGCCCAACAATCATGCCATTGTCGAAATCACTGAGATCACATTTTTCCCAATTCTGATGGTTTATGTGAACATTAACTGAAGCTCTTAACCTGTATCTGCATAATTTTATACCTTGCACTGCTTCCAGATGCATTGCTGATTAGATAATCACATAAATATGTAGGTGTACAGGATTTCCTAATAAAGTGCTCAGTGAGTGTACATTCATGTCCATTTGGATCACTTTTGAACACACTGGAATACCTGAAGGGGTCCGATCAGAAGTGGATGCTGTTTTATCATTTGTTGGAACAGTGCTCCCCAGACCTGTGTCATTACTTAAAGACCAGCTCCGATCAAGATTGCCTGACACATAGAGAAAAAAACCCCTATGAGCAGCTATGATAAAAATAAGATTAAAAAAAACATTTGGACAACCTTTTTGGACTAATTACAGAGAAAAAAATGAGAAAATGTGTGTGTATGGGAAGCACAGATGCTTACATGTTGTATCATAAGCTTTAATTTATTCACATAAATGGTGCATACCTACCCAAGGAGGGAAATTCATATCTCTTGGAGTTTCCTTGAGGCATTTGGTTATGGCTGTGGGTCTAGGGGTGGAATAAAAAAATCAGGGAAGAATTTTACCATTTGACATACACCAGGTTTATTATTTTATTCAACTAAAGGTGCCTGACCTGTAGACGACTTAGCTGTGCATCTATGGCATCCAGTAGGTGATCGCAGTGGTCATGGGATAATGGCAGAGGTATGAGCCCATAAACATCAACTCCTGCATCATCCACATCTGCATGGAGGGAAAGAAGACAGATATAGAATTATGTACTACAACAGATATAGCCTTACATGAGCATTAAAAGAAAGTTTTAATGAAAATGTAAAAGTTAATGACTCTGACCTGCAGAGAGCAGCTCATCAGTGTTCTCTCCAGATCCATCATGATCTACTTTTGCCATGATTGTTCTAAAACACACACACACACCAGAAAATTAACTAATGCATTAGAATTAAATCTAACATACCTCTTTGGAATTTAGTGCATTTCTGCTTGAGCTGAAACAAATAGTTTGAAGGGGGAGTTCTTGCTTGTGTGGTTGGTTGCCCAGGAAACGCAGCTGAAAGGGTCTCAAACAAACACTAGCTGCTAGGGCAGGGATGGGCAACTATTTTTGGGGGGGGGGGGGGGGGGGGGGTATTCCATTTGAGATGCAATGTTTTGCATTGATATGGATTTTGCAACTATGTTAAACGCTTGTGGAGACGCGTTAGGTCCCAATGGAAGTTAACTGAAATATCCAATTAAAAATAAAAACGCTTTTACGCTAAATGAGCTGCGGGCCACATTAAACCATGTGGAGGGCATTATACTAACTGCGGGCAGGTATGTTGACCATGTCTGTGCTTGGGGCTCCAATAAACATAGGACAGAACCCTTCTACACAGGGAGCCTAGAAACTTAGCCTAAAATAGCAGAATGCGGCGGTCCATAGACATTCTATGGGCGGAACACTGGACAACGGGACGTTTTTTATTGGATGTCTGTGGAGGAGATACTTCAGTACACGAATAACGAATTGCCGAATTCAAGAATTCCGAATTGCCGAATTCTTAGGTTAATTCACAGTATATTAACATATACAATTATTTGATATGCTAGAAACAAAATTACAACCGAATGCATGGTATATATACAGTTTATTGATTGTAAGATTATTTATCATATGTTTTGTTTTATTTAAGGACTGTCAGACATATCTTAATGACAAATAAATGAGAAATTAATTGACTTATATTCCGTGCACTTACTTGAACGTATTTCCACAGGAGGTTTTCTCTGGAGACGGGACTGAACAGCGGAAACTGTTTGACATGTAGACATGCATGCAACTCGGCGTCATGGCAACCATCCACTCCTACTGACTGCCACCCGAAACAGAAACCTGTAGAGATTTATTTTCTTATTTGTTTGCGAAGCATATCATTCTTATAATATTTGGAACTAATTTACAATTTAATAAAAATGAGTAATAATAAAAACACGATGTTTATAATAATGAAGCGAATATATCAAATGTTCAAATGTTAAATGTAATAAATAATGAAATATGAAAATAAAAAAGACAATGAAAGCTTGGTGGAGTTTCCAATCGCACTCTGGCAACCCATGTCATATCGCAAATCTCGCGATAGTTTGTTGTGTTCGCGCTGACAGAGCAGTGAAACAACTTTCTATCCCTGATGATGATCAGCAATTTCTAAACAGTACTGTAGGTGAATTTGAAAGACATTAAGGTTTCCGCCGAGTTTCCTTTAATATATTTGACCTTTTAAACGAATACGGTTAGTACAGACTTTTTGAGATTTAATTTTGTTTGTTAAATCAGATTAACTTTGTATTATTATGCTAACCAGCTAGCAGTGTCAGCTTGTACTTTGAAAAAGCCTTTCGATCTCTTGAATGATTAAATTCGGGTGTTTTCTAGCAGTGCTTGTCGTACACATATTATCTTTGTATCTCTTGTAAGAATTTGCCATATTTCCTGCAAAGTAACAACAGTTTAAATATGGTATATAGTTTGATCATAGTAACAACAGGTTAAGTATTTGGCTTCTCTTCAATATGGTTGGATTAATGAAATAGATAAATACAAGTCTTTATAAAACAATTCGTTATATAAAAAAAGTAGTAGCTTAAACACAAGTAAAACGTATACAACTGCTTTAGTTGTAAAATCAAAAAAACATTCTGCCAAAATATTATAGCTAGCTTATTGTTACTATAGTAATAATGCCATGGTAGATTTTTGTGATGCTATTTACAATTCCTGGACAACTGCTGCATGAGAGTCAGACACTCAGATCACAAATCTTTACCACCATTCCAATTTGTTGTTGTATATAATCCACGTTTAATTTATGTATCCATCAGGTTAGTTAAAAAATGGCTTCATATTTTGATGAGCATGACTGTGAACCCACAAATCCAGAAGAACAGTACCGACAGAATGCCCTGCTGGAGCTTGCAAGGTAACTTGAATGACAATTCCATCGTTGTGACAATGACATGTTCTAAATATCTGCTGCTCAGTGTAAATCTTTACAAAAGCTACCTATTATGTAGAAGGAGTGATTTGTACCTTATAGGACTTGTATTCAATTAATGTTACCGCAAGAGTAATGTTGCATGATTATGAAAAAATATGTCAATTTTGTCCCTTTATTTTTAATCAAGATTGTGCTGTCCTCGGTATATATTCTATATATAACTTGACAGCCAGGTAAACTCTTCCTAACATCAAGACTCTGAAGACGGTTAGCTCCTTGTCCACAGGTTTATTGACGTTGCAAGGAAAGAGTGAAACTGAAACATACAAAGGCATAATCAGCACTAAGTTTGCCCTTTAACATGCACAGAAATGCATTAACTCAAATTATATTAATTAAATCCCTGAGTTTTTATCGTTACAAGTTTTAATATTTAGTAGACATTTCTGTAAATAATATGATATTATATTTTAACCTGAAGACAATTATCAAATCACTTATTTATCTGTACATGTAATATGAACTTTCAATGATCTAGAAACAGCACATTCATAGCACATAAGGATATGAACATCAACAACAGTGATGCAGATAGTAAATAACAGACTTCTAAGGGTTAACTTATGAAACGTAACATAGTCCCAAAATAATGATCTACAATCATAAATATTGTTAAAACAATCAATACATACACACGATGCTACAACAGGCATAAGATGAATGCAGATATCACAGGATTAACCCAGATACAATAACATACTGCTCTCTGCAATGCTTGCTTACTTCCTGATTAACAGTCACATGACATAACTCCTTACTGAAGATGTAGATACTTAAAGGGAACACGGCCAAATAATAAAAGGCACAAAGAATACTTGAAGAATGGAAACAAGTCTTCTAACACATTAAGTGGTAACAGAACACTCCCCACCTGATGTGCTATACATCACTAAATTTTATGACAATCCATCTACTTTGGCATCTGGGGGAAGTAGAACCACGATCTCTGTAATAGGCCTAAGAAACAATTTAGTACCTCCTGGTTTGTTGACCTTGACTTCAACCTGACGCACCTTACCGTCTTGGCTAAGGAAGGTCTTTGTTACCAGTCCAAGAGGCCATTCATTTCGTGGTACTTGGCTGTTCTTGAGGAGAACAACACTTCCTTGACTGACGTTTGGATGAACAGACTGCCATTTCTTGCGTGTCTGTAAGATTGGTAGGAATTGCTTTCGCCATCTGTCCCAGAAGGTGTTAGAAAGGTGTTGAACTTGCCGCCATTGACACTTATAGAGGTCTGCAACTCCAAACTCGCCAGCGGGTGCAGCAACAAAGTTCACCTTTTGTGTGAGAAGAACAGCTGGGGTGAGTATAAACGACTCATCAGGATCCTTTGTCACAGGAACGAGAGGTCTGGCATTGATAATGGCTGCTACCTCTGCCATGAAGGTTACCAGCACTTCGTGAGTAAGTTTGTCCTTCAGCTGAAGGAACATGGAGTCAAGAATTCTTCTTGCAAGTCCAATCATTCTTTCCCAAGTTCCACCGCAATGGGAAGCGTGTGGAGCATTAAAGGTCCAAGTACAACCTTGATCTAACAGATACATTTTCACTGTTTTGCTGTCAATGTTTGAAGGTATCTTCAAATCCTTGCATGCCCCAACAAAGTTTGTGCCACGGTCTGAACGAATGTGTTTGACAGGTCCACGCACAGCAAGAAAACGTCTAAGAGCATTGATGAAGCTGGATGTGTCGAGGGACTCTATCACTTCGATATGAACGGCTCTTATGCTCATGCATGTAAAAATTACAGCCCATCTCTTATTGTGCGAAAATCCTCCTCTTGTCCGACGTGAGGATACACTCCAAGGTCCAAATACGTCAAGTCCAATATTGGTAAAGGGAGGGTCTGTTGAGAGACGATCTGCTGGAAGGCTGGCCATTTTCTGAATGCTGAGTGGAGCTCTGAGCCGTCTGCAAGTTACACACTGATGGATGATGCTGCTCACTCTTCGTTTCCCACCAACTATCCAAAGGCCAGCTGAGCGGACAGCTCCTTCTGTGAAGTGACGCCCTTGATGTTGAATATGTTCATGGTGGTGTCTAATGAGCAAAGTTGCAATGTGATGCTTGCCAGGAATTATCAAAGGAGACTTCTCACTCTGATTAAGGCTTGAATAGTGGAGACGACCTCCGACTCTTAGAAGGCCTTGCGCATCAATGAATGGATCCAGAGTTTGAAGAGGACTACTTTTTGGAATTCTCTCTTGCTTTTGGATACATTTGATCTCTTGAACATACACTTGTTCTTGTGTCGCTCGGATAATAATGGCTGAAGCTTTATTGCATTCCTCTACTTTGAATTCTGCTTTGCAGTAATGCCAGCCCTTACAAGTACTGTTTTTCTTCACATCTTTGTTGAAAAGATGGGCTATGTGAATAAGGCGAGTAATAGCACCTGTTAGTGATTTCCAAGAAGAGAACTTGGCAAATCGTTGGGAACCAAGCTGCTTGGATGACGTTGTAGTGCTTAAACTGGACACTAGAGGCCGTACGTCTGGATCTGAACTTGAATCAACAAGGTTGAAGGTGCTCTCTGAGGCACCTGGTTCTGCCATGAGCAGAAATTTGGGTCCACTTAGCCAATTAGTGTTTCGTAAGTGGGCTGCGGGAACAGAACGTGTCGCATGATCTGCCGGGTTCTGATCTGTTGGCACATAGCGCCATTGGTCAGGATGAGAGGACCTTCGGATACGTTGTACCCGGTTACTAACATAAACATAAAAGCGCCTGGTTTCATTACAAATGTAGCCCAGAACCACCTTACTGTCTGAGTAGTAGGTTATAGCATCAAGCTGGAGATCCAGTTCTACTGAGATCAAGTCTGCTAACTCAACAGCAAGTACTGCAGCACAAAGTTCTAGTCTTGGCACTGTGTGCTCGGGGCGGGGGGCAAGTTTGGCTTTCCCCATTACAAACCCAATGTGATTATTCCCTGCAGCGTCTGTGACTTTTAGATACGTCACTGCAGCGATAGCTTTGGTTGATGCATCAGAAAAGACACACAATTCCCTTCTGACAGCTGCCGATAGTGAAGTTTCAGTATAGGGTCTGGAGATGGAAAGACTGGATAGCTCTGTCAGAGAAGCTCTCCATGATGTCCAAGCTTCCTCCATTTCTTGTGGTAGTGGAGCATCCCAATCACTGTTCTCAGTTGTGAGTTCTCTCAGAATAGCTTTCCCTTGGATTGTGACTGGTGCTACAAATCCAAGAGGATCATAGAGGCTGTTAATAGTGGATAAGACACCTCGTCGGGTGTAAGGTTTTATCTCATCACAGACACTGAAGTGGAAACAGTCAGTATGAAGGTTCCAATTGAGTCCAAGGCTACGTTGCATTGGTAGTGCATCTGCCTCAAGGTCAAGATCTTTCAGTTCACTTGCATGATCTTTGGACGGAAAAGCTTCCATGACTTCTTTGTTATTCGATGCAATCTTATGTAGTCTCAGATTTGATTTGGAGAGAACTTCCTGTGTCTTTTTCAGCAAATTGATAGCAGCTTCTACTGAAAGCAGAGACTTCAGGCCATCATCTACGTAGAAGTCACGCATCACAAAATTCTTGACGTCAGGGTCGACATGGTACTCGGCAATCTGAACAGACTGGTGTAGGCAATGAATAGCCACTGCAGGTGAGGGGCTATTACCAAAGACATGGACCCTCATGCGATACTCCACAATATCTTTGGAAAGGTCATTGTCTTGGAACCAAAGAAAACGTAAAAAGTTCCTGTCTTCTTTCCTTACTGAAAAACAATAGAACATCTGTTCTATGTCCGCTGTGAAGGCAATGGCTTCTTTCCTGAAGCGGATCAGTACTCCCAGCAGTGTGTTGTTTAGGTCAGGGCCAGTTAAAAGCACATCATTAAGTGATACACCATTGTGTTGGGCACTGGAATCAAACACTACTCTGATTTGCTTAGGTTTCTTCGGATGATACACTCCAAATGTTGGCAGGTACCATTGTTCTTCTTTTGCACTCAGAGGAGGGGCTAACTCAGCATGACCATTTTTAAACATCTTGTCCATGAAGCTGAGAAAGTGGTCTCTCATTTCAGGCTTCCTTTCAAAGTTGCGCTTGAGAGACATAAGACGTTTCAGTGCTTGAGGCCTGTTGTTGGGAAGATGCTGACGTGGACTCTTAAAGGGTAATGGTGCTACCCAACTGTTGTTAGAATCTTTTTGTAGACCTTCATTCATGATTTTCATGAAAGAGGCATCCTGAATCGAAGGTGCAACCCGATTGTCATTTTTGGTTTGCTTAAACACCGAGCATCCCAGGTGGTCAGCATCACAGATAGATTCATCCAAAGAATATGTTGGGGAGTAGTTAGTTAGTTGGATGTCTCTGTATTTTTCCTTAACATGGAAGACGTTTGGACAAGGACGAAAGAGAGTCGGGCGTTTTGACTCTATGATGTTAGTGTGGAAGGTTTTGATTGTCAGCGGTTTGTGGACATTTCCCAGACACACATTGCCTACAATGACCCATCCCAGATCTAACTTCTGTGCATAGGGTAGGTTGTGTGAGCCATTCACCTGTTTACGGACTTTATGCACTCTTATAATATCCCGACCTAAGAGAAGCATAATTGGGGCTTGTGGGTCCTGTTCTGGGATGAAGTTTGCCACAGACTTTAGGTGTGCATGCCTACGAGCCACATCAGGAGTTGGAATCTCATCTCTGTTATTAGGAATGTCATTGCATTCTATAAGGCTTGGTAATGGAATGCGAACTGTTCCATCCAAAGATTCTACTTCATAGCCACTGGCCCTTCTTCCAACTGATTCCTTTACTCCTGCACATGTTCTTAATATGTAAGGAGCACTAGGACTTTGGTCGCTGAACACTTCAAAGAACTGTGAACGAACCAGCGACCTGTTGCTTTGTTCGTCCAGAATTGCATAAAGATTCACTGCTTTGTCTCTGTGGCCAGCTGGAAAAACTTTTACAAGACATATTTTGGAGCAAGATCGGTCTGTCTGATCTTCCCCACAGACTTCCGTACATTTGATGGTGACTTGAGATTGAGGGGAGATTTCCTCCCTCTCCCCACCGTGCTCAGAAGCATCGTTTACCTCTTCTATCCAGGGCGCGGGTCCAGGGTGGAGCGCTGTCTGATGTTTTTCACTTTTACACTCAGAACATTGGACATTAATATTACAGTTCTTTGCGATATGTGATGTCGAAGAGCAGCATTTAAAGCACACATTATTCTCTTTTAGAATTGCCTTGCGAGCTTCAATGTGCTTTTCCCGGAATGCACGGCATTTACGCAGTGGGTGTGGTTTTCTATGAATGGGACACAGTTTTTCACAGTCATCAGATTTTTTGGAGAGTTCGCCACTATTAATGGGAACCCTGGAAAATACCTCTGTCTTGTGTACAGAGATTTCTCGTTGTTTGCTAGGCTTCCAAGCTGTCTTTTCAATTTTTGGAGCCATGTCTACGTGAGAGATAAAGTTAAAGCTTGGATCATTCCCAATTCTAGCCTCCTGACTAACAAAGTTTACGAAGTAAGCAAAGGGAGGATAGGGAACATGGTTTTGTTGCTTGTAGGCTGCACCAACTGATGCCCACTTTTCTTGCAGACGAAACGGTAGCTTCTGTACTATTGGATTGACACCCCTTGCCGTGTCTAAGAAAGCAAGGCCAAGCAAGTCTCCTTCGGCCTTAGCAGACTGAAGTTCCATTAGTAGATCGCTCAACTTTGTCAGTTTAGGATAATCTCGGTTTGCTATTTTTGGAAAGGTGTCAATTCGTTTGAACAAAGCATCTTCTATCACTTCCATTGAGCCATATGTTTGTTCAAGTCTCTCCCATGCCATAGCCAGTCCTGCTTGCGGATGATTAATATGTATTGCCCTTATCTGTTCGACACGCTCTGCTGACTCCTTGCCAAGCCACTTCAGCAGGAGATCCATCTCTTCATTTGATGCCAGGTTTAAATCAGCAGTTGCGGTCTGAAAAGAACGTTTCCAGGCTCGGTAGTTCTGAGGTTTGTCATTAAACTGAAGTAAGCCTGTTGCCACGAGCTCACGGCGAGCTAGATATCTTACAAAGTCATTTATGCTTGAGCTGCCATTGTTTGAGTCTGGAGATATGGGGTAGGATAGAGTAGGATGACCACTGTTATTTTGCGGTCTAAAATGTTGCACAGGAGTAGCATGGTTGTTCTCGAACCTAACTTCATATGACTCATGAGCATCTTCATTTTTACAGATGCATGGCTGTTTTGAGGTAATATGAGATGGTTGGAAAACAGTATTGGTTTGGCGTGAAATGAAAGGTTTGGCTTCAGGTTTAAGATGTGAAGCTGAAATGTTGTGGATTGGGCTTTGTTCTGTTTTTATAGGGACACCATCATCACATAACTGAGGTTCAGTTTCTATTACTTTGGTTTGATCAATAACATATTGTTCAATGCGTTGTTTGGTTTCTAAGGGATCGGAATTTAAACTTAGCCTGCAACTGTGTTTCTCAATATTTTCATCAAAAGCAGCTTCCAGCACTTCCGCTTCTGCGATAGCTGCTGCTGTCTCTTTCTTTTGCTTAAGCATTTCCATAGATGCCTCCAGCTTAGCTTTTTGTAGCTTTAAATGAACTTCCTCTTCGGCGAAGGCAAGCCGTGCTTTTGCTGCTTCTGCTCTTGCTCTTGCCTTAGCCGCTGCTGACCCAGTTGACGATGTACTTGATTGTACTGAAGAACACGAAGCACGAGAGCGTGTTTTTAATGAAGATGCTTTTGTTGCCATAGCGAAGTCTGGTGGTGTATCTCTCCACTCACTGATAATCAGACAGTTGTCACTGGCTGTGTGTGACAATGCTATAATTGCTATCTGTCAGCCTGCTTTGCAATATCTTGCCTGATAAAAAGACGTGTTTTCACTGTGCTGTCCTCGGTATATATTCTATATATAACTTGACAGCCAGGTAAACTCTTCCTAACATCAAGACTCTGAAGACGGTTAGCTCCTTGTCCACAGGTTTATTGACGTTGCAAGGAAAGAGTGAAACTGAAACATACAAAGGCATAATCAGCACTAAGTTTGCCCTTTAACATGCACAGAAATGCATTAACTCAAATTATATTAATTAAATCCCTGAGTTTTTATCGTTACAAGTTTTAATATTTAGTAGACATTTCTGTAAATAATATGATATTATATTTTAACCTGAAGACAATTATCAAATCACTTATTTATCTGTACATGTAATATGAACTTTCAATGATCTAGAAACAGCACATTCATAGCACATAAGGATATGAACATCAACAACAGTGATGCAGATAGTAAATAACAGACTTCTAAGGGTTAACTTATGAAACGTAACATAGTCCCAAAATAATGATCTACAATCATAAATATTGTTAAAACAATCAATACATACACACGATGCTACAACAGGCATAAGACGAATGCAGATATCACAGGATTAACCCAGATACAATAACATACTGCTCTCTGCAATGCTTGCTTACTTCCTGATTAACAGTCACATGACATAACTCCTTACTGAAGATGTAGATACTTAAAGGGAACACGGCCAAATAATAAAAGGCACAAAGAATACTTGAAGAATGGAAACAAGTCTTCTAACACATTAAGTGGTAACAGAACAAAGATGATTATTCTCAGTTATCATAATTTACATGAAAATATTTATTGTTGTGTGGCAAAAGTAAGCCCTATTCTTTATGTAGGCGACACTTACAAAAACAAGCTGAGAACCATGTCCCTTGATTACTTCATTGCTGTTATATTTTAGTGGGGTATTCTAGATTTGTCACAGCATTACTAATAGGCTTATGTTTTCAACGCACCTTTCTTTGATTGGTCACAATGCTCAGCCACTTAGAGAAATATTGTAAATACAATATTTTGGTGCAGCAGATGTAGATGTTAATGAAATACTGTAATTGACAATTTTCACGATTTGTAAAATAAATATTCTGTGTTCGATACATGTTTGTCTCAATCGACAGCATTTGTGGCATAAAGTTTATTACCACATTAAAAATAATTTCTAATCGCCCCTCTTTTTCTTAAAAAAATAAATAAAAATGTAGGTTACAGTGAGACATTTACAATGAAAGTGAATGGGGCCAATTTTTGTAGGGTTTAACTTGTTCAACTCTGTAGACCACCGGTGAGTCAAAAAGTAGGTGCTACTCAACAAGAAAAGTTTATGCTTATAATGCTCAAGTCCCCGTATACATAAGCCAGGCCTATGTGGTATTGTTTAAAGCTTGGAATCTGAACTTTCAGAGATAACCATGGCTTCTGCATTTATGTTCCGTTAAATAACAAAATAAAGCCTTAAATCATCCACGTCGCAAATAAGCGCCACCTAGTGGTTATGTGGTAAAAATATTAATATGAATATAAAAGTCTTTAAAATAGCACTTAACTAGACAAATCATATATCAAATTAAAGCTCTCTATCTCAGGAATGTGACTGGTTCATTTTGTTGCACTAATGCCACAGTTTAAATGATTTTCAAAGGAATCACATAGTTAAATATGATATTTGAAATACATCAAATCTAAACGTCTCTTTTATGTGCCGATAACTGCTGCTGAAGGCCACGCATAGTTGAAAACTTTATATTAGCTTTTACCTTTTCTAAAAAATTAGCCATTGTTTACTTGTCTGTGAGCTTGCTTGTGTGAATAATCCCTACTATAGATATCCAGAACAAAATATGCAGTCTCACAGGAAAAGCATACTAAACAAATCATCAGAAATTTATGTTATTGACTATTAACGATAAAATATTATACATCATCACAAAGGGGAGAATCACAGCTTTCTCAGTCTTATGCAAGACCAGCCTTTATAGCTATTTGGATGAAACTGTAATGTTCCTATCATTTTCAACAATTATTTCTTGATTGTAGGTCTCTAATGCAGGGCCTCGACATAGATTCAGGTTCATTTGATTTGTCGGATTGGGGCCAGCGTCTTCCTCCTCCTGCAGCAAAAGCTGTGGTTCAGAGCCTTCCTGTGGTCATCATCTCCCCTGAACAAGCTGGTGACACTCTATTAATTTATAATCAGCTCTTATTCATGGGGCAACTACATATTAACTGAAAACAATGACAGTGTTAAAAAAGCAAATCATAATTGCACAGTAATAATTGGGAACATTTGTAAATGGGAGTAAAGGTAAGTGATGATAATGGTAGATAAATATTTTCTTGTGCTATGGTATTGGCTGCGATTTTTATTGAATTAGATATGTTTAAAACTTGGTTTACATGTCTGCCATTCTTCTGGAGCTCTCCTGGATCACTTTCTTTATTTGGCAGATAAAGGACTGAAGTGTCCGGTGTGTTTACTGGAGTTTGAGGAGCAAGAAACAGTGAGAGAGATGCCCTGTAAACATCTGTTCCACACAGGGTGCATTCTGCCTTGGCTCAGTAAGGTAAGTTTATCTAAATTATTAGTAAAATGCTAGAAATTAAGACCGACACTATGAAGTCACACGAAGCAGCACACTAAAAGCAACCATTAAAGTGAATATTTGTTTCAAGGGAGATCACAGGTTTGCGTGAGTTTGAGGTGAATTGTTGAATCTGTGCGATAACAAATAAGAATTAAAGAAAAAGGAATGTAGATTACTTCATAATTTGGCATTATCATGTTACTATGTAACATTACAGACCAATTCATGTCCTTTGTGTCGACTTGAACTACCCACTGACAATCCAGACTATGAGGAGTTTAAGAAAGATAAGGTAAGAGTGAGTGTGATCATACCTGTTTTCATATTTAAGTGAATTTTGTGTCGTCTAGTCCTTTGTACATTTGTTTATTTATTAGATTCTCATTTGACAACATGAGAATGTATCTTATTTATTCTGAATGTATATTTTACAGGAACGAAGAAGACAGAGAGAACATAGACTAGAGGATCTACATGGAGCCATGTATACATGACCTCTGCACCTCAAATACTTGATTATGAATGCAAATGATAATGATAGTCTGAACTTTCAGTTTGATGGAATTCAGAGTTCACTGTGCAGGGACCAGGCTTTAAAATGATTTTGTTTGCTTGAACTTGAAAAAACAGCAAAGTTTTAAATGTTATTCCTTTTAAGACTGCTTTTTGTATGTCTATGCACTGAGAACTATTCGTATGAAAGATGCCTCTGTAATGTAACCTTTGGATTTTATTAAATGTTTTATTAATCAATGAAAGCAGTTGCTTTTATGCTGTTAGTATGTGTATTTGAATTTACAACACCAATTCCAAAAAAGTTGGGACAGTATGACAAATGCTAATAAAAACAAAAGGAGTGATTTGTAAATTTTATTCACCCTTTGCTATATTGAAATCATTACAACTAAACATGTGATATTTTACCTTGTGAATTTAATTTTTTTTTTTTACTGAATATGTAAAGTAATTTAAAATCAGATGATTGCAACTCGTTCCTAAAAAGTTGAGACTCCGTGTTTACCATTGTGAAACAGCACTATTTCTTCTAATAACACGTATTAAGCATTTGGGCACTGAAGACACATGTTTAAGTTTAAAAAGTTTAATTTTCCCCATCCATCCATTATGCAGGTCTTCAGCTGCACAATTGTATGGGGTCTTTGTTGCGGTATTGTGCCCTTCATAATGCACCTTACATTCTCAATTGGAGATGGTCAGGACTGCAGGCACGCCAATCTAGCACCTGCTCTGTCTGCTTAATTGGCAATTTTTTTGCTGGATGGCAGTATATGCTGCTCCTCATTTGTACATATCTGTCTGCATTAATGGTGCCCTCACAGATGTGCTTGTTACCTATGCCATGGGCGCTGAAACACCCCTGGCACATACAGACACTAGCTTTTGGACCTGACTCTGATTACAGCTTGGATGGGCCTTTTCCTCTTTGGCCCGAAGAACACGAATTTGAAATGTTGACTTATCGGACCAAAAAACACGGTTCCACTGTTCTACTTTCCATCTAAGATGAGTCAAAGCCCAGAGAAGTCAGCAGCGCTTCTGGACAGTGTTGATGTAGGGCTTCTGCTTTGCATAGTAAAGTCTTAACTTTCATCTGAGTATGCAGCAGCGAATTGTGTTGACTAACAAAAGTTTACTAAAGTAATCCCAAGCCCATGTTCATGATATCCATTACAGATGACTGATGTTTTTTGAGACAGTGATGTCTGAGGGATCAGCCTTTTCGCACTGACATTTGACCATATTCCTTGAATCTTTTAACTATATTGTGCACTGTAGAGGGTGAAATGCCCCAAATCCTTCCAATTTGTCTTTGGGGGATCATTGTTCTCAAAGTGATGGATTATTTGCTGAAACATCTGTTGGGAAATAGACTTGAAGGACTAGGCTGTTTTTGATATACTATGACACAATTGCCTCACCTGTTTAGCATTTCCTGTTTCACATTGTCTTCATCAACTCATCAAATTGTTATTAGTCTTAATTTGCCCCATCTCAACTTTTTTGTAGCATATATTACTACAACTACATAAACGTCTTGGTTACGTACGTAACGGTTCCCTGAGACAAAGGGAATGAGACATTGCGTGCTTACGCATATGGGGAGTGTCCGTCCACATGACTTAGTTGAAACCTCTCTAATAATATTCTAATATTGGCTATGGTGTTTGAACCCTGCCATTTGTAGTGCGGCCAGCATTTGCAATGTATCGGTGCCTTCGTCTCAGGGAACCGAGGTTACAGTACATTTGACTTTGCGTGCTTACGCATATGGGGAACAGAATCCCATCATGCTGCACTACACAACATAAGAGAGGAAACATGATGCCGCAGGACGGCGACCGACATGACTATGCCGCAAGTGAGTGAGGTTGTAAAACTTTGAGAATGTGTTTGAGAAGACCATCATGCTGCAAAACATATGTCTTGTAAAGACACACAGTTCATCCATACCCATGAGGAGGCCATGCCTCTAGATGAGTGTGTTTTAACACCAACTGGGCAAATCTTACCTTGTGACTCGTAAGCCAGGGCAATCGCATCAACGAACCAGTGAGAAAGTCTTTGCTTGGAGATGGACATTCATTTTGTGCATCCACCATAGCACACAGAGAGCTAATCAGACAGTCTGAACTAGTGGGTGCGCTTAACATATGCGTGTAGCACCTGCACAGGACATAACAAATGCAAGGATTGTTACTTATCTGAATTAAATGGAGAAGGGAAGAAAGCTTGAAGGTGAACCACCTCTGAAGGTCTTGGCTAGAACCTTCGCTTTTTCTGGGTTTGACAGTGGCTTTTGAAAGACCGGGACAAAACTCCAGACATGAATTGTCAATTGATAGTGCATGTAAGTCACCAACCTGTTTTATTGAGGCCAGAGCCAGCAGTAGTCTTAATGGAGAGCATACGTAAATCAACGAGGGGGGGGGCCCTGTGAGCGCATTTAGGACCAAAGTTAGGTCCCAAGTCGGGACTGTAGCCGGCCGAGGTGGATTTAAACGTTTTGCTCCTCTAAGGAACTTTATGATTAAATCATGCTTTCCTATAGTGGTGCTGGCTTCAGGTGTGTGATATGCAGATATAGTCGGCACATAAATTTGAGCATTGATGGAGTGGGTCCTGCATGTAATCGCTCTTGTAGAAATATGAGAATTTCATGTATGGGGCAGTTTACTGGGTCTGTGCCATGTGAAAGACACCAATCAGTGAACACATTCCATTTTAGCAAATAGAGGTGTCTCGTGGATGGCGCTCTGGCCTGTAAAACTGTTCATGAATGAATGCGTCAGTTCTGATGTGTGTAGTGTGCTCCGTTCAGGTGCCACACATGCAGGTTCCACAGCTTGGGCTGGGGATGCCAGATTGTGTCTTGCGCCTGAGAGAGGAAATCTCTCCTCAGCTGTATTTCCCATGGCTTGCTGTATAACATCTCTATCATTTCAAGAAACCATGGCTGATTGGGCCATTTTGGCGCAATTAACAGAACTGTTAACATGTCCACTCTGACTTAGCTGATGACAGAATGTAGGAGGTGCAGCAGGGGAAGTGCATACTTGCATTTCACTGGCCATACGTGGGGCCAGCGTGTCATGGCAACATATAAACGCCACTTCTGTTGTCCAAACGAATCAGAATGTGGTGATTCACAATATCAGAATGAAAAACTCTTAAAGCTAGAATGACTGCCAGTAGCTCTAAGCCAGGGGTGACCAACCCTGCTCCTGTAGAGCTACCTTCCTGCAGAGTTTAGATCCAACCCTAATCAAACACACCTGAACCAGCTTATCAAGGTCTTTAGGATTACTTGAAAATGACAGGCAGATGTGTTGGAGCTAAACTCTGCAGGAAGGTAGCTCTCCAAGTGCAGGGTTGGTCACCCCTGCTCAAGGTGGTTGACATGTCACGGCCATTTCACACCTGTTTCCAGGTGTCAAAAGTCAGGCGTCCATTACATATTATGCTCCAACCAGTGTTGGATGCATTTGTTGTCAGCACTTTCTTTCTGAAAACTTGATCCCAGCATAACACTCTGTTGGTAGAAGGCTGGCACTGTCCATGGTGCTAGAGCAGCCAGACAGTGATGCGTTACCATGATGCACAGGAAAATGAAAAGACTTCTGTGGTAATGTTTTTTTCATTTTGAAACTGAAACAGACACAGAATGGTCTGTACATGCTTGTTCATGTGGTCCGCACGCATGAACTCCTAAATAGGCGATTTATTGGCTGGGGAAAAGTGTGCTTATCGCCAGATTTTCCATATGGCAAAACAGCAAGTCAATGTTTTCACTCAGTAATGCCTCTGATTGGCAAGTAATAACTAGCCAATGTGTTCAGAAAACAGATTGTGCTTGATCGTTGTAAACACCAGCTCTGACATGTCTGTGAGGACTTGCTATGCATAGGTGCAGCGGGACAGCAGGATTATCAAGTCATATGAAACAAACTCTATCACGTTTTTTGCAAGAAGATTGCGTATTTCTGCTCGTAACACTGGCGCATCTTCAGATGGAACAGTGGAAGACAGAACAACGTTGAAACAGGGTGGCCGATGTGCAAATTGGATCATATAACCATGTTCGATCATTTATAGCACCCAGTCGGATTGCCAGCAAGAGGGCAGAGACAGAGGGCAATTTGGTATGTTCCTAAAATGATTTAATGTGCCGGTCACCATTGGGAGGGGGTTACGAATAATGTGAGGCTTTATAGTGGGAAAGCCCTTTATTGAAATGTGTGAGCGTCTCGTGCATGTGCAACGAGTGCTATAATCTTTTTTCAATCTTTGTAATTCACTACAAGATATAATGTGCCGCTCACCATTGGGAACTAGTTCGCAATGAACTTCAGGGAAGAACGGGGCAGATCTACGTGACATGGTCGATTGATGGCATCCGGACTGTAGGAACCACTCATCAAGGTGAGATTGTGTAGGTTCCTCTGGAAGAGACCACTCGATATCGAGCTCTTTGACCACCCTTGAAAGGATGTGAAGCACCTCCTTGTCAGTGGCACATCCACACTCCTCGCCCTCGCGGGGGGGAGGGGCAAATCATCATCCAATTACCACTCACCTGATGCAGCGAGAGACATGACATCATCATCATCCCCAGCGTCAGAATTGCCGAATGAGACGAGGCCGTGCATGAGGTCCACCTCAAATTCATCCTGCTTGACCTCGCGGCCGTGCCGGGGTCAGGTGTCACAGAAGAGGCGGGTGGGAGGGCGTGTGAGGCTGAATCGTCCCTCAGAATGAGGGCGATTCGCAAGCGAAGCGTCTTGAGACTCATGCCCTCACAGTGAGGGCAGTCTGTTTCCATGACGGCCCAGACAGAAAATGTAGCTCTCATTCTGATCTGACGGTGGGATGTGATTCTTGCACAAGGAATACTTACAGAATGACATCTTTAAAAAGACGCGAACATGTAAGCCGGGGAGAGAAAGCGGTAAGGGCGCTTGCACCTGAGCTAAATTATGTCTAACACCTGTCTCTAATTTCAGTGAGTATGGGAAGAGCGGCATAAAAGAGCCTGAGAACTTGCAGTCAAGAGAGAGAGACTCACGTTAGTCTAGTTTTGGCATCCCGAGAAACAGTTTAAAGAGTTTATGAGAAGAAGTTTATGTTTGTTCCTGTAAAGTTGTGAACACTACTGTGGCAATTAAACAGCTTACCTTGAGTGCTGAATCCTGTTCCCGTGTCCTCCTTCCTGCCCTGACATTGAACCGTGTTACAGACTCTTATAGTTTTTTTTTTTTTTTTTACTGTTTATAAAAAACAAAAAAAAAAACAAACAAATAAATATATATATATACATACACACACACACATACACACACTATACAATGTACAATTGCTTTATAAGGATACACAACACCTGCCAAATTTCTGCGGGGAATCAGGATGCTGAAGGAGCCCGTTCACCAGCCAAACGGCAAGTTGGTGTGATGTCCGTCGGAGCACTTCAGGGAAGCATCGTTGCCATGCAGATTCCACTTGCTGACCCATGTAGTCAACTGAGAAGCAGTAGAGGGTTTCTAGATGAGAGATGAATCACTTTCTTGAAGGAAGAAGATTCTAAGGAATTTGTACACCTGCTTTTATAGCGGACAGCTTCATGCCTACAAGGGCGGGGCTCAAAAGCCATAGCCAATATTAGAATATTGCCGTTATTGTAGAGAGGTTTCAACTAGGTTGTGTGGAAGGACACTCCCCATATGTGTTAGCACACAATGTCAAGTGTACTGAGTCATAAGGGAAGAAATTCACAAGGTACAACATCATATAATGTGTATTTGTAGTGTTTTCAATTTAGCAAAGGGTGAATACAATTTACAAATCACTACTCTGTTTTATTAGCATTTTTCATACCATCCCAACTTTTTGGGAATTGTGATTGTATTAAAGTAATTATAAAAACACATTAATATAATACTGTATAACTCGGTCATAGTAAATTGAATCATGGAAAATGTGTGTGGGTTTTAGGTGTCTTCATATAATGCTCATTCGTTGTATTGGTTCAATAGCCTGAGACCACCAAACTTGAAACAGATATTGTTGTAATGACCATTGTATTTACTTATGTTAAGTAGAAAAATGGTCTTTCTTTCATGAATTACCCATAAAAAGTAGTCTTAATTTTGTTTGTTTTTTTCCATATTTTCTGTAATACTTAAAAGGATAGTTCACCCCAAAAAAAATAATTCTCATCTTTTACTCACCCTCATGCATAGATGTGTGACTTTCTTTAGCTGCAGAACACAAAGATTTATAGAAGAATATCTCTGCTCTGCAGGTCCATACAATGCAAGTGAAAGGTGACCAGAACTCCAAAAGCTCAGAAAAAGAAGACAAAGTCAGCATGAAAGCAATCCATATGACTCTAGTGGTTTAATCAACGTCATCTACAGGGATCCAGCTTGTTTTGGTTGAGAACAGACCAAAATGTAACTCCCCTTTCACCTACAGAGCTGAGATATCCTTCTAAAAAATTATTTGTTTTTTTTCTGCAGAGGAAAGTCCTTCATATCTTGAATGGCACGAGGGTGAGAAAATGATGAGAGAATCTAAATTCTTGGGTGAACTAAACCTTTACATTGACCTTGTCAAAACATTCTGTTTTGTGTGTATGTGTGTTTTGCAAGTTAATTTATCTTCAAATGATCACAGACAGAGAAACATATACACTTGTTTATTTCTCATCAGATTTTTTTTGGTAGTTATTCAATATAAATATCTTGTCAAAGAAAATCATTGAAATGATATGGAAGTAATTTATAAAATAAAAATATTATCTGCATTTTTATTTCAGTTTTGGAGTGTGTACCTCGTGTGTTTGTCCCAATCCCAACAGATATGTTTTTATAAAAATATTTCAATTGCATTATTTAAAGGCATCAGAAAAATAACTTTTATCTAGAGAATAACATACAAGGTCAAAGTCATAAAACATCAAGAAAGAAACATCAAACAAAGCCAACTATTTCACTTAGCTTGATCATTTTCATGCGAGGAGATTCAAATAGTCCTCAAGAGTGTTGGTTTTCCTAATATGGGTGGGTCTTATTATAAGGACATATTATATGTAGGCTCTAACAACATTGTCTTACATGCACAGATACAATTTGGCAACAAAATAAAAAACATTAGACAATTTTCCAGTGGCAGTACAGCCTCAGGCCAGGCCTTAAAATTGTATAAATCAGTTCAAATATTAATATAAAACAGAAAATACATCTACAACATTTTGCTCTAAAGTGACATATAAATGATTGCCATATTGGTCTGATAATTGAATGTAATATGCACAAAAGGCATTGGTAAGTATTGCATGTCATTTAAACCAACAGTTGTATGCAATCCATTACATCAGCCTTGCTGCTCCCTCATTCTGCTGGGATGTGGAAAAAAGGCAATAAATGAAAAATGACAAAAATATTGACTTTAGGTTCATATGCTCAAAAAACATGCTTTGTATTTTCTAAGGTCCTAAGACCTATGCCTCTACCATATATGCAGTTTGGCTTGAGTTGACTTATGAGCATGTTGTAATGATCAACTAGTAATTGTAGAGGTACAGTATCAATACAATAAGCCATTAAAAATTATATTTCAAAGATGGTTTTGTCTATGCAACAGTGCAGCTTTTAACCAGCCATGTGAATCCTCTCTTGCATGAGAGCAGTGAAACAATGTGTCAAATAAATCTCTAATAACAGTCAACAGAGATAAACATGTATGATGCCTAAAGGCCACATCTAAAATGTACTGTGTAATAATTGGCATGAAACTGAGGCAGCACAAATGTGTCCCATTGAAGTGCAACAAAACAAACAGAGACATTAACTGGCACATTTCTGTGTGAAATTCAAAACATTAAAAGCACAATGAGTTTGGAGTCACCTTAAAAGCAATAGGGATCCTTTGATTGACAGTTTGGAATAATCAACAGACATTACAGTAACATTAAGGCCACCATTACCACTCGACCTTAAAAAGGTTCAACCATAGTTTCCTAAGTTCCAGCCTGGAGTCCAGCTGGCTTTATTGCTGTGCTGCACTGGTAACATTTTCTAAATAGCATAGCTTTCTTGGTGGCTGTGTCCTGCATCACAGAAACACAATACCATAAGAAATGTTGAATCAAAGGCATACAGTACATATTTAACAAGACGAAAACTTTGGCAACAGCAAAACTGTAAAAATAAAAATGGTGATATTGATTGTGGTTACGAAAAATAAATCACACTTTTAAAACCAGCTAATGAGGTGACTCTTGAACTTTACAACATATGAGTAGTTATGCCATGAAAAGATATGCAGGCTAATAAATCACAATGTAAATTGCTTAATGGATGTGGCATTTTCTAAATGGTTTCATGACCCATAAGACAGTAACAAGATAAAAAAAAAAAGTTAAAAAAATTAAATACAAAAACATTTTTACCTGTAGCTACTTTTAAGGTACAGTAAGAATTTACTTATTTTAGACTACTTTTTAAAATACCAGGAGGCCAGCGGTTAGAGCTAGTCACCTTATATTACATCACTTCCCTGTGCTCGAAGCGAAAAACAAGATCCACCTTGCCAGTGAATTAAAATGAGAATAAAACAGCACAAAAGTACAGAGCACTTTCGAGGATAGGGCGGGATTTTTTTTCCTGAAATAGTTTTGCAAAAATATTGCAATAAATCTACCATGGTTTTACTAGAGTACCCATATTTTAACCATGATATTTGTAGTGAAACCAAAGTTATAATTGAGGAAAACAAAAACTACGGTAATAAAAATCATAATTTTGTGGGTATTATGGTTTTACTACACAAATCCCAAAACTATGGTTTTACTATAGTAATATTGTAGAATGTAGTAACCATAGTTTTTGGTGGTACTAACCATGGATTAACCACGGTGATACTTGTGGTTATTATGGTTTACTACAACTATTGCAAGGGCACACAAAATATATTGTGAGGGAATGCAAACTATTTTAGAAAATTCCCACCCTTTCCTCTAAGTGGCACCATACTAAAGCAAGCCAACATGAAAATAAATTCTTACCAACTGCATCATTAAAAGGTCACAATTACAATTTTTTTTAAACACTGTACAATAAGAATAAGTGCTGATTCAACAGCTTCAATGAGATTTGGATTTCAATCTTCTGATTCTAAAATAATAGGTGCTCTCAAGCTACAGTTTACATCTTTGACATTCATGGTTTTAAAAAACTCTTTGACATTCATGGTTTTAAAAAAGTAATACTTTGATCCTGATAAGTCTGCAATTCCATAAATCATTAAAGTAAAAATAACTTAAAACTAAGAGTTCGTTCATTTTGTTACGTGCAAATCATCTATTTGCATCAGTAAGGCTGGGCAAATAGAAGCAAGCTCAAAAAGAGACACCCCTGAAACATTTGTGCAAACGTGACGGTAAAAGCATATTCCATTGCCCAGTGCAACAGTTCAAGCAACAGCAAAGTAGCCTCGCAAACCATTTGATTTGTGCTACAACAACAACAGCCTTAAAGCAGAGCTAAAATATGCACCTTTATCTTTAATAAAATTCCCAGTCTGTGATTCTCATCCAAAAACAGCCCATCTATTTTAAAAGGGATAGTTCACCCAAACCTGAAAATTGTCATCATTTACTCTGTTGTTCTAACCCATATGGCTTTTTCCATGGAACACAGAAGGAGATGGTCACCATTAACTTTCACTGAAACAGAAAGGTGACTGAGGCTGTCATTCTGCCTAACAGCTCTCTTTGTGTTCCACTGAAGAACGAAAGTCATATTGATATGGGACAACATGAGTGTAAGCAAATGATGAATATTTGCATGAACCATCCCTTTTAACTTCCTTGACTTTACTGGACGGTTCCTCTAAACCTAAATCAGTTTAATCTCTGCCTTAGTGTAGTCTTTAATGTAGGAAGCACCACTTTGAAGCCTCCCACCCTGTATGTGAATGTGTTAATAAGAGGATTAAAGCATTGCAATGTTCTCAGGAGTGCAGTTCATATGGGTGGAGGTACTGCTTCCTCCTGGAGATTTCAGACCCTTTGTGGCACCTCCTTGGACATCGTCTCCAATAATGACACCAGGCCCATGTGATAGGTTCAGCTGGAGGCCAGCCAACATGGTGTCAGTTGTGACTGTGCCGAATTCGTAGGTGAAAGTGCCGTAGAATACAAGGATGACTACAGTGAAGACCCATTCACAGATGGCTGCTGCATGTTGTAGCACAAAGCTCTCATGGATGAAGAATATTCCACCTGAGAGATTCAGTCAAGGATTACAGTTTTTTCCAAATTGCATTGTCTGTCTTGGTAGAGATAATTCACCAAAAATAAAAAATTATGTCATCATTTAATTACCCTTGTGTTATTTCAAACCCACATGACTTCCTTCCTTCCATGGAACATAAAACAAGACGTTAGGTAGTATGTTAGCCCCAGTCATTGCATTAATTTCAATGCATATTTTTTTTTCCAAACAATGAATGTGAATAATAACTGAGGCTAACATTCTGACTAAATTCTCCTTTGCGCTTCAAAGAAGAAATAAAGTCATACATGTTTGGAACATTTGCCAATAACTGAAACTTGGCTGAAAAATAAATTAGTGGGCCTAATTGTTTCAGAAAACAAGGTAAAATGTCTTATCATTAGACCAACACACAGTTGAAGTCAGAAGTTTACATACACCTTTACCAAATACATTTAACCTCAGATTTTGCCCCCAAATGTAGTCTCCCATCATGTTCTCGTTATACTGTCCTTGGTCGCAGCGTTCAGAGTCCAGTTTATCCTGGTGGAACTGCTCGCCTTGCTCCTCCGAGTACGCTCCCATGTTTTCCTTGAATTTATCAAAATGAGCATCAAGTAGGCCCTGCGATGGACTGGCGACCTGTCCAGGGTGTACCCCGCCTTTCGCCCAATGTTAGCTGGGATAGGCTCCAGCCCCCCGCGACCCTGTACGCAGGATAAGCGGTTGACGATGGATGGATGGATGGAGCATCAAGTATATGGACTTTGAGGGACATCCTACAGCCCATTGTGCTGTAGTTCTTCACCAGAGTCTCAACCAGCTCCACATAGTTTTCGGCCTTGTGATTGCCGTGAACCACTGCAACGAAGCTGTTCCAAGCCGCTTTCTCCATGTAGTGAGCTTCTTGGGGAATTAATTGCATTCCAGGATCTTCTTTATCAGTGGTCCGACAAAGACACTGGCTTTGACCTTTGCCTCAGACAGCTTAGGGAAGAAGTCTTGAAGGTACTTGAAGGCTGCCGACTCCTTATCTACAGCTCTGACAAATTGTTTCATAAGGCCCAATATGATGTGCAGTGGTGGCATCAGCACCTTTCCGGGGGTCCAACAGTGGCTCCCACTTGATGTTGTTCCTCCCCTTAGAGAACTCGGTCTGCTGTGGCCAGTCCTGCCTGTGGAAGTGCGCATTGGTGTCCCTGCTGTCCCAAAGGCAAAGATAGCAGGTAAACTTGGTAAAACTTGGAGACCCATCAGGAATGCCACAATTTTAAAGTCTCCTATGACCTCCCAGCCATACTCCTCATACTTCAAGGCATCCAGCAATGTCCACAATTTCTTGTCAAGCAAATTGGCACCGAGTTTGAAGTATTGTTTGTAGGCCTTAAAATACATCCACAGGTACACCTATCAGAAGCTAATTGGCTCATTGTCTAAAGGCTTGATATCAATTTCTGGAATTTTCCAAGCTGCTTAAAGGCACAGTTAACTTTGATCGATTGTAAACTTCTGACCCACTGGAATTGTGATACTGTCAATTAAAAGTGAAACAATCTGTCTGTAAACAATTGTTGAAAAAATTAGCCATGTCATGCACAAAGGAGATGTCCTAAATGACTTGCCAAAACTATAGTTTGCTAATATTAAATTTGTGGAGTGGTTAAAAAATTTGTTTTAATGACTTCAGCCTAAGTGTATGTAAACCCCTGACTTCAATTGTAAATAAAATTAGTACAATAGGCCCAAGTAAGGTCTATGTTTGCATGTAGCACGATTATTTTTAGAGACTGGTTAATTAGCTCTTCTCATAGTTACATCACACAGCAACCATTTAGCCACCCCCTTTTCTTCCAGTTGGGACAAAACAATTTATAAATCATTGAAGAACAAAGCAGAGATAAAACAGGAAGGCTGGGAGACTCCAGCTGGGCTCATTTGTCTCCATGACAACATTTACACTAACGCAATTAGATTATACTTCTACAATATGAGAGTCAGAGGCTTACTGATCATGACAAGAACCTCATGAGCAGGATGAGATAAAGATACAAGCAGAGTACTGTGCAAAATTTTTCTAAGCCCTCACTGTGTCCATTTTTTATGGATTTTAGTATCCTAAATAATTTAAATTAAATTATCCAAAAACTGATGATTAAAGTGTGGTTAATCTATGGGGCGCATGCAATTAAAGGGATCGTTCTCCCAATATTAAAATTCAGTCATTATTTCCTCGCCCTTGCTTTGTTCCAAACTTGTGTGACACTTTTTCTTCCGTGAAACACAAAAGATGTTAAGCACAATGTTAAAGGAATAGATCACACACAATAGATCAGATTTACTCACCCGTGTGCCATTCCAGCTTTCTTTCTTCAGTAGAACACAAAGATTTTTTTGAAGAATTTCTCAGCTTTTTTTGGTCCATACAATGTAAGTGAAAGGGTGACAACATTTTGACACTCCAAAAATCACATAAGTCATAATCCACAACTATAGTGTTTTCAGAAGTGATTTGGTAGGTGTGGGTGAGAAACAGATCAATATTTTAGTAACTTTTTTCTTTAAATTCTTCTCCATGCTCAGTCAATCTCCACTGCAACTTTCACTTTCTTCTTGTGTATGTGGTGATTTACATTCACACCCTACAGGGCAGGGAGAATTTCTAGCAAAAATTTACTTAAATATCAATCTGAATCTCACCCACACCTATCATCTGAAGACATTGATTAAACCTCTGGAGTCATATGGATTACTTCATGCTGACCTATGTTATTTTTGGAGCGTCGACATTTTGGCACCCATTCACTTGCATTGTATGGACATAAAGAGCTGAAATATTCTTCCAAAAATCTTAATTTGTGTTCTGCAGAAGACAGAAAGTAATTTACATCTGAGATGGTATGAGGGTAAGTAAATTATGAGAATTTTAGAATTTTTGGGTGAACTTTTCTTTTAAAGGCTTACCAACTCGGTCACCATTCATCAGTCACCATTCGTAATTTTATGGGAAATATCAGAGTCAATATTCTTCCAAAAAATTTCCATATTTGTTTTACAAAAGATAGAAAGTCATAAGTGTGTTTACAAAGACATGAGGGCGAGTAAATGATGACAGGATATGTTAGGTGAAATATCAATAGTATTGACACCGCCGGGTTGCCAGATTTTAACAAGTTTGTAGGCAAACAACACTGCGTGCTGCGGCCATGGAAGCCAGCAAACGAACTGGATCAGAGATAACAGATTCCACCTGGCCTAAAAAGCCTCGCCACCCATCTAAATACCACCATGACCAGAGGCGTAGTAAAACAAGGATACAGTTTGGAGATGCCTTTGGAAGATGGAGACAGCTTAAAGCCCAGACAACCTTTAAAATGGATGCAGAGTTGGCTGATTTTCTCCTTAACAGGTAAGCATTGAGTGTCACCTAAAATTAGCCATCTAATTTATCTCAGCTTCTAGTAGCGACGGACATTTTGAGTAAATTCAACATTTGAGTACTCGCTTTCATACTCTGTGTTTCATATGTAGCCTGGTTTCAAGGCAGCGAGACACAGCCGGTAAAGAGATCCAGACTAATGGACGGGCCACAGCAGTTTACTACCTCGGCAACAACAAGCTTGACAGAAAAATACAACAGAAACCAAAAGCTTGACTCAAAATGTACTCAATTTAAGAATGCGATTACTCTGTACAGTATTAATGAATACTGATGCCCATCGCTAGCTACTTGCTACACTTTTTATCTATCAAACCTAAATGTAAACCTTACATCCTTTTAGAACAGTTTATGTGGCGAAATGTCGCATTAGATTGCTAGGTAGATATTTTAGTTCAATGATGTACAATTTTCTGTCTGAATAGGTTGATAATGGCAAATTCTTTTTAGCTACGAATGTCTAAGCACCTCCACCCCTAGCAAGAGTTTTCCTCATTCTGGCAACCCGCATGAGTTTCGGGTCTGGGCCGGGCCAGACAACTCTCCAATATTTTGAATTTGGACTGCAGTACCCATTTTAAATGCTTGTTGTCAATCTTACATATAGCACCTTTAAGGTTAGGGTTAGGGATAGGTGTAGTGTTGCTGTGGGACTCCAAATAAACACAACAAACACAGTAGGCACGTTTGAGATGCCAAACGCCTCACCTCGCCTTGAATGTAGACGAGAGTAGGTGGCTGAAGTCAGGGGTGGAGTGAAATAACTGCTGTCAAGTCAGACAGTTCTCGCTTCTCGTAGTGGATCAGCCGCTACTAGATAATAGATATTGATTTGCATTCATGTACTTTGTTGATAATAAAGTGGATGCAATATTAATTATATTGCTTTAAATGAAAAAATGCCACCTGCTTCAAAAGACTGAGGCCACCTCAATCTTGCAGGAGATTTTTTTTTACATACATCATCATGACATCACAGCAGACAGATTTCTGACTGGCATGCACTTGCCGGTGATCACCGGTGATCGGTTCTGCGCAGAACTTGCTAATCTCAAACGAGCCTAATGTATGAATGTGACATCCATCTGTTGCAAGACTTGCCTTGTAGTGGCCGTGCCTTGTTGTAGTGTTGCAAGACGCAGACAGACCCTTCTCCCATTTACAGCCTCTGAGGGCAGCATTTTCCAGTTTTAAGATGCAGCCAGTATGGTTTGTTATGAAGGTAAAAATTAAGCAGAACTTGTAGATTTGAATTTGAGAACTTGTACAATAAATTATTGTACAATATTTGTACCTGTAAGCTAAAATTTACACTCACACCCCCGATATGAAAACTTGTAAAATAAAAGTCTGAAATTGAATGTTTCAAACTGCACTCCCAGAAAACAGGTTTTTGTCTGTGAGTGCAGATTGCAACATTCAACTTTCTAGCACCAAACACACTTTTATTTTACACATATTCACATCAGGCTGTGTATGTAAATTTCAACTTACAGGTACAAATATTTATTGCAAAAGTTCTCAAATTAAAATCTACAAGCTCTGTAGTTTTGCTACATTTTTACCTTCAGTTTGTTGCCTGTACAGCTGGAGTTGCGCTTACTGCTCCCTGCTGACTGTGACTCGTGAAAACTTGTAGACGGTACAATACTTAATTGACTCTTCCAGTAGTAGGAAAACTCCTTATTACAGTCCGGTGGCATGATTAATAGTTGAATTTTGAATGTGTTATTTTTTATAAAATTGCAATGAATCATGAACAAATTAAAATCGACAGCCTTAGAACTCATCCTTTAAATTGTAATAATTTATATTTTACACAAAGTTAATGTTAAGCCATTCAAGTAAGCAATATATGTCCAGTGAAATTCTATAAAAACACTTGGTAATCATTTTCCCAAACATACTTAAAAAAGAAGGATACTGAGAACCAGTGTGACGAGAGCACAGGTAGCCAGTGCCACTCGCACATAAGCCATCCAGTAATCCAAAGCAGTGACAGCCAGCCGATATGTCAGGACACACTGCAAACACACGAATAGAATGCCTGCTGGAAAGGCAGCTCCTGCACCTACATAGTGAAGTGTTTTAGCATGGTCCACCTGGGCAAAAAAAAGTACAGTGTTTCAAGTAAAAACAGACCAATTAAAAGCTTTGAAAATAAAAGACATGGGGCCATAACTTAATTTCTTCAGTGTTGAGTTGGATGGGTCGCTCAAACAAATAGATTAATGTTTTGATAGTGCCATAGAACCGTGTTACACTATTAGATTTAATTAGGGATGTGCAAAACTACATATTTTCATAAATGACTTTTCGGTCGGTTGTTTGAATGACTCCGTGTTAAGGATAATAATGTATAATTAGGCTCTGTTATGTTCACATGACCCTGATCAGACACCTTTAAGAGGTATATACGGATGCAAATTGCAGCACTTAAATATGGTGACTAACAGATATTCAAACAGGCTAAATAACTATGACATATTATTGCACAAAACTATCCAAGTTAAAAAAGAACAAAATAAGAAATGTTCCAATACAGAGTGGCACAAAACTGCTTATCCGCACTCCAAAGCGCAGAGCTGTAAGATAATATTGCGTGTTCATATATAGTTCACGACATCAAGCACATTAAACCTTTTTTACTGCAACTGTTTATTAATGCAGTGTCAGACAGAATCAGAAAACACCTCACAAAACCGAGAATATAATTCACAGCAGAGGATATCATGCCCGACAGTGATCGTCTTTTCTGTAACAACAGCGCATAAAAGAAACTGCGATGTGCTAGTGCGTTTATGTTGTCAGTTTGATCGATGCTCAATTTCCCCAGTAACCGATGCCGATGAAAGCACTATTAAGGATGAGGGAGTGAAATGCCCTCTAAAATCCATCCAGAAGAATGAGATGGCTGTCTTCATGGATCAATAGTAATCACTTTGAGAACATCAGCCTCTCTGAAACACTCTGATGCTGATGAACAACACATCATCTGATGCCATGAATTTACAGCTCATGTAAAAACTTAGGGTAAAGATGTAAATGCCATGTAAATCCTCTCATATAACAATCTACACTAGCACAAGGCAAAAAGATTACTAACTTACTTTGACAATTATTTTCAGTGATGTGAATGGCAAGGCCATAAACATATCTTGAAAATTGTCCTCTTTTTTCCTTTAATATAGTCAAGGAGCTGAATGCAATAATTATCTGAACAGAGGATTGAAATGCAATAAAGGCCAACAATTTTATAATTTTTGGTTTTAAAAGATGCATGTATTTTTAAAGTTCACAAAGTACAAGACAAACACTGTGTCTGCATTTCTAGCAATTTGCCTGCTTCAGTCATCTTTTCTTTCTTTTTTTTGCGAGCTCAAAAAAAGACAAATATCATTTGAATTTCTTTAATCATTGATGTATCTGTGAAATTACATGACTGTGTCCGCTAAAACTTTCATATTAAACACTGCTGTCAAGATCCAAAGTGCACCTGTCATATGGCCTACTTTTATGATGTCTTCATGCTGAACCTTTAATAGTGCTTTATAGTATTTGTCCTTTTTGAAGATTAAATTTTGACAAATGGTGAATAGTTTGCACCCTTGGAAATTACTATCAGTCGGTACAAAATTTTAATCATAAAACAGTGGTCAAATATTGCATGTTTAGTTAGATACTTACATCTCACATTACACAAACATTATTGACCTGAATTGCATGCTAATATGTGGCGCTGTGTTTATGAGATACCCCTTCATAAACAAAAAACTAGAAATGTGTTCCCTTTAACTCATATTATACTGGAAATCATCAGTAATTTTAAAGTAAAAGAGTATAATTCATTTTTAATATGATATCATCACTAGTATTCTTGGTTACTTCTAAATACTAATAATAGTACAAAAAAAAAATATTGAGGGTGAATAAACACGAAATAGCAAACATATTCTTCTAAGAGGATAATTTACACTAAATTGCAAAAGATTACACACATTATTTTGTGTTCTTTCATATAAAATGAATTTTAAAAAAAATCATGTGATTATCTAATCTATGAATCAGTTTTAAAATAATGACTGCAGGGGACGGAGCCAGCTAAGTGTGGGACAGTTTGTATAACCAACCTGGAAGTTCCCCACAATGACCAGTCCTACAGCATTGGTGCATCCAGACATGAGTCCACTGGTGTTCAGCCAGCAGTGGCTCCTGTGCTCGATGATCTGAGCGTACCGAAGCAGACACACCAAAACCACTACAAAAAGAAACCACATGGCTTGTACAATTCCTTTTTTATTTATCATCCATAGCGTAGTACTCATAGTGTAATTGTCCATACACTATGCAAGGGCCTTTCAAATAAATGTTCTTAATGAAAAATGTAATTCTGTCCTTATTTACTCATCCCCATTCTAAACCTTTTTGCAGTAGTTTTCTGTGGAAGACAAAATGAGAATTTTCTGAAGAATCATAAGCAATTCAACCACAATTCAATTCAACCACAGTTCATGGTGACCACACCTGTGAAACTGCAAAACAGACCAAAAAAACTAAAATAACACAAGAAAAACAGTCTATATGACACACACGCTATACTCCAAGTCTTCTACTTTTACCAAGTCTTTTTTTATATTTTAAATAAAATTTTGAATCTGAATGCAGGTGCGAGCTACCCAAGTGCTTTGGCAAAGAAGAATATTATCAGTGAATAATGAATTAAATTTCGATCCATTCCTGTATGGCTTCAGATCACTTGGCCACAAGTTGTAATGACTACCTTCATGGTGTTTTCTTTTTCTTTTCTGGTTTGGAGCTTGGCAGCCATGGTCACTACTGTCCTTTTATGGCAAAGAGCTGCATAAGGATTCTTAAAAAAAATTCTACTTGTGTTCCATAAAAAAATTAAAAAAAAAAAAAGACACGAGAATGGGTCAATTTTAATTTTTTTCTTAAGTTATACATTCTTTATACATTCTGTATTATGAAATTCAGAAAATGTGGATTTATTTTCATTACATGACTTGTGAATAGACATTATTCACAGCAGTGCCATCTTTACTGGGTTGTACTGTTGTTTACAGTATTTTGGGTCATTCTGCTGACGAAAGATTGAAAAAACATCCTTTCCTTTTCATTCACTTCTAAATGAAATGTAGTGCTAAGACCTATTATGCAGTGGTGTGTGTCCTGATAACACCCAATCTTACCCCAGAAAAGATAGAGCTAACCTCTAATCTTGTAGTTGCACCATAACAGCTCACTGAATACAAAATAAATAAATGATGAATCAGTGAGGATGCAATAAGACCCCTCTTGCAGGTCTCTGTTCTTTTGACACATCTGCAATTGTGACTTAATCAGCATTACATGCCAGTCTAATTTGTCTCGCCACAGTTTCATAACGAACCGAAAATATTTTTAGACTTCTCATAATAACATAAATTATCTGTAACTTTGTGTTTTGCGCCATTGCTTTGGCAAAGCATCTCTCACTCTCAGTCATTCATTCAGTCAGTCCCCCTCCCCCCAGCGGCTCTGACAATGTAACTATTTTCAGCATCTGAAGAGCAAATGAGAAGTTCAACACAGGTAACCACTTTTGCTTCTTTTCTATGATGGCTCACAGGGCTCGACATTAACGCTTGTCTGCTTATTCGGGACAAGTGGATTTTTGAAGGGGCAAATGAAAGAGAATTTGACTTGACCGCCTGTACAAGCAGACTGATTAAAATGTCAATCACAAAAAAATAACCGGCTATATCTGTGAGAGCCTAGGCCTTTGTCACTTATTAGAAAGTTAATATTCTTACTCTGCTGTTGAAAGTAATCCAGAGCATGTCATTTTATGATTTGCAAGCTATCTAGTAACAGTTGCGCCCTGTTTGATTGACAGGCGGCGTATGTGTATGTGCTGAAAATGCTTGCGCTAATGCGCATCTGAATGGTTAAATACATTTCAAAATTCTGCCAAAATGCCCGTCTTGGTGAGGTATTCATGTAAACATAGAGAGTGATGTCTAAAGTAAACGTAAATAGTGGAGAAAATGTATTAATGTATTTTAAACATGCAGTGTAGACCAGTAGTAGTTTTATGTTGCATTTCATTCTGAATTATTCCTGGAATAATTTCTGCAGTTAAAAACTTTTATAAAAAAGCAGTTTTTTTTATTGTTATTTTATTATTGACTGTTTACTAGTCTTGAATAATTAAGAACTTCTTACCATTCTTCCATAATTAACAACTTACAGTTAGTGTTATTATTTGTTGTGGTTTAGAAGCTGGTATTGAGAATCGTCAAATTTCACTACCAACTACTGAAATGTTTTTATTGTGAGAATGTATAGCCTTTATTGTACATGGCAGATCTTGCTGCAAAAACATGATGAAAAGCATTTCTCATTTCATAGAACTAGGAGCACCCCTGCTGTTAATGGTGGCGATGCAGGCTTTTCTTTATTTGACTACCATACGTAACATAAAATAACAGCCTACTCCCCTACCCAGTGCAGTTTACATTACTGTCACAGAGAATTGAGTTGATTGCATAGGAACACTATTAGGTTGGTCATCGGTCATAATTTGAGAAAAATATACAACATAAACTTTGGCATTTTACTTTAACTTTTTAATTAAAAAGGACCATATATGTCCTTTTTCCTCTTTAGACAAGTAACTTTTTTCTCTGACAAGTGTATGACCAATTTTCTTGTCCGGAGGACAAGCACACGACAATGCTTATTGTCGAGCCCTGGCTCAAACGTATCCACTAGTCGATTTTGTATTTTGATCATTTGTGAACTGCGTTAAACTCTGTCTTGGTTACCATGGTTTGTGGGTGTGACTTATTTGCCATGTCATTAGTATTTCTGGTTAAATTACTAATAGAGCACAAAATTGTTTACAAGAGAACCAAAATCTAGCCTCTTAATTTTGCACTCAAAGTGCACCAGATTGATGCATTTAACTTTAAAGTGTACAATATGTTCTTACAGGAGAGCTCCACCCAGAGGGTCCGAGGTCCACCCACCACAATCTCATAAAATCCTGTGTGAAACAATGAGATGTCACTGCCGGTGTGAAATATGAGAAGACGGACTTACCCATGAAAGCTCCCACATTCCCAATAAGACTGAACAGACAGCTCTCAGGAGGGTATGATCCACATTTACTGAAACAAAGTACAGACAAAGAAGACATTTTCAGATCATACTGGAAAAAAACACAAGCTTAGAAAGAGATCGAAATAAAGCTGATGTGACTACCTGATGAGGGGGATGTCTTGAAGTGTGCAGCATGTTTTTGGGAATCCTGGCTTGGCCGTTTCCTCTGTGCATGTCACATTGTACGACCTTAAAATAAATCAAATTGATAATCAAGCTGTGATCCAATTCTAAATACTCTAGATACACTGAGCAAAACAAGCTGCTCAACTTACCAGTTTTCAACAGGACAAACATGGTGGTTCATTACAGCCATAGCATACCTTAACAGACAGAAAAATGAATTTGATTCACTCAAAGTAGATGAGAAAGAAACACTGAATAACTAAGTCTCATCTGGGGAAGCCCACCTCCTCGAGCTGGCACATATTTAAATAAAACGCTTATAAATATATACATACATAACATGTTCCTAATGTAATGAATATGAATCTGAATATGAATGATCTCATCTTTTAAAACTATGCTAATGTGAAAAAACTATTCAATGAGAAAAACACTAATTTGATGGGTTTTATTATGTCTAAGAGTACGCTAAATGATATGTTGAATTCCTTTCCTGGGTGACAGTATATAAAAACACACTCACACTATCCATATTCCAGTGATAGAGAAGGCAGCCAGACTGACAGGCAGTATAATCCAGGCAGTCATTGGTCTGACAGTGAGGCCAGTCTGTCCCGAGCATGAGGGGGAGGAACACAAAGGGCTGAGGGGGTGAGACACAGGGGTGGGGGAGACGAGGGGGCACTGACATGCAAGGACACACAGGGAGGGGACATGAGAGGAGGAGAGGGAAGCCACGCTGCTCCTTCCTTCTGGCCGCCAAATCCAGGCCTAATTAGAGTAGTTATAGAGAACAGAGATACCATATTATCGGTAAAAGTCAAAAAGGCAACCCATTTTACTTGCATAATGTAACATATGTATGAGTGAGACAGGGCATTCAATTAATAAACAATGAAGGGTATGAATTGATTTTAATCTGTCGTGAATCAATTGAAAAAAATTTTTTTTCAACATTACAAAATGTGACATTGGTCAATTTTTGTTTGTTTGAAGAACATGCACATATGAATCGTTCACAATGAGACCAGGAACACATATAAAGTAACTAGACTCTTTGTTTTGTTGACTGGATCTGCCAAGCATGCATAAATGAACTATCCTTACAGTGATTTTAAGAAATTCCTGGTATAAACTGTGCTTGTTGCTCATTTCACTTGCAGTTGCCCTTTACACCCATTGATTAAGTACTACCAACAGCACTTCTACTCTATATCCGACTATATCCTGCAGTCAGCAAGAATATGGAGGGAACCTTTTTTTATTAAAACATAAGCTTTACTGGAATTCTTCAAATGGCTGTGACATGATGGCTGTGTTTCAAAACTACAGAGTTATGCAACTGAGCTGTGGTATACCACAAATGAAGTGACTTATCATGTACCTTAAATGTCCAAAAATGAATAGAGACTGGAGGACGATTTGTACTTGTTAAAACCGTGGCGGTTATGTTTACACATCAATCTAATCAGATATTTTTTGCAAAAAACATATACAGCTTATTAATGGTATGCATGCACAGTCTAACGTTTGCTTAATGGTATACACTTTCACTGATGTTGACGTTAACAACTCAAGCAGGTTGACGTGTTGTTGGCTTCATGCCACGCATACTCATTTGCATTGTGAAGTGGAAACTAATGTGTACAGGTGGCTTTTATTGATCTCATTGTATCTTTAGGACCAGCAAAACAATTATGTTCATTATGTTTGTATTTCATCTGCCTTGTTTCTAAAAGCACTGGGTGACTATCTCACTTCCCGCTTATCCTCAAATTCCACGTTTAGCTGGCTAACTAGCACTGTAGCTACATCTAGGCAGTGTCTCAAAACCTAGTGCGCTACCTACCCAGACGACATTTTGAACAACGTTTGAAAAAGCCTGTGATGCTCGAAATGCTGTTTAGTTAGGAAGCTCACTAGGTTCTGAGATACAGCTACAGAATCACCCAAACCCCTCAAATGACCGATACCGTCGGAAAAGGTAAATTCGATCATGTTTATAAGTCAGTACAATAGACCAAAAACTGCGCTCTGCCGATAACATTCGAGCAAACTTTTCTGTTTAACAATCATATATTATTAGACATACATGAGCACATACCTTCAGTCCTGCGACTCCCTGGTTCCAACCTCACTCAACCTTGGTGCTGCTTAAAGATAAGGCACCGTTACTAAATCTGCGCCTGTAATTGTAGTTTTTTGCCCATTTTAAAAGTGTACGTTTCAAGGTATCGCAATAACCACAAGACTACATTACCCACAATGCCGTCGAGCAAGCGGCTCGAGAACATTGAGACTGGTAATGCAGCCCCTTCTACAGGGAAAAAACGTAACTGCAAGAGGTTGATTACTACCGGGGCCCTGCAGATAGACAAAAGCCGTCGTTCTCTTAGTTGCTATATCATTTTCACACAATAAATAGGTTTGTTTCATTAAAATATTTGTTCTTACGCATTTCCCAAGCTTTACTGGACTACTTTTAAAGTCCCCGGATACAAAAGTCAGACATATGTGGGTTTTATATGAAAGCTTAGAATCTGGCATTGTTATAGAACACAATCACTTTTAATTTATGTTACATAAAATAACAGCAAGTTCTGAAAACATTCGTGTTGCAAATAAGCGCCACCTAGAGGTAATGTGGTAGAAATATTAATATGGATATACAAATCTTTCACATAGCACTTAAATAGACAAGTCATATACCAAATGAAATCTCTCATTCGCAGGAATGTGACTATTTATCTTATTGTATTTCCCCTTATACTACAGTTTGATAGATGTAAAAAGAATTACAAAGTAAAATAGTATTTCTGTAAGAAATCAAATACAAACTTGTCTTTTAATGTGCCGCACTTTAAGGTGTAAGCTCCAAATAGCAACAAACCCTTCATCTGCTCAGTCCATTTGCTATAAGATGGAACATTTGAAAATATGCTATAGTTTATAGTGCATGGATTGTTTTTGATTAAATTAGACAGTGTTGTCCATTTGAATCCTATGCAACTTACAAATTCAGATGAACAGCTGCAACACTTGAGTTCTGTATCTGCACTGGAGGGGGTGGTGGAGCAAGTAAGATAGAATGTGATTGACATTAGAAGTTAACCAACGTATCAACCTGTTGTTGAACCATTGTTATTTTACTCACTACATAAGGCAATTCATATTTTTTTACTCCATCCCTAGAAAATACATTTATCAGAATGCACCAAAATTGCAGGTAAATTTTAAATTGTTCACTTTGTTGACTGTAAAATAATAATAATAATAATAATAATAATCGTAATTTTAATGGTCAAAGTCTGTAAATATGCTACAGTAAAAAACATTTAACTGGTTAACGACTAGTTACCTTAAAATATATGGTAATTTTTATGATTTTCTGTATAATTAAAAGTACAAATGTATATTATGTTTAACAAGAGAGTACATGTACTTTCATGTAAAACAATAATCGGATGGTCTTAGAATTCCCTGCTACATTTCAATATATTTTATGGGAATAGATATGTTTCTTCTTATTTTTATCATCAGTTATGTACATTGGGGTGTTCTGTGTTATATTTGATGTAGTTTAGTTCATGTTTATTGCATAACTTTAATTTCACATGTGTTACCCTGATGGTGTTTCGTGTTTTTGTAAGGGATTTGTTGGTCATTGCTCCAGGAAGGGCCTCTTTTTGATAAACTTCATGTCAGCATGTGCCCTTTTGTACTACGATGATTAACAATACATTATAAAGTGAAAAGCAGATTTTTACAGCTTATTATTTAAATAATATAAATGACGGTAATGCACCGTAAAATATACAGGCATCAAAATTACATCCCGTAAAGCCTAATACGTGGATTTCTGGCAACCACAGCTGCCTGTTTTTACCGTAAATTTAACAGAATTTAAAAAAATATATATATATTTTTTTTTTTTACAGTGTTTGCCTGCTGTTTCTATGTGAATTTTTCCCAGCAAGAAAGCCTAAAGTATGAAAACATTGTAGCACTTGTTGCTGACGAATGAGATTTGTATGGAATTTCTTTACAAACTACAGTGACACGTTTCTGTCATAGACTCTCTCAACTGCTGCATTTTGTGTGCTTTCAGTACTAAACAGATACCACAGGGACATCAAATACTATGACTAGGTAAGGATTCAATTTCTTTCAGATATTTGTTTCAATAATAAATAAATAAATAAACAAACAAACAAAGAAATGAGTGATTAAGCCATTTTAATCTAAGCTCTTAAGCCTGTTGTTATCATACCATGCATTTTGTTCAGTAACTAATTATGCCAAGGAATTTTCATGCTTATGTAATGAGAGATAATCCACAACCATTTTTACCTCATAATATTTCTCTGTTTCCACTTACAGGTGTACATTATCAGTGGTGTTCTGCACCCTGACTCCGATTATAGTATTGTTGATGTTTGCTGGACTGACTATTTGTGTTCCTCTGATATTCTTTCCTGCTGTTTACCCTGTGTATCTGACCAACCAACTGAAGCTGTCAGCCATCGAATTTACCTGCTTAGGGTCTAAGCAATGTAATTCTTGAAGTAATTTATCACATGGCAAAGACAGAGCATTCTATGACCAACACATTAATGAGATTATTTTAATTTGCGTTAATAAAAAGAAGCTAGTTACTAATTTCTTAGCAGTCCGCAAATATTAATGAATAATATATGCACAACCCATGAAACATCAAGAAGATATGACATTCACTCTTTCTTGGCTCTTCATCCCTCTTTTCTTTGGAGGGCATGCTTACACTTTAGGCTGCAGGTCCTGGACCGGTGGGCAGATTGTTGAGGTATTACGAGCACAAAAATTGACAAACATTTTGTACTGATATTTAATTGGATTGCCAAGCCACAAATGACAATGCAAACTTTCAATATAACACAGATCGCAAATTAGACCACAAATGACACTTTGCTCAAGCTATGTATTAAAACTTCAGAGATATACTAGTAGGTAAAGTTCTATACACTGTAAAAAGTGGTAAACAAACCGAAAATGTACAATTCTGTCATTATTTATTTACCCTCATGTTGTTTACAACTCATAAGACTTAATTTCTTTCATGGAACACAAAAGGAGATGTTAGGCAGAACGTTAGCCTCAGTCACTATTCAGTTTTGTTGGATCTTTTTTCCCCATACAATGAAAGTGAATGGTGGACATCTATTGTGTTCCACAGAAGAAAAAAGGTTTGGAACAACATGATGTTGAGCAAATGATGACTGAATTTTCATTTTTAAGAAAATGATCTACAGAATTTATACTTGTTTAAACCATTAAAAATGACTTGCATTTGTGTAACCTAAGGAATTAAAAATATTATTGACTTGATTAAAAGCAGTTTATTTAGATGTCACCACATGAAGCACAATTTTCTAGGAGACCTGACCAAACATTTTGTAGAGCGTATTAGGGTAGTTGATGCATAAAGTGTCCATGGGTATGGTAGGCTCTGTTGTTTTAAAGTGCTGATTTTTTTAAATAATATATTTCAGAAACATTTTTAATTGGCGCTAATTACTTCTTGCTGGTGTTTGTGTGCAAAAAAAATGACTGCAGAGCAGGATGGTCCATGTTCTACACCATGCATATGGATGAAGTCTTTAATATGAACTTATTTCTCAATGCCATCTAGGTGCATGTAAAATATGTCTCTGTGTAATATGTCTCAGAAATCTGAGCTGTGTCACTTCAGCTGGTCTATATATTTGCATATAGCTTTGTTGTTGGTTCATACATAGATGTGGAAACAATTGTTTGTTTTCTTGTGGGTTAGCCTACATGGTATTTCAAATGTTGCTTCTTTCTTTAGAGCAATGCTGAAAATACACTACATAGAACCAGTCAGACACAAACAGATCTTCAAAGTGAGTTTCCTTATATCATAGCAAATACTGAGTCAGTTTTAAAAATGTGCAATAACGTTCCATTACATCAAACTAAATAACTAAAAAATAGCATGAAATTAAATAAATGTTCAACATTATATATTTTAAGGGGTGAGTCATGCACTTACAATAGAAGTCTGTGGGGCTAGTCATTGCACTGAGATAAACATTTCTAAAGTATAGCGACAAGACTTAAACATCATCATAGCATGACTAGTATGAACTAGTATAGTATAACATCACTTATTAACCTTGTCTGTGCGAAGTTATGTCCAATATTTTAGCTTCTGTCATGACCATATAAAAACGGTAAATACTGCTAAAAAATCCACCCAGAGGAATTATGTTGTTTCATTCACCTAGAACAGGAATTTTGCTACTTTACACCTCAAATAATACACATTTTGTATGTAAGAATTAATAGTGCCCCATAGACTGAGGGATGAGTTGACATACTGTATGACATCATTCATTGTCATGAGATCTCCTCCAGTTATAAGGATTGCTATTCCCCTTTTCAGACCTAATTTTAGATGATTTGACGTCTCTTGTAGGTGTCTTTGTGTGCAGTGAACAAGCCAGTGGATCTACTACAACACTACATGAACTGGGTCAGACATGCTGTCAGTATTTGGACACAACTCTACATAAAAAAAGAAATGTAGCATATTTTTGGGGACCATCATTTTAAATGTAGTTTACAAATAATGTGAATTTCACAGAAATGTGTAAGAGACAAAGACAAAAATGAATTATATGAACTCATTATGTTTACTTTAATGCTTTGCTTTCAGTATAACAGAGTATTATAATTAAGAGTTATTTTATTTAACATGGTTTATCCAGAAGGAGGTTTCTTGTAATATTTCCCATAAGAAATCACTGCTGTGATTTATCTTGTCATGCAAATTTTGATCCCTTTAAACCAACCAATTTAGATTCCATTTACCACATAATTGGTATTCAAACAGGTGGATACAAAGCTCTTTGCTTGGTTGAACCTGTTGCTTCTACATTTTTATTTAGACACATTTCTGTGTTAAAATACAATGTGGTTAAATTAGACATGACAGAGATAAAGGCTAAAGAACAAAACAAGTATAAATCAATGCAGCTGAAACAGGGCCATCCCAAGTAAAGGGCAAGGCCCATGGCAAGTACTGAGAACCTCTGTGCTGGTGTTACAGTCAGGTTTTGTCTATTTATGTTTACAAAGAATGTATGTGAAGAATATTGTAGTTTCCAAGCCTTTGCCATCAGATGATTTTGATAATGTTTTAAACATAATTTAGCATCTTATTGGTTTATTCTAGATTATATCGGAAGTTCTGGATTGTCAATGACACCCTGGTCTCTGAGCAGTGTATACACAGCAACCTGTGAGAATGTGATTGATCCTTGTGTGAGTGAATGCCAACAGATGGAGGAAATGTTATGATGTAGTAGACCAATATATAATGTGTAGTATGAATATATGTTGTTTTTTACAGAAATAATTACATGCATTCTTATATAAAGTGTCAATTTAAACCATTTGTACACAATCTTTCACTCTTGACAGTATTGTCCTGTTTATGTCTTCCTTTAAAGAATGCATTCTGGCTCAGTCTTGGATGGTGCTTTGAATTTCTGGTTCCTGGCCTGATCTTTTGTTTCTGATCACACTAGAGCTTCTGCCCAGGAAGTAAGACAAATGACATTTTAAACGACATTACATATCTCCAAACTGTTGTGCCATTGTGGCCAGTGTGAACTGATATCTCGAAATAATTACTATTACAATAAATATGAAGACTGTATTATAAACAAATATAAATATGAATACACATATAAGGATTATTGTCCATTTGAAGTATTATAGTGACTTAATAAATGATTTGCATATATGGTTCTACAGCAATATTAGTCAAATAATAGAGATTCATTTTTGTATGTAATAACAGGGTGTTGTTTTCATTGTTTATCTCATCTGTCTAAAATGTAGCAAAGCACCATTCTGTCAACCTTTAAGCTACAACACAATGGATGATATGGAGAAAGTGTTTCTTTCTCATCACAAATTTCCTCTATTTATTGTAGTTGTTTATCTTACCAAGGAATGAGTAAAACATAAGGCTGATATCATGTCTGTGTGAGATTTATGAATTGATAGCTCAAAGATTTTGGGGGAATTCACTAAGAATGAACTGTGCCCGGTAAAAGCGCCAGTTAGTTGCACACACTGTCTGTGTTTGTATTGCCCAATTCACTTAAGGAATTATGCATCGCAAACACGCCCACAAAACCTGTGCTGAACGTAATTTGCACTCGCATTTCCGATCTTGCAGGCCAGTTCTTAATGTAACAGGACATAGAGTCAGAATAAGACTCGTTTACAGGTTCTTTACAGGACAAGTAATTTTGGGTGGGCATCAGCAACCAAGAAAAATGCTTCACTGACCAAGACTTGTTTCAAATATATATAACAATTTTATTTATACAAACTGTCATAAGTTAAAACACAGTAGGGAGAAGCAGGCTAAGAACCATCATAATACATGCATGATATATTTAAAGCCTTAAATTGTCTAGACATTCAAACACAAGTTAACAGGCTTATAACTGCAAGGCTATCAACATACCAATTAATTTTCAGCAGGGGTTTCAAAAAACCCTTTTGTCCCACATGCATTTAATTAATAAGTTAAGTAATCACCCAATACACAGCAACTCAGTACATTTCCAGCACACAAATTCATAAATACCTTACAATAAATACACACCACACAAAATATCAAAAAGGTACATACCAGGAATACCAATCAAGCTGAATACATAACTGTCGTTGATTCACTACAGTGGTGAAGCATGGAAATCAAGAGAATAACCTGCTCTCATACCCCCACTGAATGACATACACACACAAATACAAGCGCCGGGGACCACTGGTTAATACTAACTAGACCTTGCACCCCGGCAAAAGATATCACAACAAATCAAACATTAAATCAGACAGTTAAAATACCTTAAATCCAGACTGCTGGCCTCCTTACCTGCTACCGGACGTGGGTACCCTGCTCGGATAAACATCCAGGACGGCCGCACCCGAATTACTCCGCCATCAAATTGTCCCTCCCAATGTACTTGCATGCACGATATACGACAATAGACGACCCACGTCCCAGCACGGCAGCGTTAGGTTTGGAGCTCAACAGTCTCAAACACACAAAGAAAAACCCCTCCCCAACACAAGAAACATACCAGCTTTATAACTCACGATCGCATTAATCAAATGATCAACAGGTGTGCGGTCCCGTTCACCGCCAAATGAGGGTGGGAACGCTGCTAACACAGTCACTCCTCTTATTTATATTCAACAGCCTACATTAATGCTATATAGCGGAGGATGCGGCAGACCATCGCATTTGACACACTGTGTACAGTATCACTTCACTACTGTGATCTAGACAACTGAATCATCTCTTAATCATACTGAAAGTGCGCTTGACAAAACGGCACATCTGGACATGCAATAATTTGGTAATTATTTGATGAATTACTGATGATATGAATGATAGAATATGTACACAAACACCTCTTTAAAAAAAATCATGTTACCGCCTGCTCTCATCTGTTGGTGTAAATTGTGATGTACATTTTGCTTGATGAAGACATTGCTGCTGGTCCAGGGGTCTCAAACTGCCGGCCCGCGGGCCATTTATGGCCCCCCTTCCCCCTTCCTCCGGCCCGCAACTGATGTAGAAAATATAACATAATCCGGCCACAAAACTATTTTTAATTATTTACTTATTTTAGTTGCTTCAAGCCAATTTAAAAAATACCACTTCAAATTAAATTGAAACAAGAACACGATTCTATATATAAAAAAAATAGGCCTATAAAAAAAGTTGAACGCGTAAAAACAAAACAAAACAAGAAAAAACCGCGCAAACCCGGCATATTTGAAAAGAGAGCTGATTTTGGTCATAGGAGTTTATTTGTTTGGCTGCTAACGAAAACGAAAATGTCTCATTCCAAACCGAAAAGGAAAGTGGACGACGAACACAGACAGTTTCAGGAAAGATGGACATTGCAGTATTTTTTTGTGGAGTTTAATGGAAATGCTACTTGTCTGATATGTAAAGAAAAGGTCGCAGTCCTAAAGGAGTATAATCTCAAGCGTCATTACTCAACTAAACATGGAGAACAGTATGAGAAGTACCAGGCAGACGAGAGAGAAAAAACAGCCATGAAGTTAAAGAGAGAGCTAACGTCCCAGCAAAGCCTTTTCCACAAAGCAAAAAAGGATGCTGATGCTGCAGTTGAAGCAAGTTATGTGGTGAGTGAGTTGATCGCTAAAGCAGGAAAGCCATTCACTGAAGGGCCGTTTATAAAGGATTGTATGTTGAAAGTCGCTGAGATTCTATGTCCAGAAAAGAAGGGCTTGTTCAACAATCTGTCTCTATCGGCAAACACAGTGGCAGAGCGGATTAGCGAGTTGTCCAGTGACATTTATGATCAGTTGCGCGGCAAAGCTAGAGTTTTCACTGCGTACTCTGTGGCGCTTGACGAAAGCACAGACAAAACAGACATTGCGCAGCTAGCCATTTTCATCAGGGGTATAAATGAACAATTTGAAGTGACGGAGGAGTTGTTAAGTTTGTGTCCAATGCACGGCCGTACCACAGCCAACGATATATTTCAGCAGCTGTGCGACGCGATTGAGCGCGCTGGTTTGCCGTGGAACAGACTGGTAGGCATTACCACTGATGGCGCCCCATCTATGACAGGCAAAAAAAACGGGCTGGTAGCGCTGGTACAAAGAAAGTTAGAAGAGGAAAATGCAGATCCAGCAGTTGCTCTGCACTGCATTATACACCAACAGGCTCTGTGCAGCAAATGCTTGAAATATGAACATGTCATGTCTGTTGTCCTGAAATGTGTCAATTCCATCAGGTCGAGAAGTTTACAGCACCGCCAGTTTCGGGCCTTTTTAGATGAAATTGATTCAACATATGGGGATGTACTTTACTTTACTGAGGTGCGCTGGCTCAGCAGGGGGAATGTCCTGAAGAGATTTTTTGACTTAAGAGCAGAGGTGAAGAGATTTATGGAAGATGGAAGAATGGATGTTCCCGAATTTGATGATCCTAAATGGGTCATGGACCTTGCATTCTTGGTGGACATAACACAGGAGCTAAATATCCTTAACTTGAAGCTCCAGGGTCCTGGTCAGCTCATCACAGCAGTATATGAAAGTGTCAAAGCTTTCTCCACAAAGCTGCGATTGTGGAAAACTCAGCTTTCTGCAAAAAAACTCAGTCATTTTCCTACATGCAGATCTCTTGTGGAGGAGGGCACAGCATTCAGTGGTGATGAATATGCTTCTTCTATTGACAACCTACTGGAGGAATTTGATCAGCGCTTTGCTGACTTCAAGTCACACCGTGACACTTTCCAGCTGTTCGCAGATCCCTTCTCAACTGACGTGGAGAGTGTCCCAAGTGTGTTGCAAATGGAGCTTATTGACTTGCAGTGCAACAGTGAGCTAAAAACTAAATTCAGAGAGGCACAGGGAAAAGCAGACAAGACTGGACAGTTTTTGAGAGAGTTACCTCCATGCTACCCAGAGCTGTCCAAAGTGTTCAGTCGGGTAATGTGCTTTTTTGGAAGCACATATCTGTGTGAGAAATTGTTCTCAACTATGAACTTCAATAAATGCAAGTACAGGTCTAGGCTTAGTGACGCCCATCTTGAAGCTGTACTCAGGGTTTCAACTGTGACCTCCATCAGGGCAAACGTGGCTCAGTTGTGTGAGCAGAAGCGCTGCCAGGTGTCTGGCAAGAAATAGAATAGTGATAGTGTGCTTGTATTCAGGGATTGTGTTCACTGCAAGGTTGTTAGTTCAGTGTTATTTAAGTTACTATAAAGTAAGGGAAAAAAAGTTGCACTAACTGTTAAAATTATATTATATATTGTTATATCTGTTTAATATACTGATGTTTACATTTTTTGTTAAGAATGACGCAAATATGTTACATAATCTGAAATAAATGAGAACTAGCATTTCAGCAAGTGAAGTAAATTTCCAGAAAAAGATTGCGCTTTCTTGTGCTTGAATGGTAAAATGGCCCTCCTATGAGCTTTCGTTCACAGCATTGGCCCCCAGCCAATTTGAGTTTGAGACCCCTGTGCTGGTCAGTGAACAGGATGAAGCTTTTTGAACTGAAATACCACATAAAGATATGGCACAACTGTTTAGTGAATTTACCCCTTTTCGAGTATATTAATTGCATTATTACAATTATCTATCACAACTGACCATTATAGGGTGAGTGCTGCTTTTTTAATTTTCTCTACATTTACATTTCATTATGCTCCCTTGAAATCCAGGAAGGGTTAAGGCATTGAGAAGATCAAATACAACATCTAATTTATGAGCATGGATGTACTGACAGATTCTGATGAGTTTTAAAAATCTACAGAATGGACTGCGAATGTATAGGATGAAGGAAACACTTAAAGCAAAATTACACTGCCTTTTGATGCGACCAAAAAATTATGAGGTGACATATAAGAGTGAGTAAACACATTTTGTTCACTGCAACTAATGTTGTTTATTTCCGTAGATTCAGTATTCAATTCAAGTTAAAGGAATACAATAAATTTAAGTTAAAGGAATAGTTCACCAAAAAATTTAAGTTCTCTCACCAATTACTCACCCTCATGCATCCCAGATGTGTATGACTTTCTTCTGCAGAACACAAGTGGCATTTTTTTAGACAATATCGCCGCTCTGTAGGTAAATTTAATGCAAGTGATTCGTAGCCAGAACTTTGGTCCAAAAGCACATAAAGGCAGCATAAAAGTATTCCATATGACTAGTGGTTAATTCCATATCTTCAGCAGCGATATGATGTGTGTGCATGAGAAACAGATCACTAAGTCCTTTTTTTACTTTAAATCTCCACCTTTGACCAGCCCTGACCAGTAGGTGGCGATATGCACCAAGAATGCGAATGATGAAAAAAACAAAAGAAGAAGAATGTGGAAGAGAAAGTGAGATTTATTGTAAAAAATATTCTCACTCACACCTATCATATTGCTTTTGAAGATATGGATTTAACCCTGGACTATGGATTACCTTGCCTTCATATACTTTTTGGACCTTCAGATTTCTGGTTACCATTCACTTGTATTGTACAAACCTACAGAGCTGAGATATTCTTCCAGAAATCTTTGTTTGTGTTTAGCAGAAGAAAGAAAGTCATACACATCTGGCATGGCATGAGGGTGAGTAAATGATGAGAGAATGACCTCAGCTGCAACAGCTGGCAGATCACAGATACGGAACACTCACTTATTGTTATTCTCTGCAATTTTAATAGAGCCAAAACAGAGCCATTGTGAACTGCCAAAATACAGACAGCACATTGCATGCCCTACTAGAGACAGAAATGTACTGGATCACTGCTACACAACATTCAAGGATGCATATTGCTCTGTCCCTAGATCAGCTTTGCGACTCTTTGATCACTGTCTGGTTTATCTTCTTTCGACCTACAGGCAGAAACTAAAATCAGCTAAATCTATAGTTAAGATTGTAAAGAGTCTTCAGAGTGAGGAAAAGGGCTGGAAAAAATCACTCTGGACCCCACTCACCCAGCCCACTACCTTTTTGAACTGCTGCCTTCTGACAGGCACTACAGATCACTGACCACCAGAACCATCAGGCACAAGAACAGTTTTTTCCTGCACTGCCCCATTGAGCAATAATTATGTGCAATACACAGCTTGGTCTATTTATATTTATCCAGCATATCCTACCTCATCTGCCATTACATTCCCTTGCACTATCTGTATATGACAGTTTTGTATTTGTACATACAAATTGTATGGAAGCTTTTGTCACCAAGACAAATTCCTTGTACGTGCAAGCATACTTGGCAATTAAGCTCATTCTGATTCTTATTCTGAATGTAAATTTTTGACTGAATTATCCCTTTAAATGAAAGTAAGAATTAATGGTCTACATGCAATTTCAGTGGCTTCTTTTTTGTTAATGTTTTGTCATTTAATTTTCTCAAAAAATAATGTAATAAATAAAAGTAAGCCATTACAAATAAAAAAGACAAATATAACATATTCCAAAGCCTAACATATTGTTTGATTTCAATTAATTTATTATCAGCTTGACTATTTGGGCTGTAGAGCAGCTTTTTTACTCTTGAGTAGCATATCCCTAGATGGCAGTAGACCACAATCAGTCTTCACTCTTTTGTAAATGGAAGTAACACACCATAATGGACTCTTTTCACATTTCCGTATTTGGAACATGGAAGTAAACTAAAGATGGATAAACTTCTTTAGAGTTGAATGGGAGACCATAGCAATTATTATTTTTGTTTTTGCATTTACTCCATCAGCAAAAGTGCCCCAAATGTGATGGATGGATTATGGCAGTCACAAGAGAGAAAGATGCCTCTGTATTAAAAAAAAAACGTCAATAGCAAGAGAGTATAATTGTTTATGTACATTAGGGTAATATAACAAAAAAAAGAATAGGTGTTTATAAATTTAGATTACATTAAATAAATTAAAAAAAGTTAAAAAGTTTTGCTATGGTTACCTGCTAATTTAAGGAGGAACTGCATCATCACAGCCAGTGAAAAGGGTCCATTAAGTTAAATGTCATGTTGTGCAATACATAGTAACTAGTTTAGTAACTAGAGTCCTCGTATAGAAAGTGCTTTATTGATGACATGCATGAACACAGGAGAAACTTTTGTACAGGAATGTCACTTCACTAAACCAAATACATGAGCTTTGTGACAAGTATGTTATCTCTTTTGAGGTATCTTGATAATAAAGTGTTCTTGCCAGCTCAGACAAGATATTTGGAACTGGCTTAAAATATGAGTGAACAGCAAATATAAAGAAAAACACATTCCTCAACTAATTCAGAGACTAGTTTTGAAACCATCACATCTATGGCAAGCAAAATCAAAAAAGTTGATACACATGACATTAGAAACAAGTGCATCAGATTCAGACAAGCACACATAAGCCAAAGATAATTATTTTACACGCTGAATATCAAATTGTAGGCACTTTGTTATCAACCAAAGAAATGACACCAAATGGCATATAAATATCAGTTTCCTGAAAACTGGCATAAAATGCATTTATGTCATCTTAGGATAACTTTCTATAGAGTGAGCACAGCAATGGTGATATCAACCCATACAGACTTCAAACTTTGAAACAGTTTCAAAGTTAAATAAAAATGATTTGATTTAATATTAAAAAATGTATTTTAACAAAAAGATGTTTTTAAAAAATGACTGAAAACACTGTTCCTTCATTTTTGGCAGTAGCTTTTCAAAATGTCCTGAGTGAAAGTTGTGCTATTTAGTGGATTATTACTGCACCATTGTGCAACATAATGAAGACAATTTATTTTTAACTATTTGAATTTGTTTTTGTGTAACAGTGATTCTTTGGCAGTAAACATTTTGCACCCCCAACTATTCCGTCCAACAGACAGTTGATGTGTGGAATTTGGGAAACTGGAAACAAGAAAGTGCAATCAAGCTTCCTTTCAGAACAGTGCCATAGTAAAAATAGTTAACACTTTTCCCATTTCAACTGGAAAGTCCAAGTAAAGTCTTAATCTTCGTACTGATAGAAACAGTGATGCTGCATGGCTTGAGCAGAAGGTTGCTTGAGAAAGGCACAGTGTGAGGCTTTTCCTTCCTTGGCCAGGTCATCATTCCTGCAGTTTAAAATGGAAGCTATTTGTGCTCCACTGGTTGATGTCACAGTTTAGCATGTTACGCTCTGTAAAGTTCACATTTCCCTCTCGGTCGATGAGGATTATAGTATTGGTCCTGTGATGGCCAGACACAAAGATATGACACTGGTTATAAGACCCAACATTTATCCTAAAAACTAGAGGAAATTTCAGTATACATTGATCTTCTCCATTGAGAGAGAAGTAAGAGTAAGAATGGAATGATGGGACCCACACCTTGTGCCGTATCCTGGTGAGTGAACACACACCGCAGACAGGGCTCGGAGCATAGCCTTACTGTAGCCCACACCTTGACTCTCCTGTGCAGGGTCTGGGGTGTTTCTGGGAAGAGAGGTACTGTAAGTTTCTTTTGCATGGAAAGTTCATATTAAAATTGGTTTATGTACCATTATATTAATATTCTGATCTTCTGACTTATATAGTGCTTTTCTGACACTACACTCAAAGTGCTTTACACAGTGAACAGGGGACTCTCCTCAACCACCACCAATTTGCAGAATACACCTGGATGATGCGACAGCAGCCAGTGCGCTCACCACACACAAGCTTTTGGTGGGGAGGAGAGAGTAGAGTTATTGACCCAATTAATAGATGGGGATTTTATTAGGAAGCCATGATTGATGAGGGCCAATTTGGCCAGGACACCGGGTTTACACCTCTACTCTTTTTGAGAAATGTCCTGGGATCCTGAGAGTCAGGACCTCGGTTTCACATCTCATGTGAAGGACAATACCTTTTAACATTATAGGGTCCCCTTCACTATACTAGGGCATTAGGACCCACCAAGACCACAGGTTGAGCACCCCATGTTGGCCTTCCTAATACCCTTTCCAGCATCAATCTTTCCCTAAGAGGTCTCCCATCCACATACTAAACAGGCTCAACCCTGCTTAGCTGCAGAGGGCAACCGGTCTTGAGCTGCAGGGTGATATGGCTGCTGTTATAATGCTTAAATAAAACTTGGCAGGGAATCGGGAGTCTGAGATCACTAGTTGAAAATGAACATATTGAACTGCATCATTAAACCAGCCTCAGCCAACATCTTTGAAAATACCCTGTAGCCTGGAATTCTGTAAAATTTGTAATAATAAGAAAAAAAGCAACATATCACATAAAAAAAAACAAGCTGACTAAGGCTGCAAAGTGCTTAGGGAAAAGAAAGATAAGAGCTTTCCTATTACACAAAGACTATTTACATGATCACCATCTCTGATTTTAAAGTAATCCCCCTTCCTGATGTCTATGCAATTACATTCAATTTCAGTGGTGCAGAATGCCCAAGACTCATAGTAGTTAATCAGAATTCACTCGAAATGTTTGACTGTCATCAATGAATCTACATAAACTAAAAGGTCAATACTGACATGAGTGGGCTGTAACATCTGTCTCTAATAATCTCAAGTGACAACATAACATGGAAATGTGTAAAAAAAATAAAAATAATATTTTTAATAATCATAATCAAATAGGTCAATATCAACATAAGTTGGCTGTAATATTTGCCTCTAATAGACTCAAGGGACAAAATAACAGGGAAATGTGCAAAAAATAAATAGATTCATACTGATAAAACAATGATGCTTGCATTCTTCTGATGTTAGGAACATCCAATGTCTTATGTGACTTTGGTTGTAAGGTTGTTTTTAATACTTTAAATTCATTGTTTGATAGTCTACCTGCCTTATAAAATCTAAGAAAAAAGGAAAGGCTTCAAATACAGTGCTGTAATAAAATCATGCAGCCTTTGCTTCAAAGATTTCATAAAGTAACTTTCTAATAATCCTTGCTTTGTGTCTAGAGTGCCTCTTGAGGATCAAAGAGGACGAATGCTTGGCTGATTGTTTAAGACAGATAAAGGTAGATGGAAAAAGATAAAGAGAGACACAGAGCAGGAGAACAGAACACACTATTCTGGGGGGAACCCCCCCCCCCCCAAAAGAAGCAAGAGAATGAGTTTGATAACTTACAGCTCACAATTTTTGAGGATATGCATCAGTTCTTGAACTAAGCCATCAGGGGGCAGCATTCTGCTCACTACACTGGTGAAAAGCTGCTTGCCGTGCTGCAGTTTTTTCCAAGGAGTTTCCAGAAGAGAGTTACTTAACCCATAAATTCCTGCTGAAACAAACACGATCATCCATCGCTTGCTATGAGCTCTGTCTGGATTAGACACACCCACAAATCTGGAACAAGTGAAACTGGTGTTTCAGGTGTAATGTTACAAACAGATCAGTGTCTTGGACTGAACAAACCTGCTTTAAGATGCATGGGTTCTGAACTGCCTTTGTTTCCATAGTAACACAATGTGTCTTCATTGGCCCTGCATCCGACAACACAGTGAAAAAAAACGAATTAGTGCTCACTGCTAAAACAATTCAAAACAAATTACAGCTATTTTAGACTATCTGACATAATACAGATAACATTTCCAGGCGTATGTAATAAATGCATATTATAAATAGAAGTGAGGAATTTGAATAAGTCAGTGCCCAAAGCAAATCAACACATACTTTCTACTAATAAAACAAAGTAGCAGAATATAAATACACACAAAAACATTGTCTCATCTTCCAAGTTTACGGACAGTTAAAACCCGCATTCGCTTACACCACATTTGACATCCTTGTTAAAAAACAATACAAGAGAATAAACTAGATTAAATTAGGTTGATAAACAAGGCTTTGCTCTCTTGTTTTTGTCCTCTAATTATTAGGAGCTGATCAGCACTGAATTATCTTAGAACACAGTCAGCATGGACAAAATATATATATATTTTTCCATGGTTGGATATCTCAATGCAAGGCCCGTCATTGCTAGTTTTTTGTATATCCTCCACAAACTTTCTGTTTACAGTAGAGGTTTGGGGGGTTGGGGAGGTGTTGCGTTATATGGATTAATAGATAATCTACAGTATATAACATATTAATTTATGTAATCTAATATTAAAAAGGTACACTCAGTAATTCTTTGTTTTTGTTGCGCTAGCAGTCATTTAGCAGTCATCTTTTATACTGACACCATGCAAAAGCAATAATCTCCTGTTACTGATGCCATTGCAGAAATACACTTTTTGCAGTCAGCTCTATTTAATTTATTCAGTGAGCAAAATTATCCAGTAATACCTACCAAGATAAAATGAGTAGTTTAGCTGCTTATGAGATCTCATATAGTGGCCTCAATGAAGCAGTTCAGCTCCATGTAAAATTATTTTTTTATTAGGCTACTGATGAGACTGGATTATTCTTTTCATATGAGTGTACATCATTAAAATAAATAACATACATACTAACATACTTACTTACATACTTACATACATGATATTTTTTAGACATCAACATTTGGCAGATCATGCAAGTAAATTGAATAGATTTAGCTTAAATCAGCAAAGAAGCATTAATGTTGTATACTTGAGTTGTACAGTTGTTTTGATAGTTTAGTTGAAAAAGAATACATTGGTTTCAGACATTTTGACCACCAAGTTGTATAGAGCAGTTATGAGTAATAGCAAATTCATTCAAATTACTAGTAATGCTAACATTAAAATGTTATATAAATTGTATATTTTTTTATATTTAGAAAAAAAAAAAAAATCACAAAAATAAAGATATATTCACATGTATCACACTGGTTTTGCTGTAGTTTATGTATATTTTGAAATTTTTTGAATTTTATTTCTAAATAAAAAAGACATTAATAAATATGCTTTAATATTTGTCAGTGAATAGGCATAAAATATCAATCTTCTTACATGTATGAACAGTTAAGAACCTATTAATGACTTACAATATAGTTTTAGATGAAACTCATTGGGATATGAATGATTTATAAGTTTGAATTCCGCTGGGTCAAAATTAATCCAGAAATGCAAAAGATGTATGCAGATTTTGAAAGCAATAGGAGGGTTAATAGATAAAAATTATGTAATTGTAAAGGACTTTTGTAGTACTCCGTTCTTCATCAGTCAATAATGTACATTTAATCGTATTTGTTCGCTACAGCTGACAATTAAAGAGAGTGAATCTTCTGTATGTATGAGCTCAGTCACTCCATCATTAATTGATCTGATTAGACATGCTTCTCTTTTCATACAAATGGATCTAATGAATGGACACTCAATGAAGTTGATTGTTTCAGATGGAACTATGAATGTTACAGAGGAGAGAAATTCTAGAGTTGTTGCTTTGCACTTTACATTTTATGGCTCAATGGGGCAGGAGGATGGCTATAAAAAGGAAAAATTGTTAATTTACAGGTTTTTAAAAGCACTCTTAAAGGGACCTAAATAGTGTTGGTAGACAATTTGGCAGTGATGGCAAACCACAACAAAAAGAAACACAGACAGACAGACAGACAGGAAGGGACTTCAGAACCCTCAGAACTCTAGAACATTAGAGCCTGTTCTATAAGTGTTGAAGATTTAATAAGTATGCAGAATAAATGTGCAGATTGTGCTGACTTTCAGTCAAACCACATCCGTTTTTGGAATCTTCAAATTTTAATGGTATTTTGCATAAACAAAGAGCCAAAAAGCCGTATAATGATGTAGCAATGCACTACAGTCATTGCTAAAAACCACCAACCAAGTCAAAGTTGTGGTTTTTGTATTAGAGGCTTTGGTATTGTTGGACATATGCTGAATATTGTAACTGTTATTTCACAAAAGGCTGATGAAGAATGTTCCGATATGGTCTCTTCCAGCAAGTCAGTAAGGAATAATTTAGAAGACACTTAAACTAAAGCAATAGTACCCTTATGACAAGGACAATCTCCTTGGAGTGTCTTACTCAAGTGAAAAATGGTTTCTAGATCACCTGTTGCAGGGTTGGAACCTAAAACTTTTCCCTTACCAGCTATAACCCTCATGCAAAACTACCCAAAGGTTTTAGTATAACACACCAACTAAGTCCCAAGGATCTTTAACTACTCCCTTTACAGTAATAAACCCAAAATAAGAAATGTCCCCTTTAAGGACACTGTATTTTAAAGCTAATTTTGTAAAAATCCAAATAACTTTACAGATCTTTATTGTAAAAGGTTTAAACAATGGTTTCCATGCTTGTTCAATGAACCATAAACAATTAATGAACATGCACCTGTGGCAGTACAGATGATATCCGTTCTACCCTTTTCTATTTTTTTTCCGCTCTCTCACTTAACTAACTTGATAGGATTGGATGAAAGTACAAATTGAAGGAAGTGGTAAATTTGTATGTTTAGAAAGGAGTGGGGGTTAGTCAGGTGTAATGAGCCATGCTCACCTGACCAGAAGGAAGTTACATCAGTTCCTGTAAGCAGTCTTTGCGAGTGGGTCATTGGACGAGTGTGTGAATCTGGAGAGGATGTGATGCTTTCTGGTTAGCCTATGCTAACAAGCTGTTTTCCCTCCGACAGCTAACGTGTCATTGTTGAGTTCGGGACTAAACTGGAGCTTTGCACCGTATACCCAAAACCGGTGGCTTTGAGGGCAGTTCAAATTGAACAAGCAAGACAAGCGGATTATGCTGAGAAACCTAAGTACCCATCAACCACCCGTGGTTTGTTTGGTCAGTGTCTTCCTTACATTCTCACAGACACACCTGCCATTCCAATACACACACACACACACACACACACTACAGCCCATTTGAATGAGTGTTAGGAGATAATTTATAGGTTTAAATGAGTTTGGTTTAAAAATTTAAGAACTTTATTTTGCACAAATTGTTGAGTTATGTTTTTTTTTTTTTTTTTTTCTCCTTATTCTGTATTGAACTATATTCCCAGATAAGTTGTTGTTGTTTTTTTCATGTGTGCCAAGTCATTAAACGAAAATAAGGAAAATTGCATACAACCTCTTATATAGTTTTTTTTCTGTTGTCTCTCATTGTATGTAATGGGTGGTCTATTTAGCTATCTAGGGATAATATGTAAATCTCTTTGTCAGGTACAGGTATACCTGTACCTGTATATGTAACTGTACGCATCCCTGCTGGTCTAGTGGTTAAGAAACAGCACTATCACACAAGTGTCCTGGGTTCAAATCCTGCCTTGGAAATATATAATTATTTTTTTGGGGATAATTTTGGCCGATCACTGTTACACACCTTTTGAATGGTCGTTAAGACACGAACAGCTTACAGACCGCAGGAAATTAAGGTCACAGTTATAAAAACTTAGGACACTAAAGAGACCTTTCCACTGACTTAAAACACCAGAAGAAAGATGCCCAGGGTCCCTGCTCATCTGCATGAACACCTGCACAGGATTGGTAAATCCAAATATCACACCTGCGGGACAGGTACAGGATGGCAACAACAACTGCCTGAGTTACACCAGGAATGCACAATCCCTATCAGTGCTCAGACTGTCCGCAAAAGGCTGAGAGAGGCTTGAGAAAAGGACTTGTAGGCTTGTTGTAAGGCAGGTCCTTACCAGACATCACTGGCAACAATGTCGCCTATGGGCACAAACCCACCTTCGCTGGATCAGACAGGACAGGCAAAAAGTGCTCTTCACTGACGAGTCATGGTTTTGTCTCACCAGGGTCGGACTCACGTTTATCATCAAAGGAATGAGCATTACACCGAGACCTGTTCTCTGGAGCGGGAACGATTTGGAGGTGGAGGGTCCGTCATGGTCTAGGGCGGTGTGTCACAGCATCATCAGACTGAGATTGTTGTCTTTGCAGGCAATCTCAATGCTGTGTGTTACAGGGAAGACATCCTCCTCCCTCATATGGTACCCTTCCTGCAGGCTCATCCTGACATGACCCTCCAGCATGACAATGCCACCAGCCATACAGATTTTTCTGTGTATGATGTCCTACAAGAAAGGAATGTCAGTGTTCCAGGAGAACATTTTACTATATATGTCATAAACTCACCCAATCAAGCTCTTATCCTGGGTCATCCTTGGCTGGCCATCCATAAACCTTCTATATCCTGGAACCAGGATGAGCTCACACAATGGTTAAGTTTCTGTCATGAACATTGTCTCTATGTTGCTGTCTCCATGCCTTGTCTTACCATCAGCATAGAAAGCCCTGAATTCCAAACAGTAACCATGATTCCTGAGGAGTATACAGAATTCAATGAAGTTTTTAGGAAAGTCAAAGCTACTCAACTTCCTCCTCACCATCCATGGGACTGCGCCATTAAACTTCTGCCTAATACAGCTCCACCGAGAAGCAAGGCTTATCCATTGTCATGCCCAGAGACTCTCGCTATGGAAACTTGCATTAAGGAAGCCCTTGCCTCCAGTTACATTCCGTCCCTTCACCTCTCCAGCAGTTGCAGGTTTTTTCTTCTTGGAGAAAAATTATGGAGGTCTACATCCATGTATAGACTATAGAGGCCTGAACTGTCACCATGAAATACAGTTACCCATTGCCACTTATCCCCTCAGCCTTTGAACAACTCCATGAGGCTAAGATTTATCCAAAGCTTGATCTATAAAGTGCTTATAACCTCAGCAGAATCAGAGAAGGAGATGAGTGGAAAATTGCGTTCATCACCACCAGGGGGGCACTATGAATATCTGGTCATGCTGTATGGACTTGCTAATGCCCCCTCTGTTTTCTAGTCTTTTGTCATTGAAATTTGCAGAGACCTACTGAATCAGTGTGTGGTGGCCTACATTGATGACATCCTCATCTATTCTCAAAACAAAGAACATATCCAGAATGTCAGGACAGTCCTATCACATCTCCAGGAACACCAGCTATTTGTCAAGGCAGAGAAATGTTAGTTTCATATCTCCCATACCACGTTCCTAGGTTACAATATCAGCCACAAAGATGTAGAAATGGATGTCTCTAAAATCACAGCGGTTACCGAATGGCCTCGACCTTTCGCAATCAAAGAACTACTTGCCAATGTCTACCGCCACTTCATAAGGAACTACAGTATCACTGCAGTACCATTCACGCCACTACTCAAGGGAAAACCCAACAAGTTGCCATGGAACGACGCTGCATACCAAGCCTTCATCTCCCTCAAGTCAAGCTTCACGACTGCTCCTATACTGAAATACCCCGACCCCAATCTTCTTTTCATTGTTGAATTAGATGCTTCTGATTGTGGGATTGGAGTGGTCCTGTCACAACATCACTATGATGTGGGGAACAAGGAATTACTTTCCATGAAGGCAGCACTCGAAGCGTGGTGTCACTGGTTAGAGGGGCCAGTCCACTGTTCCAAGTTATCACTGATCACAAGAACCATGAATACATCAAGGCAGCCAAGAGACTGAATCCACATCAAGCCCGATGGTCATTGTTTGTCACCAGGTTAAATTTTACAGTCACTTACCACCCTGGCAGCAAGAATAGCAAAGCAGATGCCCTTTCACACAGACATGTTCAACCCCACATCCAACCTCATCCTGGATCCGTCCTGCCACCATCCGTCATCACTGATTAGTTGAGATATCATGGAAGAAATATAACGAGCACAACAGAACGAACCGTCACCACCTAACTGTCCCCCAACCAAGAACTTTGGATAGTTCTCAGACGTAGAGCTTGTGGTACAATGTGTCCACACTTCATTGAGCACAAGACACCCTGGCATCCAAAGAACAATCACTCTAGTACGTAAATCCTTCTGGTGGCCATCTGTGATTCATGATGTTACTAAATATGTGAGGTCTTGTCAAGTGTGTGCACAGTCGAAGACTCCCAGGGAATTGCTCACGGGATTACTTCAACCACTACCAATGCCCCAAAGACCATGGTCCCACCTGCCCATCGATTTAGTCACCGACATGCCAAACTCCAATGGAAACACAACCATAGTGGTAATTACGGACCGATTCTCAAAATAATGTAGCCTTGTCCCTCTCAAGGGTTTAACTATGGCTATGGAAACTGCCAACGCTTTATTTCACCAAGTATTCAGAGTCTATGGATTACCAGAAGACATTGTGTCCGACTGAGGTTCACATCTTGAATTTAGCAGGCGTTCCGTAAGCAACTGGACATCAACGCGAGTCTCACCTCAAGCTATCACCCCAAAGCCAACAGACAGGTAGAACGTTTAAATCAGGAGATTGGTAGATATCTTCTGAGCTACTGTAGCCATGAACAGGAGAAGTGGAGCGACTTATTGCCCTGGGCCAAATATGCACAGAATTCCCACACTCATACCTCAACGGGACTAATCCCCTTCCAATGCGTGCTGGGCTACCAACCCCCTTGATCAGGAGAACCATCTTCAGTGCCAGCGGTGGACGATTGGATTCGTTTTTGTGTTTTAGATTGTTTGCTTGTGTCTCTTTTAATACATTTCCTGCACATGGATCCTAACTCCATCTCCATGGCCAGTTCATTATGAATACATGGATTTGTTCATTTTTAACAAGGTAAAATGTGACCAAAATTGTGAAAAACTTCCAAAATATAATTAGCAAAATTTATATTTTCACAATGTACCTAGTTAGAAGGTCCCCTGTATAATTAACAGCACTAGCAGTAATTTATTTCAGAAAGTAAAATTGATAAAATACTTGCAATTAAAATCAATATTGAATTTAAATCAAATCAAAAGCTTGTGAATCGGATTAAGGAAATATTTATCTATACCCAGGACTACACTGAACAGGGACAAGTTTCCGAATAACGAATAGGCATAGAATAGATGTGTCGAATAGATGCACAAATTTGGGCGGTCGTGTTCAGATGTATGCATCTTAGCATCAATAAGTTGCGTAGGCAGTTTTGAGTACTAAAAGTTGACTCTGAATGTTTTTATAGTACAATGAACTATTTTCTCAAAAGATCAAGGAAAGATTTGATTCCTCATGATATGACCCCTTTAAAAAAAATGTAACTCTTAATTTTTGTATGGTATCTATATACCCAGTGAAAGTTGAAAACAACTCTTCTCAAAGATGAGTCTAAATACCAAACCTGATAATACAACTGGGGAAATCATTCAATGGGCTGAAATATCATATGATACATTCAGCTATTATGACATTTGTCAGTCACATCCCTGTAGAGGAACAAAGGCCATCTCTGTTTAAAGGAGACAGCTGTACTGATTTCAGCACAAAGTGCCTATTGTAATCCCCAGAGTTTATCTGGACATATATCTTTTTATCCTTTGTGGTTGAGGAAAAATGGGACAGAACGATAAGTTCAATAATGATCTTGTTTATCAAAAGGGTAAACAAATGTGTAACAACCCCTGCTGCTATCTTTATCGGATTCATTGCTGTGTTTGGGACTCTCATGAGTGGCCTTCCGATACACTGTGTATATAAACATAGGCTTGAAGAGGCAGAGATGAATGGAAATATATTATCCATCCAGCCCTTCAGATGACAGCACGGACTTAAGTAATACATCACTACATAAGCAGACAGCCTTTCAGCAAGCTAAAAGATGGGTTGACAATGTTTTGCCCCAAGACTCTAATGCACAGCTAACTGCTGAGATTAATGTATCTAGGAATACAAAAGAAAATAGATTGTTAAAGTTTGTCAACGCAAACTGACAAAGCCGTGTCTGAAAGTTTAAACTTGGTATGGATTGATGGATGAATGGATGAACAGATGGATGGCTATAAGAAGCTATGTTTGTGCAAAGTTCCACACAGACAGTTTCTTTTCTCAAATGATTTACTTTAGTCAATTAATGAACTGCTGCTACAGCCATAAAAGCATAATTGTTCACTATGGGATGTCAAATCCTCTTCTGCTCAGCATAATATTGTTGTAATATCGAATCGAGGTCTATGGTAATTTCCAGCCTTAAGGAATTACTGAATCGAGTCAGAAAAGTCTGAAGGTCTGCGCCAAATTTGGGTCTTGGTTTAAAGGGTCCCAACACCCCTCTGTTTCAGCACAGTTGAGCTCTAACCACATTTCTAAATGATACACTTAAAGTGGGTGTGATCAGTAGTGGAGTGAACCCAACAATTGTCAGATCCAGTGACTCAGATTTATTTTAACAATGCAGTTAACAGCATCAAAGATAATAAATTATACACTGTTTTGTAAGCTCACAATACATTACTAGCACTGGTAATATATATATATCTGTAATTTAATACGCAAATAAACGCCAAGCCATGTACTCTGTATTGAAAATATGTTAAGGTTTTTTACGCCTTAATATCTTTTGACTTTTATTCCAAGATGATGATTCACAAAGATAAGTGCTTGGGTCGGTTAACACACTTACATTAGGCATGGATGGATTAATGTAAACCACGTCTCTAACGAGTCCCAGTCAGAGACATTGCACATCACCGCATATCTCAAAACACGTTAATAAATGCTTGCTGCGCGAACATTTAAAAGGTGTTGCATTTGAATGAAAGCCTGTCCTGTCCCACTGTGTCTCATACAGTGGCATTGTGCAAGGCAGCAACATCATCCCATTGATTTTCAATGAGAGCTCAGCAACATCCAGAGACACGAGCTGCCGCGACCATTGGCAACAAAGATCGCCGTAGGGAGCAACAAGACAAGTTGAGAAAATTGTAACTTTATGCAAATGATGAGTGACATTCACGAGCAACTACCAAAGAGAGTGAAGACAGAGGAGCTTAAGTCATCCGTCTCCAGGCAGGGTGAGTGTGAGATACTGGAGTCAACTCGAGTGTAGGCAAGATGGAGAAGTTAAAAGTTTCTGTGAGCAATTTCACTGTTCTATATCATTTGTCTTTAACATATACATAGTTATAGGCTAATAAAATGATGTGTGGAAAACTGTGTCTGTATTCTGAGTGAGTTTGATTCGTACATTGATATAATGTTTGTTTTGTTTAATGATATGATACATTAAGCGCTGCTGCAGGTTATATAAAACGCTCTCCCCTGCAGAATGTGCCTTTTCAGAGACTGACTCCTTGCCAAATTAGTATCTTAGTTTTATCAGCAGTATCATCTGTATACAGCATTTCATACGCTACTATGGCCATTTATGCAGTCCACCAATAATGTTAGAGCGACGGCAGTAGAAGGAACTCCAACCAGCGACACAGATAGCAAAGTCTAGTGATATGCCATCCACGGTGTGAACAGGGCTTTTGAAGCACCGGTCACGTGCATGGCAACAACTTGCTTGTCAAAGGATAAAAGTCACACCTTCTCATGAGTAATATCGAGAACACCCATGACGTAGATTTGCTGAAATTCAATGGAAAACCTAAACCATGTATGTCATGTCCTGTAACGTTGACTCAATGTTCATTCAAACCCAGAAGACAAAAATAGCCAGAAAAATCCCTAAATTACCACTTGAAATTAAATATAACGAATGTTGACATTCTCTGCCCTTGTGTGCAAGACATATATACCTGTTAATATTTCAAAAAAATATGTTGTAGTGTTTCATGACCCTTTAAGGATTTTTAAAAAACCTAAAAAAAGTCTGTACAATAACAGTATTTTGGCTTTGTCATCCAACATATTAAAAAGGACAATTCAACGTAAATGATGAAAGTAAAATCATAGGACAAATAATTGGTAACATTCGAGCCAGCACTTGAACTAATTACACCCAGTAGCAATCAAAACGCTGCATATCACCAAGTTGCTGGATTCTTCGTCACTTGTACAAAGTGACTTTTAGCTTGAAGTTCTTCAGCTTTAACAAAGTCACATTCCTTGCTGTGTCAAGCTTTAAGATTGTTATCAAATAAGTTGTTAAAAGTAGGGATGCACCAATTTATCGGACAGTTTTTTATCAAATTAAATCATCAGCATATATGTTAAAAGCAAGAAAACGTGGATATGAATTTATAATGAATTAGTAACACTCTTTGTAAAAACTCAATTCAAATGTACAATCCAGAAATAATAATAGTCACAAATGTAGAAGAGTCGGCACTCTTAAGAACATGTAAAAATTATATTTTATTCTTTGTTCTCACTTAACAAAAAAATGGCATAAACAGACAGTTGTGAAAGAAGCATTTACCTATAGGCTACATGATGTTGGAAACTAGGGGTGGACGACACGATAAACCGGTAGAAATTGGCCAACCGGTATACATTTTGGATTATTGTCTCTATTGCGGTAATGCAAAATTTGCCACATGAGAAATGTTACAGCACATAACACGTATGCATTACACTGTCAGATAAATGGAGAAATTTGGCGCAACTGCTCGTTCCTCAAATTCATTTAAATGAGAATATGAAAGGAGATTATAAAGGAAATGTGCATCCTCCATAGTGTGGAATTGGTTTGGCTTTACAACTCTTGATACAGAGCAGAAAATGCAAGGCATTTAATTTTTATTTCTTTACTTTGACTATGTTTGTGAAGTTTAAAAAAGTTTTCATTTATGAATTATTTAATTCACTGACTGGATTACTCAAAATTACACATTGTGACATGGCTTAATATATAATATTGAGAGACATAAAATTACTCATATCGTGATATAGGATTTTGGTCATATTGCCCACCCCTAATGGAAACCATCAAAAACGCTTTGAAACCAGTAGACTTTGACATCTGAGACATCGGTATAACATCCATTAAGGCTGCATAATGGATTGAATTAAGATTAAAACTGCAATATGGCCTTGCACGATTACTAAATATTAAAATGCTGCGTTTTAAAATTTAGGCCGTCTCGTTTCGAAGGCTGCGTGCTAGGAAGGATGCGTCCTTTGAAGGCTGCAGTATACCGAGCGTCCTCCTTTAAACGAGCTCGTTTAAATGAGACGGCATTCGTAGAACAAACAGAAATGGAATGGAATATGGAACGTACATGACAGCACGCCACACTTTAACAAGCGCGAGTAAGAGGAGCGAGATGGTAACAAAGTCCCTTTAGAAGGCAAAGTATGAGGTACATTTACGAGATTTATAATGATGTAAAGAGAAAAGAATATAGATTTTTACAGGTGTACTTTTAGTCTAATACTTTATATTAATTATATACTAATATAATAATACACATTATATACTCTGCACCCATCTTCTGAGGTACTTCAACTTGGGAATTAACATTACTTGTGCTTGAACATCATATTTACGGGCAAATTGGCGTTATTAGTAGTAGTTGTGAGTGCCCACGAAAGATACACCTCTTGCATCCACCGTTTTTGATTTTCCGTGAAAGAAGTTTGCATTCGAAGTTTGCATTCGAAGTGTCCTACACGCTTTTATGAAACGAGACAGCCTAGATGACATACAGTATGTGGCTGAGAAATGCTACCTCCGGAGGACGCAGCCTTCCAAATGAGACACTGCCATAGTCTTGAGACACTTGCATTAGCAAGCAGTGCTCTCTAGTGTTATGGCCGGCATTATCAATTATCCTACTATAATACAGAATTGAAAAGGGGTTTTGTTCCTATTGTTAAAATGTTTAATTTTCTTTGATATCTTTGACATTTCCGTGCAATTGCCCAACATATGCATAGTATGAATTTGTATTGTTCTATCATATGTACATATGTAAAATATAAGTTGTTGTTTTGAACTGCAAAAACTGAGGTGCATATTGTTTTATTATATCAATATTATACCTTTTTCATATCAATAATCATGTTATCATATTTAGTTTTTTTATTGTGGCTCTCTTTAAAAAATTGGCCTGTCACGTGTTCAACAGATCCAATCAATGTTCAATGGAAATTATTTATTGTTATTAACACTAAAAAGGCTTTTGTACCTCTTTGTAGATTTTTAAAGCATGTTTCCAAAGTAAAACAGAGATATGACAAAAAAATAAATAAGGTAAGATGCAAAATATCATCTCAGACAAATATTTTCATATTGGTGCATCCCTAGTTAAAAGTTTTAAAGTTAGTTGCACCTCAAAAATTCTAACAGTGCAAAGTTTACAAACTGCAGCTCATCTGTCATTGTCACCCAAATCACTGTAAAACCCAAAAGAGACATTTAGATTTTTTTTCACACATAGCATTCTGCCCCCTTTTGGCAGGAAATAATTGGCCATCAACATTGGCTGTATTTAAACAATCTGCCGAAGTACCATTGTGCAGTTAATTACATTTATCAGCCAATACCGATGTGCGAAAGAACATGACAGTAAGCAAATGATGACAGAATTTTCATTTTGGGTGAACAATCCCTGTAAACTCTGCTCATGTCTTTTTTGTTGTCACGTGTTGTGTCAAATCAACAAATCACTTCGAGTCACTTTGTTGCTTTTAACTGCTGTCAGTGTGAACACATATTCAGGCTACAAGTTTGCTAATGTAAAATCAACATAGACTCCCAATACACTCACATCTAACACCATAACTAACATAGTTAACTACCATTACACCTAACAGCATCTGACATATATTATTTGAATGGATGCCATCATTTCTGACCTTTAATATGCAGAATCACAAAATCCCATCTTCTTAAATCACCTCAAATAGCCATGCTCAGAAAAATCCACACTGCTGGAAACATGCCATCTGTTCTAACAACATCTTAAATAAGACTTCTTAAGCTCATTACAGGTTCTGTATCTGCAGAGCAGGTGGTTCAACAGTGCCTGCTGTCCCTTTCAAGGACTCAAGAGATAAGACAATATCATAACTGTCCTCATTACTAATGATAAAGAATGTGACATCTTAAAAAAGAGGCATTTCATTCAGTCATTTTAGAGTTATTTCTCATAGCTTGCTTCTATTGTATCTATTAAAATGGACATTAAGTGTGATTTAAGCACTGGTACAGCAAGTGTCTTTCATTGGTGAACTGACAGCCGAACAACACATAAATACAACTGGATTTAACTAAAAGATTCTGGGTCACTGTAAGCATATATTACATAAATTATAAAATAGTATAAAAAGGACAAAGGCTATTCGGGGTTTACTCCTTGGCAATTTTGTGTTGGTAACACTACACTTAAGGTTGTATTTGTTAACATTAGTTAACCACATTAGTTAGCATGAACTAACAATAAACAATAGTTTTATGCACACACACACACACACACACACACACACAAAAAAAATCTAATCAAAACTGATATATTGTTCATTCATTTCATTAATGTCTTATTTGTTGAGAAATTAACCAACCAAGATATTTGCATACCATCACTCACCTGAAGTCAGCAGTCAGGAGATTGAAGCCATTATATAAATGACCCTCTGAAGACACTTTACGGAGGTAAGCAAAACTGTCTAAGTTATCCGCCAAATAGTTGGACACCAAGGAACCTGGGTAAAAATAACAAACGAGGACAACCACGTATCAATCATCCAATTTATTACAACCATGGATAGTGAAAGAGGAGAATTTGGTTGTGAACTGCTTTGTAAAGGTCAGTCCATTGCTCAAGACTCAGGGAGAAACAGGTATAGATAGAAGACATGTTTTTTAAGAAGACAAATGCAGAAATTAAAGTAATTTGTTAAACAACATGTACTGAGCCATGTTATTCAAGATCTACCATGCACCTGTTTGTGTGTATGACCACCACATTACAGCTGAGATGTTTGCATTATATTTAGTGACATGGCCTGGGAACAGAGGGGTGGGGTCTGTTTGAAATGTTTTTGATAATAAGTGGTAGTGAGGTGTCAGCCTATAAAGAGGCCTTGAAGAAAGCAAACAGAAACTGACATGATGACAGTTAGAAGCCTAGTTCAGCTGAGTGGAGATCTGTAGGGAACAGCTGGTGGAGAACTCAGGCATCACATCCCAAACGCACACACTTGCAAGAGCATGTCAACAATCATTAAGAACCAAATAATGAAGGTATTACTGTAAATTCCACTTAATATTTTGCAATGTTTTGCAATATTTAGCATTGTGTGAAAAAGTAATATAACTTATAAGTGAGATAAGAGCTTGTTTGGATTACAATGAAATAAATCTAAGTGAAATTAATCAGGTTTTTTTACAGAATATAAATAAAATAACAAATAAAAAGGATCATTTTGGAGCACAGAAACGCTTACAAACAGACAGAAATATGCAATGATGCTTTGAAATCAGGGAAATTGTAATCTTTATATTTTAAATAGAAACATCTATTGAACATCAAACCCTCAGGTGTATGAAAGTTACATTCAGAGGTGTGTACAGTATGTATAGAGGTGCAGGCTTAATGATAAGACAGCCCATTAGTCTGTCACGTACACTCACTGAGCACTTTATTAGAAACACTAGTCCATCCACTTCAAGGTTCGACGTGTGAATTCTGAGATGCTATTCTGCTCAATACAATTGTACAGAGTGGTTATCTGAGCTATTCTCCTTTGACCTCTCTCATCAACAAGGCATTTCCATCCACTGAACTGCCACTCACTGGATGCACCATTCTGAGTAAACTCTAGAGACTGTTGTGCATGAAACTCCCAGGACATCAGCAGTTACAGAAATACTCAAACCAGCCCATCTGTCACCAACAATGCCTCGGTCAACGTCATTAAGATCACATTTTTCCCCATTCTGATGGTTGATGTGAACATTAACTGAAGCTCCTGACTCGTATCTGCATGAGTGTATGGAATGCACTGCTGCCACATGATTGGCTGATTAGATAATCATATGAATAAGTAGGTGTACAGTTGTTCCTAATTAAGTGCTCATTGAGTAAGGTTGCCCACTGTCCCGTATAAAACGGAATCATCCCGTATTTGAGGGAACAAAGTTGCGTTCCGTATTAAATGCAAACAGGATGCTTTTAATCCTGTATTTTAGTGTCTCACACCCAAACTGCTAAGAATGTTTCACAAATCAGTCAAATGGACCTGAAACACACACCTTTCAAGTGAGTTGTGTGAGATATTGGCTGTTAAATGTTACACAGACAAACACAAGTGAAAATCAGCACGTCTTCCGTCGTGTTTTCAGGCAAAAGCAGGAGAATATTGTCAAATAGATAGCAATCGAGTGCATCATAATTGTTTCTCACCATTGTGATTTCAAAAATAATTCATGACATTACATTATATTGCATACTTCAGGGTTTGTTCTGGAAGAGAGATTCAGCAAAATGACAGAGAGAAAAATTGGAGCACTTTTTAAAAGTACAATACAGTACAGGTTTAGTAAAAAAGTACTTTTTGAGATTTTTTCACATTTCCCTTGTGATGAACACTATTTACTGCCAAAACAACAACACTGTAATCCAAGGAGAAATACACTATTTCATGTTAGGTGTTTTCTTTCCCATAAAAATCCATTATAATGCATGGTTACTACTAAGACTTGCCCTGAGACAAAAAAAAAAATTTAGTGATAAAAAATTACTATATTTTTAATTAATCTAAATATAAGATACATATCAGTTATATAGCCAACAGTCTATAAACTGATGAGCCAAATTTGTAACAGGAAGCCAGCCAAAAATGAAAAGGATAAGTTAAATTATGGGGAAGAAAATGCTTGACAGAAAAATATTATCTTTCTTGATTGATTGCAGCTTCGTTCTTTTGACAAAAAGTGAAGTGAAGATTGATAAAATTATTTTTTTTCCTGGATGTTGCATTAAAGCGTTTTTCATAGGGGCAGTTCACACCAAAAGTTTTTTTGTGTCTGTCCCCCCTTTTTTTCCAATAGTTTTCTATGTAAACAAGCATCTCATGCTGGAGCCCCACTGAAAAAAAGTATTCCGTATATAAAGCTGGAATGTCTCGTATTAGGCTGGTAGAATGTTGGCAAACCTACCAGTGAGTATAAGACTGCAAATGGCAAACAAATAGAACATAATAATACAAAGTGTACAAAGGTGTGGAAGATCTGTTCTACCTCTTCCCTGTGCGTATGGATTCTGCCATCTTTCCAAGTAATTGGTCAGTGCTGCCAGTTTTCCTTGTTTGCTAATTCCCAGCCATGACCCGCCTTCCTTCCCTTCTTCCATGTCCACACCTAATGACAGAAAACAAAAACACAAAGCGACAATAAATCCACTCTTCTGGCCATATTAAAAACCGCAGGGGAGCAGATTTACAGAAGTACCAAACAGCTCAAGTATGCTCAGTTTGAATGAACTAGACAGGAAAAAATATTTTTCATCTTGATTTTGAAAAGAAAACAAGCATTGCAATTTATAGCCTCAAGCACATCGATCTGTCCAGGGGGTGCCAACTCTGAAAAAGAGAATCCTGAAGTGAACTTTAGTTCACACTTAATTCACTAAATTCTTTCTAACCACAAGCACTACATGGCTTCATAAACACTTCTTACCAAAACTACAGAATGGCTCTTGTTTGAAAATGGTCCAGCACAGGGCTGCACGATTAAAAAAAGTCACATTGCGATTATTGAGGTTAATATTGCGATATGCGATTACAATATAATAAACAAATGGTATCATGAGTCAACTTGCTTGGTTATCAAGGAAAATGCACAAATAGATTACTGATAATGCTGAAATGTGTATTTTTCAACTCAAACATACAAACCAGCAACAACTATATATTCACAGTGTTTTCAAATTAAAATATTTTTACAGAATTAAATAATATCTTTGCATTACTGCAAACTTGTATTTTCTCAATACAATAATAAATAAGAACATACAAATTTTCACAAAAAGAAGATTGTCCAAACAAACAGGGACATTTAAGCAGGATGTAACATGTACTTTGTATGAACTCCTTTGAAAAGGAAACTGGATATAAAAGTGTGGTTCACTCAATCAAACCACTGGTCAGATTGGGTCTCTTCCGCGACTTGTTGAATGACCGTTTTGGAATTTGAGCTTATTTACATGTCATGCTCCCGTATTATATTAACTTTAATTATTGATGAAATAAAGACATATCGCCAAGCTGTGATCGGTGTTTGTGTTGTTTTTTTTTTGACCACCAGTTCAGTGTCTGTCTGCTCGGCATCCATCTTCACCTGATTTCCACGCTGAACACCAGAAACTCACATGACCATACGTGCCACTCCCTAAACCGAGACTGACTGGTCATCTTTTTATTAGCGGTGTAGAAAATGGGCAAACAGCTCTCAGAGAATGGGCTGTCACGTCCACACATGCACTTATTTCTTGCGATTGCGATACGATTAATCGTGCAGCACTAGTCCAGCATTTCACTTTGTCTTACTAAAGTCACAGATTTTGCTCTCTGTAAGGAACTCATTAAAGGGTGAAAGATTCTAAAGCCTCCAATGCAATACCCATTACCACCCAAAGACTCCATCATTGCTCATCCATACCCTACAATTCAACCCTCCAGACAGATAAGGGCTTCTCCTTGAGTGGAAGAATTTATTCCTGCCACAGCATATAAAAGAGGCCATCAATTAAGTGTGACTCAGTGCTGTCTGACACCTTGATAACATTGGGGAACATAGACAAACAACAAATGTCCATGACTATATTTTGTGGGGAGGGGAATGACTTATTTCTCTTCTGAGATGTATTGTTTCGCAGATTGTGGGTCGTTAGTCAATTGAACAGTTATTTCTCCTTGAGGGTGGTCTAAACCAATATGACTTTATTAACACAAAGGGAGAAACTTTGAAAAAAAATGTGCTCAGTGATGTCATACAATGGAAGTTTATGGTGACCACCTCTTCTGGCTTCAAAAGGTTGCAAAATTATCATTCAGAAGTCAAATTAATTATTGTATGCAACTCCTGCCTTGTTCTGAAGCCATAACATAAGTTTGGGAAGAAACAAACCAAAACCTAATATTATTTTTAGTGAAAATCTTGACCAAACGTTGATCTCAACATTCATGAGAGTGCATAAAAGGAACAGTTCGCACAGCCCCCGGTTGCGAGATGGGCCACAAAATAAAGTGTTATCTACCTGAAGCGACACCACAAACAGAAACCAAGCCACTGACAGAATATGTAATTGTGGCTGGTTAAGGGAAAAAAATCTGATTAACATAGAAAAGAACATTTTAATTGTGTGTCATTTGGCATCAGGTTAGGACACAGTGTGATGCTGCATCTTCCATCTCTGAATGATTTCCGAGTACTCCGCTTCAAACAAATAAGGCCGAGTAAGTATATCTCCTTTTTGACTCAAACTCTTCACACATGTTTTGTAAGTCGGTTGTCTGGTTTGTGTGCAGCTGTGTTGCGTTCTCCGCTCTGAATTTCTCTGGTGGTCCGGTTGCACCAACAACAATGCAGTTTTTCTCACAAGTGAGGATCTGTGTATTTTGCTGCTCTCATGCACTCTCATGAATGTGCACAGGAGAGCAATGGTCGGACAAGATTTTCACTAAATAATTAGATTTCAGTTTGTTCACCAAACCTTATCGTATGCCATCAGAACAATGCATGAGTCGCATACAATAAATTATTAGACTTCTGAATTGTACTTTTGTGCTCTTTTGAAGTTGAAGAGGGGGGTCACTATAAACTTCCATTGTATGACATCACTGAGCACAACATTTTTTTTTTAATTTCTCCCTTTGTCTTAAGAAAAAGAAAGTCATTTGAGTTTATCACAATATGGAGGTGAGTCAAAAAAATGACAGAATTTTCATTTTTGGGTGAACTAACCCTTTAACCATCATAACCCCTTTGAAGAGTATGTACAGTACTGTAGATGCCACCAGCCTATATTCTGATTGTTCCTCTTAATCATCATTTAATTGGACGAAAAACAAAAATGCCTCTCTTAACTGATTGTTTAGACAAATTACATCCAATGACTCACTGAATGACACAGTTTAAACCAGCAGATAGTAGTCTGTTAAAACAGATTAGTGGAATTGGATAAAAATCCAGTGGATTTTGAGGATAAAAAAAGAGATACTTTTACAGTGCTTATATAGAGCCCAAGAGCTTAATTTAAATCCTAAATATAGAACCTTTATTATAAAGAGCTTATATAGAGCTGAAGAGCTAGACTTAAAGCCTAAATATAGTACCTTTAATAATTATTTGAGTCAAGGGATATACAGCCCAAAAATGTATTGGACATTACATTAGATAACAAAATATCAAGCAAAATACCATTTATTTTAAAGAAAGATGGCAAAAAAGTACACTTTTTAAACAAAACATTTGAAGGAAAGAAGTTTGTCAGGTTTTAAATAACACAATATAAATCAATAGTTACACTGTTCAAAATAAAGACAAAAAGTTCAGACACTTTTTTGTTTTCAAACTTAGTAGAGCATGTGATAATGTGATGAACAACACCCATGGTTACTAGAACACCTGTGATTGGCTTGATCATTTGCTACCTTATCTAGTGTATGTGTATTCTACATTGTGTGTATAGTGTACATTTGATATGTAAATTGTTGTGTAATTATGTGTACATTTGTTATGTAAATTGTGTTGTGTAAATATGTTGTTTATTGTAAAGTGGTTTATGTCTCGTCACTGTCATGACTGCAATGTTGCTCGGAACTGCACACAAGACTTTCACCTACTGTTGCACTCGTGTACACAGTAGTGTGACAATAAAGTGATTTGATTTGATTTGATTTGAAATCCATTCATTTGAAGTGTGACTTCAGTGTTCAAATTACTGATGTAAAAAATAAATATAAAATAAATAAATAAATAAACTTGCCTTGCCTTGATGTGCAAAACTATCAATTTATAGTCACACTAGTCTGTGTTAAGTATAAGCCTAATAACGTATAATAAGGCTCTGTTAAGTTGACGTGACGTGTGACAGATACCTTTTAGAGGGATATATTGACACTAAGGGCAGCACTTCAACATGGAGAATGACAGATATTACACAGATAAACAGGCTAAATAACTGTAACATCTTATTGCACAATTCTATCAAAGTAAGAAAAGGAAGAATTAAGAAAGGTTTCAATACAGAGCAGCACAAAACCGTTTATGCACATCTTGAAAGCAGAATGACACGATTTAATGTAACCAGAGTGCTTCTGGCCGATCCTTGCTGCGCATTCAAAAGGGCAGAACTGTAAGATTTTGCGGGTACACATCTAATTCAAAACATCAAGCAGTTTAATCCTTTTTAACTGCAATTATTTATGTAAGCAAACAGAATCAGCAAAAGACTTAATCTACACAGCACCTCAAATGAAATATTACTCACAGCAGAGGATTTTCTCTGACACTGGCACTTTGCTGTAGCAACATCCCATAAAAAGACTAAACCTAAAACATTAAAGAGATGTTTTACTGTGCTGACTGTTATTCACTAATAAGCACAGCAAGCTATCATCACTCAAAAACACTCTCCAAGAAGTTGCATCTCTCAATTAATTTGAGAATTGCGTCTCACATTAAAACTACTCTGCTAAAAATATTAATGTTAGAATTCAACCCCACTAATCGACTAGTCATTTGTTAGATGACTATTTGATAAGTCAACCACCCTGGCACATTCCTAGTCCAAAAATCTTTGGAGTCCACTGCACATCTGAATAAGACCCTCTGTCATAAACGTATATCCTCAACAGTAGGACTCCATGAACTCAGCTGACATGATAGAAACCAACATTTAATTCATTAATGAAACAGCAAACAAATACCAGAGTTTCAATTTTGGATATTGTATATTTATCTTCTATATGAATAATACAAATTATATTTACCACTGAGGATCTCACCGTGGCTTCCCCAGAAGTCTGCAGCCTTGGATGGCCTGTTGTACAGCTCATCTCTGTTAGCAGCCAGAATAAGCCTGCAGTAGCACACAAAAAGATGGGGTAAATAACACAATCTCTTTCACAGTATGCTCCATATCCAACCATGAAGAAAGCATACCATTTCTGTAATAAAACATGAAGAACACATGTTTTGCTTTGCAATGTCCTTTCTAAACAGTAATGGACAGTATGTTAAAAAGCTGAAACTTTTTTTTGTGGAGTTTCTGTGTGAGTGGAAGAGATGGAGGCTAGCACGTTTGAGTGAGCTCAGGTCACATGTGATCCCACGCTGATCCCAGGAGTGCTGACTGCTTTGTCAGCCTAACACCTATAGCCCAGAGCAGCTCAGCTGTGATGCTGAAAGCTGTTATGTGTGGTTTTATTGTCCCAGTTTAGGCCTGATCTACTGTAAATGCCTCACCTATGAATTTCGACCAATTAAATTTCATGACGTTTCATGATCTTTCCAGTCATTTGTGAGAACTAGAAAAGGATTTTTAAAAATCACTCAAATTAAGCACACCTATAAAATGTGCATTCATCATAGAAATTTCCATGACATTTAAGATTGTATCAATTTCCATTACTTTTTCAGGCCCGGAAAACACATTTAAAACTCCCTGAAATGCCCAGGTTTTCATGACTGTGGAAACTCCAACAATAGCTTTAAATTATGAGGAGTTTTACAGACACACACGCTCAATGAATCAAACAATAAGAATTTTTTTTTCCTGACTTCATTTTCAACAAAGGCAAAACTTGCACTAACTGCTTAACAAAAGAATGAAGAGTCACACATCCACTGCATTTCCAGCCTGTAGAACCGTACAGGCAGACAGAGAATGATGCGATATCCTGGGGGCTTCACAGATTGATCTGCAATAGTTAATGTACCACAGGAATATGTGCACTGCTCTCTATTGAAGAGAGCTTGCAAAGCAGAAAAGCTCCTCTACACCTGAAAACAACTTACTGGTAGACAATGTCAATTATTCCAGACATTGGGCAAGGTTATCACCTTCTTAGTCAGCCCAAATGGAGAGATATTCATTGTCATTGAAAGAGAAAAATGGCAAAAGAAAATGGAACTGCAGGAACAATGATCCCTGAATATGTCAGACTGCATAAAAAAAACAGAACAATGTTTTTATAGCACCATCGAATTACCATACTTTAAGGACTATTTCTGGTTTGGTACAAGTTAAACTCAATCGACAGCTTTTGTGGCATAAAGTTGATTCCCACAAAAATGTATCTCACCCCTCCTTTTCTTTAAAAAAAAAGCAAAAATCTGGGTTAAAGTGAGGCACTTACAATGGAAGTATCCATCTGTATCCATAAATGCTAAAATACTCAACGTTTCAATATTATAGCCACAAAACAAAAATAATCTGCATGTTAACATGATATTATTGTGCTAAAATTGCATACTAACAATTTCTGTGTAAAGGTATATTAAATTTGACAACTTTATTGTCATGACGACATAACGCGATAAACTCTAATACCCTAAAATTAACGCAGAAACAGTTATTTAAACAGCTTAACATCTTAAATAATACACGTTTTAACAGAATAATTATTTTAAGTGATTTTTTACAGTTCTCAGCTACACATTTCTGCCTCCAAATCCTCCAAACATTGTCTCCATTCACTTCCATTGTAAATTCCTCACTGTAACCTCGATTTTTGCTTCTTTTTTTAAGAAAAAGGAGGAACGAGTTGAAATAATTTTTGTGGTAACCATGATTATGCCACATATGCTGTTGATTAAGCTTAACATTTATTGAACCTGGACTATTTATTTAAACACTTCAGGACTTCAACCTATGAATGACTTATAGCCTACATTTTAAGCTGGATTTGGAGACAGTATTTAATCATCAAATATGATTAACTTTATAGATAGCTTTGAATGTAAATTCTCCACAAACTACTACTGACTTAAATGCCAAGCATATCTCAGCCATTACTAATGTTGCATTTACTTTTACTCTAAAGAGTTTTACAATCCCTCCACAAATATCAGTTAGCACAGCATTTTAAAGTCTACCAACTATGCATAAATCAAATTGTCACAGTTCTTGCAAACCTCTCTCTCGCTCATGTTAAGAGACTGGTCTATATCTCGTGTCAGGGCTGAGACAGCAGGGTGAATCCGATCTACACATGATGGAAAAACAGACTGTGTAATACATTATTTCAAGTCCACCTCATCAAAGAAAGAGAAATGAGCTCCATGCTGCTGCTAAGATACAAGCATCAAGAGCTTTAAGAAAGAATGTTGTATGTCAGCTGTCTCCAACAGCTCTGCACTAGTAGCAGAGAATTTCAATTATATTTTATCCAAATAATCTCTAGATATACAGGTTAAACTTGAAAATTACCTACATTTCAAAATGTTTAAGCCTCTCTGACAGGTTCCATCAGTTCCAAAGAAAAAATATTGTGGATCAATTTTAGGGACATCAAAGCTGTCATAGTCTTTTAGAAGTAACATGACAATGACCGCCTGCCCGTTTTCTCTAAAAGGGATTATAAAGTTAGAGTTTCATATAATGAAGATTAAGTGGTTCCAAAAAGAGGCTTTTTTTCTCACTAAATGGGTGTGGTAGGTTTGTCTGGTCAGCTTGAACTGTAATGAACTTTGGAATAACTGTACACTTCTGGGTGTTGAGGCAGAAACCCTCATTAATCTTGAGGGCATTTTGGTTTTAAAGCAGGATTAATGCAACTGACTTGAATTGGCTGAATCATAATGCATGAAAGGCTAGTGATGCAAGGATGTTTTCTGATCCCAAATTAAACAAGCAGAAATGCACTCTAAGTGGCTGAGTATTCTGTAATATTGTTCACACATTTGCCTGATATTAAATACAGTAGGAGAGACTAGGGGGAAATGTAACAGGGGCAATATTAATACTAGGCTAAATTTCTTCAATCACAAAAAAGTTAGAATGATGACACTTATACAGCAGATGCTCAGTAAAATCTCACTCTGTCTGTGAAAAAGGAGTGCAACTGTTTTACTTGTCTAACATTTTTCTTCTAATGTCGATGCCTTTGAATTTACCTTATTTCTATTTAATTTCTAGCTGAGATATTCTTTTAAAAATCTTTGTGTTCAGCAGAAGAAGGTAAGTCTGGGACACACCTGGGATGGCAAGAGGGTTGAGTAAATAATGAGAGAATTTTCATTTTTGGGTGAACTATCCCTTTGAATTTTATATTATGATCAAGGTATCCCCATAAAAAGTCTTTTAATATTACAGTTACATAGAAATATCTAGCAGGCAGATTTGTCTGGGTCTTTAAATTATAAAGTTAAAATGTAATAAAGATTGTACATTTGTTCCTGGCCTCCCTTACATCTCATTGCTGTTTCGTAAACAAGGTTGAGCTACCTACCTAAATCAGAGGAACAGCTGTAACACAATAAAACCCTTCAAGACACAACGTCATTGATTAGATTTTACATCCTGGGCTGAGTCATCTGTGACTGACTCAAAATTAGATAATCAAATTAGAGCAGGGCAATAATCCTGATTAGTGTAGCGTGTTACAACCTGACAATATTAACATTGGTAACCTCTCAGTGAAGAGGAAGGATGACATTGCACACAAGAAAACAAATTGATAACATACACAGAATCTACAGACCACTAGGCAATAGCTACTGCGAAAAAGACCAGCTTGCCTCACTGAAGCTCCAAAGAGACTTTAGGTCTGAGAGCTCAGAATTGTGGTAGAAGTCAAGTTGCCTAGTCCTTCAGCTTGGCTCACAACAACACTATCTTTGTCCTGCATGTTCACAGCTTTTATGGCTTTTTGTATGAAGTAAACATTTGTCATTATTTGGAACTTGTTGTTCCAAACTCATATGAAAGTCACGGTGTGTTCCAGGTGTGGAATTACACGAGGGTGAGTAAATGATCACAGAAATGTAATTTTAGATTTAACCATGCCTTTGTGCAAGAACTTACCACATTCCTACTTTTATTGAACACAGAGGCCATACAATGCATGAGAAAGTTGAAACAAAGGGTGCTCAAACAACTAAAGAGGAAGTGCAACCAAAAATCAAAATGCCATACTTAAAAAAATAAAAGAGGTGCAACACACACTCTACAGTATAAGCGAAATTTGAGCTTCAGCTATGTTTGAATAAAACTTACATGACGTTTCAAAAGGCCAGCTCTGAGAATAGGTCACCTACCTGTAGGCAATTTTGGATGCAGGCCGAGGGTCAAACTTGAAGAAGATGATGCACATGTGGAGGTCACTGATGGCAGAAGTTTTCAATCACAATAAGGCCAAAGGTCAGAACTAGTACATGCTAGGTGCTAGAAGAAGAAAATGAGACCATGAATTTTGAATAATTGAAAACAAACACTGTTCCACTAAGGCAGAAGGCAGTTCTGGAAGGTAACCTAGATGGACAGATGAAACATTAATTAAGGAACAATTCTCACTGAAATCTAACAATATCTCAGTCTGAAAATATACAAAATAGCGAGTGACCAGATAGACTGAGCAGCAATAAATATTTAAAACCACTGGATAACACTACAACCACTCAGTCGCCATTGATATTGAATGTATGGCAAAAAGATGCAATTCAAGTGAATGGTGACTGAGGCTAACACTCAGCCTAACATCATTTTTTGTGTTCCACATATTAAAGGAAATCTTGTAGGTTTAGAACAACATGAGTAAATTATGACAGAATTATAATTCATGGGTGTACTGTCCCTTTAAGTGTAATAATAACAGAATCACTAATCACTGCCCCTTTAACCTGAACATTTCATGCCTCGAAAGAAATAGACATATATAATGAGACAAACAAACAAATACATCTTATCTATTGTTCCACCTTTAGTAGATTTTGACAGTTTGCGTTCAGACACATTGCTAGTCAATAACCGTCAGCCTTTTAAGATATTATGAATGGATTCCATTAGACATATATTGAATTGAAACTGCTGTGTATATCCCCAAATGTGGATTATTCATGGTCAATTATCCAGTAGGCGTATGTGTCAGTTGAGAGAAACAATTTGACAGCAGGCTAGCAGTCGCCCAACAAGCTTGCTAACCGGTTGGCTAACTTAAGTACAACGAACAAATTCGAACAAACACCTGAATAAAGTGTATGCGTATAAAACAACTATTCTGGATATTACTCACGGATCCATGTGTTGTTCATGATCAATTCATTGTGCTGGTACTGTGAGAGGCAACTAGTAGCACAGAGTAATTCTGTAACGTTCAAAGAGCAAAACCAACAATTCTATGACGTCAGCTGGGGACACCTTGCTCTGATTGGCTGAAACTTGACCAGACAACGAGAACAGCACCGCCTACAATACAAAAGCTGTTCAGGGAACAGTGTTTATTTCGCTTTTAAAACATATCCAAGACCAGAAGTTAAGATAAACTGAACCCAAATCAGAATCCTTGAGCGTTTTTTGTCAACCATACAACAATCGCGAGTTTCTGAACGTGGCTCTTTTCCCAATTGAAAACGTGTTATATTCATTATACGTTGTTGTGTGTTTAATTTGACATAGCATGGTCAATTGTTGTTTTAACATGAAGTTGACATTTATTGCTACCAAATGTAATTCTAACGCAACACGTTTTTGCGTCCATCTGTGCTGTTTTTAAATTGTTTATCTATATAATCACACATTAGATGGACGTCTATTTGCTCTGTGTTTCGTTTTTTTTTTTTTTTCAGACGTTGCATTTTTAGATGTCCTATCAAGCTAAAATAACTTGTCTTGTGACACCTGTGATGCATCTAACTTTTTTTGGTCTGCATGGCTCAATCAATCAAACAATCTACACTTTACCTTTCCTCTTCTTTTTTTGTGTGCATATCGCCACTTACTGAGCAGGGAGGAGAATTTATAGACTTACAGTTGAAGTCAGAAGTTTACATATACATTGGCCAAATACATTTAAACTCAGTTTTTCACAATTCCTGACATTTAATTGTAGAACACATTCCCTGTCAGTTAGGATCACAATTATATTTTAAGAATGTGAAATGTCAGAATAATAATAGCTTTTATTTCTTTCATCATATTCCCAGCGGGTCAGAAGTTTACAGACAATTTGTTAGTATTTGGTAGCATTGCCTTTAAATTGTTTAAATTGTTGGTCAGACTTTTTGGGTAGCCTTCAACAAGCTTCTCACAATAAGTTGCTCAAATTTTGGCCCATTCCTCTGAACTTGTGTAACTGAGTCGGGTTTGTAAGCCTCCTTGCTCACACACGCTTTTTCAGCTCTGCCCACAAATTTTCTACTGGATTTAGGTCAGGGCTTTGTGATTGCCACTCCAATACCTTGATTTAGTTGTCCTTAAGCCATTTTGCCACAACGTTGGAGGTATCCTTGGGGTCATTGTCCATTTGGAAGATCCATTTGCGACCAAGCTTTAACTTCCTGGCTGATGTCTTGAGATGTTGCTTCAATATATCGACATAATTTTTCCTCTTCATGATGCCATCTATTTTGTGAAGTGCACAAGTCCCTCCTGTAGCAATGTGCACCCCCACAACTTGATGCTGCCAGCATGCTTCATGATTGGGATGGTGTTCTTCAGCTTTGAAGCCTCACCCTTTTTCCTCCAAACATTACAATGTTCATTATGGCCAAAAAGTTAAAAATAAAATTAATCAGACCACAGTACATTTCTCCAGAAAGTAAGATCTTTGTCCCCATGTGTATTTTCAAACTGTAGTCTTGCTTTATTAAGGCGGTTTTGGAGCAGTGGCTTCTTCCTTGCTGAGCAGCATTTCAGGTTATATCGAAATAGGATTTGTTTTACTGTGGATTTAGATACTTGTCTTCCTGCTCCCTCCAGGATCTTCACAAGGTCCTTTGCTGTTGTTCTGGGATTGATTTGTACTTTTCGCACCAAACTACATTCATTTCTAGGAGACAGAACGTGTCTTCTTCTTGAGCGGTATGATGGCTGCGTGGTCCCATGGTGTTTATACTTGTATACTATTGAATGCACAGATGAATGTTTGCACAGATGAACTTGCTCCCAAGGATTTGTGGAGGTCCACACATTTTTTTCTGAGGTCTTGGCTGATTTCTTTTTATTTTCCCATGATGACAAGCAAAGAGGTACTGAGTTTGAATGTAGGCCCTAATATTCATGAACAGGTACATCTCCAATTCAGTACAATCGGCTAATTTAATTGTCTAAAAGCTTGACATAATTTTCTTGAATTTTCCAAGCAGCTTAAAGGCACAGTTAACTTAGTGTATGTATACTTCTGACCCACTGGAATTGTGATAGTCAATTAAAAGTGAAACAGTCTGTCTGTAAACAATTGTTGGAAAAATTAGTAGATGTCCTAAATGACTTGCCAAAACTATAGTTTGCTAATATTAAATATGTGGAGTGGTTAAAAAAAATGAGTTTTAATGACTTCAACCTAAGTGTATGCAAACTTCTGACTTCATCTGTAAATATTGATCTGTTTCATACCCACGCTTAAATGATTGCTTCTAAAGATATGCCTGCATTCCAAATGTGATAATGAAGGGAGAACAATCAAGATATCCATGCTTTAAGATCGCTTCAAACAGAATATCCAATAGAAATTACTTAAAAAGTGAGTTCTGAATGACCCTTATTTTTGAGCCCCACATTTTTAGCCCTCCAAGGATCTCACAGTGGATGGTAAAGTCTTCGAAGGGAATAGGGCATAGGAATGATTACTTTTGCATGGAACACACCCATAGATTTAAACACTGGAGTCTTATGGATTACTTTTATGCTGCCTTTATGTGCATTTTGGAGCTTTAAAGTTTTGTCTGCCATTCACTTGCATCGTGAGGACCTACAGAGCTAAGATATTCTTCTAAAAATCTTCGTTTGTGTTCAGGAGAAGATATAAAGTCGTACACATCAGGGATGGCATGAGGGCGAGTAAATGCTGCGAGAATTTTCATTTTTGGGTGAACTATACCTTTAAGCTTTAATCAAACTCTGAATCTGATTAAATGGGAGAGACAATTTAATGACAGCGATTTAACCAATGAAAATGCTGTTTCTTTGACTGAAGGTGGTTATTCACCAATTCATGTTGAAAACATTTTCATCGAAGGCATTGGGACGCGATTTCCCTAGCATATGACATTCTTTATAATGTTGCTAATGATGGCTAATTACTACTGTCTCCCTGGAGTAAGGACTGGCCACCTACATTTATAATAAAACTCTTACTGGTGCGCATGGCGAGCCAACTCTCCAACCTAATTAAAACGAAATCTGGTAGGGACGTAAATATATATTTTTAAATGTGTAAAGTTAATCAGATATACATTTGTCTATTTCAAACGTCGCTTTATCGTCGTTGAAGCGTGCAGCTCGGCGCACTTGTAGTGTTTACAAGGCAGTCTTGGAAGAATCCAATAACAGAAAGAGGGATTCTTTTTGTTGTCTAGATGGGAAGCATCGTGGCATTTTACAGGTCTCGCATTTGCATTTACGCTGTAACATTTCCTTCGTAAAATAACATGTCTTGTCTGAAAAAAGTGAGCAGGGAGTTGGACGATCTTGGAGAGGTGCATCAAGCTCTTCGTGGAATCATCCGCTGCTGCTGTTAATGTTGACAAGTTGAACGAGTGTGCTGCTGTCTGTACAACGCACAGAGGAGAGAGGTAATATTGATCATTCTTCCGCACCGCTATATCTGTTTTTACCTGTATGATCAACTGATCTAGAGACTGAAAGTTTATTTCACAAACCCAAAGGCTTATGCGTTAATTCGTTTGCGCGTATCTGAACTGATCGAAGATAGTAGAGTATTTACTGTCTATCATGTGAGCAGTTGTTCGGCTCTAGTATGATACATTTCGTTCTTACGTTTTTACTACAGTGCGTGTTTGACATCTCATAATGGTTGTATGCTTTTAAGCGTTTGGAGATGTATCACTTGGCTACAACTGGTATTTATCTACGTTGTTTTCGTTAAGCCTATAGTAGGCGACCACGCGTGCACAATGAGGCGCTCGTGCTTTAATTTGACCGCGAGTGTTTTGATTATGATAATCATATTGAAGAATCGCTCATTAGGTCTGCGGAAAACCAGAGCACCGATTTGCGGGGATTATTTTGAATAGTGCGCAAGAAAATGGGCTACACCAAAAATGTAGATGATCAAAAGTAATTATTATTTCGGATCTGATTCTAAACATCACCCATTTATGAACACTGTGTGAAACATTATATTGGAACAACGAGTCCCTAGTGATGGTAATACATATGACGTGATTTTAGATGTACCAAATACGTGCGTATCGTAATGCGTCATAAAGAGCAGTCACGATCTTTTAAACCTGCTTTTTATTTGAATACTTATTGGGAATTTTCTATGGTAGCGCTTTCCTCTGGAGCCATTTTATTAGATAACAATTGCACGCTAAATCCATCGCTGTTCTTCAAATATGTCTTGAAAGAGTTTATCAAGCCTTTTTTTTTACACTTACACTTGCAGTGTGCAAAAAATAGATTGAGTGAGACTGGCATGTGTATGCAGTGTCTTATGAATGAATATACTGTAAGTAGCAGGCATCATTAATAGCTTATTTTCTGTTTTAACAGGGTTTCCACAGGTAGATGCTTACACTTAATAAGGAATATGCAGCTATCATTATTTAATGGAAGTAATTAATGTTGAACATTTTAAGCAGTTTTTCATCATCTGCCAAAATGAGCATTTCAGGCGCATTATAGTGTCTTGCTAGCTGTCCAGAGGACAGTAACTCAAGTCTTTTGAAATATCACAGAATTCACACAGCTTGTCTTACCATAACAAAATGTGGGTGAACATGCTCCATATGCCTAATTCCCTTATAATACTTTATCCTTAAAGGGATAGTTTATCCAAAAATTAAAATTCAGTTATTGTTTCCTCACCCCTGTGTTGTTATAACCCCATATGAATTTCTTTCTTTTTCTTAACACAAAGGAAGAAATTGTGAAAAATTGTTGTGCTTTGTGATGTCATAAAATGGCAGTTTATGGTGGCCACATCTTCAGGCCTCAAAGGGACACAAAAGTATAATTCAGAAGACTAATTATTTATTGTATGCGACCAGGGTTGGGAAGGTTACTTTTTAAAAGTATTCAAACATACTGTAAAATGTAATTTGTAACATATTCTGTTAGATTACTTGAGGTCAGTAACTTGATCTATACTTTGAATTACTTCTTCAGCACTGGCAGATTTGTTCAATTGTTTTGACTGTAAATGAAATAAGAGAATACCTTTCACTGTAACAATAAAAAAAAAAAAGCTTTTTTTTGAAAAAAAAAAAGCTTAAATATCTTATGCAGTTTTGCTACTCAAGTAAATTGATCTTGTTTTAAGGATTCATTTTACACAAGGTTAACTCTTTTTGCTGCTCCAAACTTCAAAACCCAACAAAGTGTACACAAGGCCATCCTTTTCTTATTGTATGCAGATTCTGTTCATAGAATGAGGCAGAAAATATATTTTTTGTAGCTTTTTAAGACTACAAAGACTACATAACCACATAAAAACATTGACAAGGCATGTCATTGTGTATTTATTGGATTTATGTTTCATCTGTCAAAGCATTTCTAACTGTTTTTTAAGCTGTATAAACTCAACGTAGCTACTCTATTAAGCTCCCAAGGGAAAGTTCCTCACAGAAGTCATATCCACCTTTTCACTCACACAGTATTTCAATTGTTGTATACAGTACTAATATTTAGTATTTTAAATACATAATCCTATTTATTGCATTACTCCCCAACCCGTATGTGACTCATGTCTTGTTATGAAGGAATATGATAAGGTTTGGTGAGAAACAAAATTAAATCTAATATATTAAGGGAAACTCTTGACTGATCGTTGATCTCTTGTGCATGTTCATGAGACTGCACGCAAGCTTTAGAGCTGCTTGCATGAGAGCAGTAGTTACACTGCAGTTGCTTGCGAGGTGGGGCGTTCAAGCGAAGACTCTTTTGTTTTGCTTCAATAGGACCACCAGCGATATTAACAACAGAAAACACAACACAGCTGCACACAAACTAGAAAACGGAACTAACAAAACATGTCTGAAGAGTTTGTAGTCAAGGAATAGATGCATTTCTATGCCCAGCCTTGTTTGTTTGAATTGCTGGGGTGAGAAAATAATCACTGAATTTTCATTTTTGAGTGAACTATCCCTTTAAGGTAAGCCTGATGGATAGGCGTGCAGCCACGTTTCACTGGGTGGCATTTCAGTTGGTGCATGTTAGGCTTATACACCGCTGTACTTTTCACTTTACTGGCTGTAATTTGTTATTAGTGAGGCTTAAAGGCACTTGAACAATGACTTGAAGTCGTATTCAAAGTCAATATTAACACATTCTTTGATCTGTTGAAATTTATTTTTTTATTTATTTAAACAATCTCACCTAGTTGAGTGGTGAGCTTGTTAAATCAGACAGCACTGTCATCCATGGCACATTGCAAACTGCTTTGCTTGTCAAGAGAGAATGTTGAAATATTAAGTATATCTGCTTCATTCAAAGGTGAAAAGAGTTACATTTTGCTCCATTTCATAATTGAAAATAGTTGAAAAATAGTGTGGTTCATGGATGAATGCTGCCAGTCATTTAATTCATTATTTTTTCATCAGGAGGGGAGACTGGCACAGATTCATGCGCATGTGTTCTCGATTAAGAGTTTAATTTGTATATAATACTCACTCTTGAATTATGGACATCAGTGTGCAGCAAGGTCCAGTGTTTGAGTTCAGCTTTAAAGGGTAGTCTCTAAAGCTCCACTCTTTCTCTCTCTCTCTCTCTCTCTCTCTCTCTCTCTCTCTCTCTCTATCTTTGTCTTGACTGTTAGCCCCATATTACTTTTTCAGTGCTCTGGAATAATAACTGTGGAAGGTAAGTCCCTCGGTTCTGCCTGCATGATATTTAGCTCATTTGATATATTAATGAAGTATCCTCATTATGTAAGCTTTTCTCCTACCTACTCTGTTTGAAACTCATTGCAGGTCTGTTGCTGTGTTATACAATCAGAAGCTTTGGTTTGCAGTCACATCAAGTATGAAAGTCTAGCTGTCTGTAAATCCAATTAGTAATGGAGTCATGTTTTAAAATGTAAACAAATCTTGGTGGTACATCATAATGACTTCATTGTTTATATACTGTACCTCATAATGTAGCATGATAATACTTAGTTTTATTGTTGGTTTATTTGACCATGTTTGAATGAATTGGTTGTAGGGTGAAAAAAAGGGAAAGTAAGAGGTTTCCCTGTGAGGGAGAATTACTCTTTATGGGCACACACGATGGCTTGATGGCTTGCCCTGTCTATCCTAGGCCATTTGGTATGTTTTTGGTAAAAAAAAATGAGCGATACATACACTTGCAGACTTTTTTTTTTTTGGCACCTGCTCTGAATAATTTCTCTTGCAAAATTGCCTTTTTTGGCAGTATTGCAGAAATTCATTGTTTCATTGTCTTAAGTATATTTAATCTTTTCAGCTCATAAATCATGTAAAAGAGTTGTATGTATTTGCAGAAAGCAGGATTAGTGTGCAGAGCGACACTATTGTTTGTACTGCTTTGGGACTGTTTATGATTGAGAAGGTCTAAGAAATGTCAGGCCTTCAGGATGAAGGATGGTACGGGTCGGGCATACATTTTGTTGTTATTAGGGTTTTGTGAGTGATTTTGATGTCATCATCATTGCAGTGCATTTGAAGACCTGCTCTAATTTTTGAGTAGTACCAACAGTTCAACAATGCTTAATTTATGTAACCCCATATCTACCACTTTTCTTCCACATTGTAATCCTAGTCCTAGTAATCCTTGCTAATAGGGCATTGACCTTCTCAGGTTTTACTGCGCTTACTTAATTGCCACAGTCCTTTGCCAAAGTTCATTTCAGAGAGAATTACATTTAGTTAAAAAAAAAAAAAAGTTTACAGAGAATTTCATTTAATGCCCATACTCCGGTTACAAGCAATCAGTGAGATTCTTTTTTTCACTTAAGAGAACCAATTTGTTTTTCATGCTATTTTTTTTATTTTATTTTTTAAGTCTGTGTTTGTTGTTGTCTGTTAATTTATTTGCTGAAAACTGGCTTTGATTGTGAAGTGATGTGTCCTAACATAAATAACCTGGAAAAATTATTTATTTATTTTTCTTGGCATAGATGCAATAATTTGTAATAATTTATTTGTGGCATTATGACATGTTTGCTGGTGGTTAAGCTGTTCACCTTTTTTCTGGTATAGTTTGTTTATTCTAAGCAAATACCAAAAAAAAAAAATCCCTCTTTATCAGCTGAGAGATGAGTAGCTGATTTTATTTGATGCCACATTTGATTTGAATTTTTCAGTTTTTTTCCAGAGGACTTTTTAAATAATTCAAATGGGCAGATTCAACTCATATAGAGCTTTATTGGCAAGATAAACTTGCAAATGCATTATTATACGCTACATACATATATAAAACAAAATGAATGTTGAATTTTAATTGGCTGAAGTGTGAAATCTCAAAACTATTATTTTCTGTGGCTGCCATTCAGTCTCCATTCCGCACACATTGTGTATAACTCGTGCAGTTTCGCTTTTGACACTGGTTCAGATGACAGTGAGTGGGCACATTTGGGCAATGCTAATAGATACGGCAGCTTGCCTGTATCTCTTCCACACCTGGCTCACCACTTGCGGTCTCCATCAGGACCATAACCAGGGTTTGAAAATTAGTGAGGTCTGGGGTGGGGTGCAACGAATAATACCACAAGTACAGTTATGTTTAAAAAAAATTTTTTTTTACCAATGATATTAGTAAGCCCGAAGAAGCGACGTGACACCCCCCTCTACATCCCTTGGCCCCACCACCCATTGGAGAAACCGCAGGAGTTGGGTGCGCTGCCATATGGGTGGCGGTGAAGGCCATGGGTCTCGACGGACCAGACCCAGGCAGCAAAGGCTAGCTCTAGGGACGTGGAACGTCACCTCACTGGGGGAGAGGGAGGTGGAGCGTTCCAGTTAGAACTGGTGGGGCTTACTTCGACGCACAGTTTTGGCTCTGGATCCGTACTCCTGGATAGGGGATGGACTCTATTCTCCTATGGAGTTTCCCAGGGTGTGAGGCGACGGGCGGGTGTGGGGATACTTACGAGTCTCTGGCTGAGCGCCGCTACGTGGAGTTTACCCTGGTGGACGAGAGGGTCGCCTCCATATGCCTACGGGTTGTGGGCGGGAAAACTCTGACTTTTTTTTGTGCATTTGCACCGAACAGCAGTTCACAGTATTCTGCCTTCTTGGAGACCCTGAATGGAGTCCTGAATAGGGCCCCAGTAGGGGACTCCATAGTGATGCTGGTTGACTTTAACACGCACGTGGGAAATGACAGGGACACCTGGAAAGGCGTGACTGGGAGGAATGGCCTCCCTGATCTGAACCTGAGTGTATGTTTGTTATTGGACTTTCTGTGCTAGTCATGGATTATATATAACAAACACCATGTTCGAACATAAGGATGCTCATAAGTGTACATGATACCAGAGCACCCTAGGTCGATGATCGATTTTGTAATTGTGTCGTCGGATCTGAGGCCATATGTTTTGGACACTCGGATGAAGAGAGGGGCATAGCTATCAACCGATCACCATCTGGTAGTGAGTTGGGTCAGGGGGTGGGGAAAGACTCTGGACAGACCTGGGAAGCCCAAGCAAGTAGCGCGGGTGAACTGGGAACGTTTGGAGGAGGTCCCCTGTCCGCAAGATCTTCAACTCACACCTCCGGCGGAGCTTTTCAGGCATCCCTGCGGAGGTTGGGGACATTGAACCGGAGTGGGAAATGTTCAAAGCTTCCATTGCCGAAGCCACGGTGGAGAGCTGCGGCCTCAAGGTTTTAGGTGCCGCAAGGGGTGGTAACCCTTGAACACCGTGGTGGACACTGGTGGTCAGGGAAGACATCCGACTGAAGAAAGAGGCCTTCCGGGATTTGTTGTCCCGGAGGTCTCCGGAGGCAGTTGCAAGGTACCGAGAGGCCCAAAGGGCTGCGGCCTCGGCCGTGATCGAGGCAAAGCAGTGGGTGTGGGAAAAGTTCGGGGAAGCCATGGATAAGGACTTTCGGTCTGCACCAAAGTGCTTCTGGAAAACCGTCCGCCACCTTTGGAGGGGGAAACGGGGAACCATCCAAGCTGTATACAGCAAAGATGGGATGCTGTTGACCTCAACGAGGAGGTTATTGGGCGTTGGAAGGAACAATTTGAAGAACTCCTAAATCCCAACATGCCCTCTATGCTAGAGGCATAGCCGATGGGGGATCAGATTCTATTTCCCTGGGGGAGGTTACTGAGGTAGTCAAACAATGGCAGAGCCCCGGGGATTGATGAGATCCGACCAGAAATGCTGAAAGCTTAGGATGTGGAGGGGGTGTCCTGGATGACACGCCTCTTCAACATTACGTGGAAGTCTGGGACAGTGCCTAAGGAGTGGCAGAATGGGGTGGTGGTTCCCCTCTTCAAAAAAGGGGACCAGAGAGTGTGTGCCAACTACAGGGGTATCACACTTCTCAGCCTCCCTGGTAAAGTTTACTCCAAGGTGCTGGAGAGGAGGGTTCAGCTGATTGTCGAACCTCGGATTGAAGAGGAACAATGTGGGTTCCGTCCTGGCAGTGGAATGATGGACCAGATCTTTACTCTTGCAAGGATCCTGGAGGGGTCCTGGGAGTATGTCCATCCGGTCTACATGTGTTTTGTGGATCTGGAGAAGGCATATGACCAGGTCCCCCGGGAGAGATTGTGGGAGGTGCTGCGGGAGTACGGGGTGGGGCGATCCAATCCCTGTATGACCAAAGCGAGAGCTGTGTCCGGGTCCTCGGCACGAAGTCGAGTTCGTTCCATGTGGGGGTTGGTCTCCGCCAAGGCTGCGCTTTGTCACCAATCCTGTTTGTGATATTCATGGATAGGATATCGAGGCATAGTCAGGGTGGGGAAGGTGTGCGGTTCGGTGGGCTGGGGATCTCATCGCTGCTTTTTGCAGATGATGTAGTCTTCATGTCATCATCGGTCCGTGATCTTCAGCTCTCACTGGATCGCTTGGCAGTCGAGTGTGAAGCGGCTGGGATGAGGATTAGCACCTCTAAATCTGAGGCCATGGTTCTCAGCAGGAAACCGATGGAGTGCGTACTCTGGGTAGGGAAGGAGGTATTGCCCCAAGTGAAGGAGTTCAAGTACCTCAGGGTCTTTGTGAGGGGACAATGGAGCGGGAGGTTGGCCAGAGAATCAGGGAAGCGGGGGCGGTATTGCAGTCGCTCTATCGCACCGTTGTCACGAAAAGAGAGCTGAGCCGGAAGGCAAAGCTCTCGAGCTACTGGTCAATTTTTGTTCCTACCCTCACCTATGGTCATGAAGGGGAAAAGAACTGGGTCATGACCGAAAGAACTAGGTCGCGAGTACAAGCGGCCGAAATGAGCTTCTCAGAAGGGTGGCGGCTTCTCCCTTAGAGATAGGGGGAGGAGCTCGGAGTAGAGCCACTGCTCCTTTGCGTCGAAAGGAGTCAGTTGAGGTGGTTTGGGCATCTGGTAAGGATGCGCCCTGGGCGCCTCCCTAGGGAGGTGTTTCAGGCACGTCCAGCTGGGAGGAGGCCTCGGGGAAGACCCAGGACTAGGTGGAGAGATTACATCTCCACACTGGCCTCAGAATGCCTCAGGGTCCCCCAGTCAGAGCTGGTTAATGTGGCTCGGGATAGGGAAGTTTGGGGACCCCTGCTGGAGCTGCTGCCCTCGCAGCCCGACTTCGGACAAGAGGTTGAAGATGGATGGATGGATGGATGGATGATATTGTGAAATTTTAGCTTCTAAATTAGATGAAATGTCATTGTCTTCATCATAGCCATTGTTTGCATATTTGAGATTTCATACTGTAGTCTGTACTGTTGTACTAGTGTAGTGTGCTACTGTTTTTGAACATTTAAGAGAATGTCATGATGGTCTTCAGGGCCGTATTAAGACTACATAGTCCCCCTTGCAAAAAAAAGTAATGTGTATATAATGAGATCAATTAAATATCTTGAAATATGACAAAGTTTAGGTTTTGCTGTTCTTTCTTTTCATAAAACTTCTCATTAGTTTTAAACACTGTTTTGAAAAACGTGGCCATTTTAGACTTGCTTAGACTAACTCCACAGCACTTGTACAGAAAAGTCATTGTCCGTCTGTCCTCACGTCATGTTCTAGTACTGTATGAATGATTAGGTAACATTTTAACTCCTCTGTTTGGGCTGCACCCAGCTAATCCTCTTTTCCCAATCCCTTCTGCTCCGTACTGTGTCAGGGCATTGGTTTGATTTATGAAAATGTGATTGGTGGAAATTTCCAGCCATTTCCCAGTTCAGCTCTCATTTTCCTCTCCTAGCTCCAGTTACTCATTCCACATCCTGGCTAGCCAAGGAGATGCTTCCTGTTACACATGACCATGTTCCAACAATGACACTGTCCAAGCAGGTTGATGTGGCATGTCCTGTCGTACTTATTTTGGTGTGTGTGGATTAACCCTGACTTGAATATGCCCAAGGATAAGAGCTGCTTAATTGTAATCACTGGGGTTTCCAGGGAAGTTAAACACTACCCTCTGTGTGTCTGATTAAAGGTCAGGGGCTAAACAGTAGATACTAGTTCACCTGGCTAAGACAGCCTTGCTGAAAAACCAGCTTAGACCAGCATTTTTACTCTAAATATTTTGGCCCATTTTTAAGATTTACATATTCAAACACTTTTGGAATCTGATGACTCCTCCTTAGCTCCAGTGCCCTTCTGGTGTAGCAAAGTGTTTTCTGTGTGGTTGCACACTTCAAGATCTCAGCAGATATAGTTCCTAATCCAGGTAGTGTTTGGCTACTGCATCATGAATACGGAATATTATAATATACACTCATTTGACATTTCTGCTCTTTGCTTTTGGGAAGTAAACTTAATTCGAACGCAGGGAGTGAAGACACCAAGACTGCCATCTTTGTGCAAATTAAGCCCATTTATTTCACGCAAGGTGAGGCTTTTCATGGTCTTAAATTTAGATTATCCTTTCATTTCTATTTTGATAGAATGAATGATGATTTGGGCCATAGCTCATATATTCTATACTTATTTGTACAATCCAAAATCTGATGTGCCTTCCATCAGTGAGTTGAGATGGGTCACCCTTATTTTTTTGTTATTTTTGTATGTGCTGCCTGTGGTAGGAAGGGCTGTGGGAATAGAATGTCCTAATGATCTGGACTGCTCTGCTGAAGCATGATCCACAGCCCCCGTGAGGCACGCCTGATCTGTATACCCTCCATGAAAAGGATCTTCACTGCGAGTACAGATGAGAGGGGCTGCTGTCACAGTGTCCTCGCAATGCTGATATCTGGACAAAACATTAGTCAAAACTTACTTTCTTAGTTTCCATTTGTATAAATATTCATAGCTTTCTTGTGTGAAAAATTACTGTTCGGAAAAATTTAATTAGCAGTGCCCAGAAAACACTCACTGACTTCATTCCAAAGCCTCTTTCTCTCTAGCTCACCACAGCCATGCCAGAATTGCTAGGGATTAACTAAGACTGTGGTTTGAATACATTTCTCCAAATCTCTTAAAATCGAGGTTTATCCCAGGAACCTTGCATGGCACTCATTGTTTCCCTCTTTAGTACAAAAACATTACAAAAACCATTTCAAAGGTGAAGTGTGCAATTTCAGCGACACCAAACAGAATGGCAAAAATTATTCTTTCAGACACTTCCCCGCCTACCATTGTTTGGAATAACAGATTGTCCAGTCTCAATCTCGCAGCATTGCTTAATGTCAGACCTTGTCATGTTGCTAAAGAAAACAGATTGCAATTCCATTTGGTGCTGCTAGTGGTGGAGAAATTACATTCTTCACCTGTAGCATTTTGTTTGAGCCTCATATGCCTGACAAAAGCATCTAGAAGGTTTGAACATTGTGAATATTGCAAAATAATGACTGCTTTACAACAGGTTTCCCAAACAGTCCCCATCTGATCAGGCATACAGGTAGTCCTGCTTCAAAACTCATGCGATGTGGTTGAGCCAAGGTTGCTTTTACGGCCTAGTCAAGATGCTAAACAATGTTTTCACAGTGCCACAGTGTTTTTTTTTTTTTAAGAAGTAAACCTTCAAATGGCGTACATTTGACTCTGCATCTTACAGTAATAGTTTAACATCCAGATAATGGGCTTTAAAGGAATAGTTCACCCAAAAATGAAAATGGTCTCATTATTTTCTCACTCTCATGCTATCCCAGATGTATATGACTTTCTTCTGCAGAACACAAACTACGATTTTTAGAATATCTCAGCTCTATTGGTCATTCAGTGCAAGTGCTTCAAAAACTCAAAGGCAGCATAATAGTAATCTATATGACCCCAGTGGTTAAATCTATGTCTTCAAAAGCGAGATGATGGGTATGGGTAAGAAACAGGTCAATGTAAGTTCTTTCTTTTTTCTTTTTTTTTACTATAAAGCTACATTTTCACCAGCCTTCCTATGTGCATTCACGGGAGTTCTTCTTTTGTTTTTTGATGATCTGCTTACTTTGCATATGGCCACTTACTGGGCAGGGAGGAGAAAGAAAAAAAAAGTAGGTAAGGTAAGTAAAATAATAAATAAATCATATTCACACAACAGCCTAGTAGGTGGCAATATGCATGAAGAATGCAAATCTTGTGAATGCAAAGTGCTCTTGATTGTCATTGAAGGCTTATAGCAGGAGGCAGGATTGCTGAGCTACATGCAGGTTTGGGATGAATAGTCTCATAAAGGAGCTGTCAGATAAATGCTTTTCTGCTAGTGCTTAAGACTGGGCAGGAAATAAAAGGAAGCCTCTGTTATAGGCTGGATGTGGCAGGATGAACTGCCAGCCTTCCTATCAGTGTGTCTTTATTCATACCGGGCTCCTTGGCCAACTCTGAAGCCCGGTCCAGTGTGGGCAAAAAAGGGGGGTGATGAAGAACTCAGGACCAGCTGGAGTTGAATGCTAGTAGACTGAGGGCTGTCACATCTGTGATTGCGAGATCCCAGCCACAGGACTGGGTGTGCTGACAGTCTGTTCCAAAGCCTAGTGAGCTGCTTACAGTGGGATCATTTTAAATGGACAATTCATCCAAAAATTAAAAGTAATTTACTCGCCCTCATATTGTGTTGAACCCATATGGCTCCCTTTCACAAACCACAAAAGGAGATGTTTAGCAGAGTGTTTGCCTCACTTCTTTTCCATACAGTGAATGGTGACTGAGGCTAACATTCTGCATAACATATCCTTTTGTGTTCCACAGGGGACAGTCATACAAGTTTGGAACTACACAAGAGTGAATAAAGGATGAATATTGATTCTCTAAATGATCAGTGATCATTTTTAAATTAAGGATCTATCTTATCATTCAATTAGAGCTGCACGATTTTGACAAAGTCATATTGCAATTTGAACTGCAATATGATAAACGAAAAACTACTTGGTGATTGCTTTTGACCAAAATTAGGCATGTTTTGCCATGGTTTACTGCCAATAAAAAGACTGGGCTACTGTTTTAGTTCACACTTGAGTTCTCTTAAAAAGAACCAAAGAACCTTTTTCACTTCAGTCAAAAACACAAATAAACACTGAAGCAAAGAGAAAAAAAAACACTGTCTTTTTCATATTCACATTGTAGCTGTCCAGCGTGTACTTGGTTTTTATCCACTTTGTGACAATGTCTCAGCCCACTATTCATCATTATTTTGTGTTACCCAGTCAACTTGAATATTATATTATTGTAATGTTTATTAATTAATGTATTTATTATAAAATAGTAAGATATTTTGGTAATACAATTTAAATAAAATTCACAGGGCATTAATTTAGTAGCTACATATATGCAGAGTGTTGCAAATGGTCAATTATGAGGTCACTTCCATGATGCTTAGAAGGCAGTTTTTTTTGAACAGCACTATAGAGAGACAGACAGACAGTCATGCTCATTGACAGAGATGACTCTGGAGGTCCTCATCTGTCAAACTGTGAGAGGAAATGACTCTTGCTTTTCTGGGCTTGTGAGACTCTTTAGGCTTTTATCAAACTGATGGTGTTCCAATTGTCGGATTTTTCAGCCATATCCTCTTTGGTTCATCTGCATTTATACTGTTTTCCTCTTCTTCTTTTTTTTTAAACAGTGAAACCAACTGAGAGTCTGTTACTTCATTGCTGGTGATGAAATTGATTGCGACTTTTGCCGAGGCATGCTAAATTAGAGTGGAAGAAGGGAAATACGGTATGCGTGAATTCAAACCATGAATCATAATATACTCAGCCAGCAGTCTTATGGGTGTAAATACAGGGCAGATTTAGTACACACTGCAAATGCACAAAGTAATTTTACATTCTTGCAAGTGTGTCAGTTGTTTTGCATGAAGGTTTTTTTTTTTTTAATGTTAACATTAGTTAAAGCAATAGTTAACATGAACTAGAAATGAGCAATACTTTTTTTCTATATTTTTTCCTAGTTTCTATAGTATTTCTGTAACTGCTGAACTCCTGGGACTTTCATGCACAACAGTTTCTAGAATTAACACCGAATGGTGCTAAAAACAGTTCTGTGGACAGAAATGCCTTGATATGAGAGGTCAACAGAGAATTGACTGACTGGTGTGAACTGACAGAGTCATTTGTAACTCATATAACCGTTCTGTACAGCTGTGGTGAGAAGGAAAGCATCTCAAAATGCTATTCTGAGATGCAGGTTGGTGCTGTTTTGGCGGCACGAGGGGGACCTACACAATATTTTGCAGGTTGTTTTAATATTGTAGCTGATCGGTGTGTGTATTTTTTATATATATATATATATATATATATATATATATATATATATATATATATATATATATATAATTTTAATAATAACCCCGAAAAGGGTCTAGCAAAAGATATAACTTCATTCAATTTGCATCCTAAAAAAAATTGCAAAGCCGGATCAACAAAGAGAGCAGACGTTTAGGCACATTGCTTTCTTCAATGCTCATGTTGTAAAAGACGTTCACCCATTTTAACAAGTCTTAATTAAAAATTGCAACCAGCTGGGCCTAATGAGTTAACAAGGATAAACCTAAATAGACTAAATGTACCTAAGTGGAATCTAGAATCAACAGGGTCCAAGGGTGCACTGCAGACACAAAATAAAATCACCACTGTAACAAAATTACATTTAAAAAAAACAAAAAACACACACACATTATAAAAAAAACAGGATAGATCATCTTCTTCGTTCATACCACTTGGAGCTAAAGATTTAAGTACAAAAAATCCAAAAAGCCTACCTCTGTAACAATTTCTTATCTCTGTCTCCACCTCTCCTCTGAGGTAAAATCCTCTTGATGCCCAAGAATTTCAAATATGACAACGAATGTTTAGCCAAATTAAAATGCTGAAAATTGGAGATGTACCATCTTGTCTTCTAATAGCACTCATATGTTAAATAATCATTGTGTGCAATGCACGTTTCATTTTGCCTATATATAGCAAAGGGCATGGACAAATTCTTATATAAATGATATATGTAGTTCTACATGGAATCAGTTTTCTGATGAGGATGTGTGAACGAACTGCATTTAACATATTGAGAACAAGATGTACAGTTGTTACAAGGAAAATTACCCTGGGCATCAACAAGGGTAGTCGGAGGAAAGATATAAGTATCTGCATGAACAAGTTTATCCCACAAATTGGACCTCCTAAAAAACAATTAGGCTGAATGAAATGCTTTAATTAGCATTGGGATTTTATCACAATCTCATAAACCTCCAGCAACCCTCTTAAAACCCTAGGGATTTGCAAATCCCCATTTGGGAAACCCTGTCTCAGGGCAACATGGTTCATTTTACTCCCTGTACGTTTAAGAGGAATGTAAGCAAAAGGGAAACCTTCCAGATCAGAAGCTTTCTAATTAAACCTCACGAAGCCCAGAAGAGAGTTGAATAGGGAGGGAATGGAGAGACAGTGAACAGAATAGCGAAAGAGTTGAAAATGGAGAAAGTAAAATGACTGAAAAAGTAAAAGACTGATTCATTGATGTTTGAGAAAAATATGGATTGGCAGAGAAAAGATGTAGCAGAGAGGTTGAGGAGGGTGGTGAAATGTGAAATATGGAATTTGTGGGTGCTGTTAGGGCTCAGGGATAAATTTTATAGACTGTTTTCATAGTTAATTAAATATTAAATATATTCTATCCCATCGAAGTGCCCAATTATGCTGTTTATACCCTAAACTCTGCAGTCTGTTGGAAATTCATTGCATGTGTTCTAGACATTGTCTTTTTTTTTGTGTCATGGCTGGGTCTAAGGGGGCCAAGATTTTCCATGTAGGACCCCCCCCCCCCCCTGCAATTTTTGACAGCCCCCGAACTAACAGCGAAACAATCAAAGGGGACAAACCCAAGCAAGATTATCATGGAGGAGCTGAGGATCATAAAGATCATATCCTATTACCACCCCTTTTCAATGTCAACATTATTTAGTGTAAATGTTATTAACATCTTGTGAGTCCTGTCAGAGAAGGCAACCAAATAAGCTGACTAAATAACCTTGGCAACTCAACATGACACCCAAATCCATAAATGCTGTTTGCCTTACTTAGATATCTGAAAATGTGCCAGGAAAGGTTAATACTACAATGATTTAAATCCAAATTCTACATCCACCCATCTGTTAAATGGAATATTCCATCAGTCATCTTATATTTCTGGTATTAAAGGATATTTTATTTATGTAAAAACTTTTTTTTATATATTCTACTATGATTAAATGGTCTTGTAATACATATGAGAGCTCTAGACTACTGCTCTAGATCATTTACAAAGAGATATTATGTTTTCATTTCATGGGAAGATAATTATTACAAGTCCATGATCATCTGTATATTTTACTATGCCCAGTCATAGGCTTTGTGAGCTTTAGATAAATAATTTCTGTTACCAGATGTTTTCTGTATCATACAGTATGTTGAGCCATCTATTTCCATGGCTCACGGCATTCATTCCTAGAGTGCTGTTATGTGTCTGTATCCCTGTCACCTCATCAGAGATGGTGTCATTGTTTGAATAAACCATGATGCATAAACAGGGTAGGGGTGCAGCACTTTTCGAAAGCTCAGAGGGGCCACCAGAAAGGATGAGATCGTAAGTGATCTCTCCTAGGCTGTCTGCAGCAGTGGAAACCATTACATGCCTCCCCCTGTACATCCCTAAAGGAAGTCAGCAAGCCTAAGGCATTTTTATGAGCATAACCCATGACATATCTGTGAATAATGTTACATGGTCCTTAAGGCCCGATGTGTGGCGTACTGTAAACCAGACACATTACAGTGTGGAGTTAAACTTATCAAACTATTACCATTTCAGTGTTTCATACAGAAGTTGTTTTTACAATGTGGCAGTTCCACACTATGCTTGGTCTTATGTTTTTAATCAAAATACCATTTATGAGAACAGTACTCTTTGTAAATGTGTATTGGTATTGACATTTTGTTCTATAAAATCCAGTCAGTGAGTGTTTACATGTTCAATTTTACACCGATAATGCTACACCGATAAAGCTGACAATGTGTGTGGTCATTTAAACGCCTAAAATGCATTAGATATCTCACTAAGGGAGTCACCTTGGGCGTGACCAATCCTGGAAGCACTAATAACACCACCGTTCCATTATCAGGGTACGGTCATAAATGGTAAATGGTCTGCACTTATATAGTGCCTTTTTAACCTTAGCAGGATTTAAACGGGTCTCATTCACCCATTCAATCTCACACACCAATGACAGCAGAGGTGCCATGCAAGGCGCTAGCCTGCCATTGGGGGCAATTTGGGGTTCAGTGTCTTGCCTAAGGACACTTTGGCATGTGGAGTCATGTGGGCCGGGAATCAAACCACCAACCCTGCGATTAGTGGCCAACCTGCTCTACCACCTGAGCCACAGCCGCACAGCCGCACACCATAAACAGTTTAAGCATAGCTAAATCAATTGCTGTTTTCTTGCGTTGTCCGATTTAGAATTATAATTTTGTAAATTAGAATTCTCTCTACTATTATTCTGACATTTCACATTCTTAAAGTAAAAACCGACCTAAGAATGTTTTCCGCCAATAAATGTCAGGAGTTGTGAAAAACTTTAAATGAGTTTAAATGTATTTGGCTAAGGTGTATATAAACTTCTGACTTCAACTGTATATCTGCCAGCAAACACAAAGTAATTGAAATACATATTGTCTAATTATTCTCTTTATATTATTCTAAGGTACGCAGTCTTTTTATCTAATCACATTCAATTTAGACTTCTGTGGAGCTGTAGATTTCGCAGCAGCACATTGGAACCACTGAATACCAATGCAGGAAACACCATGCTTTTTCCACCCAGATGCAGAAGATATGTGGAAATTACTGGAAGGTCTGGCCCCTTGTCTGCCACCTTCACTTCACAGTTTTCTGTGATATACCGTTTTTCATCAAATATATATTATGTGTCAAACACCCTCAGGTGAAAGAGAAAGGTTGATAGGAAGATTTTTGAAGGGTTGAAAAGAGTTTGATTGCTCTGGCTTCTGCCATTACAGAGACAGCGCTTCAAATCTTTGGCCAATTTCTTTTAAACCGTTTTCAAAGGAACTTCCTGAACGAAGAGCGCTGGTGTTTTTTTACTTTTCTCATTCGATTTCCTTTAAAAAAAAAAATTTTTTATTACTTCAATTATCTTTACTGGAATCTCCATTTCTGACCTTTTTGAAAGCTTCAAAGAGTGAGAGAAAAGTTAAATAGAACTCGAAGACATGATTTTCATATGAATACACTCATGTTTTGACCTTGTAGGGTGGCATTAATTCAACAGTCTCCCACTTCTGTACTAATAATCCCCATCCATATGCTGCAAATCCCTCGCAGCTTCCACTACAAACAATTCTCCCAGCAGTCTTTACCGCACAACTCCCCGGCCTCCAGTCCAGATGTTCTCTTAGTGCTGCTTTTTAATATTCAGGAAGTGGATCAGAAAATAATTAAACATGGCGACAAGTGATGCGACCCCAATTACCTCGTTCCTTTGCGGTTGTGACATGAACAAAATGAAGAGGAGGAATAAGTGAGCCTTTAAGTTTGAGGAAGGAACGTTTGTTTAAGGGGTGTTGGAGGGAAGGGAATTGGAGTGAGGCTGACTAAACAAATGTGGATTTTTTTTTTACTGTTTAAAGTGGTGTTGGAAACTAGAGTCTTCAAACTGATATGTTGTAAATCGGTCATTTGCAAATCTCTGTGCTGTTGGTTTCACTTGCTTTGAAATGTCAAGTAAAAAATGTTAATTTATCTTTGGTTAACTATCACTATAGTTTTGGGAATTGTTTTGATTTTGTGTTATTTAAAGAAATTATTAACAATGATCAGAACACTGATGCCAGCAACTGCTTTTTTCCATTATGCAAATGACTGTACTCATCCACACTTCTTCTCTCAGCTTGGGCTTACATGGCTGCCTCTGGCATTCACACTCTGTGCTCCAGCTCCAGCAGATGGTGATGAGAGGGAGAAGCAGAGAGATTAAAATGGGGTTTCTCTTGTACTTCCCCCTCCTACTGTTCTTTGATCCTCCATGTTTTGTGGCATATTTGGGATTCTGCACTCAGGAATAAGTGCAGGTATCAGTCTCTATCCATCTGTCTCACTTATCTCACTGGAAATGGAGGTATCATCTGCAGCATCTGTGGTTCAGTACACATGGGGTGTATTTTTGCTGCTGCCTGCCCAGGCTGCCTTGAAAGCTGTCACATCAAAATATGAGGCAAAATATTATCTTAATTTTGATATGTAATTTAATTTTAGAGATATTAAAGAAATGGCTCACCCAAAATAAAAATGGTCGTATAACTTCAGAAGATTTATAGCAAATACATAGTGCACACATATAAGTTGCTTAGGCTGTCACATTAAAAGGAGAAATTTGAAGAGGATAAAATACACATTTGAATGCTAAAATGAGCATTACAATTTTGGATGTTTGCAAAGTACTTATGACTTTATCAGTACGTGTCCCCCTCAATATTCATAATAGTTGTTTACTGATATGTTTTTTTCATGGTTGATTATTCAGTTATTACATTTGGTCCCCACCAGTTCAGAATATGTGGTTACATCCTTGCAAGACTGAAAAAAGCAGTAAGACATGACACAATGGTTTAAAGACAGTCGTCTACCGAATGCTTACCTTAAAGGCTGTAGCATTCGGAGTGAATGTCTTGTGTGTTGTGTCTAACAGCACTGTTATCTGAGCTACTGTAGACTTTGTTAGTTCGAACCAGTCTGGCCCTTCCCTGTTGACTCTCATCAACAATGCATTTCCATCCGTAGAACTGCCATTGGCACTTTTGGACGTAGGAAACAGCGATGATAAAAAAAAAATCTGATGTCTTTTACATTTCCCTCTGCCTGAAATAGTGTCTTCAAAATTCAAATATAGTTATAGTCGACTACTATTATGGTGCTTTTTTTCTGTCTTCTTTTTGGAGCATGACATACACGGTCACTATGAACTGTCCTTGCATGGAAAAAGCTGTGTTCAGATCTTTCAAAATGCTTAATTTTGTGATTGGACATAAAATAACGGCATATTGTTTGGGAACAACATGAGGTTGAGTAAATAATGACAGATTTCCCAGCCGCTTTATTTCTTTAATCAGCTACAGGTCCTGAAAATGAGAAGGATCTTTATTTTTTTCATTCCAACTGTTCTTAGACTGGCCAACATGGCACTAGCATCAGTCAAATCCTGTGATGCTATGTAAAAAAAATGTGTTTAAAGAGATCCGTGGAGCTAACGTTTTGAGATTTACCAGCACAGAGGAGGTCTGCACTTCTTTTTTTATTCAGTCAAATGATCTATCCTCACATTATTTCCAAGGGGTAGTGGACCAGCATGGCCTCTGCTCAGTCTTAGTATTAGAGTGCTATGTCAAATGGCTGTTCTGTGATGGCTGGTGTCTGGGGAACCACTTTCTACTCTCATTAGAGCCTTGCAATTTATTGCATGGATGGCCCTAAATTTCAAAGTGAAGGAGAGTCTGTGGACATTCTGTGAATTAGCCTTCATGACTGGAGGGAACCATTGACCATTTAGAAAATATCTCTAATTTGCCCTCTTTTCATACACACTCTCCTCCATCCTCCTGCTATCTTTAGCCTCATGGAAATACTGTGTATTGCGTTGTTCATATGAAAACTGTTCTCATTTCTCGATCTTGGATAATAGTCTGGGCTTTGAGCCCTAGTGGTTTGCGCACAGATTGAAACTTGGATCCCACAGTTGCACAGGAGATACAGATTCGAGTTTTATGTTCCCGTCACATTTCCTCTCTAACTCCCTAGATTTCTTGTCATATCTTCACTGTCTCTATATAATGAAAATGTATGGACATTTAAACATTTGACATTAATGAACACAAGACTGTGATGGATAGATGTACAGTGTGTTGGATGGATACTTGTGAATGGGAAAAATCATAACAATAATTATGACAGCTTTAGGAATGGAAGTCTCACCTTACAGTTTACTGAGCCAATCACCTTTTTGATAGAGACATCGGCAGTCAATTTTCTGCTAGAACGTGCATGCGCATTTGCTGGACCAGCAAAAAAATAGCGTTTTTGCGTGACCTGAGCTAAAGAAGCACAGTTTATGATACCATTGTTGTCAAATTTTATTGCTGATTTAAAGTATACCACTTGATCGTAATCACGACCAACCATTTTTGAGATTTCTGTTCTTTCTCATTCAAGTAGCCAGGAGCTGTACATGTATCCATAGAAATTAAGCCTGATTATGCCCGGAGATGTTATGAACATGTTTGCCGAGTGACCTAACTTGTCGTAAAGGTACTTTGGAGTAACTTGCTATTGAACATTCAGCTGATGAAACATTGAAAATACTTCTTTTAAGAAATAAATAAATAAAAGAGAAAAGGTATGCATGCATTTCTTGTAGCTCAAATAGAGTATGGTGCTATCAACAAGGTCATGGGTTTGATTCCCAGTGAAAACACAAGCTGATGTACAGACATACTGTTGCTTGCAGTTAGAATATTTGTGCATTTGATCTGTGTTCTCTGTGGTCCCAAGTGATTTTCCTTAATTTGAATTATGGGACTTTGTGTTTTCAATAAGACACCTCCAGAATGATTATGAATCTTCCTACCATGTAATTTCAGTCCAACACTCACTAGATCTGAGCTCTTTTTAAAAGTCCATTAAAAAAATTATAGCATCAGCCTCAATGATCTCAAGGCTTGATGGTCATTCCTGCATTTACATTAAGGGAGGTTGCCTTGTCTTTTAATTACCCAATATATTTCTCCCTCAGAGATTTAATGGCATCAGAGTGTGAAAATTCCATTTAGCAACTACAATTAGTAATGGGTGATCATTTACAAAAAAGTAACCAATGTAAATATATGGATCTGTGTTTGCTGCATGCACTTTGCAGGAAGACCAGAAGTATGTAAATGAATGCATCAACGCAGTGCTCATCATCAGAATGGATTCAGATCAGCTTCTACTGCATAATTCCCCCCATCACTTATGACAGTCTAAATGCATTTGACTGCTTAAATTTGCTGTTATGTATAATTCAGTGATATGTTTTATCATGGAGACAGCGGTGCCTCATGCTTTATTTGGTGTCCATCTCGTCGCAGTCTCAGCAGAAATACAGTATGCATATGCTAATAGGTTTTTATTTGCTGAGATTGCTGAGAGATGATGTACTGAGGGAATGAAACCCTGAATGTGTGACCTTCCCCTACTCCATTGAAAAGATGTGATGGATTTATAGGCATATATACACTGATCAGCCACAACATTAAAACCACCAGCCTAATATTGTGTAGGCCCCCTTCGTGCTGTCAAAACAGCACAAACCCTTATCTTAGAATAGCATTCTGAGATTATATTCTTCTCACCACAATTGTACAGAGTGGTTGTCTGAGTTACCGTAGACTTTGTCAGTTTGAAACAGTCTGGCCATTCTCCATTGACCTCTCTCATCAACAAGACATCTGGCACCAACAAACATACAATGACTAAATCACTTTTTTCCCCATTCTGATGGTTGATGTAAACATTAACTGAAGCTCTTGACCTTTATCTGCAATATCACACGATTGGCTGATTAGATAATCGCTTGGATGATTGTTGGTGCCAGACAGGCTGGTTTGAGTATTTCTGTAACTGCTGATCTCCTGGGATTTTCCCACACAACAGTCTCTATAATTTACTCAGAGTGGTTCCATAAACAAAAAACATCCAGTGAGCATCAGTTCTGTGGACAGAAATGCCTTGATGATGAGAGAGGTCAACAGAAAATGGCCAGACTGGTTCGAACTGACAAAGTCTACGGTATCGCAGTAACTGCTCTACAATTGTGGTGAGAAGAATAGCATCTCAGAATGCTGTTCTGAGATGCGTATTTGCGCTGCTTTGGCAGCACGAGGGGGACCTAAACAATATTAGGCAGGTGGTATTAATGTTGTGGTCGATCGGTGTGTATATAGCCGCAATCTCAAATGCTGAATATTTTGATCTTAAGAGTTCTTCTGAGACTTAATAGACTGAAAAGACGTTGACATCAACGAAAGGGAGTGTCTACCTTTTTTAGGCTAGTATCAAATCAAATCAAATCAAATCACTTTATTGTCACACTACTGTGTACACGAGTGCAACAGTAGGTGAAATTCTTGACTTTTTATCAGACTTTGATTTGGGGTAGATTGTGAAAACCATTTGGAAAAGGATAGGTTGTGAAAAACATTTAATTTTTAATGAGTAGATGGAAGAAAGGGAATTAAACAATAATGGGAGGAGAATTTATGAGTGCATGTACACACACTTATAGTGTGCTAAAGTCAGCACAGTTCAGTGGAGTTCAAAAGTCTGGGTTCGCTTATGCTTCTATTTTGCATTTTTCTAATTTGATATGTTAATTTTCATAAATTTTATTATTATCCTAATAATTGGAGAGAAAAGTTGTATAGAAATATGTAACATGTATTCAAAAGTTTAGTAGTATTTTATGTCCCCATTTTGCTCTAATGACAGCATGCACTCGAGTTGGCATGGACAAGTTTTTGCAAATCCTCATGATCCATGTTATCATAGCATGATTTGAGGATGTTTCAAATGGCATCTTGTGTGCTTCAATGGAAGCAAGGAAACCTGACCTTTCATACAAAGGAGTTGTCCAAATTTCTTACTTATTTTACATCCTAATGTTTTCTTTTTAACTTTTTTTTTTTTTTTTTTTTTTTTTGGAAACCTTGTTTTTTTCCAGGTTTAAATTAAATTTTAAATCTGAGATTTCCAATTTAGACTCTTTCCAATTTATTCCACTGTATTTCTGGTTGATCTGTGTGCCATATATGACATGTCTAAAAATAGGTTGTTAATCAAAAGATGCATTGGTTAAGTATACTGAAATTAAAAATTTCTGTCAATGCTCATTTCCGTTCCATCAAAATGTTCTTGTGGTGCAATAGCAATCACACATGCTTATCCTTTGCAGTCTCATCAGTTGAAGACTCAATAGAAGAGTCCATAATAGGGGTACTGTCGGGTTATTGGAGAGTAGTTACTAGTACTTTTGCTCTCTGTAATGCTCTTTACAGCAGTCATAGGACAAAGTATGATGAGGTCTACATTCCACAATTGTTGTTTACTGTATTTCAACAGACCCAACCACTGCCAGAGAAACAAGGGCAACCTCCTATATTCTTCACTATCTACTTGAATGGGTCTTTTAGTTCATGAAGGTAGAATGTAGAACTGCTCTTTGGAAAGAAGGCAAAAACCAGTGAATATGAAAAATAGTTTAGAAAAGCACAATTGCGTGTTATTACATTTGCTTAATACAAAAGTTCTATAAATAAGAATTTAACGACTTGAATAATTGACATTTCTGACACAATATGGCTGCTATTTTGCTTATTTTTGTTCTGCCAATGAAAATACTTCCAAAACAGGATCAACCATTGGTGGATATTCACACTGAACACATGCTTATGTTAAACGCTATATGCAGCATTGAATGGAGCAGAATGCAGGTGTCTTGAGATGCATTTGGTTGAAGGGGTTGAAGTTCTTTTAACTTCTGGCCTGAGACACTGAAAAAGCAGTAAAATGCTGGCAGTGGTCATAAATGACTGTGTAATCTAGTGAATGTGTACATGGAAAACAATTCTAAAACATTGTAGGCAGGTGCAAAAACCTAATAAAAAATAATACTTTTACTGTTAAATAATGCTAATAAAGATCCTACAAACGATCCTACAAAAATTCAACATTTTATGTTCAGATGTCCATTTAAAAGTAAGGTTCACAAAACCTGAAAAATAAATTATTTTCACTAAAGTACACACAAGCATTTGACATTAATTTAAAGATTAATTCCTTATCAGTTCCCTTATTACATAAATTAACATTAAACACCTTTTAATGATAAGAAATGTTTTATTACACAACTTAGTGTAAATTACCAAAAAACAAGATTAATAAACACTGAAAAGAGGCATTGTTCTTTGTTAGTTCTAAATGAAGTTCTTAAATTAAAATAAACCAAGATTAATAAATGCTGTTACAGTGTGTTGTTTATTGTAAGTTCACGCTAGCAACTGCATTAAGGAATGTCAAAATATATACCTTTTTAATGCTAAGAAATGTGTTAGTATATGTAAACATTCACATTAACCAAGATTATTAAATGCTGTTAAGAAGTGATGTTTATTGTTAATTCATATTAACTAAGGTTAACAAATGCAACCTTATTGTAAAGTCTTACCCTTCTGGCAGTGCCTCTACCAGTCAAAGTTTAAGAAATAGGTGGATGACACGAAGCTATGGACCGAGGTTTGTTATGCTGATAGCATAAGCTACTTTTGAGTTTTTATGATGGCCAACAACTGCACAAGTTAATCCTGAACTAATTTTAAATCAACTAACACTTAAAATAGTTGTTGTTCTCTCTCTGGAATGCTCTTATTGGTAGTATATACAGTATATTGCTTCTTATGGAGACTGGAACCAGAAAACAGTCCAGCAGCAATTAGAATCATCATGGTGGCGCCCATGGTTAGTAAGTAATGGATACGAAATAACCGCATTCTTGGAACACTAAGTTGAAAGATTACTTGGTGCACATTTAACTGAATAAGAAGACCCATGGAGCCCAGTTGGAAGTCCGCCATGGAGTGAGCATGTATGTGTATGAGTATGTTAGAGTGTCTGTCCAAGCTGTGTTGGACAGAAAGCACAGCTGGGGAAGGCTGCCACGCTGCTCTCTATTTAAGGTTTCGGTGGCTGCTCACGAGGGGTGGAATGGTGACTGAGCACCTAAACCTGAGTTACTTTTAATTTCTTTTGCTAAACCTATTAAAGGAGGGATATGTGAGCGTTTATAACAGGTCACTTCAGGTCATCTCTGACCGTGGCACAGTGTAATTACATGGTAATGGATAAACTACCTGTTTCTCCTTTTCTCTTATTCTAATTCTCTTATTCTATGAATAGTGATTTTGAAAAAAATAATAATTTTGCCATCCAAAAAAATGCTGTATATTTAAGCAATATCACACGTGCAAGAGTGCGATATGGCCCTACATCAGCACTGCTGTGATTCCATAGTTAATCACAGTAGTGCTGATATAGGGCCATATAGCATGATTGCCAGTGTGATATTGCAGTTCAATGAACAAGTAAATACAAAAAAAATGGGAAAAACTGAGTATGCATGCTGCTGCGGTGTCCAATAGTTCCGGTACACTAGGATCGGAAACATTATGCCAACTCGCGGACTGCCATCATCTCTTATCAGATATGTTTGTATCTGTTCAAGTTCGATTGCTTAGCCTTGTGGCGCAACCCAGAAGCGTGTCGCATCAGCAGTGGGGAGACCAGAGCTGTGTCCCAAATTATATACTATCAAGGTTGGGTGGGTTACTTTTGAAATGTATTCCACTACAGATTACAGAATACATGCTGTAAAATGTAATTTGTAACGTATTCCGTTAGATTACTCAAGGTAAGTAGCATATTCTAAATACTTTGGATTACTACTTCAGCACTGGTAGATTTTTTTCACTTTGTTTTGATTATAAAAAATCTGCCAGTTCAGTAAAGGGGCTTTTCCACTGCACAGTACGACTCGACTCTGCTTGCTTTTTTGGGGATTTCCACTTTGGATAGTACCTGCTACCTGATACTTTTTTAGTACCACCTCGGTCGAGGTTCCAAGCAAGCCGAGCTGATGATAAATGTGACGTCAAAACCCTGCAGATCACTGATTCGTCAGAGACAATCGTCACTACCAGCGTCACTGGATTTCTGACATACGACATCAACCCGCTAGTTTTAAAGTTAGTAACAGCGATAGCAGTATATTTTGTTCACGTGACTTTCGAATTGTGAAAAAAGAAATGGCTGTGCGCTAAACCACGCTGTGGTCAATAAACGAGGTGCAGACGGTCCACTCGTTAGCGATACACGAAAAAGTCTCTCAGGAAATGTCTCAGCACTTGGCCGCACACGGCTACCACCAGACCTACCAACAGTGTAGGAAAAAGTAAAAAAAAACTGACTACAGAACCATCAAGGAAAATTGGAAGTGGTTTGACCATATCGACACTATCTATACCGGCGAGCAATGGGAGGAAGAGTGCCCAGCCAGAGTCCACGATAGAGGATGGTACATTTAGTTACGTTAACTCTATACTCTGCTTGAAAGCTTCACTTTATTAGTTGACCAGCTGCTGGAAGCACTTTTCTACAATGGCATTGGTAACAGAAAACATTTGCTTTTGCATGATGCTGCACCTTTTAGTGATAAAATATATAAATTGCCAACTTTTCTAAGCCAGAAGCTCACAGGCCCATAGTGAGTTGAGATTGTGTCTGCCTATTTCTGGCAAATGGATGCCTTGATGGCTTGTGCTGTCCTCGTATCTGGTCTTTCTTTACCTCACTCTTTTACCCAACTAGATTCAGCCACTAAAATATTTCCGAGCTCTAACCATTGGAGCAGTCATTAGACCTGTTACCACATGATCTGAGTGTCTATATACACACACACACACACACACACTCCAGATAAGAAAGGGCACCCAATTACCTCTGAATCAGAGTATATTTCCTAATAAGATCTCTTCCTCTTTTACCTCAGGGATTTTCAGGTTTTTGCTCAATTCTCAGAGGTCAAACAATCTGGAGGAAAAAAGCGGTGATTATAGAAGAGTTGACCCTTTCTTCTTATGGGAGGACGTTGCTATTTTTCTTTCAACTGAGCACTTTTCATCTTTATCTCTCTCTTCCCCCTCTCTCTCTTCCGCTAGTGACAAAAATGCTGCATTAGCTTTGTATTCTGCACTGGAGCAGTGGAAAAAGTTTAAAACCATCTGATTTTCAGTTTTAAACACTTGCCTAAATGCAAGCATGCTATTATGATTTAAGCTTCAATTGATTTATTACATGTATTCCATTTTAGGTCCGTTCCTGAATGAAGAAGTGTGTGTGTGTGTGTGTGTGTGTGTGTGTGTGTGTGTGTGTGTGTGTGTTTTCGTGAAACAATGTAATGCATGTGTGTGATGATGAAATTATATATCTATACTCACCGATCGCTTTATTAGGTACATCTTGACACCTACTTATTCATGTGATTTATCTATTCAGCCAATCGTATTTAAAAACTTAAACCTGTATTTAAAATGTATCCTGCGTCGCATTTCCCTTTTATGTTCGTGGTTTTCAAGTACAAGGACATGCATCAAGTAACATTATTTTCATTGTTGACATCAACAACAAAATTGACTGGTTGTTTTCTCTACCCCCTTTTAAAAATGGAAAATAATATTTATTTATATGAGTCCATTCATCCCTCCCACCAGGAGGAAAGGCTCCTCATTACCATGGTTAGGTCAGTGTAGCTAAAAATAAATACTAGCTGAAACACATCTTGAAACTTTAACTACAACTGCCACTGTTAATATAAAATGAGGTCTAATAGATTCTACATTTATTTTATATGAAACTATGACATTTTGTCAAAATATAACAGTTACTTTTACTCATGTGAAATCGTGAAACAATTTTGTAAAGGTGATGTATAATGAAAAGAAAAATTAGCACATAGCACAGTGTTGCTCTTTTACTCAGTGCTGTCTGCCTACTGTTTGAGAGGTTTGACTTGACTTCCTCTATAATGCTTTAAACTAGAAAAGTCTCACTAGAATTGAAATTGGTCACATCAGTTTTGAGGTCTGCGCTCTGCAATATTGAGGGTAGCCTGGTTGTTGCACGCACACACCAGAGAGAAGAGTAGATCATGATAGCGAGCTGGTTCTGTAAAGCTCGTGCGAAAGTGCAGATGAGAAACCTTTAGCTGATTGTGAGATGTAAAACAGTTCAAGCTCATGGGCAAGGAAGAGGCGAGAAACCGGCTTGTCAACGTAAATAATAGTTTTAATGAAAAACTCAAAAGACAAACACACAGGACGACGGACATGTCCGTAAGGATCTCTCTCTGCCGCACCGCCTTCTGCGATCGGCCTTTATCCCTCTCAGCGGCTTGATTAGCCTGATACAGGACCTGTTGTGTCGAGTCACGACCCGGCCCCGCCCTCCGCCGTGCCACATTCCTCCCTCGTTCTTTCAGGCTGGGGAGCCCCCGGCCTGACGTACACCCCCCCCCACCCCCCCCACCCCGGCTTTCCCTGGGGCGGGGGTGCCTTCCGCGCGGTCTGCCGGCAGGTCATCCCCATCAACCTGGACGAGGGAGGGGGCAAGGGGAGGGAAACAACAAACAATTAAAATATGTGGGGGGTACTCTTATAACCGTCCCCCCCGTCAAAACAAAAAAACACTACAATTTAAAAAAGAGGGAAAAGGCCAACGCAGAGCTCCAGTCGAGAGAGAGAGAGAATTCAACAGAGACTATGATTGAGCAGTAGTAAAATACTTTATACAAAAGCTGTACTGTGGAGGTGCTTGCATTAAAAGAAAGCTTACCTTTGGCATGTAAACCCAGTTCCCTGTGTGCTCTTTTATACTGGTGACCTTGAAGCGTGTCACACTGGTGCCGAAACCCGGGAAGGAGGAGGGATGCCCATCACCTCGACACTGCCGTCCACCCAGGGGAGCACCGCTGCCATCTGCCGGGTGACGGAGAGGCCCGACCACCCTGACGCGGGGAACGGCCGCTGTCCGCAGGGTGAGTGGGGACTGGATTCCCCGACCGCCTGGAGCGAGGGAGCCGCTGCCGGGGGCGGAGGAGTGCCCTGCTGTCCTCAGAGATGTGGAGGGGTCAAGGGAAGACCACCGTCCACGAGGGGAGGAGGGAAGTAACTGCCTGACCGCCTGGAGCGGTAGGGCCGCTGCCAGGGGCGGAGGAATGTCCCCACGCATCGCCAGGAAAGCGGAGGGGCGTTCTGTCCGCTGGGGGTCGGAGGTTGACTCCGGTTCGCCTGGAGAGGAGCGGCTGTCGTCCGCCGGAGAGTGTGGAGGAGTGTTCGAGGACCACGCGATGGTACATCAGAGAACTGGTGAGTGAGCTTTTTTCTCTCTCTCCTCTCTCTATCACTCTTTCGCACCGTGTTGGCCTTTTCCCTTGCCTATTTTGATTTTTTTGTTGTTGTTTTCCCCTCCTGTCTCCTCCCAGGTCGAGGAAGGCGGGGATAATCAGCCGGCAGACGGGTCGTAAAGCACGCCCCTCCCCAGAGAAAGGGGGTGGGGGGGGTGTACGTCATGCCGGTGGAACCCTGGCCTGAGGTAACGCCGGGGGGAATGTGGAGTGGAGGGGGGTGGGGCCGGGCTAGAATGTCGCACGCCCGGTCCCCAATCGGCCTGATGAGGCGCGCGAGGGATAAAGGCAGCCGGTGATGACGGTTCGAGAGAGAGAGAGAGAGATCAATCACGGACATGTCCGTTGTGTGTGTTTGTGCTTTTTGTTTAAGTTCTCATAAAATATTATTATACATGAGATTATCATTAAATCTGCTTCAGCAGTCCTAAATAGGCTATCACTTGGGCGGCCGCCGAAATATCTTCAATGGGAGAACCATGGTATTGTTCTTTCCCTGCTGTCACAGTCCGACGCAGTCCGAATAGACCTGCGACTCACCAGTTGAGAAACACTGCTCTAGCCAATACCTATTTGGCTTTCTACCAAACACAATGCACTTTTAATTAACTTTTTACAAAATGTAATTAAATGCATACAAATTTAATTACAAAAATGACTTAACAGTAAATGCAGCTGTTCTTGCATACTGGCAGCTATTATAAGGTGTCCTACTCATGTGAAAATGGGCTGTATGAGGGAGTAGCCCCCACTCTGATGGCGAAGTACTCAGTTCCTTCTAAGAAAAGGTCTATGATAATTTTCTTGCAGATTCCACTTGGATTCATATTTTGATAGCAATACGAATGGGTATCATAGAGAATTTAACATTTCCGGTTCTGATTCCAGTTCCTTGACTGTTCCACTAACGATGCTTGCGCTGCATATTTTGCACTTCTGATTCAATAATGTTGTTGTAGTGGTAGCAGGAAATAGTATGTTTTCTGTGCTAAAAGTATTTTAGCACAGTGTTGCATCTGCATCAGCAGAAGAATGCACATTTAAGAACCTTTAACAGAACTGAAAGTTAAATGTAAATAATATGGTTCTGGAATGTTTAATTTTACAGTGCATCCGGAAAGTATTCACAGCGCTTCACTTTTTCCACATTTTGTTATGTTACAGCCTTATTCCAACATTATTTACATAATTATTTTCCTCAAAATTCTGTAAACAATACCCCATAATGACAAAGTGAAAGAAGTTTGTTTGAAATCTTTGCAAATGTATTTAAAATAAAAAATTACAAAAATCACATGTACATAAGTATTCACAGCCTTTGCTCAATACTTTGTTGAAGCACCTTTGACACCAATTACAGCCACAAATTGGCACACATATTTTTGGGCTGTTTCTCCCATTCTTCTTTGCAGGACCTCTCAAGCTACATTAGGTTGGATGGGGAGCGTCGATGCACAGCCATTTTCAGATCTCTCCAGAGATGTTCAATTGGGTTTAAGTCTGGGCTCTGGCTGGGCCACTCAAGGACATTCACAGAGTTGTCCTGTAGCCACTCGTTGTCCTGTTGGAAGATGAACCTTCACCCCAGTCTGAGGCCCAGAGCGCTCTGGAGCAGGCTTTCATAAAGGATGTCTCTGTACATTGCTGCATTCATCTTTCCCTCGATTCTGACTAGTCTCCCAGTTCCTGCAGCTGAAAACATCCCCACTGCATGATGCTTCCACCACCATGCTTCACTGTAGGGATGGTATTGGCCAGGTGATGAGCGGTGCCTGGTTTCCTCCAGACATGACGCTTGCCATTCAGGTCAAAGAGTTCAATCTTTGTTTCATCAGACCAGAGAATTTAGTTTCTCATGGTCTGAGAGTCCTTCAGGTGCCTTTTGGCAAACTCCAAGCAGGCTGTCATGTGCCTTTTACTGAGGAGTGGCTTCCGTCTGGCCACTCTACCATACAGGCCTGAGTGGTGGAGTGCTACATAGATGGTTGTTCTTCTGGAAGTTTCTCATTTCTCCACAGAGAAATGCTGGAGCTCTGTCAGAGTGACCATCGGGTTCTTGGTCACCTCCCTGACTAAGGCCCTTCTCCCCCGATCACTCAGTTTGGCCGGGCGGCCAGCTCTAGGAAGAGTCCTAGTGGTTCCAAACTTCTTCCATTTACAGATAATGGAGGCTACTGTGCTCATTGGGACCTTCAATGCTGCAGACATTTTTCTGTAACCTTCCCCAGATCTGTGCCTCGATACAATCCTGTCTCGGAGGTCTACAGACAATTCCTTGGCCTTCATGGCTTGGTTTGTGCTCTGACAACTCTCTGTTAACTGTGGGACATTATATAGACAGTTGTGTGCCTTTCCAAATCACGTCCAATCAACTGAATTTACCACAGGTTGCAGAAACATCTCAAGGATGATCAGTAGAAACAGGATGCACCTGAGCTCAATTTTGAGTGTCATGGCAAAGGCTGTGAATACTTATGTACATGTGATAATATTTATATATATATATATATATATATATATATATATATATATATATATATATATATATATATATATATTCCAAAGATTTCAAACAAAGTTCTCTCACATTTTAATTATGGGGTATTGTTTGTAGAAGTTTGAGGAAAATAGTGAATTTAATCCATTTTGGAATAAGGCTGTAACATAACAAAATATGTAAAAAGTGAAGCGATGTGAATACTTTCCGGATGCACTGTATAGCCGATTATGCATTAATTTATTTATTTATGAAGAGAACAGATGAACAACATAGACACTAAGCTGATGAAAGTCCCCCCCCCCCCCCCCCCCCTCCGCATTGACAGCAGAGGCCACTAAAACACGACATGAACAACGCAATATTACAAAAAACAAAAACGATTAAAATTTTAACAAAACACAAAAAATTAACTGAACAGATCTCAATCGACAACTCAAACATTCCTCCTGGTCTGCATCGATTTAAACTGGGTGCTTGCCTGTGTGTGATCAGTCGCATCAAGGGAGACTGATGCTGAGGTAATTGTCATTAAATTTTGCATCTTTGCCTCAGACAGATGACTTCTCATGGCAGTTTTAATTTGGTTCTGGAGGCTGAACCCAGCATCAAGTGACGCATTGCCCTCCACATGACAAGAGTTGCAGAAAGTGTCACAGAGGGGCGTTTTTACGAGTTTGCCACGTAAAGAAGTGGGAATTGTGCACAATAAACATCGAAAACATGTATTTGAAAGAGAGAAAAAAAGCTTGCAGTTGCTTTGATTGCAGAAAGTAATAAAAGGGCACTGTTATGTTTAGGTCGAAGCTTTTCTTGGTGAATTTCAATTAGTTCAGTAACTAATATAGGTCAAAGACATGCACATTAATCATTGCTCTTCACAATAACAAAAATGACTGATTATGGTTTAAAAACAGCGAACATGCATTTATTTATTTTGTTTAATTTTATAATGTTTCACGGCACCCTAGTGTGCCGCGGCACAGTGGTTGGGAAACACTACTCTAGAGTTTACTCAGAATGGTGCAAAAGCAAAAAACATCCAGTGATGCAGTTCTGTGGACATAAATGCCTTGTTGATGAGAGAGGTCAACGGAGAATCCAGACTGGTTCAAGCTGACAGAAAGGCTACGGTCCACAAAAGCGCTTTTTCTGCACTCAGTTCTTGTATGCGAGATCATTGCAAAGCCCCTATTGATTTTTCTCTTTTCCCATGGCCCTGTTGACTTCCTGTCCATGAGCATGTTTTTGTTTTAATTATATTTTGGTCCAGTTGTTTTCAGAACATTACTATAAAATAAAGGTCAGCACTTAGCATATAAACCCAGACTTAATAAAATGATCCTGCAATTAAGCTTCTCTTGTAAAAAATATTCTAAATTTCGCCTGCCTGTAGTGTCTTTCTTTCTTGAACGTGTGTACGCTGTTGTTATGCTTCCAGAAGTGCATGAAAAATTACTACGATGCCTGAAAATGATTGGAAATAGAATATCTCATTGAACTGTGACATATAGTTCTGGTGATTTAAATAAACAGCCAATATTCCGAGGTCAAAATAGAAGCACAAAACATAATGTCATACACAAGATTACTAAAACTGCCTGAGGATCAGTCTTTTCCTTGTTCTAATTTCTTCTCATGCTCTGTGGCGGTCACAGCTAAGACCTTTCTGAATTGATATCTGAAGTTGGCAACATGAGCGCATGCATGTGATATTGGCCATACGGTATTCTCATGCTGTACTGTATCTTTATACGGCAGAAATATCAAGAGTAGTATGTAATTCTGACAGTCATTGCTACAGTTCCGTTGCAGAAATTACACATTTCAACGTTAATATTTGACACCTGAGTTTCTGTTGCTCTGCATTGAAAAATGCGACTTAGTAGAACAAGTGGGTACATTTTTGAATTTCTCTAATGAATAAGGTCTTAGAAATAGCCACCTAGCATGTTCATCTCATAAATCTTCTTATATTACATTGTGACTTTATAGCCAATATACAAGCATTTTACATAACTTTTTAATTGGATCATTTTTTTCATTATCACCCTGCACTCACCCTCTCATCCTTTCTAACAAATGTCAGCTTCTGCCTGGTTATTTAAACATCTGAGTGTTTTAAAGACTCGTTCCTCTGTTTTACAAGATAATAAATATCACCGCTCTATATGTTAATGTCATGCATACTGTTCCAGCCTTTGCTTCTTGCTCTGCTTTAATAGGCCACAGGCTCTTAGGTTATCACCACACTAAAGGCCACAAATTAGTACTTGTCATGGAATTGAGATCTTGCTTTTCATAGAGCTCTGGATGCTTATTAAAAGCCCATCCAAGCTGTTAGTTGTATACAGCAAGCGTGTTAATCATCAAATAAAGCTGTTGAACAGGGGATGATGGTCTATTTTTCATCTGTCTGCATTGGTCTTGTGAACCATCCAAGGTCTTGTCTGCCATTTTATATTTGGATTATGGAACACACTAGGGTATAGGTCAAGAGTTTAATACAACAGTAGAATGTCAGACAGTAATTCAAGTTTTTATTTTGTTTTGTTTTTTTGGCGCAGGCTCTGTCTTTATTTCCTCCACTGCTGTCCAAGTATCTCAACTTGTGTTAATCAGTCATAACTTGGCATAACTGTACTTTCTAACAGGCAGCTGGAATACTAAAAGCATATTTCTCAACAGTCTGATTAATAGGTTATTAATGGATTTCATCGGGTTGGTTACTAAGTCACTGCTGTTTCAAATTCCCACTGAATAACATATATATCGGCTTGTCCTGTGTCAAAAGTAACTGTTTTATAATTAACACATTTTTGCCTGCTGGAATTGATTTCTTGGGGCATTTTCTTACCTTTTTATGAGGGGAATTTTTTCAGCATGCCATCCATTTATGTCAAATACATAAAACTCAATCTGAACAATTTGTAGCTGTCCTACAAAATCGAATAAACATTAAATAATGTGTAAGATGTCATAGCACAGTGTGACATAGCACAGAATGCTCTGTTAAAATGTATTTTAAATAATTGGCCCATCACTACTCTATGTTAGATTATACAGCTCTCTACCGTCTGCCATCACAATAGATTTGAGTGTAATCAGTGTTTCACATTTTGGAGTTCTAGGTAGTGGTATCTTCACATTTAGTATTTTAAGAGCTCATTTTAGTTTTTTTAAAACCACTATTTTCCCTTAAATCTACTATTTAGCTACACATCCAAAAACACTTGCCTCTGAGACGATTAATAAAGAACATATCTGAAAATGAAATAAAGGTCACTATGGTGTCTGCTGAGGCACTAAACCCTTAACTAGATAAGAAATATATTCCACGAATGAACATCGTGCTTTTAAAAAAGAATTATTCTCAGTCAGAGCTGGATTTTACTGTATGTCCACCTGATCCTCTTAAATTTGTGGCTTTTGGTCTTTTTATGCCTATTTTGTGGTGGGAAAAAAACTGCTGACTGGAGGTGGAATCCTTTTGAAGTGTTCTCCTGATTTATACAATGCTTCAAAGTGTAGAAAACACAGATGCATTCTTTTTGAAGCGGTGTGTTATGAAGAGATCTGGCAGGCAAACTGGAACATCAACACCAGTCTTCAAGTGGACAGGTGGGGGTTCATTTGGATTAAGTGCTTGGCACTGCAGTGGAGGTATTTTCATGGTACTTTTGTATCCCACACAATTATTTATGGAGCTTAAACCTTTCCATGTGAATGTCAAGGCATGTGGGGTTGTAGGTTCTAAATTATGACAAACCAATTTCATTCAAGTTCTTTGAGATAAAGTATAAAGTTAATATATTTAGGATTATATTTTAATGTTTTATTGAATGGATCATGACTAATCACGATTTATCACCGTAAAATGTGGGATTAATTGAATTGATCAAATAATAGCCCTAATATACTGTATATTTTAACTAAATAATAGCTATCATTTTAACAGATATATATTCTAACCCTGTGACGGCTATAAATTCGTAAACTCATTTACTGGAAAATTATGGCTTACGTTGCAAACCATTACTGATTTGTTTATGATCAAACCCATTCTAACTGATGCATTAAAAACATTCTTGTCATTCTCGCAAACTCGACCACAGCTACATCAGCCAGCTAGAGAACGTTACCTTGGTTACCTATTTACATCAGTGGATCTTTGACTTAAATGTTGTATCCATTTATAGGGCTGAAAACCCCCTGGCTAAACAAGACCTCTTTAGAAAGCTGAGTTTTTGTACCCCTGAAGCACCCATCCTGTGCACGTCAGCGGTTGGTTGCTTTACATATCAGTCAAAGAGCTGCTTCAAGTCTAATTGGGTGGTTCTTGTTGACAGAATACACTGAAAATATCAGGTTTGGGTGATTAATTACTTTTCTCTTTAATTTTAAAGCAAGTTTTAATGCTCATCTATAATTTCATCTTTCATAACAGTTTTCGTAAAAGTTATCTAATTTAATAATAATCTTTGTGCCAGGATGGAAGAAAATATAATCTCCCTCAAACCTGTCTGCATGGTGTTTGGAACATTTGACTTGTCTCAGCTCTGTGTCCTCTCAGAGTGTGTCTGTGACAGAAGGTGTTCTCCAGTCAGTTATAAAATTGAGAGAGAGAGAGAGAGAGAGAGAGAGAGAGAGAGAGAGAGAGAGAGAGAGAGAGAGAGAGAGAGAGAGAGAGAGAGATAGTGTGTGAACTGATGAGAGAAGCCTTGTTTGACTTCCCTCCAAGCAGTGAAAGCTTCCACAGGACCATCCATCATTCAGTCCCTGTGCCAGCAACTGTGTATCTTCCTATCCATCTGCAGCACCTGTTCTGTGCTTTCTGTTCTAAAGAGAGGCATTCCAACCCAGTCTCATGGAAATTTGCATATATTTTACAAGTTGGCTATTTCGTATGAGTTCGTATGTCTTAGTTCTTATGAATTTGTACGATTTCATCATGTACAAATGCCTAGATGTCTATTTGGAAATAAGCGTGAGTTTCATGCACAAGTCGTAAAGGACATGCTTATTAATATTACGCTCTTACCCAAACACTTATCTAAACCTAACCGATCAGTAGAGTGTGTAAACATGATAGGAAGCTGTTGTGTGTGACAGAAGCAAGTACTTGTCGCATATTAGATGGAAACGATGTCCAGTGACATCATTGGCTGTAGTGAAAGTCGCATGATATACAACTTTGCCAAATTTGTAAAAGCTGTATGAATCCTTTCAATTTCTCAGTTTGTAGGGCATTCCCACAACTGCAGTCCAGCTTTTATTAATTCTAGGATAAACAATTTCTATACTCTAAATATTACAAGTGAACAATCAATTTGTGGAGCCTCAAAATATCTTTCAAACAGATAAATGTACCTTCCGTGGTGTGGGGGGGGGAGTTTTTGTCCTTTCAGGACATGTGTGGTTAATGGGGCAATTTTATGTATCCAATTATACCTTCTTCATACATACTGTAAATAAAAATAGTGAACTGTCTTAAAGGTATAGTTCACCCAAAATGACAATTCTGTAATTTTGTTGCAGAATCATGTTGTTCCAAACTCAATTGACTTTATTCCATGTAACACTAAATATTTTAGCCTTTCTTACATGAAACGCAAAATATTTTTAGCCCTTTTTTCATGTAAGGAAAGTAAAAAAGTAAGCATTGTGCCTTTTGTGTTCAATGGAAGAAAGCTATACATGTTTGGAACAACATGGGAGTGAGAAAATTATCTACCCCAGTTTTTCGTGCACATGGCCTATAATATAAGCTAATATATCAAATATAATTGCATTTAAAAAATATTTGGAGTCAATTTATAGCATTGTACTTTGTATTATATTACCCTGGAATAAGTAAAAATAACTAAATATAATAAAATCAGTTACCATAGCTGCGATGACACTTGTAACTCAGCTGCTGAGGGAGTGACCGAACATCTGGCCTGCTTCTCTCTTCTTACTGCTGTTATCCAGCACTGTATATTTTTATCTTCTTTTGCAAAGCTGTGAAAGCAAAATCATTTATTTGCTGTTGGAGCAAATGGGTTAGCAAAAATGTATTTTACCGTGGACCCCCATTCACCGGCATTCAAGTTTATCCAACTATGACGAGTTCTGCTTAGCGAACACGGACGTGTGATAAGGGTCCACACTACTGTCTAAAACAGACCAAATAAACATTTTGTTAGTTAACATAAATTAAAAAAAAAAACAAAAAACAGTAGCCTTTACAATCCTCCCAAAACTATGTTTAGTTTTTGCCTCATTAGGCAAGCTACTGTCAGTTTTACTGTATTACAGTTTTGTTTTGCATACATGTTCTTAATGTTTCCCCTCTGCCAAAGGTCAGGTACATGTATATGCCCTTCAAATAGAAGCAAGTGAGTTTAGAAGTGATGGAAAGCATTTAAGGAGCTGAGTGATTTCATTGGTAGAAGAGCTGTAAGTAAGCTGATACATGTATATAGATGTAGACCTGAACTTGGGCAATCAGGACAGAAGCTGTTGCGCTATGGGCAGCAGCAGGGGTGACTGTTGTTGTGAGAGCCATGCTGGTGACAGTTCTTCTTAAAAGCACTCCAGACATGTTTATTTTTAAAGCCCTCCTGAAAGCCTGTACTCCTGATCAACCAGGACTGGCGTGTAACAGATCTGACATGCGTGCAGCATTGGAATTTGCATGCACACATGAAGGCCTATTGACAAGTCATACAAACACTCACATAGGGAGTTGCCTTCATTACTTGAAGGATGTTCTAAAAGGTAGGCATCTTGATAATGCTGCTTCTTATGATACCTTGTTTTGGCCAAATTGCATTGCAGCATCGCAAGTAGGCCTATCCTTTGTGGGTAAAACAATCCCAAAATGCATTGTAAATTCAAGGTGATGGACAAGGTGAGAAAATGTTTTATTCAAATATGTTAGGGAGACACCAATATGAAAATGTTTGGCCTACACTGATTTAACAAAAAACTATAGCCAGAACTGATACCCCTTACTCGCCTTATTTTGACATTGGATCACTGTATATTTTTTAAACCATATTTCCTATGCAAAACAAAGAGGAACAAACATAAAACAATTATACACTTTATTCAATGCAGTACACTTACATAACTAATTAATAAACCATCATGCATTTTCAAGATAATGGCCAATATGCCAATAGTTTTCATTTGGTCAATAATTGGCTGACATATTCGTGCATACCTAATATATGTATATTTAATTCAGTACTGAAAAGCATCTATAAAAATCATGGTATAATGAATTTATACTATTTTACCCAATATTTGTGAGTGATAAGTATTTTTATTAGGGCTGTAAACATTATATTATTGGTTTATTATATAATAATGTGGTTTAAATTTTTTTTAAATTAATCATTGTTCCTACCACCTTTATGTCTTTGTGAGTCCACAGGCAAAGTGCCTTATAAATGTGATCAGTTAATTGGCCAATCATGCAATTATTTGATTTAAAATTTGTGTGGCGTGTGGAGTTGCTGCCTATGTGGTGTGTTCCAAATCAGTCACTTATGACATTCCATGATTGTTAGGATACTGCCTTAGTAGGCAGCTCACTAGGTTTTGTAGCAGCTACAGATTCACTCTAGGTGCTCCGTTCTCTCTCTCTCTCTCTCTCACACACACACACACACACACGTTGTGCAGCTATCATTACGAGGACTCTCCATAGATATAATGATTTTTATACTGTACGAACTATAGATTCTATCCCTTAGCCCTACCCCTAAACCTAACCCTCACAAAAAACTTTCTGCATTTTTACATTTTCCAAAAAACGTTATTTATTTATTTATTTTTAAGGATTTGAATTATGGGGACACTAGAAATGTCCACATAAACCACATTTATAGCATAATACCCTAGTAATTACCAGTTTATATCCAAAACAAAAGTCAGCGTAAACCACTTAACCCCCTCAACTCACACACACACACAAACAGTCAGTCTTTCACTCTGCCTCCTTGTCCAAGCTGGCAGATTGCTCCTGTCAGGGTGTTGGGTGTTAGTGTGGCAGGCATACCAGTGTGATAAAGACTGCTTGTGAGTTCACATAGTTCCCATGGGTCTGTGTCCATGCTCCCTGTAGTGGTCAGAGTATAAATATCATTAAGACCCTGTCTTTCAATGGCTTCCGCATTCCTGTGGTGTCAGCTCCCTTCATTATATGCTGGGTGTTGACCCCAGCCAGCCATTTGCTCCACCACCAATCAGAATGCATTTTTAAATAAACAGCAAGCAAGGCCAAGTGTTGGTTCTTGTGAGGAAATTCCACTGCCTGTATTTAGCGCATGAATTCATTGTGATTTAATTCTATAAAAAAATAACATGTTCAAATGAATTTTCCTACAGTCAGAGCAATTCAAGCTTGAAGTACTATCTTCATGTTTTCAGCAGGGGGCAGTAAACACATATCTAGGCTACAAACCACACTTTAGACCCCAGTAGGCTTCCTATTAAATTTAAGAACAAACATGTGGTGGTCTTTTAGAACAAAATCTGGCCAAAGCAAAGGTGTTTTTGCTTTCATTTTGCGAACTTTCAGGAAAACTTCATACATGCTGCTAAACCCCTTTTTACTGCCATTGGTCCACATCATATTGTAGGTGTGATCTGTAGCTTCACCTAGTTTGAGGCTGACAAGAGACTGCAGACAGCTCAAGAGAAGGACTCGTTCTTGCATGCAAGCTACGTTTAATCTGACACAGCATCCTAAAATGCTGTGTTCATGACACAACACATTAAAAATGAGATGAATAAGATGGATGCTTTTGAAGCATGTATACATAGACATGTCCTTAGAAAAGCCTTTATAAAAGTCTACCTCAGACAGATTGATGAATTCATTGTAAAATGAATTGACGTGCACTGTAGGACCAATGATTGGTTTATGTTTAATGATATTGAAGTAAAATATATATTGTCTTCTAAAGCCACTTTTTATATTGCCAAATCAATGCTGTACTTGTCTGCCACAATAATGGAATGCATTTAAATGATCTGAATGATTATATTTATTGTATATATAATATTTATAATTATATTTATAATACATTTTTATTGGGTGGCCTTTCTAGGCAAATATTCATATATATGATTTAATTTGATTTATTAATCGGCATATCAAGTAATTAATTTGATTACAATTTTTATTTTAATGGACAGCTCTAATATACAGTATACTGGTTTTATGTTACTAGTTTGCACTGCCTGGTCTCAGAATCACGTTAATTTACTTGAACACTTGAGCCAAAACAACAATTACTTTTTTTTCCTTCACACACATCACAAGTAAAAGGGCAAATGATTAGCTTAACACTTTTTGCACTGGTCCTCACACTGTGCTATCTTCTGACAGCAAAACACTTACAATAATTATAAACTTGTTTGAGCATGACCAAATTGCACAGTATCTTAACTGATTTGTAATTAAGAAAATAATTAAGGTGAAGCAAGGAATTTAATAAATAACACAATAAACTTCCTCTTGAACTATGATAGTAAATTGAATTTTTCAAAGCTACTGTGGCGGAGGGCGGGGCCAGGTCGTGATCCTACACACCCGGTCCCGTATTAGGCTAATCAAGCCTCCGAGAGGGATAAAGACCGATCGTAGAGGATGGTACGGGAGAGAGAGATCGTTTATGGACATTTCCGTCATATGTGTGTTTGTGTATTTTGTTTTAAGTTTATTATTAAACTATTACTTATTGTTAAGCCGGTTCTCGCCTCCTCCTTTCCCTTAAATCCTTGTTACAGCTACCTAACTGAAAAATCAAAGAAAAAGACAAAGCTCCTCCAGATCTCACTATTTTGTATTATACTGTTAACAAAATATGATATAGAATATAAATGATTTATGGATATGGAATTGAAGAAATGTTTTAGGTTAATAAAAGTTAAGTTACATTGACGGCATTTGTGGCACGACATGCAACATTGAAAATCATTTCTATCCATCCCAAACCAAAATCATATTTAGGATTTAGCAGTACCTCACTAAAATGTTCCTTGTCAGATGTTAGAATGATATTCAGCAAACATTTTTGCAATGTTTATGACCTAAATGTATGTGAATCCATTATTTTTTAGAATGTTTATCATACATTTGTACATAAAAATTACACTAAATTGTTTACTAGTGTATGAGATCTTTCACAGAGGTCTTGTGTGATGACGTAGAATGTGCTTACTATTCTACAGCTGTAAACAACCAAAAATATTAACACCAAACTTAATGTTCTGCCTTAACTCCAATCGTATTACTTTCATAGAGAACTAGGGACTAAAAATGGTTCAAGGAACAAAAACGAAAACTAGCAAAAATTTTTGCAGAATGTAAACGTTATTTTTAAATGCTGGTAGCCGTATATAACCGGTTACTTTCATTCTGGTTATTTTTTCTTGAAACTAAAGGCCGAAGGGTTTATCACAGTACATTTTTGGAATTACACCACTTCATGTTGCTCTATTTTTGCCTATTTTGGTGAGGCAAGTGGCTTATTTTGAGCTTGTTTTTCCAGATCCGGTTGCTTGTTTCTGTTGCGAGATCTGACAACATGGCAACTGGTAATTCTCCCACCCTTAACACTAGAGTATTGTCATTTTAATTAAAAATCATTATGAACCATTGTTTTATTTTGTTCTAACTGGTAACCTTTTTCAATAACCAACTTCTGAACCGGAATGGAAAAAATAAAGTTTTTGCTCAGAATGAACCGAAATTAAAAACTTTTACATTTTAGTCCCTGTTGAGAATTGTACAGTGTCTTGGATGCAAGCTCTGTTTTTTTTGGCCGCTATGATCCCTCTTAGCTGAGAGCCATTCTTCAATCTATTGTACCCAGGATGATATGACATCCCAGACTGCCCAGCCAACTAGCAGATGACATGTTGACAAGGCATAATTAATAATAGATGAACACAGAAGAGTGTAACAGTTCATTTCATTATTAGTGCACTTTTAGAAGAATCCGAGTGATTTTGATGAATGACTCCTTCCCTTGTGCCACAAGCTCTGTTGTTTCTCTATTTGTTTCTGGTTGTCTATTTCCTCCTATCATTTTCTCTGCCTAAAGGTGTTTAATGAATAATCTATGTTTGTAGATTCAGTCTTAATGTGGGATTTTACTCGTCCCTCACACCACGAGGGGAATTTACAAAGCCCTACCACATCTTCGTATGCAAATCACATGGGCCTCTGCCAATTTATGTTCTTTTCCTCCCTCTCCTCCTTTCTCTCTTTTCCTCTCCAAAGACAGGGGCACAGCTGACAGCTCTGGCCACTCATCTTTTTAATCATTAGCTCTGCGTACACAGTGATGAAAAATTCTGTTCACTCCATATCCGATTGTAACCGTGATGGAGAATTCTCTCCATGTTTTGAAATACTAGAACATCAGTACTTACAAGCCTTTAGATCATCTACTGTACACATTTTAAAAGGAGGGGTCTGATAGGCCAAAACTTTTAATGAGCTTGTACATCATTTTTTAGAAAACTTTATTATAATACTAATAATGGCTAATTAGGGTTGAACACAGCTGTCCGGTTGCTGATTTTTGGTGAATATTTTTCATTTGCTGTTTCATTAAAAAAGGGCTATATATTTACTGTTGGAATAATGGAAAATTTAAGTTCCAAACTCATTTTTGAAAGTGCGCCATGTACCAGGACTGGCTGTTAAGCTCTGTAAATCTATAACAGAAGGTATTTCTATTTATTTCTCACCCTTTCTCCCTCTTTTTCATTGCTGAATGTTGAAAGAATTTGGATCTTTCAAAGAGCTGAAAGAGCAAAGTAAATAGTGCTGCCGCTGGTATAGATTTGGGATAAACACACGCACACAGGGGTTGAGAGACTGTGGATTCTGTGTGTGCTTGAATGTAAGCATTTATTAAAAAAACCTTTACATTAAGAAAAGCCTCATCAACTGTAAATAGTGGTTAAAATGGAGGTTTGGCGAAGCGTGTTGGGTTAATTTTAACTCAGCAAGAGCTGCTAAAGCCTTTGACCACAATAAAGCACAATCTATTTGTATTTCTTTATGTATTGTATTATGTGTTTATTTATTTATTTTTCAAAGGATAGATTAGAGAAAAAAAATATCTCAGTTTTGGATTCAACATTATTTCCTGTGTTTAACTGCAGCTGTTTCACCCATAGGGGGCAGTTTCACTCTCTCAACAAGAATGCTGCATATAGTGGCAGTACTCTGGTCAGTGCTCTTTTTCCTTCAGCAGTGCCACAGTGCCGATCCTAAAACAAATCAATGTGTTTCCATTTTGCTCCTGCTGCATTGTGGAAAGACAGATGCCCAGACCCTAATGATGTTTTACATCAGCTAGACCTAATTGAAAAGATACTGCAGCCATTTATAATGACATGGTTCTCTCTCCCTCTCTTTTTCTCCATGATTTGATTTTCCATTCAAACGAGAGTGAGAGAGAGAGAGAGGATAATCAGTATTATGTTGTTGCTATTCAGTAAAATGTAATAGTTTATTTGCATTAACAGAGAATATAATGTTAACCAGGGTCGTCTCTTGACATTAATAAACATCTGTGACTTAGCCTATTAGTACCATTTAATGAGGGAAATCTACCTACAAGTATAAACTTTTCACACCATTTTTTTCAGGATTTTTAATTTAGGCAGAAACATGAACAGAAAATGAAACTGTAATATATATGAAGTCTTAGTCATAATTTTGTAGTTTGATTAAATATGATTGTAAATTGTGTATAAATATAAATAATTAAATCATAATTGTATTTAGAACCCCAGTGAGCAAGCCAAAGTTGACTGTATCAAGGAACACAAAACTCCATAAAATGTTGGTTTTCTTGGGATAAACGAGGCTCGTTGTTGAGGCCAGTTCCCCACCTGCATGAATATAATGCCAATAGTAGTTAATTATGTGCAGTGCAGGTCATGGTTCAAAATGTGAAAACTAAGTTAGTGTTAAGGACCAGTGTTTATACAAAGATTTTCTATGAACTATAAGACTAATGTCTTTGAGGTTCAGCTGTATTAACTCTAGTTCACATAGATGCAATGGTCCTTGTTATTTGGCTGATGATGGCTTTTGTTGGCAAAAAATTGAAAGTCTATGTATTCCATTTCAAGAGTGTAGTCCATCATTAGGCCAAGGTGAGGCAGGAAGAGATTAGTGAGGTGCATCGCAGTTCAACCAGCAGGTCATTTCTCTGAGGTCTATCCTAAATCCATGGTTCAGGCAGTGGCATATGAAATATCCAGGCAAGGTGGCGCTGCTCTGCTGGCGAGCCGGACTCGGGTGTTGTGCTACATTGATTGTGCGTTGGAATTTTAGGGTTTGTTGTTGTTTTTATCTAACCATTCACTATTTATTTGATTGTTGTTTTTACTGACTTGGAAGACAGTCGTGCTGTACTATTGTGGCATGTATGAGAAATGTGAGCTGTCTATGAGCTGTTTGTTTGGGAACTGCTGCATGAATGCTGTGCATCATGGAGAAGCGGAGAGAATGGGTATTTGCCACCGATAACATACACAAGAGAGGCATCGCTGTCGCTATGAGCAAGAGACATTATTACAACTGTAGATTTTTTTTTGTTTCGGACAAAGCACTTTCGAAAGATAGGAAAACGTGGGGGAGTATGACAACGTTTACGAAGAAGAGGGAACAGACCACCGCTTCCTTCGATTGTTTTTGGAAATGCATGGTCATTGAGAGGCAAGATGGAGGAGCTTCACATTAACAACAGACTGTGTTATGTGTACCATGAATCCAGCCTCATGGTGTTCACAGAGACCTGGTTACATCAAAACATTTCTGACTAGTTCACTGGAGGGACGCTCCCTGGTTCGGGTGGACAGAACAAAGGTGGCTGGAAAGAGCAGAGGAGGAGGCCTCTATCACCATTAGAGACTACTGGTGCAAGCAGTACACTGTACGGGAGACGGTATGTAACTCAGACCTGGAGCTACTCTGCCTGTCCTTAAGACCTATTTATCTGCCAAGGGAGTTTGGGAATATCATCTTATGTGCGATATATGTTCCTACTGATGGTAATGTTGCGAAAGCAGCAGTTCAAATTACTGATTGTGTCCAGCTGCAACTACTTGAGACACCAGGAGCTGTGGTTTTTATTTGGGAGATCTTAATCACTGCAAACTGGAACTAGTGCTTACTGGTTTTGAACAGTATGTTCAGTGTGAAATATGTGATCGAAATATCTTGGATAAATGTTATGGCAACATAAGAAATGCATATATTGCTAGACCAAAACCTCCGTTGGCAAACTCTTATTGTATTATTCATTTAACTCCAATATATAAGACTGTTTTTAAATCTAGAAAGCCAGAAGTTAAGACTGTTTCTGTGTGGTCCAAGGACAGCATAACAAAACTTAAGGGATGCTTTCTATGTACTGATTGGGATATGTTTCACAGCTTGGACATCAATGAGGCTACTGACACCATCACCAAGTGTATACATTTTTGTGTGGATAATGTGCTGGAAAAAAAGTGTGTGACCATTTATCCAAATAATAAGCCATATATTACAAAGCAGATAAAAGACTGCGTTAATCGACAAGCCTTAAGAGAACATGATCGGGTGTGTGTGAGATTAATAAAGGAGTTGAATGGTATGCTAAGAAAGGCCAGAGAAAGACAGAGTTTTATTTCAACTAATCCTAAGAAATTATGGGACACTGATGATGACCCGAGAAAAGCAAATTAGTTAAATTATTTTTACCTCAGGTTTGATACACAGGACTGTACACTGGAATGCAGGGAAGTTTTGATACACAGGACTGTACTCTGGAATGCAGGGAAGTTTTGGAGTCAATTGTAATAGAGGAAACATCTGATAGGGCCATTGTGGAACCACAAAAAGTTTGTTTAATTTTCAGTCGAATGTGTACTAAAAAGTCCACAGGTCCTAACAGTATCTTAGCTCTATTGTTAAAATCTTGTGCAGAGGAACTTACTGCTGCATGGTGTCCTATTTTTCAATAATCAGTAGAGACTCATATTAAACCTGAAAAAATAGTTAATGTTCCATTATCAAAGAAAACATGTTCGAGTGAGAACAATGATTTGAGGCCAGTAGCCTTGAGATCCTGTGTAATGAAAAGCTTTGAGAAGTATATGGTTTCCATTTTAAAGACAGAAGTTAATCCAGTTCTCGACCCATTACAGTTTGCGTATAGGCAGGGTCGCAGTACAGAAGATGCGGCTAATACGGTTACCAATTTTATTACTAAACTTTTGGAAAATACCAAATGCCAATGCACTGCTATTATTTGTGTGTTTTAGTTCAGCTTTCAATATGATTAAGCTCCACCGTTTAATTCATAAATTAACATTTTTGAATGCGAACCCTTTTTATTAGGTGTTATTTATAATTCTTAACTAATCAGACACAGCAGGTTAGAGTCAACCGTACTTTATCAGACTTGAAAAGTCTGATAAATAAATTTGCACAGGTGTTCCACAGGGATGTGTCAGTTCTCCTATACTTTTCACATTGTATACCAATAAGTGATCGAGTTATAAACAGAATAATTTTATTATGAAATTCTCAGACAATACAGCTGTACTTAGCCTTCTGTATGAGAATTCTGATCCGTCAGTATATTTTTTAGAGGTATCAAGGTTTGTAGAGTGGTGTGATTTTAAATCATCTTATTTTAAATACAAAAAAGACAGAAGAGATTATTTTTGACCCCATATCAGTAGGCGATCATACATCAGTGATTATACATGAAACATTAGTTAAGCAAGTGTGTTCCTTCAAGTACCTTGGTATCTATATTGATAATACACTTAGCTGGGGGATTCATGTGGACACAATTTTCTCTCGTGTGCAGCAGAGACTGTATTTTATGCGTAGACTTAGGCTGTATGGAGTTGATCAGAAAATAATGTGCTTATTTTATAAGGCAGTCGTAGAGAGCTTAATTAGATATGGCATTACAGTATGGTTTGGTAACCTTATGGTTCAATCAAAGTCTAAGCTTGGGCACCTGGTTAAAATTGCAGTGAAGAGTGCAGGGAAAAGGGAATATCAGGCCCTTGAGTCACTTTATGAACAGTCGGTTCACAAGGAAGCACATAATGTTTTAGCTGACCCACTGCATATATTGCACTCAGAGTATGAATTTTTACCCTCTGGAAGATGGTACAGATTGCCAATGTGTAGGTATAATAGTTTAAAAAAATATGTTGTACCTACCTCTATTAAAATGTTAAATAATGAGTAAACTTTTTTTTTTTTTTAAACGTTAGGGATTTATGTTTTTATTGTATTTGTTCTTATTTGTGTTTTTATTTTATGATCCAATGTACTTGTCAATATAAATGCACCTTGAGTCCAAAACAGTTTTCCTCTGGGGACAGTAAAGTGTATTTCATTTCATATCCCAAGTCTTATGGTTGGAGTTGGCATCAGTTTATCCCCTGAAGTCCATTGTAATTGACTGAAGTGATGTCTGGCTGGCACCGGCTGCATTTAGGCATCATCACTTAGAGACACATAGCTGTGGAGTCCACCAAGCAGGAACGGAGGTGGATCTGGCTGGCTCTGGTTATCTCGGGATATGAATCCCTTAATAATATTAAAAAGAGGTTCTGAAATTACAGGGAATATCTCTTTTAAGAGCTTAGTTGATATTGGATCTAACATACCTGTACATGTTGTGGCGTTTGATGTTTCGTTAAGTTTTGTTAGCTCTTCATAGCCTATGACTGATAATTTTTTCTGTGGTTACTGTGACAGACGATTACATAATTGCAATTTTATTTCAATTTTGTCAGTAAAGAAATTCACGAAGTCATTACTATTGTGCTGCGACTGAATATCTGGTTCAGTTGAGGCTTTATTCTTAACCAATTTAGACACAGTGCTGATTAAACACCTAGGATTGTTGTTTTGTATTCTCCCACTTGAGCTCCATTTTCCAAGCTGCTCTCTTGTGAGCATGAGTGTGATCATTGTACCTTGGTGCGGGGCTTTCTCTAGAGTGATAAAGAAAACTGTATTTATATTTTCTGATATTACTTCAAGTTCTTTTAGACTTTCTGGCTTACTGAGTATAAGAGATAAATGTGGAAGATTATTAGTGAAGCTATCTTGAGTGGCCGAAAGAATAGTGAACTACCTGAACGATAGCGTGGTGTAGATTGAGTAACATCAAGAACATCAGATCGCAGCATAGAAGAGATGAGGTAATGATCTCAGATGTCATCGCTCTGTGGCAGAATTTCTATAGCATCAATATCAACTCCATATGACAGAATTAAATCTAGCGTATGATTATCTCAATTAATTAGTCCTGTCACAGTTTGTCTGACTCCAAGAGAGTTTAGAATATCGATAAATGCTAATCCCAATGTACCCTTTTTTATTATCTATGTGAATGTTGATGCCACCAACAATAAAATCTGTATCCACAGTAACTACTAGATCTGATAGAAAATGTGCAAATTCACAAAGAAAATCAGAATAAGTCCTGGGTGATCTATATCCTTAGCAAGCGCAAAATAATTTAATTTTAATTGTGTCTGACAGTGTCGCATTAAGCATTATTACATCAAAAGAATTAAATTTATATCCTGTCCTAAGTAACACCAAAAACTTAACTGTAAATTGCAGCAAAACCTCCTCCTTGACCCTTCAGTTGTGGCTCATGATTATAATAATAGCCTGGGGGAGTAGATTTATTTAAACTAATATATTAATCCGGTTTAAGCCAGGTTTCGGTCAAACAGAGCGCATCCAAACTATCTGTAATAATTTAATTTGCAATTAGTGCTTTGGTTGAAAGAGATCTAATGTTTAGTAGACTTATCTTTATATGTTGTTTATCTTCTGTTTAAAAAAAAAAATACAAAAGTATTTTCAAGTTTTACCTTAATTTTGAAAATAAAACCCCTCACTGCTGATGGAAGAAGCTATAGTAAACATGTGACATATAATGCAGGAAGCAATAATATGAGCGGATGCCATGACTTAACGCAATTGTTTGTTGTTGTAGTTGTTATGGTTGTTCTTGAGTGGCGAGGGTTTGAGATCGATGTGAATCCCTCACGCAATTGATTGCTGTTTTTGTGTTAGTTCCAGATTAGCAGATGTATCAGATTGATACAATAATCCATGTTTAAACACAGAGGAGAAAACAAATGCACGCAGTTGAAATGAGAGATGTACACAAGCAGAAAACGCAAAGAAAAGAAAAAAACGGAGCATGCGGTAAAATAATATGATGAGCGTAGAGGAATAAGCAATACTAACCAGGCTAGCAAGCTACAAACAAACAGACTCATGCAGTGTGCCGGCAGCAACTGGAATAGGAAAACGGAAGTCCAACTGTCAACGTTTATTAACACTGGTATAACTGTTTTTTAACAAAAATGAAAGAATTAAATTTTTTAAACTAATTAAACACACTAATAATCAATAGCACAAATGAATAAACATCTTTAATGAAATTTAAAGACTGCAAATTAATGAGAATTCAGTTACCATATTAAGGCAAGGTTTGTGCTGTTTACAATTATCGATCACCGTGAGGACATCGTGTTTACTTTCAGTTATATGACACACCCCTTAAACATTTTATTAACACCTTTTTTGTTAATTTATTTTTTTAAATAAATGACACTCACTCCAAAGGCGCACTGCCACTGTTTGTCTTCGCTTACATAAGATGGATATTGGGGAGAAGAGTGAAATTTGCAAAAGGCGAGCTCAAACGACTGCCCACACTGAGAGTAAACTGCCATACCAATGTCACCACGCCAGTCCCTTAAATGAGCGCATGCCAAATTGACATACTAATGTCTCTATGCCTTTTCTTCAAAAATTATATAATATTTTTAAGTAGTTCTGACAAGCTACATTGGACTAACGGCGTGGATATAATGCAAATAATTATGTGGCTAAACTGAACCTGTTATGGTGGCCCCTTGGTTGTCATGGGACCCCAAGCAGCTGCTTGTGTTGCTTATTAGGTAGGGCCGGTACTGGGAGGCACTATCTCTTTGTTTGACCAACGGCAGACAGGGACTGATTCAAAAAGCTATTTTGAAATCAAAGTTTATTTTTGCAGTTCCATTTGGTAGTGCTAGTGCAAACTTTAAAGCTAACAGCAAGAAAAA